>JAILYB010000024.1:2812000-4218000 GCA_021437785.1 Rhodomyrtus psidioides | reverse complement strand
ACCTCTCTAACAACCAACTGTCGGGCCAAATACCAATTTCATTGCTTAGTGTGCCAAGCATTTCGGCTCTGTCCTTGAGCCACAATCTGCTCACGGGAAAAATCCCAGACCAGATTGGCAATCTGAAATCTCTTGCACAGCTTCAGTTGGCTGGCAACAGAATCTCGGGGCAAATACCGGCTTCCCTTGCGAAATTGACCAATCTCTGGTCTCTTAACTTGTCCAGGAACGAGCTCTCCAACCCTTTACCTAATTCCCTTAGCCAAGGAATCCCTTCTCTGTCGACAGTCGATCTTTCCTACAACAATCTCGCTTTAGGGACGGTTCCTGGTTGGATCTTGAACAGACCATTGTATGATGTCCGCCTTGCCGGCTGCAAACTCAAAGGAAACCTACCGGTTTTCACTAAACCGGATTCCTTGAGCTACGTAGACCTATCCGACAATTACTTCACAGGTGGTATCTCAAGTTTTCTGGGAAATATTCCCAGTCTAAGTGATGCTAAGCTGGGGAACAATCAGCTCAGCTTTGACCTCACGGGGATCAAACTACCCGACGGGCTACTCTCTCTCGATCTTCACTCCAATCGCCTAACAGGGCCACTCTCTGCAATATTAAGCAACAAGACCAGCAGCTCCTTGGAGGCTATTGATGTTACCAACAATCAATTATCAGGCACTATTCCCGAATTTGGTGACGGTTCAAGCCTGAAGGTGCTCAACATCGGAAGCAACCGAATCACGGGCCACATCCCAACTTCAATCTCAAACCTAGTTGGACTAGAGAGATTGGATATTTCGAGGAACCGGATAAGCGGAACCATCCCTTCAGGTTTGGGTCAATTGGGTAATCTCCAGTGGCTCGATCTGTCTATCAATGCGCTCACGGGAAGAATCCCCAGTAGCTTTGGCGGATTGAGGCTCGTTCACCATGCAAATTTCAGGGCGAACAGGCTATGTGGACAGATACCACAAGTGAGGCCTTTCAACGTTTTTCCACCCGTGGCTTATGCCCACAACCTGTGCTTATGTGGAAAGCCCTTGCCACCTTGTAAGAGAATCGGCAAACTGGGGCAGTAGGATGCCAACCGAATTGTCTGATTAGATCAATGCTCACGCCATGTGAGCATACATATATCCACATAGGTTCGGTAGAGGGAAGAAGATTGGTCATTCTTCTCCGGCTCTTCCATTTTTTAAATCGTTGTAACCACAGAAGTTAGTTATTCAATAATTTCATCTGTCTTCTCTACTCGAACAAGTGGCTAGAATGCTACTGCAATGAGAAATACCTTACCCCGGAATGGAAGAGGCATTAAAGGGTTAACCCACTGGCCACTAATTGAGAACCTTTGGTGCAGAAATCAATATGCATGATGACTACATAACCATGTCTATGAATTTCAAAGAAGTGCACTGGCTAGAACTTAGATTTACAATAACTAGAAGCCAAGACGCTAAAACCATGCTACATTAAAATGGAAATATCAAAGCATGGACTACTCATCCTCAGATACTCCCTCAGCGTCCTTGCCTTCAGTTTCCCCATTCGCAGCTTCCTCATCTACGGCTTCCTCTTTATCTGAACCCTCTTCATTCTGTCCAATAACAAAAACCAAAATTTAGTGCATTAATAAGTGAGACCATGCAGGTAAATTCATGTAAATTCATAGACAATAGAAAGTTCAAACTCACTACCACATCATCAGCAGCATCATAAGCCTCCTTGGCCTTATTGTACTCTGCTTTGAGCTCAGAAGCTTTGTCCAAGTAGGGTTTTTTCTCCTACAGCAAATCAATTGTCAGATCACATTGCTAGACACTGACCGAAATAGAAACGTTGCAAGTAAATAGAAACAAACTCACTTCATCTGACATTGACTTCCATTTCTCACCACCTTGTTTTGCAACCTATAAAATCACAAGACACAAACTTAGCCAGGAAGGATATGACATGGAAACGTCAGAAGTTTACTGCAGAAGCCAATATTTTTACCTCCTTAACACCCTTAGACTCTGGGTTCGCTTCCTTGTAAGTCTTTCTGAAATCATCCCTGGAAAGTTACAAATTCATTCAGCACAGAATTTCCAAAAAGGGGATGTTGATAAAACACTCGTACACAATATGCCCTTACATGAAGAGGAAGAATGCCGTGGCAGGGCGCTTAGGCATGTTTGCATCCTTGCCCCTCTTAGACTTCTTTTCTGTTTTCATTTTCTTAGTCTTGGGTTCTGATGACCTCTTTCTGTCAATTCATCAGCACACGTTGCAAGAACTTAACAAATCACTCCTAAGTGTGATCACAAGATAGTACAAAGTACACCAATAATGTGAGTTTTACCTATCAGCTGGTTTCTTCTTCACCTCAGCAGGTTTTTCAACTACTTGAGCCTCTGAAAACACAGATGGAATTTCCTAAATTACTCAAAATGATGCATGCAACTTCAAATAAGACCAAGAACCTTGACAGTCATGTACAAGATAACTCTCTATGGGTATTTTCAAAGTGCAAACACGTTTATTATACTTTAAAGGCAATGAGGCTCGAAAACATACCCAAATTCATCTTAATTTTGGCATCAAGGCCACAACTGTGCATGCTAATGAGCGCCACCGGAACATCCTTGTTGCACTCTTCGCTGCAGATCCACATTCACATTTAGATCAGCCACTACTTCCACATATGACACTAGATTCTGGAAAAAATTTTAGCGTAGGACTCCTTTAACAACTAACAATGTGAAATAGAAATCCAATAAATTAAACAAAATCTTCAACGGAAAAGCACAGTAGAATCCAAATTAGAATCAAATCCAGCAAAGTACGCTCACATCCCACATATAATCTTTTGCCCTCTCCGCTGAAAATACACATTCGCGTGCAGATTAGGCTCAACAACTTCTTGGATAACTAGATTCTGGACCGCAGATACACTGTACAGCAAAACCTAGGAATCGCGAAACTATTTACCACAGAAAAAAAAAAAAAGAGACCAATACCGAAACACAAACAGAGAAACGACAATATACTGCAAAAGTAACTCGAAACTGGCAGATACACAAACATCGCGTCCGGTTCAGCACATACATTGACTACAGAGCTAAGACCGAAGGGAAGTAATTAACACGCCGGTTATTACTGAGGCTAAACAGATCAAATCGCCGATCCAACAACGAGCTAAGTGGAGAATAAAACTGTGCAGCGACATAGAGAAACCAGAATCTCGAACCTAAAGCACAGTGCACGGCTTCACTACATGAACCTCTACTTTAGACGCTGGTTTTCCGGTGAAGGAAATGAAAAAACCGCGATGACATTACCATCGGGCAAAAGCACTGCCATCCTTGCCGCGAACGAGCGAAGCAGCTGTCGCCGAGTCGACCTCCACTCTCTTCCTCGCCTTCGGCGGATTCGACTTCGACGATCCTCCTCCCGCCATTGCTGCTCCTTCCGAGTCGTAGAGAATATGCAAATGATTTTTTAGAGAGAGAGAATGTCTTCGTTTGAAATGAAATACCGAAGGAGGAGAGGAAAGTATTATGAAGGGCGTTGAAGAGGGAAATGAAAAAAAAACGAAAGGCGAAATTGCGAATCGAGTGAAGTTCTTTTCAAGTTTTTGCCGCCACTGGAGGGCGCGCGTTCTGGATGTTGCCACTCGCGCAGATCGATGACGTGTCCCTCATCTCTCACCGTCCGATCTCTTACACACAATGGACGGCCTGGATCGACCTTAATCTGGGTGCGACAATTTTTATGGGCTCGGATTGGGCCGTCTCCGTCAAGGCTGAAGGATCTTAAAGATGGGGCCTGCCTTGGTCTGAAGGCCCAGCCCACAAATTATGACGTGGACTCATACCAAAATGATGGAAATACTTTATTTCGAAATTAAAATCTCATTTGTTTCGTAAAAAATGAATAATTCAGCACAAAAAATTAATAAAATATGCTTGTTCTTATCTCTTGAAATAAGTAATCAATGAAAAATATTTTAATTATCAACAGCTATTTATATCAAAATATTTTCATAGACTATGAGAATATTTTGCATTCGTTCATTTTCGCACGCTATACAAGTTATCATTTTTTCAATGGATATTTTTAAAATCACTCACTTTTCGTGAAATAAATAGAGCTTAAATTCGAAAAAATAATAATAATTCCATCATTTTGGTATTAGTTCACGACACATATCTCAGAAGAAAAATATTAGAAATTAACGAGTAATCTTAATAATTCGAAAAGCTTGCACCAATTAACTTCATCGTTTTAGGCAGAAGATAACTTAATGAAAAGCGTGAAAAATAGAAAACGAAAAAAAAAAATCGCTACTTTCTTTTCTTGGTCATCCCAATCCTCATCAAAGCAACGTAGGCGAGGAGCCTGTACCCAACGAACATAATCCCCAGCGCAATGGCGGAGACGGCCTGCCCGTCGAGCCCCACCTTCTTGATCCCCGGATAATCCCCGACCAGGCAGGAGGAATCGCCGCAACGGTACGTGTCGTCGGGCTTGAACTGCGAAGCCATCAGGAGCTTGTACGCGTAGTGGCTCACCGACAGGTACTTGATCCAACCGATGAAGGGCGGCACGTTCTGGACGTAGTACCCGCAGGCCAGGAGGAACGTGAGCATCAGCACCGACCCGAGGATGGCCGCCGACTGCTGGTCCATGACCGTGGCCCCGATGACGAGCCCGAGGCCCTGCGCCACGAGCACGCAGTAGAGGAGCACGAAGAGGGTGCACAGGAAGTTGGCCACCGTGGGCTTCATCCCGGCCATCCAGTACGTGATGACCACGAAGACGGAAGGGAGGATGAGCTCCATCGGGAGATCGCCGACGATGCGGGAGAGGAAGTAGGAAGAGAGCCGGTACATGCCCGAGGACCGCTCCTTCTCGAGCATCATCCTTTCCCTCGGGAAGGTGAAGATGGCGTTGAAGAGGGGGAAGAAGCCCCAGAACGACAAGTAGAAGAAGAGGAGCCCGATCTGCATAATTCGAAATTTTTTTCAGTCGGTCCATTCGGAATTCCCATAGGAATAACACAAGTTAGAAAATGCCCATCATACATGTGTACCTTGTCTTGCAAATTAGAAGCCTCGGATTGCCACCATAGTAAGCCGCAAACGAAAGCGACGATCATCACTTGCACGACTTTTATGCCGGAGAAAGACTGGTACTTCCTCTCTTTTATCCCTCTTCTGAGCAGGATGGTGAACTGTTGCCACCACGTCGTCGGCCAACGGTCGGAATGCTTGTGTTCTTGTCCTTGGTTAATGAAGAGATCATCGATCGCGCAGAGCTCTTGCTTCAATTCGTCCTCTAGATGGTTCTTGTATGCTAAAGCCAAGGTCTGCTTTATCTCGCTTTTGCTTTCTTTATCTTCATCTTCGGGAGCGGTTCCTGTCGGAACAGTTACGTCAACAAATAAGCAAGAAAGATAGAAAAGGCACAGTTAAGCAAACTTTGGCTTTGGCTTTGGCATTGGAGAAGTATTCCGAGGGCAGATTGAAACAAGAGCTTTGCGCAGTTGAAAGATTGCTTCATTAAAGGAGGACTCGAACACAAGCCGGACTGCGAACTGTTCCCACCATGTTGTCGGCCAACGATCGGAATGCTTGTGTCAAATGTCCTTCAACGAAGCAATCTTCGATCGGGCAGAGCTCTTGCTTCAATCTATCCTCAAGATGGTCCTTGCATGCGAAAGCCATCAAGGTCTGTTCAATCGTGCTTTTGCTATCTTTCTGTTCATATTCGGGAGCGGTTCATGGCGAACAAGTTACATCAACACCGTGCAAGAAAAGTGGAACAAATGACTCAAAATTTTGCAATTATTCACACAATATGTCCTAGAATTTAATGTCAGCACATTTCTTTAGCAAATTGATGTCTTAATTCGAGCATTAAATTATGTATCGAAATGCATAATTATCTATCACCCAATTTAATTGAACAAATTCCGGAGGATATCCATAGATCAAAAGCGTTTTGGAGTAACTTCAAGTAAATGAGGAGTTCAGTTTTGAAAGAGCAAAAGGGGATAGCTAAGCAATCTAATCGAACAACGTCTCTATCTCGTGTTCTAAATACGAAACTGCATTTGGAAACATTTCAGGCGACATGCTCGTCGTGTTAAGATCCAGAAAATTCGAGGGTGACTGTGTCGAAGGAACATGCACTTACCAATGCCATTCGCTAGATCCAAGAGAAAATCGGCAGGGTTCATGGCCACGGAAGGCGTGAATCCGATGCCGGCAAAGTACTCCATCACTCTCGCTCCGTCCCCAAAGTACAAGGAATTTCCCTCGGACAAGAGCAACACCTTGTGAAACATGTAGAACAACCTACTCGAAGGCTGATGGATTGTCATGACCACTGTCCTTCCCCCTTTCGCGAGCTCCCACAACTTGGACACGATCGTCTGAGCCGTGGTCGAGTCGAGCCCCGATGTCGGCTCATCGAGAAGCAGCAAGCTAGGGTTTATGAGCATCTCTTGCCCTATGCTGACCCGCTTTCTCTCTCCTCCCGATACACCTCTCAGGCCGCCGCCTCCAATGATGCTGTTCTTGCACTTGGTCAAGCCGAGCTGAGCTATGACTTCTTCGGCGTGCATGACCTTCTCTTCCTTGGTGTAACTCTTGTCCAGCCTGAGGAGGGCGGTGAAGACTAGGGTTTCGGTCACAGTCAGGTGAGGGTACATGACGTCGTCTTGCGTCACGAACCCGGAGCTCCGCTTTAACGAGTTCGAGAATGGCTTGCCATTGTAGGTTATGGTCCCGCCCAAGTGGCCGCCTGCAAGCCGCCCGCCCAAGGTGGTCAACAAGGTGGTCTTCCCACTTCCTGAGGGGCCGAGCATGGCCAGCATTTCGCCTGGTTGGACAACGCCGGTGAGTCCATTCAAGATCACTCTCTCTTCGGTCTTCATACTCTTTCGAAGGAATCCTCCCGCTGCTCTATGGATCTTTATTTTGTAAACGACGTCGCGAAACTGTGCATAGTTAGGAGGAAAGCGAGCCAAACTAATTAGTCTCGTTAAATCAAACTTCAAAGTGTCGCATGCATTTCTTTTTAACTCAGAACAGAAGATGAAACAGAACTTAATGCGCACAAAATTTAAATTTATGGGGCCTAGGGACGTCTTAATTTAAATATAAAGAGCACCGTAAAACCGTGCGTAGGCCATTCTTTTTCCTCCGCGAACTCTATCTCTAATCAAACATGATCAGTAGAATAAACATTTGAATTCCAATCGGGATAAAAGCGGTTTTTCAAATAAATCTTCTTCAACCGAGATTGCGTATCTAACAAGAATCCAAGCTTAAGAGTGTTAATTGTCCGGCTCGAGTCAAAATCGTTTTGGAAACCTGATCTGCAGCTACCAAAAAGCCATTCCCTGCCGGGCGCGAGATCAACACAACGCGACGACGGAGAGTGGTGACATTAGATCGCCGGAGACTTGAAGATTCTGAAAACTTAGAGGAAACAACTGAATATGGTCAATGTCCTCATCGTTTCTTTTTCTCGTCCGGCCATGGCCAATCTCAACCTGTTCACCTCAGACTCACGCTAGAATAAGTTCGGTTCATGATGTCTCCGCGCACGATCTTTTTCCCTTCTTCATTAATTCTAGTTATCGTGTCTGACGAAGAATCTGTACAGATCAAATCCAGCAACATGATACGAAGCGACCTTGAGATAATCTGACGTTTGCGCACCTTGAGAGTGATGGGGGTGGTGCTGGACTTGCTGAAAACGCACGACGCCGCCGCACCTCCTTCGAGTCCCAGGTCGTCGCCGTCAACGTCGGCTTTCTGGGTTTGGACCTCGAGATCGACCATCTCTTGCTGGTTCCCATTCATGGCTCCTCTCGCCTCGTGTCTTCTCCAGAACCCCTCCAAGGAAAGCAAGCGCTCTCTCGCTCAGTTCCCTCAAGAAAGCGGCGTTTCAGAAAGAACCCAAGACGAAATATTTATCAGAGAAGAGAGAGGAGGAGGAGGAGGGGTTCATGCAGAAAGAGTTGGGTTTTGGACGTGACGAGTTAGCACATCTGATCTTTATCAACGTTCACATTTGATTTCCCTCTCTCTCTCTCTCTCTCTCTCTCTCTCTAGCTGTCTCTCGCGAAGACGCAAACTTTCTTGGAATGAGGAGAGAGAGACTGCATGAAATCACGCTTTCAAGAAAGCTCGGTCATTTACTTCGGATCCGTGAGCACAAATGGGGGTTGGTTTCAGGGTGGGGTGTGAGATTTAAAGAGGGCGTGAATGTATGTAGGGTTTGTTCGTCGTTCTCGTTGCGACGGTCAAACTCGGAAGCAGGGGGACTCGAGCAACTGGCCCCCTAGAAACCAGCGATTCGCAACACATGTTTGAGGTTGTTGGCGGCCGAGATTTTATAGCACGTGGGGAGTTCATTCGAGATGATATGTGGCAACTGGAGCCAACTACTGTTCCCTTCTCCTGCAAAGAAGTCATGTCAAATAGACATCGGGCCTTTCTAATCCTCGATTTAAACAAAAACAAAAAAATAAAAACACCTAACCCACCTTTTGTCAAATAGGTGGATCAGATTGAATCGAATCTGGATCAGATTGAATATAATCCAACCCACATAGACCCGTTTAACTCTTTTTCTTTTTTTTACCTATTTTCATATAGTGCAAATCTAACGACTCATACCTGACACATATCTGGCCCGATCCATATTACCACAACACTTTCATATTTAATACAATTTAGCAAAACATATGAATTATTTAAAAAAAATTACATTACTAAAACAATGCGGACAATTTGTAAAAAAAAATGTAAAATCGACTCGCTTAAGATAGTTAGCTAACCCATTTGAGACTCGTTAAATTGTTAAGTGATCCATTCATAACCCACTTAAGTTTGTTAAGCAACCCATTTATAATCCACACTCTTAAATATGCATTAGAATATGAATTTTTTACCCATTCTGCCACCACAACCATGTTGTTACTCCCGCAGTGACCTTGGCCCGACACCCGCTGGCATTCGAGGTAGCTATCATTGGAGCTTGGGACGAGCAGAGCATGAAGGTGGGGCCCAATTTGTTGCCTTTCAAAAAAGAAAAGGAAAAAAAAAGAAATTTAAATTTAACCCAAAATAAATGTGTCGTTTTAATTGGGCCGATTATAACAACAAGTCGCAAATCCAGCCCATCCAAAATTCATTTCGGGTCCATAGGGTATGGGCAGGCCCGACCGACAACAAGCTATTGTTGATGGCTGGCCGCCCAGCCATGACCCACTACTAAACTATTAAAAACATTTTTACAAAGAAATAGCGAAAAAATCAATAAGCACCAACTATTATAACTTTCCGGGAAAAAAAAAATGAAAAAGGGAGAGTACATAGGGTTTTTTCCAATTTAATTCAAAAAAATATTTACGAAATTAGGTTAAAAAAATATTTATGGATTTGAGTCTCGCGCGCAGTCAATGTGCCACACAAAGTTTTTTTTTTTTTTTTTTTGTACTCTAAGTGCGAACAACCTGTGCGGCACTTAGAGCGCCGCACATTGCTTGTAAGCCTTTTTTTTTTTACTTTTTTGTTTTGTTTTTGTAACAATTATTTTAACTGATCAATCATGAAGGCGAAATAAAACATTGTAATAAGATGTTTTCGAATTCACCCGAAGTCCAATAGAACCTTGGATGCGTATTTCGTGGAGTCGTGAAGACGAGGTAGTCCCCAGGCACTTAATACGTATTTACAATTCTAATGAAATTCGAATTCCAACGTGAAAAACCCAACGGGTCGGATACATGCACAATCAAATTTTTATTGTGTTAATTGAGTCAAAAAAACGTAACAGCACGGTGGTTCTACCTAACGGAATATACGGGGAGCGACGTGAACCTGAGCACGATGGAATTGGCGAGGAAAGAGATCAGGGGATTGGTTGCGATCGTGAACAAGTCCTCAGGAGCGAGCACTCCTCAGGGTCCGATGTTGGCCTTGTTGGCAGGCCTCATTAGCAGAAGCAAGGATGAAAAGCCGAGGCTGTCGCTTGGAAGCCATGACACCACGTAGCATGACCGGTGTCCATTTCAGCGATTTCCTGTAAAAAAAAATGTCCAGAAGGCTCAATTGGCAAAATATGAAAATGTTCCTGACTCAATTAACACAATAAAAAATTTTACGATTGAATTTGATAAAAGCGCAATGAATATGTATTAGGAGTCTAGGGACTACCTCGCCTTCACGTTATGTTTTTCGACCCATTAGGTTTTTCACTCAATCAACACCTGTTAGATTTTTCACGTTGGATTTCGAATTCCATCAGATTTGTAAAATACGTATTAGGTGTCGGGGACTACCTCATCTTCACGACTCCGCGAAATACACGTACGAGTTTCTATTGGACTTCGACTGAATTCAAAAACACCTTATTACAATGTTTTATTTTGCCTTCACGTTTAATCGGCTAAAAATGATTAAAAAAAAGTTTTTAAAAAAAAAGGCTTACAAGCATTACGCAGCTTGCTCGACACTCTAAGTGCCGAGCAAGCCTTCTTCGGCATTTAGAATGCCGGACAAGCCTTGTTCGGCATTTCGACTGGTGAACGGGTCTTGCGCAGCACAATAATTGCCGCGTGAGACCCAAATCCGTAAATATTTTTTTAACCCGATTTGGTAAATATTTTTTTGAATTAAATTGAAAAAAAAAAACCGGAGTACATACTTTATTTTTCACCTTTTTTTTTTTTTTACTTAGACTGAAATAGCACTAATCACAATTATTTCATGACAAGGGCCTGGAATAAAACGTAATTTTAGCCCTCATATCTTCCAAAATTTCACTGTGAATACAGATTGACGTCTTCGACGACCGGTTGGATAAGGATTTTTAACCCGATAATTAAACTGCTTTATATCGCCAACTTGTATTAAGGTGACAGATCTTGCGATTGCATTTGACGAGCACGGTTTGGAGCCTACCAAGTTATATTTGTACTTAAAGATAATATTAGCATGGGCCATTTCAAAGACGGCAATTTAATTTAGTCGGAAGATCAAGTCGGAGCAAACGGTCGTCGGACAGCATGTTTTGCGCCGCAAATTTTTGAAGGAGTGAACCTATAATAATTTTTAATTATTATTTTTTTCTCTCTCGAAATAGTCTGTTAATCTAAAATGAAGTAAGGTAATCATTTTTAGATGAAAGAGGAAGTAAAAGCCAGTGAAACATAAAAATTCATAATGAGCTCATCATTCATCTCTCCAGCTCAAATGAAGCGAACCAGCTGAGCTTTGATTACCAACCAAAAGCGGGTCTTAGTCTTACTCTTACGTCTTACCTTCCATTAGTCGCTAAACATGACAAGACCCTTCCCAGAACAACCCCAACCCCCACCCCCCCACAAAAAAAAAAAAAAGAAGAAGAAGAAGGAGGAGGAGGAGGAGAAACCCCACCTCCCTCTTCCTCTCCCATCTTCTTCAGCGGCGCTGCTGCAGCTGCTACTCCCTGAAAAAAGCAAAACAAACGAGTTCGAAACACTCCATCATCATAAGCACCATCATTAGCAGAAGAAACCGAAGTCGCCATTGTCGAAGTTGAGGGCGTAGCTAAAAGGGTCGTACTGGAAGCTGAACCTCTGGTTCTTCTTCTTCTTCTTCTTCTTGTTCCTAGACCAGATGGTGACGATCCTGTTCTTCAGGACATGCCTCTTCATATCCGCCCTCGCCCTCCAGAACAAGCTGCTCAGCTTCCCCTTCCCGCCCAACAGCGCCACGCTCGCTTCCAAGCAAAGCCCCGCCATGTTCACCACCCCCATCCTCTGCGTTCCTCCCGTTTCTTTCCCCGATCTTCCCACCGAACAAGACCTAGAAGAGGCCTACAGAAAGGAATGTGTAGAGGGGGAGGGGGGAAGGGAATGGGGTGGTGGGATTGGCTTGAGGTGCAAGAATGGAGAAGGGGTTTTTATGGGGAGTGGAGCTTCTGTACTCTCTTCCCCTCTCTCTCTCTCTCTAAAAAGACTGCTTTTTTTGTGTGTACAGAGTTAAACAGAGTTGTCGCTAACTGTAAAAAGTCTACGGCCTGGTGCGTATAGACTCTGGTGCGGGCCACATGGGAGGGCTCCTTCCTTCGCTTTGAAGATTTGACAACAAGAGATTATTTGTTTTTTTTTTTCAATTTGATCTCTCTTCTTCTTTTTTTTGATCTTTTTCTTTTTGGTGTTCTGCTTGCTGAAGATCAATGAAATCACAAATTTGGTTGGATTCGCTTTCTGGGTGTTGATGGACAGATGATTGTTTGTGTCTTTTTTGTACTCTTTATCTCTCCCTTTTTGAAATTTTGGCTTCTGTTTGGGGGAAAAGCAAATCAACTTTTTTGTCATATCTGAAACTGGATGCTTTGATAGATTTTGGGCTATGCATGGTCCAGCCAAGCACACAAGTCTAATTACTTAGGAGATGACCTCGGTCACAATCATAAGCAATGATTTTTCTCATTGCTCACTAACAATTACTTTCCTTCTTTTCTTGATTTCTTTCTTTTTGAGGTTTTCCCTTTGTTGCATTTGCTGTCAAGAACTGTGGTTGATGATACTCAAGTGTAAATTCAAGACAAAGAACTTTCCTTTATGGGGACGGGGTGGTGTAGTCCGCGGTAGAAAATTTAGAGTGAATGCAGTTATACGAAGATCTTACGTGACAAGATAAATACAAGAAGAGCGAAATCCCGAAGACATACACGCAGAAACCCCAAATCTATAAATTAGATCGGGATAGAAATCTCCCAAAAGTTGGGAGAGAAAAGCTTCCAGATATAGACTAAATCGGAAGAGAATAAACTCTCAAACAAGAGAAAAACAAGAAAAAAAAAACAAGAAAAACGAAATAGAGAATCAAAACAGATTAAGAGAGAAAAACTAGGCAACTAGGTTTTGGGGGGTGGGGGGAATCGTTTAATGTTCAATTTGATCCATGAGATTTTATACATTTTCATTTAGTCTAGAACTACATTGAAAATTTCGCAATAGTTCAAACTTCAAGGATTAGATTGATAAAATTAGAAATTAAGGGACGGCAATACACATCGGATCAAAGTTCATGGATCACATTACACAAGTTCTTGAAAGACATTGCATATTAGTCCGACACCATTCGTGTTATTATGCCTTCGTAGAAAGAAAAAACGACATGGTGGTTTTTCTTTCTTGTTATTGTTTACCTTTTCTCTCATATGAAATATTCACTTTATAAATTTTGAATCTTGAAGATACTGGAGCGACCGAGCGAGGATATATAAGGCGACAGTAAAAAAAAAAAAAACCGCAGGTAAAGTGGTAGAAGAATGACATTTACACAGTAAATTAGGTATCATTGCGGTTGAGGCAAACTGTTTCGACATTTGACCAAAAAAACAACTGTTTCAACGCTAGCAATTCACAGTAACACACTGCTTTTTACTGCGGTTTTCTGGGTTGCATCCTTTACGCTGGCCAAACCATGGACCTCTTTATAGACTGGTCAATAAAAAAGGGTGAAGGATAAGGCAGCACATGATAATCATTCTATTTCGAAAAATTGATTCAGATTAAAATGACTTTTTCTGATTATGTTCCTAAATGAGTTTTAAAGAATCAAAACGCGTTTGATAATTGTCCAAAATTTCTGTTCTTGAAATAGAAACACGTTTGATAACTGCACGAAATTTCTATTTCGAAAAATTGCTGCTCTTCCTAGTTTTTTTTTTCATTTTAGTCAAATAACTATGTAGTAACTTTGTAAAATCTCATCCTAAATTGAAAACTTTCCAATGCATACTAAAATAATTTAAAATATACTTTTTTTGTAGCATGTCATAAATGAAGCACAAATTTTAATGTATAATGTTTGAAATTCGATTGAAACATGAGACAGTTCCCACTTCCCATATTAAGAACTCACTTTTTCTTTAAATGGTGCGTTGTCCAATATACAAATATAGCAGCCGAATAACCAAACTATCCACTAACAAAAAAAAAATATCCTCCTTGATACAAAGTACAAGTCATTCACTATCATTTTGCAGCTTCTATCCTAAATCCAAGTGGGTGTTTGGCCATATTTGAATCCGCACGACTACGAGTATGTATTTTATCATGCGCATGTTGGATGCCCTCATCTTTTGTGACATTTTTTGCAAAATGGTAAAATGTAGGAAATTTAGGCCCAGATTTATGAAAATGAGGTCAAACTAACCTAATCTATGCTTCTTCTATTTTTAGGGATTTTAAAAATAATTGTCATTTTTTCTAAATTTTCCATTTTTTAATTTATTTTTATTTTTATTAAGTTGAGGGAAAAATGACAAGAAAACTGAAAAGAAAAAGTGATAGATGTGAGACTTCATTTTGTTTTGTGATTTTCAAAAGTGATTATTTTTCCCAAAACCAACTTTTTTTTGGTTCTGGATTTTGCTTTAAAACTGATTCTATGAACAGAATCAGAATTATTTATGACATATTTCTCATCTTTTTTTTTTATTCCAGGGAGCAGAATCAAAGAACTAGAATGGTTCTCATGCAGGCCCTAAGCGTCTGGCAACGATTTTGATCTAAAAAATGATTCTTATTAGAATCATACTTTTTGATTCCGTTCTTCAATGATTTTAGAGGATCAGACCGAGTTTGTTAACTATACAAAATTTATGTTCCTGAATAGAAACACATTTAGTAACTACACAAAAATTCTATTATGGGAATAACCAGGTGGCAAGATTTTTTTTTTTTAACTCTTCATCTTTCTTTTAAATATTTTTCAAATGTTTTTTTTTTAACTTTTTAAAGTTTTTTTTTTTTACATTTTTTCAATTTTCCACCCATTTTTTATTTTTTAATATTTTTAATTTCCCCCCTTTTGAAAATTTTTAACTTTTTTTAATTTTAAAGACTATTTATAAATTTAATTTAAAAAACTTTGCTACTAAATTTTCAAATCTTTTTTTTTAAGTTCAAAAGTTCACGTGGAAGCTTGTGTGGACTTAATCTTTTTAAAAGAATTGAGATTTTTTTTTGTTGTAATTCTCAAAAGTATTTTTTATTTATTTAGAATCGACTTTTTTTTCCTTGTTTTTGCTCCAAAACTATTCTCGAGAATAGAATTAGAATCAGAATCATTTACGTTACTAAACATGTTTCTGATCCTTATTTGTTTCGGAAAACAGAATGAGAGAATTAGAATCATTGCCAAACATACCCTGTTAAAATAGTTGACTTATGCTTAGTTTGACTAGGGCATGTTTGATATTAACAAATTGTACAATACTCCAAATAATGCTCACCGTGCCATTTTGGTAAGAAACCATTGCAATTTATTACGCGATTTTCATCTATTATCAAACAAACTTCCATTCTCAGCGCTTAAAGTCCAGCACGTGCTTTTCAATTTTATCGATGAGCGCCGACTCAATGGCGGGCGCAAAAATTTTAGGAAGGCGAGATAAAAGATTCTATGATATTTCGGCACGGGGCGAGAGAGACCAAAGTTACCACAAAAACTTTCTAAAGATGACGGGCTTTCTTTTTATCTCGGCCTGATCGCGAGCCCCCTTTTTGCAAGGCGACTTGTTTGGATACTGATCTTGTCATGCCGTGTCAATTCCATACTCCCATGCGATTAGAAAATCCTGTGGTAAAAAAGTTCCGGCGCTATAACAGCGCGTATCGATTTATGTTGCCGTATGTATAAATGTACTCCGTCGACAATGGCAATTAAGACGATCCATTAGCTAAAAAAATATCCATTTTCGATGGTCGTATCTCGCATACCACTCTCGCTTCGATTGCTTCGATTTTCACACGTGGTGAGTTTATTGCCGATAATAAAAAAAAATTAACCAAAGGGAGTCCCGCTAAGTACCGCATTGAATGAGGCCCGTAACGACTTTTTTTTGCGGTCTCTGCCCGTCGCTCTTCCTTGCTCTCCTCGTTGCGGTTTTGTCTGACTTGTCCCTATCTCTAGGTGTCCCCCTCATTAAAGTCTCGCGGATCAGCACAACTTATAACAAAAATAATAATAACAGCAGTAATATTAAAAAATAATAATAATTTTGTACTTTCTCGCAAATAAGGTTAAAAAGTGGATCTGTTCTGGGCCTTTGGAGTTAATTTGGTAACCGATTTGCATCGAATTTGGGTTATTCTGTGCCATGTCATGTCATGTCGTGGTATCTCACAAAAGTATATTAATTGAAAATTCAATCTTTTATCATTAACGATATAGTCATTCATCAATAGCAAGACCCCGTTTTCATAAATCTAATATCTCGAGTATTTGGGCGACGGGCGTTCTTTATGGCCGATTGGTCTTTTCTCGCACGCCCGCCATAAGTTTGAATTATTAGATCTTAAGCATCGATACCATATAGGAGAACTTGGGTTGACTTGAAGAATGAGGCAGAAGAATACTAGAAGTGCCAATATTTATGTACGGCACTCACTTTGACGCTAATATTTTTTTGGATCACTTAAGTGCTAATTTTTTTAAAAAAATGATTATTTGAGTGCCACTCACTACGTGGCTTGCCGGAAATTATGTGTGGCGCACACGTGGCTTGCCGAAAATCCTAATAAGCAATAACAAAAAGCAAAAAAAAAAAAATCCACCTAACCTAAAAACAAAAAAAAAAATAGTTAAATAGAAGCAAAAAAAAGAAGAAGAAGCGTCGCCGCCGCCCCACCCCTCGTTGGCAATGGCCAGCGAGGGGAGCGCACCCCGGCGACTCTCGTCGCAGCCTCGCCAGGGTCTGCGAGCCCGGCCAAGGCGAGGCCGACCTCTCCCAGATCTGGGCGAGGCGAGGCACTCCTGTTGAGGCGGCGACAGGCTCGAGGGTTGACGGTGGTTTTGTGGTTGGGCGGGGGGGGGGGGGGGACACAGTGACGACGATGGTTGGAGTGTGGTGGTACCGAGAAGGGGGGAGAGAGAGTCGGAATTGGGGCTTGAGGTCGCGGGTCTTCCCGGCCGTGTAGGATGATGATGGTTGAGAGGAGCGGTGTGAGGTTCGGGCCGACGATGGTTGGGGGGTCGTGATGACGAGGATGGTTGAAGTGTGGTGGAACCGAGAAGGGTGCCAAAACCTCTATGTTCCCCATATCGATGTGACCTCTGATGCTTGTTTGATCAGATTCGAGTCAAGTGTCGGCAAAATCCACTCAAAGCTTGCTTGTCTGAGCCCTCCTTTCTTCCTCCAACACTCGTGCTCGAGTCCAACCCCATGGTCGTCTGATCCAACCAAGGAAGAGAGTCCGGATTTGGCGGCGCTCCGGGAAAGGGACAACTGAGCCTGCCCTCGTCAAAGCGCAACCCTCGCTAATGGAAGCTCCTGGACCCCAGGATTTCCTTCTTGCTTGCCCTTGTCTTCCTCTCCTTCCTCCTCATCTTCACTCGCTTCATCTTCCTCTTTGCCCTCGTCTATTCTCCCCAGTTCTCATCTTCTCCCGCTTCATCTTCCTCTTCTTCGCCCTCGTATGCCTTGCCCTGCGCCGACTCGGCTAGGCTTGGCCGACGCAGGACGAGGTTGGTCGGGCCCCACCACGACGAGGCTTGACCTCGCCTAGATCTGGACGAGGTCGGCCTTGCCTCGGGTCTGCAAGGCCGACCCCCGCCGGGCCCCAGCGACCCTCCTCGGCCATCCCCAACCCCTCGCCGACCATTGCCGGCGATGGTGGGGGCGGCGGCAGCGAGGGTCACAACCCTTGCCGCTCAACAGACCCATTTTTTTTTCATTTTTTAGGCAATTTTAGTGTTTAAGTTTATTTTTTAAATGACTATTTTAATGGTTAAAAGTCCACGTGTATTTAATTTTTTTTAAAAAAATTGACATGTAATATTAAAAAATTAATAAAAAAATACCACATGGACTTTTGGTCATGCATGGGTGGTGGGGATTCACTAAAGCACCTGCCTTTAAGGCAGGTGATCCTTGCTCTGGGTGTTTACTCGATTCTTTCTGATTCATGAACCAACCAATTCATGACCCAATTCTCGATCCATTTCGGGTTGGGGTGCGATTTCGAAAACATCGATTCGGAATTCCGAGGGGGTGGGTGGGTTCTCTCCCACCAACACTTCACAAGTGTGGTCGTCCAAGACGGGTTCCGTCCTGCTCTTCACTTAGCTCAACCAAAAAGCACACCCAAAAGAATGACGACCCGTCGCTTTCGAGGCGAAGTAGAACATGACTTGTCGCTGTTGGAAGAAGATACGAGACGAGTGACTCCGCTGTGCACGTTGGGTGCCCGAAGGATCGTGGTAAGAAGCACCCTCAATACACGGGAACCGTTGAACCCATGTAAGACGAGCAATTTTCCAAAATATTTTTTTTTTAAAAAAATATTTATCAAAATAATATAACAAAAAAATATTTACTGAATTGGGTGCCAATCGGCAAGTCCCAATCGGTAATTAGGCCGCCGATTGGGGCCCAATTTATTGTTGATTGGGGCCCCAAAATAAATTTTTTAACTATAATTA
This sequence comes from Rhodomyrtus psidioides, assembly GCA_021437785.1. Classification (NCBI taxonomy): domain Eukaryota; kingdom Viridiplantae; phylum Streptophyta; class Magnoliopsida; order Myrtales; family Myrtaceae; genus Rhodomyrtus; species Rhodomyrtus psidioides. The sequence goes on along the minus strand of JAILYB010000024.1, from coordinate 4,199,515 downwards.
TTTAATTTGTTTTTTATTTTTTATAAAAGTAATTATTAATAATAAATTATATTAAAATTACGTAAACTTTGAGGAAAAAAAGACAAGTATTACATAATTCATATTCCACCATTAAAATTTACTTTTAATTTATATTTTTTTATAAAAGTAAGGAAAAATTTCAATTAAGGGCCTCAAATGCCTTGATTTTTTCAAATAAGGGCCCAAAGTGGATTTTGTTTTAAATAAGGGCCCCAAATGCCTTGTTTGTTTCAAAGAAAAGCTTGATTTTTGTCTTTTCTGCAATTTTATCTTTTTTTTCTGCTTTTCTTTTCAGTTTTTCCTTTTCCTTTTTATTTTTATTTTTCCCCTCCTCTCTCTCTCCTCCCCCAGCCACTTCGCTGGAGGCTCAGCCGGAACATGAGGACGCAGAACTCCATCTGGCTCAGTACTCCGTCAACGCCCATGTCGCCCTCCCGGAGCATGCTGGCACGAGCTTCTCCGCCACCGCGACGTCTTCGCAACAGGATCTCCAGCGAATGAAAGTGTGGCCAACTCCAGGCCGGCGACTTCGATGCGGACCCCCAGGCCGACATTCCAAACTGTGAACAGACTCGAACGCTCTCAACATGATACCATCCTGGGGCAAGCCTCCGATAGATCTCGGCTCCTTCGCCAGACTGTGTTAACCACACCCAAACAAAAGGAAAACTGATCTATTCATCGTCTTCTCCCGGCACTTCACAAACGTCGTGCGCGCGAGCCATGGAACTCCCTCCGACTTCTCGTCGTCGACCACCTCGCGCCACCACCAAGTTGAGCCTGCCGTGCCGTCTGCTCACCGGAGCAGTCCCCCTTCCGACTGCCATCGTTTCTATTGCGGTCGTCGGACCGCATCCATCGTCATGCCGCTACCACCCTAGTCAGATCTGCTGCAACCCAACGCCTTCCAGCCACCATGCGAGCGCCACGAAGACACCCATGGCCGCTGGACGGGAGCCGGCCTTATGAAGGCATCACCTCCATGGTCACTGTATCGCAGCCTGTCTCCGCATCGCTGTCGGGCTCCACCGAGGCTGAGACGTCACTGAGGGCGACCCCTGGTTCTGCTTATTCGCCATCTACAGCGGATCGGCCGAGAAGTCCCGATGCCGGCCTTGTGACACATGCCCTCAGTCCGAATGGAAACAAAACTGCCGGAACACCCTCCTTGCCCGAGCTTCCACAGAGAGGCGGCCTACAAAGACCTCACCACTTCACTCTGCTCGAGTGCACGCCGGCCGAACGACGTCGCCGTTTTCGAGGTCCGCTCGCATGCCGCCACTCCAGCTTCCTCGCCGACTACGGCAGTGTCCTTGCCGACATAATCACCGAATGGCCCGTCGACAGTAGCGCTGAGCACCCGCGGTTCCCGGACTCCTACTTCGCCGGCTGCGACTCTGCCACCTCAATTGCCGCCGGAGATGGCGATGCGTCAGGGATGTTCGAGCGGCTCGCGAGGCTCGTTCTTATCCTGTTGTGCAAGCTGGACGTGAAGGTTGAGCGTTACAAGGACGTGGCTCTCTCGTACCTCTTCCTCGCCAACAATCTCTGGTACTTCATCGACAAGGTGGCTCAGTCCAACTTGAGGCACCTCCTGGGCGAGCACTGGGTAGAGAAGCACGAGGCGAAGGTGAAGCTCTACACAAGCAACTACGAGCGGACGGGATGGAGCAAGGTCTTCTCATCGTTGGGCGATCTCACCATCGAGATATTTTTCGGCCAGGCGAAGGAATCGTTGAGGAAGTTCAAGGTGGCGCTGGAGGAGGTTCGGGCCAAGCAGGCGGGATGGGCCGTGGCCGACTCGAGGATGAGGAACGAGATCGCGTTGTCTCTGGCGGAGAAGCTCGTGCCAGCATGCTCCGGGAGGGCGACATGGATGGCGATGGCGTACTGAGCCAGATGGAGCTCTGCGTCCTCATGTTCCGGCTGAACCTCGAGCTGATGGAGCAGTCGAGGACGTGGTCCAAAGAAATCGTCGAGGACAAGTTCTGGAGATGCAGGAAGCGATCGTTTTGAAGTGGCTGGGGGAGGAGAGAGAGGGGGGAGGGGAAAAATAAAAATAAAAAGGGAAAGGAAAAACTGAAAAGAAAAGCAGAAAAAAAGATAAAATTGCAGAAAATTGCAGAAAAGAGAAAAAGACAAAAATCAGGCTTTTTTTTTTTTAAATAAATAAGGCACTTGGGGGCTGAGGCCCTTATTTGAAACAATGTCCACTTTAGGCCATTATTTGAAAAAATCAAGGCACTAGAGGTCCTTAATTGAAATTTTTCCCTAAAAGTAATTACTAAATAATAAATTATATTGGAATTACGTAAATTTTGAGGAAAAAAAGACAAGAACTACACAATTCATATTCCACCATTAAAATTTAATTTTAATTTATAATTTTTTTTATTATCAATTACATAATAAATTATATTAGAATTACGTAAACTTTGAGGAAAAAAAAGACAAGCATTGCATAATTCATATTCCTCAAAGTTTACGTAATTCCAATATAATTTATTATTTAATAATTACTTTTATAAAAATTATAAATTAAAAGGTGGAATATCAATTATACAGCGCTTGTCTTTTTTTCCTCAAAGTTTATGTAATTCTAATATAATTTATTATTTAATAATTACTTTTATAAAAAAATATAAATTAAAAGTAAATTTTAATGATGGAATATGAATTATGCAAAATTTGTTTTTTTTCCTCAAAATTTACGTAATTCCAATATAATTTATTATATAATTGATAATATAAAAAATATAAATTAAAATTAAATTTTAATGGTTGAATATGAATTATGTAGTGCTTGTCTTTTTTTTTTCTCAAAGTTTACGTAATTTTAATATAATTTATTATTTAATAATTACTTTTATAAAAAAATAAATTATGAATTAAATAATTGTAATTTAAAAAAAAGGTAAATTCCGATTCAGGGCCTCAACCTCTTACATTTTCTCAAAAGAGGGCCTATACTAAAGCTTGTTCCAAAGAAGGGCCTGGACTGCCCAAACTTGTTTCAAACAAGGGACCTAGCTCGCCGGCCAGCAAATGTGTCCTATTTCTGACGATTAAACAGGGGCATTTTTGTAAAAAATAAATTTTAATTAAAAATAAAATAAAACTCTTAAAAGACAAAACCTCTCTCTCTCTCTCTCTCTCTCTCGTTTCTTTCTCTTCTCTATCCCATTCCCACCTGCGTTGTCAAGGAAAAAGCTCGCTGCTCGCTGTGTGCGATCGAGTGACGAGGTGCGATCCGGCGACGCGATGGGGGGCTTTGCGACCAAGCGATGGCAGCGACGGCGACCGGGACGGTGACGCGACCTTCAAAGGTGAGGGCTTTTGGAAGAAATTAAAGACCCATACTGTTCACATAAACCCTAGTTCGTAAAGGAGAAGGAGCTGGTTTTGCACGATCGAGCGACGGCGCGCGATTCGACGACGGCGACTGGGGTTGCGACAACAACCTTCAAAGGTGAGGGATTTTGAATGAAATTGGAAGATCCATCTGTTTACACAAAGTCTTTGCCTCTAATTCGAGACTAGTTTTGATTGTGTCCTCCGTGATAGCTCTGTGATTCTGGCAAGGTTCGATGGCACTCGCGACATGCGACTTAACGGACGCTTTGCAACCAAGAAGAACATTTTGACAATCAAACCATCCATGGTTGATTCGAAGGTGAAGACACAATGCGAATTGCAAAGCATAGAGGGCAGCGTGTTCTGACCCCACCTGGTTGGTTCATTGTCTAATTTTGCTCGTATTCATACAGCAAAACTATGGTAAATCCTCTAATATATAATTTCTTTTGTTTCCATGGAGACTAGTTTCCTGAGTTGGTTCAGCGGGTACTTCTTTCGCCAAAGACAAAGGAAGAATACGACATGGATGACAGCAGCGATGGCAGTGAGTTTCAATTTCTAATGCAAGTTACAATGTATTTTTTATTGTATTTGATACGGTTGTTCCCCTAGTGATTTTTGGTCCACATTTCTTAGTTATTTATTGTTTTCATTTTGTTGTTTACTTTTTTTTTTGGTAAAGTTGTTGTTGACTATGTTTATCATAAACAAACAGAAAAACTTATTTCTAGCCCATGATTCTCAAATTTCTGTTTGTAATATTTTAGTATGTTACCATTGCAACTTGCATTTATCACTTTACAGTTTCGAGCAGTTGTGGTTATGTTGAACTTATATAGGCTCCAAAAACATATTGATATACCTTTTTTTCCTTCCAGTTGCACCAGGTGAGGAATGTGAAGAAATCAACCATATTGATAGTAGGAGTGCCGAGGGTATTGAAGAAGATGGATTTGCCATAATTGATCTTGATGAGTTACATGGAAGAAATGCACGATGTGTAGAAGGTAGCTCAATGCAGAGCGATATGGAGGTTGGAGACATTAGCTTGCACGTAGATACATCTTCTGATAATGTAGATTTCTTAAATATGGATAGTCAGTTTGAGTAGACTCATCTTGAGTTCAATGCCGATGTGGATATGGAGAATCCTGCCTTCAAGTTAGGGATGTGCTTTAACAATGCTAAGGAGTTTAGAGAAGCAATTAAGAATTATGCCATAAAAAATGGGAGACAGGTGAGGTTTGTTAAGAATGCGCCAAATAAGCTGAGGGCAATGTGTTCAGACGGTTGTGATTGGCGCATATATGCTTCTAAAATGCAGGGGGATCATATTTTACAAGTCAAAACCTTCAATCTAGTACATAAATGTAATAGAGCTCTACATGTTCCTCAAGTAAGCTCTAAATGATTAGCAAACAAGTATTGTGATCGGTTGAGGAATAATCCAACATGGCCAGGTGCTTCAATGAAGAAAACAATGGAGTCTGAGAATGTTTTGAAGCTATCCAGGACAATGGTCTATAGAGCTAGGGCTACAGCAATGAGTATGGTCACAGGGAATGAGCAGGAGCAATTTCATATGCTTAGAAGTCATTGCCAAGCACTTCTTGATTCCAATCCAGGATCCACCTGTGTAATTAAGAGCCAACAATGTCAAGACCAATCCAAGTTTAGAGGAGTCTACATATGTCTAGATGCATTGAGAATGGGTTTTCTAGAAGGATGTAGGCGCTTTGTAGGGTTTGATGGTTGTCATTTATCATCAGGCTACAAGGGTATACTTCTAGCAGTTGTAGGGCTAAATGGAAACAATCAAATGTATCCATTTGCATGGGTAGTTGTGGGACAAGAAACATACAAAACATGGCACTGGTTTATTAGTATGATGGCAGAAGATCTGGGGATCACAGACCCTACAAATTCCAAGTATTGGACTTTCTTGTGTGATAAGCAGAAGGGACTAGTGCAAGCACTAGCAAATTTGGTGCCTGAAGCAGAACACAGATTTTGCTTGAGGCATCTTTATGAGAATTTCAGGCTGCGTCACAAAGGAATGGAACTTAAACGTTTGGTTTGGAAGGCTGCTATGGCAACTAGGGTGTGTGACTTCAACTTGGCAATGGAAGAGCTTAAGGCAATCGATGAAAAAGCTCATGATTGGTTATCCCAAAGGCCTCCAGTGCAATGGAGCAAGTCCCATTTCAGAACAAGCTCAAAATGCGATGCTTCCTTGAATAATTGGTGTGAAAGCTTCAATAAAAGCATTATTGATGCCAGAGATAAGCCTATCATCACATTGCTTGAAGCTATAAGAGTGCAACTCATGGGAATGATTCATAAGCAAGGAGATGGGTTGGCTAACTATAATGGTATGATCTGTCCTAAGATTCAGGAGACACTAGAACTTCAAAAAAAAATTCAGCATCGTGGATTCCTTCGTGGAACGGGGAGGATGAGTTTGAATTGAGTGGGCCGTATGGAGACAAAAGGGTAGTTAATATAAGACAAAGAACTTGTAGCTGTAGAAAATGGGATATTAGTGGAGTACCTTGTTGACATGCTGTGGCGGCTCTTGTATATCTGAAGGAACCACCCGAAAAATGGGCTCACACATGTTTCAAGATGGAAACATTCTTGAAAACTTATAGCCATGTTGTACGTGCTATAGATTCCAAAGACACTTGGCCTGCTAGAAATCATTTACTCCCACCTGATGTGCCTAAGCAAGTTGGTAGAAAGTAGAAACAAAGAAAAAAGTCATTGAACAAAATGGCTGATAACAATTTAAAGACAAAGAAGAAAAAAATTGTGCAAGAGCCTATGGGAACCAAGTTGAAGAGACAAAATACCACAGTCACTTGTGGAAAATGTGGTGGGTCAGGCCATTATAGGAATAATTGCAAGAATTCATTGATAACATCAATAACAACAGTAACATCATCAACCGCAGTAGGTTTTACATCTACCTCATGTTCACAAAATGTGGTAGAAAGCATTTGTGCTTCACTTTACCATAAAATTTTTCTTATTTGTACTTAAATTTGTTATGACTAATGATTTATTTTGCGATTCAACCGTAGGTAAAGAGGAGGGTGTAATGACCTCAGCGTGAAACTAATTGAAGACAAGCAGCTTTTTGAGATATGCAAAAGTAATCGCAACTTTTTGAAGACAAGCATGCTGCTTTTGTCTATTTATATATAAATGATATCTCCACAAGTAATTGAAGACAAGCAACTATTTGCCCTTTTTTGTGCTTTGTTTCTTTGGAAACTAGGCTTTATGGGCGATAGAAAAAGCTTCACAGCTTCACTGAATGAAGTCGCAAAATTTTGAAGAGTGAGGTAAAATATACTGGTATTGGCTATTTTGAATGTCCTGCTTTGGCTTTGCATTATGTAGCTGCTAGATAACAGAAAAAGTTTTGCAGGTTTATCATGCATCTACACGTTTTGACAACACTTTGATAGATGCACTTGCGATGTGCAGCAAAAAATATGGAAAGGTAACTCGGCTATTTGATAGATGCACTTGGGTTGTCTGCATTCACTGTAGCATTCAATAGGAATACAATAATACATGCATGTCATTAACTGGGATAACTCAATGCGAAATAGATTCATATTTTGACTAGTGGATGCTTTGAATTATAGGACATCATGTCTTTATAGTTAGATTCTTCAATACTCACTATTAAACACCTTTAAAGTGACTAGATGTCTTTATGTTGCAGATTTTCTAGCATTTGCCTGGACGAAGCCACTTATCAGAGCATACTTTTGCTACTGAATGCAAGGATGGAGATCAAGTGCATTTCAGCCCTTTAGTCGGCTTCCGCACAGTTGGTTGCAAGCTTCTTGAATGAATACCGTTTATGAGATTTAAGGGAAACGAAACTGGATGATTTTTTTGTAATTATAGCAACAATCTATATCAATGATGTGCACTGTTTTTTTTAATCGTCTTGAGCGCGTATTATACGATGTTCAGATCTACTTTTTTGCGTCGCGGAAAAATGTCACGGGAAAATGATTCTCGAGTCATTGCTTAAACAAATTGGCGGATGACTGAAGCATGATTCTAGTCCTTTTTGACAAAGCTCTGCTTGCTTATATTTTGTTGCAGCATAACGGTCTTGAATATTTACAAAGTTTACTGGTCGCTAGTGCCTATGAGGGGGGATCAAAAAGCTTGAGCAGAGATTGAAGAATAATAAAGTTTTGATCCTTCTTGTTGTGAAAAGCTTAAGCTCTTGTATCTTGGAATTTGTAGAGAAATCTATGCGAGATTGAAGGGCTTAAAGAGATCGAATAATTGGAGTTGCTAAACATTTCTTGATGCAAAGAAATTGAAAAACTACAGAGCCTTTCGAATCTGCAGAGATCACGAAATGGATAAATTTGCTTTTGTGAGAATGATGTAGATTCACGAAATGGATAAAAGATCAGTAAGGGCAAAAGGAGCTCCCTCCAACAAAAGCATTACATGTTTTCTTGTCAGCAATTATAGGTATGTCCAACAACATTATTTCTTGTCGACAAGGCTGATTTTCATATTCCAGAGAGCCGATCATTCTGAGCAGCACTTGTTGGTTTTCTAGCGCGTCATGATGATGGCGACATAAAGTGTAGTTGTGAAGAAGGTGAAGATCTGGGAGAAGAATTGAAGCAGAACCTCAACCCATATCACGTGGATACGGGCAGCAGAAGCTGCTTATTGGTGATTGGGCTTCTGGTATTGTGAATGGAAAGGAGAAGAATGGCAATTTGTCTTCTAAAAACGAGACTCATGCTGATGATTGCACGGAGTTTGGAAATTCTGTCTCTGTTGATAAAAAGCGTGGGCCTCAAGTAGAGTTTGAAGTTGCAAAGAAGAGACAGAGGATGGATCGAGCTGTTTCGCAACAATGCTCTGCCATTTTAAGGAGACTAATGCATCATCAATGTGGATGGCCTTTCAACCAACCGATCGATCCAGTAAAGCTAAACATACCAGATTACTTCTCAATCATATATACTGCTATACACATACCCAGTGACACAACATTTAGAACCTTAATTCGGAATCACCTTAATTGTCTTGTAACATAGGAAAAATTAAGCTAAACAAGTACAACCAAAACCCAATCGGTGTAGCACTAGCCATTTAAAGGCTTGAATTCTTTGTAAGAAGATATCATCCTTCAATGAGCAAGTCGCACATCGGCTCTTCCTTCGAATTGGTCATGGTTGGGTTGATGGCCAAAGTTTTCTTCCCAGTTGCAGTGTTGTCGTCCCCTCACACATTGCCAACGCTACCGAATCTCGGGAGAGAATCACAGAGATAACACGAAAGACCCAATCTAAACCACTCTTGAATTGGGGGCAAAGGCTTATTGTGAATACGAGGGATCTTTTAATTTCTTTCAAAACCCCCACCTTCAAATGTCGCTGTCGCTGCCCCTGTCGCCATTGCCGCTGTAGACTTGAAACAAGGTCCCATCGAAGTTGCTGCCGTAGTCCGTTGCCACCAGGATCGTTGCCACTACCACTCGATTGCATGTCGTTGCTCGGTCGCACATAAACAGATCCTTCTCCTTTATGAACTGGGTTTGTGTGAACATGGGGATCCAATTTCTTCGAAATTTCTCACCTTTGAAGGCCGCCTCGCCACCCTAGTCGGCATCGGTGCCGTCGCCTGGTCGCAAGCCGCCGTCGCCGTCGTCGAATCGCACGTCGTCGCTCGATCGTGCAAAACCAGCTCCTTCTCCTTTACGAACTAGGGTTTATGTGAACAGTAGGGGTCTTTAATTTCTTCCAAAAGCCCTCACCTTTGAAGGCCGCGTCACCGTCCCGGTCACCGTCGCTGCCATCGCTTGGTCGCAAAGCCCCCCATCGCATCGCCGGATCGCACCTCGTCACTCGATCGCACACAGCGAGCAGCGAGCTTTTTCCTTGACGAACGCAAGTGGGAATGGGATAGAGAAGAGAAAGAAACGAGAGAGAGAGAGAGAGAGGTTTTGTCTTTTAAGAGTTTTATTTTGTTTTTAATTAAAATTTCTTTTTTACAAAAATGCCCCTGTTTAATCGCCGAAAATAGGACACGTTTGCTGGCCGGCGAGCTGGGTCCCTAGTTTGAAACAAGTTTGGGCAGTCGTCCGGGCCCTTCTTTGGAACAAGCTTTAGTATAGGCCCTCTTTTGAGAAAATGTAAGAGGTTGAGGCCCTGAATCGGAATTTACCCTTAAAAAAATTATTTGAGGCCCCAATCGGCAATTGGGAGCGAATTGGGTGCCGATTGGCGTCCATAAATATTTTTTTATTATATTATTTTGGTAAATATATTTTAAAAAAAAATTATTTTGAAAAATTGCCCTGTAGAGACAGCAGAGCTTCAGCCTTTTCATGTCTAGAATATTCCCATCATTTTGGCAAAGAATGAGGTTTTGAGCCACTAAAGTTTCATATGAGCATCACACTTAGCACAAGTCACTAAATTTCGTTTTGTCGTGCTACTTCAATGCGTCGGGATCACGTATATCTTATCGCAATTTTAGCTGAGTCGTGTCATAGAAGTCACACAACAAAGAAATGATATGGTGTGAGCAATTCATATATCTTAATTAGCCTATAACTCATTGGCTTAAGTTTTTTAGTGAAAGCGAGTCCGATTAGATATATTAACGAGTTTGGGTTTGAGCTTTCTGTTGGCGATCTCCTCGGACGAAGCTATCGGACTTCTATCGCGCGCTCCAAAGATCGATTGGTGGCCTGAAGCAATAATGGTGGCAAACCCAGTTCACGAGAGGTGGGCATTGTGGGCATTGTGGCAAGACTTCATGGGTAAGGTCGGGAGAGGCGCCGGTTGATATCTAGAATTAATGTTAATATATCTAATAAGATGGATTCAACTGAATACGTTGGCGAATCTAGTATTGTACTTCTGTCGTGGTCTTCTAATACGGGCGCATCTGAACACGGAGCAATTCCGAAGAAGGGTTTTGAGATCTTATCCGGATTTTGGGTGCACCCTCGTCCTTGGTTGGAGATGTTGAGGACAGTGTCGGGACAAAGCACTCATTCGATTTGTACGGGAGTACGTGGAGTGACGATTTAATGTTGGCAGGGGGATCCGTCGCTTTAGTTGGGGGGGATGGGCGAAGATTGAACAATGAGAGAGGAGGAGTATCCGATGAAAAGGACTCGTGACTGTAATGAATTTACGGATGGGAGGAGTAGAGTGGGGGGTGGGCTTGGCACTACTATAGTCTATAGCATATCATTAAGTTTTTCCAATAGAAAATTTTAATGGCCCCACGAGTTCAAACGATGAATTTAAACATCCTCTCTAAATAAACAAACATCTTATAAACAGAGAAATTATCAAAAAAAAGTTCTAAGCCTATTATAATTGTGTCAATCTAATCCTATATTTTTTTTTTTTTGCTGATTCAGTTCTAAACTTTTTGTAATTGTGCTAATTTAGTCCATCGACGAATTCTGGACGGTTAGCGCTGATGTGAACGTGGACGCCGGCCTGATATTTTCAATATTGTTTTGATTTCTCTTATTTTTTCCTCCCCCCCCCCCCCCCCCCCCCCTCTTCTTCCTCCCTTCTGTCTTCTTCCTCAGCCAGAGCTTAGAGACCGGTCAGAGGAATTCCGACCACAGCCTCGTCAGCCTTGCCGTCAAAGGCTCGACCTTGCGCAGATCTGAGCTGGCGAAGCGAGCCTCCGCCATGGCAACTTGGCAAGGCTCAACCTGGCCATCACCGGGCAAGGATGGTCGAGCTTCGCCAACCCAGATCTGGTCGAGGCTCGACCTCGCCCATCCACGATGAGGTCGGGCCTTGCGCCGTCCGTCTAGTCGTCGGACCTTGGTGGCCGAGAGTCCATCTGAAGAAGAGGGAAGAGAAAGTAAAAAGAAAAGACTAAAAATAAAAAATAAAATATTAAAATATTAGGTCACTGGCTTGTTGATATCCACGTCAGCACTGGGCAGCCAAAGTTTGTCGGATGGACTGAATTGACACAATTGCAGAAGGTTTAGGATTGAATTGAGAAAAAAAAATTAGGATTGAATTGGTACAATTGCAAATAGGTTTATGACCCCTTCTTTTTTTTTTTCCTCTTGTAAACAAGCATAAGGCCGAAAGGCAAGGTTTAATGCAGATTTTTAAGAATAAGCCCCAGTTTAGCCCGTGTTCTGGAGATTCGGCTTCATCGAGCAGTTTCACAGTTGTGATGCCAACGATCACGGCATCGCCTCCGAAACTCGTGACCTGTACAGATGAATGAAAACCCGGTATTCACATGGGAAATAGGATTAGCAGTCCAGGAAAATTTACTTGACCATTTTCACATGCTCGGGTTCCTATATGCCGAAGCCGATGGCAGCAGGTTTAGCCGTTGCCCGCGACAGCAAACACGCCCCCGGCCGATACGTGACTTCTAATCGGCACATCAATCATGAATTGCTGTTTCGTCCAGCTTCGATAACTAGGAAAAGAAAACATCGGCGGATGAATGCCCGATGAGCCTAATTTTTCGGTGATCGTGGCAAATTAGAGGGCTTCTAAGGCTCCAAGGTCCCATAGAATTCAGGTATGAAGTGATGCATTGCCTCAAACAACATGATGAGAATAAAATCCTGACGATCGATCAACTTCATCATGTCCTGTCTGGAGAACACATCTTATGGCCACCCTGAGCTGTGGACAGCTAAAGAAAGAACTGGATGCTGCGAAGGAATTCGTCGTGTGTAAGGACCGCTACGAAAACGAGGATGATCTGGAAAAAACTGGGTTCGCCTTCCTCTCGGAAGTCGATGGCCTGAAGATGAAGACTTTCACAGGCATGAAAGGAGAGAGAGAGAGAGAGAGAGAGATTCCCATTCAGGCTGACCTCCTTTATGTCATGCAGAGCATCTGAATCAACCTTACCCCCGATTCACAACAACACAAAGTTGAAATCCTATAGAGAAAAATAAGTTCAATCGAAAGCTACTCGAGCCCCTGGAGCTATCTATAATCAAACACCGATGAGACAGTTTATTAGCCCCGAGACAATTTGGTAAACAAACTCTCACATCAACATGCAAAGTGACGAACAGAACGGAGGATCTTACGAGATTTACGAATCCTTCCAAGGCCCTGGCTATGGCTGTGGCTATGGCTCGCATTTGACTGGTTGGAGTACTAGGTGTAGTAGGCAGCACCTGGACCATAGAGTCGCAGAAAACGGAGTGAGATTACACGATTCCACAGATCCAGCCTTACTTCTGGAACAAGCATAACCAACCATATCTATTCCCCATCTTGGACAAATGGAAGTAAAACTGGAAAGAAACAGATTTTTCCTTCAAGAATTTGCAGATGGTAAAGCTCTGCAAAAAGAGCCACAACTTGCGTATGATTATGATCAGCGTTTGAAGTCATAAGAGATAAAGCAAAGGGAGAAACCTGAGAATTACCGTGGATCCCTGCATCATTTATGGTATAATATGAACATCCCAGGCTACAGAATCGGGTTTGTTGTACGAGAACAAAGCGATTGGGGAAGATAATTGTGGAACATTCCTATTTGGAGATAGATGCAACCACGGTACAGAAGATGGAACTCCAAAACGGGTCACGACGAAACCTCAAGACAGCTGCATTGTATCCTGGCCTGAATCAGTCACATTCGCGCATCGTTCTCTAAAGAAGTACCTCGCTTCAAAGGGACAGATGAACCGACACTCCGAATATTCTGCATGAATGACTATGCTTTCAACGTTAAAGTAAGATGAATCTGAAAACAGAAGTGTCAAGTTGCACAAGAACTCGGCGAATATGCCCCGAGACGAAGCACTGAATGAAGCAAATATGAATTGCTTTCGTCAGAAGATTGAAAGCATTTTGTGAGGGGCATGTTTGAAGTCCTATCGCATATGTAATTTCCACAATCACAAAATAAGAGCAGGGTAGTTTAGCTCTAGCATATATCGTATTTGAGTAGAGCTAATATGGACCTCAAATGGCATGTTAGTCTGACCTATTTCAACATCAAAGTGATCATGTCGAGATCAGTTCCCTTGGCCAGGGATCAAGTGGCTGCAGCCTAGAAGTTGAGATCCGTCAGATGAAAAAAACCAGAGTTCGAAATTAATGAAACACAAGATCACAGGACCATCTGCTAGAGGATTAGAATACGGGACACCCAGCTCACTTATTGTTGGGGAAAAACGGGCAGCACCTCGGCACAAATATAGCCAATCCAGGATCAAATAATAACCCCCGACACTACTCCAATATAATCCAGCAACAACCAACAATTATATCCAGCAAAATATCAACCTCGCAGCAACGAATATAACAACGGAACAATAAAGAAATATAACACCAAGATTTACGTGGAAAACCCGAATCGGGAAAAACCACGGACGACCCAAAAATTTCCACTAATCACCAAGAATAGCAGAATACACCAAGTATTTCCCTCTAGTCACACACTAGAGCTCAACAACAATATTCCAGGAGCAATTCCTCAAAATGGGGCTAGAAAACCCTAACCGCAATAGGAGAACCGGAGACAAATCTCAACAAACGAAACCTATCAATTTGTAGATCTCAGTCTCACGAACAACATACTGAAATTTGAGACGATTCCGGTAATGTTTGGCCGCCGAAATCACACCGGAGGTCGTCGCCCTTTCTCTCCTTCCCTGCGTTCACCGAGAGCTTCCCCTGTTTTTCTTCACTCTCGGCTCACTTCTCTCTCTCCTGTTTTCTGCCGCTCTCTCTTCTCTCTCTTCTCTCCTTTACAAAACACAAGCACACAACACACAAACAAAGAAAAATAATGGAATGATGGGCAGCCATCATTGTGTCTCTTCCTTTTTTTTTTTCTTTATTCTTTCTTTTTCTTTTGTTTCTCTTTCTTCTTTTGCAAACAAATAAAATAAAAAACTGGTTTGCCCCCACAAGTGGCGTACCAGCCAACAAATCTCCCCATGCGCCTCATGTGGGGAGTTCCATCATACCTGCTTTGCTTCTACAAGAGTCAAGTTTCACCATGGGCAAGGCTTTGGTCATCATGTCGGATCCGTTGTCGTCAGTACGGACCTTCTCAAGAAGAAAAGACTTTTCTTCTAACTTCTCTCGAACCCAATGATACTTCACATCGATATGCTTCGATCTTGAATGCAAAACTGGATTCTTGCTAAGATAAATAGCACTCATGCTATCGCAAAATAGAACGAACTTTTCTTGCTTCAAACCCAACTCTTGTAAGAATTTCTGCATCCACAAGAGTTCCTTGCTTCCTTCGGTGATAGCTATATACTCTGCTTCAGTCGTAGACAAAACAATGCATTTTTGTAATCTCGACTGCCATGAAACTGCTCCCCCTGCAAAAATCATCATATAACCCGAAGTAGACTTTCGGGAATCACTATCTCCGGCATAATCAGAATCTGAGTAGCCGCTCAATTCAGGCTTTCCATTTCCATAACATAGGCAAAATCTGGAAGTGCCTTTAAGATACCTCAAAATCCATTTCACACCATTCCAATGCTCTTTACCTGGATTTGAGAGAAATCTACTCACAACACCAACTGCATGAGCAATATCTGGTCTTGTGCAAACCATGGCATACATCAAACTACCCACGGCAGATGCATAAGGAACTTTCATCATCTCTTCCTTCTCTTTCTCACTCGTAGGACATTCATTGCTACTCAATTTAAAGTGACCAGCAAGTGGAGTACTTACCGGTTTACATGTGCTCATGTTGAATCTTTCAAGCACCTTTTCAATATACTTCTCCTGAGATAGCCATAGTTTTCTATTCTTCCTATCACGAGTGATTCTCATGCCAAGTATTTGTTTAGCCGACCCTAGATCCTTCATCGCAAAAGCCTTACTCAACTCACTTTTCAAGCTTTTGATTTTGTTAGCATCATGCCCAACTATCAACATATCATCCACATAAAGCAGGAGGATAATAAAATCATCATCTGAGAATCTTTTCATAAAGACACAAGAGTCTGAAATGGTCTTACCATATCCATGAGCTTCCATGAATGAATCAAACTTCAAGTACCACTGTCTTGGCGCTTGCTTGAGACCATATAGACTTTTTCTTAATCTACATACAAGATGCTCCTTGCCTTTAACCTTAAAACCCTCTGGTTGCTCCATGTATATCTCTTCTTCTAGGTCTCCATGAAGAAAAGCTGTCTTTACATCAAGTTGTTCGATTTCTAAATTCAAACTGGCGGCCAAACCAAGAACAACTCTAATAGAAGACATTTTCACTACCGGTGAAAAAATCTCTTCAAAGTCGATTCCCTTCTTCTGACGAAAACCCTTCACAACAAGCCTAGCCTTGTATCGTGGCTTCAAACTGCTTTCGTCTGTCTTTAACTTATACACCCACTTATTTGTGAGTGTCCTCTTGCCCTTAGGCAACTTCACCAACTCAAATGTATGGTTCTCATGCAAAGATTTGAACTCATCTTGCATAGCTTCGTGCCACTTATTCTTTTGATCGCATGACATAGCCTCTTCATAAGTTTCAGGCTCTCCTGCATCAGTAAGTAGCACATACTCATGTGGCTGATATCTTTGTGAAGGTCTACGCTCTCTATCTGATCTTCTGACTTGAGGTTGGACTGCTTCTTCTTGCACAACTGTTTGCTCTTGCTCAACTGATTGTTCTGTCTCAACTGTTTCACCTGTCTCAGCTGAAGAACTAACATTCTGTGAGGATTCATCTACTTCATGATTTCCCTGCACTTCTCCCCCGTGATTTTCACCCAATACGGTAGGAGGATTTGGGCTGAAACTGACACTGTGTTGAGCTGCATTCTTTGGCTTCTCTGACTTGTCTATGTCTTCAATGGTCTGATGCTCAAAGAATACCACATCTCGGCTTCTAATGACTTTCTTTGTAGCTGGATCCCATAATCTGTAGCCAAATTCTTCATGTCCATAACCCAAGAAGATACACTGTTTAGACCTGTTATCAAGCTTGGACCTTTCATCTCTTGGAACATGCACAAATGCCCGGCATCCAAACACCCTCAGATAATTGTAGGAGACATCTTTCCCACTCCATACTCTTTGTGGAACATCTCCCTTAAGAGGAACTGATGGAGATAGATTTATCAAGTCAACTGCCGTTCTCATCGCTTCGCCCCAGAATGGCTTAGGTAATTTCGCATGAGACAGCATACACCGAATCCGATCATTGTCGCGACCCTCTCGAGGTTGCATGTGGGCTCTCGAGGGTTAATGGGCCGTCCAGTCTGGTCGGACGCAAGCCTCTCCCAAGGCCCGTTACCCAAATCGCAACGGAGGTATGCGTAGTCGACCTTCAGTGTGATCTAGTGACATGTGCTAAGTGTGCATGCCATGGAGTCGCCACCAATCATTTTTTGGAGGGTATGATTGGACCACCCTATTGAATAGTCGGGAGTTTCTATTCAATTCTACGATAACCAAAGAAATGGGTTCGGGGACTTAGTTACGTCAACTGTCAGAGTTGACGCCCTTTCGGTACCTAAGTTGATTGAATTTTCTGCAATTTTTCTCAATTTTTTTTTGAATTTTTCCTTAATAATTCACTTTTTTTATTTGATTTTTTTTTAAAATTTCCTGAAAATAAGTCCCAACTGAACGGTCCCTAACTCGCCACGTGGCGTCTCGGTGATAATCGAATCATTTTAATTTTTGTAAAATTTGAAATTCATTTCTTTTAATGTTAAAAATATTTTTTATTTTGAAAATCATCGGATCACGGCACGTGGCTCATCTACAACCATCCAATCTAGCATTTTTTTGTTTTTGTTTTTATAGTACGCAACACAATGCAAAAAATAAAGAAGATATTAAGTCATTATACAACATAAACATAAGCAAAGGAGATGGGACCCGGTGAATTTTACGACGTCGGAGTCCGTCGGTGCTCGTGCAACAATGTGTGGGGATATAAACCACCAGCAGGAGGCTCGGCCTTCCGATTCTGGGGTAGCACAATATAATTTACAGAAAATAAATAAATAAAACACCTTGGACACCAATAGGAGGCTTAGCCTTCCGATTCTGGGTCTTTTATGCGAAATATAGAAATGCTATGACATAAAGTAAAAACACAGCAAATATTTAGACACCAACAGGAGGCTCGGCCTTCCGATTCTGGGTCTTTTATGCGAAATAAAGAAATGCTATGACATAAAGTAAATACACAGCAAATATTTAGACACCAACAGGAGGCTCGGCCTTCCGATTCTGGGTCTTTTATGCGAAATATAGAAATGCTATGACATAAAGTAAATACACAGTAAATACGAAAAAATACAAAATAAACAATAATCCGAGCTCGGATGAGGAGGACGTTGAACTATTTTCACAAATCCGAACGGTGAAGATGAAGAAAGAATTGAGATGAGATTATACACAATTTTACCTCGATCCGATGGTCGAATTGATCAAAAACTGAAGAAATACCGGCGGATGAACAGTTCCCGCGCCAGGAACAACTTCTGATTTGGCTGCTGTGCGACCACTTGGAGAGATCTGTTTAAAGATCCGAACGGTGGATATGAAGAAGGGGTTAAGAAGACCCTGCACACAAAAACTCAGCTCGATCCAACGGCTCAATCGGCCGGAAACGCAAGAAATGTCGGCGGGTATACAGTTCCCACGCCTGGAACAGCTTCTGATTTGGCTGTTGTGCGACCACTTTGAGAGATTTGTTTAAAGATCCGAACGGTGGATATGAAGAAGGGATCAAGAAGACCTTGTACACAAAAATTCAGCTCGATCCAACGGTCCGATCGGCCGGAAACGCAAGAAATGTGGAGGGTGGTAATGTGATGACAAAAAAAATGGAAGAGAGAATATATGGAATGAGCGTGGGAGAGGAAGAAGAAGAAGAAGAAGAAGAAGAAGAAGAAGAAGAAGGAGGAGGAGGAGGAGGAGAAGGAGCCACGGATGATGGGGGGAGGTGCCTTAAATACTAAAAATAAAATAATAAAATAATAATAAAATAAAATACTAAAAAGTAAAAATAATTATAAAATAATCAAAAGCGAAGACAAAATGATTAGTCCCATTTTCTTTTAAATGATGATGTTTTCACTCCTTTTCCTTTTAATCATTACTAATATTTTTGCCAAATTCAATTTTATGATGATCAAAGAACACCTAAAATCAAACCTGAATTTTACTATTTATGAGGTCGGAAAATGGATAAAATAAAAATACCGAATATTTTTATATATTTTTGTGACCTCAAATATTATTTTTCTTGATTTTCTTGATTTTCTTTTTTTTTTCTTTTTTTTTTGTATTTTTCGAAAATATAAAAAAAATGAAAATTATGAAAATTATTTTTTTGGTCAAAATGGTTCATTTAGCTTGGCTAAGGTCACCAAAATTGATTTTTCAATTTTTCAACTTTTTATGGATTTTCTATGAATTTTCAAAAAAAAAATGTTGATCAAAATTTAGGTGTCAACAGCTGCCCCTCTTTGAGAGGAATCTCGTTAGAGGTTTCTCTCAAAGATAAGGTGACACCTGAGTCCTGATCGACTCGACTCGGGAAACTAAAGGAAAAGGAGTCATGACATCCAATCTTCATGCTTGTCCATGTATGCTCTTTCTTGAAGGGGGAAACATTCATTTGACATGAGAGTGAGATAATAGAGAGACATACCTGCCACTTACCTGTTCGATGTTTGTGCGATTTTCGCGGTGTTTGATGGATTCAAGAGAATTTCTAGAAACTCGTTACTAGAGTATCCTAGAGAGGTTAAGCTCTGACCCGTATGGTAGGTCAAACCATAATGGGATTCCTAACTGATAGGAATCTAAGGAAGACGCGTCCCATTTGGGATTTGCCAAGGATTTTGATCCGTATGGTGGATCAGACCATTGAGTTGGCCATTTAAGTGATTTTTACTATTGGGTTGACCCTTCAGACGGTTTCTACCGTTGTGTTGACCCTTCAGGCGGTTTCTACCATGAGTTTGACCCTTCAGGCGGTTTCTACCCTGAGTTGACCCTTCAGGCGGTTTCTACCTTGAGTTGACCCTTCAGGCGGTATCTACCGTAAGATGACCCTTCAGGCGGTATCTACCTTTGTTTGCTTTGAAAAGGGGTCTCATGACGAGGGTTCTCCACGTCCGATGAGACTGCCTAAATTTTGAAAAGGGGTCCAGAGACGAGGGTTCTCCACGTCATGCTAGGACTGTTTGATATTTTTGAGAAGGGATCCTAGGACGAGGGTTCTCCACGTCATGCTAGGACTGCTTGATTTTGAAAATGGGTCTCATGACGAGGATTCTCCACGTCCGGTGAGACTGTTTGATATTTTTGAAAAGGGGTCCTAGAACGAGGGTTCTCCACGTCATGCTAGGACTGCTTGATTTTTGAAAATGGGGTCTAACCTCACCCCTTCTTTTGAAAGATCCCGAAATTTGCCGGGAATTCAGTTTTGAAGCAGTGAAAAATTTTATTTTGACAAAGCTTCACTTGAGTTTGTTGAGGCGACATTCTGGGAGCTGGGTTCTCCAGGTATCCTGCAGAAGTTTGAGCCTGAAAGATTTTTCTTCACCAAGAAAACATTAGTAATCTTTGGGAAGACCACGGCTGTCCATTTGACAAAAACCGTATGAGTTAAGTTTTAATCGTGAAATGTGCATTTTGATGCTAGAGGTTATCCAAAGCATTCTTGCAACATGCAAATGTGATCACAAATCTCTTGCACGGAAAATCTGGACCAACAGTTTGAAAATTCCAAAAAGAGTTTGTTCAAAACACCAATTGGAATATTTCTCGACAAGGAGGTCTTCTCACCTGTTTTGCGATAGTGGTTTTTTATAGGGAACGCATTCAATTCCCTACTAACCTGTGCCTTGGTTTTAGGCTCATTCGCAGCGCATACATTTTGATCGGTCGGGAGGTCTTCCACGGGACCGTAATGTTGGGCTTGGATATTGGTTTTCAAGGGGGGGACTCACTTTTGAGTCGGGGCCATTGAATGAAAGTCTTCACCATCTGCTCCGGGTTTACAAGTCAAGAACCCTGCTGTCGCGACCCGTCCGGAAGCGGACGCGGCTAATGGATTACCGATCACGGGTCTTGGATCGGCGCGAGCCCTCCCAGGCCCATACCAAATCGCGGCGGGAGTATTCTTCGACGATAAGAGTCGATCGCTTTCGACCTTCAGTGTGGTCGTGGTGGCATGTGCAAATTGTGCATGCATTTGGAGTCGCCACCGGTCTTTCTTGGAGGGTAGACCGGAAACCTTACCGATCGATTGGGAGAGATCGATCAGTTCTACGGAACCAGAGATTTTGGGTTCGGGGACTTGGTTACGCTGGTGTCGTTACCAACGCCCTTTCGGTACCTAATGCGAGTGATTTTCCTAACTAGGATTTCATGCAGGCACAATTTTGGGTGAGGTAAGTCTGACTTTGCACATTAACCAGTTTAACATGCTCACGTAATCATAATAAATAAATAGATGTCAATCACATAAATATCTATCCTACGTGGTGATCATGGAATTATGATTTAATGGGTCTCGAGCCAATGAGACCACATATAATCATTTTAATATTTTAATAACGGAGAGCCGCTCTTCGCTTCTTCTTGGTTTCTTGAACTCTTCAAGAATTGGGCCCCAAAGAGCTCGCCGACTTAAAAGGCTCCTCCACGTAATCCTCGTAGCATTTACATCAACAATTGACTATGCTAAAAATAAAGATTGCATGAAAAATAAAAGGAGTACGCAGCCTCCATTTAATAATTACAATCCCAAATATATAAATAATCATCATACATTCATATATACATCAATCACATTGATTAGGGATTTTTCCATGATCACCACCCTTTCACGTAAGTAATAAATTCACAATTTAAAACTTAGGAAGGCACAATAAAAATTCTACGTTGAATCATATTCAGAATTTTTACGTAAAATAAGATAGCCATAAATTTTCGATTCAAAATTGATTTAGTCTCAATTTTTGCTACGTTGATTAATTTATCATATAAAATAATCAATCTCCATTAGCCATGTAAGACGAACAATTCGTTAATACATATTGGCCATAGTATTGCAAAAATTGCAAAAAATCAATTAAATGCACGAAAACACCTAAGGATTGGCTCTGATACCACTGTTGGGATCCACGTAACACGTAGCGGAAATAAATAACAACCCACACATGTATCTCCAGAGGCGTACTTCGTGCATTTCAATCGAAAAAAATCACAAAGTCTCAAAGGGAGTAAATAGATTACCTCTCGTAGCGTGCTTGAACGGAGGTGTCGGTTCGATGTTCTTCGATCTCAGCCTCCACAAGTGTTAGGCATCTAGTTCGGACGCACCACCAATTGACGAACGGGGAGACGACTAATAACTCCACAACAATTGTGCTAGCAATATGCGGAATCAATATTCCGAACTTAGTATATTTTGCTCGCTCAAGATTATGAGAATATAGAGAGTGTTTGTGTTCTTCTCTCTAAGCTCTCAAAAATTTGCACACTCTACAAAATGTCTCTCCCCTCCCAACCTCAAAACTCTTGCCATCCTTTTATAGCCAAAAATACCTTCCAATAAATTGTATTTAAAAATAGCACTAACAATTATAAATTCTATCTAAAAATAGCACTCACAAATAAATGACATTTAAAAATAGCACTAACAATAGCACTCACAATTTATAATACAAAAATGCTATTTAAAAATAGCACTAACAATAGCACTCACAATTTATAATACAAAAATGCTATTTAAAAATAGCACTAACAATTATAAATTCTATCTAATAATAGCACTCACAAATAAATGACATTTAAAAATAGCACTAACAATAGCACTCACAATTTATAATACAAAAATGCTATTTAAAAATAGCACTAACAATAGCACTCACAATTTATAATACAAAAATGCTATTTAAAAATAGCACTAACAATTATAAATTCTATCTAATAATAGCACTCACAATTTATGATAAATAAATGTCATTTAAAAATAGCACTAACAATAGCACTCACAATTTATGATAAATAAATGTCATTTAAAAATAGCACTAACAATAGCACTCACAATTTATAATACAAAAATGCTATTTAAAAATATCACTAACAATAGCACTCACAATACAAAAATGCTAAAAAAAAAGCACTAACAAAGGTGTTAAAAATAATAACCATTATTATTATTACAAGAGTTAAAGAGGTTACCAAACAGTACAAATATGCATAACGTATAAATACGTATGACGTATAAATACGTAGAGCATACGTATACATCCGTGAAACCGGGGACTAATTGAAAGAAAAATGTGCAATTAAGCCCTTTTGGTAAAAATTGATTAAATTGGAGGGCAAATTGACCTAATTGCACTTTAAGACTTTAGAATCCAATGTCATAGCTTATAAAAAGTGAGAATTGAAAACTAAAAGACTCGCAAAGGAATTTTTTGCTCGGTTCGAGTTTATGTTTGTGAAGAAACATAGTGACCCGAGCCGAATTTTCAAGATTTAAGGTGACACACTTGAAGATGAAATTAAAACAAAATTATTGAATATTTTTGTGTATTTTTCTGACCACGAATGGTATTTTTCTGATTTTTTGGGTATTTTTATAATTAAATAAATTCGAAAAATATTATAAAATACCAAAAAATATTTTTTGTTCAAAATTGGTCCCCGAGGCTAGGCCAAGGCTTCCAAAGTTGATTTTGTGATTTTATGACCTTTTTTGATATTTTTAATTAATTTTAAAGAATAAAAATCACAATAATAAATGGTCAAAAATCAGGTGTCAACAGCTGCCCCTCTTTGAGAGGAATCTCGTTAGAGGTTTCTCTCAAAGATAAGGTGGCACCTGATTTCTAACCGACTCAACTGGGAAAATGAGAGAAGAAATGCTACGACATTGGATCGCTTAAGGCCCTTTGATGAAAGCTCAAATTAATCCCCGGTTTGCTTTAACAATTTGAACATGGGCCGGAGTGAGAGAGGCTTACCTGAAGCTCACCTGTCTGATGCTGCCGGTTGCGACAACTTTCAAGCAGATACCTAGGACTCGTCATTCAGAATATCCTAGGGAGATTAAGCTCTGACCTGTATGGTAGGTCATACCATTATGGGATTCCTAACTGGTAGGAACCTAAGGAAGGCGCGTCCCACACTTTGGGATTTGCCAAGGATTTTGATCCGTATGGTGGATCGAATCAGAAATGGTTCACCTACTATAAGGTTTACCTAGGGAAACGACTCTTTCCGTGTTTGGAATTTGTCAAGGTTTTGATCTGTATGGTGGATCGGACCATTAGGCTGATCCTTCAGGCGGTTTCTACCATATTTGACCCTTCAGGCGGTATCTACCGTGGTTTGACCCTTCAGGCGGTTTCTACCTTGAGTTGACCCTTCAGGCGGTTTCTACCTTGGTTTGACCCTTCAGGCGGTTTCTACCTTGTGCTGACCCTTCAGGCGGTATCTACCATGAGTTTGACCCTCCAGGCGGTTTCTACCTTGTGCTGACCCTTCAGGCGGTATCTACCATGAGTTTGACCCTTCAGGCGGTATCTACCTTGTGTTGACCCTTCAGGCGGTATCTACCTTGTGTTGACCCTTCAGGCGGTTTCTACCTTGAGTTGACCCTTCAGGCGGTATCTACCTTGAGTTGACCCTTCAGGCGGTTTCTACCATGTGTTGACCCTTCAGGCGGTATCTACCTTGGTTTGACCCTTCAGGCGGTATCTACCATGAGTTGACCCTTCAGGCGGTTTCTACCTTGTGTTGACCCTTCAGGCGGTATCTACCATGTTTGAAAAGGGGTCTCATGACGAGGGTTCTCCACGTCCGATGAGACTGTTTGATATTTTGAAAATGGGTCCTGGGACGAGGGTTCTCCACGTCTGATAGGACTTTTTCTTTTAAAAGGATTTTTCTTCCCCTTTTTTTGAGACCCCGAAGTTTGTCGGGAATTCAGTTTTTTGAAGCAGTGAAAGATTTTATTTTGACAAAACTTCACTTGAGTCTGTTGAGGCGACATTCTGGGAGTTGGGTTCTCCAAGTATCCTGCATAAGTTTGAGCCTGAAAGATTTTTCTTCACCAAGAAAACGTTAGTAATCTTTGGGAAGACCACGGCTGTCCATTTTGACAAAACCGTATGATTTAAGTTTTAATCATGAAATGTGCATTTTGATGCTGGGGGTTATCCAAAGCATTCTTGCAACATGCAAATGTGATCACAAATCCCTTGCACGGAAAATCTGGATCAACAGTTTGAAAATTCCAAAAAGAGTTTGTTCAAAACATCAATTGGAATATTTCTCGACAATGAGGTCTTCTCACCTGTTTTGCGATCGTGTTTTTTTATAGGGGATACACTCGATTCCCTACTAACCCGTGCCTAGGTTTTAGGCTCATTCGCAGCGCATACATTTTGATCGGTCGGGAGGTCTTCCACGGGACCGTAATGTTGGGCTTGGATATTGGTCTTCAAGGGGGACTCACTTTTGAGTCAAGGTCATTGAATGAAAGTTTTCACCATCTGCTCCGGGTTTACAAGTCAAGAACCCTGCAAAATGAGAAAGAAATAGTCTTGCTCGTACTTCTTCGAGCTGAGCTGTATGTTAACCCAAGTGTCTTAGTCAGAGAAGACTGTTTCAGGGTTATGATGTTGGTAGGATTGGGGACCGAAAAAGGCTTGTTTTTGGCCCAGAATTCATGACGAGTTTGACATTGGTGATCATTGCTGATTTACCTCCTGTCTTTTCCTTTCTGCATCTTTAGTTTTTGAGGTGTACAACCGATTTTGAGGTGTGCACCAGCTCTTTAGAGAGCGTCCCTTGTTGCATTCAGAGACCGACTCTCTCCATGTCTTTGTTCTGTGCTTGGCAGCATTTGGGGAGCAGCTTTTTTTTTATTTGACTCCTTTAAGAATTTTTTTTTTTTCATCCAAGTTTCACTGGGGATCAAGCAAACAGCTTTCATGAGCATCGGCCTTGCTTTTACCAGGCACTTTGCTTTTTCTCGATGCCGTGGATTTTTCTCATTGATTTTTGAAATCCCACTTTTTCTCATCTTCATAGGATCGCGTTAGACCTATGATCAAAGGTCTAACAAGGTTAAACATTGACTTAGGAATTCTTTTGCAAACCCTAAGTTTTGAACTTCTTCGTTTCTGAAGTGATGCTGCATCCGTCTTGGAATGTGCAATGATCACCAACGGGTTTATGAAATGATTCTGCAGGCTCAACTTGGCTATGCAAAGGATTCGGTGTGTGGGATAGAGAAATGAATGCTTCTCATCATCCTATGGCACTTGGATTACCATATAAACAACACACAAAGATTAATGTTAGTCCGAGCAAGAAAATTTCTAACCATTTTCTCCTGATGCTGCTGGACTCACCTCCATTTTGCCCCGATGTGGGGTGGTTCTTGACAGGGTTAAGAATGAAAACCGCCGTTCAAAGGGGTTATCAACGGTCACCTGTAGTGTTTGGGGGATATGAAACGAATGCCTCCGTCGTCCCAACCCATGTAATCGCTGCGAATGGTCCCTACTTCCGTAGGTCCAGATTCTGCTGTCTTATCCGCTCCATTTCTCTCTTAAGTGTGTATAGGACGTGTTTGGACTAGGCTTTGCCTCTCGTCTTTTGAGAAAACGTCCTTTTGAAAGTTTTGAACAACTTTTGATTGGAAAAATCTCTTTCGTTTTCTCCAAAAATTTTACCCGTCAATGGGATTTTATGATGCCCAATGCATGTTCAGATAACCTCATGTTTCAAAACATGAATGCCAATGAAGTTAGAATCCTATGTCTTTTCTAGACATCAGATTCTAAAAGCTTTTCTTTTCTTCTCTATTTTTTATTCAACATTTTCAATGGATTGGGGAAAGGGATACTTACCTGTCCCCCGCGGCTGGAGATCCCTGAAAATGCGGAAGAAACATGTTATTGTTCGTTCATGAATTTTTCAAAAAATTAGAACGATACATCTTACCCTCGGTCGTGTGCCCCTGCGAGTGCACACAGGTTGTCAAAATTTGTCCTCCTTGATGGTGAGTCCCTATCAAGGATAAATAGCAAGTGTTAACTCATATTCCCAAATTGAAGACAAATTGGGACAATACAACTTTACTCTTGGTTCTCATCCCGTTCTGACGTCGCGTATTGATATGAACCACGTCTATCAAATCCGCTTATCCATGCTTGGAATATTTGCAATATCAATGGTTCAGCTGCCCCCGGTTGGGCAACGTCTGTTTTGTTATTTGAACAGATGGCTCCTTGGGTGATTTATCCACGTTTAACACCTGAGAAGGGAAAGAAATGAGACATTACTTTGGTATTCGGTTGAAGATCGTTTAGGAACGATACATCGTTTTACCAAATGGGAGGCTTCGTGACCAAACGTATTTCGTGCTGAATGGGGGTAGATCCCATTATGCTCCGCGGGTGATAGTCATCGTTCATGGAATTTGCTCCACGGATTAAGTGATTAATCCATGGCCCTTGGCTCGAAGACGTTCAAAGGGTAATGTTGACACTCAGAGCGGTTAGTTTTCAGCGTTAATTACAATGTTCCCGCGGGAACTTTACAACGAAATCCGTAACACATTCATTCGATGTATTCACCTCTCGCTCTCCTGAGCCTTCTAATGATTTAGCACACGAGCTTCGAACCAGATGTCCGGTCGCCGGTACCGGTCACGACTGCGAAGATGCACTTGTTCCAAAATGCTTGACCCATAGGCTGAGTTGCTCATTCAGGAGATCGTCCGACCGCTCGAGTCGTCCAAGTTGAGCATCCTTAATTGCTGGTGACGGACTTCTCCCATTTTCGGCATGAACAACCTGGTTTCTCGGTTTATGCGTGATCCACACGCCGAGTTGCTCACTGAGGGACTCGCTTGAAATTTCAAGCCATTGACGCCCAAGTCGGGCATCCTCAACCGTTGGCGATGGGTTCCTCACACTACTTTCGACATGAACAACCTCACTTCTCGAGTTGGTATTTTCATCGTTGTCCAGTAGGTTTGTACCCGATGCTGGATTCGCCGTAGGAATAACACTAACGATCGATTGGTGCTCAAATTGGGGAGTCCATACCTGCTGAAATTGTTGTACATACTCTTGGGGAGTACCAGGGTAATTCAGCCGATCGAACCAAGAATATATGTTTTCAAGGAGATCGTCTGAACCATCGAGCGACTGACACTCAGGTTGAGTATTGTCGACTACTGGAGAAGGAATCTTTTTGCCATTTTCGTCATGGACCACCTGATTCTTCGAGCCGGAATCTCCGTAATCGTCTCGCAAGATTGTATGTGCATCTCCTGCCAGTGTTAGATCCGCTGTAGGACTAGTATTAACGGCCAGTCGGTGCTCAGACTGGGGAGTCCCGATTTGCTGAAATTGCGGTACATACTCCTGAGGAGTACTGGGATAACCCATGGGAGTACTCTGATTGATGCCTGAACAATCGACCGTGTAATTGTCAGTCCCATCGGTGTTAAGAGGTGATTGGATGCTTCCTGCTTCATGAGGATTGCGATCACAGCCATGCTCATCGTTTAAACTTGAACTGCCTCTCTCTTGGTCTAGCGCCACTCGTCCATCTCTCAGTAGTCTTTTGTAGCACCAAAGGTGGTTCCTGACTTTATTTCTATCCAATTCCGGCATGTTCATGATCTTGAGTATGCGCGATGGGCGAGCCAAACTGATCCCTAACTGTTGAACTGCATCAACAAATTTGCTATGAAGCTCCGAGGTCCAATAAAACCTTGTTTTCTTGCTAGCCGAAGTAGGGTTGGCAACTCGGCGGCTACTCTTCGTGGAATCTGGTCGTGTTGAACCGCCTCTATCTTGGTCTAGCGACGCTCGTCCATCTCTCAGTAGTTTCTTGTAGCGCCAAAGGTGATTCTTGACCATATTTTTAGTCAGTCCCGGCACGTTCATGATTTCGAGTATGCGCAATGGGCAAGCAAAACTGATCCCCAACTGTTGAACTGCATCAACAAATTTGCTATGAAACTCCGGGGTCCAACGAAATCTTATTTTCTTGCTAGCCGAAGTGGTGTCAGCAACTTGGCGGTTACTCTTCTCGGAATCTGGTCGTGTTGGAGGTTGCTCTGGAGGGGATTTAGTGGTCTCAGATCGGCTGGTCATGATGGTGAGTTCATCATCGAGCGGACCCGACTTGTCATGACGCATGTTCCCTTCCACAATGGGCGTCGACTTTGACCTTATAGCACTAGTTTCCTCTTGTAGATCCTCGGCGGTACCCGCCTGTTCCGAAAGATGTTGCGAAGGGCATTGCAACAAATGAGCATTATAAACCCCCAGATCTGGCTCTTCAGTGAATACTCCGTCCGTGGGAACAGGGTTACCGCACTCCAGGCAAATAGCGATGCTTAGAGCTTTTTTGTACTGAGTGTTTTTTATTCGAAGCTTTTCATTTTCCTCCCTTACAACCGCTAACTCGTGCCGATCGCGTTGCTGCTTCAGCCGGGTTCGTTTGTTTTCAAACCAGCACTTGACCTTCCGAGGCTCCCACCCTATCTCCTGGCCCATTTTGATTTTCTGTTCCATGTCCGGATAGGGGTATTCCCTGAAAAACAATTCGAGTTTATGGACTTGACCTGAAGTGTTGCGTTTGAGATATTCCCCTTTCTGACGCTGATAACCGTCGCGGGTACTGTTCTCGTTAACCAAGCCGCGGGTTTCATCATTAGAAGGATCGGTCTCCATGGCCCTCGTGTCAGGTTCGGTCCTGAGATCTTCAAACTCTTCCAGCAGCTCAAGCTCGGAGACCTCCAAGTCTGGCGCTTCCAGTAAATGACAGAATCCCTTGAACATTTTGACCGGGATATCACTGTTTGATTTTCCGTTAACTCAGCTTTCTTTGTTCCTCCTTGGATCTTCACTTTCTCTGCAAATTCTGAGAGGTTAAAGGAGCCGGATCACCGTTCTTCGATCAAAGGTGATGGCTACCCGACGAGCGCTCTTCTCAATGTTTCGAGATTCCCACTTCGTCCTTTTGTGATGGCTACTTGACGAGCGTTTTTCTCAAGGCTTCGTAATTCCCACTTTGTCCTTTTTTGCTCTTTTCTACGTGAACGGAGCCTGAAGATCTCTTGCGTTGATTTCGCTTTGTCGAGCACTACGCTTGTCCCCCTGGCCCAGTCTCTAGAGTAACAAGCCTGCCCACCTTTCGGCGCCATTATGTTTCGTAAAACCCGAGATCACAGGACGGTGGTGGATTCGTGACTCATCGGGGATGCATTAACGAAACCCGCTTGGCTCTACTGCACATAAAATATTATTACCACTTCTCCCTGTACTCGAGCATTTATAAGGTGATAGATTGATGTCAAGAAGATTAACACTTTAGCCTTATCAGACTCAGCCTCTCAAACACTCTTCACATTCTCACTCTCTTCTCCGTCATTCCATCGCATATGGATTCCTCCTCTATGCCTGTTGCCTTACCTGAAGCTTCGACCCAATGGGAGAGATTTTACCACCTCTTGGGTAGGGGTTATGGCTACATAAACAATCATCCTGAAGCTGAGGTTGAAGTTCGTACTCTGATTCCGGCCCTGGATACTGCGTGTATTGAAGGTACGAAACTGCAAAGGGAGTTTGTGATCTTCCCAACTCTCTTTAACAATTTCATGCAGGCTTACGAAGTTGCTAGCCGGGAGGTCACTTTGGCTGGTATCGTGCGAGCCCGTTATCAGGACCGAACTGAGTCCCTGATGTTGGCCATGCTGACGGCCGATAACCATAAAAGGGCTGTTGAATACGCCCACGCCCAGGTTTCGATGCTGGTCCGTGAGAGGGACAACTTGGTGGAGCGTCTGGCTCTTTTTGACACCGCCTTTGAGCAAGACCAGCACAACTTCGTGCTGAGGTTCCAGTGTGCCTGGTTGGAGGAAAGGCTTGAAGACCTGAGCATGGATATAGCTCGCGGGAGGGTGCTGGCTCATGACTTAGAGCTTGAGTTCGAGTACTATGACACCAAGGTGAACGAACTTAAGGAGAAATGTCGTCTCCTTTTCTTCAAGCTTGTAGACCTCGATTCCCGGAGTGTGGGTTGTAAGCAAGGCATGGATAGCATGGAGAGTCAGTTAAGCTTTTTTGTGATGCTTGTCAGAACTCATTTTGGGTTTACTGCTCCCCCTCAGTGATCCACTTGTAAACTTTCCTGCTGAATGAAATAAATGCGAGTTTGTTTATATATGCTCTTTCATTCTGCATTGTTGACTAGCCAAGAAAGGTTTTTACTTTCGGATCTACGCGACTCCTTTTTCGCCTGTGTCAACAGATTGACTACGCATCATTCTCACAGCCCGACGCTTTATATTTGATTGACCTGAATGCCTCGTGAGAAATAGATTTGTAGTTGCTCGAAACTTAAAGATTGCCCCTGATTTTGCGGTCATTGCGTTTGGGGCCGCTAGTAATCTTTCACTTTCGAGCTCGATCACATTCTGCTAGTAACTCATGCTATCAATTCTGCCTTCACGCGTCGGGGCTGATTTTACCTTGAACTTAATAACAAGGAATTACCGTATACACACGAGATGACGTTTGCGAAAAACATTATGCAGAATCAACTCTAGCTATTGAAGAAACAAACGCATGCACCGATGAGAACTTTACAATAGGAGATACATCCTTCTCGCGTACATCCCCTTCTTTCTTGGGGCATGTCCAATGACTAACCAGTCTGGCCTCAGCTTAGGTGTGCCATTACCAAGTGCAGATCATGGTTGCCAACCTTTAATAGCTTCCAACTGATCGAACCAGGTATCAAGTCCTTCATCGAAGAAATCACCCGACCCCTCGAACGATTGATGTGTAGGTTGAGCTGCATCGCCCGACGGGTTCTTCGAACTGGAACCTCCATCTTTGTCTGGGATTATAAGAGGAGATTTGATCGATTGACTACCACAAGCATCTCCCACTTGGGGATTAGGGAAATAAGAGTGCTCCAAGCTTTCTCCCATTAGATCATCTGAAGCCATATGCTCTAATTGGGCAAACCCTTGAGCACTGGGCGTGGTGGGCTGATCTGCGACAGGATGAACACTGACTAGCTGCTGCTCGGACGGAGGAGTGCTTACTCGTTGCACTTGTGATGCGTGTTCTTGAGGAATATTGAAATGACTCGCGAGGATATCCTGATCAAATCCCCAATAGTCGTCCAGATTCGACCGGGCCTCATTTGTCATAAGGGTGCTGGGTTCGCAGCCGAGTCTATTGCTCGGATTCAGTTCTGCATAACGCTGTCCTAACGCCCTTCTGTAGCAACCAAGGTGATTCGCGACTAATTGCTTGGTAAGTCCCGGTACGTTCATGACCCTAAGTATGCTTGTCGGACCTATGAAGTCGAGTCCTATCTGTCGAACTGCGTCCAAGAACTTGAGATGAAGCTCCGGGGGCCAAGTGAATTTCTTCTTCTCGTCGTCCAGAGTGGCGTAGATAGCCTGCCGACTAACCTCTAACTCCTCTTGAACCGTATCTGATCTTACCGGAAGCTGTTGTGGAGGAGATTCATGGGCTTCGATGAGGTGACTCCGATCATAACGACACGTATCTTCTTCCTCCGAAGACACTGGTATAATTTCTGTAGGATCGATCTGCTCATGCGCGCCATTAGCAGGATCTGATTGTACCGGAGATGGCTCAAGGGAGCAGGGGGATAAATGAGCACCTTCCATCTTCGTAGAAGGCTTACTGGGGAACAATTTACTGAGGGTGGTAGGGCCACCGCAGTCAGGGCAGGTAATAGTACTGAGAATTTTCTCATACCACATGTTTTCCATTTGAAGGTTTTGGTTCTGCTCTTTTAGGGCCGTGATCTCCTTACGCCTGTGTTGGACACCTAGTCTGAAACGTCTATTCTGAAACCAAAAATGGATTCTCATAGGATTCATTCCCAGCTTCTGGCCCAATTCAATCTTTTGTTCCTCGTTTGGGCAAGGGCATTCATCGAAGAAAGCTTCAAGCTCCTGGATTTCTTTCCGAGCGTAGCGCTGGCGACTTTTTCTTTTCCGGGGTTGAGCGTCGTGGCCACTGCCGTCGTCACCACTGCGATCTTGATGTTCGTCACCGGCGATGTTGAGTTCCATGGCTTCGATGTCGAATCTGATTCTAGAGAATTTGAGGTCTTTCAACGAACTCGTCACTCGGGGTTCTCTGTTCTCTTTTGTATACTCGCTCTTTCGATTTGTTGCCTCCTTTTCCTCGAAAGCTAGGTCTGTTCAGCGTTCTGTTTTTGAAACGACGGAACTGTTTACCTCCTGCTCAGCTTTCCGACACGAAGGGGTAACCAAATCCTTCCGCGGCTTCTTCGATAGTAGCGCTCGCCTTTCACTTTTCCTCGATAGTCATGCCTGTTCAGCACTGTCTTCTCTTTTTAAGTGGCAGAGCTGTTCACTCGCCGCCCAGCTTTATGCGTGATGGAACAACACAATCCTTTCGCGGCTTCTTCGATAGTTGCGCTCGCCTTTCACTTTTCCTCAATAGTCATGCATGTTCAGCACTGTCTTCTCTTTTTAAGTGGCAGAGCTGTTCATTCGCCGCCCAGCTTCATGCGTGATGGAACAACACAATCCTTTCGCGGCTTCTTCGATAGTTGCGCTCGCCTTTCACTTTTCCTCAATAGTCATGCCTGTTCAGCATTGTCTTCTCTTTTTAAGTGGCAGAGCTGTTCACTCGCCGCCCAGCTTCATGCGTGATGGAACAACACAATCCTTTCGCGGCTTCTTCGATAGTTGCGCTCGCCTCCCTCCCAGCTTTAATAATGGCGAGACCGAATTTGTCAGGCCTGAAATTGCGGATCAGGACATGTCTGATGATTCACGGGAGGAGCAGCCCTCGCTTTACATTAATTAACCCGGCTCCACAAGCATTATTGCTGCAACTTTTCTCCACTCTCGAGACGCTATAAAATGCGGAGTTGGTGTTTGGGAGATTAACGCTCTCATATAATTTGCTTCCATCCTCTAATCGCTCCACTACACACATCTCCGTCGAAAATGGCTTCTTCCCAAGTTCACACTTTCTCAGCCGAAGCTTTGACTCGATGGAAAGAGTTCTATAACCTCTTGGGTCGAGGCTACGCTCACATAGCCGATCATCCCGAAACCGAGGATGAGATCAGAGTCATGTTCGGGGACCTGGACATCACCTCCCTCGAGGGTACCGCGTTGGGGAGGGAATACAATATTTTTCCAACGCTCTTTACGAACTCCTTGGAGGTCTACCGCGCTGCTCATCGGGGAGTTACCGTGGCTCGTGTCTTGCGAGCCCGTTATGAGGATCAGTCCGACCGCCTAGCGTTGGCTGACTACCTGGCCGATAGTCACAAAAAGGCTGTTGAGTTCGCCAAAGAGCGGGTTTCGACATTGCTACGCGAGAGGAGGAATCTGGTGGAGGACTTAGCTCTATCTCTGGCTACCTATGAGCGCGATCGACGTAATGCCCTGCTAAGGAATCGGAGCGAGTGGCTGGAAGAAAGGCTCAACGGCATAAACGAGGATATAACTCGTGAGAATGGACTTGTTCGGGACTTGGAAGCAGTCGCCGAAGATCACGAGACTCAGGTTGTTGCAGTCAATGATGAACGCAAACGCCTCCACCTCAGGCTTGCGGACCATGATACGCGGAGTGGTGCGTATAAACAAAGCATCCATAACCTGGAGGGCCAGCTGGGCTCCTTTGTGTCGTTGATTAGGGCTCACTTCTGCTTTACTTTTCCACCCCAATGAATTGTATGATCTGGTTTGGGCAAGAATGAATGAAAGCCCCTGTGTTTGTTTTAGCTTTTATATGATCCATTTCTTCGAGCATCCGGACATCTTAGACTTGGATGAGCCGATCCATAATAAGTCGAGTAGATGTGTTCTGATTTTCTAACTCACTCATGGTCAGATGAAAGAATAGCCTCAGACTTATCCAAGAAAAGATTTCTTTATGCTACTTGTTTTTCACCTGCAAATGAAAAGACCGAGTCAAAAGGAATAATCTGAAAAAGAAAGCATAGACCCCTTTCAATCTTATGCTTGCTCGTAATTAATAATGACAAAAACTTTTACAAGGGTTTTAATCTTGTGCGAAAAGTTTTTATCAATATTCCTCGAAAGAAAGCATACTATTGAAAGGAATGTAATTCACGATAATTGCTTTTGACCAATATTCAGAAGAGCGAATTAGTCAAAAATGCAAGGCATAACGACGTGTTTTTAAATTTAATTGAAGATACGGCATCCAAATCAAGGCCGTTTTGTTAAGAACGAGAGCAATTTGGACATCTATCTCGTCATTAAATTCGAAATAACGTCAATACTCTTGATCAATTATCGTGGATTACTTAGTGACGTATGACATGCATGGACCAATTCA
The DNA here is from genome assembly GCA_021437785.1 of Rhodomyrtus psidioides. NCBI lineage: Eukaryota > Viridiplantae > Streptophyta > Magnoliopsida > Myrtales > Myrtaceae > Rhodomyrtus > Rhodomyrtus psidioides. The sequence continues at coordinate 4,164,714 of JAILYB010000024.1, read as the reverse complement.
AGTGTATAATTCCTTCTAGCGAAATTGGGGTTGGATTACCCTGTACGACCAAAAAGGTCGTGTAAGATTTTCAACTTTAGTTTCCTCTAAAGGAATTATAAACTTGACTTGGGAGTATTCGGATGATTAGAGAAAATGCCACTATCACATTCCCATGACCCGTCAAAAGAAATACAACCGAGTTCCATATGAATGTATACACCAATAGATCCCTAATACAATCACTCTAAGGGGTGAGATAGAGAAAGCCTCGATAAAAATAAACCCTATACAAGAGGACTAGTAATGGAAAATGAAACTAAGGAATGTGATCCTAACGTTTAAGGATGCCCCAAGTTCGATCTGTGACTTCCGGATCACTTGCCCCAACTCGTCATCTTCATTGGACGATATCTCAATAATGTTCATAGTAGGCTCCTTTGTTGCTCACTCGGTGTTCGCCATGGGATATCATCCTCCTCGTCTTCTATCAAGGACGTTTGGGAAAAACACATGCATCTATCCTTGAAATGGCATTTAATCTAATCACCAGAATGCAATGAATGAAATGCCTATATTTATATGAACTGTAATAGTTTTGAGGGATAGAGAGTCTTACCAACCCAACTCGTCGACTTATGTGCGATTTTAGGTGTACCAACCGCCCAAAGACATGCGCATGAGACAAGTGATGGTGAACTTCTAAAAATCAGAGGGTTTGGCACCTAAGGTTAAGGTTCCCACCTCGAGTTCTAGAAAGAGCCGATTCCATTGCACAACTATCGTTGCATTGGGACTCAATCCATAGTTCGAAGCGAGCGGAATTGAGAAGTGGATTACCCCGTGTTTTTCCTCACGGAGATTCCATTTTCAATTCCTTCTATTGTGTTCCTAAAGGCGGCGCCTGGGGTTTTAGGCGCGGTTGTGTGTGTCCATGTGTCGTGATCATCACAATGCAAGTCATGCACAACAATTTATCAATCAGCACTTCAAATCATCCACACAACATACATTCCTACGCCACACCTGCGTAAAATAAAGTTAATCACAGACTACACCCCTTATTACTCCAATCTGCAAAAACATATAACACCTATCGTGAGCGGACTTACCTCACCTTCAAGAGCGCCTGTAGGGTTAGAAAAATCACTCAATTTTTATTACGGCCTAAGTCCACTTGAGGTCTAGAACCATAGTTTCTAGAACAAGTCCCCAGCGGAGTCGCCAGCTGTCGCGACCCGTCCGGAAGCGGACGCGGCTAATGGATTACCGATCACGGGTCTTGGATCGGCGCGAGCCCTCCCAGGCCCATACCAAATCGCGGCGGGAGTATTCTTCGACGATAAGAGTCGATCGCTTTCGACCTTCAGTGTGGTCGTGGTGGCATGTGCAAATTGTGCATGCATTTGGAGTCGCCACCGGTCTTTCTTGGAGGGTAGACCGGAAACCTTACCGATCGATTGGGAGAGATCGATCAGTTCTACGGAACCAGAGATTTTGGGTTCGGGGACTTGGTTACGCTGGTGTCGTTACCAACGCCCTTTCGGTACCTAATGCGAGTGATTTTCCTAACTAGGATTTCATGCAGGCACAATTTTGGGTGAGGTAAGTCTGACTTTGCACATTAACCAGTTTAACATGCTCACGTAATCATAATAAATAAATAGATGTCAATCACATAAATATCTATCCTACGTGGTGATCATGGAATTATGATTTAATGGGTCTCGAGCCAATGAGACCACATATAATCATTTTAATATTTTAATAACGGAGAGCCGCTCTTCGCTTCTTCTTGGTTTCTTGAACTCTTCAAGAATTGGGCCCCAAAGAGCTCGCCGACTTAAAAGGCTCCTCCACGTAATCCTCGTAGCATTTACATCAACAATTGACTATGCTAAAAATAAAGATTGCATGAAAAATAAAAGGAGTACGCAGCCTCCATTTAATAATTACAATCCCAAATATATAAATAATCATCATACATTCATATATACATCAATCACATTGATTAGGGATTTTTCCATGATCACCACCCTTTCACGTAAGTAATAAATTCACAATTTAAAACTTAGGAAGGCACAATAAAAATTCTACGTTGAATCATATTCAGAATTTTTACGTAAAATAAGATAGCCATAAATTTTCGATTCAAAATTGATTTAGTCTCAATTTTTGCTACGTTGATTAATTTATCATATAAAATAATCAATCTCCATTAGCCATGTAAGACGAACAATTCGTTAATACATATTGGCCATAGTATTGCAAAAATTGCAAAAAATCAATTAAATGCACGAAAACACCTAAGGATTGGCTCTGATACCACTGTTGGGATCCACGTAACACGTAGCGGAAATAAATAACAACCCACACATGTATCTCCAGAGGCGTACTTCGTGCATTTCAATCGAAAAAAATCACAAAGTCTCAAAGGGAGTAAATAGATTACCTCTCGTAGCGTGCTTGAACGGAGGTGTCGGTTCGATGTTCTTCGATCTCAGCCTCCACAAGTGTTAGGCATCTAGTTCGGACGCACCACCAATTGACGAACGGGGAGACGACTAATAACTCCACAACAATTGTGCTAGCAATATGCGGAATCAATATTCCGAACTTAGTATATTTTGCTCGCTCAAGATTATGAGAATATAGAGAGTGTTTGTGTTCTTCTCTCTAAGCTCTCAAAAATTTGCACACTCTACAAAATGTCTCTCCCCTCCCAACCTCAAAACTCTTGCCATCCTTTTATAGCCAAAAATACCTTCCAATAAATTGTATTTAAAAATAGCACTAACAATTATAAATTCTATCTAAAAATAGCACTCACAAATAAATGACATTTAAAAATAGCACTAACAATAGCACTCACAATTTATAATACAAAAATGCTATTTAAAAATAGCACTAACAATAGCACTCACAATTTATAATACAAAAATGCTATTTAAAAATAGCACTAACAATTATAAATTCTATCTAATAATAGCACTCACAAATAAATGACATTTAAAAATAGCACTAACAATAGCACTCACAATTTATAATACAAAAATGCTATTTAAAAATAGCACTAACAATAGCACTCACAATTTATAATACAAAAATGCTATTTAAAAATAGCACTAACAATTATAAATTCTATCTAATAATAGCACTCACAATTTATGATAAATAAATGTCATTTAAAAATAGCACTAACAATAGCACTCACAATTTATGATAAATAAATGTCATTTAAAAATAGCACTAACAATAGCACTCACAATTTATAATACAAAAATGCTATTTAAAAATATCACTAACAATAGCACTCACAATACAAAAATGCTAAAAAAAAAGCACTAACAAAGGTGTTAAAAATAATAACCATTATTATTATTACAAGAGTTAAAGAGGTTACCAAACAGTACAAATATGCATAACGTATAAATACGTATGACGTATAAATACGTAGAGCATACGTATACATCCGTGAAACCGGGGACTAATTGAAAGAAAAATGTGCAATTAAGCCCTTTTGGTAAAAATTGATTAAATTGGAGGGCAAATTGACCTAATTGCACTTTAAGACTTTAGAATCCAATGTCATAGCTTATAAAAAGTGAGAATTGAAAACTAAAAGACTCGCAAAGGAATTTTTTGCTCGGTTCGAGTTTATGTTTGTGAAGAAACATAGTGACCCGAGCCGAATTTTCAAGATTTAAGGTGACACACTTGAAGATGAAATTAAAACAAAATTATTGAATATTTTTGTGTATTTTTCTGACCACGAATGGTATTTTTCTGATTTTTTGGGTATTTTTATAATTAAATAAATTCGAAAAATATTATAAAATACCAAAAAATATTTTTTGTTCAAAATTGGTCCCCGAGGCTAGGCCAAGGCTTCCAAAGTTGATTTTGTGATTTTATGACCTTTTTTGATATTTTTAATTAATTTTAAAGAATAAAAATCACAATAATAAATGGTCAAAAATCAGGTGTCAACACCTGCAAAATGAGAAAGAAATAGTCTTGCTCGTACTTCTTCGAGTTAAGCAATATGTTAACCCAAGTGTCTTAGTCAGAGAAGACTGTTTCAAGGTTGTAATATTGGTAGGATTGGGGATCGAAAAAGGCTTGTTTTTGGCCCAGAATTCGTGACGGGTTTGACATTGGTGATCATTGCTGATTTGCCTCCTGTCATTTCCTTTTTGCATCTTTAGTCTTTGAGGTGCACAATCGATTTTGAGGTGTGCACCAGCTCTTTAGAGAGCGTCTCTTGTTGCATTCAGAGACCGACTCTCTCTATGTCTTTGTTCTGTGTTTGGCAGCATTTGGGGAGCAGCCCTTTTGGGTTTGGCTCATTAAAGGATTTCCTCTTTTCCCATCCGGCTTCATTGGGGATCAATCAAACAACTTGCACGAGCATCGGCCTTGCTTTTACCAGGCACTTTGCTTTTTCTTAATGCCGTGGATTTTTCTCATTCATTTTTGAAATCCCATTTTTTTCTCCTCTTCATGGGATCGTGTTAAACCTATGATCAAAGGTCTAACAAGGTTAAGCATTAACTTAGGAATTTTTTGCAAACCCTAAGTCTTGAACTCCTTCGTTTCTGAAGTGATGCTGCATCCGTCTTGGAATGTGCAATGATCACCAACAGGTTTATGAAATGATTTTGCAGGCTCAACTTGGCTATGCAAAGGATTCGGTGTGTGGGATAGAGGAATGAATGCTTCTCATCATCCTATGGCACTTGGATTACCATAACACACAAAGATTAATGTTAGTCCGAGCAAGAAAATTTCTAACCATTTTCTCCTGATGCTGCTGGACTCACCTCCATTTTGCCCCGATGTGGGGTGGTTCTTGACAAGGTTAAGAATGAAAAACGCCGTTCAAAGGGGTTTATCAACGGCCACCTGTAGTGTTTGGGGATATGAAACGAATGCCTCTGTCGTCCCAACCCATGTAATCGCTGCAAATGGTCCCTACCATCGTAGACCCAGATTTTGTTATCTGTCCACTCCACTCCTCTCTCAAGTGTGTGTTGGACATGTTTGGATTAGACTCGCCTCTCTTTTGAGTAAACTTCCTTTTGAATGATTTGACAAATAATGATATTTGGAAAAATTTACTCCCTTCTTTCCCAAAATTTATCCATTGAGGGGATTTTGTGATGTATCGTGCATGTTTTATTCATACTTTGGGCAACCTCCCGATTTAAATCATGAACATCGATGCATTGGATAATTTTCATGACGACTGAAAGGATTTTAACATTCTTTATCTCCAGCTAACTGGGAAAGGGATACTTACCTACCTGTTGCGGCTGCAGACCCCTGAAAATGTAAGAGAAGCATATCATTGTATATTCACGAATTTTTTTGAAAATCGAAACGACACATCCTACGCTCGGTCATGTACCCTAACAAGTAGTACGTGGGATGTAAAAACTTGTTCGTCTCCAAGGCGACTCCCTTGTCAAAAACAAACAATAAGTGTCAGTTTGCGTTCCAAAATTAAAGACAAATTGGAACGATACCGCCTTGTTCTTGCTTGGTGTTTTCATTTGAACATAAACGCGCGGCTTGCAGAAATTGGCCTTCTATATTGTGGCCACGATTCCTCCGTTTGGTTGGCGATGAATCATTCTCGAGGATTTGCCCCAGAGGAAATCCATTTGTGTTTTTGGGCGCATTTCAGCGTCACTCTTCATAGTTCCTCCACTTGATCAAAGACCCTTCCTTGGAGTGCTGACTCCCAAGGTTAATAATTTTATTCGCCTCCTCATTGGCGAGTTCTTTTCTTTTGTGGCTTTTGGCGCCAACGACTTCCTGTTAAATGAGGAAAACTCATGTTAAGCATGGGATTTATGGAGATCAAATTGGAACGATACAAAGTTACCGCCTCTAGGTTTGTATCCTGGGGTTTATTTCTGATGCAGATAACTCTGTCATTGCGTCTACGGATTTTGCCAGAGAAGAAACGTCTTTCTTTGCCCAGGGCAAAATTGATTCGCATGCCCCAGTCATGCCTTAACGCTTTCCGCTTTTGTTGGAGATTTCTAATCCAATCTGAAGGAGTCCACGCACCTGCATGTGAAGAAATAGACGTGGGTTTTTTATCTGACTTCATTTGGAATTTCTGAAAAGAGGTACTCCCTCCGAAGTTTCGTCCTTTCGTGCTTTTCGAGCAATCTGCCCCGGTGAGGCCGGTTTCGCTGTTTGTCCTATTTGGATTTGATGACCCTGGTCTGTTGCACTTTTAGGGGGGGATCATGAGAGTTTGCCCCTGGCTGGGCTTCTCGGAGAAAAGGGAGAGACTTGCTCCCACGAGTTTTGCCAATCCTGGTCATCTATGAATTCGTGCTTTTCATAAGCATTCTTTTCACAGAGATTTTCAGGTGATGAGAAACTTTTTCAGGTTTTCTCAAAGATTTTGTTCACAAATTGAGCCATTAGAACGCTCTTGAAAACATTCAGTCAGACTTATGTTATGAAAAGGGGTACTCCTTGTTTCGTCATTTGGAAGCACTGCCATCTGATTCCCCTGCTTTTGATCGTCGCTGGAATGGATGGCTCCGCATCGTTTTATTCCCCATTTAGGAGGGAAGCTCCTCCTCGGGAACCTGAGTTATTTAACAACTGCTATGTATGCTTGGAATGGCATGCCTGAAATGTCACAAAGACGGTTATAAAATAGAGAAAGTTCATGTAATGATAAACTTCCTTGGGAGACGTCTTAAGAAAAATTGAAAGGGTAGGATGGGAGCTAGCCCTCATATCATTGGGCATCCTCGCATCCCAAAACTTTGCAAACCAGGAGACATGTGGGAAATCAGGTCTCAGTTTTTTTTTTTTCGTCATTGACTGATTTGTGGCTCCCACACGTCCCCGTTTTTGATTTTTGATTTTTGATGATTTTTTTTGGTTTTTTTTTTTTGGTTTTTTTTTTAGTATACTTATATTACAATACAACACGTAAGAAAAAGCCTGAGGCACCTAATGTGGATTTAGATGCGTCGAAGAGAGACAGATATCTCTTTACTCCATGGTAGGAGCGTCACCGTCGAGTGATTTGACAAAATCTCCCAAAGACAAGATGGTCAAATCAAGTTCCTCCGATGTCGTTTTTATCCCCTCGTCCTTCGACCATTTGGAATCCTTGGAGAAGAACCAGTCGAATTTGTTGTCGAAGATCACCCCCACGGTTTGGTGATCAGGAAGTGGATTATTTTGCACGTTCGGCTCTGTTTTGTCGAATTCAAGGATGCAATTATCGATAAGGGCTTGCACCTTGTGCTTCAAAACAATGCAATTGTCTACGTTATGGCCCTTCTCTCCCATGTGATAGGCACATGACTGGCTTTCATCGTACCCGTTAAACTTCACCGGATTCGGCCTTGGAGGCTCTTTAGCCACTAAGTGCTCCTCTAGTAACATAGGAAGTAATTTCGATAACGGCCTTGGCAGGGGGGTGAACTGCTTGGGAGGCAACTTCCTCCTTAGTTCATATGGTTTCTGTACCGACATCGACGAGTTTCCTTGCACCGTACTTGAATTGGAGAACTGCTTAGGGTTGGGTGGGTTTGGTACGAAGGCCACATCAACTTCAGCCTCCTTCTCCCTTCGGGCCGGATATTGGCGTCTTGTTGCGATTTCTGGTGCTTTCCTTTCCCTCATCGCCCATTCCAGCCTTTCTGTGATTTTTATGAGGTGTACAAATGTTTGACAACCAGATGTGTTCAGCCTATCGAAATACTCGTAAGGCAACGCTCTCAAGAAAAGGTCGACCAGCTCGTCCTCTGGAATGGACGGTTTGACTTGTGTTGCTAAGGCCCGCCATCTTTGAGCGTAGGCACAGATTGCCTCATTCTTCCCTTTAGTGGTCCTCAGCAATTCTTCTCTGGAAGGGGCTGTAGCAGTATTGAACTTATATTGATGTAAAAAGTCCTCCGCCAAGTCTTCCCATCCATCATAGTCCTCCAAATCTAATTCGATGAACCAAGCCAGAGCAGCACCCGCCAGACTCTCTTGAAACGTGTTCATCAGCAAGGGAACGTAGTCAGAAAAAAGTGCCATTTTGCGTAGGTAATATTTTAAGTGGGCTCGGGGGCAGCTCGTCCCGTTATATTTTCTGACGAAATCGGGTTCTTTATAGTCTAACGGCGCTTCAATTTTTGCAAATGGTGATATCTTGTCAAATCGAGCCAGCTCATACCCTTGGCTGCTTAGGCATTCCTCTATCTTCGCTAGCCTCTTTGCGCCTTCTTCGATTTTGCCCGGGGGTTTCTCCTTTTTGTCTTTTTCTAGGTCGATGACTACAGACGCGGCCTTCGGTAGTGCATCAGCTGCTAACACTCGATTAACATTCTCTGCCACATTCTCTTCCCGAGTTCGCGCCACATTCGAAGCATTGGGGGGTGCGGGCGGAGCATCCTGGCTGAGGTCATGATTTCTTTCTTGTGCAGCCACCATCATGGCTTTCATTTCTGCTAGCATGGTGGCCATTGACGCCATCTGACCTTCCAAACTATTCACGCGAGATCCCAACTCCTCTTGATCCATTCTGGCTCGGAGACGAGTTATAATACGAGTTATTCTTGGTTCCGTGATTAAAGCTACATGCCCTGTGGTAGGTAGAAAGACGTGTTAGCATATGGAAAAAAGTTATACTGAGTTCAAAGGGTGAAAGGAATGATACTTACAGACCTTTTGAAGGGGGTAAGACATGTCAAACACATCGATCATGCGCATGTAAACTTGTGAAGTTTTGACACCTAAATGGTAAGGTTCCTGAGGCTTAAAGGCTCCCACCTCGAGTTCTAGAAAGGGTAGGTTCCATTGCACAACTATCGTTGCATTGGGACCCAATCCATAGTTCGAAGTGAGCGAAATTAAAAATGGATTACCCCGTGTTTTTCCTCACGGAGGTTCCATTTTCAATTCCTTCTATTGTTTGCTTATAGGGGCGCCCGGGGTTTTAGGCGCGGTTGTGTGTGTTCAGGTGTCGTGATCATCATAATGCAAGTCATGCATAATAGTTTATCAATCAGCGCTTCAAATCACCCACACAACATACATTCCTACGCCAACCTGCATAAGACAATGTTAATCACGGACTACACCCCTTATTTCTCCAATCTGCAAAAACGTTTAATACCTCAAGGGTTAAAGTACATACTTCAATTTGAAGAGCGTCTGCATAAAACATGTCAGAAAAACCAACCAACTTTTTAATCGGCTCAAGTCCACTAAATGGTTAAGAACCAGTCCCCAGCGGAGTCGCCAGTCTGTCGCGACCCTCTCGAGGTTGCATGTGGGCTCTCGAGGGTTAATGGGTCGTCCAGTCTGGTCGGACGCAAGCCTCTCCCAAGGCCCGTTACCCAAATCGCAACGGAGGTATGCGTAGTCGACCTTCAGTGTGATCTAGTGACATGTGCTAAGTGTGCATGCCATGGAGTCGCCACCAATCATTTTTTGGAGGGTATGATTGGACCACCCTATTGAATAGTCGGGAGTTTCTATTCAATTCTACGATAACCAGAGAAATGGGTTCGGGGACTTAGTTACGTCAACTGTCAGAGTTGACGCCCTTTCGGTACCTAAGTTGATTGAATTTTCTGCAATTTTTCTCAATTTTTCTTTGAATTCTTCCTTAATAATTCACTTTTTTTTATTTGATTTTTTTTAAAAATTTCCTGAAAATAAGTCCCAACTGAACGGTCCCTAACTCGCCACGTGGCGTCTCGGTGATAATCGAATCATTTTAATTTTTGTAAAATTTGAAATTCATTTCTTTTAATGTTAAAAATATTTTTTATTTTGAAAATCATCGGATCACGGCACGTGGCTCATCTACAACCATCCAATCTAGCATTTTTTTGTTTTTGTTTTTATAGTACGCAACACAATGCAAAAAATAAAGAAGATATTAAGTCATTATACAACATAAACATAAGCAAAGGAGATGGGACCCGGTGAATTTTACGACGTCGGAGTCCGTCGGTGCTCGTGCAACAATGTGTGGGGATATAAACCACCAGCAGGAGGCTCGGCCTTCCGATTCTGGGGTAGCACAATATAATTTACAGAAAATAAATAAATAAAACACCTTGGACACCAATAGGAGGCTTAGCCTTCCGATTCTGGGTCTTTTATGCGAAATATAGAAATGCTATGACATAAAGTAAAAACACAGCAAATATTTAGACACCAACAGGAGGCTCGGCCTTCCGATTCTGGGTCTTTTATGCGAAATAAAGAAATGCTATGACATAAAGTAAATACACAGCAAATATTTAGACACCAACAGGAGGCTCGGCCTTCCGATTCTGGGTCTTTTATGCGAAATATAGAAATGCTATGACATAAAGTAAATACACAGTAAATACGAAAAAATACAAAATAAACAATAATCCGAGCTCGGATGAGGAGGACGTTGAACTATTTTCACAAATCCGAACGGTGAAGATGAAGAAAGAATTGAGATGAGATTATACACAATTTTACCTCGATCCGATGGTCGAATTGATCAAAAACTGAAGAAATACCGGCGGATGAACAGTTCCCGCGCCAGGAACAACTTCTGATTTGGCTGCTGTGCGACCACTTGGAGAGATCTGTTTAAAGATCCGAACGGTGGATATGAAGAAGGGGTTAAGAAGACCCTGCACACAAAAACTCAGCTCGATCCAACGGCTCAATCGGCCGGAAACGCAAGAAATGTCGGCGGGTATACAGTTCCCACGCCTGGAACAGCTTCTGATTTGGCTGTTGTGCGACCACTTTGAGAGATTTGTTTAAAGATCCGAACGGTGGATATGAAGAAGGGATCAAGAAGACCTTGTACACAAAAATTCAGCTCGATCCAACGGTCCGATCGGCCGGAAACACAAGAAATGTGGAGGGTGGTAATGTGATGACAAAAAAAATGGAAGAGAGAATATATGGAATGAGCGTGGGAGAGGAAGAAGAAGAAGAAGAAGAAGAAGAAGAAGAAGAAGAAGAAGGAGGAGGAGGAGGAGGAGGAGAAGGAGCCACGGATGATGGGGGGAGGTGCCTTAAATACTAAAAATAAAATAATAAAATAATAATAAAATAAAATACTAAAAAGTAAAAATAATTATAAAATAATCAAAAGCGAAGACAAAATGATTAGTCCCCTTTTCTTTTAAATGATGATGTTTTCACTCCTTTTCCTTTTAATCATTACTAATATTTTTGCCAAATTCAATTTTATGATGATCAAAGAACACCTAAAATCAAACCTGAATTTTACTATTTATGAGGTCGGAAAATGGATAAAATAAAAATACCGAATATTTTTATATATTTTTGTGACCTCAAATATTATTTTTCTTGATTTTCTTGATTTTCTTTTTCTTTTTTTCTTTTTTTTTTGTATTTTTCGAAAATATAAAAAAAATGAAAATTATGAAAATTATTTTTTTGGTCAAAATGGTTCATTTAGCTTGGCTAAGGTCACCAAAATTGATTTTTCAATTTTTCAACTTTTTATGGATTTTCTATGAATTTTCAAAAATAAAAATAAAAATAAAAATAAAAATAAAAATAAAAATGTTGATCAAAATTTAGGTGTCAACAATCATTAATCGTCCGGTTCATTCTCTCTGCTACTCCATTATGTTGTGGTGTTTTCGGAACAGTCTTCTCAAGCTTGATACCATAGTCCCTGCAGTAATGTTCAAACGGTCCTCTATATTCACCACCATTGTCAGCCCGAACACATTTCAGCTTTTTCCCTGTTTCCCTTTCAACACTGATATGAAATTGTTTGAAGGCTGCAAGCACCTGATCTTTTGATTTCAAATCAAAAGCCCACACTTTTCTAGAGCAGTCATCAATAAATGTGACAAAATACAATGCACCACCAAGTGTTCTAGCATCCATGCAGCAAACATCAGTGTGAACTAAATCAAGTACATCAGATTTTGTGTGTGGAGACGAACTATGAAATGAGAATCGATGTTGCTTACCCGTGAGGCAATGAGTACACCCCGTCAGATTTTTCTCCTTTAACGATAGAAGATTCTTCCTAGCAAGAGTTTCAAGTCCCTTCTCGCTAAGATGACCAAGTCTCATATGTCATAGATCAACTGAGGAATCCTCCACTGCATTTACCTCTTGTCGCATCAAATTTGCTTGCATGATATAAAGACTACATGTCTTCTTGCCTTTTGCCATCACCATAGAGCCTTTAGTCAATTTCCATTTGCCATCATAGAAGGAGTTGCAATAACCGTCGTCATCTAAGGCACCTGTGGAGATCAAGTGAAGTCGAATATCTGGAACATGTCTCACATTTTTCAAAAGTAAAGTACATCCCATATCAGTCTCTAGATAAACATCTCCCATGCCAATAACCTTGGAAACACCACTGTTTCCCATCCTAACACAACCGAAATCACCGCTGCAATAGGATGTAAAGAAGTCACGACGTGAAGTGACATGATAAGAAGCTGCAGAATCAACAACCTAGCTAGAATCTTGGCATGTGAGATTTACATAACCGTCATCACAAATGAATACAATATCACCGTCAGCTACAACTGCTGTTGTAGGCTGATTTTCTTCTTTCTTTTTATCTCCATTTCTATCATGGGATTTATCTCTCTTCGGTTGCCAACACTCTTTGGCATAATGTCCCATTTTGCCACAGTTGAAGCACTTCACACTTCTTCTTGGCCTTGACTTCGATCTTCCTCTTGACTTGCCCCTGTCATTACTTTGAAACTTTCTTGACTGACTTCTGCCTCTATGTTCTACGACAAGTGCTTCCGATTTGGAAGCATAATTCAAACTTTTCCTCCTTGTTTCTTCATTGAACAAGCTTTCTTTAACCATGCTCATAGAAAGCACACCATAAGGAGCAGAATTATTTAACGCCACAACCAAGGTGTCCCAGCTGTCAGGAAGTGTACCAAGCAATAAACAAGATTGCAATTCATCACCAAGGTCAATCTCAAGATTTGTCAATTGATTTACAACATCTTGAAATTCACTCAAGTGCTCAGTCATGCTACTCCCTTCCTTGTATCTCAAGTTCACAAGTCTTTTCACTAGAAGAGCTTTATTTTGTGGAGTTCTCATCTCATAGAGATCTTGCAATTTCTTCCATAAAGTATCCGCCTTCGTTTCTTGAGCAACATGATGAAACACACTATCATCAATCCATTGTCGGATAAACCCAACCGTCTTCCGATTCATTCGCTCCCACTCTTTATCTTCCGTATCTCCTTTAGCTTCATTGCCTTCGACCGTATCATACAAATCTTTGCAATATAATACGTCTTCCATCCGAGGCTTCCATATAGAGTAATTCGAGGCATTTAACTTAAACATAGTGCCACTCGTATTCTCCATCTAATACTAGAATCTCAACTCTAGCTCTGATACCACTTTGTTGGGGAAAAACGGGCAGCACCTCGGCACAAATATAGCCAATCCAGGATCAAATAATAACCCCCGACACTACTCCAATATAATCCAGCAACAACCAACAATTATATCCAGCAAAATATCAACCTCGCAGCAACGAATATAACAACGGAACAATAAAGAAATATAACACCAAGATTTACGTGGAAAACCCGAATCGGGAAAAACCACGGGCGACCCAAAAATTTCCACTAATCACCAAGAATAGCAGAATACACCAAGTATTTCCCTCTAGTCACACACTAGAGCTCAACAACAATATTCCAGGAGCAATTCCTCAAAATGGGGCTAGAAAACCCTAACCGCAATAGGAGAACCAGAGACAAATCTCAACAAACGAAACCTATCAATTTGTAGATCTCAGTCTCACGAACAACATACTGAAATTTGAGACGATTCCGGTAATGTTTGGCCGCCGAAATCACACCGGAGGTCGTCGCCCTTTCTCTCCTTCCCTGCGTTCACCGAGAGCTTCCCCTGTTTTTCTTCACTCTCGGCTCACTTCTCTCTCTCCTGTTTTCTGCCGCTCTCTCTTCTCTCTCTTCTCTCCTTTACAAAACACACGCACACAACACACAAACAAAGAAAAACAATGGAATGATGGGCAGCCATCATTGTGTCTCTTCCTTTTTCTTTTTCTTTTTCTTTCTTTATTCTTTCTTTTTCTTTTGTTTCTCTTTCTTCTTTTGCAAACAAATAAAATAAAAAACTGATTTGCCCCCACAAGTGGCGTACCAGCCAACACTTATATCCAACCCGCAAGAGTTGAGCACCTTCAGGGCTTGTGCAGTGGTCAACAGGTTGGGATTGCCGGCCAGAACATCCGGGATAAGAACCACCTTTTTATGGAAAACGAAAGCAAATTCGAACATCTTCACCATCGAATGTGCAGATTTTAACAGGAAATCAACTAGCCGGACATTACATTGAGGTGTCAAACTCCAAACTAAACCAAAACTAATCAAATTGCCAATATGAACGAACCAGTAAATACATGAAAATTCAGAGCAACTCGGTTGGAAATACAAGTCACCGAAGGGGATAACGCATGACGAGCCCAACGACATTTAGCCTGGCCTCCTTTCTTCAATTTTGCAAATGTCTCGGGATATGCCAACCGTTGACGAGGCACTAAGGGCCTGTTTGGTTCAGCATTTGAGATGAGCATTGGGGCTCTAAAGTCCCTTGGCCAAATGCAAATGTTGTTTGGTTCATTTTTTGGCTCACTTTGGACACATGCAATTGCATCTCAAATGCCCCCTAAAGGCCTTTAGGCCAAAGTACCTCTGGAGGTACTTTGGGAAGTTGCATCTCAAATGCAACTAATTTTTTTTAAATTTTATCACATTCACTTGCCGCCTCCAACCGCCACCGTTCATCGCCGATCACCGTCACCGCCTCCCGTCGTCGGTGGCCGGCCTCGCCACCGGTCGCCGGATGCCGCCGTCGGACTCCGGTGCCGGACGTCGATCGCCAGACGCCGGCCGTAGCCGCCACCGGTCGCCGGACGCCAATCGTCGGACGCCGCCCGCCGCCGGACGCTGAACGCCGGTCGTCGGACGTCGGCCGCCGGACGCAGCCGGACACCGCCGGACGCCTGTCGTCAGCCGGCGACCGCCATTCGCCGGCCGCGGTCGATCGCCGGACGACGGTTGCCGGACGCCGCCGCCGTCGGTCGCCGGACGCCGTCGGTCGCCGGACGCCGCCGCCGCCGAACGCCGGACGCAACCGCCGCCGCCGAACGCTGGACGCAACCGCCGCCGCCGGTCGCTGGACGCCGCCGCCGGTCGCCGGAAGCCGCCGCCGGTCGCCGGAAGCCGCCGCCGGTCGCCGGACGCCGCCGCCGATCGCCGGACGCCGCCGCAGGTCGTCGGACGCCTGTCGTCAGCCGGCGGCAGCCATTCGCCGGCCGCCGTCGATCGCCGGACGACGGTCGTCGCCGCCGAACGCCGGACGCAACCCCCGCCGCCGATCGCCGGACGCCGCCGCCGCAAGTCGCCGGATGCCGCCGCCGCCCGTCGCTGAACGTTGGTGTCGGACGCCGTCAGTCGCCGCCGCAGCCGAACGCCGGACGCAACCGCCGCCGCCGGTAGTCGATCGACGGACGCCGCCGCCGCAAGTCGCCGGATGCCGCCGTCGCCGGTCGCCGAACGTCGGTGCCGGACGTCGATCGTTGGACGCCGGCATTCGCAGCCGCCGATCGCCGCACGCCAATCGTCGGACACCGGTCGTGAGACGCCGGTCGCGAGACGCCGGTCGCCGAACGCCGGTCGCCGGCCGGCGGGCTCCATTCGCCAGCCGCCGTCGATCGCCGGACGTCGGCCGCCGCCGCCTTCACCACCTTCGTCGAAGGTCACTGGTCGCCGCCGCCGCCGCCACTACTTTTTTTTTTTATTATAAAAAAGTAAAAATATTTTACAAAGTATATTTTTCACCAAACGGCATTTACGCCAAAGTTGCTTTCAAATGCATTTCTAAAAAATATTTTGCCAAACACTACTTGCATTTTGGAAAAGATCTTTAGCCTAAAGGTATTTGCATTTCCTCAAAGTCCCTTGGCCAAATGCTGAACCAAACAGGCCCTAAGAGCAGCCGCTGGAGGATACCTTTCGGCACAAGCAACTGCTAGTCAACACGAAGACTGATCAGTTGCCGGACAAGTTTCGGCTGTCCTAGCTGAACAAAGCAAAGCTGATCTGAGAGCAAATGCCACAACTTTCGCTAGCACTTGAGCAATGTCTTAAGATTCTGTGTCTTCCCTTTCAATCCTGAAAACGAGCCGAGAGAGCCCGAGACGCGAAACGAGGCGAATTATAACCTTCAAAATCATATTACAAGAGTTTGGTAAACCAACTGACAAATTTCAAATGGCGCCAGCTCATATAGCCGGCCCCAGCAAATTCAAGGACAGGGCCATATCAAGGTATCATCACTTCACCTGCAGAATCAAGTCGTTCCTGGGGGAGATTCTCTTGCTGGGTTTGGTCAGAGAGACGGGACCGATTGCTCTCAGAGCGAAGATTTGTTAAACGCCCTTCACAATTTTGAGCAGAGAAAATCTGAAGTTCCTGTCCTTATTTGAGCAGAGCACTTCATGGTTATAGGAACCCAAATTGGAGATGGTGTGGGAGGGACTATTCCCATCATTTAATAGACTATTGATTGTAGACTATAATTATGGATATTCATGTATTCTGCTCATTAAGTCATAGCAAAGGCAGAATAGGAAAGACTAACGAAAAATATTTAGGAAGATATTTTTCATATAATTCATTTTACGCGAAACAAACGAAACCTGAATTAAAAAGAAAAAAAAATATAAACTCGACGCTCTTGACGAATATATAATTTCGTGCAGATTTTATTCAATGCCAAAAAGGATTTATCTGCCAGCTCAAATTCAATAAAAAAAATTTCCAAAATGAAAGAACTTGTTTGCACTCTTTGGTTGCATTTGGTCTTACAGATTTTTAGTCATGATTGGATTGGATAGGATATGACAAGAAATTCAGGGATCTGAACATATTCTATCTCCCTTTTGGTGAACTGCGAATTTAAAGTCAAAGTCAAAGTCAGATATCTTAATGTCATATCTTATCTATTGTAATGATTTTTGACTCGTACTGTCTGGACCGTTCGTGTTCGAGGATTGTGGGTTGGCCTCATGTTTTAGGCACCTTTTCATTAAACGTCGATCACCAGTCGCAGAATAATCAAATTGCTTTGTGTACCCATTACCGATTTCGAGTGCTGCTTTCTTCATAAATCCGTGTCCGTTTCTTTCTATATATTGAAGTAAAAAAGAATCTGACGTGCGTGAAAGCAATAAGCATTTTTTAATTATTGTATGATCAGATATTTATCTACTGTTCTTTCTATTCTCTACATCACATGCATGTGGACATCCTAATGTCGTCCGCGGACATTGCGAAGCATCACATGAAGTGGGTTTAGAGGATGGGATTGCCATTTACCACCTCCTCCAGATGTTGATCGTTTTTTGAATTCGAGCTCGTGAGCGTGTTCGAGCCGAGTGTTTTTGCCCTGAATTGGGATGAGGGGTCAGTCATACAATGGTCGATATATAACGTGCGGGACCTGCCGCTGCCGGATAGACAGGCAGCCAGGCATGGCGGAGTGGTAGATGTGACATAGCCAAGATGAGGTGGCTTGAGCAATAGATAAGAAAAATCCTATTCGACTCTACCTCATTTTCCTTTAATATTATTTTATTCCATGTATATCATCCTCTATCCTGTTTTAAATATCTACCAAATATAAAGATATGATGAAATATGTCTTTTTTTTATCCGTACGATTAAATGCAGGCTCGGTATTTTTCTATCTCTCTATCCTTAAACTCACTTTTTTTATCTGGAGTCTTTTGATACTTGTTAGAGAAGTCGTTAGAAGAAACCCTTTTTACTTCAAGACGACTTTGCCTTTTGGCCTGTTCGAAACGCTGCCGTTGCTCTCTCTCTCTCTCTCTCTCTCTCTCTTTCTCTCTCTCTGCCTGCGAAGCTCCAATTTTGATTTTTTTCGTAGCGTCTGGTTTTCCTGTAACCGTGAACGGGAAGTGGCGCAGCGAAGCCACGGCTACAATGGCGATCGACCATCAAAGGTAGGGTTTCTTGTTTCTTTATCAAAATCTTCGCTTATTGCATGCTCAATTATCTCCTCTCTCTCTTTTTTCACGGGTCTCCACGCCAGATTAATTGTAAAGTTCGAAACTTTCGGTGCCTAACAGCATTGACTTCTTCGCTTTGCACGATTTCTCTGCGGAATCGACCCCTCCTTTGTTTGTTTTACAATGGTTTTGCGGGACGGCAACACAAAGAACTCGCAATTTCCTTGTTCCTTTTCGGGGTTTGGGCAATTGGTCTCATAACTGGGGATGGGCGGTAGAAGTGGTTTTTGCTGTTTGTTGACGACCCATTTGAATTCGTGACTAAATTTCTATTTTCTAATTACGGACTCATGAAACAAAGATTCCGCCTCCTGTTTCTGCTAGTGTGATAGGATGTTGATTCTTGCTATCACTTTCATAGTCTTTGCAAATACATGATTCCTCCGGCATTATTGGGAGTGGTCGCTCGAAAGCTGTATTAAGGGCAGTATGTGAAGGACTGCTTGGTAATTGGTGGGTTAGGCTATTGATGCATGATGAGTTCCGAAGATATGGTATGTGGAATATGATTTCACAAACTGGTAGTCTCTGGGAAAAGATAAATCAGCAGAAGTTCACTTTGCTTGCACGAAATGAGAATGATCAATAACATAGTGAGCCAGAGGGCAATAGTCCATCTAGACCGTGTTGTTCTGAGGACTAACAGTCACTGGAGTAGAGGATTGCGATCTCGGGGTGTTATTGCACGGGGAGATAGTAATCTGGCGATCCTTCTTAATAGCTGGGGATCGTGCTGTTGACTTGTAGGCTACCAGCCTGACCTAGACCTTTTTTAGGTCTTTTCTTCGTTTTGATTGGTAGTGGTTTATCCTATTCAGTTGAGGGAAGAAAAAAGGAGGGAACTCCATGTAAGTGAGTGGTGTATCAGTTGGTGAATAAGCAGGCTCGAGAAAACCCTTGTACAGCTTAGCTCTATACTATTCATTTTCAGACGCTGGGCGCATATTCTTGGTGGAAACGAGCTCTAGTCTTTGAGCTTCTTTTGTCCCTGGTTTTTATCTGCCCTTGTGCTTTATAATGAACTTTGTATTCCGACCTGATAAGAAAATATTGTGATTGCAATGTCCTAATTTTGAAGGCAGTGGGTGTGGACATGACTTATCCATCTGACCATGGGGATCATCTCTGTAATTCTAATGATTCAATGTGGAGATGCTTTCTTTTAATCTGTTGGATCTCCAGGTTTTTTGCAGATTTGGTGAGTCAAGAAATTTAAGTTTTGGCAGCATAATGATTTGGCTTGTATTTTGGTCTTCAAGTTGTTGCATATTAAGATGATAATCATATCAAAGAATTAGCAGGTTTGCTCGTTGATTAGTTCTTGCTCTTCATTTGCTGCCAAGAGGGAAAGGTGTAGTAAGTTACGTAGCAGCAAGTTGGCGATGGATCCTATAGAGATAAGTTCGTCGGATAGCGAAACGGAGGTGGAAGACAGTGGAAGAAATAGCACTGGCCAAGATAGAAGGGTTCTTCCACAATGGGGTGCGAGCACTAGGAGGCCAGGTTAGTAAATGAAGTTCATTAGTAAACTTTGGTCAATAAAATATAGGAGAAACTAATAAGCTTTGAGATGAATCTTGTTCTCACGGACAATTACTTTTCTGCTGCTTAAGAAAATGCTACTTCTGGAAGCTCTTTGACGTATGTTCCACGCGCAAAAGTTCATGCAAATTCTTCCTTCAGTGATGGAATTGGATCCTCTGCTCAAAGCCCACAGGCTGATGATGTTAGATATTTTCCTGAAAATGGGCATTCAGCTCTGCCTTCAGCCATAAACTCCCGAATTTCTAGTAGCCATACTGGTGACTATGAAAGACTTTCATCACAGCAGGCTTTGAAGAGAACACTTCCGTCATCTTTTCAGCCACATGTGCACACTAATAAAGCGAATCTTTATGAAGAGAATGTGGACAATTATCGTATTAATGACATCAATGGAAACTCTTCAAGGCCGATTTCAACAGATAGCAAGAGCTACATGAGAGACCATTGGAGCAGGAACTCTGATGACGACATTGTCATGATTGAGAATAAAAGTAGTAGGATTTTGCCACCGTCAATTATGCCCGCGAAGTCTGTTTCTGCTTCACAGGTTACTGGTTCAAGTGATCCCATTTTTCATTCTGGGATTGGTGATGAAAGGATGTCCAAGGATGACGAGAGACTGATTTATCAAGCGGCTTTAGAGGTACTATTGCTGTTAATTTCAAGTTAATATGAATGTACAAGTTGGATGACTAATGTCGTGATGCCGATTTCTCCTTGTCATAACTTGTCAACACGCGGCACTTCAGTTTTTAAGTGAATTTTGATCTTTTAGGTGTGCTATCAACAAGTTGTGGTGATAGCTTAGTTTTTCGGAGTAGTAATTAGTAATGACAATATGGTATACAGCGATCTTGGTATAATATTGGCCAACTAACTTTTTAGTCGCAAGGAGCCAAGAACCACTAACCTCGGTGATATTTACCCAAAAAAAAAACCACTAACCTTGGTGATTGTTAAGCCAGCAATCCCTGCTGGGCTTGAGTTTTTTATCCCACTAACCTCTAGGCTATCTTTTCCATGTACTAGATCTATTCACTCTACGAATTCTGCACTGGCTTGTTTAAAAAAAAAAAAAATTGAAAAGTTGAATGTTTGGGCTGGTGCACACTCTGTTTAGTTGTCAATGGTGAATATTTGCATTTGAGTGTCCAGGCCTGATGTTTTAATTCTCGCAGGATCTTAATCAACCAAAAATGGAAGCTAATTTACCTGATGGTCTGTTGTCCGTACCTCTGTTAAGACATCAGGTGCTTCTAAATACCATCTCTGTTCCATTATCTGAAATAAGTATGGATTTTCCCTAATTATTGTCTTAGTAGAAAATTGCCTTGGCATGGATGCTTCAAAAGGAAACAAGAAGTTTGCACTGTTTGGGTGGAATTTTGGCTGATGATCAGGTCAATTTCTGCCAATTCTTTTAGCCTACATATTTGTCAACCATTCCCCTGATTTCATCCTAGATTAACTGTACTGATGGTGCAGGGCCTTGGTAAGACCATCTCTATGATTGCCCTTATACAAATGCAGCGGTATCTACAGTCCAAATCAAAGTCGGAAAGCATGCCCAATCCCAAAACTGAAGCGCTGAATTTGGATGACGATGATGATAACGGTAATAATGCTTTGAACAATTCCCAGGTTCCTGCAGAATCCAAGGATTCAAAATCTATTCCAGAAGTGAGTACTTCCACCCATGCATTCAGTAAGGGGAGGCCCGCTGGAGGCACATTGGTTGTTTGTCCTGCCAGTGTTCTCCGGCAATGGGCTAGGGAGTTGGATGAGAAAGTTGCAGAGGCGGCCAAGCTTAAGGTTTTGATCTATCATGGAGGAAGTAGAACAAAGGATCCTGTTGAACTGGCAAATTATGACGTTGTTCTCACAACATATGCTATTGTGACAATTGAAGTACCAAAACAACCTGTGGTTGATGAGGATGATGCTGAAGAAAGAAATGGGGAGGCATATGGATTGTCACCGGAGTTTTCAGCTAATAAGAAGAGGAAAAAAGCTATCAATGTTAGTAAGAAAGGGAAGAAGGGTAGAACAGGTTTTGATAGTTCGTCTTTTGATTGTAGCAGTGGTGCACTTGCTAGAGTAGGGTGGCTTAGGGTGATTTTGGATGAAGCGCAGACGATAAAAAATCACAGGACTCAAGTTGCTAGAGCATCCTGTAGCCTTCGAGCGAAGACAAGATGGTGCTTATCTGGAACTCCAATACAGAATTCAATCGATGATTTATACAGCTACTTCAGATTCTTGAGGTATGAACCATATGCTGCTTATAAATCATTCTGTACGACCATAAAGATTCCCATATCGCGAAATTCGCTCCATGGTTACAAGAAGCTCCAAGCAATCCTCAGGGCTATAATGCTGCGTCGTACAAAAGGTGAGTCTCTTTTTGCATGTGTACAATTGCTTATTATTATTATTATTATTTTTTTTTGGTTAGAAATCCTAGACCTAGGGTTGGATGGTAGTTACTTCCCTCCTACAAGGGGCAGTCTACCTAAATTAGTCATTCAACACAAAAATCACCATTGCTGCCCGACTCACGTGCTTATAACATTCGGGATGCTTTGATTGGAATTGTTAATTTATATTTGACATCAATTTTGCTTGTCATTGGTTTATCATTAACGATTTACCTCCTGTGATATGTCCGATAATGAATTTATTTGAGGGAACTGATGAGCTATTTTCAAACTCAAGGAACATTGATTGATGGGGAGCCAATAATTACATTGCCTCCAAAATCAATATGCTTGGCTAAGGTGGATTTCTCAATAGAAGAGAGAGATTTCTACACCCGGCTAGAGCTCGATTCGCGTATGAAATTCAAGGTGAGGAACGGACTTTCTGAAATTTTCTCACCAGCATTATAGTACATCATTATTAAGCTAGAATACTGGTACCATTCCTAGTCATTTGAAAGAGCCTTTTCTAGTCATATATTGCGCTGCCACTGAGACTATTATGAAGATGGTCTCCGTTTATATCATTTTGGTTATGATCCTGCTAAATGTGTGTTCCTTTATCTTCGTATTAACAACTCATTTTTGTGTTTGTGTTCTCGATATTGGTGCTTTAGTTAGATATTGCAATAACTGTACACAGTGAACAATCCACATAATTCCAAGAGATAGAATTTTGGTGGTCGGTAGGTCCAATGACAGGTAGAGACAAATGAACTCTGGAAAAGAGTATGATTCCTGGCATATCTGTTGCTTGCTTTCTCCTCTTCATTAGGTCAATTTTTTGGCCACTGTGGATGGAGGGGGACCGGAAAGGGATATTGGATAGATTTCCAGAGAGTAAAAGTTGAAGACTTGAAGTATCTTTTGCTTGGTTCAAAGGCAATCAAGATTAGTTTTATGAGGTGTCGGGCTATGTATGCTTTTCCTCCTCTGTGCCCTATTGCTGCTGAGCTTGTCTCACTATATTTGTGAGCCACACTCAGTCTTATTGACCATAAAGGAAGATTAGGTTTATGGGAGGGCTTTATCCATGCATCTCAAAGAGAGAGAAACCATTCATGGAGGACCATCACGACTGTCTTTGGGAAAATTATGTCTGACATCCCAAAAAGCATATGAAGTTTCAGGACATTGTTATTTTATGCTTTATTTGTCATGGCTGTTTTTCTGAATAAGATCTACATTTCATATGTAGAATTGCTATTTTAACCTTAAGTGATGCTGTATAATCAAAACCTATGTGGAGATTTGAGGTGATATTGCCGCTAATTTAAGTTTGATGTGGTGTGGTTCCATGATGTGCTAACATCTCTCCATTTGCTCCACACATAAAGTTTCATCTCTTGGGGAACATTATGTCCAACATCCCATAAAGCATATAAAGCAGGATATTGTCATTTTTTGATTTATTAGTCACAGCTGTTCCAGGACAGTATCTATATTTAGTAAGTACAATTGCTGATTTACTCTAAGGGATGCTTTATAATCAAAACCTATATGGAGATTGTGTCGCCCACCAAAAAAGTATGATTTGATTTTGAGGTGATATTGCCTCTATGGAAATTGTGTCGCCCGTAAAAAAAATTTATGATTTCAGGTGTCGTTGCCTCTAATTTAAGTTGGATGTGGTGTGGTTCTCTGTTGTGCTAACATCTCTCCATTGCTGCCCCCCTCTCCCCCCCTTAAAAAAAAAAAAACAACCCAAGCGGCAAGGCAGTGGTCATTGTGTTATTGCTTTTTATTGTGATGCTATCGATCAAAATTTCGCTGTTTGGAAGTGTTGCATACTTTTGGTCCATATGTAGTTGCTAATATTGCATGCATCTCCACAATCTTTGCTGTTGGATTTTGGTTAGTTTATGGTGGTCCCTATTTCTTATGTTGGGCTATATGTACTCCTAATTGTCTATTTCTATATTGCAGGCATATGCTGCTGCTGGGACCGTGAAACAGAACTATGCAAATATTCTTCTGATGCTTTTGCGCCTGCGACAGGCTTGTGACCATCCATTGCTTGTCAACGGATACAGTTCTGACTATCTTGGAAACCCTTCTTTGCAAGCGGCAAAAAAATTGCCTCGAAATAAGCTTACCAATCTCCTGGATCACCTAGAGACATCCTTGTCCACTTGTACTTCATGTAATGTACGTGCTTTTTTGAGTGTTTTGATGTGTTTGTGTCCATGTGTGCATGCACACCTGTGCTTATCACTTTGTCTGCTCTCCACGAGCAGTTTTACTAATCAGTGTTAATATTTGCAGCCATATTTGTTCTTGCTTGTGTATCTGCATATCCGAAGAAATCATTTAACATCTCAACTATGAAACATGTCATATATGGCATTTGATTGACGGTTTAGAA
This sequence comes from Rhodomyrtus psidioides, assembly GCA_021437785.1. Classification (NCBI taxonomy): domain Eukaryota; kingdom Viridiplantae; phylum Streptophyta; class Magnoliopsida; order Myrtales; family Myrtaceae; genus Rhodomyrtus; species Rhodomyrtus psidioides. Next base: position 4,140,215 of record JAILYB010000024.1, on the reverse strand, counting down.
TCTGTATTCTTTCATCGATTTATTGTACCCTATCTAATGGTTTTCGTTTTATGTAATTTTCAGGATACACCGGACCACCCTGTTGTTACTATCTGTGGCCATGTTTTCTGTTATCAGTGTGTGTGTGAATATCTGACTGGTGACGATAATACATGTCCTGCACACAGATGTAAAGAACCACTCGGTCCAGATGTTGTTTTCTCCAGAGCTATTCTCAGAAGTTGCGTCCTCGGTGACTCTGAAGATGGTTCGACGAGTTCACAGCGAGCTGACAAATCATTGATCAAGGAGCATGAGTTTAGTTCGGCTAAAATAAAAGCTCTTCTTGAGATTCTACGGACACAATGCAGGGGAAAAAGTGCAGATGCAGAACTTCATGGTCCCGTTGATTGTGATGATGAGTCTCTTTACGACAATACAGGCACTGTGGATTCAAAATATGGAGTTAAAGCTGTTAAGCACACAGCTGTTTATTCAAGTTCTCCTCCTGAAGGACCAATTAAAGCAATTGTCTTTTCTCAGTGGACAAGTATGTTAAACTTGGTTGAACAAAATATGGTTCAGTGTCGCATACCATATAGACGACTTGATGGAACAATGACCCTTGCTGCAAGAGACAAAGCTGTGAAGGAATTTAACACCGATCCTGAGGTTTGGCTGCTATAGTTGAGAACATTTCAATCATCTCTCAATGCCTGTTACTTTTGCTTTGGATTTGCATATTTTCACAGTACTGCACTGGATGAAAGGCCCCTGCATATCTATCATAATTAGTGGAATATGCTTTTAATGTGTGTAATAGGAGCTTGATGCTGCTAAGCGAGGAATTTTTTCCGCTTATTTGTTTTCACAAGAAAATCATGTTGTGTCTTCCCCTAAATTTTTTTGAGCTTGACACCTGAATGTTTGAAATTTGTTGCAGGTAATCGTTATGCTAATGTCATTAAAAGCAGGGAACCTTGGTCTAAACATGGTTGCTGCTTGTCATGTTATTCTTTTGGATCTTTGGTGGAATCCAACTACTGAAGACCAAGCTATCGATCGAGCTCATAGAATTGGACAAACTCGACCAGTTACTGTATCTCGAATCACAATTAAGGATACGGTGGAAGATAGGATTTTGGCTCTCCAGGTACTGCTTGGTCTCTCTATGGGGCCTCCTCTAAACTCAGTTAAGCTTAAGTCTCTGACATTTTTATAGGTTCTTTTGCGGTTTTAAAAAGATGTAACCATCTTGCAAGTTCATTCCCCGTTCTTTAATTCATATTAGAATCTGTGATTGTTCGTTTTCTCTAGACAAGGAACCTAATTATGGTCAGTGTCGTCGCCGTCTGTTTTCTTATTCGAGGAAAACTAATAATTTCCATCGATCAGATGCAGTAAAAGATTTCATGGCCAGTTAATCGCCATGAAGTCTCTGCTATTCTCCCCCTTAATTGTTAATAAAACGTGCGTTCTAGTCATTTTAATTAGCCATCGCTAGAATCATATTGTTATCTCATAAGAGAGCAATGCACACCTTATCACTATGGTTATGCAAAGGACATATGCGTATTAATAAAGGCCTTATTTGTTTTTAAATCATTTGGCACATCTACTGGCCTTCAAATCCATTTGACGATGGGACATTAACTCATTAACATGCTTCGTTTTTGCTTGCTGTCATTTGCAGGAAGAAAAGAGGAAGATGGTGGCGTCTGCTTTTGGTGAAGAACAAGGAGGCAGTGCCGCAACTCGTCTAACAGTTGAGGATCTCAAATATCTCTTTATGTTATAGATTTGTTCCCATCGCATTTTTTTGTCTCGAGTAAGTCTTCTCACTCCGAAAACTTCTGGGGATGGGCAAGGGAGTGATTTAAGTTGTCATTACTCGGAGGAGTGAGGAATTTTTGAAATATCTGCCGGCGTGCATATTACCCGACGCCACCGGTGTTTTGACAGGAGCATCTACAGCAAACTCTAGATTGCCCATGCCTGAATTTTAGGTTGACAAAAGGGGTTCTTGTCGGGCGGTGGATGCCGCAGCCAGGCTAACATGTGAATATTATGCTGTAGATTAAACTAGAATAGCATAGGATTAGACCCTTCTATAGTTTATGGTATGATTATTTCGCCTCTGTATATTCTCTCTTAGCAAACCTCTGATGCTCATGTTGCCCGTCTTTGACGGGGTCGTCTCTCTTGTTGTCTGCTCGTGTCGGTGCTTGTGGCTCATAAGTTCAGGGTCTAATCTCATCTATCGATTCTCCTTTCCGACCACGAAACCCTGGCGCCACGCTGAATATAGTGAGTGGGAGGGAGAAATGAGAAACACAGGTAGAGATATATCCCTTGCTTGTGCCTTGCCATTATTAGTTTTTAACTGCTGATGACCGGTGCACAAGTTTATTAAGTGCATCCATACAATTCATAAGCTGGGCATACATTGATGTGGAGAATTTTGTTTTTGGGTCCTTTTTTTTTCCGCTCGACAAATCTAAGGATTGAATGGATAAAAACATTCCTAAGCAACTTACTCTTGCTTAAACATGTTTTCTTATGTGGCTAATTGAGGAGATGAGGGAGAACTCTTCAACTACTCAAATCAGACATAACAGCAACAAAATTAGGTCTCTGACCACCAAAACTAAGAGCTCCCCCTTTCTTTTAAAGAAAAAGACCTCTGAACGGTTCATTTGGATTGTAAAAAGCCCCTTTTGGAAGAGGGCAAGAAGGTTTCAAATTGAATGTTGTGTTTCGTGCAAAAACCGTTAAAAATGAGCACAAGTAAAAAAAAAAAGATCAGGTCCCTAATATGTCAAAACATATTGTTAGTATTACTAAAGTATGCCAAACATATTTTGGTCCCATTTGACTATATTGGTCCTATGAGTTGGCTAATAGGGGAAAATGTCTCTTGAGCCAGCTGTGTTTGTCTACTTGTCTCGCCTCAAGAAGGGTGAAAAGTGACCTAGAAAATTGGGCAAAGTGACAAGAGCCCAGTAAAGGCATCCAGAAAAGAAAAATATTAAAAGAATGGGCAAGAATTGACACTATGCCGTACGAGATAATTGATGGTGGGAAATTGTCTTGAAGAATATCCAAGGCGATCCTAATTTCTGAGCAAATCCCAACATTGCTTTATTTGATTTCCTTTCCTTTCACCAGTTTTGCCACCAGATTTTCCAACTTCTGTGGGCCTCTAAAGTTGCTGGACATCTTCAAGGATTGGAGGATTCAAATTGAAACCACACTAATGACACTACCCTCTAATTGCTTTTTCAACCTCATTTCAAGGAGAGATGGGGGTATTATGAAAGACTCGGATGTTGATGATGTTTTCCTGTTTTCCCTATTTTTTTTTTCCTTCTCTCTAATCTTCCCCGCAAAAAAGGGCAAAAGTGCTCTCAATGTCAATCTATGGGAAAAAAAAGGAAAAGCACGTGACTTTGCAAAAGTGATGGGTTGAATGCACTCCCAACCAAACTCGAGGTTACACCAAGGGCAGACCAGAAACCCTAGTGATGGCCTCACATGTCCAGGACCACCATGGTGGTGGCTCCCTTCCCTCGTCATTCTAAGTTTGCAGCAGGCAGCCTTCACAGAGAGAGAGAGAGAGAGAGAGAGAGAGAGAGAGAGAGGAATCTGTCTACATGGATGATAGAAAAAAGGGCAAAAGCTGATGCAATCCACACAGTGTGTCAGGGTCATGTCCACACGCTTGACAGTAGTAGTGAGAGACTGAACTGAACTATTTATCTGCTATGCATTTGAGGTAAAAGGGACCTCTTGGATCCTCTTCAGGTTTGCCCCAAAAGAATTTTTTGCTCTATTACCCGTGTAAAGAAACGACCTTTTGCTGTGGGTTCCCTTTTGACTGCCTGCAGATTTTCTCTTGGGTGTTTTTACTGGCTCTCATTTTCTCTCCCTCATGAAAGCAAAGCAAAGCAAAGGAGAAAAGACAGGATTTTTATGACTTAATAGTTAAGTGGGGAGTTAAAAAAAAACTTTGCTTTTACACCTGCCTAGTCTCATAACATGGCATAAACACCCCCCCCCCCCCCCATAATCAGACCTTAATACATCACCCTTCTCATCTGTATGCTACACTTTATATACTAAGGCTAGCAAAATTAATTCACCCATTAACTTACTTTTACATTTCCCACTTAACAAACGTTGGGCCCAAAACCAACGAACCCGTTAGCTCCATCAAAGGAAACCTGTATGCCTTCTTGCTGTATGTTCCCAATGATGGAAAGCGGCGAGGACGACGGCGCGAACGCGAAGCAGAAGGTGCCCGCGTCGTCCACCGGGATCAGGAAGTTCCTCGCCGGGAGCGTCAGGATCGGCCCGCCCGAGAAGTAGAACGAGATTGTCGGGACCCGCACCGTCACGAAGCCGTACAGGTTGTAGCAGGTGTCGAAGATGGGACACCCCCGCGGCCTGCGGGAGGTTCGTCGTCTGGGCGACGAAGGCGTCGCGGAACGCCGCGTAGGCGGGCGCCGGGAACCGGGTCACGGCGGTGCCCGTGTCCATGACGACTCCTCCGTTGCCCAACGCATTGAGGCGGAAGGTGTCCTCGGATATGGGAACCCGGATGCCGCCAACGCCGAGGCCCGCTAGACCGATGTAATAAAAACTCGGCGCTGGGGGTTGCGGATTAGGGGACCCACACGGCCCCGACGGGCACGGCCCCCGCGCCCGCCCGAACTCCAATGACCCGGACGCATCGGTGCCCCGACTCACCAGGCAATAGCTAAAGGCCCCACCGGTCTGCCCGCCGAGCTGGCCCACGAGGGGACATGGAAACCGCCCCCCAGGCCTAGCAGGCCCGCGGCGCCGATGAACATGCCCCGGTTCCTGTGCCCGCACCCGATCGCCACGTTGTTGACCACGGTCCGCTCAAAGGTGAGGGTCTCCAATGCCATCGTGCCCTTGGTGTAGGACCCGTCGCCGTAGGACACCTCGTAGTGGCACCGGCCCGAGCGGCAGCCCGCGTTCTCGAGGCGGTCGCAGACCGTGGAGCCGCACGACACCCCGGAGAACGATGCGGACTCGGACGGGTCGAAGACCGGGGTCGGACTGGTGGTAGCATTGGCTGCAAGGCTGACACTGCACCCACACAATGTCGCTGCCCGAGTCGATCACCATGTACTGGCTCCTCGCCGGGCTTCCGACTCCTATCCTCACGAAGTACTCACCACTCCCTTGATCCATGCCCGAGACCACGTCGGACCCGAAATCCTCCACCACCTCATAGGCGGCGGCCTCACCTTCCCTGCCGACGGCTTCGTGGCCGGATAACCGACGGAAGAGCCCGGCCACCCGTTTCGCGTCCCGCTTCATCCGATCGTGGAAGCGGCGGGAATGAGAATCATCGTGGGAGCTGGGGGAACGTAATTTGTCTCTGTGGAGCAGGCCTCAGCTTGTACTTGCCTTCATGCTCGCTCTGGGTCTCGCCCTCGCTCACTTCATGCTTGTTGAAGAAGTCGTGGTACTCGTTTATTTTGGGGGGGAGGGCTTTTGTGCCCGCAAGAGCTTCTCTCACGTTCAAGTGTTGGAAGTCCGGGTACGGCGCGGCGGTCGAAGCGGCGGCGGCGGCACTCAGAAGCTGAAGCGCCCCAAGAAGGACTAACAATGCTCGAAACATGCTTGTTTTTTCCAGCTTTGGGTGGATAACGAAAGAACAGGAGAGGTTTTCAGACAAGAATCAAACTCTCTCTGGCGAATTCTCAGAGGATCGAAACGAGGAGGAGGAGGGGGGGATTTATCCTGTTTGGGCTTTTAGGATTGAAGAGACGAGTAAAGTTTGTGGGGTTTTGGAAAATAATTGAGGTTGATGATGATGGGGGGGGGGGGGGGGGGGGGGGGGGGGTGGTTTCTCTTTTGTTCATTTGGCCTCTTGTTTTTTTGGGAGTGATTTGAGGAAAATGTTAGGAGGTGAGATGGCAACCCAACTTTTTGTAATTTTGCACACTTTTTTTTTTCCTTCAATTTTTTTTCTTTTTATATTTCTTATGACCTTGTGAATGATTACCATTCAATGCACAAAACGTGCAATCTTTGACCAGTTGCTCTCCATGAGTTTATGAACACCCTCCTCCTTGTTTTTCCCCCTTTATTTTTCCCACTCTTTATAAAGAGAAGTAGTTGTCTTTTTTTTTTTTTTGGTCTTTTGCACATACTGTGCATGCATTCACACCTTGATATGGAAACTCCCCCAAGTTAAATCTAGGTTTTCCTTTTCCATCTCGACTGTTATATTTGGCACTAAAGCATGAGAAAAAAAGTGACCCTATGCGTCCCCCTTTGAATTGTGGAAAAAGGCGAGATGGCGAGCAAGAAAACCGATCCGGTAAAAAGAAAAAAAAGGGATCGTTCATCCGATTGCGCTTTTAATGGCTGGCCGAGGATCGTTCATATACGAGTGAATTTCGCTTAGGGTTTTTTTCTGTTCTTGACTTGAGAAGACTCATCGGCGTGGACATGACAAAGCCGCTGGGGGGGAAATTAAATAGAGCGCGAGAAAGCAAGAAGCATCCAATGGGGGGAAACCCTAATCAACCAGCCATGTGTTAGCAAAACACGAGCCCATTGTCTCCATTGACCGAGCTTGTGATTTGTAAATAATAATATTCCATGCCCTTGTAATTATGACGCGTCTCCTGCTGGTGAGAATGTTGCTCACCATCTTATTTGCTGTGGGGAAAGCTTTTGATAGGAAAAGGCAAGGAGGGCTTGAGGGTGGTGATGATGATGATGATGATCGCAAAAGCGAGGTCAAAAAACAGAGATTGATGTGAAATGAGGTTCTCCAAATCATTTCATAAGCTTCCACCAACCGCAATGGTAGGTTACATTGCAATGTGAACTTTAACTATTTGGAGAGAATCACCCCGGCGACGCAGTGATTGGGAGAAGATCGACTGGGTATAGTTCTCTCTTAGAACAAGTTTCTGATGTAAGTTCATGTCGCCAACGATGTGATCGATGATGACACAACACAAGTCTTAAAACTTTTTAGAGGGCACGCAATAAGGAAGTTTGCTTGCTTCTGATGTTAAAGATGAGCTTTTTCTATGATTAATGCTCGATTATCATCGTCTTGTGTAATTTTACGGCATGTCTAACAGGAAAAAGCGAACTCTTCATGCTATGATGCATCGAATTTAAGCATATATTACGCGCCGTAGATCACATCGTATGAATCAAAAATTGTGCACTTTTTTTATAGCCGATATGTACAAAGGTAGACAAATTTCAATCTTCTTTCAATTGGCTATTACATAAATCATTATTAACTTTCAAGAGATCAAACAACTTATTGATGGATCCATCGCTCTCTATCTCCACATATTTCTTTTTTCTTTTTCCTTTATTTTTTGTCTTTATCTTAATGTATATTCTCCAAATACGAATTACTCTGAGGAATATTTATTTTTTGGTCTTTTTCTTTTCCTTTATTTTTTTGTCTCTATCTCCAATATATATATATTATATATATATTGATGGGACAATGTAATCCATGGAATTTTTTTGCTTCCTCTATTTCATGAGGAAAAGTGGGACTGCCGATACACGTCAAGTCATACTATCAATTTCACTTTGCACGGTAAGATATCTCGTCAGTTTTCAATTTATTGTGTAGTGTCACGTAATAGTTAAATATCTCTCGGTAAATTCTTATGATATTCGAGTCGTCTCGAGAAATTAACGATTCTAGTAAAAGATTAACGTGTGCATGGCTCTTTGTCAAGATAATAAAAATGCTATCCTACACTTAGAGACATTTTACAGTGACCAAAGGCAAAGCTTATTGGTTTTTTGGGCAAGTTCCTCCATCAATGAACGTATTGTCATTTTAGACACATTTGTAAGAAAAAAGCAACACTCCCGTTCTGCATGCTTTTCTCCAACTTGACCTAGGTTAATTATCGTGGCAACTAGCGCTTCTTCCTAGTAATGACAAACTCTCTCTCTCTCTCTAAAAGTGGAAAGAGGCTGATGATTTTTAAAACCTAAAGATGAAAGGTGGCTGAGTTCCATGGAGAATGGGGGGGGGGGGGGGGGGGGAGTCTTTTTCCATTTGGAAACTTGGGGAAAAGATGCTTAGAGCACAAAGAACAAACGAGTTGAACCCTAAATTTCGCTCGTCTAATCAGAGATTAGCGAAAATGAAACCTCACGTCTCACTCTAAACTTTTTCCCTTAGAAATACAACCCATAAAGCTACCATCTTTCTACTTAGACCCTTAGCCTTTTGCCAAAGTGATTAAGTATTTATTTGTTTATTTAAACGAGGGTTGGTTTACGCGTGCACATCTTGATATTTTGTTAATTTTAATTAGTTTTTAGCTTAATAAAACGAAATTAATTCCAGCGGAACAACAATATTTTCTTTAACCGTTTTCTCTTTCGGGGAATATGTGTGTTTTTTTTTTTTTTACTTTTTTCTTTCTGTTCTTCCAATTTCTGTTTGTAAGTTTACTTATTTACTCGTCCCGCCTTTCTTTCGGGAGATAACGGGAAACCAGGCTTTGATAAGGTAAAAAAAAGTCGTCACGAATTTCATTAGACACTTTAGGGTACACATACACTGTGAATTTAGATTGGTGAAAGGAAACAATTCATACTGCTTCGATGGAACAGAGTAAAATCGACCTCCCCGGCCCGGTCACTATATGATTGTCGTCCGCATCGGCACCAGGGGTTCGCCAACAACTTGTTTTTGTTTATATAATGGATTCAATCCCGAGAAAATCGCGATAACGGAAACTGAATCCCGTGACCTTGCGCTTCTCGATCCCTAAGTCGGCATCGTCATTTCCGTCGATCGCTCGAGATAGCAAAAGTCTACGTGATGAGGCGTGCTCATGAAGCACGGTATGGCACTAAGAAAAGGGGCGAGCACAAGTTGGGAGAAGGACAAACAACTGTTGAAGATTGGTGCTAAAAGAGTCAGGCGTGATGCAGCGACAATGAAATTTCACCATCCTCCATAATCATTGCACCCCTCGTGGCCTCGATTCATTTCCCCTCTCCTCCATGTTCGTCCTAAGTTCGACCTTTTTCCTTATCGAACCCATTTTAATTTCGCCAATTGAGTCATCGGCCTTTTCGCGCTTTATCAATTGAGCCCATTTGGCCGGAAATCGTTGACTTGGATGCCGATCGTCCTACATGGCATGGCCGGCGTTGACGTAGATAATTCTGATAATATTTTGATTTTTTCATATATTTTTTTTCCGTTTCCTTAAGCACGTAAAAATAGTCCTTGAACTCTGATCCGATGCGCAATGTGGTCTCTAAACTTTTGAAACATGTTCAATTTAGTCCATGAATTATAAGAAGATAGTTCAATATAGCCCTTGAATCTTTCCTTTGCATTTTGAGCAGGAGATAACCTAGGAAGCATATTTCCGGAATCCATATGATCGTAACCTAAGATGGTCTAACTACGTGTTTGAGTGCATGCACCCAATCCGAGCAGCAGTTTCATTCTAGGCGAATTTCTTTTCGGAAAAAAAGCTAATCGGGCTTGGACATCGCATAGTCACACAAACGTTCCCACACGTATATAACTATCATCTATGCCTACCAGCTTTAAATTTTGGGTTTGGGTTAGTTTCTAGGAGCGCACATGAAAACCATTATGTTTCTCTATTATTTATTAATTTATTTTTTTGTTCCCGAAAACATGTTCGGAATAGAAATCCGTTTGGTAATGCAATTTCATTTTTCCCATTTCTTGAGTAAATTTTTAGCCCGAAAATAGGTTTGTAACGGAAATTAGGAGTAGAAATTTCTGCTTTTTCATTTCTGAAACTGAAACAGAAATAAGAATTCTTCTCATCGCTCGCTCCCTCTCTCTCTCTCTCTCTCGTCCCTCTCTCTTGGCTCGCTGGCCGTCGGTGTATTGTGTCCCTATTGTCAACCGCCCGGTCTTGTCAATCCGCCGATCTCTGGCAACTGTAGAATTATTATGCTGTTATCAATGAATTTTCATTCCGGGAGCAGAAAACCTCATCAAATGCGTTTTTTTTTGCTCATAAACTCGTCGACGGAATAGAAATATAAAAAAAAAATCATTTCTGACTAGAAATAGCTTCTGGAAATAGGATGAGATTATTATTCACGCTCTAAATCGACTGATCACAACCTCGCGCTCTTCCAAAAGGTTTACCTTCCAAGGGGCTAATATCAAGCTAATCTAAGAAAACAAAGTGACGTGTGTAAACGACAAAATAATTGAAACCTTTGTATCATTTCAATTTCCCCTCACCTGTTCATATTCTTTGGCGATCAGAATTGCAAGCCCCCCACTAAAAGTTGCACGTCTAGCCTAGTATACGATCATTTCCATAGGTTGGTACAAAAATTCTTTGAGCCATACCAATAGAAGGGAAACTAAGGCTTCTAAAAGTTTCTCTCTCTCTCTCTCTCTCTCTTCTAATAATATATTAACAACCCTCTCCGTGGGTTTCCGGAGCAATCAATCTAACTTTAGTTAATTAAAAACGATTTCTCACAACTTTATGTTTAAATCAATGTGATGCAGCTTCCACGAGTCAGATCTTGCTTTTCAAAATTCTGTAGCCAGGCTTTTTCATACTTCTCTGGCGGGAGGGGGTGAGAACTATCTCAAGGGGAAAAAGTTGTGCCTCTTTTGCTGATGAATCATACAACAAAGGTGCTCATTAAAGTAGGTGTCGACATAAACAAAATGAAAAAATATTACATGTAATGGTCACGCTCGCATGGCTGCGTTGCTTAAATTATGTCTCATCTTTTTGGCGGATGAGTGGAAGATTAGTTCGAAGGCCAAAGATATTGGTGGTGATTTAGATGATAGTTTATCGCGATAATGGCCGGCTTAGCTCATCCCTTTGGCTTGAATCTGTTGAGATTATAATAACGATAACGCGGAAACGTCAACGGATCTTGCAAATATGTCGATACGAAATTACCAGAGAAATTACGATGAACGATAAATGACACCAGATATTTACGTGGTTCGGTCCGAGATCGGTACCTACGTCCACGGGGAGAGCCAGCAATATAATCCACTATAATCGGAGAGTCAGATTTACAATCGCTTATGCACTCGAGTGTTTCCCGCACCTAGATTAAACCCAAACAAACCCACAAGTAATATCTCACAATCTCTCACAGAGAATTCACTCAGAAAAACTCACAGAGAAATAACAATACTCATCTTGTTTGCTCTCGAGACGACTGAACCAAGAATGGCGTTCGCGTTGTTCTCCGTGGGCTTCGTCCTGTGCGTTTTGCCCCTCAAAGAACTCACCGTTCCGCAACCCCGCAGCTTCAAGAACCCCAGTTCTTCGTGCGTTGTCTTCGTGCGGTTTTATCCAGTGCGGCTCCAAGAACCCATGGTGGTCAGAGGTCTTCGTATGTCTGACGATCGGCTTCTCTTCTTTTTCTTCGTCGTGCGGCCAATCAACAATAGTCGACCACTACCAGAAAGATGGAAAAACCCTCGTACTCTTCTCTGACCCCAAAAGCACTTTTTACCCCCACAAATATCTATATATGCATATATAATATTTGATATCTTTTGTACGACCAAAACATAAAATTGTTCCCTTTTTCCTTTCTGGCAATCAGAGATCCAAACTTGCTTTTGGTCTCACTTGCGTAATTTTACGAAACTCATACAATTTATATTAGGCTTCGAACATGAATTCAAACTCGAGACATTATCTAACAATCTCCACCTTGGCTCGATGTTTGAAGCCAAGTCATAATACTCATCATTCATGCTGCTCTCCCAACGCCCCGACGGGCGCTCACTCTTCACAGACGTTTATCAAGCTCAAACAGAGCTTGAACTTATTTAGAGAAATAAAGTCGATCCACATGTCCACAGGATTCTCCACCGCAAGAAACTTTTTCTTGGTCACATACTCTATTGACATGCTATATCTGATGCAAAATTTTCGGTCACCAATGTATTCAATTCTCCAGTGATATCTCTGACTTTTACCGATTACCACATCAACTGAATACCCCACGCCAATATCACTAACCAAGCCATTAGACCATACCGCCTCTTCAACTTTTTCTATCGCTACTATGTTTCCAGTCTCAGTCGCCAACGAGACTATAGCGTCCCCTAACGGCACTTTCCAACTCATAGTATAACTAATAAAAGTAAAGGCATAACTGCTCAGAAATCGACAATCTTTCAGGTTCCCTGCACGACCTAGGTTCACAAACCTAGTTACCGTCACACTACCTAAACTACATTCTCCAAAATATAACCCAACGTCTATCATCCCTAATAAAATCAGGAGGATCCACTTCACATCATCACAATGTATACCTGGATTAATCATATACATTTTCCTGACTGCATGTGATAGATCAAGCCTAGTACTATCCATGTTATAACCCAGACAACCAACAGTACTAGCATGTGAAGCATGGGACAATTGCTCCACCTCCATCCAAGTACACCGTGACAGACTAGACAATTTACAATATGCATTAAGCAGGATACTTACAGAATTTCTTCCAGAAGTCTCTTTCTGTATCTCCATACCCGAAACTGTCTCTGCTGCACCCAAATCATCTATTTTAACATCTGCATATAACAGTCGCTCTATCTCATCCACCTCTTCTGACCACCTCGAAGCCTCATCATCTCTGACCTCGGAACAACTGTCAACTACTCTGGAATCTAGCGACTCTGCAGACTCTGTCACATCTACTGTACTCTTAATATCTTTGAGCTTTACCTGAAGCTCCACCTGTTTATGAACACCGTCCAGATCTTTCTTCCTAATTAACCCATCACTCCTTTTCTGAAACAAAGCAGACTCGTCAAAGGTAACATCACTGCTGAACATAAAACCGGGTGAATCATCATCTGTGCACCACAGCCTGTATCCCTTCACCCCATGTGCATAGCCTAGGAATATGCACTTTCTTGCCCTCGGCTCCAGCGCGCCATCACTCACACGAGCATAAGCAGGGCAACCAAACACTTTCAGTTCGGTGTAATCAGCGGACTTACCTGACCACGTTTCCTCAGGAGTTTTCCAGTCAATCTCTGGTGATGGTGATCTGTTCACTAACCAACAAGCTGTATTAACTGCTTCAGCCCAAAAATCTTCATCTAATCCAGCATTGGAGAGTAAAGAGCGAGCTCTCTCTAATATAATTCTGTTCATCAATTCTGCAACTCCGTTTAACTGTGGTGACTCGGCAACAGTGCAGTGTCTCACCATGCCTTCCTCTATGCAAAACTGACCAAGCTCATCAGAACAGAATTCTAACCCTTTATCAGTTCTCAGGCCCATGATCTTTCTTTCTATCTGCTTTTCGATCATCGCCTTCCATGACTTGAACTGATCAAGCACTTCGCTCTTGTGCTTAAGAAGACAAATCCAGACTTTTCTTGAAACGTCGTCAACAAAAGACAAAACATACCTGGCACCACCCTTGGACGGAACTGGAGAGGGTCCCCATAAGTCTGAGTGTACGCAGCCTACAATCTCTGAGGTCCGGTGAACTGCCGTACTGAACTTCACTCTCCGCTGACTACCCATGTCGCAGTGATCACAAAAGTCCAGCTTCTCAATTCGATGACCTCCCAATAGACCCCTATGACCCAGAGCAATCATCTTCCTCTCACCCATGTGTCCAAGTCTCATATGCCATAACTGTGTTGTATCCTCACCTGAAGTATCCGAGAATCTAGCAGACTAGCTGATCACTGTCTTTCCTTGGAGGAGATATAACCCGCAGTCTATCTTCCCTCGCATCACGGTAAGCGCACCTTGAGAAACCTTTATAACTCCACCTACAGTGGAAATTCGGTATCCGAACCTGTCAAGAGCACTCAACGAGATAAGGTTCTTCCTCAGTTCTGGTACATGCCTCACATCGGTCAACGTTCGCACCATCCCATTGTGCATCTTAATCTGAACTGTTCCGATCCCCGCTACTTCACAAGCAGCACTATTTCCCATAAACACCTTACTACCATCCATGCATTGATAAGTAATAAACCAGTGTCTATGAGAAGTCACATGATAAGAACATCCAGAATCAAGCACCCATTCATCACCTGATGAACTCGTGGCAACTGTTAACACATCGCCGGCACCACTAGAACTATTATCTGCTGTAGTAACAATATTACTATCACCTGCAGACTCCACATTAACTCCTTTACCCTTATACTTCGGACAGTCTCTCCTATAGTGCCCTACCAAATTACAGTGATAACATCGACGGTTCCGAACATTGGACCTCGATTTAGAATGACGCTTCCATCTGTTACCTCCAGATTCTCTCTGTTCATCTCTACCATGGACTAACAAACCTTGCGCACTACCTTGCGCCAAGTTATCTTCTCCTAATTTCTTTTGCCCCTCTTTAGATAATAAAGCGGACTTTACCTCTTCCAAGGTAATCGCAGTACGCCCCTGAAGTAATGAATTTATAAAGTGCTCAAAAGAATCCGGTAGAGATGCTAACAACAACATACCTTGTTTCTCATCAGGTAAGGCCTCGTTGACGTTCTTCAAGTCCATCATGAGTTTATCAAACTCATCTAAGTGGGCTCTGATAGATGTGCCTTTAACCATCCGCAACTGAAACATCCTCTTCAGCATATACAAGCGATTCTTCAAATCTTTCATACCATAGAGTGCCTGAAGTTTAGCCCACAACGCTGTGGCATCCTTTTCCTCGGCTATCTCTATCAACACCTCATCCGATAAGTGCAACCTGATTATACTCCTCGCCTTTCTGATTAACCTGTCCTTTTCGGCATCTTCCATTATTTCAGGCAATTTATCCTTGCCCTCCAATGCCTCGGCCAAACCTTGAGTCGTTAGTAACGCCTCCACCTTGAGACTCCATAACTCAAAGTTATTCCTCCCGTTAAATTTCTCAATCTCAAATTTCGTTCCAGACATAATTGCGACAACAGAATTTCCAGACAATGATTAGACAAGCAAAATCCCCAATCAACTGCTGAAATTCTAACCGTAGCTCTGATACCAATTGTTGAGATTATAATAACGATAACGCGGAAACGTCAACGGATCTTGCAAATATGTCGATACGAAATTACCAGAGAAATTACGATGAACGATAAATGACACCAGATATTTACGTGGTTCGGTCCGAGATCGGTACCTACGTCCACGGGGAGAGCCAGCAATATAATCCACTATAATCGGAGAGTCAGATTTACAATCGCTTATGCACTCGAGTGTTTCCCGCACCTAGATTAAACCCAAACAAACCCACAAGTAATATCTCACAATCTCTCACAGAGAATTCACTCAGAAAAACTCACAGAGAAATAACAATACTCATCTTGTTTGCTCTCGAGACGACTGAACCAAGAATGGCGTTCGCGTTGTTCTCCGTGGGCTTCGTCCTGTGCGTTTTGCCCCTCAAAGAACTCACCGTTCCGCAACCCCGCAGCTTCAAGAACCCCAGTTCTTCGTGCGTTGTCTTCGTGCGGTTTTATCCAGTGCGGCTCCAAGAACCCATGGTGGTCAGAGGTCTTCGTATGTCTGACGATCGGCTTCTCTTCTTTTTCTTCGTCGTGCGGCCAATCAACAATAGTCGACCACTACCAGAAAGATGGAAAACCCTCGTACTCTTCTCTGACCCCAAAAGCACTTTTTACCCCCACAAATATCTATATATGCATATATAATATTTGATATCTTTTGTACGACCAAAACATAAAATTGTTCCCTTTTTCCTTTCTGGCAATCAGAGATCCAAACTTGCTTTTGGTCTCACTTGCGTAATTTTACGAAACTCATACAATTTATATTAGGCTTCGAACATGAATTCAAACTCGAGACATTATCTAACAGAATCGACCAGTCATGTTTTTAAGTACTCGTGATTCAAGCTTCAATTCTGATTTTGCAACTACTTTTTCCCATTTGGCCGGTGTTTTTCGATGCAAATTAAACAAAAAAAGTGCATAAGGTCGAGAGAATTTCGATGGAGTTTTTCATGATTGTTTTGCACCGAAAAATACATAAAATCCAGTTTACATTATCCTGTCTGGTATATAACAAGATATGGTAGATATGATGAAACACCGTAATGCGTAAGTACAGACAAGACCAACCCACAAAAGCTTTGTCTTTTAAATAGAGCAAGGATATAAAAATTTGGCAAGAGTGAGTGCCAAAGTCACATTTGAGTCTGACATTAGAATATTGGATACAGGTTAGGAAGTACATAGAATATGCACGACCCACCTTATAATTGAGCAATTATTACCACCAAAAAGTTGCCCTAATTCTTAATGATATCATTTTCATTCTTTTAATCTCTCTCTCTCTCTCTGGCATGCAAAAACTCATGCATGAAGCAGAAGAGAGAGCACTCTAGGTCATGAATGTAAGAATTGCTTATTCGCATGGATTTTGTCTAGCGAAAAGTATAATCTGAAATCGACTCCTTCTTTATGAAAGAGAATTGAGCCTTCAGAGATTCATAATATGCAACAGCAAGAGAAAAAGAAACATCGGAATGGTTTCTCATAATACCGATCGAGATAAATATGTCTGTTCATTCCTGCAGAGTTATTTTGCTTCGCACTTGTTATTTCGGGACTGTTCATAGTTGTCGCCGTTGTAAGGAAACCACTACCGGCTATAAGAATATTTTATTTTGATATTCAATTGTGGGCTTTATTAATTATTATTGTAATTATTTAATTGGCCTAATAAGGAAGAGATATATTGTTTCCTAATTCAAGTAGGATATGGTGCTGGATAGTATGGGCCGAGATTTCCTTATCCTTAATGAGGGGATAGGGTTCATTCTCTATAAATAGTGCTTAAGTTCATCCTTTAAATCCTAATGCCCACATAACCTCACATAAATAATTTGTCTGAAGCGACAGTGAGGGGCCGTCTCATTGAAGCCAGCGTTAAAGGGGTTCATAGAGGAGAAGCTCTTGAGCATAGGATTCTCGTAATTCCGCATAAAAAACAATGAATCCAAAATAATGTGCGTTAATTCTTTGACTCTATAAATTAGGGATTCGTGTATCTGTACGTGTGTATCTTGGGTTGCTGCATACAGATTAAATACGCAGCCTTGTTGACACCTGATTTTTGACCATCTATCATTGTGATTTTTATTTTTAAAATAAATTAAAAATATCAAAAAAGGTCATAAAATCACAAAATCAACTTTGGAAGCCTTAGCCTAGCCTCAGGAACCAATTTTGAACAAAAAATATTTTTCGTATTTTTTAATATTTTTCGAATTTATTTAATTATAAAAATACCCAAAAAATCAGAAAAATACCATTCGTGGTCAGAAAAATACCCAAAAATATTCGATAATTTTGTTTTAATTTCATCTTCAAGTGTGTTACTTTAAATCTCAAAAAAATCGGCTAGGGTCAACATGTTCCTTAACAAACATAAACCCAAACCGAACCCAAAAAAATCCTTTTCGAGTTTTTTAATTTTTAATTCTCACTTTTTATAAGCTATGACATTGTATTCTAAAGTCTTGAAGTGCAATTGGGTCAATTTGCCCTCCAATTTAGTCAATTTTAACCAAAAAGGCTTAATTGCATATTTTTCTTTCAATTAGTCCTCGGTTTCACGGATCTTGAATTTCACACGGGCATATCCATTAAAATCCAACACCTCTACCCCATAATTTTCATCATGCCCAATCCATTGGCGGCCTCAATTCAGGCTAATTTGGTAGTTTGGATGTATACGTATGCTCTACGTATTTATACGTCATGCGTATTTATACGTTATGCGTATTTATACTGTTTGGTAACCTCTTTAACTCTTGTAATAATAA
The DNA here is from genome assembly GCA_021437785.1 of Rhodomyrtus psidioides. NCBI lineage: Eukaryota > Viridiplantae > Streptophyta > Magnoliopsida > Myrtales > Myrtaceae > Rhodomyrtus > Rhodomyrtus psidioides. The sequence goes on along the minus strand of JAILYB010000024.1, from coordinate 4,122,389 downwards.
TAATGGTTATTATTTTTAACACCTTTGTTAGTGCTATTTTTAAATAGCATTTTTGTATTATAAATTGTGAGTGCTATTGTTAGTGTTATTTTTAAATAGCATTTTTGTATTATAAATTGTGAGTGTTATTTTTAGATAGCATTTATAATTGTTAGTGCTATCTTTAAATAGCATTTTTGTATCATAAATTGTGAGTGCTATTGTTAGTATTATTTTTAAATAGCATTTTTGTATTATAAATTGTGAGTGTTATTTTTAGATAGCATTTATAATTGTTAGTGCTATTTTTAAATAGCATTTTTGTATCATAAATTGTGAGTGCTATTGTTAGTGCTATTTTTAAATAGCATTTTTGTATCATAAATTGTGAGTGCTATTGTTAGTTTTATTTTTAAATAGAATTTTTGTATTATAAATTGTGAGTGTTATTTTTAGATAGCATTTATAATTGTTAGTGCTATTTTTAAATAGCATTTTTGTATCATAAATTGTGAGTGCTATTGTTAGTGCTATTTTATAATTCAATTTATTGGAAGGTGTTTTTGGCTATAAAAGGATGACAAGAGTTTTGAGGTTGAGAGGAGAGGACATACGTTGAGAAAATTCTTAGAGGGGGGAGACATTTTGTAGAGTGTGCAAATTTTTGAGAGCTTAGAGAGAAGAACACAAACACTCTCTATATTCTCATAATCTTGAGTGAGCAAAATATACTAAGTTCGGAATATTGATTCCGCATATTGCTAGCACAATTGTTGTGGAGTTATTAGTCGTCTCCCCGTTCGTCAATTGGTGGTGCGTCCGAACTAGATGCCTAACACTTGTGGAGGCTGAGATCGAAGAATATCGAACCAACACCTCCGTTCAAGCACGCTACGAGAGGTAATCTATTTACTCCCTTTGAGGCTTTGTGATTTTTTTCGATTGAAATACACGAAGTACGCCTCTGGAGATACATGTATGTGTTGTTATTTATTTCCGCTACATGTTCCGTGGATCCCAATAGTGGTATCAGAGCCAATCCTTAGGTGTTTTCGTGCATTTAATTGATTTTTGCAATTTTTGCAATACTATGGCCAATATGTATTAACGAATTGTTCGTCTTACATGGCTAATTGAGGTTGATTATTTTATATGATAAATTAATCAACGTAGCAAAAATTGAGACTAAATCAATTTTGAATCGAAAATTTATGGCTATCTTATTTTACGTAAAAATTCTGAATATGATTCAACGTAGAATTTTTATTGTGCCTTCCTAAGTTTTAAATTGTGAATTTATTACTTACGTGGAAGGGTGGTGATCATGGAAAAATCCCTAATCAATGTGATTGATGTATATATGAATGTATGGTGATTATTTATATATTTGGGGTTGTAATTATTAAATGGAGGCTGCGTACTCCTTTTATTTTTCATGTAATCTTTATTTTTAGCATAGTCAATTGTTGATGTAAATGCTACGAGGATTACGTGGAGGAGCCTTTTAAGTCGGCGAGCTCTTTGGGGCCCGATTCTTGAAGAATTCAAGAAACCAAGAAGAAGCGAAGAGCGGCTCTCCGTTATTAAAATATTAAAATGATTAAATGTGGTCTCATTGGCTCGAGACCCATTAAATCATAATTCCATGATCACCACGTAGGATAGATGTTTATGTGATTGACATCTATTTATTTATTACGTGAGCATGTTAAACTGGTTAATGTGCAAAGTTAGACTTACCTCACCCGAAATTGCGCCTGCATGAAATCCTAGTTAGGGAAAATCACTCGCGTTAGGTACCGAAAGGGCGTTGGTAATGACATCAACGTAACCAAGTCCCCGAACTCAAAATCTCTGGTTCCGCAGAATTGATCGATCTCTCCCAATCGGTCAATAAGGTTTCCGGTCTACCCTCCAAGAAAGACCGGTGGCGACTCCAAATGCATGCACAAGTTGCACATGCCATCACGACCACACTAAGGTCGAAAGCGATCGACTGTTATCGTCGAATCCCTCAAAAATACTCCCGCCGCGATTTGGTATGGGCCTGGGAGGGCCCGCGCCGATCCAAACCCCGCGATCCGCACTCTTGTGCGGGGGAAGGCCCGCGATCGGTAATCCATTAGCCGCGTCCGCCTTTCGGACGGGTCGCGACAGCTGGCGACTCCACTGGGGACTTGTTCTAGAACCTATGGTTCTAAACCTCAAGTGGACTTAGGCCGTAATAAAAACGCTGAGTGATTTTTCTAACTCTGCAGGCACTCTTGAAGGTGAGGTAAGTCCGCTTACGTCAAGTGTTATATGTTTTTGCAGATGGGAGAAATAAGGGGTGTAGTCTGTGATTAACATTGTCTTATGCAGGTTGGCGTAGGAATGTATATTGTGTGGATGATTTGAAGCGCTGACTGATAAACTGTTGTGCATGACTTGCATTGTGATGATCACGACACATGGACACACACAACCGCGCCTAAAACCCCGGGCGCCGCCTTTAGGAACACAATAGAAGGAATTGAAAATGGAATCTCCGTGAGGAAAAACACGGGGTAATCCACTTTTCAATTCCGCTCATTTCGAACTATGGATTGGGTCCCAATGCAACGATAGTTGTGCAATGGAATCTACTCCTTCTAGAATTCGAGGTGGGAGCCTTGGCCTTAGGTTCCAAACCCTATCTTGATTTTTATAGTTTCACCCTCACTTACTTCATGAGCTTGATCAATGTGTTTGACATGACCTATCCTTTTCCAATGGTGTGTAAGTTTCCTTCCCCTGGAATTTGTTTCTTTTCAGCTCGATATTATTTTTCGTCAAAAGCAAGCGGTGTTTAACATAAATGCCCTTCAATAGGATTTAGAAAATGGGACCACCTGAGATTAAAATTGCACATTTCTCGCGAGCGATCATCAACATGTGGGATCGACTGCTGCCAACCCACAAAGGCTACGTGGTGAAGAAGATAGGCTTTCTCACATCATTGATACATCTCGAGGCGAGAATTTCCATGATTAAAGCACTATCACATTTTTGGAGCCCCGAGTCCTCTTCTTTTGTGATAGGCCAATGCGAGCTCACCCCAACTCTCGAAGAGTATGATGCCATGATAGGCCCCGTCGGAACTTTCGGTTTGGCCACCCCTCCGATAGATGTCAATTCAATAGCACTGCTTAGCCAATTTTTGAAAGTCAATTCCACTCTCATCAGAAACATCCTCAAGGGAAACACCAATGCTCTTCCCATAACATTTCTCGATGAACTCTCTGCAGGCTTACCCGCCGAATCTGGAACGCAAATCCCTAGGGTCTTTATCCTAGCTTTCTTTGGATTTGTTATCTTTCCATACACAAATAAGAGCATGACCCCTTCCATCATCCACATCGTACTCCAAGTGTGTAGTGGTAAGAAATTCTCTCACTTAATTCTTGGCGAAACATTCATCTCTCTGTCAAGATTCAAGAAATCGGGTAAGGGTACTTTTAGAGCACCTATAGGTCTTCTCCAGGTCTGGTTGATATCCCACATTAGGGAATTCGCCACTGATATGCAAATTTCACAAATCAGCCCTTCCTCTCACCCCTTACTCCGTTTCCTTGAAAAGAACAAACTATTTCCTTGTTGGGCATTCTCTAGATGGCTCAACTATCTCAAATCTCTTGTCCCCATTCGTATCCAATGGTACGCCAAATGGCTTGTGTCTAGCAAACCTTGCCTAGCCGATGGGTTCGACAATGTCATCCCTTTGCTAGGATTGACGGGAGTTACATCATACTACCCTCTTAGAGTGATCCGTCAGTTCCGCGCCATCCATCAAGTCCTTCCCCCTCTCGAATCCAATCCTCTCGCATTGGACTATCACAAAGAGGTTATTGAAGGACGAAAGGCTCAACTGGACAAGATAGTCGCCGACATAATTTACACTTGGCGTGATTATCGTACGACGTCTGTTACCATGGTGGACAGGGCCGAGCTTGAAGGGAACATGAAGGAGCACCATGCATCTGAAGGTTACATATGTCTCGCCTTACCAGCCCTACCTAAGGTGGTCGTTCCCACCTTGCCTGACAAATTGACTCTTCAAGATATTTTAACTGAGAAGGCTGCTCAAGAAAGAGATGAAGCACTACGTCAAGTCGAGTCCTTAGCCCGCCAGAACAAGCGCCTCCGTCTTGAGTTTATACCCGCGAAGGATTAGGCACTGTATTTCATTAGACCACCTTTTGTGCTGCAATAGGAGTTTCCTATTTTCATCTAACCTCTTTAGAATGATGTATAGGGATCTATCTCTCGAATGTGATCACTAAATTTCGCTAGGCATTAGGGGGATGTGCGAAGGACATTTTAAGTAAACACCGCTTGCTCCTCTTTCATTGTATAATTTCTTTTGAAAGAAGTTTTGGCCGAGGACATTATCCGCACAGATGCCTCTCGCTACCATTTCATCAAACGAAAATATAAAATGAAAGAGGGATCTTATATTCCACCCAGAATTTCCTCACGCTACCTTACTTTTTTATAACAGGTAGTTCTCAATCACGAGGACTCGAGCCCAAGCGCGTTCTCAGGCCCGTATGGAGCACGAACAAGTTGACGCCCGCCTCGGGACTCTGGAAGCACGATTAGACCAAGTGACTCAGATGTTGGCCGAAATGAAAGACATGTTCGTCGCAGCTAACCCAAGCACGCCTACCGATTCTGACATGGGTGGACCCGCTGGGGTGAGTGCTACACCTAACACTGAGCAGGCTCCGACTGTTGAAGTACCGCCAAGAGCCCCGCCTGTCACCATCAACCTAGAAGGGAAACAGAGCGAGAAGTCTGTCAAGATTGATGAGGGAGTAAGAAGGATTGCCAAAATCGAGGAATGTCTCACCAGCCAGGGATTTGAGTTGTCAAAGTATGATAAAATCATGCCTTTCACCAAGATCGAGGTCCCTGTGGACTACAAGGAGCCGGATTTTTCAAGAAAATATAATGGGACGGGCTGTCCCAAGACCCACTTGAAGTACTACCTGTACAAGATGGCCAAATACTCAGATTACACGCCATTGCTGATTAACACTTTTCAAGAAAGCCTGGCTGGCGCCGCTTTGTCTTGGTACGTGGAGCTGGATGTTCAGAGGTACGATGACTGGGATGAGTTCGCAGGGGAATTCTTACGTCAATATAAGTTTAACACGATAACCGCCCTGTTGACACCTGATTTTTGATCAGTCTTTCATAGTTTATTTTTTAAAAATTCATAAAAAAATCTATAAAAAGTTAAAAAAAATTAAAAAAATCATCTTTGGTAGCCTTGACCAAGCTAAATGAACCATTTTTGATAAAAAAATAATTTGTCATATTTTTTAATATTTTCCAAAAATAGAAAAATACATGAAAAATGAAGAAAAATAGCGTTCGATGTCGTAAAAATATAGAAAATAGTCAATATTTTTATTTTAATTTCCTTTTCATTTTGAACTCATAAATAGTCAAAATTCAACTTCAATTGCATGTGTTTCTTCACGACGCATAGAATTGAATTTGGCAAAAAAATGTCATTCGAGTATTTTAATTTGTAAATTTCTACATATTTTTTAGTCTTGACGTCCAATTAGATCGACCACCATCTACAATAAATTCCCCTTGCTGAATATTTTCGTTTTTGTTTCACATGATTTCATGGTGTAAAACGCCGAGTGGATCCCCAAATATAATCGGGTCGGCATGAGCTCGATAGCTCGTCCAAGACCAAACCAGGGCACGGCGAACCCCATGTGAGTACTCTCGAACTCCTTCGATGCTTCCTAATGCTTTTCTTAGGTTAGATCGTGTGTAGAATGGCTAGGACAGCTAAATCATTCTTGAGCTGTGATTGATAAATAGGACCTTATTAGGAATGCCATGTGATTTATTTGCATATCTAGATTCCTTGAGTTGGGCATTTTATTACTGATTGTGATTGCTAGGATAATCACTCCTATCTGCATGAATTTCTAGATTTAGGGTTCATACCTTACTCATCCGCATGAATCTCAGGCTAGAAAATTCAGTCAACTTAGGTACCGAAAGGGCGTCAACTCTAACAGTTGGTGTAACTAAGTCCCCGAAACCATTTCTCTGGTTCTCGCAGAATTGAATAGAAACTCCCAACTATTCAATTGGGTTGTCCAATCATACCCTAAAAAAATGATTGGTGGCGACTCCATGGCATGCACACTTAGCACATGTCACTAGACCACACTGAAAGTCGATCACGCATACCTCCGTTGCGATTTGGGTAATGGGCCTTGGGAGAGGCTTGCGTCCGACCAGACAGGACGGCCCATTAGCCCTCGAGAGCCCGACAATCTCAAGAGGGTCGCGACACGCCCCCACGAGGGAGGACTGTCGCGACCCATCCGGAAGCGGACGCGGCTAATGGATTACCGATCGCGGGTCTTGGATCGGCGCGAGCCCTCCCAGGCCCATACCAAATCGCGGCGGGAGTATTTTTCAGAAGGATTCAACGATAAGAGTCGATCGCTTTCGACCTTAGTGTGGTCGTGGTGGCATGTGCAACTTGTGCATGCATTTGGAGTCGCCACCGGTCTTTCTTGGAGGGTAGACCGGAAACCTTACTGATCGATTGGGAGAGATCGATCAGTTCTACGGAACCAGAGTTTTTGGGTTCGGGGACTTGGTTACGCTGGTGTCGTTACCAACGCCCTTTCGGTACCTAACGCTAGTGATTTTCCTAACTAGGATTTCATGCAGGTGCAATTTTGGGTGAGGTAAGTCTGACATTGCACATTAACCAGTTTAACATGCTCACGTAATCATAATAAATAAATAGATGTCAATCACATAAACATCTATCCTACGTGGTGATCATGGAATTATGATTTAATGGGTCTCGAGCCAATGAGACCACATTTAATCATTTTAATATTTTAATAACGGAGAGCCGCTCTTCGCTTCTTCTTGGTTTCTTGAACTCTTCAAGAATTGGGCCCCAAAGAGCTCGCCGACTTAAAAGGCTCCCCCACGTAATCCTCGTAGCATTTACATCAACAATTGACTATGCTAAAAATAAAGATTACATGAAAAATAAAAGGAGTACGCAGCCTCCATTTAATAACTACAACCCCAAATATATAAATAATCATCATACATTCATATATACATCAATCACATTGATTAGGGATTTTTCCATGATCACCACCCTTTCACGTAAGTAATAAATTCACAATTTAAAACTTAGGAAGGCACAATAAAAATTCTACGTTGAATCATATTCAGAATTTTTACGTAAAATAAGATAGCCATAAATTTTCGATTCAAAATTGATTTAGTCTCAATTTTTGCTACGTTGATTAATTTATCATATAAAATAATCAATCTCCATTAGCCATGTAAGACGAACAATTCGTTAATACATATTGGCCATAGTATTGCAAAAATTGCAAAAAATCAATTAAATGCACGAAAACACCTAAGGATTGGCTCTGATACCACTGTTGGGATCCACGTAACACGTAGCGGAAATAAATAACAACCCACACATGTATCTCCAGAGGCGTACTTCGTGCATTTCAATCGAAAAAAATCACAAAGTCTCAAAGGGAGTAAATAGATTACCTCTCGTAGCGTGCTTGAACGGAGGTGTCGGTTCGATGTTCTTCGATCTCAGCCTCCACAAGTGTTAGGCATCTAGTTCGGACGCACCACCAATTGACGAACGGGGAGACGACTAATAACTCCACAACAATTGTGCTAGCAATATGCGGAATCAATATTCCGAACTTAGTATATTTTGCTCGCTCAAGATTATGAGAATATAGAGAGTGTTTGTGTTCTTCTCTCTAAGCTCTCAAAAATTTGCACACTCTACAAAATGTCTCTCCCCTTCAACCTCAAAACTCTTGCCATCCTTTTATAGCCAAAAATACCTTCCAATAAATTGTATTTAAAAATAGCACTAACAATTATAAATTCTATCTAAAAATAGCACTCACAAATAAATGACATTTAAAAATAGCACTAACAATAGCACTCACAATTTATAATACAAAAATGCTATTTAAAAATAGCACTAACAATAGCACTCACAATTTATAATACAAAAATTCTATTTAAAAATAGCACTAACAATTATAAATTCTATCTAATAATAGCACTCACAAATAAATGACATTTAAAAATAGCACTAACAATAGCACTCACAATTTATAATACAAAAATGCTATTTAAAAATATCACTAACAATAGCACTCACAATTTATAATACAAAAATTCTATTTAAAAATAGCACTAACAATTATAAATTCTATCTAATAATAGCACTCACAATTTATGATAAATAAATGCCATTTAAAAATAGCACTAACAATAGCACTCACAATTTATGATAAATAAATGTCATTTAAAAATAGCACTAACAATAGCACTCACAATTTATAATACAAAAAATGCTATTTAAAAATAGCACTCACAATACAAAAATGCTAAAAAAGGCACTAACAAAGGTGTTAAAAATAATAACCATTATTATTATTACAAGAGTTAAAGAGGTTACCAAACAATACAAATATGCATAACGTATAAATACGTATGATGTATAAATACGTAGAGCATACGTATACATCCGTGAAACCGAGGACTAATTGAAAGAAAAATGTGCAATTAAGCCCTTTTGGTAAAAATTGATTAAATTGGAGGGCAAATTGACCTAATTGCACTTTAAGACTTTAGAATCCAATGTCATAGCTTATAAAAAGTGAGAATTGAAAACTAAAAGACTCGAAAATGATTTTTTTTTAGGCTCGGTTCGGGTTTATGTTTGTGAAGGAACATAGTGACCCGAGCCGAATTTTTGAGATTTAAAGTGACACACTTGAAGAGGAAATTAAAACAAAATTATCGAATATTTTTGGGTATTTTTCTGACCACGAATGGTATTTTTCTGATTTTTTGGGTATTTTTATAATTAAATAAACTCGAAAAATATTAAAAATACCGAAAAATATTTTTTGTTCAAAATTGGTTCCTAAGGTTAAACCAAGGCTTCCAAAGTTGATTTTGTGATTTTATGACCTTTTTTGATATTTTTAAATATTTTTAAAGAATAAAAATCACAATAATAAATGGTAAAAAAAATCAGGTGTCAACAGCTGCCCCTCTTTGAAAGGAATCTCGTTAGAGGTTTCTCTCAAAGATAAGGTGGCACCTGATTCCTAACCGACTCAACTGGGAAAATAAGAGAAGAAATGTTATGACATCGGATCCTTAAGCCTATTGATAAAAGCTCAAATCAATCTCCGGTTTGCTCTAACAATTTGAACATGGGCCGAAGTGAGAGAGGCTTACCTGAAGCTCACCTGTCGGATGCTGCCGGTTGCGACGACTTTCAAGAAGATGCCTAGGACTCGTCATTCAGAATATCCCAGGGAGATTAAGCTCTGACCTGTATGGTAGGTCATACCATGATGGGATTCCTAACTTGTAGGAACCTAAGGAAGGCGCATCCCACGCTTTGGGATTTGCCAAGAATTTTGATCCGTATGGTGGATCAGACCTTTGTATTGATCCTTACTGCGATATTTATCAATGAGTGGACCCTTATGCGGTTTCTACCATATGTGACCCTTCAGGCGGTTTCTACCATTAATGTGATCCCTCAGGCGGTTTCTACCTTGGTTTGACCATTCAGGCGGTTTCTACCTTGAGTTGACCCTTCAGGCGGTTTCTACCTTTGATTTGACCCTTCAGGCGGTTTCTACCTTGTGTTGACCCTTCAGGCGGTATCTACCATGTGTTGACCCTTCAGGCGGTATCTACCTTGTGTTGACCCTTCAGGCGGTATCTACCATGTTTGAAAAGGGGTCTCATGACGAGGGTTCTCCACGTCCGATGAGACTGTTTGATATTTTGAAAATGGGTCCTGGGACGAGGGTTCTCCACGTCTGATAGGACTTTTTCTTTTAAAAGGATTTTTCTTCCCCTTTTTTTGAGACCCCGAAGTTTGTCGGGAATTCAGTTTTTTGAAGCAGTGAAAGATTTTATTTTGACAAAACTTCACTTGATTCTGTTGAGGCGACATTCTGGGAGTTGGGTTCTCCAAGTATCCTGCATAAGTTTGAGCCTGAAAGATTTTTCTTCACCAAGAAAACGTTAGTAATCTTTGGGAAGACCACGGCTGTCCATTTTGACAAAACCGTATGATTTAAGTTTTAATCATGAAATGTGCATTTTGATGCTGGGGGTTATCCAAAGCATTCTTGCAACATGCAAATGTGATCACAAATCCCTTGCACGGAAAATCTGGATCAACAGTTTGAAAATTCCAAAAAGAGTTTGTTCAAAACATCAATTGGAATATTTCTCGACAATGAGGTCTTCTCACATGTTTTGCGATCGTGTTTTTTTATAGGGGATACACTCGATTCCCTACTAACCCGTGCCTAGGTTTTAGGCTCATTCGCAGCGCATACATTTTGATCGGTCGGGAGGTCTTCCACGGGACCGTAATGTTGGGCTTGGATATTGGTCTTCAAGGGGGACTCACTTTTGAGTCAAGGTCATTGAATGAAAGTTTTCACCATCTGCTCCGGGTTTACAAGTCAAGAACCCTGCAAAATGAGAAAGAAATAGTCTTGCTCGTACTTCTTCGAGCTGAGCTGTATGTTAACCCAAGTGTCTTAGTCAGAGAAGACTGTTTCAGGGTTATGATGTTGGTAGGATTGGGGACCGAAAAAGGCTTGTTTTTGGCCCAGAATTCATGACGAGTTTGACATTGGTGATCATTGCTGATTTACCTCCTGTCTTTTCCTTTCTGCATCTTTAGTTTTTGAGGTGTACAACCGATTTTGAGGTGTGTACCAGCTCTTTAGAGAGCGTCCCTTGTTGCATTCAGAGACCGACTCTCTCCATGTCTTTGTTCTGTGCTTGGCAGCATTTGGGGAGCAGCTTTTTTTATTTGACTCCTTTAAGAATTTTTTTTTTTCATCCAAGTTTCACTGGGGATCAAGCAAACAGTTTTCATGAGCATCGGCCTTGCTTTTACCAGGCACTTTGCTTTTTCTCGATGCCGTGGATTTTTCTCATTCATTTTTGAAATCCCACTTTTTCTCATCTTCATAGGATCGCGTTAGACCTATGATCAAAGGTCTAACAAGGTTAAACATTAACTTAGGAATTCTTTTGCAAACCCTAAGTCTTGAACTTCTTCGTTTCTGAAGTGATGCTGCATCCGTCTTGGAATGTGCAATGATCACCAACGGGTTTATGAAATGATTCTGCAGGCTCAACTTGGCTATGCAAAGGATTCGGTGTGTGGGATAGAGAAATGAATGCTTCTCATCATCCTATGGCACTTGGATTACCATATAAACAACACACAAAGATTAATGTTAGTCCGAGCAAGAAAATTTCTAACCATTTTCTCCTGATGCTGCTGGACTCACCTCCATTTTGCCCCGATGTGGGGTGGTTCTTGACAGGGTTAAGAATGAAAACCGCCGTTCAAAGGGGTTATCAACGGTCACCTGTAGTGTTTGGGGGATATGAAACGAATGCCTCCGTCGTCCCAACCCATGTAATCGCTGCGAATGGTCCCTACTTCCGTAGGTCCAGATTCTGCTGTCTTATCCGCTCCATTTCTCTCTTAAGTGTGTATAGGACGTGTTTGGACTAGGCTTTGCCTCTCGTCTTTTGAGAAAACGTCCTTTTGAAAGTTTTGAACAACTTTTGATTGGAAAAATCTCTTTCGTTTTCTCCAAAAATTTTACCCGTCAATGGGATTTTATGATGCCCAATGCATGTTCAGATAACCTCATGTTTCAAAACATGAATGCCAATGAAGTTAGAATCCTATGTCTTTTCTAGACATCAGATTCTAAAAGCTTTTCTTTTCTTCTCTATTTTTTATTCAACATTTTCAATGGATTGGGGAAAGGGATACTTACCTGTCCCCCGCGGCTGGAGATCCCTGAAAATGCGGAAGAAACATGTTATTGTTCGTTCATGAATTTTTCAAAAAATTAGAACGATACATCTTACCCTCGGTCGTGTGCCCCTGCGAGTGCACACAGGTTGTCAAAATTTGTCCTCCTTGATGGTGAGTCCCTATCAAGGATAAATAGCAAGTGTTAACTCATATTCCCAAATTGAAGACAAATTGGGACAATACAACTTTACTCTTGGTTCTCATCCCGTTCTGACGTCGCGTATTGATATGAACCACGTCTATCAAATCCGCTTATCCATGCTTGGAATATTTGCAATATCAATGGTTCAGCTGCCCCCGGTTGGGCAACGTCTGTTTTGTTATTTGAACAGATGGCTCCTTGGGTGATTTATCCACGTTTAACACCTGAGAAGGGAAAGAAATGAGACATTACTTTGGTATTCGGTTGAAGATCGTTTAGGAACGATACATCGTTTTACCAAATGGGAGGCTTCGTGACCAAACGTATTTCGTGCTGAATGGGGGTAGATCCCATTATGCTCCGCGGGTGATAGTCATCGTTCATGGAATTTGCTCCACGGATTAAGTGATTAATCCATGGCCCTTGGCTCGAAGACGTTCAAAGGGTAATGTTGACACTCAGAGCGGTTAGTTTTCAGCGTTAATTACAATGTTCCCGCGGGAACTTTACAACGAAATCCGTAACACATTCATTCGATGTATTCACCTCTCACTCTCCTGAGCCTTCTAATGATTTAGCACACGAGCTTCGAACCAGATGTCCGGTCGCCGGTACCGGTCACGACTGCGAAGATGCACTTGTTCCAAAATGCTTGACCCATAGGCTGAGTTGCTCATTCAGGAGATCGTCCGACCGCTCGAGTCGTCCAAGTTGAGCATCCTTAATTGCTGGTGACGGACTTCTCCCATTTTCGGCATGAACAACCTGGTTTCTCGGTTTATGCGTGATCCACACGCCGAGTTGCTCACTGAGGGACTCGCTTGAAATTTCAAGCCATTGACGCCCAAGTCGGGCATCCTCAACCGTTGGCGATGGGTTCCTCACACTACTTTCGTCATGAACAACCTCACTTCTCGAGTTGGTATTTTCATCGTTGTCCAGTAGGTTTGTACCCGATGTTGGATTCGCCGTAGGAATAACACTAACGATCGGTTGGTGCTCAAATTGGGGAGTCCATACCTGCTGAAATTGTTGTACATACTCTTGGGGAGTACCAGGGTAACTCAGGGGGGAATTCAGCCGATCGAACCAAGAATAGATGTTTTCAAGGAGATCGTCTGAACCATCGAGCGACTGACACTCAGGTTGAGTATTGTCGACTACTGGAGAAGGAATCTTTTTGCCATTTTCGTCATGGACCACCTGATTCTTCGAGCCGGAATCTCCGTAATCGTCTCGCAAGATTGTATGTGCATCTCCTGCCAGTGTTAGATCCGCTGTAGGACTAGTATTAACGGCCAGTCGGTGCTCAGACTGGGGAGTCCCGATTTGCTGAAATTGCGGTACATACTCCTGAGGAGTACTGGGATAACCCATGGGAGTACTCTGATTGATGCCTGAACAATCGACCGTGTAATTGTCAGTCCCATCGGTGTTAAGAGGTGATTGGATGCTTCCTGCTTCATGAGGATTGCGATCACAGCCATGCTCATCGTTTAAACTTGAACTGCCTCTCTCTTGGTCTAGCGCCACTCGTCCATCTCTCAGTAGTCTTTTGTAGCACCAAAGGTGGTTCCTGACTTTATTTCTATCCAATTCCGGCATGTTCATGATCTTGAGTATGCGCGATGGGCGAGCCAAACTGATCCCTAACTGTTGAACTGCATCAACAAATTTGCTATGAAGCTCCGAGGTCCAATAAAACCTTGTTTTCTTGCTAGCCGAAGTAGGGTTGGCAACTCGGCGGCTACTCTTCGTGGAATCTGGCCGTGTTGAACCGCCTCTATCTTGGTCTAGCGACGCTCGTCCATCTCTCAGTAGTTTCTTGTAGCGCCAAAGGTGATTCTTGACCATATTTTTAGTCAGTCCCGGCACGTTCATGATTTCGAGTATGCGCAATGGGCAAGCAAAACTGATCCCCAACTGTTGAACTGCATCAACAAATTTGCTATGAAACTCCGGGGTCCAACGAAATCTTATTTTCTTGCTAGCCGAAGTGGTGTCAGCAACTTGGCGGTTACTCTTCTCGGAATCTGGTCGTGTTGGAGGTTGCTCTGGAGGGGATTTAGTGGTCTCAGATCGGCTGGTCATGATGGTGAGTTCATCATCGAGCGGACCCGACTTGTCATGACGCATGTTCCCTTCCACAATGGGCGTCGACTTTGACCTTATAGCACTAGTTTCCTCTTGTAGATCCTCGGCGGTACCCGCCTGTTCCGAAAGATGTTGCGAAGGGCATTGCAACAAATGAGCATTATAAACCCCCAGATCTGGCTCTTCAGTGAATACTCCGTCCGTGGGAACAGGGTTACCGCACTCCAGGCAAATAGCGATGCTTAGAGCTTTTTTGTACTGAGTGTTTTTTATTCGAAGCTTTTCATTTTCCTCCCTTACAACCGCTAACTCGTGCCGATCGCGTTGCTGCTTCAGCCGGGTTCGTTTGTTTTCAAACCAGCACTTGACCTTCCGAGGCTCCCACCCTATCTCCTGGCCCATTTTGATTTTCTGTTCCATGTCCGGATAGGGGTATTCCCTGAAAAACAATTCGAGTTTATGGACTTGACCTGAAGTGTTGCGTTTGAGATATTCCCCTTTCTGACGCTGATAACCGTCGCGGGTACTGTTCTCGTTAACCAAGCCGCGGGTTTCATCATTAGAAGGATCGGTCTCCATGGCCCTCGTGTCAGGTTCGGTCCTGAGATCTTCAAACTCTTCCAGCAGCTCAAGCTCGGAGACCTCCAAGTCTGGCGCTTCCAGTAAATGACAGAATCCCTTGAACATTTTGACCGGGATATCACTGTTTGATTTTCCGTTAACTCAGCTTTCTTTGTTCCTCCTTGGATCTTCACTTTCTCTGCAAATTCTGAGAGGTTAAAGGAGCCGGATCACCGTTCTTCGATCAAAGGTGATGGCTACCCGACGAGCGCTCTTCTCAATGTTTCGAGATTCCCACTTCGTCCTTTTGTGATGGCTACTTGACGAGCGTTTTTCTCAAGGCTTCGTAATTCCCACTTTGTCCTTTTTTGCTCTTTTCTACGTGAACGGAGCCTGAAGATCTCTTGCGTTGATTTCGCTTTGTCGAGCACTACGCTTGTCCCCCTGGCCCAGTCTCTAGAGTAACAAGCCTGCCCACCTTTCGGCGCCATTATGTTTCGTAAAACCCGAGATCACAGGACGGTGGTGGATTCGTGACTCATCGGGGATGCATTAACGAAACCCGCTTGGCTCTACTGCACATAAAATATTATTACCACTTCTCCCTGTACTCGAGCATTTATAAGGTGATAGATTGATGTCAAGAAGATTAACACTTTAGCCTTATCAGACTCAGCCTCTCAAACACTCTTCACATTCTCACTCTCTTCTCCGTCATTCCATCGCATATGGATTCCTCCTCTATGCTTGTTGCCTTACCTGAAGCTTCGACCCAATGGGAGAGATTTTACCACCTCTTGGGTAGGGGTTATGGCTACATAAACAATCATCCTGAAGCTGAGGTTGAAGTTCGTACTCTGATTCCGGCCCTGGATACTGCGTGTATTGAAGGTACGAAACTGCAAAGGGAGTTTGTGATCTTCCCAACTCTCTTTAACAATTTCATGCAGGCTTACGAAGTTGCTAGCCGGGAGGTCACTTTGGCTGGTATCGTGCGAGCCCGTTATCAGGACCGAACTGAGTCCCTGATGTTGGCCATGCTGACGGCCGATAACCATAAAAGGGCTGTTGAATACGCCCACGCCCAGGTTTCGATGCTGGTCCGTGAGAGGGACAACTTGGTGGAGCGTCTGGCTCTTTTTGACACCGCCTTTGAGCAAGACCAGCACAACTTCGTGCTGAGGTTCCAGTGTGCCTGGTTGGAGGAAAGGCTTGAAGACCTGAGCATGGATATAGCTCGCGGGAGGGTGCTGGCTCATGACTTAGAGCTTGAGTTCGAGTACTATGACACCAAGGTGAACGAACTTAAGGAGAAATGTCGTCTCCTTTTCTTCAAGCTTGTAGACCTCGATTCCCGGAGTGTGGGTTGTAAGCAAGGCATGGATAGCATGGAGAGTCAGTTAAGCTTTTTTGTGATGCTTGTCCGAACTCATTTTGGGTTTACTGCTCCCCCTCAGTGATCCACTTGTAAACTTTCCTGCTGAATGAAATAAATGTGAGTTTGTTTATATATGCTCTTTCATTTTGCATTGTTGACTAGCCAAGAAAGGTTTTTGCTTTCGGATCTACGCGACTCCTTTTTCGCCTGTGTCAACAGATTGACTACGCATCATTCTCACAGCCCGACGCTTTATATTTGATTGACCTGAATGCCTCGTGAGAAATAGATTTGTAGTTGCTCGAAACTTAAAGATTGCCCCTGATTTTGCGGTCATTGCGTTTGGGGCCGCTAGTAATCTTTCACTTTCGAGCTCGATCACATTCTGCTAGTAACTCATGCTATCAATTCTGCCTTCACGCGTCGGGGCTGATTTTACCTTGAACTTAATAACAAGGAATTACCGTATACACATGAGATGACGTTTGCGAAAAACATTATGCAGAATCAACTCTAGCTATTGAAGAAACAAACGCATGCACCGATGAGAACTTTACAATAGGAGATACATCCTTCTCGCGTACATCCCCTTCTTTCTTGGGGCATGTCCAATGACTAACCAGTCTGGCCTCAGCTTAGGTGTGCCATTACCAAGTGCAGATCATGGTTGCCAACCTTTAATAGCTTCCAACTGATCGAACCAGGTATCAAGTCCTTCATCGAAGAAATCACCCGACCCCTCGAACGATTGATGTGTAGGTTGAGCTGCATCGCCCGACGGGTTCTTCGAACTGGAACCTCCATCTTTGTCTGGGATTATAAGAGGAGATTTGATCGATTGACTACCACAAGCATCTCCCACTTGGGGATTAGGGAAATAAGAGTGCTCCAAGCTTTCTCCCATTAGATCATCTGAAGCCATATGCTCTGATTGGGCAAACCCTTGAGCACTGGGCGTGGTGGGCTGATCTGCGACAGGATGAACACTGCCTAGCTGCTGCTCGGACGGAGGAGTGCTTACTCGTTGCACTTGTGATGCGTGTTCTTGAGGAATATTGAAATGACTCGCGAGGATATCCTGATCAAATCCCCAATAGTCGTCCAGATTCGACCGGGCCTCATTTGTCATAAGGGTGCTGGGTTCGCAGCCGAGTCTATTGCTCGGATTCAGTTCTGCATAACGCTGTCCTAACGCCCTTCTGTAGCAACCAAGGTGATTCGCGACTAATTGCTTGGTAAGTCCCGGTACGTTCATGACCCTAAGTATGCTTGTCGGACCTATGAAGTCGAGTCCTATCTGTCGAACTGCGTCCAAGAACTTGAGATGAAGCTCCGGGGGCCAAGTGAATTTCTTCTTCTCGTCGTCCAGAGTGGCGTAGATAGCCTGCCGACTAACCTCTAACTCCTCTTGAACCGTATCTGATCTTACCGGAAGCTGTTGTGGAGGAGATTCATGGGCTTCAATGAGGTGACTCCGATCATAACGACACGTATCTTCTTCCTCCGAAGACACTGGTATAATTTCTATAGGATCGATCTGCTCATGCGCGCCATTAGCAGGATCTGATTGTACCGGAGATGGCTCAAGGGAGCAGGGGGATAAATGAGCACCTTCCATCTTCGTAGAAGGCTTACTGGGGAACAATTTACTGAGGGTGGTAGGGCCACCGCAGTCAGGGCAGGTAATAGTACTGAGAATTTTCTCATACCACATGTTTTCCATTTGAAGGTTTTGGTTCTGCTCTTTTAGGGCCGTGATCTCCTTACGCCTGTGTTGGACACCTAGTCTGAAACGTCTATTCTGAAACCAAAAATGGATTCTCATAGGATTCATTCCCAGCTTCTGGCCCAATTCAATCTTTTGTTCCTCGTTTGGGCAAGGGCATTCATCGAAGAAAGCTTCAAGCTCCTGGATTTCTTTCCGAGCGTAGCGCTGGCGACTTTTTCTTTTCCGGGGTTGAGCGTCGTGGCCACTGCCGTCGTCACCACTGCGATCTTGATGTTCGTCACCGGCGATGTTGAGTTCCATGGCTTCGATGTCGAATCCGATTCTAGAGAATTTGAGGTCTTTCAACGAACTCGTCACTCGGGGTTCTCTGTTCTCTTTTGTATACTCGCTCTTTCGATTTGTTGCCTCCTTTTCCTCGAAAGCTAGGTCTGTTCAGCGTTCTGTTTTTGAAACGACGGAACTGTTTACCTCCTACTCAGCTTTCCGACACGAAGGGGTAACCAAATCCTCCCGCGGCTTCTTCGATAGTAGCGCTCGCCTTTCACTTTTCCTCGATAGTCATGCCTGTTCAGCAATGTCTTCTCTTTTTAAGTGGCAGAGCTGTTCACTCGCCGCCCAGCTTTATGCGTGATGGAACAACACAATCCTTTCGCGGCTTCTTCGATAGTTGCGCTCGCCTTTCACTTTTCCTCAATAGTCATGCCTGTTCAGCACTGTCTTCTCTTTTTAAGTGGCAGAGCTGTTCACTCGCCGCCCAGCTTCATGCGTGATGGAACAACACAATCCTTTCGCGGCTTCTTCGATAGTTGCGCTCGCCTTTCACTTTTCCTCAATAGTCATGCCTGTTCAGCACTGTCTTCTCTTTTTAAGTGGCAGAGCTGTTCACTCGCCGCCCAGCTTCATGCGTGATGGAACAACACAATCCTTTCGCGGCTTCTTCGATAGTTGCGCTCGCCTCCCTCCCAGCTTTAATAATGGCGAGACCGAATTTGTCAGGCCTGAAATTGCGGATCAGGACATGTCTGATGATTCACGGGAGGAGCAGCCCTCGCTTTACATTAATTAACCCGGCTCCACAAGCATTATTGCTGCAACTTTTCTCCACTCTCGAGACGCTATAAAATGCGGAGTTGGTGTTTGGGAGATTAACGCTCTCATATAATTTGCTTCCATCCTCTAATCGCTCCACTACACACATCTCCGTCGAAAATGGCTTCTTCCCAAGTTCACACTTTCTCAGCCGAAGCTTTGACTCGATGGAAAGAGTTCTATAACCTCTTGGGTCGAGGCTACGCTCACATAGCCGATCATCCCGAAACCGAGGATGAGATCAGAGTCATGTTCGGGGACCTGGACATCACCTCCCTCGAGGGTACCGCGTTGGGGAGGGAATACAATATTTTTCCAACGCTCTTTACGAACTCCTTGGAGGTCTACCGCGCTGCTCATCGGGGAGTTACCGTGGCTCGTGTCTTGCGAGCCCGTTATGAGGATCAGTCCGACCGCCTAGCGTTGGCTGACTACCTGGCCGATAGTCACAAAAAGGCTGTTGAGTTCGCCAAAGAGCGGGTTTCGACATTGCTACGCGAGAGGAGGAATCTGGTGGAGGACTTAGCTCTATCTCTGGCTACCTATGAGCGCGATCGACGTAATGCCCTGCTAAGGAATCGGAGCGAGTGGCTGGAAGAAAGGCTCAACGGCATAAACGAGGATATAACTCGTGAGAATGGACTTGTTCGGGACTTGGAAGCAGTCGCCGAAGATCACGAGACTCAGGTTGTTGCAGTCAATGATGAACGCAAACGCCTCCACCTCAGGCTTGCGGACCATGATACGCGGAGTGGTGCGTATAAACAAAGCATCCATAACCTGGAGGGCCAGCTGGGCTCCTTTGTGTCGTTGATTAGGGCTCACTTCTGCTTTACTTTTCCACCCCAATGAATTGTATGATCTGGTTTGGGCAAGAATGAATGAAAGCCCCTGTGTTTGTTTTAGCTTTTATATGATCCATTTCTTCGAGCATCCGGACATCTTAGACTTGGATGAGCCGATCCATAATAAGTCGAGTAGATGTGTTCTGATTTTCTAACTCACTCATGGTCAGATGAAAGAATAGCCTCAGACTTATCCAAGAAAAGATTTCTTTATGCTACTTGTTTTTCACCTGCAAATGAAAAGACCGAGTCAAAAGGAATAATCTGAAAAAGAAAGCATAGACCCCTTTCAATCTTATGCTTGCTCGTAATTAATAATGACAAGAACTTTTACAAGGGTTTTAATCTTGTGCGAAAAGTTTTTATCAATATTCCTCGAAAGAAAGCATACTATTGAAAGGAATGTAATTCACGATAATTGCTTTTGACCAATATTCAGAAGAGCGAATTAGTCAAAAATGCAAGGCATAACGACGTGTTTTTAAATTTAATTGAAGATACGGCATCCAAATCAAGGCCGTTTTGTTAAGAACGAGAGCAATTTGGACATCTATCTCGTCATTAAATTCGAAATAACGTCAATACTCTTGATCAATTATCGTGGATTACTTAGTGACGTATGACATGCATGGACCAATTCAAGTGTATAATTCCTTCTAGCGAAATTGGGGTTGGATTACCCTGTACGACCAAAAAGGTCGTGTAAGATTTTCAACTTTAGTTTCCTCTAAAGGAATTATAAACTTGACTTGGGAGTATTCGGATGATTAGAGAAAATGCCACTATCACATTCCCATGACCCGTCAAAAGAAATACAACCGAGTTCCATCTGAATGTATACACCAATAGATCCCTAATACAATCACTCTAAGGGGTGAGATAGAGAAAGCCTCGATAAAAATAAACCCTATACAAGAGGACTAGTAATGGAAAATGAAACCAAGGAATGTGATCCTAACGTTTAAGGATGCCCCAAGTTCGATCTGTGACTTCCGGATCACTTGCCCCAACTCGTCATCTTCATTGGACGATATCTCAATAATGTCCATAGTAGGCTCCTTTGTTGTTCACTCGGTGTTCGCCATGTGATATCATCCTCCTCGTCTTCTATCAAGGACGTTTGGGAAAAACACATGCATCTAACCTTGAAATGGCATTTAATCTAATCACCAGAATGCAATGAATGAAATGCCTATATTTATATGAACTGTAATAGTTTTGAGGGATAGAGAGTCTTACCAACCCAACTCGTCGACTTATGTGCGATTTTAGGTGTACCAACCGCCCAAAGACATGCGCATGAGACAAGTGATGGTGAACTTCTAAAAATCAGAGGGTTTGGCACCTAAGGTTAAGGTTCCCACCTCGAGTTCTAGAAAGAGCCGATTCCATTGCACAACTATCGTTGCATTGGGACTCAATCCATAGTTCGAAGCGAGCGGAATTGAGAAGTGGATTACCCCGTGTTTTTCCTCACGGAGATTCCATTTTCAATTCCTTCTATTGTGTTCCTAAAGGCGGCGCCTGGGGTTTTAGGCGCGGTTGTGTGTGTCCATGTGTCGTGATCATCACAATGCAAGTCATGCACAACAATTTATCAATCAGCACTTCAAATCATCCACACAACATACATTCCTACGCCACACCTGCGTAAAATAAAGTTAATCACAGACTACACCCCTTATTACTCCAATCTGCAAAAACATATAACACCTATCGTGAGCGGACTTACCTCACCTTCAAGAGCGCCTGTAGGGTTAGAAAAATCACTCAATTTTTATTACGGCCTAAGTCCACTTGAGGTCTAGAACCATAGTTTCTAGAACATGTCCCCAGTGGAGTCGCCAGCTGTCGCGACCCATCCGGAAGCGGACGCGGCTAATGGATTACCGATCGCGGGTCTTGGATCGGCGCGAGCCCTCCCAGGCCCATACCAAATCGCGGCGGGAGTATTTTTCAGAAGGATTCAACGATAAGAGTCGATCGCTTTCGACCTTAGTGTGGTCGTGGTGGCATGTGCAACTTGTGCATGCATTTGGAGTCGCCACCGGTCTTTCTTGGAGGGTAGACCGGAAACCTTACTGATCGATTGGGAGAGATCGATCAGTTCTACGGAACCAGAGTTTTTGGGTTCGGGGACTTGGTTACGCTGGTGTCGTTACCAACGCCCTTTCGGTACCTAACGCTAGTGATTTTCCTAACTAGGATTTCATGCAGGTGCAATTTTGGGTGAGGTAAGTCTGACATTGCACATTAACCAGTTTAACATGCTCACGTAATCATAATAAATAAATAGATGTCAATCACATAAACATCTATCCTACGTGGTGATCATGGAATTATGATTTAATGGGTCTCGAGCCAATGAGACCACATTTAATCATTTTAATATTTTAATAACGGAGAGCCGCTCTTCGCTTCTTCTTGGTTTCTTGAACTCTTCAAGAATTGGGCCCCAAAGAGCTCGCCGACTTAAAAGGCTCCCCCACGTAATCCTCGTAGCATTTACATCAACAATTGACTATGCTAAAAATAAAGATTACATGAAAAATAAAAGGAGTACGCAGCCTCCATTTAATAACTACAACCCCAAATATATAAATAATCATCATACATTCATATATACATCAATCACATTGATTAGGGATTTTTCCATGATCACCACCCTTTCACGTAAGTAATAAATTCACAATTTAAAACTTAGGAAGGCACAATAAAAATTCTACGTTGAATCATATTCAGAATTTTTACGTAAAATAAGATAGCCATAAATTTTCGATTCAAAATTGATTTAGTCTCAATTTTTGCTACGTTGATTAATTTATCATATAAAATAATCAATCTCCATTAGCCATGTAAGACGAACAATTCGTTAATACATATTGGCCATAGTATTGCAAAAATTGCAAAAAATCAATTAAATGCACGAAAACACCTAAGGATTGGCTCTGATACCACTGTTGGGATCCACGTAACACGTAGCGGAAATAAATAACAACCCACACATGTATCTCCAGAGGCGTACTTCGTGCATTTCAATCGAAAAAAATCACAAAGTCTCAAAGGGAGTAAATAGATTACCTCTCGTAGCGTGCTTGAACGGAGGTGTCGGTTCGATGTTCTTCGATCTCAGCCTCCACAAGTGTTAGGCATCTAGTTCGGACGCACCACCAATTGACGAACGGGGAGACGACTAATAACTCCACAACAATTGTGCTAGCAATATGCGGAATCAATATTCCGAACTTAGTATATTTTGCTCGCTCAAGATTATGAGAATATAGAGAGTGTTTGTGTTCTTCTCTCTAAGCTCTCAAAAATTTGCACACTCTACAAAATGTCTCTCCCCTTCAACCTCAAAACTCTTGCCATCCTTTTATAGCCAAAAATACCTTCCAATAAATTGTATTTAAAAATAGCACTAACAATTATAAATTCTATCTAAAAATAGCACTCACAAATAAATGACATTTAAAAATAGCACTAACAATAGCACTCACAATTTATAATACAAAAATGCTATTTAAAAATAGCACTAACAATAGCACTCACAATTTATAATACAAAAATTCTATTTAAAAATAGCACTAACAATTATAAATTCTATCTAATAATAGCACTCACAAATAAATGACATTTAAAAATAGCACTAACAATAGCACTCACAATTTATAATACAAAAATGCTATTTAAAAATATCACTAACAATAGCACTCACAATTTATAATACAAAAATTCTATTTAAAAATAGCACTAACAATTATAAATTCTATCTAATAATAGCACTCACAATTTATGATAAATAAATGCCATTTAAAAATAGCACTAACAATAGCACTCACAATTTATGATAAATAAATGTCATTTAAAAATAGCACTAACAATAGCACTCACAATTTATAATACAAAAAATGCTATTTAAAAATAGCACTCACAATACAAAAATGCTAAAAAAGGCACTAACAAAGGTGTTAAAAATAATAACCATTATTATTATTACAAGAGTTAAAGAGGTTACCAAACAATACAAATATGCATAACGTATAAATACGTATGATGTATAAATACGTAGAGCATACGTATACATCCGTGAAACCGGGGACTAATTGAAAGAAAAATGTGCAATTAAGCCCTTTTGGTAAAAATTGATTAAATTGGAGGGCAAATTGACCTAATTGCACTTTAAGACTTTAGAATCCAATGTCATAGCTTATAAAAAGTGAGAATTGAAAACTAAAAGACTCGAAAATGATTTTTTTTTAGGCTCGGTTCGGGTTTATGTTTGTGAAGGAACATAGTGACCCGAGCCGAATTTTTGAGATTTAAAGTGACACACTTGAAGAGGAAATTAAAACAAAATTATCGAATATTTTTGGGTATTTTTCTGACCACGAATGGTATTTTTCTGATTTTTTGGGTATTTTTATAATTAAATAAACTCGAAAAATATTAAAAATACCGAAAAATATTTTTTGTTCAAAATTGGTTCCTAAGGTTAAACCAAGGCTTCCAAAGTTGATTTTGTGATTTTATGACCTTTTTTGATATTTTTAAATATTTTTAAAGAATAAAAATCACAATAATAAATGGTAAAAAAAATCAGGTGTCAACAAGGACCTACTTCGGACCGCCAAGGGGAGAAGCGAAAGCGTTCGCTTATATGCACAGAGATGGAGAGCACTAGCCACCCAAGTCAAACCCTCGATCCCCGAGGAGGAGTTAGTGGATATTTTTCTGAAGGCCTTACCTTATGATTATTTCGAGAAGCTTAATACATCTGGATGCCAGACCTTCGCGCACTTGATCAAAGTGGCAGAAAGACACGAATGGGCGATACGAGAAAGGCACGTACCAGAAGCAGCTCCTAAGCGACAATTTCCGATTAAGAAAGAGCGCGAGCCAAGTTCTGAAGTGGCTTTTGTCTCCAACCCCCCGAGGCCGAGGAAGTTTGGAGACTCGACCCCAACTCAAGGAAATACCTCCTGGGCAAATCAGAGGAACCCTGAACCTAAGAAGAAGGGACCTCCCTCATTTACACCACTCCCAGTTTTAATGTCAAAATTACTCCCCAAACTGCTTGAAGCGAGGTTACTGGCTAAGAAGCCACCAAGGGCAAGTCCACCCAGGTTCCCCGGATTCGATGAAAACCAGGTATGTGTATACCACATGGGTGAGAAGGGACATAACGTAGATAATTGTCGGGCCTTGCAGTATGATGTACAGGCTCTCATCGACAATAACCTCCTAGAGTTTGACGGGGCAAATCCCAATGTTCAGCAGAATCCCCTACCTGAACACTCTGTCAACGCCGTGTTCAACGTCGACTTGGGGGGTGACTTAGAGTTTCTGGTTAATGTGCCCAGGATGGAGGCGATACTAGCTGTAGCTTCGCAATATCCTGAACAGGACGAAGTCACGAAGGGTCAAAAAATGGCTTGTTTAACTAAGCTCGCTGACATGGGCGTTATCGCCAAGACCGACAGTCGTAACTTCTCAGAATACTACGCTAGGATTGATTTGGATTCAAACCAATTCTCGCTGAAAGCCACAAGAGGGAAGACCTGGGACATCCCCACGGGGTATTTGCTGAACATCGAAGATGCTGGAGAAGATGAGAAATTGGATAAATATGAGCATAATTTAAAGAAAAACCGCCAGGGTGATAAGAGGTTTATACGGGGAGCTCTCCAGAGAGGGGAACTAATTGACAATTTGGGGGAAGACGGCGGAGGCTATAACTTCAAAGTGTCGTATTCTGTTCCTCCAGTTTTCTTCGATAGCCCTAAGGAAGTGATTCCTGATGGTTGGGGGGGTATGGATGATCCTCAAGAATCGGAAACAACCAGTGTAGCCACTGAGGCAGCCCCACATGGGCCCAAGGAGCGGAAAATGACCGGTGGACGTCTACACGATTAGCTGAAATGGAAGCACGAATGTCTAACCTGGTAGACATACTGTCTCATTTGGTTCAACAAGTAGCAACTGGAGGATCTAAAGAGAATATCGTTACGCTAAAGAAACACCGGGAAGAGACAGACAGGCAGGGCTGTAAGCTCAACGAATTGGAAGGACGACACTACGAGCTAGCTAATGGCCTTGCCCAATTAAAAGCTATGACAAACTCTCTGTATCTCCAAGTCGAAGCTTCCTCAGCAAGGCCCGTTGACGATTTCGCCTTCCGTCAGAACTATAACGGGCAAGGATGTCCGAGAGCGCATGTCTCGTCCTACCTAAAAGCGGTTTCTGGGCTTGACAAGGATGGGAATACACTTATTCGAAACTTCGAATTAAGCTTGGAAGGGCCAGCTCTCACTTGGTTCCGCACGTTGGACTGGTATGGCC
This sequence comes from Rhodomyrtus psidioides, assembly GCA_021437785.1. Lineage (NCBI taxonomy): Eukaryota > Viridiplantae > Streptophyta > Magnoliopsida > Myrtales > Myrtaceae > Rhodomyrtus > Rhodomyrtus psidioides. Next base: position 4,096,265 of record JAILYB010000024.1, on the reverse strand, counting down.
TTAGCACATGGAACGACTTCATAACCCAATTCCTTGAGCGATTTGACGTTAATCAACCACTTTGCTTCAGCCGCAAATATCTGACCCTCATGGAGAAAGGAAAGGGTGAAGACATTAGATCGTACGCACTTAGATGGAGAAGGGTTACAACGAAGGTATGTCCTCCTTTGACCGAAATAGAGCTGATTGAATTCTTCATGAAAACTGTGCCTCATGAAACTGCGATATCCATGGGATCCTATTGGTATCATTCTTTTGCTCATCTGGTGGACGAGTTAGAAAAAGTTGAATGGGCCCAGCAACAAGATGAAACCCAAGGATTGAAGGTCGCTAGAACGGAGAGTGCCATTCAATTCATAAAGAAGATGAATGAGGAATTTCAACTCCCCAAATCTGAACCCAAATCAATTGAAGCATACCCGCCTAGTCCAAGAGGTGGGTATAACTCAGAAGAACTTTACCTGGACGGGTCCATCTGCGTATTAGAAAGGGCAGGCCCGCTTGTGATTAATCTCGCTGAATTTGACGCGGTACCCGAGGAAGACAATGAGACAACGGAGGAGGCCAACAAATCCCCCAACATCGAAATTACCAAGGACAATCCTTTGGTAATCGTTCTCCCCGCAGTAGAACCCTATAACTCTAAGGCAGCCCATTGGAATTATGGCACTGGCGATGTGGACGCTATCACCCGCTCAGGAAAGTTCTTTATTCACAAAGATGATGCCGCAGAGAAGAAAGGAGTAACCGAAGAGGACGCCAGGCAGGTCTTATCCCTCGTACGAACCAGCGAGTTTGAGGTGGTCGAACAGCTAAGGAAGATGCCCGCTCAAATTTCACTCCTGGACCTTTTCAAGACCTCTGAAAAGCACCGCGACGCTCTTCTAAAGGTATTTAATGAGGCACATGTACCTGAGACTATTAATGAGACTCAATTGAAGGATTTCGTGGGTGCTATTCTCCTAAAGGATCAAGTGTCCTTCTCAGACGAAGATTTCACGACGGAAGGCAGAAACCATAACAAGGCATTACACATATCGGTAACCTGCCTTGGCAAGCGGGTATCGCGCGTGTTAGTAGACAATGGGTCAGCATTTAACATATGCCCTATGGCTACGCTTAGAGGGTTGGGAGTAAAGGAGGACTTAATCAAGGTGTCAAAGTCCACCATTCGAAAATTTGATGGAGCAAAAAGCGAAGTAATCGGAGAGATCGAGCTGACTGTCATCGTGGGCCCAACCGAATTCTCAATCAACTTCCAGGTCATGGATATTCCGGCATCGTTCGGAATGTTACTGGGAAGGCCATGGATCCATACAGCGGGAGCCGTCCCTTCGAGCTTACATCAGAAGGTCAGAATGGTGATTAACGATAAGCTGATCACCATATACTCGGAGACTGATTATATGACAGGCCAAGTAAACACCATTCCTAGAGTAGAGCCGGCTACTGAAGAAGAATCGGGCTTTCATGCCTTGGAAAGGATGTACGTCATGCACGTGCCGGCGGGCACAGTTACCAGGGTACCGAGTTGCCCCAAACCATCAATCATGGCGAGCATGATACTAAGTCAACATGGATTCATCCCAGGATTGGGACTGGGCAAGCAACATCAAGGGATCCGTGAGCCGATCACCTTGACCACAGCGCGGAACCGGAAAGGGCTAGGTTATAAAGGAGAACCAAGTCGACACTCCCAACTGGAAGGTTGTGGGAGCGGAAGAGGTCGCGGTAGGGGCCGCGGTGGCCGTTTCCTGGGGTCAAACACTTGGAGGGGCAAGTGAAAGATGTTCGAGACTCCCCTGAATCGTTTCTTCAATCAGGCATCCAAGTGGCTGAAGGACGAGAAGATGGACGCTGCAACAGAAGACCCCCAGTTAGCCAGCTTGTTCCTGGAAGACTCTGTCAACGTCATTATCAAGGGGATCGACAACGACACGTCTGCCATTGAGTAAAGAAATTTTACACCCCTCTCCGATGCATCCAAATCTACATCAGATGCCTCAAACTTTCACCTTTGTCTTATGTTTTTACAAAAAAAAAAAAAACAAAAACAAAAAAAAAAACAAAAACAAAAACAAAAACAAAATATAAAAATAATAATAATAATAATAATAATAATAATAATAAAATAAAAAAAATGAAGGCGTGTGGGAGCTACAAATCGGTCGATGACGATCCAAAAAAAAAAAAACCTGAGACCTGATTTTCCACACGCCTCTTATTTTGGGGAAGCAAGGATGTTCGATGATATGAGAACTAGCCCCCCTATTACGTATTTTTCGGACTTAATTTTCTTCAAAATATTTCCCGAAGAAATTGGTCAATGCATAAGCCTCCTCTGTTATATGTCAACTAACCATCTTCATGACATTTCAGGCATACCATTCCACACATACATAGCAGGTTGTTAAGCTATTCAAGCTCTCAAAAGGAAGCTACTCACCAGATCGAAAGAGAGAAAGACAATCAGGTTGAGGAGGGAATCAGGGTTGATTGGAAACGCTATGAAGACTCCAAGCCACCCACCGCAGAGGGTACCACTTCAGTAAACTTAGGGACCCCGGAGAATGTCAGGGAAGTAAAGATTGGGGAAAGTCTACCGCCGACAGAAGCATGCAAAATAGTTGAACTCCTGCGAGAATACCAAGATGTTTTCGCATGGTCATATGCGGACATGCCAGGATTACACCCTAGTATCGTGGAACATGCTCTACCAATCGACCCCAGCATCTCGCCCAAGAAGCAGAGCCTCAGGCGTACAAAACCCGAATTGGCAAAAAAAATCGAAGAGGAGGTGATGAAGCTCCTCAAAGTAGGGTTCATTGAAGTGATTGCTTACCCGGAATGGATCGCCAATATTGTCCCCGTCATGAAGAAGGATGGAAAAGTCCGAATCTGCGTAGACTACCGGGACTTGAACAGGGCCAGCCCCAAAGACGACTTCCCATTGCCGCACATCGACGTATTAGTCGATAGCACAGCCGGATTCGAACGGTTCTCATTTATGGATGGTTTCTCGGGCTACAATCAAATCCGCATGAAAGAGAAGGATAAAGCCAAAACGTCATTCATCACGCCTTGGGGCACCTTTTGCTACAAAGTCATGCCATTTGGTCTGAAGAATGCCGGAGCAACATACCAGAGGGCGATGGTTACCCTATTCCACGATATGATGCATAAAGAAATAGAGGTGTACATGGACGATATGATAGCAAAATCTAGGCATGGTGAAGATCACGCTCTAGTACTGAGGAAATTGTTCGAACGACTCAGGAAGTATAAGCTGAGGCTCAATCCCGCAAAGTGCATATTTGGTGCAAAGTCGGGCAAACTGCTGGGATTCATAGTTAGCAATCGTGGCGTCGAGTTGACCCCACCAAAGTTCAAGCTATCCTCAGTCTTGACGCCCCTTCAACAGTTAAAGACGTAAGGAGCCTCCTAGGAAGATTAAATTACATCGCCCGCTTTATATCGCACCTTTCAGAATCTGTAAAGCCACTCTTCAAATTATTAAAGAAGAATGCCAAAATCAAGTGGGACCACGAATGCCAGCAGGCTTTCGAGGAAATCAAGAGGCATCTGGTCAGTCCGCCGATACTAGTGCCTCCGCTCCAAGGCATTCCTTTGACCCTTTATCTCACTATCCATGACGAATCCCTGGGGGCTTTACTCGCCCAGACAAACCCAGACGATGGCAAAGAGCGAGCCGTTTATTACCTGAGCAAGAAGTTCACCGCGTCAGAGGTAAGGTACCCGGAGGTAGAAAAAACGTGCGTCGCGCTGATATGGGTACTCCGCAGGCTAAGGCAGTATACCCTTCACCACACCATCCAGTTAGTCACGGAAAGTGACCCGATCAAATACTTGCTAGAAAAGCCGTCGCTGATAGGAAAATTGGCCAAGTGGCAGGTACTCCTTTCTGAGTTTGACGTTAGAAGCTCAAACCAGAAGTCAGTAAAGGGACGAGCCATTGCCGACATGCTGGCCGAGAATTCTCAAGTTCACGATACCCCTGAAGAGGAAAAGGCTGAAGGCCACATTTTGACACTCGCAGATAACAAATGGACTATGTATTTTGATGGCGCAGTCAATTTAGCTGGGGCCGTCTTAATATCTCCAGATGGCCAACACTACCCCGTGGCCGCAAAACTGGCATTCCCATGCACCAACAACGTGGCTGAATATGAAGCATGTATCCTCGGTTTGCAGCTTGCCACTAACTTGAAAGTGCGGAAGTTACAAGTCTATGGAGATTCAATGCTAATCATCCTCCAAACCCAAGGAGAATGGAAAACTAGGGACTTCAAGCTCGTCCCGTACCACAAATTCCTAGAGGAGACGATCAAGGGATTCGAAGTAATCGATTTCGAATATCTGCCAAGGACGCAAAATCACTTCGCAGATGCATTGGCTACTTTGGCATCTATGCTTCAAGTAACAAACGGCGTAGACATTGAACCATTGCGCATAGGCATTACTCGAGAACCCGCCCATTGCATGGTAATTGAAGAGGGGTTCGAAGACCTGCCTTGGTATCATGATATAAAGAACTACCTGGTTAAAGGGGAATTTCCTCCGGATGCTCAAGCAGGGGATAGGAAGTACATTGCGAAGATGGCTGCGAAGTTTTTTCTCAGTGGTCCAACTCTCTACAAGAGATCTTATGACTCAGTTCTCCTCAGATGCGTGGACGCCAACGAAGCTAGATCGCTTATGAGCGAAATACACGAAGGGGAATGCGGTCCACACATGAACGGACATCTCCTCGCCAAGAAAATCATGCGACTAGGTTATTTCTGGATGACTTTGGAGTCGGATTGTAATCAACACGTAAGATCATGCCATCAATGTCAGGTGTATGGGGACAGAATTAATGCACCTCCGAACGAGCTTCATCAAATGTCCGAGGCTTGGCCATTCTCAATGTGGGGCATAGACATGATAGGGCCAATCAACCCTAAGGCCTCGAACGGACACCGATTCATATTGGTGGCAATAGACTATTTCACCAAGTGGATCGAGGCTGCATCATACGTTAATGTGACTGCAAAGAACATGGCTAAATTCATAAGGCGAGACATCATCTCGAGGTATGGGACACCTCAAGCCATCGTGACTGATAATGGCTCGAATCTGAATAACGAAACGGTGGATAATCTTCTGAACAGTTTCAATGTTCGCCACCTTAATTCGTCGCCTTACCGACCCCAAATGAATGGAGCGGTAGAGGCGGCAAACAAGAACATCAAGAAGATACTGGCTAAAACGGCAGAGAACTACCGTGATTGGCATGAAAGGCTACCTTACGCCTTGATGGCATACCGAACATCAATTCGGACTTCTACTGGGGCAACACCCTACTCCCTAGTATATGGTATGGAGGCAGTCCTGCCAATCGAAACAGAAATCCCGTCATTAAGGATCTTGTCTCAGATCGAGCTTGATGAGGCTAAATGGGTCCAGCAGAGACACGAACAGCTAAACCTGATAGACGAGAAGCGTCTAAAAGCAATCTGCCATGGCCAAACATACCAGAAGAGAGTTGCTAAGTCATTTAATCAAAAGGTCCGACCGCGGACGTTCAAGGCTGAGGAACTTGTCGTCAGGAAGGTCCTCCCAAACGTGTCACACCCAGGGGGCAAGTTCACCCCAAATTATGAAGGACCGTATGTGGTTAGGAAGGTTTTACTTGGGGGGGCCTTAATTCTTGTAAACATGGATGGAGAAGAGTTGGGACACCCTGTAAACACTGATGCAGTCAAGAAGTACTATCCGTGAATAAATCCCGGAATGACTTAATATGAAAAGCGACGAATTCGCCGTCAGAGGAGGCAGAAAATTGGTGGCGCCAAGAAAGCCACAAAAGAAAGGATCTCGCCGACATGAAAGCAAAAAGAATATCAGTTTCAGGGAGGCAGATTGCCGAGAATTGGAACCCTGAAAAACGACGTAGAATACGTCCAAAAGCACAAATCAATCTCATCTGGTGTAAATCCTAGAGAAAGATTTGTTCCCAGCCCGCTGGATGACATGGCCACAAGCTAGATGGCCAACTTCTGCGGACCTCACGCAAGCGAGAGTAAAGCAGTATCGTTTCGATTTATCTTGAATTTCGGAACTCAAACTAACCCTTAATGTTTATTGTTGACAGGGATTCGTCTCAGGATGGACAGAAAATTATCAGCATAAAAAAAAAAAGAATGGAACTCGCCGATAGGGAAGCAAACAGAGCTATCAACCTTGGAAGCCAGGACTCCAAGAAATGGTCTTTGATTATAAGACCCAGGGGATGATGGAGAGATCATGGCCACAAGATAAAGGGCCAAATTCTGCAAGCCGCGCGTTTGTGTTCAAATGGAAACACAAAGCAAGAACAAGGATGTATCGTTCCAATTTGCCTTGAATTTTGGAACGCTAACTGACACCCAATTCCCGTCTTTGACAGGGGTTCGCCATCAAGGCGAAACAGGTTTTCACATCCCATGTATTACCCATTGGAACACATGACCAAGGGTAAGATGTATCGTTCTAATTTTTTGAAAAATTCTTGAACATACAATGACATGTTTCTTTTACATTTTCAGGGATCTACAGCCACGATGGACAGGTAAGTATCCCTTTCCTCAACCCATTGAAGATGTTGAATAAAAAATAGAGAAGAAAAGAAAAACTTTCAGAATCTAATGTCTAGAAAAGACATAGAATTCTAACTTCATTGGCATTCATGTTTTGAAACAGGAGGTTGTCTGAACATGAATAAGAACATGCATTGTGCACCATAAAATCCCCTTTGACGGGTAAAATTTTTGGAGAAAGTGAAAGAGATCTTTCCAATCAAAAGTTGTTCAAAACTTTCAAAAGGACGTTTTCTCAAAAGACGAGAGGCAAAATCCAAACACGTCCTATACACACTTGAGAGAGAAGTGGAGCGAATCAGACAGCAAAATCTGGACCTACGGAAATAGGGACCATTCGCAGCAATTACATGGATTGGGACGACGGAGGCATTCGTTTCTTATCCCCAAACACTACAGGTGACCATTGACAACCCCTTTAAATGGCGGTTTTCATTCTCAACCCTGTCAAGAACCACCCCACATCGGGGCAAAAAAGGGAGCAAGTCCAGCGGCATCATGAGAAAATGGTTAGAAATTTTCTTGCTCGGACTAACATCAATCTTTGTGTGTTGTTTATATGGTAATCCAAGTGCCATAGGATGACGAGAAGCATTCATTTCTCTATCCCACACACCATATCCTTTGCATAACCAAGTTGAACCTGCAAATTCATTTCATAAACCCGTTGGTGGTCATTGCAAGTTCCGAAACAGAGGCAGCGCCAATTCAAAAACGGAAAAGTTCAAACTTAGGGTTTGCGAAGAAATCCCTAAGTTAATGCTGAAGCTTGTTAGACCTTTGGTCACACGTCTAACACGATCCCTCGAAGATGAGAAAAAGCGGGATTTCAAAAGAAAAATGAAAAGGAAAAGATGATGAGAAAAATCCCCAGCATCAAGAAAAAGCAAAATGCCTAGTAAAAGCAAGGCCAATGCTTGGGTGAACAATTTGTATTAATCCTCCAGTGAAACCTGTTTGAAAAGGGGAGAAGAAAAATTCAGAAGGAGTCAGATTCCAAAAACTACTCCTCAAACGGTATCAAGCGCGGAGCAAAGACGCAGATAGAATTGTTAGTCTCTTAATGCAGCCAGAGGCGCTTTCACAAGAATTTGTGCACACCTCAAAAGCGGTCGTGCACCTCAAAAATTGAAGATGCAAAATGGAAAAGACATGTGGCAAATTTGCAATGATCACCAATGTCAATCCCTTCACAAATTCTGGGCCAAAAATAAGCCTTTTTCGGTCCCCAATCCTACCAATGTTACAACCCTGAAATAGTCTTCTTTGACTAAGACACTTGGGTTAACATATAGCTTAGCTCGAAGAGGTACGAGCAAGACTATTTCTTTCTCATTTTGCAGGGTTCTCGACTTGTAAACCCGGAGAAGATGGTGAAGACTTTCATTTAATGGCCTCGACTCCAAAGCGGGTCCCCCTTGAAAACCAATATCCAAGCCCAACATTACGGTCCCGTGGAAGACCTCCCGACCGATCAAAATGTATGCGCTGCGAATAAGCCTAAAACCTAGGCACAGGTTAGTAGGGAATTGAGTGCATCCCCTATAAAAACCACTATCTCAAAACAGGTGAGAAGACCTCCTTGTCGAGAAATATTCCAATTGATGTTTTGAATAAACTCTTTTTGGAATTTTCAAACTGTTGATCCAAATTTTCCGTGCAAGAGATTTGTGATCACATTTGCATGCTGCAAGAATGATTTGGATAACCTCCAGCATCAAAATGCACATTTCACGATTAAAACTCAGGTCATACGGTTTTTGTCAAATGGACAGCCGTGGTCTTCCCAAAGATTACTAACGTTTTCTTAGTGAGGAAAAATCTTTCAGGCTCAAACTTCTGCAGGATACCTGGAGAACCCAGCTCCCAGAATATCGCCTCAACATACCCAAGTGAAGCTTTGTTAAGATAAAATCTTTCACTGCCTCAAAACTGAATTCCCGACAAATTTCGAGATCTTTCAAAAGAAGGGATGAGGATAGAACCCTTTTTCAAAAGAAGTCGGCAAACTGTCCCAGCAGACGTGGAGAACCCTCGTTCCGGGACCCATTTTCAAAAATATCAAACAGTCCCAGCAGACGTGGAGAACCCTCGTCTTTGGACCTTTTTTTCAAAAATCAGGCAGTCCTAGCATGACGTGGAGAACCCTCGTCCTAGGACCTCTTTTCAAAATATCAAACAGTCCCAGCGGACGTGGAGAACCCTCGTCCCAGGACCCATTTTCAAAAATATCAAACAGTCCAAGCGGACGTGGAGAACCCTCGTCCTAGGACCCATTTTCAAAATATCAGGCAGTCTCATCAGACGTGGAGAACCCTCGTCCCAGGACCCTTTTTCAAAAATCAGGCAGTCCTAGCATGACGTGGAGAACCCTCGTCCCAGGACCCCTTCTCAAAGGAAGAAATAAACCCCTGGTATGGTGAGTCAGAAGCCACAAAGGGAGAAATGAAAACCTGGTATGGTGAGTCAGAAACCACGAAGGAAAGAAAAGAAACCCCTGGTATGGTGAGTCAGAAGCCACGAAGGGAGAAATGAAAACCTGGTATGGTGAGTCAGAAGCCACGAAGGAAAGAAAAGAAACCCCTGGTATAGCGGATCAGAAACTACAAAGGGAGGAAGGATGAAAACCCCGGTATAGCAGACCAGAAGCTACAAAGGGAGAAGTGAAAACCCTGGTATAGCGGATCACAAGCTACAAATGGAGAGAAATGAAAACCCTGGTATAGCGGATCAGAAGTTACGAAGGGAAAATTGAAGACCATGGCATAGCGAACCAGAAGCTACGAATGGAGAATTGAAACCCATGGTATAGCAGATCAGAAGCTACGAAGGTGAATGAATAAAAAAAAAAAAGTCCCAGTAGACGTGGAGAACCCTCGTCCCAGGACCCATTTTCAAAAATATCAAACAGTCCCAGCGGACGTGGAGAACCCTCGTCCCAAGATCCATTTTCAAAATATCAAGCGGTCCTAGCATGACGTGGAGAACTCTCGTCCCAGGACCCCTTTTCAAAAATCAGGCAGTCCTAGCATGACGTGGAGAACCCTCGTCATGAGACCCCTTTTCAAAAATCAGGCAGTCTCATCGGACGTGGAGAACCCTCGTCATGAGACACCTTTTCAAACCGCCAAAGGTGGAAACCGCCTAAATGGTCAATTCAAGGTAGAAACCGCCTAAAGGGTCAAACCAATGGTAGAAACCGCCTAAATGGTCAAATCAAAGGTAGAAACCGCCTAAAGGGTCAACACAATGGTAGAAACCGCCTAAAGGGTCAAACCAAAGGTAGAAACCGCCTAAAGGGTCAAATAATGGTAGAAACCGCCTAAAGGGTCAAACCAAAGGTAGAAACCGCCTAAAGGGTCAAACCAAAGGTAGAAACCGCTATAAGGGTCAACACATGGTAGAAACCACCTAAAGGGTCAAATCAATGGTAGAAACCGCCTAAAGGGTCAAATCAAAGGTAGAAACCGCCTAAAGGGTCAAATCAATGGTAGAAACCGCCTAAAGGGTCAAATCAAAGGTAGAAACCGCCTAAAGGGTCAACACAATGGTAGAAACCGCCTAAAGGGTCAAATCAAAGGTAGAAACCGCCTAAAGGGTCAAACCAAAGGTAGAAACCGCATGAAGGGTCAAATCCAAGTAGAAACCGCCATAAGGGTCAAACTAAACTTGAAGGTAGATACCGCCTAAAGGGTCAAATATGGTAGAAATCGCCACAAGGGTCAACTCATTAGTAAATACCGCCGTAAGGATCAACGCAAAGGTCCGATCCACCATACGGATCAAAATCCTTGGCAAATCCCCCAGCGTGGGATGCGCCCTTCTCAGGTTCCTACCAGTTAGGAATCCCATGATGGTATGACCTACCATACAGGTCAGAGCTTATTCTCCCTAGGATATTCTGAACGAGTCCTAGGTATCTTCTTGAAAGTCGTCGCAACCGGCAGCATCTGACAGGTGAGCTTCAGGTAAGCCTCTCTCACTCCGACCCATGTTCGAATTGCAAGAGTAAACCAGTGATTAACTTGAGCATTCATCAAAAGACTTAAGGGTCCGATGTCATAGCATTTCTTTTCCCCAGTCGAGTCAGTTAAGATTCAGGTGTCATTTTGTCTTTAAAAGCAACCTCTGACGAGCTCACTCTCAAAGAGGGGCAGCTGTTGACACCTGATTTTTGACCATCTATCATTGTGATTTTTATTTTTAAAATAAATTAAAAATATCAAAAAAGGTCATAAAATCACAAAATCAACTTTGGAAGCCTTAGCCTAGCCTCAGGAACCAATTTTGAACAAAAAATATTTTTCGTATTTTTTAATATTTTTCGAATTTATTTAATTATAAAAATACCCAAAAAATCAGAAAAATACCATTCGTGGTCAGAAAAATACCCAAAAATATTCGATAATTTTGTTTTAATTTCCTCTTCAAGTGTGTTACTTTAAATCTCAACATGTTCCTTAACAAACATAAACCCAAACCGAACCCAAAAAAATCCTTTTCGAGTTTTTTAATTTTCAATTCTCACTTTTTATAAGCTATGACATTGTATTCTAAAGTCTTGAAGTGCAATTGGGTCAATTTGCCCTCCAATTTAGTCAATTTTAACCAAAAAGGCTTAATTGCATATTTTTCTTTCAATTAGTCCCCGGTTTCACGGATCTTGAATTTCACACGGGCATATCCATTAAAATCCAACACCTCTACCCCATAATTTTCATCATGCCCAATCCATTGGCGGCCTCAATTCAGGCTAATTTGGTAGTTTGGATGTATACGTATGCTCTACGTATTTATACGTCATGCGTATTTATACGTTATGCGTATTTATACTGTTTGGTAACCTCTTTAACTCTTGTAATAATAATAATGGTTATTATTTTTAACACCTTTGTTAGTGCTATTTTTAAATAGCATTTTTGTATTATAAATTGTGAGTGCTATTGTTAGTGTTATTTTTAAATAGCATTTTTGTATTATAAATTGTGAGTGTTATTTTTAGATAGCATTTATAATTGTTAGTGCTATCTTTAAATAGCATTTTTGTATCATAAATTGTGAGTGCTATTGTTAGTATTATTTTTAAATAGCATTTTTGTATTATAAATTGTGAGTGTTATTTTTAGATAGCATTTATAATTGTTAGTGCTATTTTTAAATAGCATTTTTGTATCATAAATTGTGAGTGCTATTGTTAGTGCTATTTTTAAATAGCATTTTTGTATCATAAATTGTGAGTGCTATTGTTAGTTTTATTTTTAAATAGAATTTTTGTATTATAAATTGTGAGTGTTATTTTTAGATAGCATTTATAATTGTTAGTGCTATTTTTAAATAGCATTTTTGTATCATAAATTGTGAGTGCTATTGTTAGTGCTATTTTATAATTCAATTTATTGGAAGGTGTTTTTGGCTATAAAAGGATGACAAGAGTTTTGAGGTTGAGAGGAGAGGACATACGTTGAGAAAATTCTTAGAGGGGGGAGACATTTTGTAGAGTGTGCAAATTTTTGAGAGCTTAGAGAGAAGAACACAAACACTCTCTATATTCTCATAATCTTGAGTGAGCAAAATATACTAAGTTCGGAATATTGATTCCGCATATTGCTAGCACAATTGTTGTGGAGTTATTAGTCGTCTCCCCGTTCGTCAATTGGTGGTGCGTCCGAACTAGATGCCTAACACTTGTGGAGGCTGAGATCGAAGAACATCGAACCAACACCTCCGTTCAAGCACGCTACGAGAGGTAATCTATTTACTCCCTTTGAGGCTTTGTGATTTTTTTCGATTGAAATACACGAAGTACGCCTCTGGAGATACATGTATGTGTTGTTATTTATTTCCGCTACATGTTCCGTGGATCCCAATAGTGGTATCAGAGCCAATCCTTAGGTGTTTTCGTGCATTTAATTGATTTTTGCAATTTTTGCAATACTATGGCCAATATGTATTAACGAATTGTTCGTCTTACATGGCTAATTGAGGTTGATTATTTTATATGATAAATTAATCAACGTAGCAAAAATTGAGACTAAATCAATTTTGAATCGAAAATTTATGGCTATCTTATTTTACGTAAAAATTCTGAATATGATTCAACGTAGAATTTTTATTGTGCCTTCCTAAGTTTTAAATTGTGAATTTATTACTTACGTGGAAGGGTGGTGATCATGGAAAAATCCCTAATCAATGTGATTGATGTATATATGAATGTATGGTGATTATTTATATATTTGGGGTTGTAATTATTAAATGGAGGCTGCGTACTCCTTTTATTTTTCATGTAATCTTTATTTTTAGCATAGTCAATTGTTGATGTAAATGCTACGAGGATTATGTGGAGGAGCCTTTTAAGTCGGCGAGCTCTTTGGGGCCCGATTCTTGAAGAATTCAAGAAACCAAGAAGAAGCGAAGAGCGGCTCTCCGTTATTAAAATATTAAAATGATTAAATGTGGTCTCATTGGCTCGAGACCCATTAAATCATAATTCCATGATCACCACGTAGGATAGATGTTTATGTGATTGACATCTATTTATTTATTACGTGAGCATGTTAAACTGGTTAATGTGCAAAGTTAGACTTACCTCACCCGAAATTGCGCCTGCATGAAATCCTAGTTAGGGAAAATCACTCGCGTTAGGTACCGAAAGGGCGTTGGTAATGACATCAACGTAACCAAGTCCCCGAACTCAAAATCTCTGGTTCCGCAGAATTGATCGATCTCTCCCAATCGGTCAATAAGGTTTCCGGTCTACCCTCCAAGAAAGACCAGTGGCGACTCCAAATGCATGCACAAGTTGCACATGCCATCACGACCACACTAAGGTCGAAAGCGATCGACTGTTATCGTCGAATCCCTAAAAAATACTCCCGCCGCGATTTGGTATGGGCCTGGGAGGGCCCGCGCCGATCCAAAGCCCGCGATCCGCACTCTTGTGCGGAGGAAGGCCCGCGATCGGTAATCCATTAGCCGCGTCCGCCTTTCGGACGGGTCGCGACAAGCCTACATGTGGTATCAGAGCCTGCACGTATTAGGTCACGAATCGCGTTCCCGGTATATTTTTGAAATTTTATTTTTATCGAAATTCAAAGAAAATTATATATTCAGAAAGGGCTCGACGAGATGAGAAAATCGTCCAAAAATCATCGCCGACAACGGCCGGACGCACCGCCACGTTCGGCCAGAAGATCCGCCCTATCGGGCGCGTAGCAACACGAGCCTCATGCGCCGACCTCGGCCCGCACGTGCATGTCACGTGCGGGATGACGTCATCTGACGTCGTTCAGCCGGGTGCAGACCCGACCCGACTCGACCCGTGACCCAACTCGAATAAGTTGACCGTTGACTCGAACCAGCCGGTCGTTGACCGGTTCGGCCGGACCGCTTGACCCGGTTCGCGAAGTTCGATTTAAGGGAGAGGTCGGACCGGTCGAGCCGGTCGGACCGGTTTCAGAATCGGCTGGACATACGGAACACGTGCACGGTACGTGTCTGCGTGTGGGCCTCACACGCCGAAGCTTCAGGCGGCGCGTGAGGGAGCGTGGAGTGTCCGATGGGGGTGTTCCAGATACCGGCGTGCTCGTATGCTCATGCTCTACAAGATGGTATATTTATTTTTCATGTTTGGTACTTTTATGGATGGAAAATATATACAAAAATCCAAATACGTGTATATTCTGGGGTATTTTTAGCTTATTTTCTCGTATTTCTATATGGATTTGTGAAATACAGGTACAAGCTTACATGAAAGTACCACATGCAATTATGTGGAGCATGATTTATCGATTATATGTTTATGATTTGACATGTATTGCTGATAGTATCGATGTAAATTAGCGGCGTGTAATTTTGCAGATGATTGCCCCTAATTTTTAAAATTATATGCATACAGTAAATGTGAAATATAAAGTTATATCTCAATTTCAGGTAAATTCAATTGGGTTGTGACCGCCAAAGCGGCACACTTAGTTGAGTTTAATAAAGAACATTTTTTCAAAGTATTGGGATATCTCATGTTTTAATGCGTAGTTATACTCCCAAAGGAGGTGATTGGGTATTTTTGCATGGAGGGTTACATCTACAGCATATGGTTGAGGATTGATTAGTCTAAGTGATGTCATACACCCAAAGGTGGTGATTAACGAAGATTGAAATAAGTTCTCATGGCCGCTGTAATGTAGGGAGTATATATCTGCATGTCATGTTTTCTGCCCAAAGGTGATTATATGACGATGTGTGTATCTCTCAAGGTGAAATTTCACATTATGCTAATTACATTGATTATTTTTGTCACCGTTTCTGTTAACGACAACTCTGTTAGAATTAAGACTTATTGAGAACTGAATGAGGATTATCTGTTTACAAAGAACTGGCAAATATTTGTATTGCTCTTGTCAAGAAAGACCCCGTAGTCCTCACTTTCATTAGTGAGAACTTTCAAGAGCATTATGTGCTTATTGGGTAAAGAGTGATCAGATTTGCTTATTTGATATAAAGCGGTCCATTAAAGAACACTTGAAAAATATTTTCTACCAATTAACTGCACTGCTAAGTAAATAAAGGAAGCCTTGAAGGTTTTAAAATTATATCTCATCTATTACTAAGAGTGGTAAATATCTGCAATGACTCTTCAACATCAGGTGTAATGGTTCTATTGAGATTAAATATTACGTTTTAAAGTTGGTGGAATTACATTTTAAGCGGTTCTGAAATCATACTCATAAAGTATTATAGTAAACCGCCGGTTATTCTGATGATTTGGATCCATGAAAGGCATCCTTTGAGAAGGATGGTGATTGTTACTTCTTTTATAAGAAGAACAGTCACATGAAGAAAGGCTACAGTTAATACAAAGACTTGGTTATCTAAGTATGAGCATAAAGTAATGATTCTTTGGTGATGGTTTGTGAATTTATTTTATCTAAAGCCTCATCTGGTTTGTGATGGCTAGATAGCGGTGCAGCATATTATGTTGCGTTTACAATATGGGAATTCATAAACTGAAAGGCACCAAATCAGGTTGAATCAAGCTCATTATGGAAACAACTATAAAGTTGGCGTTGAATTGATGGGAATGTCATTCCGGATTCTGGTTTTAATGTGACATTAAGAAACATATTTTATGTACTCTCCTTAAAGACGAATTTTTTTTTCCATATCAAGTATGGACATGTGTAGTTACTCTTTTTGAGATTTCAAATAAAATAATTACTATTTCTTTTAATAAAGTTGGGTACTACTCTATGTCCAATGGATTGTACAGATTATGTTTATCTCCCAATGAATTATACGTCGCTTATACAGCTGAAACGTTGTTTGCAAAAAATCTTTGCCTAAGGAACAATCATGCGCATTAAAGAATAAAATTTCTTGGTCGCATCAGTAAAGAAAGAGTGAAAAGACAGATAAAGGCAAGCATTCTGCTCACTCTTAAAAGTGACCTAGACACATGCGTACATTGAAGTAGAGGTAAGATAACCAAGATAAATGATGAAATTGTAGTTGATAGTTATGACCTATTGAAGGTCATTTATACTGGTATAAGTGGATCCTATATGGTAATATTGAGTAGAGTTTTTATCATATTTAAATGATGATTTTTCTCTATATGTTTTCGTACTTGGTTAAAGAAAAGTTTAATTTTCGTGACAAGTTCAACATATTTCTGACTATAGTCGATAATTTTTTTTTAAAAAAAGGTGTTAGTTTTGATTAAGGTGGCAAGTATCATGGTTGACATGGCAATGCTGGATAGCTTAAAGAGCCATTTACTAAATACTTGAGAGGATTCTGGGTTGTGATTTTGTGCCCGATAGTCCTCAATAGAAAGGTGTGGCCGAAAGGCAAAATCACACCGTACGGATATGATGACAAGTATGATCTGTAAAATCAATTTATATATTTTTTCTGTAGGGTAAATCCTTGAAAAATAACTCATTATGTTTCTATCGAAATATTTCATTGACTTCTTTTGAGTCATGGACTGGACGTTAATCTAGTTTGAACCATATTAAGGTTTGAGGTATTCATGCAGAAATAAAGTTACATAATCCAACATTAGATAAGTTGGACTCCAGAACCACTCAGTTTTACTTCGTGCCTTACCCATATCATTTAAAGGGGTATTGATTTATCATCCCAAATGAGGAACAAGAATTGTGGAATTACAGATAGCTAAATTGCTAGAGCTTTGATATAGCCGAATAAGGATAGTTGCTTGCAGACTATGAGAGGTAATGGTATGGTAGGGACTACCGTATCGTTTTTCTCTATCTATACAGATGATCATGGAGCATTCTAAATTACAGTTTGA
The DNA here is from genome assembly GCA_021437785.1 of Rhodomyrtus psidioides. NCBI lineage: Eukaryota > Viridiplantae > Streptophyta > Magnoliopsida > Myrtales > Myrtaceae > Rhodomyrtus > Rhodomyrtus psidioides. The sequence goes on along the minus strand of JAILYB010000024.1, from coordinate 4,079,312 downwards.
TTATATTGGGGCTCAGGTTCTTGTTATTTAAACAATTCCTAATGAAGTTTATCAAATCCCACAAGCGTAGAATAAAGGTTAAAGTAGCTCCTCTTAATAGATCTATAAGACAGAGACGATCAGTTGTATCCAGTCATACTGTATAGTCTATCCAGAAGAGCATGACTACAAAGTCGACTATGGAAATGATCTAGTAATTTATACAGTTGCTATTTCTTGTTTTTAATTATATTTGTGATTGGGTACATGGTAGACGAGATACAGATTATGAAACATATGGTGTTTGGAAGCTTATTAGTATGCCCAAGGATACAAGTCCATCTGCTGCAATTGGGTTTGTAAAACTTAAAGGGATTTCAGATGAAATTTTTTGTCTACCTTATTATATCCAATTATATTTTGATCAGTGTTTTATTTGAGAAGTTTAAAACAGATTAGTAGCCAAATTTTTCACTAGTAAAGAATGAGTTGACTTAAAATAATTTTTATTCAGTCTCTCATAAAGTATTTTTTCGGAGTGATTAAGGTATTAATAGCTCATTATTATAATGAGCTTTATTATACAGATATTTAAACTTCTTTTTAATTGGATACTTCGAGGTAGTTTTTTTTTTTATGTAACCCGATGGTTTTGCAGCAGATGATTCAGATAAACTTGTGCATAAAAAAAAAGGAAGAATCTCATAAAGTTATCATGGAATAAAGTTTGATCATATTCATGAAGATTCTAGACTGAAAAATCTATTTTATGGGTTCAAGTAAGCTTTTAGACAATTGTTGCTTGAAGTTTCATAGTGTTGTTGCTTTATCCTGTTTTGTCAAGAACGAAGTAAATTAGTATATACTACAAGATCAGTGGGAGGAATTTATTTTTCTTGTGTCTTATGATGACGATATCTTGCTTGAAAGTTGTTTTCTTGAATTACTGCATAAGGTGAAGCAAATGTTGTCAAAGCATTTTAACATGATTGATCTTAATAAAAAGCATTTTGTCCTAGGCATTGAGATCCATATGGATTGTTCTCGCCACATATTGGGTTAATATTGGAGGACATATATTGATTGTATTCAGTATAAAGTGTTGCAAGTCAGGAATCACTCCTGTCATTAAGAGCAATAGACTGAATTTGTCATAGTGTCTACATAAAGCTATCAAGAAAACCCAAATAAAGAATGCACCATATTAGAGTGCACTTAAAAGCATCATGTATGCTCAAGCTTGCACTAAATCAGATGTTGCTTTTGCAACGAGACTTCTAAGTAGATATCGGTTAAATCCAGGACATATTCGTTGGGTTACTGCTAAGGAAGTTTTGAGGTACTTGAAGAGGACGAAAGACTATATGCTAATTTACAGACATATTCAGGACCTGCAGTTAGTAAGAGATTTGGATTCAGGCTTTGTTAGCTGTCAGGATAATGTGAAGTTGACAACTACAGACATTTATATGTCAAAAGAAAAGTGCATTATTACAGAAAAACGTAAACAGAAATCTATGTAATCCTCGATTAAGAAAGCGGAGTTTGTGGTATGCTTTTCGGCTACTATTCAGGTTATTTGGCTCCGGAATCTCATTAAAGAGTTGGCCATATTTAATTTTATGAATAGACCCATACAATTATATTGTGACTATAACTCTGCAGTATTATTCATTAACAACAGCAAAGGTCCTAAGGGGTCTGAGCATCTGACGGTCAAGTTTTTGACCATAAAGGTAACAGATGAAATTGTGACACTACAGTAAAGCTTATTACACAGATGATAAGGCTGCAGACTCACTAACTTAAGATCTCTTCCCATACACATTTAGATGACATGTCACAAATATAAAAGCATCGTGGGATGCTGATATGACGTGTTAATTGATGGGTTGAGTAAGCATCATGAGATGTTGTTGTTCAGTGGGAGCTGCATTCGATATTTGCTCTAATAAAGTTTACATCTGTGTTTGTTACATTTTGTAACATCTAGATATGTATCAACTCCATTGCATACAATAAAGCTATAATGATTAAGAGGAGTTGAATACATATATCAGTTGAAAATCTCAAGGCATTGTGTAAACCTTGAGTGATGGCTGTGGCATTTATTTATTTTAGCAAAAAGCATATATTTTGTTACACGTAAAGTATAGTTAACTATAAAGGTAAGACATATGTTGGTTTGTTGGAACCGTAAAGATGTTCTCTCGTGACACATCCGGTTTCGTGACACATAAAGTGAGAGAATGGTGACTGACAAGGAGGATATCATATAAGGTGTCTCTATTATTTGAGATGTTATCCGATTGACATACTACCATATCAAATCCATATCAGTAAAGTTAAGAGTATTTGTGGTCATGGATGGCTCTGTGTCTTTTGATGCAGTTACTAGCATGGTCCGGTGCTTGAGACTTTATGGGATCGGATTAACTATTGGGAATTATCTCTAGACCAATATAAAGATGCGCATATACAGTACAATGTCAATTAATTTCGCCCAAGTGGGAGAATGTTAGAATATTTTATTTTGATATTCAATTGTGGGCTTTATTAATTGTTATTGTAATTATTTAATTGGTCTAATAAGGAAGAGATATATTATTTCCTAATTCAAGTAGGATATGGTGCTGGATAGTATGGGCCGAGATTTCCTTATCCTTAATGAGGGGATAGGGTTCATTCTCTATAAATAGTGCTTAAGTCCCTCCTTTAAACCCTAATGTCCACATAATCTCACATATAGAATTTGTCTGAAGCGACAGTGAGGGGCCGTCTCATTGAAGCCAGTGTTAAATGGGTTCATAGAGGAGAAGCTCTTGAGCATCGGATTCTCGTAATTCCGCATCAAGAACGATTAATCCAAAACAAGGTGTGTTAATTCTTTGACTCTATGGATTAGAGATTCGTGTATCTGTACGTGTGTATCTTTGGTTGCTGCATACAGATTAAATACGCAGCCTACACCGGCATCATTCGACTCGATGAAATGTTATAGAAGATCCTCTTGGGAACTTTGATATTATGTCTTTGTTTTTGGGCTATGCATGCTTCATCTCTTTCACTGGTTATCGTTTTCTGTGTTTTATCATTTGCAGAACACAGAATCGTGTTTCCATTACCTCTGCTGGTTTTTTTTATTTATTATTATCTTGGTTGAACCTTTCTAAACAGTCAGTCACATTCGCATCTCATGAGCTCGATAACATCCTCGACATACCCGTAAATTTAAAAGAAAAGTAAGATTAAGCTTACAATGCATTATTGACTGGAAGTTTGGCGCAATGATGGCAGCGAACCATAAGCTTAAAACTCCAAATGTCATGTCAGTATATGGTGACATCCGATAGTGGAATTCAGTGAATTATTGCAACTTCGATCTTTTTCACTCATCTGTGGACCTAATGCAGCTAGAAAATGATATCAGTTGGGCAGGATTCTGAATGAAAGTGTACACAATCTCAGAAATTCCATATATGCTAGAATCGAGCGAACCCATTTAGATCATGTAGACTTGTTTAAAGCAAAAACTAAGACCCCATTTGTTCATGGAGCTCCGACCATGATCAGTGGGGATCTTACACAATAATCTTGATGTTACATATGCGACTTGTTCATTAAGAACGTGGCAGACATTTCACAGAAACTTTCTTGATTGCCAGTGTTGTTTGATGTTTTTCTCTTTTTTCCATTAAGAAACGTTTTGAGGAGGAAAACAATAAAGATTGTAGCCTTTAATCACCACTTGTTGTCTCCAAAGCGCGATTATCGTTCACATCGCCTAGATTATGCGAATCGAAAAGGGACAAATCTGAGGGCCTTGGATGGAGATTATGATAATGTTGGATATGAAAGGATGTTGTTGAACATGCAGAAGTACGACTAGGTAAACCGAAGATGGGATAGGTTAGAAAATTGGGGAAAGAACGTTGAGTGGGAATGTCACTAGAAGGAAATAGGGTTTCAGTGTGCGCGCACGCCCTAATAATTGAACTATTATTACCTCAAAAAGTTGCCATGAGAATCTTAATAGTGGTTGGTGGTGGTCGTCGCCCTCATTGACCTTTAGATGGCTACTAGCATAGTTTTAATTCGAGGATTTTAAGTATGTCATTTTCACCATTAGTTGTAAGAATTCAGGATTCTCGAAGCTTGTTTATTTGTATTAGAGTTGTACAGTTCGTCTAACTTAGGTTTTGCATTCATCCAAAGAGTCGAATTTAAACATCAACCGATGGTTTTTCCTTTCTCATAGGTAAATTGAAGAGTAAACAAGGACGCGATATAGATTTAAGATTAGCATGCTAAGCCCTTGCATGGTAACACTTCTGGCCAACTTATCAACTTTTGACCAGAAATTGATTTCTCTACTTCTCCTAAAAAACAGAAGTTAATTTTTTTACTTTTACTCCAGATTAACTTCTGATCAAAGAAATTCGTTTGGTAACGGTTGAAAATTTTTATTTTTGAAACATTATTAACAAAATCTTTGGCGGCGGCCGGCGACCACGGATGGCGACGATGGTTAGCCAAAGCTCGTGTGATCGAATAAGTGATTCTAGAGCTGAGAAGTAAAAAATTTTAACTTCTCAAAATTGGCCAGAAATTCAACCAGAAGTCAATTTTTTTACCAAACGCATATCTGTTTCGGAAGTGATTTTATCAAATGAATTTCCCTGCTAGAATGATTTATGGTAAGAAAATTCTACTTCTGGTGGGTTATCATGCAGCACCTTAGATGATGATGGTGAATAGGAGAAAGTGAAATGGTAGTGGTTGACATGGAGATAGAAGTCTAATCATCATGGTTGTGGGGGAAACTGAGGTTGGTGGTAGCGGTCTCAGTGGGGTAGCGAAGATGGAGGTGATATGGATGAGCAACGGTGGGAAAGTATCAAAAAAATTCTAAACCCATTGGATTGATGTTAATTCATCTATAAATTTTGTAATTGCATAAATTCAGTCCTAAACAATTTATATTTATGTCAATTCAGTCCATTAGGCCAATTTTAATTGAAAATCGCTGATATGGATACCAGTTATCCTATGTGACATGACCGATAAGTGGAAAAAATTACAAAAAAAGTCTTAAACCTATTGTAATTCGGATACACTGAATTAGCAAAATTGCAAAAGGTTTAGGTTTGAATCTGCAAAAAAAAAAAAAAAAGTTTCATATTGAATTAACATAATTGTAATAAATTTAGGACTTTTTTGGTGATTTTCTCCCGATGAGAGTCGCTAGCCAAAATGAAAGGAGAAAAATTAAAAAGAAGAGAAAAGAAAAAAGCAAAGAATTACAAAAAATTAAAATAATATTAAAAATGTCAACGTTAGTGCTGGTCATGCCATGTAAGATGATCAGAGTCAACGTCAGCAATTTCTGGCCGAATGGACTGAATTAGCACATATACAAGATATTTAAAACTAAATTAATCTAATAAAAAAATTTGGGATTGAATTGGCACCAATGCAATAATTTTATATCTTTCTTGGTACTTTCACCAGCAGCAGAAGACGTGGTGCGGTGATGGTGGTCTAGTGGAAGTGCCTATTGTGGAGGCGGCGCATAAAACATTTGGAGCGACGGTGGTCGGGAAAGGTGTTATTCGTGCGGGCACAGTGTCATGCTAGTGTGAATGATGATCAAAGTGATAACTATGCATCAAGTTTTTGTTCTTTTAACTCATGGTGGAACCAAAGTATTTCAGATCACAATTGAACGCCAAAATCATTACCTTAATACATGATACGACCAATATAACCGAAACAACCCGATCGACACACCAAGTTTTCTAAAACACACTAAGTACGGTCACTTCTTACCTTTCTTAGGACTCTCCTTCATGTCTTAAAAACCACGTTTGAGAGCTAATAGAATGACTTGGTTGATGCCGTTGCGAGTCGAGTACTCAATTCCGAAGTGGTTCAAAGTGAATGTTGAGTTTCAAGGAAAGAGGAAGATTAGTTTGGGTGAATGGAGGTGCCTATTTCCAGATTGCGTGGAGGTTGGTTGTGCAGGGACAACCACCATCTAGACTGGATTCGACATGACATTGCTAGTGTAATTTGATTTGGTGAGCAAACATGAAATGCAGCTTCCAAATGACGACATAACAAGGCACAGTTCTAATCAAATCTCTTCCTTTACCTAACTCAAGTGTCTACAACTAGGTCCCGACAAACATTTCAGAATGCATGTCCCCATGATTTTACTGAAGTGAAGCTCAACCATAGCACTATGATTGATATTCTCACTTGGCGCAAGTTTCGAGCATCGCAAGGAACTCATATTACAAGCCGTTCTCTGTCGGAAGACGAGTTAATCTTAAAAGAGCCTCCATCGGCAGATAACAGATACAAAAAGCTGATCTCATGGAAATGTCGCCTTTATAATTATTTTTAATCTCTCAGTATGTTTCCATGCTGAAATAATGCAGACACTGATACAGGAGCTCGATACGACAGACAATGACCAGCTGGCTTGTGGACGTAAAAGGGGCATCACAAGAGACACATTCATCAAACAAGCACCAGAAGAACTCCGTCTCCTGTCCTAATAGTTTGACCTGATACAATCTGACGGAAAACAGGAATATATGAACTCAGAGAGAGAAGATATGCGCTGTTATGTTAGCCCCTCGTGCCCACTACAATTGGCAAGTCCACAAACCTGACTGTTAGCCTCAGTTCGAGATACACATTCGCCTGATAGGAAATCCAACTCTAAGAATCAAGGAATGTCACCGCATTACAGACTCTTTAACAAAAGATCGCCCACCTGAGCTGCAAGAGCACAGAAATTTGCAATGTCACAACTTGCTTCGAATAGGATGACATAATTAGATTGGGTCAATGAGCCTTCTTCTCTTCTTATATACCTACAAAGGTGAATGAAACAGAAACTCACACTACTTACGTGTATTCAAGGTGAATATTCATGAACCGACGATTTTCTCTGCTTTGGGTTAATGTTAAAGAACCGTCGATGAGTTGGTCTTGCTCAAGGTCTATTGGGTCGTAGAAGTATACCATAGTCTGCAAAACTTGCATCAAACGAATGTCAAAAGTGTATAAAACATCCATCTTGAAAGCACACTGTGTGAAACATTCCTAAAGTTTTCATCAAAATTCCATCGCCCCCACCAGATCAGGTACCTCTGGTAATGATCTATTGTTATCTCATACGACATCTTTTTGGGAGTTGCGATTATTCGGTCTTTAGTAAAACAACAAAAAAGGAAGCTTTAAGCAAGTTCTGGAGCTTGGATAAATGAATAGTTCTCGTATCCCAATAGGGACATATCAAAGTTCAAGTCCTTATGTCTTACTGTGTCAATGGACAAGCTAGCGAGAATATTTAGGATAATATTTATCGATGTAACCCTTTTTTCTCTAATGAGACACCAAAAGATGCCAACCCATCCCGCCCAAAAAACACATTAAAAAAAAAACAAAACAAAACAAAGCTCACATGACAGAATGCACAAGGTCAATCCAATCACTAACATCCAAAAGTAATTATTACTGTTAAACAACCAGTTTTCCTAAAAGTTCACACTATAAAGGAAAGGAACCCCTAATGTATCTCTAGAGACAAATATACTAATTCTGCATATGTCCTCTGTGTAAACCATATGTACATGCAAAGAGAATTTATAAAGAAGTAACAGAAAAACATTAACGAAACGAAGAATCAAACACATTAAAAACCCACTAACTGAGAAAATGATAAACCCACAAATACCTGTTGCCAATGTGTTGGCGGGTCCTCTGGTGCAGTAGAAAGCACTAATGCTTCACTCGGATTAGCTCGTTTTTTCCTCTGACTGACATCTGCGGACTGATTATTTGAGGACTCTATAAATGACGATGAGACGTGATTATTGGCGGGAGATATTGCAGGGCCATTAAATTCAACATCAAACCAAAATGCGAACCCATGCAATGGAGCTGATGACCAAGGACAAATAGAAATTATCAGTTAGAATATTAGCGAAGATATCACAAGATGAAGCTAAGTAGCCAAAGGCAATATTAGGATTAGACTGCGCGCAAGCGCACTACCAACACGCGCCGCGCATACACAGAGTACTTGCTAAGTCGAGACAACTAGAACAAGAAAGTAATTGCTGTAATTTCAGACAAAAACAATAACATGCTCAATATATGTTTCAGCACAGAAATGAAAGACGACCTAGGCATTTTAAAATTTTCCCGAAGGAATTCTGAAACTGAGAATTCTCAGTTTAGGTCACAAGAAAGGTAAGAAAGCGCATATATAAAACATCGAGTAATAGACCACAATTTGCACAGTGGGGGTGGGAGGAAGGAGAGGAGGTATACCTCGCATCATCGACTTGAACTTATATATCGTCGTGACTGACTCTAGTTCACCTAGTGTAACAGTGTAGCAGTCCACATGCTTTACCTGCGATATCAAAACTAGCTAGCTAGTATCTTCTAAAAAGAGGACATGTCAAAAGCTCAGTATACGCCAGAAGTGCTACATACTAGCGTAGCAGATAAATGTGGGTCATCAGAGTACCTTCGATCCTATAGAGAATGCAAATTTACCTTTTGACAATATACCATTCTAAGAAATCTGAGACTAGTAACAACAGACGCAGCCTAGCAGTAAAATCAGAGTAGCTTCCCTGTTTTGCATACGATTTTCTCCGTTGAGTTAAGTAGTCAACAAATCAGAGGGCATCATTCATCAGAGCAAGAGGCCAGATGACATCAGCTTATCTTTCATACTTCACACTATAGGGTTATGTCTTACTTCACTATAGGCTTCGTTCCAATTTCATTACCTATGCTCTCCAATCCAACATAAGAGTCTACAGATACAAACCACACATCATCTAGAACCCCTAAAAAGGAAGGTGAATAAGTGGAAATCTACAAAAAGAAAAGCCTACGGATAAAAGGAAAAAAAAAACATCCGTGCTACCAATAGCGTTGATGCAATTCTCGGCTGCAAGATAAATTTAAGGATAATCTGAACACTATATGTTGACTTAATACCGAGAAAACCTAAATCCGAACCAGAACTTTCGCATTGAAATCCGAATGACAAAGCTAAATATAATTGCGCAATCTAGAGTAAGTATATTCAAGTACACTTTTGTCCATATTGAAAGATTAAAAAAATCTCAAATGCACAAACACGATATGCAACTCAGAGAAGAAGTCATTCTCGTCAGATATACGTGCTATCAGAAAGCATTCAACTCATAAGTAAAATTGAAGGAAGAAAAATTATGCACACAACATCCAATTATACCCGAAGTGTAACAATCTGAATAGGATCTTGCTTGCTTGGACACAGAGAAACTTTTTACTGAGAGTTGCTCAGTAAAAAGTTGCAATGCTTTCATTAATCATGGGTGGAAAGTCCATGGGACACTGGAAATTTGGAATAGTGTTTGAGAGAGAGAGAGAGAGAGAGAGAGAGAGAGAATGCAGGTGAGTAACAGCAAGCAAGCCATTAATTAAGGAGATTAAGGCTGCGTATGGATGGTGGCTGGGGAAACTGTTTCTGTTCCAAAAGTGTTCCGGGAACACTTTTGGAGCAGAAACGCGTATGGTTCAAAAATGTTCCGAAAGTGTTCCGCGGAACACTTTTGTGCCAGGGAACACTTTTGAAGAAACAAAAAAAACTTGCTTCTGGGATTTTGGAACACTTTTTGAAACACTTTTGAAACCACCATCCATCGTCGCCGACGCGATTACCACTCGCCGCCTCGCTAAAAGCCCGCCGTCAACGGTCGCCGGCCGCCGGTCGCCCGCCGCTGCCAGCCGCCGCCGCCCATCGCCCGCCGCCGGCCGTCGCCCACCTCCGGTCGCCGGCCGCCGCCGATCGCCGGTCGGCGACTGAAAAAAGTGTTTTTTTTTTAAATTACCAAACGCGTTTTTTTCCTAAAAATCGTAATTTTGAACAGAAACACAAAAAAATGTTTCTGTTCAAAAAATGCTCCCTGGAACAGAAACGCTACCATACGCAGCCTGAGATTAAGAGTGTGACTGGCATGTACAAATACTGAAATAACTGCAAACTTCTGGATGCAACTCAGTTTAATTCTTTTTAGCACAGGAATTAAAAAAATCTCATGGTGATGATGCAAAAGCTAAAAGTGAGAGATACAGAGGAGAGGCAGCAGGTTGGCCTGTAATACACCAGAAAGAAGCGTGCAACTTTTAATTAGCTCCGGAGTCTTACCACGTGTGGCCATGTCAAAACATTTTCACCAGATATTGTCTCTATACAAGGCTCTTCAAAGGCACATTGTTTTGCTAAAGGCAACATAGCAGACACTGCAACCACAATAAAAGAACTATCATGGTTGAATTCTCGACCAGCAGTAAATATCATTATTTGCAAATATTAAAACAAAGTCATTGGTATTTGATATTGAAACCGTATAAAGCACAATATAAAAAGCTAGGATCATGCAATTAGCGTGGAATAAGCTCAGTTGTAGATGAAGTTGGACTAACAGCAGCTCACAAATGCAATTAACACAACCAGAACTCTGACCCCATTCACCTTGCATTAACTTCAACGGTGAATGCTGAATAACTAACTAATATAGACAAATAGAAGGAGAAGAATTACAATTTGGCATAAGCATTCAGAGTGAAGACAGCTGCAGTTCACGACAAGTGCAAGTTGTGCGATGACATCTTACAATAGAACCATTTGCACAACACTTTCACCTAATACCCAAATTGCCAAATTTGCTTAAGAAGCTAAGAAAAAATCTAATAAAAAAACCCTAAACAATGATGACAAATTACCCCCCCCCTTTCCTTTTTCAATCTTTTTTACCATCCTCCTTTATAATTAAGGTCCAACAAAAAAGTGCCAATTTTTGAACTCATTGATATCAGAAAGCTGTATAATCCACATCAATAGTACTCACTATCAATCCCGTACACATTGCGCCAGAAATCAATGCTGTCACTATACCGGTCGCTATGTGTGACAGGGGCCATATACAACTGCAGTGACATAAACCAAAAATCAGCATCAATAGGACATACACTTCTATATCGAGTAAAGCAGACGCATTTTCAACTGATCACTTCAGTATGTGTTCAGAAGGAATATGGAGGGAGCAAAAACTTTCTTCAGTAAGTAACAGAACCCAATTTTTCAGTCAGAAACACCAACATGCACCAACCCATACAACAAGACCAAAAAAGAAGGCCTGAGATGCCATGAGCTTATAGAGACTAATTGAATTGTCAACTGAATGAGAATCTAGAGATACTCCGTATAGGACAAGAGTGGGATATTAAGATGTGTTTTAGCTCAGAGCTTCATTAACTTAGGACAATCTGACAGAGAAAGGAAAAGTTCCAGCAAATAGATATCATCATGTAAGCAAAAATAAGAATGAACGGCTAAAAAAGGTGGGCAGTTTCTGTATAGCTAAAGTGGCATGGGTGACAGCTTGGGCCTGGCAAGAGATCAAAGTAGAAATAAAAGCCGATGATCATCAAAAGTTTCCCTTCCATAGTCCAGTTATGCCGGCCCAGAGAAGCAAGACCATACATAATTGACATCATCGAACCTTTGCTATTTAAATGAGCTACGTTTTGTTTTGGAAGCTACTTTTTCTACAAAGGGTTGACAGGCAAGATACAGCTAAATGGAACTTAACATATAAATATTGTAAGAAGGCCTCTGCAGGCGGCACGTGCACTTGAGAGAGAGAGAGAGAGAGTTACCGTCGCATTTGAAGGAAGGATCAAGCCTCCAGGTTTCAGCCAGCGATCTCTTGCAGTTATGACACTGCCCAACATGCTCTACAATGAAATCCTCAAAGAACTAAGATAGCAAACAATTGCCTTAACATAGAGAACATTACTTATAGCATAAACTCATGCCTAAGATAAATGTAAAGGTTATGTGATTGATAAGATCTATCGACAAAAAAGCTCTACCATGTACCAGTTCAATATTACAAGGAAAAAGCCGTACCTCATAAAGAAGCATGTATCCCATCCACTCGGAGATTATCACATCGACCTCCTCATCAATCTCAACATCCTGCAGATATCACAATTTTCAACAAACTTTCACAAAGTTTCCATAGAAGTAAAACTTTATTGTCAGGCGTATCAAATGTGAGGACAGTCATTTGGCGCCAACAAGTATTGACACTCTTAATAATATGCCAATCCCCAGAGTTTTTGCTTTTATTTCTGCAAGTACACTGTCTACATCCAAAAGAAAGTTAAATATTACTCTCAAGCAGTTTTGGCATGACTAAATATTTCAATTTCTTGATTCACCAATGCAGCAACTATGACCAGAAAATTCCACCTCCCCTAACCTGACTCTTCCATTTAAAGCTATCTTCTAACTATTCTCCTTCTCTTTTTTAGAGAGAAAAGAGCGAAATGGGGCACCAGCATAGCTATTTCACACTCTACCACAGAATGTTCGGATTGTGGTCTTCCGAGTCCGACGTTGCATCGTCCCCACCGGACCACGGTACATCAAAGTCGCATAACCTCTGAAGAGGTCTTCCTAATATGGGCCGGGCTGTCACCATGACCCCACTGAAATGCCTACTAGACATAAGCCCCCTTCAAGATGAGTGGGCTGAAAATTCAATTCCTGGACTCTCAGGATTCAAATCTATGACCACCTAATGTTTTTGTCCAACGAGATCAAACGACTAACTGGAGAAAACTCAAACTAATAGAGAATGTAAGACTGAAACAAAAAGTCCACTCCATCATGAGATAGCACACTTCAGTACAGTCTATTTGTCCACGCCAATGCTCCATAAAGGTAAAAAGTTGCCAATATATCAAATGCCAAGTTGGAGGAAATAAGATAGACAAGCCAAGCAAAAAACAAAATACTCGAGAATTGCCTCATCTGATGAAGCCTACCTCAACTCGTCCATGTAATACTATGACTGTGTCAGACAAATTATTTGCTTTTACAACTTCATTGGCCTGCATAATAGAAAAACATGAAAGCAATCCAGATCATTACAATTCAGTTATCAGTTGATGATGCATTTACTACATCCAATAATTCTTGCTGTTTGCTATGAGACATCTATGAGAAGATATGAGAAAATTTATCATCCCATCTCAAAGACTCCCACTGAAACAGCCTCTTTTTGTAGAACCAACTTAAGAGGACCTAGCTACTGATAAGCTAAAACTAAAGAGCAATTTATGCAAGAATCTGTTAGTTCCAAGGAAACTATTTTCTGGTGGAACAGAACTTCCCCAGGACCTTTCAAACTTTTTGAAATACATAACAAATTATCTCAGAATAAATTGAGAGCGATAGTAAATCAATGTGGGAAGGAGGACCTACAGACTTTTTTAAACACAACAATTTTATACAGTGAATGATTGCAAATAACACCATAAAGACAAGAAAACTACAGGGAATAGAAAATTCTGCAAAACTGTGCTAGAGTACCTGCACCGCAATGTCACTTGCATCCACTGCATAAACCTGGATAGCAGAAACATAGCGGATCATTATGACCATCATACAGCATCATGAGGTTAATCCTCATAGTTCTGAAGTACCCAAAAGAAAAGTTGAAAGAGGAAACAAAACAAGAAAGGAAAAAAGGGCAACTTTTAAATGATAAATTGGTATATGCACGCCTTAAGGGCCATGACAGACTACATAATGTAGAAAGATATAAGTAAGAGCCATGTGGACAGATTTAGGGGCTCATTTGCTGACTGGCAATCCTAGAAGTGCTTAATATTATAAATTAGAAAGGATGAGTTGATGACTTCAAAGTCAAAAATTCTTTAACCGTGATATGAATATGGTCAATAAACCTGAACAACAATCCCCCTCTCCTTTCTCTTTAGAGAGTCGCACATTATAAGTTAACAACTCATGGCAAAGTAATCCTGTTCACAAAACTTGATAGATGTTACCGCAGATTGACTAGACAATGCTCTTAGTAATTTGGCATATTTTCCTTCCACTTTAATGCTCGTCGTGGAGCTTCTATATTTATCTCTAGCATTATCAGTCTCTCTGAAATGAAATAGTCTTTCTATCAATTAAGGGTTGCATATGTTTACGATGTGAATTCCAAACTCAAAGAGATGCTTCGACTGCCAAACTCCTACTACTTATCCGAAACAATACCAATCAAACTCTAACTTTCTTGAGTATTGTTATGTATGACCAGTCAAGCTTCATTGAAGCTGTTATCGATAGTATTATCTAATCTTCCATCCGGTATCCTACACCTGCCTTAGACAAAAAGGGCTAAAGATTTACAAAAGTAGTATACAAAACTTCTAGAGGAAATGGGTCGCAGAACAGAGAGATCTTTGTACTTTTCACCGTTAGTGCCCGTTGTGCCCCAGTTTTAGATGATGGAAACTAAATTTCAGTGCATTGAGTGACTTGCTTGTCAAACTTCAATATAAACTAAGCTTATTGTCCAAATGACTATTTGTTATTTTCTCAAAGACATTACTATGTCTCCACCTTTTGGGTGCATGTTGTTCATGGATTTGTTGTCAGTCATTGGTGGGTATATTGATTATTGTTGTCGTGAATAATTCTCATTCAACACACACATAATTGACTAGTTTCATAAAAAGAAAACCCGTTGGAAAAATAGCGATAGCTACCGAACAAGGCACCGTGCAAAGTAACTATGCATATCCCGGCAACAGATAAAAATCTTGGAATAGGAAAGTTTCAACAATGTCACACTGCATTAAAAGGTCGAATTATCAGGTTTCCCAAAAAAAAAAAATGGACAAAAACAGTAACTTGTAATCAGTCAATCTCCAATGCTTATTTGAATATCCTCCCACAAAAGTAGTAACCGGTATGGCCATCATGCAATCCCCAGCATCATGCTACATATTTTCCATTCCAACATTTGTCTAAACCAGCTCAGCATCCATACAAAAATTAATCATCACTCAAAATCTTCTACGTGGCAAAATATTTTCGATGAACTTCAGAAACATAGAGTAAACACAAGAACTCAAGTTCAGCTATGACTAAAGAAGGCAAGTGCATCTGAAGACTTCAAAGAATTATTCTGATCTTGGTAATAGCAGAAGTTTTCTATTCTTTTAGAAAAGTAAGATCCTAGATCCCGAATCTCCTGCCTTACAATACACGCATTGAATCGATGGGTGAGCTCTTTGTACGGCAAGTTGAGAGCTGTGCTATGGTAAATCGAATAGATGGATTCTCTCCCTCATCTATTTCCTTTGCCAGAGTCATTGTTTGACTGTTCCAATATATTTCGGGAAAAAGAGCAATAGGTGCCCCCCAATTACACATCAGTGATTGCGTCTCACGAGATCAATCATCTATCAAAATCAAAACAAACCCCAAACTAGTAATGGCTTTTCCAGCAATAACTTTCAGTAACAAGAAAAAAACGAAAATTAACAATTAACAAGCATAAGCAAAATGTTACTCATTTAACAACAAATATAAGCAAAAAGTTTACCCGTTTGGCACCAGCCTGGGCACAAAAAATAGAGAGAATGCCGGTCCCACAACCAACGTCAACAACAACCTGCAAATGCAACTATGATCAAAGGAGTGACAACATAGGTAAAATTCGGAACAATATCCCCAAAAAATGAAAACACATTTTAGGCTCGAGCAGATGATCATTCAAAAATGTATACTCTTAGATTGAAACTTAATTTTATGAACATCAACATCAACAACACCTTTATCCCAAACTAGTTGGGGTCAGCGATCGATGAAACTTAATTCTATCATCTTGAAAAAAAGATGCGACCAAGAAATATCATGCTGTTGTTATACACCAAATCACTGTAGCCAGGATACACGCCGTTATGACAACCAAGAAATGTGTAAAATAAGCCGAGGTTGCATGCCTACAAGATAATCAATCTATCCCAGTCATTTATGACTTTACTGACCAATCAAGACACTTAAAAAAACATTTAAATCATAACGAGGGTTCAAAATTTCTAGAATGATGGACTAAATTACCAACCGCACCAGGTACACGAAAGTTGGTAGAGTATTCAGCTTTCTCTGACACATAAAGGCCTTAATGCTATGTTTGGGAAATGAAGGAAAATGGGATGAATGAAAAGTTTGGGTAAGAAGTGGGGAAACTTTTAAAACTTTTGTGAGAAGGAATGGAGGGAAAATCATAATCTTATATATTCCGACCTAAATTTTCTTTCCCTCACTCTCCCAGACATAATTCAAGTAAAAAGACCATCTTTTATTGTTTCCGCAAAAATTGGCTTAGCTCATTTACCGACTTACAGATAAAACATTCTCTTCCTGTAGGTTCCAACAAGACCTATGAAGTCACGACTTTCTTTCTCATTACTTTTACTTCACCGTCATTATACTTACCGCATACAGGAACAAAAATGGGACTTGGGAATAATCATAAAAGCGGTAAGTGGTCGTCTCAATCCATTCGTCAATACTAGGCCAAAGGACACGAGCACTTGCTGGATTCATTAACTATGCAATTGGAAATTCAATTGAAAATGATTACAAAACTACTTAGCCCATTTGCCATATGATTGAATTTAAATGAAAAAGACTACAATTAAACTTCACTTCAGTATCTATCTTTTGAATCTAAAATTAGTGAAGGATGCTCAAATTACATTTTAAGCTTCAGGATGAGTATCACTATTTATCTTGTGAACCTAAAAAATAGCCGCACACCCACGTAACTCTAATAGTACTAGAGCCCATTTTACCTGAATCATAGGTGATCAGTTCCAAGGTGAGTAGCTTCAAAAGCCAGAACAATCGAGAACCGAACAGGACCAGTCTGTCGTGATAGTTTATCATAAATGAGCGTGATAGTTTATTATAAATGATTTTCACTTTACAACCAAGTGACGGTCTTAGCTTAGTAGTTGGGAGAGTATAATCATTCTATGGTGAGAAGGTCGAATCTCCGCTATATATATAACCAGGCTCATTCAGACCAGTTCCCAGGTTGGACAGCACCCAATGCTCCTCCTTAATTTGAACAGTCGCTGTGCATTCATCTGCATTTTCTTAGATTGAATTAAAACTTCATTATTGATCTCTTTCTACAATTATTTGCATATTCCAAATTATTTCTTCCATCTTGAAAGTGTATGAATGCTCTTAAAATCACATTCTAGTTTAGAAAAGAACACACTAAGTCATTCTTCATCTTGTAGAACCTAAACATAACACTGTCACGTCTCTTGTTACCCCTTCCATACTTCCTGCTGCATATATTAATTACACTATTGCTCTTCATGATATCAACAAGCATCCTTATTCGCCCCACTAAAATGGTAGGAAGAATTCCTTAGCACCCCAAAACAGCATCGATTTCATCAAACTCAAAAGTGCACAAAGCAAGTTTAAACATCTAAAAAGGCGAGAATACAAGCACTAGCATGTACTACGTGCGGTTAATGCAACCCATATTCTTGGAATATAATTATAGCTAAGCTAAGAGTGAACATCGAAATTACTTTGCCAGCAATAGAACTCTGATGCCGCATTATTGCTGCCCTATAAGTGTCTGTTCGGACACGATCCTGTAAAAGAAAAAAAGAAAAAAATTACTAACTGGAACAAACTTTCTTCCATATTTGACCCTCACAGACAGCTCAATAAATCACAATCAATAAAACTTCCCACACAGGCAGATAATAAATGGACTTCATAAGCATTTTATCAGGATCATCACAACCGCCGGCAAAAGATTTAACATGAAGAGTACACGGAATTATTGCAAGAACCTCAATATTGGCATCACTGTGCTAGTAACCCATATATGAATAACATGGATCTTGGAAAAACATTCTTTGAATGAAACAGAGTAAAAATTCCACGATAAAGGCATGTAGAAAAGAAGGTTCTAAAACAGAAAAGGGAAAAACCACGGAAAAAAAAGAGAGAGAGAGAGGATTTTCATGTGAAGAGTGGTAGCTCCCATCTCCCGAAGGTTCTTCTACTCCTTTCAAGCTGCACTAGATACATAATGTGAAGCTATTCAAAATAACCTTTTATATTCGAACGCTCACCTCTATTTCATTTGCAGCGCATCATCATTTTGGTACACGAAACAAAAAAAAAATGAAACAGCTCTTGGTTGAATAATTTAATCCATGAAGCAATTTTTCCTCTGGAAAAGTCATCCAAAGAAACAGGGAATACTATAATAGATAATGCTTGAAAGAACACACGATTGAGAACTACTTAAATTTAGTCCCGCTCCAGTAGAATCCTACAACTGTGCCAATCAACTTTTCTGTTCTTGGTGTTCAAAGATGCTTCTGCTTCTTTATAGCAAAGGCTCCAATTTGCCATTTAGCAATCCTCTGACAATTATAAGATGTATAGCATAGAAAAATCCATTTTAAGTTATACAAAAAGACACCTGCTTGTCTACCTCCCCGCGTAACATATCATATGGAACCACAAGTAGGCTTAACCACACTCCACAAGTTCATACAAGGGAACCAGAGTTCAGTTTTCAGTTATCTTGCATTCATGTACACTGCTAGCTCATTGATCTTTCTCCAGTCTCTACTGGTAAAAAACTAGTCCTATAAGCATAATAGGTCATAGAAGGGCACCCCCTTGGTAGACACTCCAAATTTGAGAAACACCAGTTTGCTGCACACAAGTTGTAATCTTTTAGAGCAAATATCTAACCTTGCTTTCCTACAAAGGCATAATTGAAGACCTGTGTATCCCCTAAACTCAAACCACATGAGCTCGTATTTAAGAAATCACTCCTCCAATTGACCAGGTGAACCTTGTCTGTACATCTACCATCTCTATACCTTCCCTATTAATTGCGGGTTGGTTTTTCAACCCCCCCACAGGAAATCCCCTTGATGCTTCTCAGTTCTCTATGCTAACGCATGAAGTAGTGGAAACAGTAACAAAATGAAAGCGATCGGAAAAATTCGACTGGTACTCTACATAAAGCACATTTCGCCAACTTCCAGCTGATCAAAAACTCCGAGACGGCACAACTAAAAGGCACATTCATCAAAAGTGTACAAGCTCAAAAACCGCCACAATTCATCAAGTACGCGAGCATCCCCAAAATCACACGCCCACAGGAGCGCGCATGCCGAAACGCCAAAAAACCGTACCTTGATCATCTCTTCATGAATGCCGAGGTGGGCGTACGAGTGAAAGTACGCCATATCGAAGTCCGTACAGGGAGGAGGCTTCTGCTCCGCTCGCTGCTCGCCATCGGCAACCCTAGGGGCACCGAAAGCATGAGCATCGGCCGAGTCGTGCGACCTGCCCCGACGTCCTCTCCGGCGTCCACGGCCCCTGTGAGGCGGCGGGGGGCTGTTGTGCTCCGGAAATGCGGCGCCTTCTTGGTGGTGGTAGTAGCCGTTACTGTAGCCGGAATCGGAAAACATCTCTCTCTTCTCGTCGTCGTTTTTAATCCTGACGGTGGTGCTTTTTAACGGACTAAAACAATGGACTGTGTAGGGTTTTCTTTGCTCCTTTTTTTTTTTCGGGGAATTTTCTTTTTTCCTCACTTTTTGGGATTTTATATATAAATATATGTGGAATTTGAATGCAAGCAATTTATTAATCGGATCGAGCAGATCGGCGCGAGTTTAGCATGAGCTTAAACTCGCTAAAATCTCGCCCATGCGGGTCGGGTTTTTATGCCTCGTTATAGTTATATATATATAGCTTCATAAAGATTTCCAGACAATGAAGTCAGTCGTTCATTTTTTTTTTCAAGGAAAGTGATTTTTGAAAATTGATTTTTTGAATTTTCGTCGATTTGATTCATTGAAAACGGTGAACCAACGGAAACACTTTTCGATCAATCAAAGTTTTAAGGCCTATATGATAACACTTCTAGAAGTCAATTTCTATGCCGGAAGTCAACTTGGCAGAGAAATCCGTTTGGTAGAGACACTTTCGAAGTAGAAATTCGTTTTGTAAAAAAATTGACTTATTATAAGATTTTTCACTTATGATAGGAATTTTTTGCTAATTTTTGAAAAGTAAAAAATTTTAACTTCTCAACTCCAAAATCATTTCTTAGACCACACCTGCCGCCTCCAGTGACCACTGTCGTCGCGGCTGCCCGTCGACCGCCGACGACCACCGCCGCCGAAGATTTTATTAATAATGTTTCAAAAGTATAAAATTTCAACTGTTATCAAACGAATATCTTTGATCTAGAGAAATCAATTTATACTTTTGAGGAGAAGTAGAGAAATCAACCTTCGGTCAGAAATTGATTTCTGATATAAAAGTGTTGCCATGCGCGCCTTTAGTATATAAATAGTGAATTTCTCTATCTAAAGAGGTGAAAATACTTTTCGAAATTTTGTTCTTGAAATTTTCTATATAATCAACTTCAACAACACTAGTTGGAGTCGGCGGTCGATGAACCCCAAAAATTCATAAAAATAAAGCAAAAATAATATAGTAAAAAGAGAAAATTATATAAAAATAAATAAACAAATATATATACACACATCCCTAGAATTTTCTGACCCACAGGTTCCACCAAAATGGCAAGTGATGAGCATACTAAACCACATCGCACTATTATGTTAACAAGAGGGAACTGAACTAAAGATCATGCTCAGAGAGAAGAGGAAAACCTTTTAGAAACTCATAGAGGTAACTCTCATATCAAACTGAAGGCAAAGTCTATCTTTCATTACGCACATATTAGCCTTTTATAGGCAAACAAATATATAACGAGACAAAATACATTGGATTCGCAGATCCATGACAAAATGTCACCAGGGGAATAGTGATGAATAGTATTGCTACAGTGAACAGTGCTTTAATTGCTGCTACAATGAATAGTGAATAGTGAATAGTGATCGGTGAACAGTACATTTAGGACAACAACTTTTAACCTCTTAGGGGCCAATTATTGGAAGAAAACACACATGCGACACACATAATTATAGCCTGCGACGATCTGGGTCATGATTGTAATTTGCATCATCGGAGTCCGAGCTGTCGACCCATCTTTCTATCTTTTATAGGCTCTCAAAACTTGTTCCTCTTCGAATGCTGTTATTTTGGCGTCTAGCTCTGGGTCATAAAAAATGCCACAATAATTGGAGCTTGACGGAACATCTGCAGAGCTCAAGCTTGAACCCGAAATGTAAGTATGTTATCCTAACAACAACGGCGGTTCTACCAGCCAAATATGGGACTGCCTTTCTGCATAACATGCTCACTCTTGAAGCTCAACCTTAAAGATCCCAGATATTTCTGGCTCATAGGTTCCACCAAGGTGGCAAGTGAGGAGCATACTAAACCACATCGTACTAATCATATTAACAAGAGGAATCTACCCAGAAGAATCATGCGTAAGGAGAAAAGAGAGATTTAGAAACTCATAGTGGAATATTTCATTTCACAACTGAAGGGAGAGTCCCCCCTTTCTTCTTACATTACTCAGCCTTTTATAGGCAAACGTTTGACACAAACAAACAAAACACATTGGATTCTCAAATCCAAATAGTTCCGCTACATGAACAACTTTTGACCTCCAACAGGCCAATTATTGAAATAAACAAAGCATACATCATTTTCAATACATGTGGTCGACACACATATAATTACATCCTGCGGCGGTCTGGGTCAGGGTGATAGTTTGCATCGGCTCAGTCTGAACTGTCAGGTCCATCTTTTGCTTTCTTGAATTCTCTAAAAAGACGGTCTTCTTCGTGCTCATTGATCAATGCATCTATCTCCGGGTCATCAGGGATTCCACATATAGGAAAATAATTATTGGACGGAACATGGGTGCATTGAGTAGAACTTGACGGCACATCCATTGAACTGGACGGAATATCCGAGGCGACCATGTTTGGCTAGGGAAATCCATAGTCAAATGGGTCTTGAGAGAACGGTCCTCCGTATGGATCATCAGCGTCCATTGGAGTGTCTGGTTGATTACTTTGGAACTCATCAAGTGATTCAAGTGTCTGTGGATGAACTCTAGATCTGTCCCATGAAAGATTAGTGGCTGGGTAAGGCCAGACTTATGAGGGGATGGATTGATTTTCTTGGGACAAAATCCTCTAAAGCTCTCGTAACTCATACTGAATTGCTAATAAAGATCTGGGTAGAGTAGGATGCACTTCAAACTTCTGCTTTTGAAGATCAGGCTTGAATGTGGTAGTGCCTGCCGGAGCAACTGATGTACGAGGATCTCCAGTTGGACCAATGTAGTACCATGGTCTGCGGAATAGGCATGTAGTATGCCTTTCTGGTTCAGGACGTCCAATGAATCTCTGCTGGACAAACATGTGTTTCCAAGCTTGCAATGGTTGAAACCATGTGAGTAACTCAGTGAGGGGTTTCTGGTCAGAGAAGTTTCCCATTAAAGCATCAGAGAGAACCTTAATGATCTTGTCCGTTGGAAATTCAATTGCTACAGTGTGCAAGTTAAATAAGTACCAGAAAAACCATTTGAGTTCCTTAGTGAACTCATGATCAGGGGTCCATTGTAGGAGACGAATAAAGGGATAAACCGGACCAAGTCCCCTGGGACTCAACATTAATCCTCCATGTTCTCTGAAAATACAGTGTTGGTAGTTCCAAATATGAAATGTCATATTATGGAATAAGACATTTTGTTCAATCTGTCGAGATACTTCTGGCGGGTATTTATGGAAATTCCATTGATGTTCTCCTCGTATAGGAGTGGCTCTGAAGGTACCAAGGTGAATGGGATTCTTTCGAATGTACATGTTGATGGAGGAAACAGGCTCTTTGGGTCGAGAGAGAAAATCAGCAAGGACATTTTTCTTTTCAGGAATGTATTTAGTATCAAATGAGTATTTTGAAAACCATTCTGCCCAACGCAGAAGTTGTGGATGTGGAATTTGCTTCTGTTTGAACTTGAGCATTTGAGGGAAATATGACATGTCCATTTCAACAAGAAAATGATGTCCAATGAGATGAAACTCGAATTTTTTTATGCCATTTTTTACGGCCAAGATTTCTTTGAAAGTGAAGTGGTAATGCATTTCAGCCTGAGAAAAACATCCACTTTTGTAAGCACAGATACGACGCTTACCATTGAGTTCTTCAAGAAGGACAGCGGCTCAATACTTGTTGCTAGCATCGGTCTGTAAAATCATTTTCCCTGTGGATGGGATTTGCAGAGGTGGGAGGTGCTGCAAGATCTCTTTCAGATAGACAACTACTTTCGTTTGTCTAGGTCCCCATGGAGATGCATTCTTATTCAACATCTTTGGAGTCGGTGAAGGGCTTTAGATATCCTTGGGACAAAATCCCTAAGATAGTTTACAACACCTAAGAATGATTGCACTTGAGTTGTTGAGAGATCTGAATCAGGGAACGTTTGTAATTCTTCAGCAAGATGCGGGCCAGGGCAGTACGTTCCTTCATTGAGGTGCATACCCAGGAATTCAATTTCCTTCTGGGCGATAATCATCTTCTTTTGGGAAAGCATAATGCTATGCTTTTGAATGATCTCAGTAAACTACTTAAGGAGCAGACAATGGGAATCTTCGTCTGGACTGTAAAGAAGAATATCGTCGATATAAATCTGAGCATGGGCCAACAAAGGCTGGAAGATCGACACATAGCCTTTTGGAAGAGAGACGGGGCAGTCTTGAGGCCAAATGAGACGACAGTCCATTGAAAATGCTGATTTGGGATACAAAATCCTGTCTTGGGACGATCATCAAGATATATTTCAATCTGCCAGAATCCCACTTTCAGGTCAAATTTGGAATAAATTTTGGCTTTGGCTAAACTGGAGAAAAGAGAATTTTTGTGAGGAAGAGGAAACTTGTCATCCTAGAGGAATGTGTTTAATGGTTGGTAATTAATAACAAGTCTGAGCTTTCCTCGATTCTGTTCAGCTCTTTTATCGACATAAAAAGCTTCACAAGCCCATTGAGAGTTTGAAGGCTCAATAAGACCCTGGGCAAGGAGTTCAACACATTCCTTTTGGGCAAGAGCAAAATGATCAGGGTTCATGCCAGAATGACTGGCTTTTGTGGGATTGACATCTTCACTTTTCTTGAAGGGCAAACAAACAAAGAAGTCTGGATTTTTCCAGAGGGGGTTAGTACAAGTTTGAGAGAATTGAGAGTGAGATTTTGCACAGCATGATAATAGAGTTTGGGTGATAGGGTCAAGTATTTCTGGTTGTATGACAAAGAGTCTTTGGATATCTACAAATTCTTTGAACTGGTCTTCGAACTTGAGACCATCGGGGACAATTTTGAGTTTGGGTAACTGGGAAAGAATATCTCACCCAATGATAAGATCTTTATCATGAGACTGACAACCAAGAATTTTAGTGGTGATGGAACACTGAGGGAAGATTTCAAGAGTCACTGGTTTACTGCGAAATTTGGTAGCAAAAGTATCTCCAGAGGCAGAAGTGAAGTATCTGGTATAAGAGGACCAGAAAGTCTCAGGGAGTATCTTTGTATCCATCAAAGAAGCAGCAGCTTTAGTATCTATAAGGGCTATGACTTGGATAGGTTTCGTAGATTCAGAGGTGAGTATATCAACAGGAATGTATGGGGAATGAAGAATAGGAAATTTGAGATGGAGTAAGTCTGAATGTTCAGTAGGGAAGAAAGCAAGAATATCTCTTGGAGAATCATCTGAATCATAAGAGTATGCTTGAATAGCACAAAGGGTATCAGGAGATGGTCCGTCTTCAACAGAGAAGACTGATTCAATGTCTTCATCACTAAGAGAAATACCTGTGGTCTGGGAAATCTTCTGGATCATGTAATTTCCCTGGCGCTTTGTTTGTGGACATTTCTTTGCATAATGCCCATTTTTATTGCAGATGTAACATCTGTCAGATTTTTGCTTGCTGATTTTGGAATGGCGCATTTTCTTCTTGTTGACACCTGATTTTTGATCAGTCTTTCATAGTTTATTTTTAAAAAATTCATAAAAAATCTATAAAAAGTTAAAAAAAAATTAAAAAATCATCTTTGGTAGCCTTGACCAAGCTAAAGGAACCATTTTTGATAAAGAAAAATAATTTTTCATAATTTTTAATATTTTTTAATATTTTCCAAAAATAGAAAAATACATGAAAAATGAAGAAAAATAGCGTTCGCTGTCGTAAAAATATAGAAAAATAGTCAATATTTTTATTTTAATTTCTTTTACATTTTGAACTCATAAATAGTCAAAATTCAAGTTCAATTGCATGTGTTTCTTCACGACGCATAGAGTTGAATTTAGCAAAAAAAAGTCATTCGAGTATTTTAATTTGCAAATTTCTACATCTTTTTTAGTCTTGACGTCCAATTAGATCGACCACCATCTACAATAAATGCCCCTTGCTGAATATTTTCGTTTTTGTTTCACATGATTTCATGGTGTAAAACGCCGAGTGGATCCCCAAATATAATCGGGTCGGCATGAGCTCGATAGCTCGTCCAAGACCAAACCAGGGCACGGCGAACCCCATGTGAGTACTCTCGAACTCCTTCGATGCTTCCTAATGCTTTTCTTAGGTTAGATCGTGTGTAGAATGGCTAGGACAGCTAAATCATTCTTGAGCTGTGATTGATAAATAGGACCTTACTAGGAATGCCATGTGATTTATTTGCATATCTAGATTCCTTGAGTTGGGCATTTTATTACTGATTGTGATTGCTAGGATAATCACTCCTATCTACATGAATTTCTAGATTTAGGGTTCATACCTTACTCATCCGCATGAATCTCAGGCTAGAAAATTCAGTCAACTTAGGTACCGAAAGGGCATCAACTCTGACAGTTGGTGTAACTAAGTCCCCGAAACCATTTCTCTGGTTCTCGCAGAATTGAATAGAAACTCCCAACTATTCGATTGGGTGGTCCAATCATACCCTAAAAAAATGATTGGTGGCGACTCCATGGCATGCACACTTAGCACATGTCACTAGACCACACTGAAAGTCGATCACGCATACCTCCGTTGCGATTTGGGTAATGGGCCTTGGGAGAGGCCCGCGTCCGACCAGACAGGACGGCCCATTAGCCCTCGAGAGCCCGACAACCTCAAGAGGGTCGCGACACTTCTTCAAAAATTTCCATTTCTTGCCATGTTTCTTTGACTTCCTAAAAGAAAGCCGCTTGAAATGGCGTTTCTTCTTGTGACCCGAACAGGATGGATCACAGCAGTCATTTGAACATTTGATCTTCAATTCTGGACGATGACAAGCTTTGTCCATATGGCGATTTTGCTGTAGATAAACTGAAACAGTTCCTTTTTACGGCATAAATCTTCTATGGCCACATGTACTGCTTGTTGGAGTTATCTAAACGTGACTTGTTGAATGGTCCATTTTTCAGACTAAAAAATCTTTTCAACTGCATCACTAATTTCCTTGGGAATAGAGGTGAGGAAAACAGGCTTGAGATTTACGTCTGCTCCAAGATGGTAGAACAACTTGGTCATTTCTCTGAAATGATGATCAAGATCTTTTCTGAATGTAGAGCAATATTTTCTTTCAAAAAACTCTTTTCTCTCGAGTTCTTTCTCATTTGCCGGTTGACCAATGAAGTAGAGATGGATGATCTGTATTACTTCTTCTAATGTCATGGTCAAGAAAGCAATCTAATCTCGTGACGAAACTGATTTCCACTAATCTTTCAAGGCTCATGTGAGTTTGGTGGTGAATTCAAGCAGGACTTCATAAGTGCTATGTTCCGTCAGGCTTCGTGCCATCATCCAGGCATGGAATTCTTGAAGCCGATCAGGCCATTTTCGATATGGGATATCATCAAATGAGAAGTATGACTTTGGTGCAGAGGCTGAACTTGAACAAGCTTCTGGAGGAAAAGTTACTTCTGCTTCAGTCATATGTTCTTCTTGGGGAGTTGGATCTGCCATCATGATTTTGGGAGTAGGGCTTACATAAAAGGAATCTTGGGAAGAGTCAGAGGAGAATGAGTCATCAGATTCAAAAGGAATTGGGTCAGGGATGGAAGGAACATATTTGATTATGGAAATGGACGGGATTTGGTGTCTGAGAAAATTCTCAAGTGGGTTAGACACCATAAGAGACTGAGAGAGGTGAGTGGGGGAATCAGGTGGTGTATGATGAGGTTCTGGCTTCGTAGGAGTTGAGGGAGTAGGAGAGGATGACTTTCTTTTTCCACAGGCTTTTTCCTTTTCAATCTCTTTCAGTTGAGCTCAGAGGGCTAAAACATTTGTAGTGGGAGCTGGTGGACCTGACTTAAGGAGTTCTGCAAAGGATGAAGAGGATCCTGCAGATCGAGCCGGAGACCTTTGTAATGGTGAAAACAAAGGGTCTATGGAAAATAAAGGCCGGGGTTGCTGGGATTCATCAAGTTATGCTTCCAGTATTTGAATTTGCTGCTTGAATTTGTCAATCTCAGGAGTCTGGTCTTCCAAGAAATGACTCCGAGGAATTTGTTGTGTCTCTAACAGATGCAGCCGCTTTTGGAAGTCTTCAAGCATCTTTTTTATCAAGGCAGTATCCTCGATCACCTTGCCAATGGCACGGTTTTGGGCAAGAGCATTCTCTGTTTGCCAGTTAAGAACAGTATCGAATGGAGGAGGAGGTTTTCTTCTACCAAAAGCATCAAGCTCATTTGGATAGGGTACTTTCGGAGAGTGGAAGAATTTCTTTTGGAGATCGGAGAAGCTTTCAACTGGTGGGAATTTGATGCTTGCGGAACTGGTTTGGCCTGAGCCAAATGAGGGAAGTGGAGGAAAGTCTTCTGGTTGGAGCATGCAAATACTTTGCAAGATAGGAGGGGGATTCGGGAGTGGTGCACATTTGTATGGCTCTGGAAGTTTGATGGGAAAAGAATGATTTTTCTTTATCCACTTTTGAATGGGTTTATAGAAAGGGGAAGTGACTAATTTTTTAATGGGTATTAGTGAGGGTGAAGGCGGAGATGATGATGGTGGAGGAAAATCTGGTTTACATGGAGATTCTGGTGTCAATACCTGAGGAGGTTGAGGCAAGCCATACCGTACCATGTATTGCCAGCGTCCACTGTCTTGTCTAAGCGGACCAACGGTAGGATCTCCATCAAGATAACTTTGGTACAAGGGATCTTTCTTCTTCTTTCGTCTTGAAGAGGGTCTATCATCTTCTTCATCTGTGCTAGTACATGATGTACACGCACAATCAGCATCCCAATAATAGTGTCCAGAGGGATCTTTATAATAGTGGATAGGTTGTCCCTGGGTATTAAAGGAATAGATGAATTGTTTGGGATCTGGACATTCCATACTAACTGCTTCAGATGGACAAGGGGTGAAACATAGTATGGTCGGGAAGGGGATGGGAATGAGGATGTAGCATATTCTTTTTCTTTGGCAAACTTGATGGTAACAGAACCATCTTTCTCCTTTGTGAACTGGGGTTCAGACGATTGGACCGGTTGGGAATTATTGTGCAGCTTCTCATAATTAGTGACCCATGCATCCGGAAGTAGCTTAACAAGCTGATCTCGTGGGATCTGTCTTGGAACATGAACACAGGAAGTCTGATCTCGATCAACAGAGATGACTAGGGCTTCATCAGCTCCTGGGAGGTTGAGATCTATGGCATGATTCTGGACCCGATAGACCATCTGATAGTGCAAAGTGGCAGCAACAACATTAGAAGTCTGGGGGGCACCAGTAATCTGCAGCTGGACCTTCCAAGCCGTCAGCAGGCTAGGATCTGCTAGAGCCATGTTGAAGTTTGGAAACAAAGTCACGAAGACTGTGCCAGCATTGAGTGTCGTTTGAATAGTTCCAATACAAGCATGTTGATAGTCGAGAAAACGGGTATCAAGAAGAGCAATCCTTGCCACAACAGGAAGACCTTTACGGCCATGGAATGAAAGAGCAAGTCGGATGGCTCCAAAATGGAGATGGGTAAAGCCCTGTTGAGCCCATTGAAGAGGGAACTCTTGAGGGATTTGGAGGGTAACAAACTGCTCTTGCTGAGTGGCTAAGATGTGGTGCTGGTCAAACTTAGAGGACTGAACATATTCGTTAACAGTTCGAGGAGTATGTCGAATAAGATGTTTGATGGATCGGATAAGAGAGAAAGAAGATGGTTTGGCAAAAGCTGAGTAAGGATTAATGAGTGGAAGGTGTGTCTCAGAAATCTTACTATATTCAGAATATGCAACTTCATAAAGATAGTCAATCTTAGATGTAGAGGATTTGCGGAGTTCATGAGGGGGAGCTAAGGAAAAGGAAGATTCATGGACAATGGGTGAAGATTCTGGAAATATTTCCATGTGTATGAAAGATCTCCTAATGCAGGTCTTTGGTTAGATTCATAATATTAACATTTTGACTAAGCAGACTCAGCTGACGAAAACCATAATCGTATGGGTTACGTGACAAAGGGCCACCCCAAGGGTCGTCTATATCCATGGAAGAGTTTGGTTGATTCTTCTTAAACTCGTCAATAGCTTCAAGTGTCAGATGATGAACTTTAGGTCTATTCCATGAAAGATTATCTGCATGATGAGGCCAAATTTTCGAAGGAATGACCTTGTTTTCTTGGAATAAAAACCTTTGGAGTTCACGAAGCTCGTATTAAGTTTTCATTATAGACCCGGGCAATGTGCGGTACACATAAGACCTTTCTTCTTGTAGATTGGGCTTAAATATAGTAGTCCTGGAAGGAGCTACTTCTGTTCTTGGATCTCCAGTTGGGCCAATATAATACCATGGCCTGCTGAAAATACAAATAGTGTGTCTTTCTGGTTCAGGTCGTCCAATGCGCCTTTCTTGTACGAAGTTGTGTCGCCGTGCTTGTAATGGTTGAAACCATGTAAGTATCTTAGTTAAAGGCTTTTGATCAGAGAAATTTCCCATTAATGCATCTAACAAAACTTTGATGATCTTATCAGTGGGGAACTCGATAGCCACATTATATAGGTTAAATAGGTACCGGAAAAATCATTTGAGTTTTTCAATAAACTCATAATCAAGAGACCACTGTATTAAACGGATAAATGGATAATTCGGGTCACGCCCACTTGGATTCAACATCAAACCTCCATCCACAATACTAATAGCTCTATTATACTCCGTCCTAAGATAAATCGTACGTCAATCTATTTCACACTCTCTTAAATCTTGTTTTACTACTTTCCCACAAGTAAGTTTCGGTCAACCTCTTTTTTTTTTTCGTGGTATACTCTCGATAACAAACTTCTGTTCGTACTGGGGTATTTAAGGGCCTTCGAAGAATATGCCCAAGCCATCCCAATCTATGTTCTCTCATCTTTTCTGCCACCGGTTATACCCTAATTTTCGTCAAATATCTTCATTCCTTATCTTATCTATCCTTGTATGACCACACATCCACATTAACATTCTCATTTCCGCTACTCCCATTTTATGCTCATATTTCCTCTGTGCTGGCCAACATTCAGCTCTGTATAGTATGGCAGATCTTACTGCTATTCTATAAAATTTTTCTTTTAACATAAGAAGAATTTTGCGATTACACAAAAATCCTGATGCACTGCGTCATTTCATCCAACTTGCTCTGATTCTATGGCTTACATCCTCATCAATCCCTCCCTCCTTTTGCAATATTGATCCTAAATATCTAAAAGTATCATTCTTGGGTCCCTCGTGTCCGAGCATTTTTACGGCTTCTTGATCCTCTCTTCCAGCCGTGTCGAACTCACACTTCAAGTATTCCGTCTTACTTCGACTTAACGTAAATCCTTTAGACTCCAACGTGCTTCTCCATAATTTTAATTTAGCGTTAATCTCAGCCCTAGTCTCATCAATAAACACAATATCGTCTGCAAATAGCATACACCACGACACTTCATATTGAATATATTTTGTTAGCTCATCCATAACTATAGCAAAAACGTAATGACTTAAAGCAGAACGTTGGTGTAAGCCTACTGTGATTAGAAAATAACTTGACATGTCATTACAAACCTTCACACATGTAGTAACACCGTAATACATATCCTCGAATGAAATTTTCTATATAATATTTTCTATATTTTATTTTAATATTATGTTATATATATTTTTTGTTTTTCTATTTCCCTCAATTGGTCCTTGGCCCTCGGCGATGGCCACTAACCAGCCCTTAGCGCAGCCTGACGAGGCTTGAGCTCACCCGATGCAGACAAGCTCAAGCGTCGCCAAACAAAGCCCGGCCCTCGAGCTCGCCGAATCTAGTCTCGAGGCCGAGCCTCGCTCATCTTCATCTGGCGAGCTCGTGGCGACCATTGGCCGGTAATAGAGGAGGAAGAAGGTGAAGGGAAAAGAAAGAAAGAAAATAAAATAAAATAAAAATATTTAAAATTAATTTATTAATATAAAACTATAATATTAAAGCATTTTTCAAATATAATCCAAATACTAGAAAATATTTCCGGACAGACATCACCAAATAAATGAAAACTAACTATTTTTCTTGAAAAATGATTTCCCGAAAAGTATTTTCCACTTACATGTAATTTTACACCAAACAAACGCACCCTGAATGTTGTACTTTTTGTACTTTGTGATTGGTTAGATGGACTGATGATGATATTTTCCTATAATAAAGTACTTAATTTAAGGTAATTTTTTTTTCAAAAATACAATTTGCAAAATCCACTTCATTAATTTCATGTTTATATCAAATAGACTCACGCCATATTTTCACCGCAAAAGACCATGAATTTATTGAGTCGACCCGACTAATTTCGAGAGTACTTATCGATCAAAAGCACTGGATAATTTTGTTGATACATGCACTTAATTCAATATCAAATTTCTTTTAAAAAATTCACAAGGAACGACTTTTTTTTTTGTCGAAAGGAAAATTTTCATTTCACACGAAAGAGATGTATATAACTTCAACATAGCAATGCAAATCAAAGTAAATTTGAAAAATGAATCAACTTGGTATAATATGTAGAGAGTCACTCATTCCACAAACATAAAGACGGATCTGTCATATCAAAGCACAGTCGGCAATCGATCGTCGAGATTTCCATCTCCAGCTACGCATTGTCAAAGGTGATGCACATCTAGGTTTGGTGTCTCCAACAATGAATGAAGAATGATTTCCATTTATGGATTTATTATTCACATCCCCTCTTTTATCTCAATATGCTAAAAACTTTAACTAATGAATAAAAATAGATTGTCTTCGACTTTAGCATAACCCTACTTTTTTTTGGGAGGGGGGGGGGTGTGTTTGTTCATATTCTATTCGTGCTAATTTCATAAAAAAAAAATCAACTTTAGCACTAACACGATTCTGGGTCGAACTTTTTTTATCTTATAAAAAAGCATCAACTTTAGATCCAATGACGATTCTGACCCATTTTTTTTTATCCCATGAAAAAGCACAAACTTTAACTCTAATCCTAAATCTGCCCCCTTTAATTTGGAACCATTAATTGTCCAACGTGACAATTTCATGCCATCAATAAATCCACGTGGCTTGGTGATGTGGATTTAAGGCATCGTCTTCTTAGCACGGAATTTGAAGTTGTTCATGCACTTCAACTTTGGCACAACTCTAAATACGATGGTTAACGTATTTATCGTCTCTTCACTTCCCTGCAAGCATCAGCTATTAAACTAGAATGTGAAGTTGTGCATTACCACCCTCGGAGAAAGGCCATGGACGATATCCTCTAAGCTCACGACTAAAGCCTTCCTTTTTTAACAAGTCCAACTCTACCCTCTCATCGAAGAGAATGAACAACTTCATATCCCGTACCAACAAGATAATGAATAGTATCTTAAATCCATGTCAATAAACTACGTGAATTTATTGATGATGTAGAATTGCCATGTTGGACAACTAATTATTCCAATAAAGGGGTCGAATTTGAGACTCGAGTTAAAGTTTGTATTTTTTCATGGGATGAAAAAAATTTGGGTCAGAATCGTCATTGGACCTCAAGTTTGTGTTTTTTTATGAGACAAAAAATGTTTGAGCCAGAATCGTCATTAGACCTAAAGTTAGAGTTTTTTTAGGAAATTAGCTCTATTTTATTCTATTGTACAAGCCACCGTGTGTGCTATGTGCACGCATAGGTTGTGAAACCATGCCCTCCTTATGCGTTTCCACCCCAACTTTCCCCGAAGATGGGGATTCGAATCCCTCACTCCCCCCCTTCCCAAGTGAGAAGAGTGGCCACTGAAGGATTGAACAATAACAACGAGGAAAAAAAATAAAAAGACAATTCCTTCTAAGAAATGGAATGAGTTAGAAGGAAAGGAAAGCTAGGTTTAGATTTTAGGAAATAATTAAAACAAAGAAGGTAAGTGCAATTTCTCCGATTATATACAAATCCTTTTTTTTTTTGGCATGTAGGCCGCACTATTATGGTATACACGAAACAAATAGATATGAAACAAGACGATTTGGCATGCTAAGTCTTACAGTTAGCAAAATATAAGCAGTACAACAATGGAAAAGGTCCTCAAAATGACAAAATTAATCTTGAAGAGACGTAGAGGAAAAAAAAAGGAAAAATGGGGAGTAGAAGTGCAATCTAGTTAATTGTTTTTTGATTGGCGACAGAGAATGTGTCCTAACATATATAACACAAATGGGTGATATTGTAAAATAACATACAAGAATGTACGATTTACATCATAATTATTCTCGTTAAAGCGATTCTTCGTCACGGTGCAAGGGGGGTTAGAGCCAAAACTGTCTATGGGCACAAGTTGAAACAGCTGTATGATGAAGCAAGATTTCTCAAGGCTAAAATGGATCAGAACTCGTGAACAGGGAACTTCTAATCACTTAGAAGTATGTCGTACGACAATTGATCAGCCGTTGCGATGATTTAGGCTACGTATGGTAGCATTTCTATTTCTGGGAGCATTTTTTGAATAGAAACATTTTTTTGTGTTTCTGTTCCCGGTTACGATTTTTGGGAACAAAAACGCGTTTGGTAAGTAAAAAAAAAATACTTTTTCTGCCGGCGGCGGCGGGCGGCGGCCAACGAATGGTGGCCGCGTCGGCGGCGATAGATGGTGATTGCAAAAGTGTTCCAAAACCCAGAAGTAATTTTTTTTTTGTTTCTTGAAAAGTGTTCCTTGGCACAAAAGTGTTCAGCGGAACACTTTTGGAACATACTTTTGGAACAGAAACACTTTTCCTGGCTACGATACATACGCAGCCTTAACATCACAAAAGTGCAAGTTGCTCTGAATCGGGATTACAAACGTGCTCGAGGCGTTTATTTGCGAGACTTGTAGGGTGCTTGATGGGACTTGAAGTAGCCGAGCATCTATCCCCATGCCTTGGGTTACTGAAAAAACGCCTAAAAGAGCAAGATGTCGAAACCTTGCGCGTATGATGCAAAGCTAGGCAGATGAGGTGGAAAAGATGAAAATTATCAAAAAAAGTCCTAAACCTATTAGAATTGTGCCAATTCAGTTATAAACCTTTTTTTTTTCGATCAATTCAGTCCTAATCCTTTTGTAATTGTGTCAATTCAGTCCATCCGGCCACTTTTGGCAGGCCGAAGCTGTCGTGGATGCTGGCCGGTGTCGATTTTTCGACGAATTGATATTTTAATAATATTTTTGAATATTTTATTTTATTTTTCATTTTTTCTTTCTTTTTTTCCCATACTGTTTTTCTTCCTCCAAGGTCCGTTCTTCTCCCCCAGATTGAAGATGACGATGGTCCTCCAATCTCTATATCACAGTGACTCCTCCATCTTTGTGCATATGATACCGGCAAACTGGACAACTTTCGAGCCTAGCCTTGCCTCGCCTCGTGGTCGATGTGCGAGGCCGAGCCTCTCCAGCCCAAATCTGGTGAGGCTCGACCTCGCCGTCGCCACGCGAGGCGGGCTAAGACAACCCTCTTCTTCTTCGCCGCCGCCGCCGTTGTCCTCCCATCTCTCTCTCGCGGTGGCTCTTTCATTTTCGGGTATCAGATACCAATACAATCTTCGTGGTTGTGTAGATCTGGCGAGGCTCGACCTCGTTCCTTGGGGGGCCGGCATGACGAGATCTCAGCCGGCCTCTCCCGACGATGGCGAGGTCGAGGTTTGCCAATTTTGGGCTGGCGAGGCACGACCTCCCGCAGCCACAGCGACGCAAGGCAAGGCTCGGGATTGAAGATGACGATGGTGCAGGCGACCTTGGCCGGAGGCCCTTTGCCTCTGGAGATACTTCCAGATCACAAGATGAAAAGTTCGAGTGAGATCTTCATGGAGGAAGAAGAACAATAGAGGGAAAAAAAAGAAAGAAATAAAAAATGAAGAAAAAATGAAAAATAAAATAAAATATTCAAAAATATTATTAAAATATCAATTCGCCAGAGGGCCGATGTCGGCCGACATCCACGTCAGCACCGGCCGGCCAAAAGTGATCGGATAGACTGAATTGACACAATTACAAAATGTTTAGGACTGAATTGGCCGAAAAAAAGTTTATGACTGAATTGATACAATTGTAATAGGTTTAAGACTTTTTTGGTAATTTTCCCCGATGTTAAGTGCAACATTCACCTATAGAGTATCTCATGAGTAAATTCGTGTTGTAGAATGTCGTAATTCGTGTAGTTGCCCACAAGTGCCGAATTGGGTTGCGACCTTAAGGTTTAAGGGTAGGTTTGTTCAGAATTTGAAATGAGTTTTGAGGAAATATAAATGCTTTCAACTTAAAGGGGTTTAGGAAAATGCTAATTGCGTTTGGTAAAATCTCATTTGAAAATGGGTTTTGAGTTGAATTTTGTTTGGTAAAAATAACATTCCAAAGGAGCTTTGAATGTAATTTTTTAATTTTTAATTTAAAAATCGCCATTTGTCGGACAAAAGAAGAAGATAAATAGTAAAAAAAGGGGCAAAATTGAAAATATAGAAAATTGATGATGTTAGTTTTGGAAAGAAAAAAGTCTTTTAACATTCGGCCAAATGTTGAAAGCCCAATACTGGTCCCTACGAGCATTGGGCTTTCAGCTTTTTCAAAATCAACATTGAGTCAAATACTGACTTAAAGCTAAATCAAATATTTCAGTATTCTTTCAATGGGCTTTAGAGATTAAAAGCTCCTTTAAAAATGCTGAACCAAATCCGAATTTCGTTTTTTCACCCGTCTCTTCAAGAACTTAGAGGGCCCCATTGACCCAGCCCACTCTCGGACAGTGATCAGCGAAATCACGACCGTCGGATTCGATCACAAGCCCTCCAGAAAGTAAAACCCTCCTTGAACCCTCAAGTGACCAAGTGAAATCAGCAGTCGCTCCCTCGCTCCCCCGCTCGCTCCCACCGAAAGCGTCGCAGCCCCAGAAGCCGAGCGGAAGAGGAAGCGGAGAGGAAGAGAAGGGTTCAGCAATGGCTGGTGTGGTACCTCCCGAAGCGGTGAAGGCTACGGCCACAGAGAAGGCGGCTCCCGAGAAAGTGGACTACTTGAGCCTCCCGTGCCCTATTCCGTACGAGGAAATCCACCGAGAAGCTATGAGTGAGTTCGGTTCCAGATAGCGCTACGAATGACTAGCTCCAATCGTTATTTTTCCAATTCGTGATTTCGTGGTAGTTCGAGTTCTGCTGTTGAGGTTCCAGCGAGCAACGAGTGTCGATAGCTGTGGTGTTGTGGGATGTTCTGTTGGGAATGGGTCTGGCGTGATCCGTCTAGGTTTTTAGCAGTAGTGGGTAGGGAATAGAGATTGGATTAGTTGATGGGGTCTCGTATTCAAGCGTGTGTTGAAAAATGGTAAACATCGTTCATTTTGGACTGCTGCACTGTGGTCATTTTCTTATTTTCGCGGACAGGGTAGTAGCTGTTCGGGGTTTGGAGCATCCAGTGTTCCGAGACTAAATATGAAGTATCCATTGTTGTCTCGAACGGCATTTCATAGTAAAGATAGATGGAGATACATTTGGGCTTTTGGGCATTCAGGCATGAGATCGAGAAAGTTGAGAGGTGCGAGGGAAAGGATTTTTTTTTTACTTTCGAGATGTTTTGAGTATGTTATCGGATACAAGACCTTGGTAAGCCACAGATGCATTATCTGAAGAAGAGTTCATTTGCTGTGCATGTTCTTGATTTTATTTTTAGATTGCTTGTGAGGTAACTGTTGGACTTAGACCAATGGTGAAAGATATGCAGGATAGAAAGCTATACTGCTCTCTTCAGCTGCATGGCTTCCGAAGAGTAAGAGAATTATCCCTCCTTTCCAAGTTACTGTCTCTGCAGCGCCAGCCTGCTCCTCACCCGCATCACAAATTCTGTAGTGGCTTGCCTATGCTTCAAAAACTGCTCCAAAGCCAATATAATCTCTTTTTGGAGAGTGGAGATTTCTCAATTTTGACTCACATAAAAAAATGAATTCAATAATCAACTCTTGTGAATTGGAGATTTTGCAATTCAAGAACAAGTAAGGAGTAGGTTGGCGATTGTTTCTAACAACATGTTGCATTTAGAAATAATCATCTTTAATAAATGTGATAGGCTGCCAGCAACAAGATTCGGTTGGATTTGAAACCTAGGTTCTTTGGCTTCTGTTTAATTCGTTTAATGGCATATAGGAATTTCATTTAGAAAGGACAATCAGTTCTGTCGAATTCAATTCTTAATCTATCCAGAACATGATGTGTACAGTTAATGGAAAATTTTACAGCTGATGGCGCCTACTTATTGCATCTTTAAGAAAGTTCTGGCAATATCCTCTTGTACATTGACTATGAAATATCTTATTTTACTTATACAGTGTCTCTGAAGCCAGACCTTTTTGAGGGGTTTAGGTTTGATTTTACCAAAGGACTTAATCCACAATTTGCTCTGAGTCACAGGTAGATTTGCTTGGTTGCTTTGTATACTTGGTTTGGTTCTATATTTACTTGAGTGTGCCTATGCTTATTTGAACTTGTCATTGTCCATCAGTGTGTCTATGGGAGCTGCTGAAATTCCTTCTCAATCTTCTGAGACTATCAAAATCCCCACTGCCCAGTACGAGTTTGGCGTTAATTTTATGGACCCAAAGGTATGGTCATTCTCTGTCAGGTTTCTGAAATGATGGTATTAATTCTGTGGTGTTAGTAGTGTCACCACTACTAGCTCTCCCAATATTTGGTTGAAGGGAGTCATTCTGTTTTTAATCTTAATACAGTTGATGCTATTTGGGAGGCTTTTGACGGATGGTAGATTAAATGCTAGAGCAAAGTGGGATTTGACCGACAATTTTTCTTTCAAGGCTAATGGGCTGGTACATGTTTACTAGATCTTCTCTCCCTTTTTTGTCTTCCTATTTTGGTTTGATAACTGTTTCTCATGTTGTGAATGATTAACCTATAACTTTTTTCTCAGCTTACCGGCGAGCCACATATGTCGCACGGCATGTTCAACTTTGACTACAAGGTCAAGTTTGTTAATTTTTTTTTTAATCATCTATTTTCTCCTTGCGCAGTGTCATAGTCAAAGATGTGCCTTTTTCTGTTTCCGAAGATTGAAGATATGCTCTCACATTAGTGTTATCTAAATTAGAGTTTAAGATAGTATTATCTTTTGCAAGAAACAGTGAGAGGTGCACCTTAGAGATCCCTTGCATCATAGAACTCAGTAATGGATACTTTGGGGCGGTTTACGTGTGAACTTGAGCCTTCATCCGATGGACTGATGTCTGTTGGGAATTCTACAATGGTTGTGTTGCTGCTTTTATGTTATTGATTTCCTGCTTAGCTTTTTTTCTTTTACTTTTATAGGGAAGTGATTACAGAGCCCAGTTTCAAGCGGGAAGTGGTGCCTTATTTGGAGCAAACTATATTCAGGTACATGATATATCTATTCATGCTGTGACTTTAATATCTCCTTTTGCATGGTCAAGACTGAGAGAAAACTGAATCCATTTATCAAGAATGTCTGTCAAACTTAGTGAAAACGGAAGCTCTTCAATTTTTATTTATTTTTCCCTTGATTGATGGAAGCTTTTCACTATGTATGAGTTCGCATCTTAACGCATTATTTTGTCAGGAATCGGCTGTTTATGTATGTATAAAGAAGCATTTGCAAAAATTGGCTATTTGAGGGAGTTGTTTACTCATGAACAATGATTTTGATTACATAAAAGGTCAATGAGATCCATAAGTACACAAGCATTTGCAAAAATCTCAAGATTGTAAAGTATGAACTATCTCTATATAGTAATGAGGATCTCTAATCTAATCGTGCATCTAATTTTGTTTCATAAGTGTGCACAGACAATCTTTCCTCTCCACTTCTCAATTAGTAAAAGTTCTGAACCTCTCGTGATTTGAAGAAAGTTTAATCCTCAGATGTCAAGAATATTGAGTTCGTGTTGCCTCATTTACTAGATACATTGTCAAGGATTTCCCTGTACAAGTTTCTTCTTCATCGCTGCATTCCATGGAGGAGCCAAAAGTTTGTGTCAGTGTCATGAGTTCATCAAATTTTGGTTTCTTTTTCTTTGATTAACAGCTATAGATCTGTTAACTCGGGGCAGCAGGATGCTATTAACTCTCCTGTGGAGATTCTCTTATCCTCCATGGTGTAGCTCTCATCGGCTCCTCTCACTCATCTTTTCTTGCAGAGTGTGACACCTCACCTTTCTTTGGGTGGTGAAGTATTTTGGGCTGGACAGCATCGAAAGTCTGGTATTGGATATGCTGCTCGATTCAACACAGATAAAATGGTGCGGCACCTTGGCTATTGCCCTTTTTTTGGTGAATCAGATTAAAGTTTGCTCTTTACTTACGGAATTCCATTATCAGCATTTTGCCCCTTGGAACACTACACAACATATATGGATCTCAGTGATCTCTGTTTCCAATGATCATATTACCATTTTGCTGTCTCAAGTATGTCTTTGGATGTGTTATGCTATTGCCATCATGGTGAATGGTGATTCTTTGTTAGCACTCTGGTTATGAAATATGATGCTTAACATAAATGTCCGACTGTTGGATTGAATTCTCAACTATCGATCACTTATGTACTATGCATTTAGCATGATTGTCACACGATGGAGTGTGTAGAGAAGATATATGGTTCTGTCTGGCTTTTGGAGAAGGTTCTGCTGTCTAAGCTGATTTGTTGAAAAATGATTTTCTTGTACACGCTAGGTGTGCATTCTCCAAAGATAAGAAATGCAATTGTAGTGCCCAGGTCTATGAGGCGAAGGTTTTCATTCCTTTGTTAAGACCTTTTTCATGTCTATGATATTCCACCTCGTCGTAGTTGGAATCAAGGGCCTTCTTGAATTGCTAGATGATAGGAGCTATTGCATTTCTTATCCATTTCCTTACTGTGAGGTTCACTGTGTAAGCATTCTCTTTATATGACTTGTAACCTCTGTCACGGTGTATTCTTGTCTATATAGAATATCGATTACACTGGTCTTGTGATATTTTTTTACCTGGTTTTCCTCATTGTTGGAGTTGCTTTTGACGACAAATTTCCTTGAGCATCTGTCTAGTTATTTTCAAAAGCCTAACTAAAGGGCAAGCAGATTGATAGGTGCAGTTTACATTTTTCATAGTGTGGTTTATAATCTGTCAGAGGGACACATGTATTGTAACTCACATCGCTTGTGGATGTACTTTTCCTGTCTGGATGTACTTTGTGGTTTTCTCATGGTAATTGTCATCGTTGCTAATGCATACAGGTCGCTACAGGACAAGTTGCTAGCACTGGAATGGTCGCATTGAGTTATGTTCAAAAGGTGTCTGAAAAGGTGAAGTAGCTAGGCTTTCCATACCATTTTTGCCTAAATTAGTGTTATTGAGGGTTTTCTTATGATTTTTTCCATCTCAATCAGGTTTCTTTGGCAACTGACTTCATGTACAACTACATGTCAAGGGATGTAACTGCAAGCGTGGGTTATGATTATCTCCTTAGACAGGTAGACTTTACACATGAAAATGTTTTTGTTGTTTTTTCGTTGCGTAAGATATGGCTGGAGCCATCAACTTTCCTTATTTACACTTGAGTTTGGAGTGGGTTGTTTTTAATTTTTGGGTAGTAATGGATTACTGCCTTATTAGGAGCCATCAACTTTCCTTAGTCACACTCAACTTGAGTTTGGAGTGGGTTGTATTTAATTTTTGGATAGTAATGGATTACTGCCTTATTAGGCAATCTTTTTTCCTACTCCGTAGCTTGTGCACGACCAACTACAATGTTTACACGGGTTAGTGTAGCTTGTCTATGACCACAAGAATTGAAAAATTGTCGCCACTAATTTCGTATGTTCATTATACGTAATTTTTATTTTCCAAAGGCCCTTAAGTTCCATTTTCATTGTTTCTGTGCCTTCGTAGCCAGTAGCAATGCTGCCATTGCGAGCATCAACATTGCCACATCACATTTTGTACTACTACTGCCAATTTTTACAGTGCTGCTGCCATGATCTTTGCTAGCGACCTCTACATTTGCAATTCCATTGCTTTGAATTAGCGTAAAAAAAATTCGTGCAAACTTAATTGAATTACAAATGGCACTAGAAATGTGAAATTTGAGTAAGTTCAGCACAGTTTTACCGAATTTGTTAATTATAATTTAAGAAAATGTCAGTCCTATGGAATTGAAACCCATGCAATTAAGCACCTTTAAATATCCGCATTTGTCACTAGAACATGTTAGTTGGTATTGTTTTGTTGATTGGATTATCATCACTTGATCTCACTTTATTTATGATGATAGATCACGAAAGATATCATTGTTAATTTGGTGTCAATGAGTTGGCTCTGTTATTATTTTACTTTGGTACGCACTTTGTTGTTTAATTTCATATCTCGTGAGAATCTCCCAATGTCCTGGGAATGCTTCCCTTCCTTAACCATCTTTTGGCTATTACAGTCTCGGCTAAGAGGGAAGATTGATTCTAATGGTTGTGTTGCTGCATTTCTGGAAGAGCGATTGAATATGGGTCTTAACTTCATATTGTCCGCGGAGGTAAGTTGCATGAGTTTGGCAGACAATTTTCCGTGTACGTCTTGAACCAATAACGAATATAGAACATGTTGTCTACATATATTGCAGTTGGATCATAAGAAGAAGGACTACAAATTTGGTTTTGGCTTGACAGTTGGGCAGTAAAATTTGATGCATGGAGCTGTTGATGAATTCTCTCTTCCCTTATTTATGCTGCAAACTGCAAGTTTGTGGGTCGATTTTCCTTTCGATTACCGGAGAGCTTTTGTTGTACAATCCTCGAGTATAAAATGGTTTAGCTAAATTTAGCAGCTCGAACATTATTCAAATGGCTCGGAGCCGTTAATTCTTTTTGCTCTTTTTTTTCTTTTTGGAATCATAGTTATCTTTATCTGGAAGCTAGGTATGTTTCGTGCAAATTAAGGACTTGCCACGACTTTTAATTCTAATCTCTCTGAGCGAAGCGATCTCTCCAGAGGATTTATACTGCTGATTAATGGCTGTACTTACTTTTGAATCTTTACCTCTGGTCCGGAGGAGTGCGCACTATTTCTCGAACAGCTTGATTTAACCCGATTGACATAGGGAGTAGATTATGTACCGGCTTT
This sequence comes from Rhodomyrtus psidioides, assembly GCA_021437785.1. Classification (NCBI taxonomy): domain Eukaryota; kingdom Viridiplantae; phylum Streptophyta; class Magnoliopsida; order Myrtales; family Myrtaceae; genus Rhodomyrtus; species Rhodomyrtus psidioides. Next base: position 4,036,852 of record JAILYB010000024.1, on the reverse strand, counting down.
TATCAGGAAATAGGATATCTAAGCCAAGATCGGATCAATTCATACCAAAGTTCTCACGTTTGGAGGAGGCATTGGACTGTCTAGGATAGGGTTAATGATGCTATTGTCATAGGTCGGGAGACCCTTATGGCGATTCGGGATATTTTGTATCGCTGGAACGTTCAAGCTAAGCCTTTTGTATTCTTTTCTTTTAAGGAGCTTCATAGGTAGAGACTTTGGGAAGATTGCTTTGCTTAAATGAGAATGAGGGTTCTTTTTATATAGAAAGGGAAGGAATGCTTTATAATTGATTTGTGGATCCTTAAACGAGGAGGAGGGCTCTCTTTTATATAGGAAGAGGTCTTGAATTACAGCCGTAGATTTAATTTAGATTCGATGGCTAGGATTACATCTCCTTTCTTTCTAACCACCGACGTAAATAGGAACATTCTAGAGAGAGTGGACAATTATTGACTTGCCTGCCCTCGGGAACATTTTCGAACATTATGGAATCAAGTAGAAAGTCCTAGAGAAACTCCAAGGGATCCAAGACACAGCAAGTCTTGAGGTGTCTCTCGGCCGTCTGCACGATCGATTGGGATGCGAAAACCTCGGCTCGTGTCACTATGCTATTAGATCATTTACTTGATCTTCGTTTTCTAATGGGATAATGACATAAATGGTTCATGAACTTTGACCTAATGTGTATTATGGCTCTCGAACTTTTAGCTTGTTCAATGTGGTTCTTAAACTTTTGCTACATGTTCAATATTATCTCTGAATCATATGAAAATGTTCAATATAATTTTTTTATTAATTTAAGGTCAGAGATAATAATGAACATTTTCATACGATCCAAAGATTAAATTGAACATGTAGCAAAAATTTAGGGACTACATTGAACAAATTAAAAGTTCGAGATAATTGCGTTAAGGGATTACATCGAACAAATTAAAAGGTCATAGATCAGATTACACATCAAATAAATTAAAAGGTCATGGATCAGATTACACATTGAGCCAAAATTCAAAGGCTATTTGTGTAATTTTCCTTTTCTAATCTCTTTTAATTTGCGGTGGTGCTGTAGCTGTCCTTCACAAAATCCATCACCATCATTATCTTTTCATCGTGTTGGGTTCATAGCCACACTGGATTTTCCTAATTTGATCTTGATGGTTCTTCATGTTGTTATGGATCCAATCAATGCAGCGCGTTGAATTTGTTATGAAATGCTAAGGAGTTTATGAAAGTGTTTATAGTAGTTTTGATCATTTTATTGACTCGGAGACTCGGAGTAAACATAATTATTGGCAATTTGTTAAAGGTAAAATTTTTGAATTTGTCGGAAGATAATGACTTTTCTAAAAAATAATAATAATAGTTACTTGTTTATTACAAGAGATTACCTAATAATCGGCATTATAATAAATTGGGTATCCGACGATTCGGGGGCGAGAAAGGGAGCGGGGAAGAGAGATGAGGAAGAAAGAAGGGAGAGGCGCCATTGACGAAGTGGACGAGCTCCTGCGAGCAGCTCAGGACGACGTCCTTTTGAAGCTCTCTCTCAACTCCCACATCGCCCGCTCCGCCTCCGACGATTTCGACCCCGATCTCACCAGTCGGTTCCACGCCCTCAAATCTCGTCCCTCCGCCCCCGCTGCGCCGTCGCTGCCGCCCCCTAGGCCACCGACTTCGGCTTCTTCTTCTTCTTCTCCGTCTCCTTGTCAGGTCGATGACGAGCTGAAGGCCGTTCTGGGCGATGATCTGTCCGCTAGATTCGCTGCTCTCAGAGGATCATTGTATTCTTGGTCTCCGTCCTCGTCTTCCGATGCGGCTGCGGCTGCGGCTGCGGCTTTCAGGCATAGTGCGGCAGCTGACGGTCGCGATCGGCTTGAGACTGGTGAATTGAAGAGCCGCGGAGAGGATGATCCGAAGGAGGAAGATGAAGTGGAGAAGCTCATTCAGTGGGCGGTGGACGCCGCTCGTCTCGATCCTTCTCCGCCTTCGGATGATGACAATGGTCCCGGTGACGACAATAACGACAGTGACGACGACGGCGAGGAGAGCGATGACGAGAGCGAGCAGAAGAAGAACAAGCAGAAGAGCAAATAGCGTGTAATCTCCTTATTCTCCTCGTTATACTTCCATATCTTCACTTGTATACTCTCCCTACACGCTTGTATAGAAGATGCCCTCCATTTCTATATTTAGGGTAAGATTGTGCGAGAAGCATGTTTTTCCCGGATTTCACATTGATTGTCGCTGGGTGTAGTTAATCCAGGACTTGAGCAATTTAGACTCGTGAGGGGTGGAGTAAGAATTCAACAGGACATGCGTCGAATTATAGTTGAGATGATAGGCATGGAGAATAATTTTTATCCAGATTTATCGGAGATTCCCAGTGCATTTGGTGCAAGGTTGGCGATTCTGAACGAAAGCCATCTTGACAAGCATCTGTGTATTGAATTTGTAAATGCTGTTCAGTAACATGAACAGGATACCATTTGATGTTCCTGGATTGTTCAATTTGGGCACTATAGATATCTGCCTGAAATTGGCAATAAGGGAAACCAAAGATTGGATTTTAGTATGACTGATTTTTTTTATTGAAAAGGAAAAATTGATCTTTGCTCTGATACCAGTAGTTGGTTTGCAGAAGCTCAGAATGTGAAATACAACAAACAACAAGATGAATGAAAAGGTGGCCAACAAACACACGATAGAAAAGTGTTTAGTATATAAGAGTGTGCTTTGCAAAGCACATTGAAGCTTTTTGGGAAAAGCTTAGCTCTCTCTATTCTCAACACTTTATCTTTCTTTCTACTCTATAAACAAAAACTTTCTCAGGTATTTATAGAAATCTCCCTCAAGAGATCTTGTCGATTTGAAGAGGAAAACTTCAATCTGAATTCAACAAGTTCAAGTTGCAAGACATAGGGCCCTTATTCTTTGCCAAAACTTCTATGTTGCTTCATGCGTTATCTTTTAAGTTTCTTAAAAGATAAGATAAGCAATTTGAAAAGTCAAAAAATGATAAAGTAAATTTCAAGTTTTGTACTTAGATTCCTCTAATTACATTGCCACATACCACCGCCTTGATTTGAGTAAGAGGAAAGTTCAACTTTTCCTTTTCGACCAAAAAATCAATTTTATTATTTCTAACAGCCACCCTCAAAACTGATTTTAGAAATTCATAAGTCTTCAATTTCTCAATAGTTTCCTTGATGAGGAAGTGTACGTGGAGCAACCACAGGCTATGAGAAGAAAATGCATGAAAATCAAGTTTGCAAGCTGAAGAAAGCATTTTATGGGCTAAAACATGCAACTTGAGCTTGGTACACAAGGGATTGATATATACCTGTTGAAGCATGTTTTTCAAAAGTGCCCATATGAGCATACATTATGTTTGGTTCAGCATTTGAGATGAGCATTGGGCTCTAAAGTCCTTTGGCCAAATGCAAATGCTGTTTGGTTCATTGTTTGGCTCACTTTGGGCAGATGCAATTGCATCTCAAATGCTCTCCAAAAGCTTTTAGGCCAAAGTACCTCTATAGGTACTTTGGGAAATTGTATCTCAAATGCAACTAATTTTTTTTTTTAACTTTGTCACATTCACCTGTCGCCTTCCGCATGCGGTCGACCGTCGCTGTTCATCGCCGGCCGCCGCCGCCGCCGCGGTCGGTCGCCGGAAGCCGCCGCCATCGCCGGAAGCCGCCCCCGCCGGAAGCCGCCGCCGCCCATCGCCGGACGCCGGCGTCGATCGTCGACGGTCACTGGTCGCCGCCGTCGCCAATTTCCTCGCCGCCAGTCACCGGTCGCTGCTGTCACTTTTTTTTTTATTATAAAAAAAATAAAAATACTTTACAAAGTATATTTTTCACCAAACGGTATTTACGCCAAAGTTGCTTTCAAATGCGTCTCCAAAAAATACTTTGCGAAACACTACTTGCATTTTGAAAAAAACCTTTAGCCTAAAGGTATTTGCAATTCCTCAAAGTCCTTTGGCCAAATGCTGAACCAAACAGGCCTTATATATCAAGTCAAATATGAATGGTGATCTTATAGTGATATGCCTTTACGTTCATGACTTGATATTTACATAAATTTTGAGAAGACATTTGCTATGTTCAGGGAGGCCATGGCTAGCCAATTCGAGATGACAAATTTAGGATTCATGTCATATTTTCTAGGCCTTGAAGCGAAGCAAACAAATGATGACATATTTGTTTTACAGCAAAATATGCTAATGATATTTTGAAGCGATTCAATATGGAATTGCTGAAATCATTTTGGACTCTAGTAGCCGAACGGTTGGAGCTAAAGAAAGGAGGGGTGAGCTAATAAATCCCACTTATTTTAGAAGTATTGTTGGCAGCTTAAGATATATTGCTTCGACTAGGCCAGATATTACTTAGCGTGGGAATTATTAGTCCGTTCATGAGGAAATCATACCAATCACATTTGCAGGTAGCAAAAAAATTCTACGGTATGTTAGTGGAAGTCATGATCATGGAATTTCATGTTCTTGCACTAACAATTTCAGTTTAGTGGGTATATAGGCAGTGATTGGGCATGTGATACTGGGATGCGGAATTCCGGATGTGTTCTTTCTCAGATTAGGAGTAATTTCTTGGCCTCTGAAAAAGTAATAAGTTATTGAATTCTCTACGGCCGAAGGAGAATACATAGCGGTAGTTTCAAGGGCATGTCAAGGGCTATGACTTTGTAGGATGTTTGTGAATTGATGGATGAACAGAAAGGTCTTACTAAATTGATGTGTGATAACAAGTCGGCTAGCCAAGAATCTTGTTTTCCATGGGAGGAGCAAACACATCGATATCAACTATCACTATATTCTTGAGCTGGTAAAAAATGGTGAGAACGAGGTTGATTTTTGTACCTCGGATTGTAGATGTCTTGACAAAACCATTGAAGACAGATTCGTTTGCAAAATTGAAGAAAACTTGGTGTTATGGATTTTCAAAATCAATTTTAAGGGAGGTTGTTAGAAATAATATAAATTGATTTTTTATGTTGCAAAAGGAAACATTGAACTTTGCTCTTGCTCAAATCAAGGCGTTGGTATGTGGCGGTGCAATTAAAAGAGTCTAAGTACAAAACTTGGATTTTACTTCATCATTTTTTGACTTTTCAAACTGCTTGTCTTATCTTTAAGAGCCTTAAGATAATGCATGAAGCGACTTAGAAGTTTTCAAAGAATAGGATACCACAACTTGCAACTTGGACTTATTCAATTCAGATTGAAATCTTTCTCTTCAAGTAAGCAAGATCTCTTGAGGGCGGTGAACTTCTGATAAAGTTTTTGTTTGTAGAGTAGCACTGATAAAGAGATAGTGTTGAGGTAGAGAGAGTTAAGCTTGTCGCAAAAAGCTTCATTGTGCTTTATGAAGCACACTATTATATACTAAGCACTTTTCTATCTTGTGTGTTGTGTTTATTGGTCTCCTTTCATTCATCTTTTTCTTTTTGTGTTCCACATACAAGCTTCCGCAAACCAACACAGTAGCGCTTTGGTGACATGGAAACGGGATTGAGTAAATACTGCTAATTTTTCCTTGGGTCGTTCATTTTTGCTTAGATGATGTTGGAACAGAGGCAACTGCAATGCAGACTGATCATGCTTGTTTTGTATGTTAACTCTTTTCTTGAAGTGTTGTAGCCTCAATCGTTCTGCTTGTTGACACTGGTTTTCTCTTCCGATGTTCAATCTGCCTTTTAATACTTGCCAGTCACCGAAAATGAATCTGTTGTCGACAAGTGTCGGTTCAATCATGTTAGTAAGGATAATCCCGTTAGAGCACATATTTGTGCAGTTCTTGAGCTTCGAGGTGTTTGTTCTCTTTTGGTTATCTTTTGCAGCCTGTGGAGCCGGCCCTCATGATTATTTTTCTTGGATGATCGGCAAATTGCGTTTTACTACAATCACAGTTGTTATTGAAGTCGATTTAGAAATTACTTGGGAGTATGGAGACAGAATATTGTACGACCGCGCGTCACATAGGAAATGCAATACTATTGATGAGGAGACACTTCATATAGCCTCAACCTTTGGCTATTACCCTACAATCTTCTTTCCAGTATTGTTGTAGCATCTGGATGCGCGAATGTCCTGCAACAGAGTTGAGACGATCAGATTATCCGCAAGTGCTTGAGATAGTCGGATGGAAGTGAAACCACGACATATCTCCTTGTGGTGCCTGTGAGGAACCGATTGTGAAGTAAGCATCTTTTACGCGTCGAAGGTAAAATAGCATTGGGATTCGTCTTCAAAGGAGTTTTACAGTTCCCCCCTCTGAGAAGTTGAACAATCTGAGGTCTGTGGTGCTGAGTGTTGTACGTGTCTCGATTTCCGCAAACTCTCTCTTTATTTGTGCACGTGCATAATCTCATTTAAACCGGAAAATTTCGAGAACATTTCAATTGTCTTTCTGTGTTCAGGTTCAGCCTCCGTTCGACAGAATTGTTTGATGTCTATTGTTGGCTTAAATAGGAAGCGGAGGCAACTTTTGGTGCGTTGCCAGGTAGCTATGAGCAGCGGAAAGATACTGCTGTTGTATGAGTGATCCTCCTGGGCTACTACTATTCTTTTTTTTTTTTATCCTTATACTATTCACAAGATGTCTTTACTCAAAACTCTCTCATTTTCTGAGGTCAACCTAAATAACATCCTACATTTTGCTTTCGATCCTATAAAAGCGAGATAAGACCCAAAAAAAAAAAAAAAAAAAACAGAATCGCTGGTGCACAAATATCGTACCGAGCTCTCAAATATTTCGGGGGACTGGTTTTGAAGGTTCAGGTTTTTCCTACACTTTTTCACCTCAGGGATCTGATTTTACGGCCTATAATTTAGACGGACGTGTAACTTGATTTTGCTGTGCTGACGCAATTAACCTCCGTCTTCGATAGAGAGCAAGAGCAGGAATTTGTTTTTGGGACAATGATGAATTGAGAGTAACGCCAATTCCAGAATCTCATCGAAGGAGAAGGCGGTACTTAATTTCGAGGGCATATGATCCGATATCCATGACCGACCAGCCAATACATCTAATGATCGAAAGCAACTGATTTTCCACATAAAACAATGATCATATCCGTAAGTACACAAAACTGATGGATCTCCATGTGCACATTTAGTTTTCTCCCTACAATTATTGGAAGATTGGGAATGCCTAGATGGTTACAAATACAAGCTAAAGAATCTGCAATTTGGGACTGTACCCGTATCAATCTACTCTGTCGCTCCTTCCTGGCTCAAGAAAAGATGCTATAACTGTGACAAACAGATTGCAACTTAAAAAGAACAGGAAAAAACATAAAAATGAGTCAGAAATACCAAAACATTATGAAAATGTTCACTAGAAACTTTATATTGTCACAACAATACAAATTGCAAGAGACTTTTTTCCGTGGTAAGCACCAATCCCTGCAATGAAAAGCCAAAAACATAAGAACAACAAAAGTAATTTGCATGAGAAAATTGAAATGAACAAGGAAAGCAGATATTCACCACAAGAATCAAGTTACAATGACACTTGTTAACGCGGTTGCACCTTTCGGTACATCGTTTTAAAATGAATTCCTGCATTTGTCGATGTCCTGGACTGACATTAAAAGTCTGACGACGTAAGAGACAGGTACTGAATACAGCAACCAATATATCGGGAAAAGGGAATAATTGCCCTAACCTAGTATGAGATCAGCGGAACTCATCATGGTAATCATACTCATCTTCATCATCATTGAAAACGGCACTGTAAAATACATAGGGGTTGTCAATCATCTCCGTCAATGTTAGATGCCCATCCTTGTCATTATCCGCCTGCATTAACAAGTAAATAGCATAAACCAGAGAAGCACTCCACAAGGGAAAAAGGAAGCCAATTTAGTCAATTATGCCAGCAAGCTCAATCAATGAAACAGTATCATCATACTTTCATGGAAATACATGAGCGCTTCCCAAATCAAGAAAGGACAGATTAAGACATCCCATAATTCCAGTCAAAAGAGTGAATACTTTCATGTGGTCACGCCCCGGAAGACACGATCCTGGTATCAGTAAGGTTTGGCAGTCTGTACAAGATTAGAGTAGGTATTTTCCATGTTCTTACATAAACAGGGTCACTGTAACTTCATAAATGAACAAGAGATGTGAAGGAAAAATCTGTATTTCCTCACATTCTTGAGTAATTACAAGGTCAATATATATACAAGAGAAAGGAGACCCTAGTTAGGCAAGAAACCTAATTTAGGTATTGACTCACCTAAGTTAGGTATAGACTCACAAAGTTTCAAACAATCTTTACAACTTTTCAACACCCCCCTCAAGTTGGTGCGTAAATATCTATCATGCCCAACTTGCCGATGAGATGCTCGAAGTTAGGTCTGAACAGTCCCTTCGTAAGAATGTCAGCTGTTTGTTGCGTTGTTGGCACAAATGGCATACAAATAGCTCCTGCATCAATCTTCTCTTTGATAAAGTGTCTATCGATCTCAACATGCTTAGTTCTATCATGTTGTACTGGATTATGTGCAATATTGATTGCAGCCTTGTTGTCACAGTACAGCTTCATAGGCAGTTTCACTGGTACTCGAAGTTCTTCTAGCACTCGTGTTAGCCACAACATCTCACAAACTCCATGGGCCATTGCTCGATACTCAGCTTCTGCACTACTTCGGGCTACCACATTCTGCTTTTTACTTCGCCAAGTAACTAAGTTCCCCCAGACATAAGTACAATATCCTGAAGTCGACCTTCTGTCAGTAATTGACCCTGCCCAGTCTGCATCTGTGTATGCTTCAATTTCTTCTTGAGTAGACTTTTTGAATAGCAGGCCTTTTCCAGGTGTGCTCTTTAAGTATCTCAAGATCCTATACACAGCCTCAAGATGTCTTTCATAGGGAGAATGCATAAATTGGCTTACCATACTCACAGCAAAGGCAATATCTGGCCGAGTATGCGACAAATAGATTAGTTTTCCTACAAGTTTCTGGTATCTCGATGTATCAACAGGAACCTCATCTTTGTTGTCTCCAAATTTCTGATTTGGATCTATTGGAGTATCTGCTGGTCTACAACCACTCATTCCAGTCTCCTTTAGAAGATCCAGGACATATTTCCTTTGTGAAACTACAATTCCCTTCTTTGATCGAGCCACCTCCATTCCAAGGAAATACCTTAGAGTTCCCAGGTCCTTGATCTCAAATTCAGAAACAAGACATTCTTTCAACCTGTTCATCTCGGCAATATCATTCCCAGTGAGAATAATGTCATCAACATATACTATCAGAATTGCAACCTTCCCATCACGAGAATGCTTCACAAACATGGTATGATCAGCATGTCCTTGATCATACCCTTGTTTCTTCACAGACTGAGTGAACTTCTCAAACCAGGCCCTTGGTGACTGTTTCAGTCCATATAGTGACTTCTTCAATTTACAAACCTTTGACCCAAACTTTTTGTCAAAGCCTGGGGGGAAGTCCATGTATACTTCTTCCTCCAAATCTCCGTTCAAAAATGCATTCTTCACATCTAGTTGTTGCAGAGGCCAATCAAGATTGGCTGCAAGTGATAGGAGCACTCTGATAGTGTTTAGCTTAGCAACTGGAGCGAAAGTCTCAAAGTAATCGATGCCATAAGTCTGCGTGAATCCTTTGGCAACCAAACGAGCTTTATACCTTTCAAGAGACCCATCAGCCCTATGCTTGGTTGTGAATACCCATTTGCATCTAACCGTGGACTTTCCTTTGGGTAGATCCACCATATCCCATGTTCCATTTTTTTCAAGAGCTTTCATCTCTTCAAGAATTGCTTCCTTCCACTCAGAAACTTGTAGAGCATCCTGCACAGTTTTGGGAATCTCCACACAAGACAAGGTTGAGGTAAAAGCACGAAAATTGGGTGAGAGATTTTCGTAAGACACATAATGAGACATAGGATGTTTGGTACAAGACCTAACTCCTTTCCGAATAGCAATAGGTATGTCAAGTTCATCAGTAGGCTCATCATTTTGTTGACTATCAGGTTGGACAGATTGAGTTGGAGCATTACCTGATGATTGTATGGAGTTTTGGTCATGTCCTGGTTTGGACTCATGGCACCCTAAAGGAGCAGAAGACTCATTTCTTTGAGTTTTGTTTCTTCTCGTGTAGACTTGAGCATAAGATGGAAGTTCAGCATTCTTGGTACTAGTTTCGCACCTGTTACTCTCACAAGTAGGATGAGATGCCAAAATAGGTAGACGCGAACTTCCATTATTTGGTTCAAAATTAGGTATAAGAGTTGCTGGAAGAGGATTTTCAGATTCTGCAAGACGAAAAGACTCAATAATGGAGTTGTGCGAATCTACACTTTCTTTCCCCCCCTGAAGATGAGCTCCAAAAAAAGGTGTTAATTCGAAAAAGGTGACATCCATGGTGACAAACATTTTTTTGGAAATTGGATCAAAGCATTTATACCCTTTTTGGTTCGGTGCATAACCAACAAACACACATTTTTTTGCTCTAGGATCAAGTTTGCCCCGATTTCTATCATGGATGTGTACAAAAGAGGTACAACCAAATAGTTTTAAAGGCAAGGCTGCAGTAAGTCTAGAGGTTGGATAGGTCCTGTGAAGGACTTTCAGGGGTGTTTGGAACTTTAGCACTCTAGAGGGCATTCTATTGATAAGGTATGTAGATGTAAGAAGAGCTTCACCCCATAGGTATGTGGGAACTTTAGTGGTGAAGAGTAGAGCTCTAGTTACTTCTAAAAGGTGTTTGTTCTTCCTCTCTGCCACCCCATTTTGCTGAGGCGTGTCAGGACAAGAACTTTGATGCATAATTCCTTTTTCCAAGAAAAAATGTCCCAGAATTTTATTGAAGTATTCTCTCCCATTGTCACTCCTGAAAATCTGGATTTGCACTTGAAATTGTGTTTGTATCATGGTGTAAAAGTTTTTAAAAACAGATTCTACATCAGATTTCTCTTTTAACAAGTACACCCAACTTGCTCTCGTATGATCATCAATAAATGTGACAAACCATTTCTTTCCTGAGGATGTAGGAATCCGAGATGGTCCCCAAACATCACTATGAATTAAAGAGAATGGTTTAGACGACTTGTCGATTTGAGAGGGAAAATTTGTTCGATGATGTTTGGCTAATTCACAGAATTCACACTGAAATGAAGATGGACTTTTTTTCAAAAACAACCTTGGGAACAAGAATTTCAAATATTGAAAATTCGGATGACCAAGCCTATAATGCCATAACATAATATCATCATCCTTATAAACAGTAACAGATTCGAAACAACTACCCTGAACTTGTCTAGTCGAGCTTGTTCCATCTTCAAAGAAATAGAGTCCTCCACTCTCTCTAGCACTGCCAATCATCCTCCCCGAGGTCAAGTCCTGAAACTCACAATGAGATGAGAAAAAATTAGCTCGACACTTTTGATCGGAAGTTATTTTACTAATGGACAGCAAGTTACAAGATAGCTTTGGAACATGAAGGACATTATGAAGCGTGAGGGCAGAGGACAGCTTGATGGATCCTAATCCAGCTATAGCCGAAAGGGAACCATCTGCAATAGTTATTTTTTTATTCCCTGCACACGGATTATAGGTGGAAAAGAGCTTTGAACAACCTGTCATGTGATCGGTTGCTCCAGAATCAAGAATCCATGGAGTTTTTTGGTGTGGATTTTCTATGAGGAAAGCAGTAGAAAAATGATTACCTTGATGGGCTGAAGAACAAGAGGGATTTAAAGAAGGTTGAAGTTTGTACAGATGCTCTAATTGTTCCTTTGTGAATGGAACCAAATCTGATTTTATTTGCTCTTCCTCATTTGTCGCCTGGAACGCGCGACCATCATTACTGCTCCTTTTTTTCCAGCCTTCTTTTTTCCAATTCTGCGGTTTCCCATGAATTTTCCAGCAACGCTCTTTTGTATGCCTTGGCCTCTTACAGTGGGTACACCACATACTATCTCGGTTATCCCTCCATGTAGGCTTTGAAGCATCCATTCTTCCTCTTCTCTTTAAAGGAACAACAAAACAGAAGCAACGAAGGCTTTAAGTGACTGAGGTTTTAGAGCAAAAAGTTAGACGAGCTTGAAGTGGGAAAAATATGGCTAAAGGGATCACAACAACGACGGTTGTGAAAATAATCCAGCAATGAAGGCTGTGATTGAAAGATTAATGCAGCAATGAAGGCTGAAAAATAAATCAGCAATGAAGGCACGGCTGTGAAAATAATCCAGCAATGAAGGCTGTGATTGAAGGATTGCAAAGACAGAATCAGCAATGGAGGCTGGATAAGTCAGCAGTATAGCTGAGAATGGAAGATTATTGCAGCAATGAAGGTTGCACTGCAACACTTCCCAGAAAAATGAGCCTAAAGCTCTGATACCATGAAGGAAAAATCTGTATTTCCTCACATTCTTGAGTAATTACAAGGTCAATATATATACAAGAGAAAGGAGACCCTAGTTAGGCAAGAAACCTAATTTAGGTATTGACTCACCTAAGTTAGGTATAGACTCACCTAAGTTAGGTATAGACTCACAAAGTTTCAAACAATCTTTACAACTTTTCAACAAGATGAATATCTGAAAACAAGGGTATTGTGCTAGAGGAGGAATGAACATCGAGGCACTACCCAATTGTCAGCTGCTCATGCTTCCAAAGTTGGGCATTGCCAGTCGAGATTCAGAACAGCATAAAATGCAGGTTAGTTCTAAAGGATGAAATAGAAACATTATCCCCATCTAACTCCTCTTTCCAGTTTTCTATGTGGTATTGGAAAAAGAATACAAGAGTCTTGAGGCCATGAGTTTTCTTAATTTTAGATGCATGTGACATGGACCAAAAGTTCCGTATCCCAAATGGGCAAGTTCTCCCATTCTCGTGTTTCCTTGTGAGTGGAGCTTGTGGTGTTATCATGGTGAGTGAGCATGTAGTGTGGAAGATGCAGTGAGTGGAGCTTGTGGTGTTATCATCGTGAGTGAGCATGCAGTGTGGAAGATGCAGCTGGTTCGTGAGAGTTGCGTCAGGATGGTTTGTACTAGTTCTAGGATAGAAAAAATATTATCTCTAGGGAGCTATGAAGGCAGGGTCAGCCTCCAGGTAAGGAACGTTGGCCTGGCTAGGTTCGTCAGGCACCACACGGGCTAATTCCGTGGCTAAATCTGTCGGCCCGTGACAAATGAATATTAGTACCACATGATTTAAAACGATGGAAGTATTTTGAGGACGTAGAGACTCCATGGAGACCAATTATCTCAAGTAAGGCTAGTCCATTGATTGCCATAAAACGTGATAACCCGTATCAACAATCGTACAACTATCGTGACCCATAATCGGGTAGCAAATTCCAACTACCTACTCCACAAAAGCAAACAAATGTGAGGCCAATTCAAGAAATCCTTTTCACTTAACAATACCTGTGACAAGATGTAATCTGCTTGTTGTTTGGCATAATAACGCTCCGAAGGGTGAAGCTTTCCAATGACAGGTAGCAGTTCTACATCCGTCAAGTATCTGCAAAGGTAAATTTTAGCCGATAAGACAACAATTTCCAAGGAGCAGTATCAAGTTGACAATGGAAAAAGGAAATATGTGGAGGAGGAAAATGAGTACCCGTCACCATCTTTGTCGAGCTGATTAAACAGTACTCTGGCAGGAGCCTCCATTGAATCATCAGAATTATGTGATGAATTATGGCTTTCCTCATCATAGTTTCTTACCAAGTCAAAAAGCCCACGAAAGAACTCGTTAAAGTTGACCTTCCCATCTTTATCAGAATCTCTTTCCCTGGGTAGAAGAGCAAATTGTAAAATCAGCCTAATAATGGTCACAAGCTTACAGTCAAAGCCACAGACAGGTGCCAGATAACAATGACATGGTTAACAAAACTAGCTTTTTTAAATAAATGTGCATTACATATATGATAACAACATCAAGTGCGAGAAACAGTCTTTGTGACAACTTGATAAGGTGATCCAGACAAGGTAATTGACTACTCAATCACATTCAAGAAATATAAAAAATTTTGAGGAGGCCTTTTTGCAGTTAGTAATTAAGTGCCCATCATTTATTCTAGTCCTAAAAGGAACATTTCTACAATTCATCCTTGTACTTTTGCTCCCGTACTTTCAATTTTTTTAATCAAGTCCTACTTACACAAAATGTCTACTCAAGTTCTTCCGGCACAAAATCCAATCAAAATCTAACTAATGTGGCCCTAAGTAGCACTGGCACCACACCGACACGCGACACGACATATTGACACGTCATTTCTAAAAGAACAAAGAATTCCGACACGTTGGACACATCATACATTAAGTATTTATTTATATACATGATAAATTATCATTTTCATTATTATTTCTATCAAATTAATTTGATTCTAATTCACAATTAAATAAATAATAAAAGAAGAGCATAGCATGAAAATGTTAGACTTAAGTAAATCTATCTTTTATAGATTTACATTTTGACCCATAATTCATTGAAGATGTTCAAAATTGAACATGTGCGTGTCGAAATGGCGTATCGGGATGCTGGAATTGCGTGTCGCTGACCACGTGTCAGATATCTGACACTAGTTGACCACGTGACAGTTGCATGTCAATATCTAACACGCATCCAACACCAACGCAGAGGCCCCCGGAGAGTGTTCGTGCTTTCTAGATGTGGCCATCAGGAGAAGCAAGAGGGTGACGTGAATTAACTATTGGCTAAGTGGACACTAACCGTGACTGTGTTAATGAATAGATTGGCCTTGCTTCCCCTAATTCACTATCCACTATGTGTGTCTACATAGGTGCTATTTAATCCACGTCACACTCCTACATCTTTGACCGCACGTCAGCTGAACAAATTTTGTATCGGAAGAACTTGATCAGATATTTTGTATTAGAAAAAGAGCTCGACTAAAAAGTTGAAATACCATTGATCAGATTCAAGAGTGGTGAAAGTACCACGGAAAGAAAATAGAAATATTCCAAACTAGATCTACACAAAGAAGAAGCATGTCCCTGAATAAGAAAGATACGTCACATGCATGATTAGAGAACATTACTTTGGCTAAAACGTACCAAAGGATCAGAAATCCTGCTAAAATCTTTCCGTATAAGATTATGCTTGTCAGGATGGCAATAAATGTTACATTTGCTAGAATAATATCGGTTTTAACATTGACAAAAGTAAAACTACCCGAGCTCAAGGCCACATTACATGATCTCCATCCAGAATTTATCCTTCTTACATTACAATTTACAAAACTAACTTTGTAGTGACATTAAGTTCAGCAACTACATGAAAACAGTAAACAGAATACTCAAAAGATACGTTTGAGAGAACAAAATAGAGTAAGAAAATTTGAAAGAAAAATGAAATGCATTATTTAGGAATTAACATCACCTTACTTCCTCCTTGCATAACCACTGAAGAAGCTTTGAATTTTTGCTGTCAGCTGGGTGGAGAAAGCTGTAATTATCAAAATGTGCATAGAGTTAACTCATCTCCTATTGTAAATTGAAGTCACGCTGTTTCATAGCTTACTCATTAAACTCGGTAATATTGAGTAGGCCATCTCCATCTGCATCCGATGCATTAAAATGCTCCTCTTTCCACCAGCCCATATTAAAAGCAAAGGAGTCATTATCTGCAAGGCAGTACTAAACAAATTGTCACACTTGAATAAACATAATGAAAGCAAAGCTGAAGGCCCAGTTTCTACAGAAAGATCTTAGGTTGTGAGCACAGTTCCACGAGAAAGCATTAACAAAAATCCCATATCTTGTTTCTTTAGTATGAAGCCCAGTAATTTCATTTTAATTTTCTTCACTTGTGAAGGCAAGAGCGACTGCAGCAGCTCAAAAAGAGGCAAGAGTAAATTCAGTAGCATGCAAATGTCCAGACTGTCGACAAACCTATAATTTATAGCTTTGGTTACTATACTTAATAATTTCTACCTAGTGCTTGTAGTTCTGTAAGTTAATTTAGGTTTTCCTGCTCAATGACGAAAATATTAGTTTATGAGGCTTTACTCTTTTTTCTTCATATATTGATGTGATTCATGTTTTTATATATGTCTGAGCAAAATAATGTTTGAGTTGGAATCCTGAAGAAATTCATTATCTTCATTTACAGCAGTAGTCTCAGATCAAGATCTTGCAACTAGATAACAAGTAGAAGCCAAAAGTATAGAACACCGACCTGAACTGTGGACCCAGCTAGGTGGCTCATATTCTGCAAATGAGACATAACCATCTCGGTTCTTGTCATGAAGCTCCATCTCTCTCTGAGTCCTGTGTAAGACCTCACTCTGGGCCTGCTGCAAGGTCCACTCTGTCAATTCATGCTCAGTCACGAACCCATCTGCTGGATCCACATCAATCTTTGGAAATAGCAAAACCAGCCTATTCATCAAGTTAACATTTTCACAACCTCAGACCGAAGAGAGATCACAAATATCTTATGCATGCATGCCTGCTCTCCAAAGATGATCTTAGATGCCAAGAATGTGTGAAGCAAACAGTCTTGACAAAAATTATTAAGAGAAGAGTTGCACCAACCAGGAAAAAAGTACAGGGAGACAAAAGGAGAAAGGTAAAGAAGATGGTAGGATGGGTGGAGAAGAAGCATCCTTTCAACGATAGGAAATGCAAGTAAATAGTAACGACCTTCGGTGCCCGAAAATCACAAAGCTTTGTTGCTACGGATTGTCAGTAAATAACCAGTTCTACATCTTCATGGCCATAGGAAAACCAGGAACATCTACTCACACGATCAATGAAATTCCATGAAGCCTTTGCGGTGTCTCTTTTGCACCAATTTCAGACTCTCTAATAACTATTTGTAACACTGGGCATCACCGACAACCATCCACACCCATGCCCCTTTTTTCTAATACATTTCCTCTACTCTTCTTAATGAATTGAACAGCTATCCCCTAGGAGCAAAAACCACTAAGAGCCCAACCACGAATCTTGTTATGTTATTCTCCTCTATGCCACACCCATCAATGAACTACCATCAAGCATCAAAGCATAAGTTTAAAGCACCGAAGTTGTCAGTCTCTTAAATCCACAAAGAACTCGCGAAAAACAGTTCAATTCACTATGCTTTATACACTAACAAACCACTACACCTCTAATCAACTAGACCCCATAATTCCCATCAATGAACTACCATCAAGCTTCAAAGCATAAGTTTAAAGCACCGAAGTTGTCAGTCTCTAAAATCCACAAAGAACTCGCGAAAAACAGTTCAATTCACTATGCTTTATACACTAACAAACCACTACACCTCTAATCAACTAGACCCCATAATTCCCATCAATGAACTACCATCAAGCTTCAAAGCATAAGTTTAAAGCACCGAAGTTGTCAGTCTCTTAAATCCACAAAGAACTCGCGAAAAACAGTTCAATTCACTATGCTTTATACACTAACAAACCACTACACCTCTAATCAACTAGACCCCATAATTCCCATCAATGAACTACCATCAAGCTTCAAAGCATAAGTTTAAAGCACCGAAGTTGTCAGTCTCTTAAATCCACAAAGAACTCGCGAAAAACAGTTCAATTCACTATGCTTTATACACTAACAAACCACTACACCTCTAATCAACTAGACCCCATAATTCCAATCATCATCATCATCTCAGCATAACCCACGATCGCACGAGCATCGCAACAAAAAACGAAGGCAAAACTTGCAGTCCACCTGCTTCTGGAACATACACTTTTCATAGAGCGCATTTAGAGTAAAATGGAAATGAAAGTGACCCGAACTTCAAGAAAAGACCAAAAAATAAAGCAAACAAAACAGCACCAACCTACTGGTGACATTGAACCTCTCCTCGTCATTCAAGTAATCCTCGGCGTCCATGAAATCCTCCCACTCCGGCTGCGACTCCTCCCCCGGCGCGTGCTCCGCGGCGTGCACGACCTCCGGGTGCGCGTGCTCGAAGTACTCCCTCTCCCACTGCTTGTCCTCCCTGTGCCGCTCGAGCTCCGCCACGAGCGGATCGAACGGGACCGGCTCGTGGTGGTGGTGGGCCGGGGCGCTGAAGGTGAAGTTGGACCGGAGCTTCAGTCGGCGGTGGTTGCGGCCATTGGCGGAGGGCGACCTCGGGGAACGAGAGACGAGGAGGAGGAGGAGAAGGGCGACTGCAATGTAGATGATGACGGAGAGTTTGCCCATCTAAGGGAATGCGCGGACCATGCAGGGAGGTTGGAGATCGGAGTGAAGGAGGGTGGTGAGGGTTTTGGATCTGGAGAATTTGCAGAGATGGCAAGAGAAGGAGACAAGGTGTTTGACGGAATGGTGGACTGAGGTTGATGGATTTCCCGTGGGAAAGTGTGCGATTGCGCGTCTTCCCGCAGGTTTTGCCGGAGATGATCACTCGCTCCGCACACAGAGAGAGAGATCTGACTTTTTTTGTTCTTTATTCTTCATTTCAATTTAGCTCTGTCATTTCATATGATTCACGTCTTATAATAATAATAATAAAAATCAAATAAATTTAGTTGCTTTCTTGAAGAAATATTTTGACATAAACTTATTAAGTTATATGATTTTATTTTTAATGGGATTATGCTTCTTCTTCTTTTTTGGCACAATCAAGCAATTGTTTCATCTACCTTTCTTCTCATGTGAGGCGCTTGTGGCTTTTGGAGTATCGGGTTAACATGCGTCGGCACATTCTAATGATCTCTCGTTTGGAGGCGATCGGGGAGTATTAATGTCGTGCCCGAATCGGATGTACATACGATACGATAACCGAATATACGAACGATAGCCGAATTGGATGGCTCCGTGCAAAGATTCGAAACCCCGTGGACGCGGCCTACTTAGTGTTGTCGGGATATTAGTAGAAAATTTACATGCTGCGCGCAACATTTGCTCTTTCGATTTGTGCCTGGGCCTTGTGCCAATAGTTTGGCAATGCCATCTCCATTAACCCAACAACGACGCACTTCTTACTTTGTTGGAGCTGTTCGATGCCAATTAACTAATTTCAGCTTCAATCGGGAACATTCCCGAGTGGTTTTGGGTACTAAAGTCTTTTGGGCAAATGCTAATACGGACCGTTTTGCGAATTTTTCAAAGAGTTTTTGAGAAGATACAATTGCATCTTTGAGGTTCGAAAGCTCTTTGAGGTCGGAGCGTTTTTGGAATGCATGTAATTCCTTCCAACTTTGCCCTCGCTATACTTTCATTACTCTAGAAATGCCCTCGCTTCTTGCTACGCCACTAGTGAGAGTTCAAGCCACCTGTAATACACGGCCGGCCAACTTCACCTGAGGTCGTGCGACCTCAAGCGGTCGTCTTGGTCAACCAAACCTACGCAAAGTGGATAGCGCCAAATCTGGCTCGCCGGCCTCCCACCATTTTTTTAGTTTTTGTTCACCTAATAAACAAAGTATTTTTACAAAGTGTGAGTTTTCCAATCACCATTGAAACCAAAGTTGTTTTTCAATGCACTTTTAAATTACAATTTTCCAAACACTACTTGTATTTTACAAAAAAAAATCATTTTAACATGAAGGCCTTTATATTTTTTCAGAGGCTTTTCTCAAAAGTTAAACCAAACGCACTCGTGTGCAGCATTGTTGTCCTCTCCTTCGCTTGCACCGAGTTTATTTAATTATTATCTAGATTTTGTTTTCGACAATAACATCCAATTCCAGGAAAATGGATATAAGCCTTTATTTGAGATTGACTTGGACAACGTTTATTTTGAGCTTTTTTGAAAAAAAATGACTCCACTTTAGGTCCTTGTTTAGAATTTTCCTAAGAAAAATAAATATAATTTAATTAATTTGACTTGTGTGTTTAACTCTTTTGTGGCAAAGAAGGGTTAGCATTTGGGTTGAACACGGTTTCAAGATAGAATTGAGAATCGGACGGTCGGTTCTCGATCCAGTTTTACGTTTCAATGAGCCAAGATTCGGTTCCCGGTTCTATTTTTTCTAGGAACAGTCGGTTCTCAAGAATCGGCATCGGAACCGATTAAAGTATTTAGAATCTATACTTGCAAAGTTAGGTTTCTTGGGATGTTGCCAATATCAATACGATACCCAACTCAGAGTCTTGAATCAACTCATCCCGATTCGAACTTCCTAAGTTGAAGTGCACAAGGTCGGGCTGAATTCACGTACTTGGCAAAGTTTCATAATGGGAGGTAGAACTATTAGAGACGGGCATGCCACAAGTGGCCTTGAAATGTCTTATAATTATCTCGAGGAAAGGCCGAGAAAACCAAAATGGAACAGATTGAAAATTACCATTATGATGTCAGTTTTTGGTCCCGATCCAGTTTTGTTCATAAAGGTGACACTCAAAATGTAGTTTTTGGCCTTGAAATGCTTTCGCTTTTCATGTTCGTCATCAAAAGCTGAAAGCAGCCATTTGTCGAATCATCGGAGGAGGTCGGGGATTTTGGATGGGGTGATAGAACTTTCATCTTATCAGCGCCCTTGGTAGGTTTTCGTGTATCTTGAAATCGAAGTTAACATCTGTGATATGGTAGGTATCAAATTTCCAAATATGCAGAGTAAGTTTTAAATTTAAGAAAGCGACAAACTTGTTCTAAATTTTAAGTTCCACGTAAAACCTGTGCCCACATGGACCATGGTCGACACACGATTCCAGCAGCAAAAGCAAATTCGAGAACGACACTCGCCAAAATGGCCAGGTCACTAGTCCCCCTTCTGTCGACGGTCCATGATCCGCCACGTCACTAACTCCCGACCCAAATTCTCCACCAATCCACGGTGTTCAATTAATCACCGCGAAATGACCCACTCATTTCGGTCATTTCATCAACCTTCTCCTCCTCAGGCTCTTCCCCCGAAGAACCCACCAGTCCGTCCCTCTGTATCATCTTCTTCGTCTTCGTCTCTCTCGCTCTGTAATCAGCTGCGCGCGCTCTATCTCTTTCTCTGTCTCTCTCTCTCTCTCTCTGCAACAATGTCGACTGGTATATTGAAGCGAGCAATCCCAATCTCTAGGGTTGCGACGTCCTCGGCGGCCCGTCTCCTCCTCGCCCGCCACCACGCCAGCGAGACCCAGGCTCAACAGGTCGAGCCCAAGGCCAAGTCCACCGCCAATCTCAAGACCTTCTCGATCTACCGGTGGACTCCGGACAACCCCTCGAAGCCGGAGCTCCAAGACTACCAGATCGACCTGAAGGAGTGCGGCCCCATGGTCCTCGACGCCCTCATCAAGATCAAGAACGAGATCGACCCGTCCCTCACCTTCCGACGGTCCTGCCGCGAGGGAATCTGCGGGTCCTGCGCTATGAACATTGACGGCTGCAACGGCCTTGCCTGCCTGACCAAGATCTCGGACGGGGGCGCCTCGACGATCACGCCGTTGCCGCACATGTTCGTGATCAAGGACCTGGTCGTGGACATGACCAACTTCTACAATCAGTACAAGAGCATTGAGCCGTGGCTGAAGCGGAAGACCTCGCCGCCGACGCCAGGGAAGGAAATTCCGCAGAGCAAGAAGGATAGGGCGAAGCTGGACGGGATGTACGAGTGCATATTGTGCGCTTGCTGTAGCACGTCTTGCCCCAGTTACTGGTGGAACCCTGAGTCTTACTTGGGACCGGCTGCCTTGCTTCACGCCAATAGGTATATTGCTTTCCAACTAGATGTGATTCGATTAGGTTAGAATTGGGTTCTTTGTTTCGGCTTTGTTGTTTTCGTTTTTGATACTGACAAGGAATTGGTGAGTCTGGTTGATCTTTGTTTGCATGATGCTTAGTGATTCAGTTAATTATTTACTATGCTGGGTCATTGTGTTGTTCTTTTTTCCTTTATCAGTTTACTCTGTGGTGTAATTTAAGTGCATCTAGGAAAGAAATTTTGCTTTTTTTTTTTTTTGGTGGGAGATTAATGATATTTTTTAATTCAGTGCTCGCTTTGAGCTTGAGAGTGCATGTTGTAACGAGAGAGGATTGCGATTGGGGAGTATGATCAGCCTGGCACTTATGTTTAACTGAAAATTTGCAATTTTAAATGTAGTTTTTGTTGAAGAGTTTGCGCTCAGTTTTTCCCTCAAAGAAGGGAATGAAATGATTGTTGCATGCGAGAGTAGATATTGGGCAATAGTAGTTTCCTTTCCCATGATCATTTGAACCATTATATTTTCTTAAGCAGAGCTTATTTACGGAATTGTAGTATTTATTCTTCAAGAAGAATTCTTCTTTTGACCTTTGGATGAAAATACGATTCAAGAGCACTATACTACTCCTTTTAAGTCTCTTATGCTCTGAATGCTTGGAGCTTTTTCCCTCTTGAACATTACTATCCTTTTGAGTTTGAGAAGCCGAAAGTAGAGTTTTTGTTGGTCAAGGTGGCTACTTGTCCTGATGAATTTGTATCATCCAGAGGTAGACATTGAATGGATTGGGATCCAGTTTGTCCGCAAAGATTCTGTCTGCAATTTTCATTTTCTGTCTTGAATTTTCTTTTCTCTTGTATCTTGGTGGAACTTCTGGGTCATTTTATAAGGGTAAGCTGCATCTTTCCATCTTCAGTTATGCCCTCACTTTTTAGCTGTAGTAGTTAGATCCCTCAGTCTTGTGATTGTTTGATATTCATCGACATTCTCAGAGATGAATGTTTAGTGGTTGACCCTGGTCTTTAAAAAGCCCTGCAACTTACATTTTTGAAATGTGTAGGTCCAAAATCTTGCCAGAAAATGATAAAGTTAACCTTCCGATGCCTCCTTGAATATCCTTTCTTTCGCATTTACCATATATTGTCATGTCTCTCAGTTTTTTATGCTGATTGAATGTCTACAGATGGCATTGTCATAGAGGAAACTAAAAGATATTGAACCCTTCTAAATTAAAGCAGAAACACTGCTTAAAGTATTCTAACTTGGTTACATGTTGGCATGCAAAAGGACTTAGTCGAGGAGGTTTTCCTCCACAAACTTTGACAATCTTAAACAAGGGGCAAGAGGTTGAATCTTAAATTTGGGAGTTTGATGTGTTTAATTATGTAAATGGAGGGAGCCTTTATGTATTTACCTCTTGTATTCTGGTTATGGCCTCTTGGGGAACTTCATTCGGAATTGAAGGGGTTGAACATGTGCTTGAAAGTACCTAAGTTCTAAACTAGGAGTGCCATACATTACGATGCTTGTCATCCTTCTCTTTTATGCTTCAATAAGTGAGTATCTGCTTCATTAAATATTTAATCAGGGTTCTTTCTTAAGATCCGTCCATGCTCAGACAGAGTTGTACACACACACTCCGTATCTGGATGCCACACATGCTAGTTGCATGTACATGTACACAGCATCTAGCTTTCTCTATGTAGTGATTAAATGCTTTCACGAGAGCAAACAATGTTATATGAACACTTTCTATCACTGACTAAGCTCTACAATTAATATGAAGCTGTGAGTTATCAATCTCTCCTCACCTTTTCCTGTTTTTGCTGGTTTCAGATGGTTTTGTTGATTAATCTTTTTTATACAATACTTCTGTTTCCCTTATCTTCATTTGACGTTCAAGGTTTGATGCTGAAAGTGCAATTTAAGGTTTTACTCTTTGTTCATGATTTCTTGCTGCATGATAGCTTCTTGTTGATGCATTGCAAAACCTGGAGCTTAATGATTGGCTTCATGGTTTGGTTAGCTGCCGTTTCATATTTAAATAGTTCCAATGTCAGAACTTTGTAGACAAAATTCTAGCTTTGCAAATAAGAAGAGATTACCATGCATCATCTTCCTTCTATATGTTGAGAATGCTCTCATTTTTTCTACATATACATATGGTATCAACAATTCCTTCATTTTGTTGGTGAATGTAGGTGGATCATGGACAGCAGAGATGAATTTACGAAGGAGCGGCTTGATGCGATTAATGATGAATTTAAGCTCTACCGTTGCCATACTATATTGAATTGTGCCCGAGCCTGTCCCAAAGGATTGAACCCAGGAAAACAGATTATAAATGTCAAGCAGCTGCAGCTTGCCAAGTAGCTTGTGAGCCTTTGATTGTGAAGCATAACATGTTTTTGATGGCAGCGATATGGGCAATTATTTTTTTCCAGCTTTGTGAACCTTTAGTTAAATATTCAATAAATTGTGCGCTTAGTACTTTCCCTCAGTGTCCCTCTTTGTTTTGACACAAATTGATGCTCATATTTCTGTTCAGCCAAGAAAATGTGTAGTTGACCTTCTAAACTAGTTGAAGATTAGATTCTCTGGAGCCTGTATGTTTTTTTTGTGTAAAACCAAAGCAAATTTGGAAATGAACATGTATTTTTCTGAGTATATTTTAATGTTAAAGATGCACTAGTATGGTCGTCATTTGGTCATCCCGTACTGGTCATTCATTGTGCATGTATGATAGGCGAACCTCTGAAAAATTCAGGAAATTGATGCTGCTTATGTATCAGCGGTCCTCCTGTCACAGCATTGGCAAGAGAATATTGCATCTTCTTAGAGAAGTATGGCATGCAAACAGGCATTGAACGATCCGCTTCTGAGGAATCCATTTGCATGTGGATCTTGATTGGTCATGTTCAGGGCAACGTACGTAAGTTCAAGAAGTTGCCCAAACCATCCGCTGTAGGAATTCAATCAGGAACAATTTCCATTCGTTTTGCAGGTAACTGAATAAAGAGCACGAAAAGGCCATTCTCTATGCAAAGGCGAAGAACATGTAAAAGGGGTTCTCTATGCAAAGGTAATCAAGCAGATATTGCAGGTCCCACTTCTCAAAATTAGAAACCCGGAATACTATGTTAGACAATTTGATGGTCCCCGGGAAATAGTTCCTTCTGATGGTTCACCATGTGAGTCACTTTAGTGGGTCATCTGAATCTGCCTCTGTGATTTTTTGCGATTGATCGGCGGAGTCATGGGTGTAGAGTTTTACGGGTCTGAGTCGGGTTTTGGGTTTTGCGGTGTGCTCGCGGTGGAGTTACGAGCTATCTTTAGAGGGATTTGATCCCGAGCATGGGAGTTGGCCTCTCGATGGATGAATCGCGTAAGCCGGGTTTTAAAGGGGCAATTGACCCCGTAAAAGGACTCTTGATTTCGCGAGACCGGGACGCGCCCGGGTTCCCATGTTCTATAGAGTAATCACTTGTGCGGCCCGGCTTGTAAACATGGCTTGCCACCGGCAGCAGACCGATTTTCATCTGTTTCCGGGAACGAGCTCTAGGAGTTACGACAGTTTTGACTGCGAGAGAGAGTGTGTGTGTGGGTGTTACGTGATCTTTGAATCAAATATTTCTTATCTAATATTGAAAATGAATCCATTATTCCCCTCTTTTCCCACTTTTTTTCTCCCTCCAAAATGAATCGAGTCTGCTGTCGAAATGGATCCACATCCACTGGAGAAGAGAGCAAGTTGGAACTTTTTTGGAACTCGGAAGTTCAAGTTTCATTTTCAACCCTTTTGAACAAACCACGGGGCAGGAGAATTAAATGCTCCCAGCCTGTCACGCCACGTCGTGTTTCTTGTTGGCAAGGAATCCACCCTCCCCTCCTTCCTTTTCTATCCGTTTGCAGGCTTTCAGTTTCGTCGTCACCGGTTTCTGCCGTTCTCCATTTTTACCTCCACGGTCGGTTCAACCTTGGACTCTCTCTCTCTCTCTCTCTCTCTCTCTCTCTATGAAAAATTTTCACTCTCAGCAAACCATCTTTTTTCACTGGAGGTTTTTATCAAGGAAGGTGGGTCTCGCCTTTATTGATTGCGTCACGGATATTTAGGGGGTTGATTCAGAGATATTTCTCATGGGCCACGCCAACAACGCCAACTGAAGCCGACCGTCTTCTCCTCCTCCTCCTCCTCCTTCGCGCTTTGCCTCAGCCAAAAGCCCATCGGAGGAAAGATCAAAAAGGAAGGAGCTTTCATCGAATTGCGCAAGCGTCCAATTTTTCCGAATTTCGGAGCAATTCCCTATGATTTCAGCTGATTCAGCCGGGAATTCACAAATTCCTCTCGCCTAGCTAATTGGGTTTCTTTATTCTTGCTGAAAGGAAAGGGCAAAAAAAGAAAAAAGAAAAAAGATCAGTCTCTGTCTGCCCTCGCTTGTCTTCTTCTTCTCTTCCTGCCCATAATTTTCGCAGCATCACTGCAACTTGCAGCCGCAGCTATAATTGGGCATTGGCGGATCCGAATCCCGAGGAGATTTCAGGATAAATACACTGTCCAGAGTTTGATATTGGGGAGTCAATTGGTTCGATAGCTCCGTGGATCTGTTCGCGAGTTTCGTTTGACACGCTGCTGAGTCGTGAAGTGGTTCGGAGTTGCAAAGGCGTGGGTTTCTTGAGCCAGGGTTTTGCGTTGATGACTGTCGATGAAGCAGTGAGCCCTAGTTGTTCCTCGTGGAGTAGGGAACAGGACAAGGCGTTCGAGAATGCCCTGGCTACTCACTTCGAGGACTCCTCGGACTGGTGGGAAAAGGTTGCGTCCGACGTACCGGGCAAAACCCTAGAGGAAATTAAGCTTCATTACGAGCTTCTGGTTGAAGATGTCGATAAGATAGAGTCCGGCCGCGTGCCTCTGCCTTCCTACAATTCGTCTTCCTCGGATGGCTCCACGAGTAACTTATGGGAGGACGAGAATGGGAAGAAGGGCGGCGGTTCGGGGAACGCGAACGGCGAGTCGAACCAGGGAGGGAAAGGATCGAGGTCGGATCAGGAGAGAAGGAAGGGGATTGCTTGGACAGAGGAAGAACACAGGTGGGGTCTTTTTCTTGTCAATCAGTAATTTATATCTGACCATGTGGTTTTAGGAAAGAGGGCACATGTGCGCAATAGTTAATTGGTCGCTAGCTGATCCAGGACCCTCTGATTTGCTTTTGCTGCCCTTCCTTTCGTTTGGTTGATCTGTTTTTTTTTTTTTTTTTTTTTTTTGGGGGGGGGGGGGGGGGGGGGGTGTTAAGTGACTAGCAGATTAGTTGCTGATTTCTCATCAAGCTTCAATTCTTTTTACTGGCATATCTGTTGGGTTGAGTTTAGTAATCTGCAGTTTAGACCCTTTTTAATCGTCAGTTAGTGCTTATGCTACACAAGAAACCTTAGCCGGCCCCTGCGGAGTACAATGTCTTCTGCTCACTACGTCCTTTAGCCTGAACATTGAGTGTGTTCTTGAATTGCTTTGATGCCTGCATTCTCTTCCTTCATATAGATTGTGCATCAAACTTTTTTTTTTTTTTCGGGAGTTGGTTCTTGGTAGATAGAAAGGTATTTCCTAATGCTGCAGCTAGCTATAGACCATTGCAACGTGAACTCAATTTGGGAGAGATGTGACTAGATGCTTTTGGTTTTCCTTTTTCTGCAAAGCACGTCTTTCATCATGTATTGACTAATAGGTGTCCTTGGTGCATTCATCCACTGTCCAACCGATTAATCTGGTCATTTTTATTAGAAGTATACATACCTGGAGCTTTGTCTACCTGTCCTGCCTATCTAATTCTTCAGACATCTGATGGTTAGGAATTGGCAAGCTGGATTCAAGCCCATTTTGTGCGTTCTAGCTTTCATTCTTCTTCTACGTGATATCGCGACAATTAACGTTTTCTAATGCATTACAAATGTTTGTTGAAAAAAAAAAGGGGCAGTCTGAGTCTTAAATGGAGACTGGCCAATTGTTCCGTATGAGTAACATGACGCAAACTGCTGAATGTTTCAATAAAGTTGTCAGAGTGGAAAGACATAGTAGGATCCCTACCAATTTAGTTAAATAAGGTTTGGTGGTGTGGTGGTTGGATCACTTGCTCAATCAGGCTCGAGGTGTTTGGTGAATTAAGAAAGGTCAAAATGGACGAGGGGCTGCTACTTGAGCGGATATCACTTGATACGTTATCTGATATCATTCGGTGGAATCATAAATAAAAGAAAACAAACTTTGTTGGGGCGGATGGGCAATGATCTATGAGGTGAAAACTGCCATTGCTGATGGAAGGTGAAGTGATGATAAACCTCAGATGGCACATGAGCTCCATTTTCAGGCAAGAGAATTTTGTCACATGGAATAGGCTTCTTGATATATTTACAATGGAATTGAAAATTGACATAATTAAACAAAAAGGTCAAATGATAGCCTTCACTGTACCAATGGTGTTAATTCCGTTTGTGTAGTAGCTTATTCCTATAGACGTGGTAAGCAAACGCTGCTAGAGCGACTTAATGTTTCTTTGTTGTTTACAATTAGATGAGATAGTTGTACATGTTATCTTGATTGATGGGCTTGTGATATCATCATAACATAGATATGTGATGCTTGCACAAAAAGGTTTACTTTCTTGTAAAGTATTGATAAGCTGGTTCAATTGGTCGGGTTCAGGAGGATGATCTAAAATTAAAAGCACATATTTCTCTCATCCAGCAGCCATGTAGCCAGTGGGCATGGCTAATGGCAACTAGCTACTAGAGGCGAATAACTTTCTATGGGAGCATGTGAAATTTTGAATATTTTATTAGGTGATGTTATGATCCAAATTTAAATTTTTAATCATGGAAGACTCTCTCTCTCTCTCTCTCTCTCTCTCTGAAGTTATGGACCTAGAGAGGTTATTAGGGGGTAGAGTCGGCCCTTGCCCCTGACTGGACTCGGGTTCTAAATTCAGTCTGTTTTGTTTATAGGCTGTAAATAGAAAGGTGCAATCTCACCATACTTCAGAAATTTTAGTTCTAATTATAAGCCTTTCACTGAAAAGTTTGCATTCTCACATGCATGGTCATTGTTTCAAGCCCTTGATAGGCTAGACATCTAAACAATTTTACTGCAACTTATTCCTGTTGCCTCCCCAGTTTCAATTTTGTTGCAGGCTGATCTTAACTATTTGTCTGATGATTGATCATATGGTGGTGTTACTGTCTGATATACATTGTTATAGTTTGTTCCTAGGCTATGCCTCTTTTGTACCATATATTTAAACCTTGGGTTTTCATATCTCTATCATTTTGGAAGCAGGTTATTTCTTCTAGGCTTAGACAAATATGGGAAGGGCGATTGGCGTAGTATTTCCCGGAACTTTGTCGTCACAAGGACGCCCACACAAGTTGCGAGCCATGCGCAGAAGTATTTTATCCGTCTGAATTCAGTTAACAAAGATAGGAGGCGATCTAGCATTCACGATATCACCACTGTAGGCAGTGGAGACCTTTCAGGAACTCCCGGCCCTATTACGGGTCAAAATCAAACAGATGGCTCCACGGGAGGAGTATCTTCTGGTAAATCCAACAGACAATCTCCTCAACCTCAAGCGGCGGCGTCAGGTGTTGGAGTTGCAGGTCCTCCATCAATTGGACAACCCGTGGGTGGCCCTTTTGTTTCTGCTGTCGGTACTCCAGTAAATCTCTCTACCACGCCTCACATGGCATATGGTGTTAGAGGTCAAGTACAAGGCACTGTGGTTCCCGGTGCACCAATCAATATGAGCCCAATGACTTATCCAATGCCACATGCATCGGCACACAGGTGATGCAGCTTAAGTTGTAATATATAGGAACGGCAGAGTTTCTCTACTTTTGCTCCTGTTGGATGATGGAATGCTTGCAGTGAATGAATCTGATGATACGAAGGTTTTGTGCGAAGACAACTATTATTTCCGTTGCTTTCAAATAAGCCATGGTAGGGGAAATAACATCAATCTGTATGGACAAGGTGAAAACGTGGCATTTCAGGGTGGGACATCAAAGTGTACTGTTCTTCGTCCGTTTAGATCGGTATGATGGCTCGAGAAGTAGTTCATGAAGTTCTTTTCAACAGTGTCATCTGTAAAGAAGCGTTTGTGTTGAAGTGATAAGCATTATCGAGCACTTTATGTCAATGCATTTTGAATTATGATCTGCTTGCTGTTTTGCCTAGGGAAATTTCATGTACCGTGGTGGATTCGGTTTTACCTTTAAGGAGGCAAACAATGGAAAACATGGACGTGAGCAGAAGCTGATATTTTCTCCGCTGATGGTTTGCAAGTACTAAAGAATGACAAAATTAAATGATAGAATTGCTCAGTGCATCAACTTCAAAAGTATGTTCTTACTTTCCATTTTTAAACATGGTCCATGTTTCCGGTGAAGCGATTTTACAATGACGAAGTACATGAACTATGCATTGCCAAAGTCATGTGTTACTGAGGATGATATAATAAGGACGGGGTACTTATAGAGCTGCCGTGTGATGAAATATAGAAACGAAATTAATGCAGTCATCTAATGAACTGAGAGAGAGTGAGTTGGATGACTCCAAAAGACTGACAAAATCTCTTCAAAATACATCAATCGGTTGCAATCATGGCCAAACATAAAATTGCACGTGAAAGTTTCATGTCTATAGCCGACAACAGTATTCACTCACCCAAAAAGAGGGGGAAGAACAGCCTCATATGTACAATCACAAACTAAGGCTCCAAGACGTGGGTACAACAAGAATTGGATACAGGTCAAGAAGATTTAATGGCTACATGTTATCCTGCTCAGCAGCACCACTTCTCCTCAAGAATCGGGCTATGCAAGTGCTGATTGAGGGTGAGCTCTCGGCGAACATGTAAAGACAAAACAAGCATAATCCTGTCTCAAACATATAAAATAAGAGAGTCCCAATTAATCACAGCTTTGAGACTGTTAGAAAGATAACAGAGGATATTGACAACATTCAACTAAGTGACAATGTGGCATGGTACAAGGTGCCGCTACATAACAATCGTGAGTGGGAAAAAGGAAGATAGTGTACCAGGAAAAGTGTTCTCTAACTTCTCCTTCATAAAGCATTTTCTAACATCAGCACAGTCGATGATGTCTGTTCTGCTACAATTACTACCAATAAGATTCCATCATCAACTTTTATCATCATTGTCATTAGCAAACATTTGTCCCCAAAAGCAATAAACTTTCATCACTAAAAACCAAGAATACTGAGAAGTACATCGTATTGATGAGGATGGAGAGGAAAAGTGAAATAGTTCTTGCACTTCTCCTCTAGAAAGCATGTTCTAACACCAACATAGTCAAAAATGTCTATTGTGTTAAAATAACCCCTCATAAAAAAAATTCAATATCGCCTTTCGCCACTATCATCACTTTAACAGCTTTCAACTTTTCTTATGTTTTCGGGGACCTTGTGCCATGGCCCAGCTTATGAGGCTGACAAACATTTGGAGGTTTGAGGTACTAAACTTCTGCTGAAAACGGAAAATATTGACAATATACTAGAATGATTCACTGAGAAAGCCTTTGGTAACGTTCCGCATAAGTCTTTGGTGGGTTAGGTGTGTCCAGTCATAAAAAGTGTTAAGAGTAATTAAATATAAAATCACGCCTCTATTTAATAGCTTAAGCTTTTAAACAATTGCCAGTGGTTCCACAAAATCTCATATGGTATCAGAGCAGAGGTCTTGAGTTCAAAACTTTCCAGGCCCCTATTTGCCTCCCCAATGAAATATTTCCACACCTAGTACTAGGCAAAAAGACCAAGTAATTAAATATTAAATCACGCCTCCATCAAAGAGCTATATCTAATGGGAAACAAAGACTGAGTAAATGTTTTTAAGGACAATTCTTGAATATGCTGGCTGCCATACGATCACGTTCTCTCCCTCATGCCATAGTGAAGGCCAGAAAATAGCGAGAATTTTCAGATCTACTCCCCTCCTCAAATGATTCATGGGGAATACAGAGCATGGAGAAGCAGATTGATGAGAAAGTGAGAAAGTCACATACCAACATAAGCAACGGTGACGCCAGAGAGTAATCTCCCCAAAGCAGACAGAATGTAAAGGCAAACAGTCACCTGAAAATGAGAATATGCACACTAGCTTAGATCCGTCATCATAAGAGAGCGAAGAATCCTCTAATCTACAATAGAAGCAACCAAATGACCTTAAGGAACAAGCGCTTGTCATGGCCAGTGGCGGCAACCCTAAGAACAGACTCAGTGGCTCCGACGGTGTTGGCGAGGCAGGCGACGATGCTGTTGGCTGTGTCCTGCGATATCTGCCACTCCAGCGGGTCCACCGGTACCCTTTAGATCCCACCAAAATCCAAATTTTTTTTTTACCCAATTGAAAAGCCGCAAGAAGAGAAATGGAAATTGGAAACGAAAGCAAAAGATCAGAGAGGATACGAGATGTTGAGCTGGCGGAAAAGGAGGCCGAGGATGGCCAGAGAGCAGAGCAGCACAATGAGGACGTCGGAGAGGAGGGAGAGGATACTCGAATTCCGGTAGGCGCAGTGGTAGTACACCAAGCTCCCGCATATCAACACGATCAACGGCTTCCCTATCTCGTTCCTCATCCTTACCTCACATGCCTTCTCCTCTTCCCTAAATTCTTCTATGTATAACGTCGAAAACAGAGCTCAAAACACACTCCGACCTTCACAATGCGCACGCGAACACGACGATTCGACCCTGCGAGTTGGACGCAATTAACAGCTCCTCATCAATATTTGCCAAACATGGAAGCATAATCAATTCGAACTTACAGCCACAATCCCCGTCTCGCGGGCAATCGAAAAAACCCGTCGCGACGCGAAATCGAGGGAATCGGTAGCCAGAACAATCGCGGTCACGGATCAAATAGGACTTTGAAACTACGGAAGAAGATGATCTCGCGAAGAACCTTCAACAGACGATTAGAGAGAGAGAGAGAGAAACTCACAGACGCAGACGAAGGCGTCGGAGGGAACGGAGAACCCTCTTTCCCGTTCGCGAGTCTTTCTGATTCATGCAGTGCCTCTGTTTCTCTTAGAATGGTGTTTTCGGGTCGGAACCCGAGTCAACACTTCGATTCCAATCGAAGGTTGCAAATGTTGTGGAATATTCTGAATATTTTGAAAATTTAATGCGAAATTTAAATAAGTTAGAACAGAATCTGAATATAAACAATAAGAGTTTCGGAGGAAGACGTGCAATGTTTTAAACACAGTGTAGAGAGATTAAAGCAAGAGAGAATTGCACGCAAAGTTCATAATGATTCGACTTAAATAATCTTGCGTCCACTCTCCCACGCTGATCAGCCGATTGATTGGATTTCATTATATAAATCGTTTAAAGGTTACAAGAGATATCGCACTCTTTTTACTCTTACATAACCTCTCAAAGATTAAATATTTAATATTTAACTCTCGAGAACAAATATATGAATTTGAATAACTCAAGCACTTTGGAATTATATATTCTGATCGCTCTCAGATCGGTCACCATGGATCTCCCTTTCATACTCCTTATTTGGATAGGTCTTAAAGTATCACTTTTCAATCGCTGATTGGACGCTTCCAATCTTGATTGAACATGACTATATCTAGGAAGATTTGGTAGCTGTTGAAATAGAGTTTGAACATTTCATATTCAGTTGTTCATACAGCTAAATTCTTAGTAGGTTTAGTAGGTAATATCCAATCAAGAATATTTTCTCAATCGGTTTGAAAGATAACATTTTAAATCAAAGATTATAGACTTCTATAAATAACACATTCCAACCAGAAACCGAACGTGGGTCTTCAGAATCTGGTCACAAGATATTGTAGAATCTGAACATAATTCAGAAGTAGTCGTAGATGTCACGCCCCGAGCCCGGCGGGCACGCGAACATCCCACCTTCGCTGTTATCTTGGACGATTTCCCAAGAACCATAGGCCATTAACTTAAAGACCTATATGAAGCATGCAAGCGAAAGCAAGAACATCTCCATAAAAATAAAACAACACAAGATGACTTATGACAAAAGGGTACGCTTCCCATTAAGATCTAATATATGTCAAAGGTTAAAAATTCTAAATCCACAATTCGAAATACAATCCCTAAGGCCACAAAAGGTTCATAACCACTTCCTCTAATTCAGTCTTCAAATGTCAATCATGGCATTCCTCGAGTTTCCATCGCCTGAGACCTGAAAAATGTTGTCCCACGATGTGGTGAGATATATAATCTCAATAAGTCAAACCTAATCCTAAACTAGGTTGCCAGTACCTCTAGACACTTTTGAAAAATGGGTCTTTTGGGACAAAAATCTTCGGCATGGTAAAACAGGGTACTTGTCAAAACCTGGCATTTCAGTACTTTCAAAAATGACTTGACCCAGTCATAAAAGATTTCATGAGTAAAACTGAGCTTCGTACAATGGCAGGGTTTTTCAATCACAAGCATACACTCAAGGTAACTTTTCAATCCATGATGCAATTTAGTTTCTTTCTCAAACCATGAGCCATTTTCAAACTCGTGAGGTAACTTTCATACTTGAAACAACTCTTCGAAAACATGAGACATATTCCATTACTCAAAATCGTTCTTGATTTTCCAGAAACTAGATCTTTCCATATCCGCCCATCCTGGGTCGCCCACTTTGAGGCTGCGAGATGATTCGGTCTTCATACGACCCGTCGGTACATAGGAGACTCTCGCGTCCGAACCTAGAGATGATTCGGTCACCATACGACTCTCAACGCCCATTTTCAATCAAGATGAATCGTGTCAGTACAGGACTCTCTAGCCGCACGACCTTGTCAGGTCAAATGGAAGTAACTCCCTCCCAGAGCTCTATCTGAGGGTAACTCCCTCTCAGATCAAATTTAGAGTAACTTCCTCTCAGTCAAATTGATCGGCCTCAAGTTTTCATTTAAACAATTTCATGCCTCAAATCTTTCATTCAAGAAAACTCATGCATTTCCAACAAAGCCTCAGATAAATCGATGAGCACAACTCAAAGTAAATAGT
Source organism: Rhodomyrtus psidioides (assembly GCA_021437785.1). Taxonomy (NCBI): domain Eukaryota; kingdom Viridiplantae; phylum Streptophyta; class Magnoliopsida; order Myrtales; family Myrtaceae; genus Rhodomyrtus; species Rhodomyrtus psidioides. The sequence continues at coordinate 4,002,155 of JAILYB010000024.1, read as the reverse complement.
ATCTCAATTTCTCATTCAAAAATAGCTCATGAAATTCAAGTCTTTCATCGCTTATTCGAGACATTCCTTCCAAACGTCCATCAACTGGACAAAACATATTTCGCGTTACAAAATTCTCAGTCAAGCACATGCATCACTCGAATCAATTCAAACAAGGCCTCAGACAAATTAATGAACACGACCATTTCACGAAACTCAAGGCTTGACACAAAATCATGGTTTCACAAATCATCTCGAAACTCAATTGGTGATTCAATCCGCTCAAAGCACTCAAACGCAATGGGAATCTCCTCAAAGCATGTCAAAAGCCCAACCACATTCCACGATCAAGTTAAGACTCCTTAATTTAACCTTGATGTCACAAGTTTCATGCCATGAAATCACTCAAGTTCAATTCATCAAAACATAACAGAATTGAATTTCCTCGCGCCTCTCACAAAATCAATCCATAAAACCTTTCATTCCAACTCAAAGCTTCGTCCTTTAGTAACCTAACATCCTAATAAAGGGTTAGGAGTAACTTATCTCGAGCTTAGGCCATGCCAATTCCACAAAACGCGCGACGCAACGTCGCGGCACCAAGCTGTCCATTTTGGCCTTCCACGACCAGATTCATTTCCGAATAAACTGGTATTGCTCCATCAAAGTTCTACGAAATCAAATTTCAAAATCTTATACTTCAATGTCTTATCAATTCGGATACTGGACGACTTAGAACGACTCAATTCAAAATTGATGCGCACTAAGGACAGATTACACAACCTCTCGGCCTCTAGCATCATTCACGCCCAAAATAATCCTCAATCACCTCTAAAGTCTAATTCTTTGCAAAATCTCTTTGACAACACATCAATTAATATCCCAAGGTTCTTTAACAGTGAATTTAAGACACGACGACACCCTCACAAGCTCCCAAAGTGCTCGGTTTACTCAGTTGGTGCAAAGGACAGAACCGGTTCCCCTTACATCACACCAAACAACTCTTATATCAATTCTAAGCTCCAATCCATCACAAAACTGACTTGATATGACATCAATCTACAAGTTTAGGAGGCTCACCGTGAATTTTGAACCGAAATAACACCTTAAAGAACTTCAAAGCAGCTCGGTTCTACACGGCCCTCGGATGATCAGAATTTATTTCACAAATACCACCCAAATCCATTCATGAAAACTCAACCAAACTCTAATAAATCTTCAACTATAGCTCAACCAACTCAAGTACTATGAGTTTAGAAGATCTCACCGAAAATTTGGAGCCATTTGAAGTCTTGAAGCCCCCGAAACAGATTTTTCCCCCAAACTGGTCAGATTCTGCCTCCATCCCGACCTTTGCTCATTAAAACAGACCTATGGGACAAATGGATTCGTGGATTTGGGCTCATAATACATTGTTAGAACGGAAAGAGGATAAGCTTTCTATTGGCGGTGGAATCACCTCAATCGGATGTCGGACGACGGAGTTATGGCCGGAACAATGTGTCGGTCGGAGCAGGGAGCGAACTGGCGACGAGCTCCTCTCGGCCAAGGGAAGGAGAAGAAGAGAGAGAGAGAGAGAGAGAGAGAGAGAGAGAGAGAGAGAGAGGTCACGGCAGAAGAGAGGATAATGAAGGTCTTGTACCAATTATTGGATTAGTCAAAAAGTGAATAGTTTGTAAAAAAGTGAATAATTAATGCTAATCACTCCTTCATTGACACTTGTCCTTAAACCAATAGTATCTTGACTTCCATTGACTATTATAACCCTTGATTTTCAGCAGCCTTGGGGGGGTTTCAAATGACCAAAATGACCTCCATTAGTTCTTAAAGCAAGGCCAATGATCGATGGGCAAAATGGTCATTTTACACTTTTCATCAGAAATTCCATTTTTCCAACATAAATCACCCTCGATGAGGCGACGTCCAATTCAATTCAAATATTGGAATTTCTCAATGTCCAATGCCCAATCTCGAGGTCCAATTTCATGTCGAACTCTCGTCGACTGTAATTTCAGTTTTTCTCAAACTGACGGGCGACTCTTGCAGCCTTGCAGGCACTACGCGTATCGACCTTGGGGTTTTTCTCAAGCTGTGGCGACTTTGGTTGTAATGTAATTACGAGGGTTTATTGCTAGCTCCGGTCCTGATCATCGGATTCCGATTTAGGAAATTCTCGTAAATTACATATTGGTTAAGCGGAATCACCCGCGCCCCAACGTATAACGCTAGCAAGGCATTCCATGATCGTTCCTAGATCGATCTCTGCTGGCCCAAAATATTCCCTCGACAATCCTTATGGTCAAAACGCCATTTCTTATTTAAAATCCCCAGGTCCACGTACCCGACTCCGCGTTAGCCTTTCCATTTTGGTCAGTTAACTCAAGAGTGGCCCACTCCGAGTGAGATACAACTGAAATACCTCGATCGATATCCTTCCATTCAATAGCCTCGAGAGGGGCCGAAATTCGAAATGTCACAGTAGGAGAATTCTCTTTGAATCTGATCATACTAAAACAATGACTTTGAGCACTAGTAAAGTCCTTACAAATATGTTACAAAAGTCTTCTTTGGATTGAGTCTTCGGAGGCGACATCTCTCTTTCCATTTGAATAATAAGATTCAACTCACTCAGAAGCAAATATGTGACGCCTTCGTCTTGAGTTTGAGCACCAGCTTTGGAACAATATAAGCTTTTTATTCACGTGTTTATATCTGCAAAATATTTCAAAGTCTTGAGTCTGAACACCAGCTTTGGAACAATATAAACTTTTTATTCACGTGTTTATACCTGCAAAGTATTTCAAAGCATTAACCAGATATACTTTTGTCAGATCAAAATATTCAGAGTTTCTTAACAATCTCCCTATTTTTTATGATGATAAAACTGCTTCAATAAAAATAGATTTTGCAAAAAATAGTTGAATAAGAATTTAGCACAGGAAAGAGTTCACAAATAGTTAAACAGATAAGCCATGTGAATCTTTCGAAAGAAAAGTGCATCTGAATCCGATATCGACATAATAAAGCTTGGGAAAATATCACCATGTTTGCGTAGTATTTGAACATTTTGCAAAGTAGTAGATTTGCATCCATAATCTGTAGTCCCTGCAATTGTAATTCTCTCCACTTTTGTTATCATCAATAAAGAGAAATATATAATTGCACACCATATAAACTTTATTTAACCAGCCACGCTATTAGACCCTAAGGAGGTTGTGATAGAAAATTCAAAGCACACCACACAAAATCTGATTCGAACAAAAACAAAACAAGCACCCTACACTTTAAAAACAGATTTAAGTGGAAGGTGGTGGATTTTGATTTGCAGAAGAGGAAGGAACACCATCTGGCTCATTGCCATCTTCCTTTGGAACATCTTCAGTCTGGTCTTGACTGGCACCACTTGTACCAGCAACTGCAAAAGTGAAGTTTCTCAGAGACAACAGCTCAGGTGAGGGTTGTGCTCGATGATGAAATGGTTGCCGCACTTGGCGCCGATGGTGTGCAGCATCTCGCCCTCTCCGGCCACGTATTATCTCATGGCAAGGCCGCTCCAGGATCTGAGCGCCCTCGACGGCATTGGGGTGCTGCCCTTCGCAAGGGTATTGGCCAGATTTCGCTGGAAGAGAAAGACCGTCACTCGAAGAGAAGGCGACTCATGTAACACCAAATGACAGTTTTGTATATATATAGTTCATTGTAAAAGATATGAAGAAGACATACAGAAAATCAGAGAAATACGTTCTTCGTCGAAATCTCTCTGTGTTAACAAGAAAATGATAGGGAGGGACGAAGTCTACGAGGTGTTGGCTGGCCATTCATGTTAGGCTACGCCTCTGTCAAGTGGTGGAACCTATTTACAGCAGAGATGTGCGAAGCCATCAACAAGGTAGTTTATTATTTTACCAACCTCTATTCATCTTGTACTTCACGGCGCATGTCGATCCCTTCAAATTGGACTACATGCTCTTGGCCAGACAATGTCATAACTCAGGACACTTCAATGTCTATATGGGGAAGACAGACAACGTTACTCTTGTATGCATTTGCGAGAAATTATGCTTTTCAGAATTTCAACAGCCCCCTGGAAAGAAGTATTTTGAGTAGAATGAACACAATGTTATACCAGCCCTCTAAATATATTCAGTAGCCGCCGAAACCATGTGCATCATTCATCGGATTTGTGGACAAATGTAGAAAAAACAGGTCTTTCTGCATACGCCAGTTAATGCACGACAAGCGTGTCCGAGCGTTCGTTTCTATGTGGCCCACACCATTGGCGATTATTAAAGCTCATCCTTCCATGAGGTGGCCTGATGAAATCCCTTGTGCTACGTCGAGAGCAGAAAGCGCAAGTGTTTGATCGACATGTCTCACCAGGAAAAAGGGAAAAAGTACTTGGTGTGATTCTGATGGAGCTGATAAGGTTATGATGTGTCCATTCTCCTTCCCACGAGCGATTGGAGCCTCCAGTTTGGTGTGATTCTGAGGTGAGCATTGAAAAAGCAAGACGAGCATCTTTTTTTGGCGTTAGTGTGAACGGCCTTTCGCGGCTTTTGCACACTCATCATGTACACCTAAGGATGAGGGCAAAAGCTTGCTGTGAAGCTTACACTTCCACATAAGCAAGACTTTACCTTTGTGATGATTCTTCCTTTGTTCTTTTGCTTTTCTCTTTATTTGGGTTTCCAGGCTGATCAGTCAACCAACATATTGTCTCCTTCAGGTCAGGTGTCTTGTGATTTCTTATCTGAGACATCCATTTCGAAAAAAGGAAGTAAATTAAATCTCGGACCGATTAGCCCGAGGACCAAGTTCAAGTCACCATGTCCTAAATTAGGTACTGTGCAATTTAGTTGGACTTTCATATGACAGAATAGAAATTTTTCCAAGTTGAAATTGACATACAGAAATCCACCACCCTTCAATAGAAAAATCTTAAAGCTGCAAGAGAATTAAAAATATACATGAGCAGTGCATTCAAAAACAGAATATGACAGGCAATTTTCCAATTTCTTACAGCTAATACAAAGGCAGTATTATATTATTATCCCAATGTATGCACAAGAACGATAATGCATGGTGATTGATACGAAAGAATTTTCTTTGAAGAGCAGATTCTGAACTTTTTGCGGAAGGTATTAAATGCTCGGAACGGTTACTTAGTCTAGTATTATCCCCAACAGTTGTCTCTGAGGCATGCCAAACCAGAACCTGCACTAAGAATCCACTTTTGACTATCAGAAAATTCTGAGGAATATACAAAAGGACATGATCATGAATCAATCATTGTGTTTTCCTAAACTGAGGACGCATCAGCCATCCTAGAAAGCTTCCTGATCTATTCAGATCTTTTCTTCCTCTTGCTGATCCATTCCTGACTAACGTGAGCTAAATTTTAAAAAATGTCAGGATTAAGCATTTACACAAAATGTAGTGAATTGATTGTCCTGAGCAAGCACATCTTCGTTGCTTCCGGCCTCTTGCAGGAGACACCACGCCAATTTCTTCGCAGAACATCATACAGAAGAAACTCAGGCTGTGGATTAAAGGGCCTTGTCATTGGAATCCCATTCCTGTCCCTGGACGTGTTGTTCATTAATACAGAAGGTACAGAGTACAAGAAGCCCATAAATATTCAAGCGGCGCCCAAAATGTACGTGTTGTTCTTTAGTTTGTGGACGAATGTACAGAGAAGTTCTTGTAATTAAGCCGCTGAATACATGATGTGCGTCTGAAAATTTGTCTCCATGCATATCTCCCATTTCAATAAGGATTGTTTGAGTTCCTTTTTCCATGAAGTGACCTAGCTTTCATCCTGAAGAGAATGGAACAAAAGATAGTTTTATGTATATATCACTATATCTTAAACTGATAATACAAAGGGCCTATGTATAGGCTTTCCTAGAGAGATTATTTAAGGTAACTAATAATTACAAATAAACAGAATGAATCAAGGAAGATCACGATCCTATAATATCTCTAACATCCCCCCTCAAACTCAAGGTGACATTGAAGAGGTCAACTGGAGTTTGGAGAACAGCTCTTGGAAACGTCCACTTGAATGTGCCTTAGTGAAGATATCAGCCGTCTGAGCAGTCGATGAAATGGGGATAAGTCGAATAGTACCAGAAAGTACGTGAGATCGTACGAAATGACAATCAATTTCAATGTGCTTGGTACGCTCATGGAAGACATCATTATGAGCTATTTGAATAGCACTCCGGTTATCGCAATAAATGATTGTTCCACCATGATGACGAACTCCCATGTCTTCTAATAACCGTCGCAACCATAATAGTTCAGATGCCGTATCAGCCAGAGCTCGATATTCTGCCTCTGTACTAGATCGAGCAACAGTAGTATGTTTCCTACTTCGCCAGGAAATAAGGGATTTGCCTAAGAAGAGGCAGTAGCCAGTAGTAGAGCGACGATGAAGAGGGTCACCAGCCCAGTCAGCATCTGAATAAGCCGTCAACTCTAAGGTTGAATTAGTAGAAAAGTGAAGGCCATGAAATAAGGTACTCTTGACGTAGCGAAGAATGCGAAGAACAGCAGCAAAGTGAGTCGTCCGCGGCGTGGTCATGAATTGACTTACAATGTGAACAGCATAAGCAATATCAGGACGGGTAACTGTGAGGTAAATAAGACTCCCAACTAGCTGTCGATAAAGAGTAGGATTCGAAAGAGGAGTCCCATCTTTGTCATCAAATTTGACATTAGTCTCGATAGGAGTTGAAGCAATCTTGTTATCTGTAAGTCCAGCTCGAGAAATAAGATCAGTGGCATATTTTGCTTGAGAAAGGTAATATCCAGAAGAATCGGAAGCAACTTCTAAGCCTAGAAAATAGCTGAGTTGACCAAGATCTTTCATTTCAAAATGTTCACTCAAATACTGCTGTAGTTTTGCAATACCATAATGATCATCACCAGTGATAATCATGTCATCCACATATAAGAGTAGGAGAATATTCCCACGAGATGTTCGTTGAATGAAGAGTGCAGTGTCATAAGGACTAGAAGTAAATCCAAGACGTTCCATAGTAGAACTAAACTTGGAATACCATGCACGGGGAGCCTGTTTCAAACCATATAATGCTCGGCGTAGTCGACACACTTTATTCGGAATTTGAGTATATCCAGGGGGAGGCTCCATATAAACTTCTTCAATGAGATCGCCATTGAGGAATGCATTTTTAACATCCATTTGGAACAGAGACCATCTTTTAATAGCAGCAATAGCAATGAGGCTACGAACAGAAGTAAGACGTGCAACTGGAGCAAAAGTCTCATCATAGTCAATGCCATACTCCTGAGTGAAGCCTTTGGCCACTAGTCTGGCTTTGTAACGTTCCACTGTACCGTCTGCCTTTGTTTTTATTTTGTACACCCATTTACAACCTATAGTAGACTTTTCAGGAGGTAAATCAACCAAATCCCAAGTGTGAGATTTTTCCAATGCATGCAACTCATCAGCCATTGCTTGCTGCCAAAGAGGATTGGTACGAGCTTCTCGATATGTGCGAGGTTCGTGAAAAGAAGCAATAGTAGAATAACAATGAAAATCGCGAAGCCGAACAGAAGGTTGACTTACACGTGTAGAACGACGAATTGGAGAGGAAGGAACATCCAATGGTGGAGAATCCGCGGATGGCACAGACATGTGAGGAGCTGCCGAAGTGGGATTTTCAGAGATACCTGCATCAAAATTCTGAATGGACAATTCCAAATTGGAAGAGTCATGTGTGTCATCTTCTGGAAATAGGTCGATAGAACTATTAGTGAAGAAATGGACAGTTGGGGAAGGCGTAAAAGGATGGAGAGATGAAAACATCTTATGTTCCCAGAAGGTAACATGGCGAGATACACGAAGTCGATTTGAAATAGGATCCCAACATCTATACCCCTTATGCTCAATGCCATATCCAAGAAAGCAGCATAGACGAGCACGAGGTTCTAACTTCGTGCGTTCGTTAGGAAGGAGATGCACAAAACATGCACTACCGAAGACTCGAAGCAGGTTGTAATTTGGAACACTGCCATGCAAGCGCTGATAAGGAGAAATGTTACCTATAAGAGGTGTCGGAATGCGATTGATAGTATATACAGCAGTATGACAGGCTTCTCCCCAAAATTGTTCTGGACATGATGATGATATAAGAAGAGTACGTACGGTGTCTAAGATATGTCTGTGTTTGCGCTCCGCTCGACCATTTTGTTGGGAAGTTCCCGGACAAGAACGATGAATAATGGTACCGTTCTCTGAAAGAATTCGAAGGAACTCCTTTTCCCTATATTCCATGGCATTATCAGTACGAAAAATCTTGATGTTCTGGGAAAATTGTGTTTGGACCATGGCAACAAATTTACTAAAGATGTCAGTAAGATCAGATCGATTTTTCATAAGAAAAAGCCATGTGTAACGAGAGTAATCATCCACGAAAATCACAAAGTAACGAGATCCTCCCATAGTAGGAGTAGGAGATGGTCCCCAAATATCAGAGTGAATCAGATCAAAAGGAGCAGAAGAAACAGATTCACTAATATTGAATGGTAAAGCATGATGTTTTCCCAACTTGCAAGACAAGCAATCGAATAGTTTATTGTCAACGGAACCTAAATAACCATTTAGAATCAAAGAACTTAATCTAAAAAGTGAAGGATGACCCAATCGAGAGAGCCAAGTTTCAGATGAAACTGTGGCAGCAGCACATCCAGCAAAGGAATTTGGAAGCCTCAACGACACAAGCTCAAATAAGCGTCCCACTTTACGGCCTGTCCCAATTGTCTGTCCCGTCCGTGGATCCTGCACATGACAACCATTCGAAGAGAAATGAATATCAAAACCAAGGTCACATAATTGTCCCACAGATATCAAGTTTAAGGAGAGTTTGGGAACCATAAATGTATCAGGTAAGGATAATTTTGATGTCAAAATATTGCCCGTATGACTGACTATCATTTGAGAGTGATCGGCAGTATGAATTATAGGTGCTTGTGAATTGTATGATTTTGATTGAAATAAATTGGAATTGGAGGTCATGTGATTACAACAAGCAGAATCAAAGAACCACGAATCAGGAGTACCTGGAGTTACAGATAAAGCAGAAGAGCTAGAAGTACCAGATTCTTGAATAATGGAATGGACTGTTGATCGAAGATCATCTAACGAAAGAGTAATGGATGAACTTTTGGAGGAATCCTCAATAGCAGCAGTAGCAGCAGCAGTGAGCGGGCGTGCAGGTGGACCTCTGAACCGAGATCAGTTGTTTGCTCCTGTAGGTTGCTTAGGTTGTAGCTGATAACAATTTGAAGCACGATGACCAACTTTGCGACAGTGAGTGCAATAAGGTTTGCGCCATGAAGAGGACCCTGGAGTAGCAAGTACTGCATCTGTAGGCATGGAAACTGGAGTAGTGCGTTGCGCCTTTAAAGTGGCGAGCCTAGTCTCCTCAGTTAACAATTCAGATATAACTGCCTCAAGATGAGGTAAAGGGTCTCTATGGAGAAGTGAAGCTCGTACCGATTCAAACTCATCATTGAGTGCCATCAGAAATTGCATAATACGCATACGATCGCGATATTCAATAAACTTACTAGCATCAATATTCGAACTCCATTTCGGTTCAGATAGAGCGAGCTGGTCCCATATAGCATGCATTGATGATAAAAAATCATTAATAGACTGACCTGTCTCCTGGTGCATACGATGTAAATTTCCTAACAGTTGATACTGATGAGCAATGTCTGATGCGGAATAACGACTAGCAAGAAGATCCCAAGCTTCCTTGGCTGTATTTAAGCGTCCGAACTGAAGTCTGATAGATGGAATCGAAGTATTTCGAATCCATGTGAGTATTTGATGATTCTTACTATCCCACTCTTCTAAACGTTCAGCAAACTTAGCATCAGCTTCACCAACAGTCTGGGTAGGCTCACGAATATCTCCAGTGACATAACGCCAAAGCCTACGTCCTCTTAGAAAACTCGATATTTCTTGAGTCCATAAAATGTAATTCGAGCCATTCAAAATTGTCTGAATAGGTATTGACACTTCTACTTTATCCATGACAAGTAAACAGTATAAGTCCAGTAGACTTCTATGTTGATTTCAATGCGAACTTGACAATGCCAGAGCTGATATTGCTGATATGAGGAAAATAAAGCCAAGATATAGGTTCAGGATATAAAAAAAAATACCTCAAGAACCAATCTGACAATACCAAGAGACAGTCCAATGCTTGCGAATCAACTGCTCGAAATTGGATTAGCGGCTGGACCCCTCAGCTTAAGGTGGCTTATCGCTAATTTGGCAATATTGTCTTTCAAATTCTGCAAAAAGGCACCGAACAGTGATGGGACTTGCAACAATTAACAAGAGAGTTAGGCACCGATCAATTTGGACACCACTCAGCCTGCAAAAGAAAAGCACCCCACGAATTTGCTCTGGATCTTCAACACCAGACAAGAGCTGGAGCAATCTTCAACACCAGACAAGAGCTCCCTTCCTTGGCACAACACAACTTCTTGACAATACAACACAACTTCTTGATCTGAACCGCAGCAAAGAGCGCAACAACAGTTGGTCTAAGGCCTATCTCGGGTAGAACAAGGACCACAAAATATTGACAACAAACGGCGTTGAAACAGGCCAATGAAATCGTCGCTCGTCCGCACTCTCACTTACGAAAGATGGGGATCACAAGGGCCAATAACAGCAACAAGATCGACTCCCCACCCAAGGTGCCCCACTGAATTTGGGGGTTTTCGTGGAAGTCGATGCCGACCCAAGGTGCCCGACAGATTCAGCAACGGGATCGACTCACAAGGACAAGAGCGAATCTAGAGAGAGAAAAATGATGGCAAGCTCGTCATCCGATGATTTCTTCGTCGTGGTGCTGGCGTCCGACCTCAGAATCGACGCGCGTCCGTTCCTCTCGAAGCAACCGGCGGGCGCCGCGTCTGAGGTCGAGGAAGAAGAAAGCGGCGAGGCAGAGAAGATTGCAAGAATGGCGAGACAATCGTCGGCGAGGATGATGGGCGCTTCAAGGACCGACGGCAATTCGAGCGACTAGATCTGTGGAAGTACAAAGAGCAGAAGATATGCTCTGATACCATGAAGAGAATGGAACAAAAGATAGTTTTATGTATATATCACTATATCTTAAACTGATAATACAAAGGGCCTATGTATAGGCTTTCCTAGAGAGATTATTTAAGGTAACTAATAATTACAAATAAACAGAATGAATCAAGGAAGATCACGATCCTATAATATCTCTAACACATCCTTTATGGATCGAATCCTCATAATGTGTTGAAAACTTAAAGCGCAAACGTTTGATCAAATACGTCTCACCAAGAAAACAGAAAAAGTTTTGGTCAACCTGTATGTCATGGTGCGATTCAGTTCTTCTGAGTCTTTCCCACTTTAGATCCTACACTTTGGTGTGATTCTGAGATCAGGAATTGAAAAAGCAGGAGAAGCAACCTTTATCTGTGAACGGCCTTTGGCTTTTTGCACGCTCATGTACACCTAAGGATGAGGGCAAAAGCTTTGCCATGAAGTTTCAATTCCACAAAATAAATATAACTTCAACCTATTCAAAACCTTTCATCACAAGAATCTCTGCACCAATTAGCCCATGGACCAAGTAGCAAAAGAAAAGCAATTTGCCCAAAGGCCAAGTTCAAAACTGATACATAATCCAAATAAATTGTCCTCAATTACCAACTGGACATAAAAACATAAAGAAGTCAACCACCCTTTCAATAGAGGGTTTTTAGTGCTGCAAGGAGAAGACATTGTCAAGAACCTAGTACCCACAAATGAAGGACCAGTGAGGACTTAAAAAACTCATGACACATGGAGCTGCCCATTTCAACACAGAATAGAACAGAATATGACAGTCAACTCTCCAATTATTACAGCTAATAAACATGCAGTGTTATATTATCCTTTCAATGTGTGCAATCCAACCGTCATGAATGGCGATCGACACGAAGAAGCTTTTATTTTATTTTATTTTTATTTTGTTGCGCAGATTCAAATTTTTTTGCCAAAATTCCTAATTGGGTGGACGGTTGCTTAGTTTAATATTATCCTAACCGTTGTCCGTGAGGCATAAGAAACCAGAACCTGCATCATGAATCCACTTTTTAGTCTCAGAAAATTCTAGAATGCACAAAAGGATATGACCATGAATCAATCAGAGTGCATTTTTCAAAAAGAGATGACACAACAGCTATGTGAGAAAGTTTCTTTTACGCGTCACCCCTTCTGCTCCTTTATTCCTTGCTGATCCATTCCTGACTCATATGACACTAAATTGAAACAGTGTCAGAATTCAGCATTGACCTTGGACATTGTGCCTTTAAATACATTCCCAGAACTCAGAGGATTGATCATACTTGGTAAGCACTTCTTTCTTGTTTCCAACCCATTTTGAGAGATACTACACAGTTTATCATCAGACCATCAACTATGGAAAACCAACTCCGAGGTCTTGTCATTGGAGTTCCTTTCCTGGCCTTGGAGGCACCTCCGTCGGAGCATTCTTATCAGTGCAATGAAATGTTCTGTCCATTCGATGGATCGTCGCGAAAGTTGAAAAAAAGTGGGTATTCATATCGAAGAAGCTGTCCTTTACGGACTTTCATTTAATTTGAAACATCGATCTAAACTCTGACCTGTCTGGTTCTGACATTGCAGGTAAGGTGAATTTGGTGCTTCATAGGATGAACAAGCTCGGGAAGAAAGCAGATATTCTTGCACGTGGCGTTCGAGAACATGGTATTAACAATTCTTTTCTTATGACCGCAATTTTGGGTATTCACTTACTAGGTATAGGTGCTTGGTCCTTGTAGAATTCAAGGCTCTTTATTTTGGAGGATCAAGAGACATTACATCTTTTGAGGTCAATTTAGTGAAAAAATGTCCCTGTAACCTATGCGCTAAACTGGTATTCACATTGTTTTGTGACGGAACTGCAGTGAGGCTAAGTCCCCAGATTACGAAAACAGTGAAAGGAAAGTTGGGAATCGGGGCGAGAGTTCTTCAACTTGGAGGAATGGATAAGGTGTTCATGGAATTGTTTAATGTCGGAGATGGCGAAAGGCTAATGAAGACCTTCCAATGCTATTTGTCGACTTCGAGCGGCCCGATAGGAGGTCTCCTCTTTATCTCCACCGAGAGAGTGGCCTTTTGCAGCGAGAGATGCATAAAACTGGTTTCCCCGGATGGAGAAACGACCAAAGTCCATTACAAGGTAACTTCGCTTATGCCGTAACATTACTATATTTCTATCAATAATCTGTTTGCCGGTCTCTACTGCTATGTCGAATCGCATTCTAATTGTCCTTTTCAAATGTATTTTCCAGGTGATGGTCCCGCTTAGAAAGATAAAGATGGCAAATGAGACAGAGAATGTGGAGAAGCCGTCGCAGAAGTACATACAGATTGTAACAGTAGATAACTTCGATTTCTGGTTCATGGGATTCTTGAACTATCAGAAAACACTAAAGCATCTCCGGCGGGCAATTTCTCAAGCATAGGCGGTTTCAAGTCGATTTGAAGAGATTCTTTTTTGTCTTTCAGTTCTTCTGTCTCAGACATATGTACAACTAGGATTTGTCAACACCGTAAAAAAGTTGTCAATGAGGAAATGCTGTTAAATCCGATATTCTCTCTCTAGCAGCTTTCGAAGACAACATTCTTGTCAGAATAGTTGCTGCGAGAAAAATTGACCGGCAGTTCAAAAACTATGTGAAACTATCTTGAGTAGCCGCCCGAGAAGATGGCATCTTCCTTTTATTCTGGTATCATTCTATTTGCTCTGTCATTTGTCGCCGAATCCTTAGATAGTACAAAAGCATTAAACATAGAACTCCTCGCCGTCCTAGCTCTTTCTGTCTGGCTTCAACTGGATGACCGTTTGCCACCCTGACTCTCTCGGACGCATCTTTAAGTCACTGTAATTAAAATGGTAACCGAAAAAGTACAAGATTGCGAAGATGATCCTATTTTGAATCAGATAAACAGAAGCAATCCAACATCGATCCTAGAAAGTTTCTGCGCGAACTTGCTTCTGTTTCTCTTCTCGATGATCCATCCACGAATCATCAAGTAAAAACTTGAGATTGCTTGTCAACTCCTCCGAATGTTAAAGTTAACCCGTCGCAATGTGACAGAACTGGGGATTTTTATACTGAGTACTGCACCAACCATCCTAGACAGTAGAAGCAAGACTGGTTTTTATACAAAGAAGAGAATGTTATGCTGCAGACTCAATATGAAAACAGAAGCTGCCTTCAGGATCTATGTTACTGGTTAGCATAGTGCCGGGTAACACATTCTGTTTTCAAGTAACGTTGTAATTTCCTGATGCAGAGAGAAGCGATAACTTGAACAATTTCAAAGGAATTTAGCTATCCTTTATATAAATATGACTCCTCAAAGAATCAGGATTTCATAAAGTTAACATAAAACGAATCTAATCTAATCAAAGAGAATTCAAATCAAATATTGCAATTATCTACATTGTTAAGTTTCCTAAAATAGAAAAACGAATATTAAAATATTGCGAATCAAATCTAAAGATATCCCAAAACGAATATTGAAATCAAAGATAAACGACATTCGGTAGATTGGAACTCGGTAAGTCGCCGCAATCGGTAAGTCGGATATTCGGTAAGTTGGGATTCGGTAAGTTGAAAATTCGGTAACTTCCCGAATTGGTGGCATCAGTGAAATTTTCCCGATTTCCGGCGATCGTGATTCTCAAGATAATGAAGCGCCAACTTTTCTGCATCATTTTCTCAAATGAGTTATCTTATAGATATTATCCGCTTTGACCTATTTCATATTGTCAGGATTTGCTCCTTGCCTAGACCCTCTCGCCTTTGCGATCGCCATTGCAATTATCTACATTGCTAAGTTTCCTAAAATAGAAAAACAAATATTGAAATATTGCGAATCAAATCTAAAAGTATCCCAAAACGAATATTGAAATCAAATCTAAACGACATTCGATAGATCGGAACTCGGTAAGTCGTCACAATCGGTAAGTGGAATATTCGGTAAGTTGAAAATTCGGTAACTTCCCGAATTGGTGGCATCGGTGAAATTTTCCCGATTTCTGACGATCGTGATTCTCAAGATAATGAAGCGCCATTTCTCAAATAAGTTATCTGATAGATATTGTCCGCTTTGACCTATTTCATACCGAGTCTCACAGGTTTTATCTTTTGGTATACTTTTTCGAGTTGGTCAGGTGAGCACGCCTAATACTAGTTTCGTTTATTCCGATCTTTGCTCGTCGTTCCAGAAGACCGTCAGGATCCGCTCCTTGCCCAGACTCTGTTGCCTTCGCGATTGCCTTCCGCTCGCGTTAGAGTAGGTACATGTCAGTAAACTCGGTAATATCTGCACAATAGCCGCTGGTAACTTTACTGAATCGGGGGATTGGCAGAAGAAAATTATTGAGGCCATCCCATCGATTCCGACGGCGCCAAACATCAGCTGGCAAAGTTAAAAAGGGAGGAGAGCCTCTCGTTGTCTGTTTTTTGAAGGGATGGACATGTATGAATTGACCACTAGGATGTCCATGATGTCCAAATTGAAGAAAAGAAAAGAAAAATATTGAAAGGTCAAAAGCAAAGATCCAAAATTATGACCAACGAGACTCTTCAGTTAAATGCATCGCCACGTCCATTTTATGAACTAATCTAGTCTGTACATCTTCGGGCTGGCAAGTCTGTTTCTATCTTAAAAAAAAGGAATTTTGATTTCGGAATGGCTGGTTTTGAATAGGGGACAATCTTCTATTCCTAGTTATAGCAAAAGGCGAAGGGATCGTCTACCTTTACTTTAGAAGAGCAGGCCCTACCCTTTAAATCCGGACCAGCCGTGTTATGAATGGATGACCCAGGTTATTACTAAAAAAATAAAAAATAAAAAAGCAAAAAAATTACCCCATAAAAATAGGAGATCTGGGCCGTCCAGATCGCAAGGGCAGGTGCCTGCCCTTCTCTTAGAATGGCAGACGATCAAAAGAGCACACAGTTTTCTCATGTGGACAAAAAAAAAAAGAAGTTACCAAAAAATCAATGGAATGTCTAACATTTTTTTGGTCTAATTTGAAGGATGAATCTAGCCGCAAATGTCTTTCGCCTCACTCTTTTTTCATTTAGAATTACCATTGCAATTAAAAGACTGATTTACTCGGCAAACCACCCTCTTTTATCCATGCAAAAATTAACAAATGGAATGTACAATATTATGGAGTTGCGCGCGGCTCATGCGTAGAGAAACGAGTTAAATTCACGCGAAACAAAGAAAAAAGTCCAATTTATCAACAAGTGCTCCTTAATTTAAGTTTATTTTCACTTCTGGAATTACGATTTTTGTCTTTAATTAATATGATACTACGTTGAGTTTTTTCTATCTTCAGAGAATCATCTTTAAAGCGACAGCGATTTGGTAAAATTTCAATAAGCAAAGATAATTTCAGGGTTAACTTTATAACTACTTTATCGTGTTAAATAAGAAGACTGTAATTACAAAACCACCCCCCCCCCCCCCCCCCCCCCCCCCCCCCCCTTTTTTTTTTTTGGTCGAAGGTATTATAAACCATGAAAAGGAATATAATGGCGGAGGAAGGATCGCGATCGTCGTCTCGCGCTGTCATTATTGGAGTTCCCGGGGATTCCAACTAGCCCATTCCTTTTACACATTTGCCCCTTGACGTAACTGTCTGAATCTGCCCACCATCCCGTGAATCTTTCCAGACTTGCGTTCCTGGACCACGGACATTTACGTCAACTCTCCCACCCAACCTTCGTAATCTTCTCCGCATTTAGCCGGGGATTCCGACTTTGACTTACCCAGTTGTTCATACACTCTCTCTCTCTCTCTCTTGCTCGCTCTCGCGTTGAGTCTTGAGCCTGTGGCCTTGTGGGGGAACTCAATCCATCCGAGTCGCAGTTTCGAGGTGAGATGTTTGGTTCTCTTCGATGGTTCTTTTGTTCTTCTTCTTCTCTTGATTCAGGCTAGTTTTTGTTCAAATTACGATTTTTAATCCGCCGAGGCCGTCGAATTGTGCTCAGAGTTCTTGTCGATTTCGCGTTGGACTTTGGAGATGGGTCGTGTCCCTTCCTGGGTTGGTTCTTTTTCCTTTGGCCAGATTTTGGGTCGGGTCTTTGTTTTGTTTGTTTTCAATTGATCGACCCATGTTTTTCCTTTGAGGAATGGATGATGGGTTTGCTGAATTATGGACGTTTCTTCGTTTTTGTTCTTTGAATTCCTATCAAATTCTTTTTTTTTTCATTGTGCCATCTGGGATAGATTTTGCGCGCCGGACTAAGTCGAAAGTGAAGCCCTCTCAAAATCTGTCACCTAGCGGTGACTAGTGTGCGAGATCCTCAATCTTTTCCTTTGAGCGAGATAGATTTGTATGTGGTATTCATTTACTAATGTTAGACTTCTTTTGGAGCAGAATGGGTGTTTCGGTGAAGCAGATGGCCCTGATTGTGGCCACTTTGGGTGTACTGTCCTTCATCTTTGGAGTGATTGCTGAGAATAAGAAGGTGATTCCTCCAGTGTCTGATTGTTTTTTGATCCTGTGAATGTTTATTTCTAGGGAAATTGACACAGATGGACCTATTCAATGTTCGATATTGTCTTTAGATTGAAGAGAAAAAGAATTTCAGGGACCACATTGAATACCGAAGAAAATTTCAAGAATCATATAAGCCAGTACCCCGTATATCTGTGGCTAGAGTAATTTTATTCTGCTTGAATGGTAGCTTGTCCTGTCAGTTCGAGGTTCTGGATGTATTTGCCTTAGTTGTTTTCAAGTATGCTGAAGTTTGAAGATATGGATTTTCCAGATTTTGCACTATGAATAAAGGTTGATGTGGTTTTTTTGTCTCCTTCTTTACGACATTGTCATATTCATAGTTCTTGACATTGTTGATTTTGTTCTGTTCTTGGTGGACAGTGATCTGTATTTTATCTTCTTTTCAGATTCCCATTTCCGGCTACCGTAACATTAATTTGGTTGTCTGTTATCCTAATTTAAATAGGTAATGGCATATATATTATCGCGATATGATTGGTTGCAATCATAAGATTAGTCATAAGATTTCTCCTTGTCTTAATTTGATAGAGATATCTGAAAGGACGTTTTATGTCAAGAAGGAAGTAATAGCTCTCAGACATCTTATAATCTCTGTATCCACAGTTTTCAACTTTTGCATGGAATTAATATGTCAATTCACTTTACTTTTTATTCCTAATTTCTAGCTATGTTTCTTGTCCTCTATATATTCCGCAGCCTGCATCTGGAACTGTGATTACTGGTAAAGATGTGGTAATTTGCAAGTATCCATCTGACCCTACTGTTGCTCTTGGGTATCTGTCCTTTGCATTCCTTGTGTTGTGCACTGTGGTGGGCTATTGGTCTCTGTTTTACCCGTACAAGGGAAAGTCCGTCCCTCAATCAGCTTTTTTCCACAATACTAGCTTCGTCGTCTTCTTCAACATTGCCTTGTAAGTAACTTTACCATTATAATTTGCCTGCATGTTCTTTTAATGTTTCTTAATAAATCCATTTTGATTGAAACCGGGACACAACAGTACTGGGATAGCATAACACCTGCAGAGTCAATACTTTTTAACTCGGAAGTGGATTTCATTGTGCACTCTTACCCTTATTCTGTAATTTGAGGACATGCCCGGGAAAGCGAGGGAAGCTGTGAATGAGGGTGCACAAATATGTCTCTTCCTGTATCATATAGTGGTTACCCTCTTAGAGATGCTTCTGCTGTGGAGGCTAGTCGCTGTCTGAAACTACCATTTTGATTGATCCGTTTTGATTAATGCTTCTTAGAGATGCTTCTGCCGTCGAGGCTAGTTGCTGTCCGAAACTACCATTTTTAATGTTTCTCAATAGATCCATTTTGATTGACACCGGGACACAACAGGGATAGCCTAACACCAGCAGAGTGAATGCTTTTAACTCAGAAGTGGATTTCATTGTACACTGACCTTTATTCTGTAATTTGAGGACATGCCCAGGAAAGTGAGGGAAAAGCTGTAAATGAGGGTGCACAAATCTGCCTCCTCCTAATATCTTATAGCGGCTACCTCTTAGAGATGCTTCTGCTGTTGAGGCTAGTCGCTGTCCAAAACTACCATATTAGCGCCGCTAGTCATTGTACACTTACTACAAATATTGATCTAAATTTACTTTCTGTCAAGCCATGTATTTTGGACAAAAGTTGCAACGTATCTGCTAGTGTAATTTGGTCAACCGGTGGGCTCATGGAGCCATTCATATGATCACTTTTAATTCATTGCCTATTCCTTCTAATGGTCATTCCCTTCAAATCCACACAGGTTCATAGCAGGATTGGCAGCGGCGCTGCTGTTATGGCCGACAATTACTGAGCAACTCCATCAGGCACACAATGTTCACAAGAACCTCAGTTACGAATGCCCCACGGCAAAGACTGGTCTACTCGGTGGTGGAGCATTTCTGTCCCTCGATTCGGCTCTCTTCTGGCTGATTGCCCTTATGCTAGCGGACAATACCCGTGAGGATTTCTTTGACGAGGATGAGCCTCGTAAGGATAGCGATCAAGGTCAGGTTCTCACAAATGAGTATGAGGCGGATGTGCATATGAAGGGGGTTGCCTAGTAAGTGTGGTCGGTTGGAAGGATTGGGCAAACGCAAAAACTGTGTCATTTATATAAAGCAGCTTTAGGCCTCTCTAGGGACGGTGTAAATGCCATTGCTACCTAGACCGTCTTCTTATTGTTTAAAATGCTATTGGGTTTAATGGTTATATAGAGCTTGTTTTCTCTCTCCTTTATCTTTCTCGAGGTTCTTTATCCCTTGGAATCCCGTAATTTCGCTGGATCGCCTTTGTTTTCCTATGTTTAATCTGTACAGGGGTATATGCCCAAATGCGACTGAAGATCTGGGCACAGGATAGAATGCCCTGTGCGTCTCATGAGAGATGACCTCCGCCATTTGGCTTGCATGGTCAAGCTTAGAGCTTTGCTTGAAGTTAAGAAGAGGAGGGTTATAACCGAAGGTTAAAGAGTGAATTTCTACGATTAGTATCAAAGTACTAATCGAAGTTTTCTATGAACATTAAGAATCTCGAGAGCAAAGAAGCGGCTTCCGGGTCTTTCTTTCCTTTCTTGAGTTTTCCCGGAGAAGACAGCACTTTCAATCGTTCCGCCAGCCATTTGATTTTCAGGATCTTAATCAATTCGCACTGTGTTCCATCAAGTCATTTGATTTTCGGGAACAACTAATGTTTCATTCACGCTATAATGGTGGTAGGTGTTAGGACCGACAGTATCATCTGTGCAAATCCACAAGCACAACTTCGTCAACTGCTTCCTTTCGGAAAAATAAGGGCCGGATGGAAAAATGTGCTATTGCCGTTTCTCCATGTCCATGAGAGAAAAGCACTTTACCGAGTCATATGCATGCAAAAAAGAGCTAAGGACCACATTGATGAACCACTTTGCAGTCTTCGAATTTGCTCTGTTTACCAGGTTTTTGCTAGGGAGAAGAGAAGCTGACTCTGCTCAGACATGAGGACCAGAAGAAGAAAGGCCAGCTTAGGCTTTTATCAGATCTGGAATGAATTTTCCTGATGAGAGACATTTGAAGACAAAGAACGATTATTTATGGGGGTGTTGGCTGTAATTACCTTTTTTTAAACATTCCCTTTTTTCCTTTCCCCCTAAACCTAGAAATAATCCGACGTGTTTTCGCTCCACAACACTAATAATTTTTTTTTTTTCGAAATTTCACGTATGCAAAGTTATGTCAAATTGGTATAGCGAATTAAATTTTACCTGTTTGGCGTAGTTGAAACTTGCAACTAATAGTTAGAAAGGTCACATTTCGGACGTCTGTCTTTTCTTTCTAGCATAAAAACTAAAAAGTTACCGTGGAAGCTCATCTGGATTGTCATCAAGCGAGTGAAGAACCGAAATTTCTCCACATGCGCTGTAAATTTTAAGATTGTGTACAGTTACACAACCCAGAAATGTCAGCATAGAGACATGATTTCTCGGTAAAATTGATGGAGCTCGAATGTAGATTCTCCATCACTCGATCAAGAAAAGCCGAAAGTCTAACGAAGCACTTCTAATTCCAAATTACCCTCTGAGGAATTTAATTTGAACATAACAAAGGGGTGACAAATTAATCCATATGTGTTCCAGCTAGACAGATACCTAATTTTATCATAGGGAAAAAAATATGTAAGTAATAATCGCATTGGTCTTTGGTTATTTTGGGAAATGTCCTCTCAATTACTAGCCCAGTAGATGCACTGCCATGCCATGATATAAATTGGGGTCATCACCTTCTCTTACTGTGCAAGGCTTGTTGATCTTCTTTCTTTGAACTGAGCTTCTAACAGTTGTTTCAGTATTTCCATTAATTGTTGCGGAGGCAGGGAACATGAACTCCCTCTTCTTCTTTGCGCTCCTGGCCTCGGTCCTGGATGCCGCCGCCGCCGAGGGTGCGGGAGCGCCTGATGCGGGGGCCCTCAGCCACGATCACTACGACAAGACCTGCCCGAAGGTGGAGGAGATAATCCGCGACGTGGCGTCTCGGAAGATCCTAGATGTTCCGAACGCGCCCGCCGGTGCTCTGCGCATCTTCTTCCATGACTGCTTCATCGAGGTGGGGGTAGTTTCTGAATAATGAATGAATCATTACATGGTGTGAAATGATTCACATAGCTCTCTCTTTCTTTCATGGACCTATTGAATTTTTCTCGTACATGGATCGTGAGACAGTTTTATGCTCTGTGCAAGACAAAGGCCAACATATGTGTTGTCTGGGATTCAACAGAGTCGCTTTCCTTTTGCAAAAAGAGTATCCTTCAACGCGATACCATATAAAAAAACTTAGTACTTTCAGACTCTTTCTTTCTCTTACACAACGTGATTTCGCTCGATCTTCTTTGTACAAAATTACACGTTTTCCCCCTAAACATAAACATACCAGGAGAGAGAAATTTTAGATACTCTAGAAGCGACACGTGACGACTCTCATGTATCACTAAAATTAAGTTGGTCAACTTTTATACCGATTCGAGTCTTATAAGTCCCTCGTCGCCAAATTTTGCAATTTCTAATTGGTCCAACTGTCTTGGTAATTGTATGTGTAAAATAGTTAGGGTGATTTTCATTTCATTAATCCGCCTCTAATTTCTTTTAGGAAGGTTCGGAGTCATTTGCGCAGGTTGTGATTTACAGATCGAAACTCATCAAAGTTTCGTTACTATTAGTGAACATTTGACCATCCATCCTTGGAAGTATAGTGTTGCTCACAAAAAGCAAGACATCACGGATTTAAGAATCAGATTGCTATATATATGTGTGTGTGTGTACACTTATGTTCATTGAACGAGATTGTCAATTCTCTTATATGGTGTGAACTATGAAGTTATGCCAACGTTTATAGCCCATACATTTCCCCATCTATACATAGATTTAAGAGTGAGTGTTTTGATTCTAGTAGCATATATGCCATTAATGAAAAATCGATGTTAATGAGTAATTGATGTTTGAACTTCGAAATTAGGGTTGTGATGCGTCCATCTTGATCGCATCGACGGACAATAACACAGCGGAGAGAGATGCGGCCATAAACCTGTCCCTCCCTGGAGACGGTTACGACGTCTTCTTCCGAGCAAAAAGAGCGGTGGAGCTCCAGTGTCCCGGGGTCGTCTCTTGCTCCGACATCATGACAATTACAACCAGGGATTTGGTTAACTTGGTAATGAATCGACATTTTAGTTCAATGGCTCTTATTAATTCTCATGTCGTTCACATCGTTGTGTTTATATATATATATCTCTAGGCGGGAGGACCAACGTGGGAAGTACTCAAGGGGAGAAAAGATGGCTTGATCTCCAAGGCATCAAGAGTGGATGGGAACCTCCCTCTGGTGAAGCAAACCCTCCCTGAAATCATCTCTCTTTTCCACTCCAAGGGCCTCTCAACCCTAGACATGGTCGCCTTGTCCGGTGGCCACACCATCGGCGTCTCGCACTGCAAGGAGTTCATGTCTAGGATCTACAACTCCAACGGAACTTCCTACACGGACCCGAACATGGACCCGAGCTTCGCCCAGAAGCTACGCGCCGATTGCCCGCATCGACACCTTGACCCCGACAAATTCACATTCAATGATGTCACGTCCCAGTTCCAGTTTGACAATGCATACTACAGGAATCTTGAGAAGAGGCTAGGATTGCTCTCTACTGACCAAGTCTTGACTAGTGATGCCGAGACCAGGACCTACGTGAATCTCATGGCTAGTGACGAGAAGGGGTTCTTCGGGTTCTTTGTGGACGCCATGATGAAGCTGAGTAATCTTGGGGTCAAGACCGGAAGTGAAGGAGAGATAAGACGTGAGTGCGGATCCTTCAATGGTTAATTAGGGTTTGTATGTTGTGGAGCCACAAGGAGCTGCATCTGTTATATGTTGTGGTTGAGTCTGAGTGATGAGGAGATGAATAAACAGTCATTGAAATCCACTTACTGCGTGTTGGTTATTTGAGGAAGTAGCGACCAAAGGCAATCGTAGGAAGAAAAAAATGTCTTCATACTAGTGATGGCTTTTTGCTTATATGCTCCTTACACTTTCAAAACACACAGGTCAAGAAAATATACTGATTTTTTCCTTTGATAGGCGAAAAGAAAAAAAATCCATATACCCATAAACTTACATATATTGGAGTACTAATGTCCAGAAAGAAGAAGAAGAGAGATTAGTAAGGTGAGCTACGCCAAATTGAAAATGTCGAGAACCATTTTATTGTTTGGTAAAAAAAGAACAGAGTGATCGCGATAATGATAGCCTTAGGGCAAGGGGTGCCCTCACCTGGGCAGGAAGAGTTGCCCTCGCCGGATCTGACGAGACGTCCAAAGACGAGCTTTGGTAGCTTGATATGCTTGAAAGAAAAGCGAAACATCCAAAGACGTGATCCTCTCAAACCAATACTTGCAAATCGATACCACGTTGCATACGTGAAATTTGAAAGAAATTATTAGTTTGTGGAGCGACACCAGAAGAAAAAAAAATCAGGGAATGTCTAAAAATAAGTAATTACAGCCAACAGTACCCCCATAATTAGTCTTTCTTTTTCTACAAATGTCTCTTCTCAGGAAAATTCATTCCAGATCTGATAAAAAGTCTAGGCTGGCCTTTCTTTTTCTGGTCCTCTCGTCTAAGAGGAGTAAGCTTCTCAATTGCAGAAAACTGGATAAACAGAGCAAATTCGAAGAGTGCAAAGTGGTTCATCAGGAAGCACTTGACGAAGTTGTGCTCGTGCCTTTGCATAGATGATATGCCGGTCCTACACCTACTGCCATTCTCGTACGAATGAACATTAGTTGTTCCCGTCATCAAATGACTTAATAGAACACAGCGCGAATTGATTAAGATCCTGAAAATCAAATGGCTAATAACTTCGTAAAGGGTCGAAAAAGAAAAAAGGAAAAAATATACGTGGGCTGGCCGAAGAGTTGAAACTGCAAGCTTCAGTTATAATCCTCCTCTTCTTTAGCTTCAAGCCAAGCACTAAGCTTGACCATGCTAGCCAAATGGTGGAGGTCATCTCTCAAGAGACGCGGAAGGCAAGGTTCGCCCTTGCCGGATGTGGTGCTAGGGTTGCCCTCGCCGGATCTGGTGAGGGCAACCCTCCCCGCATAGGCCCTGGCAACCCTTGTCCCATGCCGGCCATCAACCAGGCCTAGCCATGGCCAGTGGAAAAAAAAAGAAAAGAAAAGAAAAAGAAATAAACAGAAATTAAAATGAACAAAAAAGAAAAAAATATTCAAAAAACTAAAAAATGGTCTATGTCAGCGTCGGTCATGACACGTAGGTTGACCGAAGTTGACTAGACTACCACATCAATGGTTTTCGATCGAAATTGGTCGGAATGACTATATTGACACAATTCGGATGTTTAGGACTAAATTAACAAGTTATCAAAATATTTAAGATTAAATTGGCATGAAAAGTTTATAATTAAATTGACCGCCGTATAAGAGGTTTATGACTTTTTGGACAATTTCTCCCAAATTTAGTTTTACCTCTAAACCCGTCTTCCCCCGACATCCCCATTTGAGAGGGTCGCGACAGTCAATAGTCACTCAGCAAAAGCGTACACGCGTCATCTTCACAAAAAAGAATGATGATTTGCTGTTTCATACGAATTTAACTAAAACTATGTTAAAGAGAGAATTGTTAAGTAAATCACGATATATCAATGAATTGAACTCCATCGGATATCATATAAATGAATTGAGCAACTTGTCCCAATGCAACGCAAGGCCGTTTTCTAGTAATCGACATGTGACAGTCCGATTTTCCTGTCATTCCGAGACCTTTGACTGTAAGATATCCATCGAAGTATTTCAGTTATATCTCGCTCGGATCTGATCAATCGCAAGTTAACTAACCGAAGGGGAAAGGCTAGCGTGCGACGAGGTACGTAGACCTAGGAAATTCGACACGAAAACGGCATTTTTGACCATAAGGATCGTCGAGGGATATTTAGAACCGAGGCCGATCAGAGAACGATTAAGGAATTCATTGCTAGTGTTATACGATTGGAGCGCGGGTGATGCCGCTTAACCAACGTATGATTTGCGAATTTTTCCTAAATCGAGTTATGACGATTGCGGCCGTCGGGGCTAGTAATAGACTCTTGCGATTACATGACAACCAAAATAGCCGTGGTTTGGATTTTCCTAAGTGTGATACGAATCACATAGTCGATACGCGTAACGTTCGCAAAAGCCGCCCGTTAGTTCGAGATAAATTGAAATTACGAGCGACGAGAGATCGATCACGATTTGGGATCTCGGAAATGAAAAAAATGGGAATGAAGATTTGTAACAAAGAGCTTGGATTGGACGACGCCTAGTCGAGGATGAAAATTAGCGGAAAAATGGATTTTTGGACAAAGGGCGTGAAAAGACGATTTTGCCCTTGGGATGTCGACTTGGTTTTATTAATCGGACAAGGACTTTTTGGTCATTTAATCCTCCCCACTGCATCAGCCGAAAATTTGAGGGCATTATTGGAAGAAATCTCAGATTTTATGAAGAAAATGCCAAATGTCATCACACTATGAAGCCTCATTAATTGCTCAAGACACCTAAGCTAGCTTCTTGAAGGCTTTGGATGAGAACAAGCCACTTCCTCCCCCCCCATCTGCCATTTTCCACGCACAGCAGCTCACCATCACCATCTTCTTCATTTTCTTTCTCCTTCCCTTACACGCACAGAACCAGACCTGCACGACCAGAAATTTTCGTCCACTTCATCGTCACCTAGCTTCTCAACCGTTGACAATCAACTCGCGAACCACCCATAATCGCGAAGATCTTTCTGTTACCGAACTTTTCCAACTGGTAGCGAGCTGATTGGCCATCTGTGGAGCTCCGGCCGGCCAATCTCCCGCGAGTCGACGGAAACTGACTCAACCAGAGGTAGGCTTCTGTTTGTATGTCATTGAACCCCTTAATGGACTATTTTTGAGCTCAATTTTTGTGGAGGTCTAGTAGACACATAAAGAGTGTTCCTGTCAAATTTTGGGCGAAATTGAGCAACATCTTGACCTAGAATCATTGTGATGTTTGAAGGACAAAATCTGTCCATTTGCGGACTCGGAGGAATTGGTGCCTTTCGAAGGTCATCCGGCATCGCCTTGAGCCAAAATTTTCGGTGAGGCCTATTGACACATAGAACTTGGTGTTGTCAAGGGTGTTTGTGGTTAAATTGAGGAATTAGGTTGAATTGTGGACTGATTGAGTGGATTTGGAACAGAACTGAACATGCTCTGTTTCGGTTCTGTTCTTGCTGAGTTGGTGAAGGCTGTTAGTGATGGAATTGAGGTCTAATTTGATCCTCGAGGCATGTTAGGGTGTGGAGTAATATGTTAAGGAGGTTTATGTCCGATGGTTTGAAGTTTGGACGAAGAAATATTGACGAATTGATTGGTTTTCACTAGGTTTGCTCGCTGTCCTGTTTTGTGGTTGTTGGAGCCGAATTCTTTAAGTGCCAGGCAAGAGGTTTTTGCTGATTTAAGCTTGAGGTAAGGAAGTTCCTAATCCTTGGTTAGAATGATTGGACTCGATTGGGTGAATCCGATGAGGATTACGCTAATTTTGGTGAGCTTTGGTGATATTGTTCGAAATATGATCACGTGTTGTGCCTATTGCTTAAATGCTCATTGAATAGTCATGATATGTGTTGTTTGCTTCTCTTGGTTGTTGCAAATTGATTGTCTCGAATGCCTTTTATCGTTAGCTCAATGTGTGAGTTATATTCGATCATGAAGTCTTGATTTGGGATGAAGTCTAGCATGCTTAAGAATTGTTATGAGATACCCTGATGCATAGAGACGCGGGGTTGGAAATGGCCAATGTCCTGATGCGTGAGACGCGGGACGAGAATTGATATGTGTCGACACATGCCTAAGATGACATTGAAAACCTGATGCGTTTTACGCGGGCTTATTAATGAGTTGGTCTGATGCGTAAGCACGCGGACCCAGCCTGAGGCGTTCCACACGCGGGCTTTAATCAAATGGAGGTGGAAAGGGAGGAAAGCGTGGCTTGGTTATGTGATGTGTACCTGTCTTAAACGACGAGTTATGATGCCATGAGTGCATAATTGATGCTTGTTGATGTGCATGTACTTTGTACGGTTGCCATATGCATCATGCCATTGTTGTACATTGAGTTTATGTCACGTTCACCTGAGTGTGCTGTTAGTCTAACCTAGGGTTATGACTTTTCTTACTGAGATGTCGATATCACCCCGTAGTGGGACACTATTTTTCCAGACCCTAAGAATTGAAGATGCTTCCGACCCGCTTGGGTGAACCCTAGGAGATGACTAGATATATCGAGGAGTTTCCTGACGGCCGTGGTACAGTATATGTTAGAAGAACTACAGTGGTTTGGGTAGATGAGCCGGGAGCACCGAGCCAGCCCCATAGGTTTGAGTCGTGGTATCGTAGGATAGATGATGTTATGTCGGAGCAGTTGAAGCCTCAAGAAGTCTCGAGGAGGGCCGTACCCCCTTGGTGTCACCCAACCCGAGAGGAGATAGAGATCGAGACTTCTACGGTGGGCTCGAGGAACATACTCGAAGGAGAACCGGCGGGCAAAGCAAGTGTGAAAGTGATCGAGATTTCGAATTCAGAGCATGACCTAGAGTACGATGACATGGAGGATGACTCAGTTGAGGTTCAGTCAGAGTCTTTTTCAGACTATGATCCATACGAGGATGCGAGCCGAGCTGAGGACACTAGCACCTCCTAGAGTGCTTGGGGTTGGTTGACTCTTTTGTTACGTCTTTTGAGAGCAGATGATCTTTTGATTGGGTTGGTAGTTTCCTTTTGTTTGCCCTTTGGTTCCTCGACCTCAGCAAGTAGCAATAGCTAGGATATGGTCTCATATGTAAGAACCCGTCTTAGAATGTATAAAAGTTTCTTGTTTCCCGCATCTCATTCTTGGTTGTTGGTATTAGTTGATGATATTCGACTTCAGTGTGCGAGTCTCATTTCATTTGGCCGTATTAGAGAGTATCCTGGGACAGGTCTTACGGCAGTTTGCGGATGTACTTGCTTGCAAGGAAGGCGGGACGTGACACCACAGAAATGCGCATCCTCCGCAGGGTCATACGGATAAGATTGTTTAATGCAGGCACTTGCTACTTCCAAGAAAGGCACATGCTAACTTCCAAGAAGCCAATCAGAGTGATCGTAGTCGTAGACTTTGGGAAGTTGTTGATTTAGAAATTCCTGGGTAGCCGAGGTACGATCCAGATCCAACCAATTGTACACATTAAAAATCACGAACAGAAACTCCGGATCTATTTAAACGGCCCGCCGCCGCCGGGGCAACCACTGTCCGAGAGGCGAGAACCAAAAGAGAGAAGCCAATCCGCTTTAAGGGTACGTTCATCTCTAATATCACTCTCAACATGTATACGAGGTTTGCTTTAAGAAGTTTCTGTAAGCATAGTCCTTCTCAATCCACGACATCATATTTGAGTCTTCATGTCGGTTGCTTGCGGTCCTTATTGATGTTATTTCACATTCCTGGACTCTGTGTGCTGCTTCTAATCCGTACGGATCGATTTCATTCGGACTTGCACGGAATTAATGACACCCTTACAAAACTAATATGCAATATCCCTTCATTTTAATTTTTTTTTTGAACTTTCAAACACGTTTCCCTTTTGTCCTCTCAGCGAGAGAGCGGGATAAAAGAGTCCAGGACCTCTCCGATGGAGGCCTTCCAAACCGCGGCGAACAACGCTCTGATAGTAGAAAGATCGGTCTCCGTTGCCGTCCTCCCAAAACAAGAAACGCCAGGGGATTCCTTTTTCTTGAGTAACCTCGATGAACGGAGCGCTTTTCTCCTGTCATTTGTTTATTCTTTCGACAGGAGCGACGCCAACACGGTGGACGTGATTAAGCGAGCTTTGTCCAAAGTTTTGGTTCATTACTACCCGCTTGCAGGGAGATTGGCTAGAAACTCTCAAGGGAAGTTGGCTGTTGACTGCAGTAGCAAGTTAGGAGTGGCATTTGTGGAGGCATCGGCCAATTGTGACGTTGAAGATCTGGGTGATACGCGACTTCTCGATTCTAATGTTTTACAAAAGCTTGTCTATAGAGATCCTACTGAAGATATGCTTGAAGTTGCACCCCTTTTGACAGCTCAGGTTAAAGAACAATCCCTTTCTTCCGTATCTGGTAATGGTCATCACGTTTTCTATTGTATCTTCTTGGGCTTTCGATTAGTTAATGTTATGCCCTGCCATGGCCTCGCCCGCGATGGCGAGGTCGGCCCCTGCCATGGCCGAGCGAGGCCTTTTCGGGCACGCCTCTGGCCGGTCGCCAGACTATGGCGACCGGCTGGAGGTGGGGAGAGGAGGGGGAGGAAAAAAAGAAAAAAAGAAAAAGCATAAAAAATTATCATAAAAAATTAAGAAAATATTAAAAATATTCGGTTGCCGGTCGGCCGACGTCCACATTAGCGTCGACTTTCCAAAATTCATTGGATGGACTAAAATGACACAAGGTTTAGGACTGAATTTGTACAATTGCAATAGGTTTATGACTTTTTTTTTGTAATTTTCCTATTTGTTTGTCATTCATTAGCCGTTGACTTTCAGGATCGACTTTGATGGTTTTTCATCATATAGCAAAAGTAAGTGTCAACTTATTTAAAACTAGCAATTTCAATGTGACCATCCATAAGCAAAATAGCTCTCTATGGTCAACCGAAACTTTGACTTGCCAATTTTTACGATGAGTAAACTTCTCTAATGTTTTAGACCGAAAAAAAAAAAAACCTTCTCTAATGTAGTTAGCAACTTTTAACGTACATAATGGAAGTACCAACATATTCGTAACTAGTATTTTCTCAATGCCGCACATTTTCTTTTTCCAGTAGAACAATGACTAGCACTTTGTTTACAGTCGAGATAAAATCGTCATACTAATATGGATTGAGAAAGACTATGCTTATATTTCATCGGTCACATAAGAAATCACATTAATAGCATTTTTGTTGGATCTCAGAGGCGCATCACTCTGATATTGAAAAGTTTGAAGAAGGAAATCTGGAAATGAAGTTTATTCACTCACTCTTCATACTAAAATGATTACAAAACACGCCTATTTATAAGCGTAAGACATGACTCTACGTCTACTCTAGATACACGAATAGACACGTCTAGATACATAACATTCAAAGCTAATAAATAAACATTAAACATAGCTTCTTAGATAACAACTTCTAGGACTCTTCCTATTCTCTAGATAGTAATTAACAGACTTAACAACTTCCTAGACTCCAATTCACGATGAGCTTGGATTACGAAGAGTCTTGACTTTTGAGATTCCCAACAAGTCTCTTTGATTAAAAAGTTGAGACATTATTTACACAAACCGGGTGCATTCAGTCAGGATCCATCTCGAGCAGTCATTGTTCCAATGGATGCAAGGTATATTCACACACAATTCACGGAAATCGCCATGCAAGGATTTACCTAATGTACATTACAGTTCCTATATATATATATATATACTCTGGAGATAAATTAAACAGGTAACCAAGTTCAGATGTGGAGGTTTCACTTTAGGGATCTCATTCAATCACGGCATGTTCGATGGTGTCTCCGCAGTGAATTTCATGAGCTCATGGGCTGAAATAGCAAGAGGTAAACCCATATCCCTTGTCCCTTATCATGGAAGAACTGCTATGAAGTCGAGGGTTCCTCCCAGAGCCTCCTGTGCTTTTGACGGCTTTACCACTGTGAGAGATGTATCAAACTTGTTGGAACCGAAAAACACAATGTGGGTGACCTTTCGGATATAAGAAACGAGGCACGAAATGGATGGAGAAAATCTGTATATTGGAGAACACTTGCTTTGGCTTCTCTCTTGCTTATCTTACAATACAACACACTTAAGTATTTATAGCAAAAACTAAACATTCCTATGAAGACAACATGTAATTACTATGAAACACAAGACACCTAGTAATGATAACACAACATGTAATTACTATGAAACACAAGACACCTAGTAATGATAACACAACATGTAATTACTATGAAACCCAAGACACCTAGTAATGATAACACCTAGTAATGATAGTCACACCAAACTTGCATTTAACAACTCCATGTTGCATTAACTCTTCCATGGTCTTATAAAATCAATTTTATTAGTATTTTAATAGCCTCCCTTAAAATTGATTTCCATACCAAGCATCTTCTTCAATTTTTCGAACGAATCCGCCTTCAAGGGTTTCGTCAAAATATCTGCAAGCTGATCTTCTGATCTGCAGAAATTAAGATCGATTTCACCATCTTTGACTCGCTCACGAATGTAATGATACTTGATGTCGATGTGCTTGCTCCTGCCATGAAATACAGGATTCTTGGCTAATGCAATAGCCGACTTATTGTCACACATCATTTTAATAGGACCCGTTTGTTCATGCATCAATTCATGCAGCATCCTACGAAGCCATATCGCCTGACAAGCCGCTGAAGCCAATGCCATATATTCTGCTTCAGCTGTCGAGAGAGCAACAACTTGTTGCTTTTTGGAAGACCAAGAGAATACTCCTGATCCAAGAAAGAAAGCATACCCCGACGTACTTTTTCGAGTCTCGGTATCACCTGCCCAATCACTGTCTGTGTACCACACTAGACCAAAGTTGTCAGTATAAGAATATAAAATTCCATGATCACGAGTTCCACTGACATACCGTAAAATTCTCTTTACTGCTTGCAAATGTGACTGGTAGGGTTTTTCCATGAACCTGCTAATAATACCCACTCCATAGGTAATATCTGGCCTTGTAGAAACCAAATATCTCAAGCTGCCAACAATGCCTTTAAAATAAGTGGGATTTACCAGCTCACCGGTTCCTTCTTTCTTCAGCTCCAATCGTTCTACTACGGGAGTTCGGATTGGCTTCAGCGATTCCATTTTAAATCGCTTCAAAATATCATTAGCATATTTCTGCTGAGAAATAAATATGCCATCATCTGTTTGCTTCACTTCAAGACCAAGAAAATAGGACATCAGTCCCAAATCAGTCATCTCAAACTGGCTAGTCATAGCCTCCCTGAATTCAGCAAACATTTTTTCACAGCTCCCTGTAAATATCAAGTCATCAACATAAATGCACACAATTAAGATGTCACCGTTGGCATTTGACTTGATATACAATGTATGCTCATAAGGGCACTTTTGAAAATCATGCTCCAACAGGTATGTGTCGATACGTGTGTACCAAGCACGTGGTGCCTGTTTTAATCCATACAGAGCCTTCTTCAGTCTGTAAAACTGATTTTCATGCCCTTTCTTCTCATAACCCTGTGGTTGCTCCACATATACTTCCTCTTCAAGGACACCATTGAGGAATGCTGATTTCACATCCATTTGATGGATTCTCCAATGGTTTTGAGCTGCAAGTGCTAATACCATACGAATGGTATCCATCCGGGCAACTGGTGCAAATACTTCAAAATAATCAATACCTGGCTTTTGCTTGTAGCCCTTTACAACCAGTCTGGCCTTGTAACGGTCCACCTGACCGTCGGGTTTGTACTTTGTCTTGTACACCCACTTGACACCAATAGGCTTCTTACCAGGTGGTAAAGAAGTCAACACCCATGTGTCGTTCTTCTCAATGGAGTGAATTTCTTCATCCATTGCTTCAATCCACTTTTCATCTACAGCTGCTTCATCATAGGTTATAGGGTCACAATCAGCAAATAAACAAAAGTTTACCAGTGTTTCATCAGTGATTTCGCTATCACTGTCTCTATTTCTTGTGACCACATAATCTCTGAATTTTGCTGGCGTCTCCTTTAGTCGTTGTGAACGACGTAGTTGTGGTTCTGAAACTGCTGTTGGTGAAGATGTACCTCCAGTTGAAGATGATGAGGAAGATGGATCACTCGTTGAAGATGATGGAGGTGTTTCTATCTCACCCGCCAATGGTTCATCTTCGATGGTGATGTTTTTCTGGTCACCCTTTTGATTCCAGTCCCAGGTTACATCTTCTAAAAATTGGACATCCCTGCTGATAATGACTTTCTCTGTGATCGGGTTATACAGCTTATAACCTTTAGTTGTATCACTGTAGCCGATGAAGATGCACTTCTCGCTTTTGTCATCCAGCTTTTTTCTTCGCTCGTCTGGTATATGGGGATATGCCATGCACCCAAATACTCGTAGGAACGAAACATCTGGTTTGTTTCTACTCCATGCTTCTTCTGGAGTTCTTCCAAGAACACTCACTGTTGGACACCTGTTTAGTACAAATACAGCACAAGCAACAGCTTCTGCCCAAAATTTCTTGGGCAAATCTTTAGCTTTTAGCATACTTCTTGCCATTTCAAAAATTGTCCTATTTTTTCTTTCTGCTATACCGTTTTGCTGAGGAGTATAGCTGGTAGTCAACTGACGTTTGATTCCATGAATTTTACAATATTTGTGAAATTCATTTGAGGTAAATTCTCCACCTCTATCCGATCTCAACGCCTTTAATTTAAAGCCACTTTGTTTTTCAACATAGACTTTAAATTCTTTAAACTTGCCAAAAGCTTCAGATTTTTCCATCAAGAAGTGTACCCATATTCTTCTGCTAAAATCGTCAACAAAAATTAGCATGTACCTTTTTTGTCCAAAAGATTCCACCTCAACAGGGCCACATATGTCGGTATGTACCAACTCCAGCGGTTGGTTTGCTCTTCTGGTTTTTCCAACTGGAAAAGAGTCTCGGTGTTGTTTTCCAACAAGACATCCTTCGCAAGGACGCCCTGGATCGTTAATCAACGGCATGCCGGTCACCATCCTTTTCTGGACTAATTGCTTCATTCCACGAAAATTTAGATGCCCAAATCGAAGATGCCACAGCCAGCTGCTGTCTTTCGTCATTGCTTGAAAGCTCAAGAGATTCTTCGTCTGAAGAGTCAGGGGAAACATCCGGTTCTTCGTCATTTGTACCGTCGTGATCAACTTGTTGTTTACACCTCTGATTGTGCAAACTCCATTTTCAATGTGAACTTTGTGGCCTTTTTCGGAAAGTTGCCCAACACTTAGCAAATTCCAAAAAAGTCCTGGCACAAAGTAAACATCTGCAATAGCAACATTAGTACCATCTTTGGATTTGATATTAATGTTACCTTTGCCCATCACGGGAATTTTTGATTTATTCCCGAAGTTGACTTCGCCACGGCTTGTCTCATCCAGCTGTGAGAATAACTCCTTTCTTCCGGTCATATGGTTGCTACACCCAGTATCTAGATACCATGTGTTGGTATCCACGATAGTTGAATCATCCTTCGCACATGCTAGTACCATGTACTCTTCAGCATCTGTGGCATGTGCATGTTCCGCCGGCACGTACGTCGCCTTTGCATGGCACTCGGATTTATAATGTCCGAATTTATTACACTTAAAACACTTGACTTTTGATTTGTCAGGTGTTCTAAATTTTCTGGTGAAATTTGAATTCTCACCTCTACCTCGGGCTCCTCCACGACCTCGACCGCCTTGATAGCCTCCTCGGTTTGGTTGAGCGACCCGGCTTTGCAATGCTTGCTCGGGAACGGAACCCGTAGACTTTTGGTTCATTCTTTGCTCATGGGAGCATAATGAACCCATCAACCGCTCCAACGTGAGAGTTGATACGTCTTGTCCTTCCTCGATCGCTGCGACGACGTAGTCAAATCTTTCGGTCAAAGACCTCAAGATTTTTTCTACGACACGAACATCTTGAAGTTCTTCACCATTAACCCTCAATTGGTTAACGATGGCCTGCACATGATCAAAATATGCCGATATTGTTTCCGAGTCATTCATGCGTAAAGACTCGAAATCACCTCGAAGAGTCTGAAGCCGCACCCGCCGGACACGATCATCGCCTTTGTAGGATTTCTGCAAGATATCCCAGGCAGCTTTCGCGGTCTCGGCACTCGATATTTTTTCAAATATCGTTTCCTCCATGGCTTGAAAAATCGCATATAATGCTTTCTGATCTTTCTTCCGGGACTCCACCAGAGATTCTTTCTCATCCTTTCTCAAAGCCTCGAATGCTTCGGCATCGGCTACTTCGTTGTAGCCACTTTCAACTAGATTCCACAAATCTTGCGATTTGAACAAAACCTTCATCTGGACAGCCCAGTTGTTGAAATTCTTTCCGTTCAACTTTAGAAGCTGCATTTGAACGGAACTAGTAGATGCTATTCTAGCTCTGATACCAAATGTTGGAACCGAAAAACACAATGTGGGTGACCTTTCAGATATAAGAAACGAGGCACGAAATGGATGGAGAAAATCTGTATATTGTAGAACACTTGCTTTGGCTTCTCTCTTGCTTATCTTACAATACAACACACTTAAGTATTTATAGCAAAAACTAAACACTCCTATGAAGACAAAATGTAATTACTATGAAACACAAGACTCCTAGTAATGATAACACAACATGTAATTACTATGAAACACAAGACACCTAGTAATGATAACACAACATGTAATTACTATGAAACCCAAGACACCTAGTAATGATAACACCTAGTAATGATAGTCACACCAAACTTGCATTTAACAACTCCATGTTGCATTAACTCTTCCATGGTCTTATAAAATCAATTTTATGAATATTTTAATAAAACTTGACGGCATTATTCGAGGAAGAGCAAATTGTGCGCAAATGTTTCTACTTTAATAGTGAGAAGTTGGCGATCCTTAAAAAAAGGGCAACAACATATGGACAGGTATACGTCGTCTCTTCTCTGTTGAATATATAGGAAGCTGCTAATTTGACAGTCTGACAATAATGTCAGTTATTTTTGACCGCACTATATCCCAATCAATAAGTGCTTTTTGCAAAGCACGAGACGATGGTGTGTGAATCTACTGTTGAGATTGTACTGTCCCTGACAGTACTGTTATGGAAGCATTTCCCGAATATATAATGGGGTCCTTTGGTATGGGTTAAACTTTGTCTTACGATAATTGATTGATGGCACTTGATAAACGCATACTGAAACGCAAGATATGCTGGAGTCACCTTTCAATATTCGCCATGTACACCATACTGCATGTGATTCAAGCAATTATAACTTTTCTGTCCATACAGTTTTGCTTATCGGCGAAGTTTTATAGGGAAAAACATCGAAACAACATTTTTTTTCTTGAAAAAAGGAATCTTTCACGCCAGTTTTCTATTTTTTTTAATATAATTTTCTCATGAATTTTCATGGCCAAAATAATTGGAAGACACTCATGATGCCCCACCAAACGACAGGTAACGAGCAGCTGCTCCAGCTTTGTAGCACTTGCAGCCCTAGTATGGCGGGCTCGAAGCATGGCACTCAAGATGAAACCGCACCAACTGTCGAAGCTTATCGTGTTGGTCGACGTCCGGACTAAGCTGAAGCCGCCGATGCCCGGATACGTCGGGAATGCCTTGGTGGGAGTTTGCTGTCTTTGCACCACGGGAGAGTTGATCGATGAGCCGATCTGTTCCACCGCGGGGAGAGTAAGGAAGGCGATAGAGAGGGTGAACGAGGAATATGTGTGGTCTTGTATAGACTACATCGGCATGTTCGAATCCGATTTGCTCTCTTTGAGCTCGCTAGCGGTGACTTCATGGCAAAGGTTCGATAATGGGAGAAGGGACTTTGGATGGGGAAAGCCAAGGAATATTGGCATCAGTGACCTGCCGAGGACAAGTTGTATATTCATGACGGACGGGAGTGAGAGTAAGGGCGTTGTGGTGCGGTTGGGTTTGCCACTTTCGGCCATGAACAATTTCAAGAAGCTACTCCCGTTATTGACTTGCGAGCCAGAGACGCCATCCGTGACATCTAGAGCTCGTCTCTGATCGGATTGATGCTCTGCTCGGCACATTAACAACGGCATGTCCAATCAGTTCACCGAGTCATAAAATAAGGGGGTTCGTACCAATTCCGATGTCGTCTTGTTTTGTCCAAGTTATTAATCAATTGGAATCTAAGCATCTTGTGTTTTTTGTTTTGTTTTGTTTTCTTTTCATGTTTCTTCCTTATCCTTGTCCTTTTGTAAGATCAATCACAATGTCTCTGTCAGAGTTGAGGGCACTTATGGCCCCTTCATGATGCCGATCCAAAGCTTGACATAGGCTTAGAAAGATCTCTCTCTCTCTTTTTGAAGGAAAAAAAAAATAAGTTGATTGAATGTTCAACAACTCTTCGAATAACAATCAAAGAATTTTATCTAACTCCTTAAAACGTTTAGATGAAGTTAGAATTGGCTTTTTCAGCGGAACCCCTATTATTACCACAAAATTAGTGCAGGGTCCCGCACGATTCCCGATTAACGTTTTTATGAAAATAATTTGATAAAGCCTAATATGAGTTGTTGAGATGCACAAGTGATTTGTGTTAGAGAAATCCAAAAATGAAGAAGAAATAGTCAAGGAGATCATCGACACACTTGTCATTCCGAGTAATTTAGGGGATAAGTTGATGTGGATAGGCAGTGCAAAAGGGAGGTACTCAATCAATGAGGGTTATCACAATATAAGAAGAGAGACAAGACATGACATTATAGAGATTGCAACCACTTCTTACTAGCCACCTCAACAACTGTGGAAAACAATCTAGCATATCATTATCCCACCGAAAATCAGTTTCTTCCTATGGAGGGTGCGTCAGAATGCCTTACTGTCAAAAGAGAAACTTTTCGAAAGGAAGCTTGCCCCCGACCCGTGGTGCCCTGTGTTTTGCCGAGCTCCAGAGATGCTGGAACACCTGTTCCTACTTTGTGATTGGGTTAAACAAATATTGGTAGACAACCAGGTTAAATTAGATACGGAGCCACTCTCACTTCATAGATTAGACAAGTGGTTATTGGATGCTCTGACCTGCGGATGAAACCCTCCTACACCTGCATTCTTGGCTAACATCTTACCTACACGAGACTTAATAGTGGATGAAGTGGAGGCAGAAGTCGCTATCTTTAACAAAGGAAAACAGGGCAAACGAATCTCGGA
Source organism: Rhodomyrtus psidioides (assembly GCA_021437785.1). Classification (NCBI taxonomy): domain Eukaryota; kingdom Viridiplantae; phylum Streptophyta; class Magnoliopsida; order Myrtales; family Myrtaceae; genus Rhodomyrtus; species Rhodomyrtus psidioides. The sequence continues at coordinate 3,963,535 of JAILYB010000024.1, read as the reverse complement.
TGGGGAGAGCGTAGAGGTACCTGAGGTAAGGGTTCCACCGAGACTTGGCAACTGGAGTTTCAATTGTTGGGTGGTTTTGGGCCTATCTCATCCAAAAAACTAGCTCAAAGATTCAGACTTTTCCTTATACTTATAAACTGACCATCAAACCCTTTCATAACTGATGTGGGACATCCCCAACAATCTCCCCTTCACACATAGAGGGATGGGTGGGAGGCAGCGACAATCCATATCTCTCATGTATGGCTATTGGGTCCAAACTTATTGATAAACTGGGTTTTGATACCAGTGTTGGGTGGTCTTGGGTCTATCTCATCTCAAAAGCTAGCTCAAAGGTAGAGGCTTTTCCCCACACTTATAAATCGACCACCAGCCCCTCCACAATCGATGTGAGATAATCCCAACATCAACGTTGATGATTCATGGATAGAAGGCGAGAATCTCATTGTCGCGACCAAAAAAATTCGATTTGAATTTCAGGTTAATGGATTACCAGATTAATTAAATGAATTAACTAACCTAGCGCAAGCTCTCCCAAGCTCTACCAATTCGTGACTTAGGTTCACTTGATTTTAATCAAAGGATTTTTAATTTCGGAGTCGCCACTAATCTTTTTTGGTAGGTAGATTAGACACCTAAATAAAGTACGGGAGAATACTTTATTTTCTGCTAACCAGAGGTTTAGGTTCGGGGACTTGATTATGTTAATTTTTCAATTAACACCCTTTCGGTACCATTCTTGTGACAAATTTCCTTGATTGGCAAATTCCGTTGATTTCACTTTAAGATCAAGGCGCAATTCATTTTTTTGGGTTTTCTTGGATTAAATGAATGCCATGCAAAATGCAACCAAATGACATGCAATGTGATATGAAACTACATGACATAAGAAAAGGTGACCATGCATGATGATTCTTGAAAAATTTAATTTTAATGCAATAAAGAATGTAAATTCTAATCTAAATGTCATGCGATATGGTGGTGCATGAGCACATGGCATGGTAATGCATGAATGACGGGCAATTATGCATGAAATGCAAAAATTATGACTACCCTAAAGGACATGCGAGGTGATTTTTATAAAAAGGTATGACTGATCTTAGAGGAAAAATTGAATAAAAAAATGATTTTTGAATTACACGCATGGACTATGAAAATGCATGACGAATTAGACTATATGAAATGCAAATGAGACATCATAACATTTAATGAATTTTCGGCTTTTCAATGAATTGGTTCGACAATTAACACAAATTGATTAATTAAAATCCAATTTATATTAAGAGTCTTTTAAGTGTGAATTCCGAAAAAAATTCATTTAATGCCATAGCATGATGATTTTTATGTGTTTTCATGCTTTTTGTCATTTTTTTGTGTTTTTTTATGAAAAATGAATCAAATAAAGATATAATAAACCTTGAGCATAATACACCTTAAATTTCGAATTTTCCGATGAATTTGCTTCGTACCCTGGGGGACGGGTCAGAAGGTAATTTATTCACGTCGTACCCTGGGGGTTGGGTTAGATAGTGAATTTTAGAATTTGTCAATTCGGTCCCAAAGTTATGAGATAGGTTAGACAAATTGATGTGCGGATGACGTCGTACCTCGGGGGTGAAGTTAGATAGTCATCACAGTGCACATATTCTAAGGGACAAGGCACAAGGGAGCATGTATTATACTCAAGGTAAATTATAAAAATATTTAAATTAAACTAAAAAAAAAATTATCTTCGGCCAACTAGGGATAGGTATCGAAAATTTTAAAGAGGATAAGCCCCTATCCACGAAGGATGATATCTTTTACCACTTAGGAAAATTATCTCTTGAGATTTGAAACGAATTTTTAGATAATTCCTTAGATTTTAAAGATATCTTCAATTGGAGTGAAAACTTACCAAAATTGACTTGAGGAATTATCTTTAAGATGATGAAATTAATTTCAGATAATCCTTCAACTTTTGGATATGCTTAAATCCTATCCCCATCTAGAGTTATTCAAGAAAACCCTATCCAAACAATCAAGATTCACAGAGGATCGCACTCAATCAAAAACCATCCAAATCCTAAATGGCAAGGATACGGCAATACTCGTCTGTTAACATGCGAAAATACAGCCAATGAGATAATGCCGAAAATTTTTAATTGTTCTATCTCTGGTGCATAGTTCGGCCAAGGCAAGATTCAATGTAAAAAATCTCCTAACATGAATTCGGTCCTTTTCAATTACGAAAACATGATAACAGATTTATGCTTTAAAGGAAAATTTGTTCCCGCCAATGATGTTTAATTCTTAAAGCGTCAGCCAATTTTTTGGACTAAGCTAGATCACACTCCAAAAATCAGAATTCTTTTACATGCCATTGATCAGCTTTCAGTTTCAGCACGAATCTTATGGGAAAGACTCAAATTTTTCGAATTCTAATTGCGAGTCAACACGGACACGAAGTTCTAGATGAAATCAACGCGAATTGTAATTAAAATGTCGAAAATTTTACCTTTTCCAGACTGAAAATTCCGCACCCGAACGCTTTCTTAGAACAGCCGCCTTTTGGTCCAAAACTTGTCGGAAAGCGTCCTCTAACCAGCAAGGGAATCCGCACAAAATCAACAGCGACGGAGGCCTTGAACAGCAGCGAAGATCGACCTTGGATAGCAGCAATGACTGGTCCTCGATCGACGGGGGTGTCGTCGTCGACGCGAGCAACGGATGTGATGAACCTGGTGGCCGGGTGTCCGTGGAGAACTTGACTGGGACTTGGAGGGAAAGTCTCGACCTCGAGGGGAAACCTTCAACCTTCCTAGCTATTTTCTTCTTCACGACGATCTCTCAACGGATGATGAATGGGAATTTATTTACGGAATCCCCCTCCTCCTCTCTACTCTCACGTTCTTTCACGTTCACCTTCTTAAAAAAAATCTCTCCCCCCTCTCCCACGAAAGAAAAGCCCTTATATAGACTTTCTCTCATCAAACCTAGTCGTGGTAGGAAATAACTATGATCGTCTCATTAGCATTACCAGCCTAGGTGGGATTAAACATGCACCCTGGGATCACGAGTTCCCGCATCTACCAAACTCTCCGTTATTCTTAGCAACAAAGGGATAGAGTTTCAATTATTCAGGGCCCCCATTAAAATTCTGGATTGAATCTAATGATTTGAGAGTCCAATTTAGTTAAAACAGCACCATGTCTTCAGCCAAAGGGGAGTGACAGTGAAGAAAGCCGAAGATGGCTTATTCATGGGTTCAAAAAACAATTTCGAATCTAACTTGGGCTCTAATTAACTTTGACTGAAGCCTTGCATAATTAAATGGGCCAATTTGGAATTAAATTATAGTGCAAACCCACGTAAATTTCGGCACCCCCATGCTCCTGGTTCATGGCACGTCTTCGAACTGAATGCTGATGCATGACATAAAAAACAAATATGGAATGCATGAGAATTTATTATTTTTTTGCGAGAATTATAGTTAACTCTCATTTTATGAAATAAATGAATTTCCTAAAATTCAAAATTTAGGTGTCAACAGCTGCCCCTCTTTGAGTGGAAGCTCGCAGAGGTTTCGCTCAAAGACTAAAATTAAAACCTAAATTTTGAAAATGCAAATGATGATGATGTAATTTTTTACGGGAGTTTAAATCCCATTTTCTGATGCAAAAGGAAATGATGCATGAAATGCAATGCCATAAATAACATGTGCTAAAACTTCTCCTATCCCACATCAAAGAAATCCGCACATGGATCGCTTATGAAATACTTGTTTTACCAAGTATTCATAAACTAATGATTCCCTTAACCTCCAGACTTCCAGCGGACGCCAGGATGCTAAAGTACTAGCCCATCTATTGCCAGAAGTTTCCTTCTGACGCGAAACGACGCAAGATTTGTGTAGAGTCTTGAAAATGTGCTCGAGTTATGGTTCGAGCTGGCCATTTGTCTCTTGGGGACCTCCTCAACGGGTCGTCATGAGTCGGTAAAATGTCTCTTGCGACCTTCTCAACAAGTCAACATGAGTCGGTAGATTTGATGATCGAACTAATCGGTATAATCACAGTATCTCTCAGCAAGTCACCATGTGGACTATAAACCTTGAGTCGATAAAGATGTGACACCCGAGCTAATCGGTGTGATCACTGAGGGGTGTGATGCCTGAGCCAATCAGAACAAACACAAAAAGGGTGTGACGCCTGAGCTAATCAGAACGAACACATTGTCTCTCGGTAAGTCGCCATGTGGACTATAAACCGTGAGTCGGTAAAAATGTGAAACCCAAGCTAATCGGTGTGAACACAAAAGAGAGGTGATGCCTGAGCTAATCAGAACGACCACAAAGGGGTGTGATACCCGAGCTAATCGGAGTAAACACAAAAAGGATATAACGCCCGAGCTAATCGGTACGAACATGACAGGATGCGACGCCTGAGCTAATCAAAACGAACACAAAGAAGTGATAATTTGAGCTAATCAAGCATCAAAATGATATAAGATCCTGGGGACATCTTGAGCTGATCAAGTGTCGATATAAGATTTTGAAAGGGAATTAGGAAACTTACATGAGTTTTCGAGCAATGAGCAAGTGATGGCTAGGTTGACTGTAACATACCTGCCCATTTTCTTGAAAAAATAACGATGAAATGATGAATGCATAAAATCAATGTAAATGCAACATTATACGTTAGAAAGGTTCATGAGCTTTTGCTTGCATTACATAGCTTCGCTGGAGATTTTGTCAATAAGGAAATCTGTCTGATCCCTTCGACAAAATTGATCAAATTGAATGAGGAATTTTAGTCAGAAATGACTTTTCACTCACTCTCCCGAAAAAGGCTTTTGAGACCCGACCATTGATGCGGGTAAGAGAATCACTCAGAGCTGTCATCATCACACCTGACAAGGATCCGAGTATTCTCGCAATTAGTATGACCAGACCAATCCATGAGGTCTTTTACAAGGATTGTAATTCAGGCTTGGTTAAAGGTTATTCAAAAGGGGGGACTCATATGAGTAATTAGGCCATGAAATGAAATCTTCATCAGCTGCATGGGGTTTACAAGTCAGGAACCCTACAAAATGAGATAGAAATAATCTTGCTCACACTTCTTCGGGCGATATTCATAAGCATTTGAAACCCTATATTAACCCAAGTGCCCTAATCTGAAGAGACTTTTGGAAAGGGTTGTAATGTAGGTTCAGGGTAGGCTTGGAAATGAAAGGCCTATTTTCAACAAAGGGCGCATGAAGATGAGAAATTGGTGATCACCCATCTTTGTCACTCAAAAATGATCTTTCATTCTTTGAACCAATTCTGGTAAGACCTCCCTTCCTTCCAAAGATTCTTTGAGAGAGCTCTTTTCTTTTTCTTTTCCTTTTCTCTCTCTCTCTCTCTCTCTCTCTCTCTCTCTCTCTCTCTCTCTCTCTCTCTCTCTCTCTTTACGAGAGTGGACACTTTTGCCCTTTTTTTTTTTTTGCACAGGAAGCTTTTTTGTGCATGGCCAACTTTGATTTTTGTTTTTGCATGGCAAAATTTTTTTCTTTTCGCACAACAAGCTCTTTTGAAAAAGAAGGGAGACTCTCATCTGAATTGCCTGCATATCGTGCTCGCAAATTTTTCAAGTTTCAGCTTGCCCCAAGGCACTTTGCTCATCTGTAAAATGGTTTGGAATGATTTCCTTTCAGGATGATCACCAATTGGGTTTCGAGAAATGAATCCGCCGCTCAAGTTGGGTTAAGCAAAGGATGAGTGTATATGGGTATATAAATGAAATACTCTTCGTCATATCTAAAGCACTTGAGCTAATACAAAATTCGCATGCAATAAACACACTCGAAGATTGATGCAAGTGAAAGCAAGAAAATTCTATCATTCTTTGAATTTTTTGAAATTTGCCCCAATGTGGGGTTGTTCCTGACAGGGTTATCAAATGAAATCACCGTTCAATGGGTTAAGCAATGGGCAACCTGTAGTGTTTGGATAGACGAAACGAATGTCTCATGTCATCTTGGTCGTCATACTTTTCGCGAGATAACCCTTTGCCTTGAAAGCATGAAAATTCTCACATTCCTCACTAGGGGTTGTGATATAGGACGTGTGTGGAAATGGCATGCCTTTCGTCGTCCTGAGATTCCTCATTCAAAATAATCAATCCAAAAAGACTAGAGAGATTTCCTGATTGAAATTATCTCACAATGGAAATTAATAATGCTGACAAAAGTATATGATGAGCAGAGATTCATGAAGTTTGACTTGATCATCTAGCATATAAGAAAAATGAGTGCATATCAAACATGGACATGTATAAACTATACAAGTCCACTCATAAATCTCAAGGAATTGGAAGATATGAATTGCCCCAGAAATACGTATGAAATCAGTCAATCGAGGACTCAAGATGCTCTGGTTTCTCCCACTCAATGATGATGACTGACATGGCTGATATGAAGATTCAATGCAAAGATCATCTAGGATCGTTGTTTATTGATCGGTCTGGTCGAGAAATGATTGATGGTGAAGCATGAATTCGCCTCAAATGGCCAATAGACCGGGACTTGCCTAGGACTTTTGGATCTCGCTCCTCATGTTCACCCCTGAAACATAAAACGGCGAAATTAGAGACACAAACAAGGTTTAAGCATGCATGTATTGCAATTTTCGAAAATTAGCGTGTCATTTCGAAAATCTTGATTTTTTTTTACGACCGTGGGACGAAAATTCTCGAGAAGCCCAACCCTCAGTGCTTACCATGGATGACAGATTGTTCGATCGTTGGTTATCGTCATTGGGTTGGTTTGGGATACTTCAACAAGATTTCAAAATAAAAATTTGTGTAATTTTATTGATATGAAATCAATGAATTACATTTTATTGAAAAGGAAATGTGATATTGGATGAAAGTGAAATCCTAGTGCAACCTAAACACCTAAAGAAAGCAAGAAAATCCCACGCAGGGGATTGGATAAAAATAAAAGGTCATTCTTGAAAGTCTGCTTCCACCCTATTCACGACTCTTCAAGCATTGCTCGAATGATCTGGTAGCAGGTTACTCTGCACATTGGGCTTATCGGCTGACTGAAATGCAAATGCCCCAGTTTCGAGTAGATCCTGGACGCGGTGCTTGAGCACGGGACAATCATCGACTGAATGACCTATTTCTCCAGAATGATAGTCACACTTTTGTGCAGGGTCATATCTAGGATACTTCGCAGGGTTGGGACGTTGGGGCTCAGAGGACAACAACCCCTTCTTACGTAGGACAATCAAAAGTTGGGAAAGTGTCCCAGGAAGTGGAGTGAATGTTCGATTCTTGCGCTGGTTGGTCCTCTGATTCTGTTGGCCATAACCAGATGCTTGTGAAGGAGCAAACTGCGTGTTCGAGACTTGGGCCGGTGTCTTCTGCGCATAAGTCATATTGACTTCAGGGATGGGCTCCTTGTCTTTTTTCCAAAAAATCTCTTGCCAGCTGAACCTGACTCACTATACCATCCCTTTTTCATACCTCCTTCTACCTCCTCGGCCATTGCTATGAGGTGAGCAAATGAGGCGCAGAGGTGCCAAGGATCCGTGTCCGCATAGTCTGCGGAAGGGTAGAGACAAATAGCTTCATGAGTTCCCTCTCAAGAGGAACGAGTTTGAGTTGGGACGCAATGTTCCTCTATCTGGTAGCATACTGCTTGACCGTCTCACCTTTCTTTATTTCGGCTTGCTCCAGGTCTTCTCTAGAGACAAGGATGTCTATGTTGAAACTGAAGTGCTTGATAAAAGCAGTCGCCGCCTGTTTCCAATTGCCCATGCTGTATACCTCATAATCAATATACCATCGCATGGCTGCCTCTTTAAGACTGGCTTGAAAAGTCTGAACCAGTAGGGGGCCGTTGTCAGCATATTTGCTCATTCTTGTTTGGTATATCTGAACGTGCCGCACAGGATCGGAGGTGCCGTCGTATTTCTCAAAATCGGGCACTTTGAATTTCTCTGGAACATCGACTTTCGTGAAGGCCGAAAAGTCGATGTGAGGGATACTATGTGCTCCCTGAATCTCTCGGAGCCTTTCCTCCATCTTCTGCTCCATTTTCTGCTCCATCTGCTGCTCCATCCGAGCCATTAGCGTTGCTGTATCATTAGTATGCTCAGGTGCCACAAGGCCGGCCTGGTGAACTGGAGCCACTGGCGGAGCATTCATACTAGAGCCCAGGATGAACATGTCCTCTAGTGACAAAAACTGCCCCTGGTTCTTGGTCGGATCATTAGTTGCAGGAGGCGGAGGTGGTGCCAGAGGTTGGGATGTCTGGCCAGGTAATGGCAACTTAACCATGAGACTCGCTAGCATTTTGTCTGCCATCTGGGAGAACATGTTATCCATTCTGCTAGTGAGGGCGTCCACGTGCTCCTGGAGGGCTTCTTGGATTGCGACATTCAATTCAGCCTTGTCAGCCATTTTCTTTGCGACTGACCTGGTGATATGTGATGACCCGTGGTAAGTTACCTGCGAAGGACAATCATATGGTGAGCGAGGCATATAATGCATATTGGATCGGTCCATGGCTAGTCTAGACTCACTAACGCCATTTGAACTTGACGAATGCTAGTGGCCAAGAAAATTCCAGTTCCGTCGAATTTTGGTAAACAATTCGGAGAAAATTATCTGGACATCAAAATGGTGTGAAAATTTACGAGCTTGTAGTCAAGAGGTTAATGAACAACTTTCATGTTTAGGCCCAGAGCTAGAAATGGACAGATTAATTCAGGTTAATGCATATTTAGAAGAATTTCGTCCAAAAAACTGCTTCGTCCGGTTTTTGTTTGGAAAGTGAATGGGCCCTTTAAAATGTAAATAAAGGTTCAAAAATTTGTAGCCCACTAGTTCAAAGTTCATCCTACAACTTTCATGTTTCATGATTTGATGAATAAGCTCATTTACTAATGAAAAATCACGAAGTGATTATGGAGTCAGAAAACATGTGAAATTTCAGCCTGCTCCATTACAGCCATTAATTCCGTATAAAATGAAAAATGTATTGGATTGGCCTAAAAATTTTTGACATGAAAGTTTACCGGCCCACAAACATTTTTTATTTGACGCATGGGTGTTAAAAACTGACTTGAAAATTATGTAAAAATTCATGCAAATGAAGTCAGGGTAAAAATCAGAATTGTTTCATTGACTAAAAAAAAAATACTACCATGAAATCTAGAAAATTTCTTAAAAAGACATCTAAAATGACATGACTTGACAAGACAATGAGGAAAAACCTAATCTGCCATGGACCGACCCAAAATTTAAAATGAAAGAATTACAAGATAAAAGGTAGGAATTTACCATGAGGGAAAACAATCACAATCACATGCGCATGGATGCAAGTTCATTAATTATTGGCAAAGTGAAATTCCAAAAACGGACCATACCAGAGGGGTTTGGCCAGGTCTAATTTCCAAAATTTCGGTTATGGTCAAGATTCTGCCCGTGCCATGGGGGTCTGGCCAGGGGAGAAGTCTCCAACACGAAGAAAATTGTCGGGATCGAGGGGCGGGGTCGACCGAACCTCGGGGGTGAGGTGAGGTGGATACCCGCGCGATACCATCCTAATTACTAGCAATCCAGGTCCGATTGCGGTGAAAATGCAATGCAATATATACATGCGAACACATGGCATAATATACAATCAGGAATAAAATTAAATTATACTACCCTGCAAAACAGAGATTAGTAACATTTAAATTTACCCTGCAAAAACATATAACACCTAAAAAAGTCAATGAATTAAAGCCAATCAAAGGAAAGATCATCACAAGAATTTGGCCTAAATCCTCCTGAAATACAATGAAACTTTCGAAAATTCAAAAAGTCAAAGATTAAGACCAATTTTTTCGAAAATTCAAGTATTAGTCCCCAGCGGAGTCGCCAAGCTGTCGCGACCAAAAAAATTCGATTTGAATTTCAGGTTAATGGATTACCAGATTAATTAAATGAATTAACTAACCTAGCGCAAGCTCTCCCAAGCTCTACCAATTCGTGACTTAGGTTCACTTGATTTTAATCAAAGGATTTTTAATTTCGGAGTCGCCACTAATCTTTTTTGGTAGGTAGATTAGACACCTAAATAAAGTACGGGAGAATACTTTATTTTCTGCTAACCAGAGGTTTAGGTTCGGGGACTTGATTATGTTAATTTTTCAATTGACACCCTTTCGGTACCATTCTTGTGACAAATTTCCTTGATTGGCAAATTCCGTTGATTTCACTTTAAGATCAAGGCGCAATTCATTTTTTTGGGTTTTCTTGGATTAAATGAATGCCATGCAAAATGCAACCAAATGACATGCAATGTGATATGAAACTACATGACATAAGAAAAGGTGACCATGCATGATGATTCTTGAAAAATTTAATTTTAATGCAATAAAGAATGTAAATTCTAATCTAAATGACATGCGATATGGTGGTGCATGAGCTTAGATAACATGGCATGGTAATGCATGAATGACGGGCAATTATGCATGAAATGCAAAAATTATGACTACCCTAAAGGACATGCGAGGTGATTTTTATAAAAAGGTATGACTGATCTTAGAAGAAAAATTGAATAAAAAAATGACTTTTGAATTACACGCATGGACTATGAAAATGCATGACGAATTAGACTATATGAAATGCAAATGAGACATCATAACATTTAATGAATTTTCGGCTTTTCAATGAATTGGTTCGACAATTAACACAAATTGATTAATTAAAATCCAATTTATATTAAGAGTCTTTTAAGTGTGAATTCCGAAAAAAATTCATAGCATGATGATTTTTATGTGTTTTCATGCTTTTTGTCATTTTTTTTTGTGTTTTTTATGAAAAATGAATCAAATAAAGATATAATAAACCTTGAGCATAATACACCTTAAATTCCGAATTTTCCGATGAATTCGCTTCGTACCCTGGGGGACGGGTCAGAAGGTAATTTATTCACGTCGTACCCTGGGGGTCGGGTTAGATAGTGAATTTTAGAATTTGTCAATTCGGTCCCAAAGTTATGGGATAGGTTAGACAAATTGATGTGCGGATGACGTCGTACCTCGGGGGTGAAGTTAGATAGTCATCACAGTGCACATATTCTAAGGGACAAGGCACAAGGGAGCATGTATTATACTCAAGGTAAATTACAAAAATATTTAAATTAAACTAAAAAAAAAATTATCTTCGGCCAACTAGGGATAGGTATCGAAAATTTTAAAGAGGATAAGCCCCTATCCACGAAGGATGATATCTTTTACCACTTAGGAAAATTATCTCTTGAGATTTGAAACGAATTTTTAGATAATTCCTTAGATTTTAAAGATATCTTCAATTGGAGTGAAAACTTACCAAAATTGACTTGAGGAATTATCTTTAAGATGATGAAATTAATTTCAGATAATCCTTCAACTTTTGGATATGCTTAAATCCTATCCCCATCTAGAGTTATTCAAGAAAACCCTATCCAAACAATCAAGATTCACAGAGGATCGCACTCAATCAAAAACCATCCAAATCCTAAATGGCAAGGATACGGCAATACTCGTCTGTTAACATGCGAAAATACAGCCAAGGAGATAATGCCGAAAATTTTTAATTGTTCTATCTCTGGTGCATAGTTCGGCCAAGGCAAGATTCAATGTAAAAAATCTCCTAACATGAATTCGGTCCTTTTCAATTACGAAAACATGATAACAGATTTATGCTTTAAAGGAAAATTTGTTCCCGCCAATGATGTTTAATTCTTAAAGCGTCAGCCAATTTTTTGGACTAAGCTAGATCACACTCCAAAAATCAGAATTCTTTTACATGCCATTGATCAGCTTTCAGTTTCAGCACGAATCTTATGGGAAAGACTCAAATTTTTCGAATTCTAATTGCTAGTCAACACGGACACGAAGTTCTAGATGAAATCAACGCGAATTGTAATTAAAATGTCGAAAATTTTACCTTTTCCAGACTGAAAATTCCGCACCCGAACGCTTTCTTAGAACAGCCGCCTTTTGGTCCAAAACTTGTCGGAAAGCGTCCTCTAACCAGCAAGGGAATCCGCACAAAATCAACAGCGACGGAGGCCTTGAACAGCAGCGAAGATCGACCTTGGATAGCAGCAATGACTGGTCCTCGATCGATGGGGGTGTCGTCGTCGACGCGAGCAATGGATGTGATGAACCTGGTGGCCGGGTGTCCGTGGAGAACTTGACTGGGACTTGGAGGGAAAGTTTCGACCTCGAGGGGAAACCTTCAACCTTCCTAGCTATTTTCTTCTTCACGACGATCTCTCAACGGATGATGAATGGGAATTTATTTACGGAATCCCCCTCCTCCTCTCTACTCTCACGTTCTTTCACGTTCACCTTCTTAAAAAAAATCTCTCCCCCCTCTCCCACGAAAGAAAAGCCCTTATATAGACTTTCTCTCATCAAACCTAGTCGTGGTAGTAAATAACTATGATCGTCTCATTAGCATTACCAGCCTAGGTGGGATTAAACATGCACCCTGGGATCACGAGTTCCCGCATCTACCAAACTCTCCGTTATTCTTAGCAACAAAGGGATAGAGTTTCAATTATTCAGGGCCCCCATTAAAATTCTGGATTGAATCTAATGATTTGAGAGTCCAATTTAGTTAAAACAGCACCATGTCTTCGGCCCAAGGGGAGTGACAGTGAAGAAAGCCGAAGATGGCTTATTCATGGGTTCAAAAAACAATTTCGAATCTAACTTGGGCTCTAATTAACTTTGACTGAAGCCTTGCATAATTAAATGGGCCAATTTGGAATTAAATTATAGTGCAAACCCACGTAAATTTCGGCACCCCCATGCTCCTGGTTCATGGCACGTCTTCGAACTGAATGCTGATGCATGACATAAAAAATAAATATGGAATGCATGAGAATTTATTATTTTTTTGCGAGAATTATGGTTAACTCTCATTTTATGAAATAAATGAATTTCCTAAAATTCAAAATTTAGGTGTCAACACTCATATTTGTGGCCGGGATTTGTAGGGACAGTAGAGGATCCATCATCGCCAGCTTCGCGAAGGAGGAAAAAGCTGGCACTGTGCTGGAGATTGAGACCCTAGGGGTTTTGCAAGCTCTGCGGGGGCTAAATATCGAGAAGGAAAAGCAAAAGGAGCAGGGGACTTCGTTTAGATCTGAGGGCGTGTCTGTACTAGAGAAGCAAAAAGTAGATATCCTCGCTAACAACAAATCTATCCCTTATCTTCTACATGAGCCGAAAGAGAGTCCATGGGCCTTCAGTGGATTATTTGAGGAATTCAAGGCTATTAGCATGGATTCGATAAAGGTGGTCCATGTCCTGTGAGCGGAAAATGGTGTAGCCGACTGGGTTGCGAAAGCCCATCGGAAGAAGCTATTCCTCTCTAATTAGATGGTCAGACCCCCAGCCTCTTTGGGATCTTTTGTGTTGCGACTTTAAGAACACTAGTTGCTGTAACTCCGGTTTATTTGAATGAAAGTAGCAACTTAGTTTTCGGCAAAAAAAAAAAAGGCATGAAAAGACCGTCGTACAAGAGGTTTAAGACTTTTTAGATAATTTCCCCCTTATTTGTATTACCTTTTAACCCGTCTTCTCCTGACACACCCCCGTCTGGGAGGATCGTGATGGTCGATAGTTACTCAACACAAGCGTACACATGTCATCTTCGCAAGAATGAACGATGATTGGCTGTTTCATGAATTTAACTAAAATTATGCTAAAGAAAGAATTGTTAAATAAATCGCGACATATTAAAGAATTTTTTTTTTTAGTACATGAATTGATCGAGTAACTTGTCCCCCGTGTTTCGACCAAAAAAACCTTGTCCCCGTGCAACTCAAGGCCATGTTCTAGTAATTGACGGAAATGCGCATCCTCGGCAGGGTTATACGGTTAAGATTGTTTAGTGCAGGCACATGCAACCTTTCAAGAAAGGCACATGCTAACTTCCAAGAAGCCAATCAAAGGGATCGTAGACTTTGGGAAATTAAGGAATCAGAAATTTCTAAGTCGCTGAGGTTCGATCCTCTTAAGATATGATATTTTTTTCTTTCTTTCTTTGAATTTCAAATTACCTTATCAACTATAGATGAGTTGGCATTTCTTTGTTTTTGCTCTGCCAAAAGATTGTATTAACGTGTACAATCTGTAAATGAATAGTAAATGAAAATCATTCACAAACGTTGAGCCTTTATAGATCCAACCACCAGCAAAATGTTCATATTAAAATCCACGAACAGAAACTCCGGGTCTATTCAAACGGCCCGCAGGAACGGCCACTGTCCGAGAGGCGAGAACCAAAGAGAGGCGTCAATCCAATTAAAGGGCGCGTTCATCTTTTTTGTCCTCTCAGCGATAGAGCAGGATAAAGAGTTCTGAACCTCTCCGATGGAGGCCTTCCGAACTGCGGCGAATACCGCCCTGATTGTAGAAAGATCCGTCCCCGTTGCCGTCCTCCCAGAAGAAGAAACCCCCGGGGGTTCCTTTTTCTTAAGTAACTTAGATCAAGTGACTGCTTTTTTCGTGTCGTTGGTCTATTCTTTCGACAGGAGCGGCGTCGACACGGCAGGCGTGATTAAGAAAGCTTTGTCCAAAGTTTTGGTTCATTACTATCCGCTTGTAGGGAGATTAGCTAAAAACTCCAAAGGGAAGTTGGTTGTCGATTGCAGTAACAAGTTAGGAGTGGCATTCGTGGAGGCATCGGCCAAATGCGACATCAAAGATCTAGGCGACATACGACTTCTCCATTCGAATCTTTTGCAAAAGCTTGTTTATAGAGATCCTACTGAAAATATGCTTGAAGTTGCACCCCTTATTACAGCACAGGTTTAAGAACATTATTATTGGAGAACGGCCATGCAAATATTTATCTACGTAGATTACTTTTTTTTTTTTTTTTGGCATTCCGTTTAAGGATACTTAGTAACTCTGGAGACATTAAACAGGTAACAAGTTTTGAATGTGGAGGTCTCACTGTAGGGATCTCACTTAATCACTGCATGCTCGATGGAACCTCCGTAGTGAACTTCATGAACTCATGGGCTGAAATAGCGAGAGATACACCCATATCCCTCGTCCCCTGTCATGAAAGAACTATTCTGAAATCAAGGGTTCCTCCTCAAACCACCTTTGCTTACGAAGGCTTTGTCCCGGTGAGTGATGCATCAAACTTGACGGCATTGTTCGAGGAAGAGCAAATTGTGCTTAAAACTTTCCACTTTGACAGTGCGAAGTTGGCGAACCTTAAAAGAATGGCGACAGCCGATGGACAGGTAGATGTGGTCTCTTCTTTGCTAAATATGCAAATGTCGTCCTTTGTTATCAGCTAAACTTCATCTTGTGATAATTGATTGGTGGCACTTCATCCACACATGCTGAAAGCCTGAAACACTAAGATATTCTAAAGGCACCTTTCAATCGTTACCAAAAAGTTCTTTGATGAAGCATTTCTGCTTTGATGGAATGACTTTTGGACACACCAGAGGAATTGAAAAGCATTCACAATTCCCTGCGAGCAACAGGTAATGAGCAGCTGCTCCAACTTCGTGGCACTTGCAGCCTTGGTGTGGCGGGCTCGAAGCATGGCGCTCAGGATGAAGCCACACCAGCTGTTGAAGCTTATCTTAGGGGTTGATTTCCGGTCTAAGATGAAGCCGCCAATGCCCAGATACATCGGGAATGCTGTCGTTGGAGCTTACTGTCTCTGCACCACGGGAGAGTTGATCGATGAGCCGATCTCTTCCACCGCGGGGAGGATAAAGAAAGCCATCGATAGGGTGGACGAGGACTACGTGCGGTCTGTTGGAACCGTAAACACAATACGGGTGACCTTTCGAAAATAAGAGCGAGGCACGAAATGGATGGAGAAGAATATGTATATTGGAGAACTTGATTTTGGCTTCTCACACTTTTGCATTTTACAATACAACACTCAAGTATTTATAGTGAAACTTCTAACACACTTATGAAGACAACAATCAAACTTGCTTCTCCTAGGACAACAATCAACTTGCTTCTATCAATTTTATTAGTATTTTAATAGCCTCCCTTAAAATTGATTTCCATACCAAGCATCTTCTTCAATTTTTCGAACGAATCCGCCTTCAAGGGTTTCGTCAAAATATCTGCAAGCTGATCTTCTGATCTGCAGAAATTAAGATCGATTTCACCATCTTTGACTCGCTCACGAATGTAATGATACTTGATGTCGATGTGCTTGCTCCTGCCATGAAATACAGGATTCTTGGCTAATGCAATAGCCGACTTATTGTCACACATCATTTTAATAGGACCCGTTTGTTCATGCATCAATTCATGCAGCATCCTGCGAAGCCATATCGCCTGACAAGCCGCTGAAGCTAATGCCATGTATTCTGCTTCAGCTGTCGAGAGAGCAACAACTTGTTGCTTTTTGGAAGACCAAGAGAATACTCCTGATCCAAGAAAGAAAGCATACCCAGATGTACTCTTTCGAGTCTCGGTATCACCTGCCCAATCACTGTCTGTGTACCCTACTAGACCAAAGTTGTCAGTATAAGAATATAAAATTCCATGATCACGAGTTCTACTGACATACCGTAAAATTCTCTTTGCTGCTTGCAAATGTGACTGGTAGGGTTTTTCCATGAACCTGCTAATAATACCCACTCCATAGGTAATATCTGGCCTTGTAGAAATCAAATATCTCAAACTGCCAACAATGCCTTTAAAATAAGTGGGATTTACCAGCTCACCGGTTCCTTCTTTCTTCAGCTCCAATCGTTCTACTACGGGAGTTCGGATTGGCTTCAGCGATTCCATTTTAAATCGCTTCAAAATATCATTAGCATATTTCTGTTGGGAAATAAATATGCCATCATCTGTTTGCTTCACTTCAAGACCAAGAAAATAGGACATCAGTCCCAAATCAGTCATCTCAAACTGGCTAGTCATAGCCTCCCTGAATTCAGCAAACATTTTTTCACAGCTCCCTGTAAATATCAAGTCATCAACATAAATGCACACAATTAAGATGTCACCGTTAGCATTTGACTTGATATACAATGTATGCTCATAAGGGCACTTTTGAAAATCATGCTCCAACAGGTATGTGTCGATACGTGTGTACCAAGCACGTGGTGCCTGTTTTAATCCATACAAAGTCTTCTTCAGTCTGTAAAACTGATTTTCATGCCCTTTCTTCTCATAACCCCGTGGTTGCTCCACATATACTTCATCTTCAAGGACACCATTGAGAAATGCTGATTTCACATCCATTTGATGGATTCTCCAATGGTTTTGAGCTGCAAGTGCTAATACCATACGAATGGTATCCATCCGGGCAACTGGTGCAAATACTTCAAAATAATCAATACCTGGCTTCTGCTTGTAGCCCTTTACAACCAGTCTAGCCTTGTAACGGTCCACCTGACCGTCGGGTTTGTACTTTGTCTTGTACACCCACTTGACACCAATAGGCTTCTTACCGGGTGGTAAAGAAGTCAACACCCATGTGTCGTTTTTCTCAATGGAGTGAATTTCTTCATCCATTGCTTCAATCCACTTTTCATCTACAGCTGCTTCATCATAGGTTACAGGGTCACAATCAGCAAATAAACAAAAGTTTATCAGTGTTTCATCAGTGATTTCGCTATCACTGTTTCTATTTCTTGTGACCACATAATCTCTGAATTTTGCTGGCGTCTCCTTCAGTCGTTGTGAACGACGTAGTTGTGGTTCTGAAACTGCTGTTGGTGAAGATGTACCTCCAGTTGAAGATGATGAGGAAGATGGATCACTCGTTGAAGATGATGGAGGTGTTTCTGTCTCACCCGCCAGTGGTTCATCTTCGATGGTGATGTTTTTCTGGTCACCCTTCTGATTCCAGTCCCAGGTTACATCTTCTAAAAACTGGACATCCCTGCTGATAATGACTATCTCTGTGATCGGGTTATACAGCTTATAACCTTTAGTTGTATCACTGTAGCCGATGAAGATGCACTTCTCGCTTTTGTCATCCAGCTTTTTTCTTCGCTCGTCTGGTATATGGGGATATGCCACGCACCCAAATACTCGTAGGAACGAAACGTCTGGTTTGTTTCTACTCCAAGCTTCTTCTGGAGTTCTTCCAAGAACACTCACTGTTGGACACCTGTTTAGTACAAATACAGCACAAGCAACAGCTTCTGCCCAAAATTTCTTGGGCAAATCTTTAGCTTTCAGCATACTTCTTGCCATTTCAAAAATTGTCCTGTTTTTTCTTTCTGCTATACCATTTTGCTGAGGAGTATAGCTGGCAGTCAACTGACGTTTGATTCCATGAATTTTACAATATTTGTGAAATTCATTTGAGGTAAATTCTCCACCTCTATCCGATCTCAACGTCTTCAATTTAAAGCCACTTTGTTTTTCAACATAGACTTTAAATTCTTTAAACTTGCCAAAAGCTTCAGATTTTTCCCTCAAGAAGTGTACCCATATTTTTCTGCTAAAATCGTCGACAAAAATTAGCATGTACCTTTTTTGTCCGAACGATTCCACCTCAATAGGGCCACATATGTCGGTATGTACCAACTTCAGCGGTTGGTTTGCTCTTCTGGCTTTTCCAACTGGAAAAGAGTCTCGGAGCTGTTTTCCAACGAGACATCCTTCGCAAGGACGCCCTGGATCGTTAATCAACGGCATGCCGATCACCATCCTTTTCTGGACCAATTGCTTCATTCCACGAAAATTTAGATGCCCAAATCGAAGATGCCACAGCCAGCTGCTGTCTTTCGTCATCGCTTGAAAACTCAAGAGATTCTTCGTCGGAAGAGTCAATGGAAACATCCGGTTCTTCGTCATCTGTACCGTCGTGATCAACTTGTTGTTTACACCTCTGATGGTGCAAACTTCATTTTCAATGTGAACTTTGTGGCCTTTTTCGGAAAGTTGCCCAACACTTAGCAAATTCCAAAAAAGTCCTGGCACAAAGTAAACATCTGCAATAGCAACATTAGTACAATATTTGGATTTGATATTAATGTTACATTTGCCCATCACGGGAATTTTTGATTTATTCCCGAAGTTGACTTCGCCACGGCTTGTCTCATCCAGCTGTGAAAATAACTCCTTTCTTCCGGTCATATGGTTGCTACACCCAGTATCTAGATACCATGTGTTGGTATCCACGATAGTTGAATCATCCTTCGCACATGCTAGTACCATGCACTCTTCAGCATCTGTGGCATGTGCATGTTCCGCCGGCACGTACGTCGCCTTTGCATGACACTCGGATTTGTAGTGTCCGAATTTATTACACTTAAAACACTTGACTTTTGATTTGTCGGGTGTTCTAAATTTTCTGGTGAAATTTGAATTCTCACCTCTACCTCGGGCTCCTCCACGACCTCGACCGCCTTGATAGCCTCATCGGTTTGGTTGAGCGACCCGGCTTTGCAATGCTTGCTCGGGAACGGAACCCATAGACTTCTGGTTCATTCTTTGCTCATGGGAGCATAATGAACCCATCAACCGCTCCAACGTGAGAGTTGATACGTCTTGTCCTTCCTCGATCGCTGTGACGACGTAGTCAAATCTTTCGGTCAAAGACCTCAAGATTTTTTCTACAACACGAACATCTTGAAGTTCTTCACCATTAACCCTTAATTGGTTAACGATGGCCAGCACACGATCAAAATATGCCGATATTGTTTCCGAGTCATTCATGCGTAAAGACTTGAAATCACCTCGAAGAGTCTGAAGCCGCACCCGCCGGACACGATCATCACCTTTGTAGGATTTTTGCAAGATATCCCAGGCAGCTTTCGCGGTCTCGACACTCTATATTTTTTCAAATATCGTTTCCTCCACGGCTTGAAAAATCGCATATAATGCTTTCTGATCTTTCTTCCGGGACTCCACCAGAGATTCTTTCTCCTCCTTTCTCAAAGCCTCGAATGCTTCGGCATCGGCTACTTCGTTGTAGCCACTTTCAACCAGATTCCACAAATCTTGCGATTTAAACAGAACCTTCATCTGGACAGCCCAGTTGTTGAAATTCTTTCCGTTCAACTTTGGAAGCTGCATTTGAACGGAACTAGTAGATGCCATTCTAGCTCTGATACCAAATGTTGGAACCGTAAACACAATACGGGTGACCTTTCGAAAATAAGAGCGAGGCACGAAATGGATGGAGAAG
Source organism: Rhodomyrtus psidioides (assembly GCA_021437785.1). Classification (NCBI taxonomy): domain Eukaryota; kingdom Viridiplantae; phylum Streptophyta; class Magnoliopsida; order Myrtales; family Myrtaceae; genus Rhodomyrtus; species Rhodomyrtus psidioides. The sequence goes on along the minus strand of JAILYB010000024.1, from coordinate 3,943,370 downwards.
AATATGTATATTGGAGAACTTGATTTTGGCTTCTCACACTCTTGCATTTTACAATACAACACTCAAGTATTTATAGTAAAACTTCTAACACACTTATGAAGACAACAATCAAACTTGCTTCTCCTAGGACAACAATCAACTTGCTTAACCCAAGACAACAATCAACTTGCTTCTATCAATTTTATTAGTATTTTAATACGGTCGTGGATAGACTGCATGGACATGTTCGAATCGGGCTTTCTCTCTTTGAGTTCGCTAGCATTGACTTCATGGCAAAGGTTCGATTATGGCTCCTCAGAGTTTGGATGGGGAAAGCCAATGAATTTCGGCATAAGCGATCTGCCAAGAACGAGTTGTCTATCCATGACGGAAGGCAGTGAGAATAAGAAGGGCATTGTGGTGGTGCTGGGTTTGCCACTTTCGGCCATGGACACTTTCGAGAAGCTACTTCAGTTCGTACCTTGCGAGCCAGAGACACCTTCCACGGCAGCTAGAGCTCGTCTCTGATCGGAGCGACGCTCGGCGTACTAAGTCTGGCATGTTGTATAAGTTCACCAGGTGATAAATAGAGTTCGTACCAACTCTGATGTCTTCTTGTTTTGTCGGAGTTATTAATCAGTTGGAATCAAAGCATCTTGTGCTTTTTCATGTTTCTTCCTTGTCCTTGTGTAAGGTCAATCACAATGTTCAGCAAGAGAGTGTTTTAATAACAGTCGAAGAATGTCATCTAACTCCTTACAAAGTGTAGATGAAGTCGGAAAACAGCTGGCCATGTTTGGCGTGGAAAACTTAAATATGAGATGTTGAAATCCACGAGTGAGCTATTTTAGAGAAGCCCAAAGCTGAGAATTGATTTGGTATTGAGTGATTTACATACCCTATTTAGCTCATAATTAATTGGTTTAAGTTTTTAAGCGAATTTGGATCTAATTGAGTAAGTTGACGGACTCGGACTTGGGTTCTCCGATCTCCCAAGTTTCGGACTTCTGCTGCGCACTCCCAACTAATAGTATCGGGAGCCAAGTTGACTGGTGGGTCCCCTAATCAGTTTCGGTGCGTGGTGGAAAGCATTTTTCGGGCGGCGGACATTATGGTATAGCAACATGGTCTTGATGGCAAACTTTGCAAATTGCACAATCAGCCCTAAACCTACTGCACTGATATGAATTCAATCAGAAACTTTTCAATTGAATCATTACAGTCCTAAACTTTTGAGCGAAAATGCAATCAAGTCCTCAAGCCTCGCCAAATTTATTTGACGTAACAGTTGAGTGATCGCCGTTTCGTTTTACATTTGACAATGATATGTAATTTCTACAAGAACTATTATGACTATGAGCCAATTGCATATGACAGGAGACCACAAAGGGTCTATACATAGAGTGGTAATCCGAATTGCTGAGTCCCACGTGCTGACCAGAGTGTTCGGTCCCTGTCGACTAGGGATGTCAAAACTGAACCAAAAACCGAACTGAACTGAACCGAACCGAAATTTCATGTTTTTTCAGTTCAGTTCAGTTTTTGGTTCGGATAGTGAAAAGAACCACATTCCTCCTAACCAGTTCGTATCTTTTTGGTTCAGTTCAGCAGTTAACCGAACCGAACTGTCTTTTTCGTTTCATGATTTAATATACTTTTTCTTTTTCCTTTTTTTTTTTCCTTTTTGGTGGCTGAGGGCCAGTGGAGCCGCCACCATTGGCTGAGAGCCGGTGACACTTGTTGGATGCGAGCGAGGGGTCGCGGCCCCAGACGAAGGTGAGGCTGGCGCAAGCCCTCGCGGTGGCCGGCAAGGGTTGCGAGCCCTCGCCTCGCCAGATATGGTGGTCGAGAGGCATGGCCATTTCGGGCTTCGATGAACCTGGCGATGGCGAACCAATTGGAGGGTTGGTGGAGACGATAGAGTCGAAGGTGCGAGCACCGAAGAAGACGAAGAAGCCATACATGAAGATGAACAGGGGCTTGGTGGAATGAAACCTCGCGGCAGATTTTGAAGAAACCCTAATCGCCCATTTGGATGTGGACCTCCAAGCAGCAAGGATCATGGAATCAGTGCAATCGGGGCATAGATTCAAGGGAACCAGTCAAAGACAAACGTGAAGAACCGAAGAGCGAGGTGGAAGAGGAAGATGGAAGATGGGGGCAGCGCAAGGATGAGATTCTCACGATGCCAGATCTGGATTTTGATTAGGAGGAGGAGTGATGGGATTCTCAGGACGCAGATCTGGAATTCTTTTTTGGGAGGGGATCATGGGATTCTCATGATCAGAGTGGGGAGGGATGGGAAGGAGGAGAAAAACTTAAAAAAACTAAAAACCGAATCGAACCGAATTGAACTGGATTTTTAATTCGGTTCACATTCAGTTCAGGGCGAGTTCGGTTTAGTTCAAGGTTACATTTCAATGGTTCAGTTCCGTTCGATTTTTCAGAAAATCGAACCAAACTGAACCATTGACACCCCTACTGTCGACCACAATAATATACAGCTGAAACGTTGTTTGCAAAAGTTCTCTGCCTAAGGAACAATCATGCGCATTATGGAATAAATTTCTTGGTCACATCAGTAAAGAAAGAGTGGAAAGACTGATAAAGACAAGCATTCTGTTCACACTTAAAAGTGACCTAGACACATGCGTAGATTGAAGCAGATGTAAGATAATTAAGATAAAAGATGAAACTGTAATCGATAGTTATGACCTAATGAAGATCATTTATACTGGTATATTGTGTAGAGTTTTTTTTTATCACATTTAAATAATGATTTTTTTCTATATGTTTTTGTACTTGATTAAAGAAATGTTTAATTTTCGTGACAAGTTCAACATTTTTTTTACTATAGTCAATAAACTAAAAAAAAAAAATTGTCAGATTTGATCAATGTGCTGAATATCATGGTTGACATGGCAATGCTGGATTGCTTAAAGAGCCATTTATCGAACACTTAAAAAGATCTTGGGATAGTGACTTAGTTTGCTATTCTTGATGTTCTTGAATCAAAAGGTGTGGCCGAAAGGCAAAATTACACCTTATGGATATGATGAAGAGTATGATTTGTAAAAACAACTTAAATGATTTTCTGTAGGGTGAAACTTTGAAAGCAATCCATTATGTTTCTACAAAAATTATTTCATTGACTTCTTTTGAGACATAGATTGGATGTTAATCTAGTCTGAACCATATTAAGATTTAAGGTGTTCATGTAGAAATAAAGTTACAGAATCCAACATTGGATAAGTTGGATTCTAAAACCACTCAATTTTATTTCGTACCTTACCCAGTTCATCTAAATAGGTATTGATTTATCATCTCAAAGAGGAACAAGAATTGTGGAATTACATATAGCTAAATTGCTGGAGCTTGATATAGCCGAATAAGGGTAGTTCCTCACAGACCATTAAAGGTACTGGTGTGGTAGGGACCACTGTGTCGTTTTTTTTTCTATCTATACAGATGATCATGGATCATTCTAAGTTATGGTTTGATTTTGTTGGGGTTCAGGTTCTTGTTATTAAGACAATTCCTGATGAAGTTTATCAAACCCCACAAGCGCATAATAAATGTTAAAGTAGCTCCTCCTAATAGATGTATCAGGCATAGATGGTCAGTTGTACCATCACACTAAATAGTCTATCCAGAAGAGCATGACTGCAAAATTCACTATATAATTGATTTAGTAATTTATACAGTTGCTATTTCTTGTTCATAATTAGAACTATGGTTGGGTGCATAGTAGATAAGATACATACAATGAAACATACGGTGTTTGAAAGCTTATTAGCATGCCTCAAGGTCACAAGTTCGTCTGCTGCAATTGGGTGTATGCAACTTAAGGGGACTCCAGATGAAATTTTTGTCTACTTTATTATATCAAATTACATTTTAATCAGTGTTTTTATTTAAGAAGTTTAAAGATAGCCTGGAAGCAAAATTTTTCACTCATAAAGAATGAGCAGACTTAAAATAAATTTTCTTTTCAGTCTCTCATAAATTTTTTTTAGAGTGATTAAGGTATTAATAGCTCATTATAATAAAGAGTTTTACCATACAGATATTGAAACTTCTTTTATTGGAGTTCTTAATATGAAAGTTTCTTTTATGTAACCCGAAGGTTTTGCAGTAGATGATTCAGATAAACTTGTGTGTAAAGAAAGATGAATCCCATATAAATGCCATAAAATAAAGTTTGATCATGTTCATGGGTATTCTAGACTGGAAAGTCTGTTTATAGGTTTAAGTAAGCTTTTAGACAATTATTGCTAAATTTTCATAATATTGTTGTTATATTATGTTCTGTCAAGAACGGAGTAAATTAGTATATACTACAATATCAGTAGGAGGAATTTATTTTTCTTGTGTCTTATACAGACTATATATTGCTTGAAAGTGATTTTCTTGAATTATTGCATAAGGTGTAGCGGATATTGTCAAAGTATTTTGACATGATTGATCTTAATAAGGAATATTTTGTCCTAGGCATTGAGATTCATGTGGATCGTTCTCGCTACAGGTTGAGGACACACATTGATTGTATTTGGTATAAAGTGTTGCAAGTCAGGAGTTGTTCTTGTCATTAAAGGCAATAGACTGAATCTGTCATAGTCTCTTCATAAAGTTATAAAAAAATCCAAATAAAAGAATGTACCATATCAGGGTGCACTTAAAAGCATCAGTTTTGAGGTACTTAAAGAGGACAGAAGACTATATGCTAATTTATAGACATATTCAAGACCTGCAGCTAGTAGGGCATTCGGATTTAAGCTTTGTTAGCTGACAGGATGATGTGAAGTTGACAACTACATACATGTAAATGTCTAAAAAGAAGTGTAGTATTACAGAAAAGGGTAAATAGAAATCTATGTAATCCTCTATCAAGAAAGTGGAGTTTGTAGTATGCTTTTCAGCTGCTATTCAAGTTATTTGGCTTCGGAATCTCATTAAAGAGTTGGCCGTATTTAATTTTGTGGCCAGACCCATATAGTTGTATTGTGACTATAATTCTACAATAATGTTCATTAACAACAGCAGAGGTCCTAAGGGGTCTAAGCATCTGGCAGTCAAGTTTTTTACCATAAAAGTTACAGATGAAAAGGTGACATTACAGTAGAGATTATTACACAGATGATAAGGCTGCGGACTCACTAACTTAAGGTCTTTGCCCACGAACATTTGGATGACATGTCGCAGACATAAAAGTATCGTGGGATGCTGATATGACATGTTAATTGATGGGCTAAGTAGCATCGTGAGATGCTGTTGTTCTGTGGGAGCTGCTTTCGATATTAGCTTTAATAAAGTTTACATCTGTGTTTGTTACATTTTGTAACAACTAGGTATATATCAACTCTACTGCATGCAATAAAGTATTTTATAATTATGGTGAGTTGAATGCATATATCACTTGAAAATCTCAAGGCATCGTGTAAACCTTGAATGATGGCTGGGGCATTTAATTTTAGCCAAAAACATATGTCTTGTTACACGTAAAGTATAGTTAATTATAAAGGTAAGACATATGTTGGTTCATTGGAACCGTAAAGATGTTCTCTCGTGACACATCTGGTTTAGTGACACATAAAGTGAGAGAATAGTGACTGACAAGGAGGATAACATAAAAGGTGTTTCTGTTATCTGAAATGTTATCTGATTGCCATACTACCATATCAAATCTATATCAGTAAAGTCAAGAGTATTTGTGATCGTGGATGGCTTTGTATCTTCTGATGCAGTTACTGGCATAGTCCGGTGCTTAAGACTTTATGGGATCGGATTGACTGTTAGGAATTATCTCTAGATCAATATAAAGATGCGCATATATAGTACAATTTCAATTAATATAGCCCAAGTGGGAGAATGTTAAAATATATTTTAAAATATATTCGTTGTGGGCTTTATTAATTGTTATTGTAAATTAATTGGTCTAATAAAGATAAATATATACAGTTTCCTAATTCTAGTTGGATATGAGGCTGGATAGTATGGGCCGAGATAAACCTAATCTTTGATGAGGGGATATGTTTCATTCTCTATAAATAGAGCTCAAATCCCTCCTCTAAACCCTAATGTCCACATAACCTCACATATAAAATTGTCTGAAGCGACAATGAGGGGCCGTCTCATTGAAGCCAGTGATAAAAGGGGTTCATAGAGGAGAAGCTCTTAAGCATCGAATTCTTGCTATTCCGTATCAAGAACGATGGATCCAAAAACAGGTGTGTCAATTCTTCTACTTTATGGATATGCGATTTGTAAATCTATATGTGTGAATCTTGGGTTGCTGCATACGGATTAAATACGCAGCCTACAAGTTACACTCAGCTATTTACTATTATGATCCGTTTCTGTCTTTCCAGCCATTCGGACATGGTAGGTAGACAACATACCAGAAGAGGAAAAAAAAGAATATACAGGTGAGTTGGCGGAAGACTTGAAAGAATGAAAAGAATATAGGACAGTTGGAAGAATAAACTTGAGCAACAAAGGTATATACGTGTAAAAGCATGCCTAAACTATTCAGCATCCAGCAGCTTTCAAGAATTTGTCATACGGGCTCGACGGCGGTAATCTGAAAGAATGCGGTCCATAATCATGTAAACAGAGCTGACACTGATCATGATGTCGTCATTGGTCACTCTCATGCAACTTTCCATCCCCATCCAAGAGCTCTATATTCTGTAAGAAAAACCAGGAAGGTATATAATGTTAGCGATGGTTTCTCAGGAAGAGAGAAAGTTGAATCCTTCCATGGCAAATTTCTCACACCTAGTCATCGACATCAAAGCGTCTCAAGTTCTTTTACATAGTGGAAACAAACAAGTGCTTCTTGACTTAAATAGAACCAAGCACACAGAAGCCACATATACAATGGGAACATACTCTTCTGAGTTCAATAAGTTTCATTTATGCCTAGCAGAGACTTTGCAAGGTCAATAGAGTGTTTCATTTATATAACCCACCAGATGGATACTAAATGATAATGGTATCCTCCTTACAAAGTAAACGTATTTACCAAACTTGGAATTGATATAACATAAGAGGATTAGAGCACTAGATTACCAAGCACATGCACCAAATATCATAATAAGAAGATCCGTAGAAGATAGTATGATACCTTTGATGAACTAGCATGGTGTTCTATGAAATTTGCCGCAAAGAGAGGGTAGACCTGAAGTAGTAGGCATCAAAGCAATGTGTCAAAATGCAAATTCTAATTACACATGGAATGCAAGAAGGACTATGACATGATGAGTTCCTGTGCAGCTACTTCGGAACTACCAGTATTGTTTGGAACCAAGGTAACATGAACGAAGAACGCATAAAGCAGGCCCGCAAATCCAGAGTAGCAAAAAGAAAGAGAAAGTACCGCATTTTTCAAGTAGAAGTAGTGTTCATTCTGCAAGTGTTTGAGAATACTTACATCGATTTCCACCTAACAGAAGAGGCACGAAAAGAAAGCCATGAAGTCATTTCTTCTGAATCATCCAATACTATGTGATTATCTATCACAAAAACATGCACAGGAAAACAAGAAAAGAACGTTATACAAATTAAGTATGGAAGGCAGACACAAATGGATCAACAGAACAGAGGAATTCATCAAGATGCTGAAAGAAAGGATAAAGATATATCGTAACTTGGAACAGCACTGCTGTATTTAGAGCAAATGAGGGGCAAATCAATTCCTCATGATGCTTTATCATAAATAAGACTCTCAAGTTTCTCATCTGTAACCCATGAATCGAGACCGAGATTTCGAAGAAAGTGCCTAAATCAGTAATTTTAGGATCTTTCAAGACCTCCAACAACCTCAGATAAAGGCCTTGCTTTACAAGGGCTTATTATCATCAATAGCAACCTTGCTTTACAAGAATGTGATAAACAGGCACTCATGAGAAGGAATTAATATTAGAATTCCAATCAAGGGCAACTGATGCAAAGTTAAAACACCGATTCAGCCATATAAAACAATTCTGCCAAATAAAACAACTTTGCTCAGACTTTGAATCGCCTCAATTAAAGAACCCCACCAGGAAATTCGAAGCATCTCACACGCACCCAGCATACATTGGAAAAATTAGTAGATGCGTTAGAGAGAACAACTCGCCTTGGTCTCGCCAAGCTCCGGATATCTGCTCGGGATCCAAGCCACTGACGCGCCTCTGGATTTGGTGTCGGGAAGGTGGACGGCGGTTCCGTGGAATCAAAATGTTCGACTACTAGAGACAAGTCCATACAATTTCATACCTTCACAGGAGAAATTCGTCAGAACAAACTTTTCGGTATTAATCCGAAAAAGCAGCATTAACAGGAATTCTGACAACGACAACGACCGCCAGAGGAACGACAAGGACGAAAGATTGATACCTCTGGCATGCTCCTCAGGAGCGGCATCGATTTCGTCGTACTTCTTGGGCGCGCGCTGCCCCCGATGGACGCCAAGGCCATGGTCAGAGCGGCGGTGAGCGTGGTCTTCCCGTGGTTGACGTGCCCAATGGTGCCAATGGGGCTTCTTCCTCTCGAACTTCCCGCAAGCTGCGCGCTCGGTGAAGGCGGCGCAAGGGGGCAGCGGCGGAGGCGTTGGAAGTAGGAGCGAAGGGGGTGATGAAGGAGGCAGACAGCTGGGCCGGCGTGAGCTTAGTGCGGAAAATGGCGGTGGTGGAGGGGAGAGCGCGAGTTGAGGCAGCCGCGGATGACGAGGCGGGACATGGGTAGATGAGCTTCGACGAGGTTGAGGTAGAAATCGCCATTTTCTGGGTCTATGAATTGGAAATCTCTTCGCGAGCGAGAGAGAGAAGGTTTGAAATTAAAATTGGGTTGAAGAAGAGAGGAGAGAAAGGGCCGATGTCTTCGATTTGAGGAGAGAGATTTTTTTTTTTAATCAGGGTTTCCCACACGAAATTTAGGATGCCCTCACTCGGATGACGTGGCGAAATATCACCCGTCCGATGCATCGAACGGGTGAGATTAAAAGTGGTCAGGACCTGACCCCATCCCTTGTGGTCAGACAATCCCGATCCGCACACCCCTATTCTTGGTGTAATTATCCCACGTTTAATTGAAAAACAAGAAACTTTTCAGTTACTGGATTACCCAATAAGAAAATGTTCACGCCCTTTTCTTTATGCGAATGACAGAAATGGCACGTGAAGGTCAACGTTTCAGCCAAACCCTGTTTTCTTTTTTTCCCTTGTTTGGTGAACAAACTCCGGAAGATTGCTGCCTTCTTCGCCTAACTGCGAGGGCCACATGCCGTAAATGCCAATAATCAACTACACAGAAAATCGCGTGTGAAGATCAACGACATCTAAGCAATCAAGATGCTGATTTTTTCAAAATCTTTGAAAAATCACAACATTCCAAATTGAACAGAAATTCTGGGTCTGTTTAAGTAGCGTCTCCGCAGGAACTTCAGTTGTGCAACCCAATAATCCAAGTGTCGAACATCTCTCTCTCTCTCCCTCTCTCTCAAGCCCTCGAAGGTGTGCGCCCTTTTCAAATTGAGTTGAATCTGTTTAGCAGGATCCGTTTGTTTGACTAGGTTTATCATAACCTTCTCCACGAAGATTGCAAGATTTCAGCCGCATTACAATCCCCATGCCCCATCTAATGTTTCACTTCGCTTGTGGATTTGTATTCTTGTTATTCTCTTCATTTGTCCAAACCCCTCGTGGTTCTTTCTTCATGAAACCCAAGTCGTGTTTAGTTGTGAGATGAAAGGTGCTAGAACATCTCACTTTGCTTGTATGAGATGATACGAGGTTTAATAGCAGCCTGTGCATGTGCATGTCGAGTCCCGCCATCTAATAGCTTTTTCTGAACTCTGTAGCGCCTTTTTCTCTGGGGAAAGTCGGAAATTCACGTAAAGTTTTAAGATATGCCTTCGCCTACGGAAGCATTTAAAGCCGTGGACGGCAGCAGCCTAACAGTAGAGAGATCCATCCCTATCGCGGTGCATCCGGAACACGAGACACCCGGAGGCTTCGTTTTCTTAACTAGCATCGATCAGGTGGCTCACATAGTGGTGTCGACCGTTTATTGCTTCGACAGAAGCGCCGAGAATGCAGTAGATGTGGTTAAACGATCTCTGTCTAAAGTTTTGGTTCATTACTATCCACTTGCGGGGAGATTAGCAAAAAGCTCCCAAGGGACGTTGATCGTTGATTGCCAAAAGAAACTAGGAGTGCCATTTGTGGAGGCAGCAGCCGACTGTGACCTCGACAGTCTTGGCGACATGTCAATTCTTCATCCTGATGTCTTAGGAAAGCTTGTTTACAAAGATCCTACGACACAAACTATGCCGGAAATTGCACCCCTTCTAACTGCACAGGTGAACGATAATTTATGTTGCTTACCATTTCTAGAAAATACTTCACAATCACTCTTACAATTTACGATTACCTAATCTAATGTCTAATTCATTAACTTGGAGTAAAAACAGGTAACAAAGTTGAAGAATGGAGGTCTCATTCTGGGGATAGCTCTGAACCACTGCATGTCTGATGGTATCTCCGCAATAAAATTCATAAATTCCTGGGCTGAAATCGCAAGAGGCAAGCCGTTATCGGTCGTCCCTTGTCACGACAGAACTATTCTAAAGCCAAGGATGCCTCCTCAAATCTGCGGTCCTTACGATGACTTCGTTCAAATAAGTGATGTGTCAAACCTGACGGCCCTCTATGAGAAGGAGCAAATCGTGTACAGATCTTTCCACTTTGACTCTGAGAAGCTGGCAGCTGTAAAAAAATTGGCAACGGCTGGTGGACTGGTAAGGTTGTCTTGTAATAATGCTGGAAATTCAACTCAATATATACTTAACAACACGAGAACAAATTTGCGATTCTAGCGACGAAATAGCGACTTCTTGTACAATCCATCTTAATTTTTTGGCCGCTAAAGTCTGGTGTTTCCGAAGCGCACTGATGGTATCTAGTCCTCATAAACAACAGGTGAAGCGCAGCATCACCAGCTTCGTAGCGCTCGCAGCCCTGGTGTGGCGAACTCGAAGCACGGCCCTTAGGATGAAACCCCACCAGCAAACGATGCTCACTTTTCCCGTTGATTTCAGGTCTAAGCTAAGCCCTCCAGTGCCCGACGGCTTCTTCGGAAATGCCGTGGTCTTCCCATGCTGTCTTTGCACCACAGGAGAGTTGACTGTTGAGCCGATCTCCTCCACCGCGGAGAGAATAACCGAGGCGATCGAGCGGGTGAACGAGGACTATGCGCGGTCGAGGATCGACTATTTGGACACGTATGGATTCGAAGACTTCGCCCTGGGCACGCTGCTAATAAGTTCATGGACGAAGCTGGATTATGGCAGCTCGGACTTCGGATGGGGAGAGCCGAGGCAGTTCGGGACCGGAAGCCTGCCGGCAAAGTCCTGCCTGTTCATGAGGGGATGGAGAAATAAGGAGGACATTGTGGTGGTGTTGAGTCTGCCATTTTCAGCCATGAACACCTTCCAAGAGCTCCTCCAAGTTTAAGTTCACTAGCCACGATTAAACATATTCAAGAGAGCATGTTTAAGGTTCCAATATTGCTATAAGTAGCGAGAGTGGCGTGCAAAATTAATTTATGAGTTGGGTGTGACAAACTACAAGTGGAGTTTCTAAATAAGTTGAATGTGTCCAACACTCGATGAATGTCTTCCATGTCATCTATGAATCTGTTTTTGTAATTCAGTCTTGGTGCACCTTATTACTTACGCTTGCAGTTGATTATATTGAATGGGATGATCAATATGAATTTCAACCTCTTGTTTTCGTTATTGTCCTCATCATTTATTCGTTATTGCTATTTAGGATAATTTTGACTCTTTTAGAGTGTGGTTCATACTCTCCATCGATATGAAAGTACAATAGAAGCATTTATAGTTTTAGCCTGTATTTTATTGATAGTTTGGGCTTGGGCTCATGAATAGCTACTGTCTTTTGTATGTACCATCTTTCTCTTGTAATTGAGCAATGTACCAAAGAGATAAGATGTGTTAATTATAAACTTTATGCCTCGATTTCTCTTTTTCACTTATTACTCTATTTTTCATTGTGTTTGTACGCCTAACCATAGCAAACTAAACGTGATTTTATTTGTGGAATGGTTCAGTTCCCTTTTCTATTCCAGAGGAAAATTGATGGAATCAACAATAATTTGGGACTTTCTAATTCAGGTTAACGCACATCTCTAATAGTTTCCAAGAAACCCGAACCTGATGCAGGACTATTGAAACTTGACGGCAGGTTCATGTTGACGATGTCGATTGCACACGAGAGTTGTCGACTAAATGATCAAGTTGTTGATTTTACGGTTGTCGATCGAGATATCGATATGTAAGTTTATTATCAATTTGAGACTTCATGTCGACTACCTAATGACTGGAGGCTGTTCTCATCGATTTCTATCGATGTTTGGTGATCTTCAACAATGACAATTCAGCTATCGAGGATGGTGAACGAATTTAAGTCCTAGTTTTACTAGTATCAAATAAATCGTAGGTTTCAAGAGTCAAAATTGTGTTTTAATGCATTTTCTAGTTCCTATGTCTTTATTGTGTATTCTAGTTCTTATGGGTAGTCCCCATGTCTTTAATACTTTGTTGATTTTCTATGTTCTCATATGTAAACTAATGAGTTGAATATTGAGAATATATGAGATTTGTCTCTGTGCGAGCAAATATCTACTTCAGCATATGCATCCTTGCAAGTTGGATTCTTCCTTGGTGGTAAGCTAAGAAGGATTGTATCCTCAAGCGATATTCTTTAAGCTTTTGGTGGCGAGCTTCTTCTATCATGAAGTGCTATATCATCGGCTAGTGATATTCTGTAGGTCTTACTGGTGAATTTCGTCAATCCCGATCGTGATCCTTAGCTAGTGGCGCGTCCTGCATGCCATGATTTTGATCGTACATGTACTTTCATGTACCCATTCGACATCTATCCCCATCTATCCCCATCTATCCCTACTTCCATCAACGTCACTGGCAATTATAATCGTCCATGCTGCATAAGAATCAGAACCGTTGACACCTCAATAGACAGCTATCTGCCTGCATAAATTTTCTACGCTAATAATGTAAGCTCCATTTTTCTATAGCCAAAAGCATGTTGCTTGATAAAAATTATACTCTCTTTGTTATCTACTGATGTTGATTGACATAGAAGGATATGCACTCCACGCAAATTTTTCAACGCCTCAAAGATGACGTGATAGCTTACATGATAAGTAGATTCAATTATTGTAGCCAGTTCGTCCATCTTTTTATTGGACAATATGTCACCCATCAGCCAATTGTTTTGGTACACGTCAACGTCGCCAAAACAAAAAATTTGATGTAGAATCTTTCACGGCGTCACATGTTACGGATGTAAATTCGGACAGAAAAGCAAATGTGAAAATGGAGGTAATTTTTTTTGTTTTTGTTTTTGTTTTTTTAAATTCAGGCACATACAGCAAATTGCTTTACACCCACACTGTTCAAAATCCCTACTTTTTAGAAAAGGTTGTTTGTTGTTCCTGGCTAGGCTATACACCTAGAGGGGGTGAATATGTGTATTTAATCAAACTTCGATAAATAATGCGGAATTGAAAATATCGAGTTTGATAGAGGCACAAGTATTAGCAGAGTCACGCAGTGCTTCTACCAGGCAGTAAATAGATGCGAGATTAGAGAAGAAGCAATGCACACAAGATTATAGTGGTTCGGCTTTGGGAAGCCTACGTCCACTCTCCCACACTAACAGTCTACTGGCTGGATTCCACTAAGTAATCAAGTAAGAGATTACAGAAAGATGTGATTGCTTGAACACAAGCACTTCAACAGAAGCGAGCTATGCCTCTACCCAGGCTTTCCACTCTACACAATTGACTCTGTATAACACCTCTCACAAGATCTCACTTTAAGCACGATAGATAATTCAAATAGATGAAGCTCTCTTGATATATGAGTATTGATCTCTTGATTTCTCTTCCTTCTTCTCGAACTTGGTGGTCTTTATATACTCCTCTTCTTTCAAGATTCCCACTGGACAGAATCACCCGAGGATCAATCTCCAAAACTAGCCGTTGGTTGATTGTTGAATAAAGATCACGAGTCTTTGAGGTAAGAGCAATCAGAGATTTGAGAGGATTTGCTCGCCCATACAATCAAATCCTTAACTCCATAAATCAAGCTTCTAATAAAAGAAATTATCCAAAGGGTGATTGCCAATCAATCAAGAGTCCTCATATGGAAAGTAATGAGAATATCTTTGTGATTGATGGTCAATCAATTTAACTTAGGAACGCAATCCAAACCAGATAATTGACCGTTAGTGGGGAAATTAAATCTGCTAAGATAATCAAGAATAAGATTTATTAAACAATGAGGATAAATCAAAGATTAAAATATGTCTCATCATGATTCTCGAATCAGTGTACCTCTGCCACGAAATCTATCTGCTTCTATCAAAATAAAAGCGTTAAGCACATTATATATAAAAGGAAAAAAGATATATTTATAGTAAATCCTCAAAGTATAAATCAAAGTCTTTTCAATAAAGTATGTGAGTTTTGTTTCCTTCAAAATCAAATATAATATTCCTAACATTGTTAACCACGGATGAGCAAAAAAGATCGTCTGGACCGGGACCGCCTGGATCGAACTAGGACCGATGGTCCGGTTCCCGATTTTAGGGGAATTTGGTCCGGTTCCCGGTTCCTAAAATTGGAATCAGTGACCGGGCGATCCGGTTCTCGGTTCCATGGCACAGGATCAGACTCGGACCGCCCGGACCGGACCGATCTTTTTTTTTTTTCAAAAGTAAATGTAATGCCTAGAACCAAAGAGGTAGCACGAGCCTAATTAGGCCCTTTAGGGTTTCTATGCTTCACACTTCAACGCAGAAGGCAAGAGATGTTTCAAATAATTTTAGTAAGGAAGGGACAGAACTTTCACTTTCAGAATCCGGCTACAGAACTCATGTGTCCTGCACCACATTTTCTAACCTTCGAACCGAAACCCCAAACTAGAGATGGAATTCCATAATCTAAACAATTCAGCAGGGCGTCCTCTCATTTTGGCTCTAACTCACCCTCAAATCTCTCTCCTTTCTTCCTTCTCTATCTACTCCCTCTGATCTCTGCCTCCCTCTATCCACTCCCGCCTCTATGTTTCCCTCTCTCTTCCTCCTCCGTGTTTTCTCTGTTCCATCATCTCCTTCGACTTCAGATCGAAGTCGACGCACTTTGTCGAGGAGATCGCGGAAGCCGTCGCCAAAGTCTCTCTCGCCCTCTAGTTCTTCAGCTTTCTTCTCATCGGGAAGGAAACGAGCCCCAATTCGCATCGAAGACGGCTTTCGTTCTTCGATGCTATTATCGTCGCCAGACACCATTACTGCATTGACTACAAGTCATGCTCTGATCTCGCTTTCTTTGGAGAAGGGATCAGTTAAAGAGGTCCGATGAAACCCTAAAGCTCTGTGGCCGGTTTCTTCTTCACCTGCAGGCAGTGAGGAGTGTAGGTAAACATTTTGGAACTGCGGACCAGGCACCATTGGAGCCGCCCGGAACCGGACTGGACCGATCGTCCGATCCAATTCCTGATTTCAAGGATAGCCAGTCCAGTCTGCAGTTCTGAAAAGTGGGAACCGGGATCACCGATCCAGTTCTCGATTTTTTATGGGAACCGGACCGGACCGGGAACCGCTCACCCCTAAACCACATATCCTATCCAAAATGAGATTTGAGGAGCGGATGGTGTAATACTATAACGGTGCAATTTTATTCATAAATATTATGAATGGCAAAAAATATATAACAATTATAGCAGGACTCATCTCTGATATTATGCCTAGCGTTCTACCGATATATTGTCACATTGTTATGTTAGCATGGCTCATCCAAAATATACGAGAAGTCTCACCCTTCTAACTGCACAAGTGAACATGTTTTTGTTTTCTAATAATGATTCTTGGGAAATTTCTATTATTTGGGAGATTTCTATTATTCTATTTCTGTTTGTCTTGCTTCAACCACATTATTTGGTGAATTAGTTGAGGGTAGACTTTAGTTCACATTTGGACTAGTTAATGCCATGTTCCTACGTATGCATCTGGATGTAATTAGTAACTGAACGTACATAAAGAGTAACTTTCAACCTAGCTATCATTATTTAGTAACTTCTCGGCGTAATTAATGAGTTTCAAATACGAAAAGTCATTATCAACATAATAGTAGCGAAAAATCTCGCCAGTCACTCAAAATAAAATCAAGTGAACATAGGAACTTGATTGCGACAAATTTCAGAAATTAATTGCATGGTTCGAACGTTGGACCCCTACGTGTCAAAAAGAGTCAAAGTTGTTTATTTTCATGTTTTCAATAAAATAGCTAGTCGTGAGTTGTCCAATTCAGTAGGAAAGTTTCTGTTACTAAAACTTAGTGGATCCTAGTTTTTAGGAATTGGTTGGCAGCATAATGCTGCACATGGGTCAAGTTTGTTACTATTTTTTAGCTATTTGTTATCCTCTCTTGTACAGCCTATATTGAGGTTTGTTGATCATTGAATAAAGTAGTGCAGTAGCATTCATTCTTTTATGTGTGTGCTCTTTCTCTCCTTTTTCTTATTAGTGGTATCAGAGCCTAGCATAGCAAAAAAAAAAAAAAAAAAAGGGTGAGAGTTTGAGAGTTGAGAGTTAATGTGACATTCTGAATTTCCGCCCCTCGAGGCTTGAGATATGAAATGGAAGCTCGAATTGGCAATTGGAAATGAAGAATTTCAAACTTGGAAAAGGATTTGATGTCGTCTCGCCAATGGACGTTCGAAATGAGAAAAAAAAAACGAAGTTTCGGACGAAAAGTGGCAAATGACCGTTTTCCCCTCGACCATTTGCCCTTGCCTTAAGAATAAAAGAAGGACAAAATGGTCATTCAAGGACCCCAAGGGCTGCCGAAAAGCAAGAGAGGAGTGGTCAATGAAAGTCAAATTGGAAGCCAAGTGTCATCTAATTAGTGGTTAGCATTAATTACCAATCAAATCCCACCTACCAATCTTATCATTTGACCAAGTGAATTATTGTGGTTGAAGACTCTCTCTCCCTCATTATTCGTGGACCACCTTTTCTCTCTACTCTTCCTCATCATCTTCTTCCTCTCAGCCGAATAGAGCTCGCCGGACAGACCCGTCGCTTCCCACTGTTCCGGCCATAACTAGGTCTTCCGACATCTGATTGAGGTAAAATACCGCCATCTGAAAGATTATTGTCTTGTGGTTCTAGGGATATATTATAAGCTCAATTTGGCCCATCCATTCGTCCCGTAGGTCGGTTTGAGTGAGCAAAGGTCAGATTGAAAGCAGAATCTGACCGGTTTTGGGAGAAGAGTTGTTTCATGGGTTTAAAGGATTCAAATGACTCCAAATTTTTGGTGAGATCTTCTAAACTTATAGTACTAGGGTTGGCCAAGCTTTGGTTACAAGTTTAGATGAGTTAAGATAGGTTTTCATGGCTGTTTGGTGATGGTTTATTGAAGGCAGAATTCTGACCTTGTGCGGACCGAAGGAAACCGAGCCGATTGAAGGTCCTAAAGGCGTTATTTTGCTTCAAAATTTTCGGTGAGCTTCCTAAACTTATAGATTGAGATTATGGAAAGTCGGTTTTGTGGTGAATGGAAGTTTAAAGTTGAATTAAGGGTTGTTTGAGGTGAAAAGTGTGAGATGCCGACCAATATGCCCATGATGCGCACCAATTTTGAATTGAGTCGTTCTAAGTCGTCCGGTATCCGAATTGAGCTCCGTTTTCGCCCACATGTCCGTAAGATCTTGAAGTTTAAGACCCTGCAATTTTTTTTCTAAAAACTTCAGTAGAAAAATTGAAGCTTTCGTGAGACTGAATCTGATTGTGGGGGGGGACTCGAATTGGGCAGTTTTGCTGAATTGAGAATTTGGATGACCTGCCTTGTTAGAACGACAATGGGTACACCTAGGAGCATTGAGTTAATGCTGTGACGACTTAATATTAAGGTGTTATGTGTGAAATTGAGATATATGTACAAGGGAATTGGGAATTGAATGAGTTTTAATGTGGAATTGGTGAAATTTTCTAGGACCGGACGTGAACCTTGTTGGCCGAGAGCTTGTTGAGCTAGGTAGCTCATTTGAATGGATTATGCTAGCTTGCTTAAAGAGGTAAGTGGTTCCTAGACCCTTACTCGAACCCTAGGACGCTACTGGATATTTGAATTGTTCAGTGTGATTGTTAATGAAGACATAGTGATTGGTGATGTGTGATTTTTATGACAAGTGTGTTTATGTTATATCAATGGGCTATGATGCCTAGTGACTACATGGCTTGGAGCCCTGATGCAGGTAAATGGCTATGGTGCCCTGTGAAATTACATCGCGGAGCGTCGTTGTGTGGTAAAAGTACGGTGATTAATGATGTGTGATTTTTTATGGCTAGTATGCCTTTGTGATATTAATTGGCTTGTATGCCGTATTAATTGGCTGGAATGCCTTGTTATTGAATTGGCTGTAATGCCCTGTTATTGAATGGGCTATAGTGCTCCATCGATCATTGGCTTGTATGCCTTTGTGTGATTGAATTGGCCGTGGGCCCTTGTGATTGAATTGGCCGTGGGCCCTAGCAATGAAAGAATGATTAAGTGAAATACATCGCGGTCGTGGGCCCTGGCGATGCAGGAGTGAATTGAAGTTTCATCGCAGCCGTGGGCCCTAGCGATGATTTGATGAATTGAAATGATATCGCGGCTTGGAGCCCTGGCGATACATCGCGGCCGTGGGCCCTGGCGATGATTAAATCATATGTTGTGTTAATATACTAAGCTGAGGTCTCATGTGATGTTGTTCACTTGATGGTGATTTGCTATATCAAGTATTTTGTGATAAATGATGCCGAGATGCCATATGCCATTGCTTGACGAATTTTCTACATTCTTGCATGATTGTGTAGTCTAGTGGGACTAGTGGTTTGGCCTAGGTTGGGTTTCACTTGCTGGGATTATATATCTCACCCCGTCGTAGGACAACATTTTCAAGTCCTAGACGATGGAGACTTGAGCCTGCCATGCACTGGCATTGGAAGAAATTTTTGGAGGATGTGAAGATTTAATTTGATTAAGACCTTAGAGACTGTATATTCTTTGTAGTTAGAATTGTACCTGACTTGCCTTTAATGAGAAGTATATCCCTTTCTTGTCCTAAGTCATCTCACTTGAGTTGTTTTTATGGAGTTGTCATCGCTTTCGCGTGCATGCTTCATATAGGTCTTTAAGTTAATGGCCGTTGGTTCCTTGGAGATAATCAAAGGTAACGGCGGAGGTGGGATGCTCGCGTGCTCGCCGGGTTCGGGGCGTGACAGTTAAACACGTGAGGAAAGAGAGTCTTGCAGCAGTAGTCATGGCCACAGATTCTAATTTTGTTCAACCTGCAATCCCTCGATTCGATGGTCATTATGACCATTGGAGCATGTTGATGGAAAACTTCTTAAGGTCCAAAGAATTTTGGGAAGTTGTTTCTTCTGGAATTGCAGAACCAGAAGGAGCAACTTTGACAGCAACCCAACGAACAGCTCATGAAGCGGCAAAGTTGAAGGATCTCATAGCCAAGAACTACTTGTTTCAAGCAATAGACAGGTCAGTCTTGGAGACAATCCTTTCCAAGGATACTTCCAAGCAAATATGGGATTCTATGAAAAAGAAGTATCAAGGCTCTGCAAGAGCAAAGAGGCAACAACTGCAAGCTCTTCGTACGGAGTTCGAAACACTACGAATGAAATCAAGGGAGTCGGTCACAGATTATTTTTCAAGAACGATGGCAATCGTTAATAAGATGCGAATCCACGATGACAAGACGGAGGATGTCACCATTGTTGAAAAAATTCTTCGATCCTTGACACCAAAATTCAATTTTGTTGTCTGTGCCATAGAAGAGGCTAAGGACATTGAAGAAATGTCGATTGATGAATTGCAAGGTTCTTTATTAGTTCATGAACAGAAACTCCAACGCCAAGACACGGAAGAACAAGCCTTGAAGATCTCTACTAATTTTCGTCATTCTTCAGCAATAAGAATGAATAATGGTAGAGGGAGAGGAAGAGATTCCACCAACGCAGCAGCACCATCAATCCAAGAATTGCAGGCTCTTCTTCTGATGATGCACGAAGTAGAGGTCGAGGATGGTGTCCAACTGGTTTCAAGCCAAAACCGATAGGCAAATCGAAAGTTGAATGCTTTAGATGCCACAAATATGGACACTATAAGTCTGAATGCAGAACCAATCTCAATCGACATGTGGAAGCAACAAATTTTGCTGCAGCAAATGAAGAAGAATGAGAGACGCTCCTAATGGCATGTCAAGAGAAAGAGATGTCTTCACCAAATTTATGGTACCTAGACACTGGTTGTAGTAATCATATGTGTGGCAACAAGGAGACATTTTCTTCAATCGATGATACCTACAGCACCAAAGTGAAGCTTGGAGATGATTCTACCATTTCAGTCATGGGAAAAGGTACTGTTCAAATCTCTTCAAAAGGGAAAATGCAGACCATAAATGATGTTTTCTATGTTCCTGAATTCAAAACAAACCTCATGAGTGCTGGTCAATTACTTGAGAAGGGGTATGAAATTGTATTTAGAGGTGGAGTTTGCAAGATTTATGATCAGCAGCAGAACTTGCTTGTTCAAGTTGATATGACACCAAACAGAATGTTTCCTCTTCATCTTCATGATTGTGCTCATGCTTTTTACACAGCAAAATTAAAGGAGGAAGCATGGATTTGGCATTTTAGATATAGGCATCTTAATTTTGGTGGCATGCGGACACTACACCAAAAGCAGATGGTGGAGGGACTTCCCGCTATCAAAATCCCGTCAGAAGTTTGCGAAGATTGTGTTGTCAGCAAACAACATCGAGCTCAGTTTCCACAAGGCAAGGCGTGGAGGGCAAAAAAGCAGCTTGAGCTGGTCCATTCAGATCTTTACAGTCCCATCTCCCCGATTTCTAATTGAGGTAAACGATATCTGATCACATTCATTGATGATTTCAGCAGAAAGGTGTGGGTGTATTTCTTGCATGATAAATCTGAAGCTTTTGAAGCATTTAAGAATTTCAAGAGTCTTGTCGAAAAGGAAAGCGGCAATCAAATTAAAGTTCTTCGAACTGATCGTGGAGGAGAGTACAAGTCTCTTGAGTTTGATGTTTTTTGTACGAAGCATGGAATTCGTAGGCAACTTACTGCAACCTATACACCACAACAAAATGGTGTATGTGAGAGGAAGAATCGAACCATCCTCAACATGGTCCGAAGTCTACTGCGAAGTAGTGGAATTCCAAAGAAGTTTTGGCCAGAGGCGGTAAATTGGAGTGTCCATCTCTTGAACAGAAGCCCCACACTTGCTGTTCTGAATATGACTCCTAAAGAAGCTTGGAATGGACGAAGGCCAACGGTTGATTACTTCAGAATTTTTGGGTGTATTGCATATGCCCACGTTTCAGATCAGAAAAGGAAAAAGCTTGATGATAAAGGAGTAAGATGTGTCTTTCTTGGAGTAAGTGGTCATTCAAAAGCTTACAAACTTTATGATCCTGTGACCAAGAAGATTATAATCAGCCGTGATGTAGTATTTGATGAAGAAAGGTTCTGGTTTTGGAATGATCAAGCTAAAGGGGCTGCACCAATTGTAGCTGATTTTGAAGAGATCGGTGAGGAAGACCAACAACACAATTTGGCTTCGGCTAGTAATAGCTCTAACTCTATTGAAGTGGAGGAGCAGCAACCCAATTTCGATGTTGCTGCAACACATGGTGAACGCCCCCAACGTCACCGACAAAGGCCAGCATGGATGAGAGATTATGAAGTGTCCAGAGTCGAACAAAGTGAAGACCCATTAATTCATTTTGCTTTGTTTACAGATAGTGATCCAACTACTTTTGATGAAGCAGTAAAACATCAAAATTGGAGAGATGCAATGGATGCTGAAATTAAAGCAATTGAGAAAAATAACACTTGGGACTTAACCAATCTTCCCAAAGGCCATAAGACTATCGGTGTCAAGTGGGTCTTCAAGACAAAGCTGAACAAGGATGGTGGCATTGACAAATACAAGGCGCGTTTGGTGGTAAAAGGCTACAAGCAAGAATTCGGAGTGGACTACAAAGAGGTGTTCGTGCCAGTTGCGAGACTTGACACAATTCGGTTGGTGATTGCACTAGCAGCACAGAAATCATGGTCTATCCATCAGTTAGATGTGAAGTTTGCCTTTTTACATGGTGATCTCCAAGAACAGGTATTCATTGACCAACCTCCTGGATATGTGAGGCCTGATTGTGAACAAAAAGTTTACAAATTAAAGAAGGCTTTATATGGATTAAAGCAAGCTCCTCGAGCTTGGTATAGTAGAATTGAAGCTTATTTTTTGAAGGAAGGCTTCATGAAGTGTCTTTATGAGCATACTTTGTTTATTAAGGTTGATCATGGTGGGAAACTACTACTTGTATGCTTGTATGTAGATGATCTCATTTACACAGGGAATGATGGTGCCATGATGGAGACATTTAAGCAATCCATGATGCATGAATTTGAGATGACAGATCTTGGGATAATGCATTATTTCTTAGGCATTGAAGTTAATCAATCTGCTGCTGGTACCTTTGTTTGCCAAAAGAAATAAGTACAGGAGATTTTGGAGAAGTTTCAGTTAAAAGATTGCAATTCAGTTGCCACACCAACAGATGTTGGATTAAAACTCACCAAAGATCCTGGTGGAAGGAAAGTGAACAGCACCATGTACAAGCAAATTATGGGGAGTCTCATGTATTTAACGACAACAAGGCCAGACATCATGTATGGTGTTAGTCTCATTAGTAGATACATGGAGAGTCCCATCAAAAACAACTTCAGGCTGCCAAGCGTATTTTACGCTATTTGAAAGGGACTGCATCGCTTGGGTTGTTTTACAAGAAAGAAAACGTTCAGATTTACTTGGTTTTACTGATAGCGATTACGCGGGTGATACGGATGATCGAAAAAGCACTTCTGGTTATGTGTTTATGCTTGGTTCAGGGGCTGTTTCATGGTGTTCAAAGAAACAACCAATACTCTTTCGACAACTGAAGCTGAGTTTGTAGCTGCCACCTCGAGCGCTTGTCAAGTTATTTGGTTAAGGAAGATTCTTGGAGAACTTCAGTTTAAACAAGAAGAAGCAACAGCAATTTTTTGTGACAACAGTTCCGCCATCAAATTGTCAAAGAATCCAGTTCTACATGGGAGGAGCAAGCATATAGATGTGAAGTATCATTTCTTGAGGGACCTTACAAAAGAAGGTGTGATTGATCTTGTTTTCTGCAAAAGTGAAGATCAAGTTGCTGACTTGTTCACAAAACCCCTCAAAATTGCCATATTTCATAAGTTAAGGAAGCTCCTTGGAGTTTGTTCGATGGATGCTTCAGATTAAAGGATGGTTTGTTTCTTTGCCATTAAACTGATCACTTGCAGTATCAGTTTAAGGGAGGGCATGTCAAAAAGAGTCAAAGTTGTTTATTTTCATGTTTTCAATAAAATAACTAGTCATGAGTTGTCCTATTCAGTAGGAAAGTTTTTGTTACTAAAACTTAGTGGATCCTAGTTTTTAGGAATTGGTTGGCAGCATAATGCTGCACATGGGTCAAGTTTATTACTATTTTTTAGCTATTTGTTATCCTCTCTTGTACAGCCTATATTGAAGTTTGTTGATCATTGAATAAAGTAGTGCAGTAGCATTCATTCTTCTGTGCGTGTGCTCTTTCTCTCCTTTTTCTTATCACTACGCCCATAGAGTATCGACTCTGTGGATGTGTGTGAATTCGAGCCTTTGCTTATGGGCACGCTGGTGACCGACTGAGAGTAGGTTGTGTGTTTTTGGCTTACGGGAAAAACAAGATGGGCCCTGAGGTGGTGTTGGGTTTGCCGATTTTGGCCATGAACACTTTCCAACAGTTGGTCCAAATGCAAATTCACAAATCATGAATAGTATTGGGAGGGCACAACAATACACACACACACACACACACACATACACACACACATTTACTCTGTGGAGATTGCTGAGATGAAGTCCAAGTTCGAGGCCGTCAGCATATCCAATTTGATTTACTAGAACTTAAAAGCTTAAGATCATGAGTTATGGGCTAACTAGTATACATTAGCTACCTCACAACATACTGGTTTTCAAAGTAGAACTTTCTTAACACAACTCACATGTGCATATAAATAATCTCTCCATCACATGTGAGCTCAGCATTAGGTTTGCACCCACTTAATTTTTAGGTATCATTCTATTCCAACATGTCTCAGCTTTAATCCCCTTGTTACCTTACCAGGATCGCACAAACAAAAACAATGCCCACCTTCATTCATGATCTCTTTCTCCATACCAAAACATGAAGATTACTCGAAGACCATATTTGTTACGAAATTCTTCTTTAAAATATTCACCAAACAACATACATAAAGGACCCTTTAATCAATTATAGGCTCCGATACCAATTGTTAATAGTACGCAGCAAAAATCGGGGGAGATACACCAAAAAAGAGCCCAAGTCTAAGCGCCAAAATATTAGTTGGGGATTTTTTTTTTTGAAACATGACTTGCGCATGCATATCAATAAACAGCTTCAAGAGAGGTTGCATTATCATTTCAAGAATGCTACATGATACATGTATATTCAATGTGGGATATCAATTTAATGAAATATGCTTTCTTTTTCTTATTTAAAAAACTCCAACCCTTTTTCAATTACAAACGCGACATTTTTCCAACCTTTTGTTAGATTGCAATTTCTTTCCTCACCCTTTTGATATTTTCCTACTAAACATTGCGCATTCTTCTTAGAAGTTTGTTCTTGGCCAATACCGACAAATTCTCCTGACTAATGTGACTGAGCCTTTCATATCATGACTTAACCATCTCTTGGCCAATACCTAATAGGAGTTATTTTCTTGGCCAATACCGACAAATTCTTCGATGCTGAACTTTTAATCTCTTTTACGCAATTAGCAATTAAGCACCAAGAAATTAGAACTTTTTTATGGTTTTCATAGAACAAAAATAGTGAATTGCAAAAAAGGTTGACTTAATCGGATGAAGGGATTCTCTGATTATGTTTATAATTGTTAGGGAAAATCTCTTATGATGTTCTGAAGATGACAAAATAATCAAAGGCTACTAATGTATTTGTTGGTTGAGTAGAAGCAGTGAAAGAAGCACAAGCCGTTATTCAGATAATGTATTAACAGAATGTCCAAAGGTTATGAGTTATCTATCAATGGTGAACAAAGCATTAGGTGTAGAGGCGTCACAAGTTGGAGGTACCTAAGTAGAAGGTGAACAAGCCTAGAACGGGAAGTTTGATAAAGTTTGGAAGGATCTTGGATAGGTGAATAACGAGGCAGAGCTGTACTTGCATTATGCTTGGAGAGGCCAAAAGATGGAGCTCAAGATACTGCATCTGAATTATGCATTCTGACGACTGGTTTCGTTTATGAAAAATGTTTAAACACAGCGAAGTATTCAGATACAGAAGACTATGTCGTTTATGAAAACTGTTTCTGAAGATTGTTTAGAAGTTGCGAGATATATTGTTTCAAGATTCTAAAGACCCACGACTGACATATGTCCATTGTTGCTAAGGTATTTATGGAAGTTTGTAATATTTGATTGATAAGATTATTCTATAACATGATTGATAGAATATCCTTGATTGAAAATTACCTTCCATGGGACAAGACAACTTCCATATTTGAAGAACTCCACTTATGGAAACTGAAGATTGAGTTGTTTGGGCAACTGAATTTTGAAGGGTTCAAATTCTGCACCAACGGTCACCAAATCTCCCTAGATATAGTCTCGTTCAATCAAGATTGATGGCGTCCAATCAGCAATTGAAGAACGATCCTTTGAAAACCTGTTCAACGGCTAGTTTTGGGTGAAAGAGTATAAAAGGAGATTCATGGTGCTACTACAGTGTAAGATAAGAATCATAAATTCCAATGTGCTAGAGTTATTCAGAATCATACTTGTCCTCGTGAGCTTCATAGGATAATCATTGAGAGGTTTTGTAAGAGTGATCGAGAAAGGATAGTGTGATCTAACAAAGAGAGTATCATCACTTGTTGTAAATCTCCATTGATGCATCTAGTGGAATCTAGCCAATCGGCTGTCAGTGTGAGAGAGTGGATGTAGGCTTGATTTAAGCCGAACTACCATAATCGTCGTGTGCAATATTCTCTATCTATAAACTCTTATCATTATGGTGGATAATATTACGTATTTGTATTCATATTCTGAATTTGCATACCTAGAAATTGCATATTTGTGTTCAGAATCAAAAAATGCATATATTTAGATTCAAATTCAGATTCTATGTACATTTTGACTTAATATTTTTAGTTCTGCATTTTCTAGTCAAAATTATTTAGAATCACCTATTCACTCCCTCTAGGTGATATTGCTAGACACAACAATAGCCATCAAGGAAGCCTTACATGAATATTTGCTCGCAAAAAGTGGATTCTACTCATCTCGAACTGCACAAGTAATGAGCAGCTGCACCAGCTTCATGGAACTTGCACCCTTCGTGCGGCGGGCTCGAAGTGTACCCCTCAAAATGAAGTTTCACCCACGATCAAAGCTTCTTTTAGCAGTTAATTTCAGGTCTAGGCTAACAATGCCATTGTTCGATAGATACTTTGAGAACGCCTTGTCCTTGCCCTGCTATCTCTGCACCGTCGGAGTGCTGGTCTCTGCTTCCGCGAGGAGAATAAGGAAGGTGTATCGAGAGTGTAACTGACAACTACATTAAGTCCAGGATAGGCTATTTAGATATGTATCGATATCAGGGACTTCCTTTGGCATTCTAGTAAAATTAGGAAAAATTTCAAATATAGGCATGAAGTAGAGTCAAATTTTCAAGAGAAGACTCATAGTGGACCTTGTTTCAAATAAGAACCTGAAGTAGCCCAGTCAGTCTCAAAAAAGAATATGAACTGTCCAAATTTTAGCAGGCCGCACTCGATCTTTTGGGGTAATTACTAACAAAGTCCTAAACCTATTGTACTTATGTCAATTCGGTCCTAAACCTCTCAATTGTGCTAATCTAATTCTAAACATTTTGATGATCTTTCAATTTAGGCTTAAACCTTTCAATTACGTCAATTTAGTCCTAAATCTTTTGAAATTTTGCCAATTTACTCCTAAATTTTTTGGAAGTTTTACCATTTTAGTACTAAACCTTATTTGAGTAATTGACCGGAATGACTGAATTGGCAATTCGTTAAAATGTTTAGGACTAGTTTGGCAAATCATTAAAAGGTTTATGACTATATTGACATAACTTAAAGGTATAGGGCTGAATTGGCACAAATGAAAGGTTGAGGAATAAATTGGCATAAGTGCAACATGTTTAAAACTTTTTTGGAAAAAAAAAAAAATCTCGATTTTTTCTGTTGCCAGAATAAGGCATATCCAGAAGTCAATATAATCATGGGAGCATGCACCACGCAAGATAGTTCTTTTTTTTTTAATTTTTGATTTTTATATGAATGCATGAAAGACTACACTATATGCAATATTATGAATTAAATGTAAGACTAAACTAGATGACATGCAAATTAAACAAATGCACAAGTGAGACCATGATTAAATTAATTATGTGACATGTAAATTAATTAAAGCCTAAACATGCAATTCTACTATGCAATTTAAGCTAAAATGCAACCTAATATGACATGGCAAGAATGATGACATGGCAAGGATGATGTGGGATAGATGACGTGACAAGGATGATTGATTTTTTTTTTCGGATGAATTTATTTCCTAAAATAGAACTACGCCAAAACAATTTTTAACTTGCATATTTTAGCGTTTAAATTGACCTAAATTCCAATATATTAAAGATCAATTATTTTAAACATGAAATTCTATTTAAACATGTCATTTCTATCCTAAAATGAAATCTAACCTAAATATTTTATATATAAAAAAAAGATATGCAATTAACTACATGATGCAATTTTTAGAATATATGCAATCTTCAAATATGAAAAGTGGATGAGTGCAAATTTTTTAGAATTTTTCTAGATTACAAATATATTCTAAAAAATATTCCAATCAGCCAATCCAAATCGAATTATGACATTGAATATACCAATCAATGCAATCAAGAAAGTGGATATATCAAATAATTTTGAAATATTTCGTGAATATTTGAGTCAATCTTTAATTCGTGATCCTATGATTAACGACTGAACTCAAATTCATGCCTAATCGAGTATTCCATCAATAATCCTAAAGATAGACTTTCTCGATTGTGTGGCAAATTGTGGATTAGGAAATAAAATTTTCCTAATCAACCTGTATTTTTGAAAAAGATATCCCCTTTATGCAATATTCAAGAGGCTCACGCCTTTTTTACTCCTCATTTGGCTAATACACTCTCTTATTTGGTGTTCAGACAATTTTATCGTTTACTTTTCCCACATTTCGCATGTTTGTACCACGCTGACTCAATTGGGGGTCCCTCTTGTTTTATCTGTTTCTTCTCCTTTTAATTTCCTTTCTCGTGTGTTGGAAGAGTTTCCCCGACCTTATTCATGTCCCCCTCTTGGACCTCCATCCACATCACCAACTGCTTTTTTATTCTTTGCACCACAATAAGAAAGTTATCCTACTTCGAAACTAAGCCCCGTTGGGAAGGGGAACTTCGAGCTCCTTGGCGAGCATGAACAAGCCGTCGAGAAAGAAATTCAAGTTTCTCGAGAAACTTTGAGATGACCATTAGGTTGTTCATGTACTTTTGCTTCCGCATCCGCGAGCAGTGGGCCCACTCAAGATTTGAGATCATCCGCTTGGCTTTCATTGTTCCATGATCTGGTTCTGCGATGACCCTGAAGATGCTCCCGTACTAGAGAAAGACTCCAATACAAGTAGAACAACACTAGCAACCAACAAATCAAAGGAAAAAAAAAATGCATCCCAGAAACCAGGAAAAAGCAAGCAATAAAGACTTCAAGGAGAATTCTATCAAACATTTTGTTGGCACAGGAGCGAGTTAGAAGAAAGGAACCGTAAAATCAATAGAGAAGGTCGACGGAGAAGGTTGAACAAGATGGGTTTTGTGACCAAGGGTGGAGTTGGTCGTAAAACCCAGGAGGAGGATCGAGCTGAGCACTGGAGATGTGATGAGTCTTGGAGCATCAAGAACCGTGGTGTATCGTAAGCACGGGATCGAGGACCGGAGGTTGTGAAGAAAGTTTCAGATTTTGTTTGTGTAAGGAACGGAGAAGAGAAGATTAAAAACACAGAAAGAGTATCGAGATGGAGCAGAGAAAAAAAGAAGAAACAAATAAAAAAAAAGTCAAATAGTGACAACAAATGGGCCCCACATTTGAGTCTGCGTGGTACAAGCATGCTGAAAGATGGAACACTAAGGATAAAATGGTCACAACGCTAAATAAGGGAGTGTATTAACCAAATGAATAGTGGAAAAAGCGCGAGCATATTCAAGATAAACTAAGACATGCGAATATGATATGTAAATATGGCAAAATAGGCAAGTAAATATTCTAATTCTAAAGAAATTAGAATTTTGGGCTAGGATTTCCTACCATAAAGGTAGGAAATCATAGCCCAATTGGCCCTTGGATCTTCCCCCCCTATAATAGGGGGGGAAGATCCAAGGGCCAAAAATTTAATGATCCCCTACCTTTATGGTAGGGGATCCAGATCCCAGAATTTTACCTCGGATCGAATCTATTCTTCCAAATTTGAATTTCGGACAGACTTAGGAATAGTGGGTCTCACAAATAGATTCTTGGTTGAGGGCTCAACCAACAGTGAAGCTCTAGGCAATGTCGGGCCTCGGTGACGCTTAAATACCTGCGAAATCAAGAACAAATTAGGTAAGGACAAATGCAATCACGGGAATTGATAGATTGAGCTCCAAACACGTGAATCTCCTTTACTTATCTTAAGGATTCGATTTTGAAGTGGGGTTTTGGGTTAAACTCTTTTTCATCGTGCTTAGTCTCAATAATTTAATTAAGCTCAAACACTCGAGTCCATCCTCCATCGGTCCGAATTAAAATGCAAAAAAAATGCAATGTATGAATACTTAAATTAAAACGATCCTATGTGACAACTATATGAAAATGATTTTAACATTTTTGCTAGGGACTAATGTTAGTCCCTAATTTTTATGCGATAAATGATTAAATAAGAAATCAAAATTTAGGTGCCAACATCTAGAAGTGGAAACTTGTCAGCTGACCATCAAGGATCATCTGTGACAAGTTCCCCTCATTAATTTTCGTTCAATTTTATTGATAAATTGCTAAGTTAGATCACATGTGGCAATTGATGAGTGTATTAGTTTGGGTTTTTTCACTCATTTTATTACTAGTGTACCATTTTGGAGTTTTCATAGTATTAATATAATTTAACAAAAAATTTATAGCTGGTAAATTTGTTACAGGTGTAAGGTTCTTTCTAATCAAAAAATTAGTTTTGGGTAAATTTATCTCAAGTACATTAGTTTTAAATTTTTGATGGTCAGAAAATTAGTTTGGAATAAATTGATAAACATATGTATCAGATTTGGATTTTTCATTATATTAACCATATTCCAGAAGGAACACGACCCTGAAAAGTAATCAAAATCCACGATTTATCACTGATAATAAAAGAATTTTTTAGGAACTTACCTCTGATTCCGGTGCTTTCGATTCTGATAGTTTCAGTTCGGTTAATCGTATCATTCCAATTAGGATATTACGATTTACATAATCTTCTTCATTTTTCATCCCTCTCCAAATAACAATGAGCGCTCTTCATGGTAGAGCCTGAAAATTGGAATCAATTTGGTCTCAAATTTCAAGGTATGCAAGGTAGGTTCTAGATATCAAAAGTTAGTAAACTTGTTTCGACGGACAAATTTCAAGTTCTGATCCTGCATGGAACCTAGTACAAGTATTGGTGATTTTCATAGGTATTGTTCCTAAAAAAGCATCAAATTTAAGTCTAATGACAATTCTAGCCTGGACTTTTTTTGTCTCATAAAAAAGCACAAACTTTAGTTTTAATGATAATTCTAGCCCAAACTTTTTTTCATCCCATGAAAAAGCACAAACTTTAACTCGACTCTCAAATTCAGCCTTCCTTAATTTGGAATTATTAGTTATCCAATATGACAATTCCACGTCATCAATAATCTACATGCCTTATTGACATGGATTGAAGATACTATTCATCATCTTATTTAGAGGTGTCAAAAAAGCCTCTGCCAATCTAACCCGGTCCGGCCCGAAAATTCACCTAATTTTCGAGCCGGGCTTGGTACTGTTCGCATAAGGATCGTGTTGGATCGGGCCAGCCCGGTTTCGGCTTTTTTTTCACCTACGTTTTCTTTTTAATTTAATTTATTTTTATTTTTTTATATTTTTTCATTCGACAGGCTTGTCAAGTGATTTTAGATTTAAAAAAAGAAACAAATAAACCAACCCGGCCCGAAGAGTTGGAGCATATGTAATTGGGCTCGGCCCGGGCCGAGCTAGGTACTGTTCAATTCCAGCCCGTTGACTTATTGGTACAGAATATGAAGTTATTCATCCTTTTCGGGGGCAGCGTAGGGCAGAGCTTGTTAAGAAAAGAAGGCTTTAGTCGTGAGCTTGGTGGATCTCGTCCATGGTGTCTTTCCATGGGTGGTAATACACAGTTTCGGATTCCAGTTAGACAATCGATGCTTGCGTGTGAAGTGAAAGAGACGATAAATAGGTTAATCGTCGTCCTTCAAGTTATGCCAGAGGTGAAACAGATGAACAACTTCAAATTTCGTGATAAGAATACGATGCTAAATCCACATCAGCAAGCCACGTAGATTTATTGATAACATGAAGGGGTCAAATTTGAAACTCGAGTCAAAGTTTGTGTTTTTTCATGGGATAAAAAAAAGTTTGGAACAAAATCATCATTGGGCCTAAAGTTGGTATTTTTTTATGAGACAAAAAAAGTTCGAGCCAAAATCGTCATTAGTGCTAAAGTTGGTGTTTTTTTAGGGAATTAGCCCGTTTTTCGTAATAGATATCTTCACACGATCCTGTGATATTCAATGGCAATGAAAGTGTAAACTGAAACCACTAGTCTAAGTTACCATTTTTTACAAGATTTATAAGTGAGAGTTTTACTTTATCAATATTTCATATTTATTCGAATGTTCAAATGTGAATTGTGAATTGTAGCCGCAAATTGTGATCATTAAAATCAATGATCAATATAATCGTTCAATTAAGAAAACAATGAAAGCAAGATGCTGAAACCAACCTGTGATAGTATGCAGCCTTCTCCATTTCTCTGCCAGAAGTCAATCTTGGTAGAGAAATCCATTTGATAAAAATCATGTCGAAATAGAAATCATTTTGGTAAAAAAAAATTACCTTATGGTAGGATTTTCAACTTATGGTTGGGTTTTTGGTCAATTTTGAGAAGTAAAAAAAAAATTATTTCTCGACTTCAAATTTACTTCTTCGACCACACTGGCCTTTGTCGACTATTGCCATAGCCGCCAATGCCCACTCACCAACTGCCGACTGTCGTCGGTCGCCCACCTGCTAATCGCCGCCACCGACTATCGACCACCGACGCCGAAGATTTTGTTAATAATGTTTTAAAAATAAAAAATTTCAATCGTTACTAAACGAATTTTTATGATAATATGGAGTTCTACTTTTGAGAAGAAGTATAGAAGTTGATTTCTCGATGAGAAGTATTCTCATTAGCGCCCTAAGTTTCGGATTTCAGAAAATGAGTAACCTATTCCCATAAATTTCATGTTTTCAGGCAATCTTTGTACGTATCTGCTCACCCCTTGGTGCTTCAGTTTTTTCGAAGATCATTTTTCGCTTGAACCTGTCGTCCCAGGCACCCAGCGATCGATCGTTGCTGACTCAGACTCGCTGTGAACCTGTGATGTTTGAGTTTTACCAACCAGTCAACGGCTTGGACTTCGCCGGAGCCAAACACCCATCGGTGGTCTCTCCAGTGGCGGATCGAGTGGGGACAACGACGGAGCAGCACTCATACCCAACTCGCCATGAGTGACCGTCTCCTCTGATCTCTCTCTCTCCAGCGACAATATCAGGGAACAATGAAGAAGACGACGATGACCTCAAGATATGCGATACCCATTTCTCCAAACATGTTCTCGTCTCTTTTCACATTATCAATCTCTCTCCTTTCTTCTGGGAGCAATTGTCTCGTCCACGCCGCTGACTCACCCCTGAAACCTCCACCACTCCCGGTTCTGCCCATACCCACCTCGCGGCAGCTCCAATGGCAGTCCTCCTCCATGGCCCTCTTCCTCCACTTCGGGCCCAACACCTTCACCGATTCCGAGTGGGGCTCCGGCCGCGTGGACCCCTCCGTCTTCCGCCCCACCCGCCTCGACGCTGCCCAGTGGGTCGGCGTAGCGAAGCAAGCCGGATTCTCGCGCGTGATCCTCACCGCCAAGCACCACGACGGCTTCTGCCTGTGGCCTAGCGAGTACACGGACTACTCCGTGCGGTCGAGCCCTTGGCGAGGCGGCCGTGGCGACGTGGTCGAGGAACTCGCGAGCGCTGCGAGGGACGCCGGCCTCGGGTTGGGGCTATACCTCTCGCCGTGGGATCGGCACGAGCCGTCCTATGGACGGACGGTGGAGTACAATGAATTCTACATGGGACAGATGGCTGAGCTGCTCACCAGGTCAAAAGAACTTGAAATTGCTGTTCAATTTTTGCAGGATTTTGCTCATTTCTGTGCTCTGCATAGTCGTTTTGGTAGTGCTCTGGTTATTAATTTGTCAGTGGGGATGTCGTTTTAGTAATCCGATTCAGGTTTATCGGTGATTCTGATTGCTTTTTGTTGATTTGAATGCTTCTCTCAAATGTGTACTTCATTCAAAATTAGAATTTTATCCATCTAAAGAGTTTTATACACTTGATGTTGTAATCTTAATAAATGCAATATTAGTGTTTTCTTTTCATTTCGCGGCTCTGTGCTTATTTGTGTTAGGACACTTGATTCTTAGCAAAGTGCTTGAAGATGAACTTGCAGATTCTTTGCTGGAATGTCTTGTTTTGGGCCAATTATCTCAATATTGAGAGTTCGTTGTTATATCTGGTGAAGCTTTTGGGTTAATGTGCTGTGAAATTGTGCAGATATGGGGAGATTAAGGAGGTGTGGTTAGACGGTGCCAAAGGGGAGGGAGAGAAGGACATGGACTATTACTTTGAGAGTTGGTTTAGTCTAATCCGCCAGCTCCAGCCCAGGGCCGTCATTTTTTCTGATGCTGGTCCGGACACCAGGTGGATCGGAGACGAGGCTGGCGTCGCTGGGTCGACTTGCTGGTCTCCATTCAATAGGAGTAGTGCCGAGATTGGCGGAACTGATCCTCAGTGAGTTCCATTTCTAGCTTCTGTTCTATATCTCAGTTTATACCATTCCAAAGAAAAGAAACAGAGTGATGCTTACATTTTGGTTACTGATTCAGCATGCTTACTATTATCCGGTTTAGAAGGCAAGAAGGAAGGTTAAATGACCAGTGAATCAGTTCTTCCCTCAAAAAAGAAATCTTTCGCTCTCATCAGGGAATTTCATCTGTTCACATCATCTCAATCTTTCCGGTTTAAGATAGTATAGCCAAGAGTAGATGGAATTTGTCAATTTTTGGATAAAATAGAGAAAAAGAACTAGAGGAAGGCCATTCATTTGATGACAAACTATGGGAATCTTCAGCAATTTTCAGATTGTCTTTACCTGGTGATTTCAATTTTTGGTAATTTCTGTTTCTTTGGTAAGTGGTAGTTAGATTGTTGTGGATATGAGTGAGATTCCTTCATCTAATTAGGTCCACCTTTGTTGCTCCTCATTGCTTTCCTTCTACAAAAGCCATGGAAAAGTTCTATTATCCGGTTTAGAAGGCAAGAAGGAAGGTTAAATGACCAGTGAACCAGTTCTTCCCTCAAAAAAGAAATCTTTCGCTCTCATCAGGGAATTTCATCTGTTCGCATCATCTCAATCTTTCCGGTTTAAGATAGTGTAGCCAAGAGTAGATGGAATTTGTCAATTTTTGGATAAAATAGAGAAAAAGAACTAGAGGAAGGCCATTCATTTGATGACAAACTATGGAAATCTTCAGCAATTTTCAGATTGTCTTTACCTGGTGATTTCAATTTTTGGTAATTTCTGTTTCTTTGGTAAGTGGTAGTTAGATTGTTGTGGATATGAGTGAGATTCCTTCATCTAATTAGGTCCACCTTTGTTGCTCTTCATTGCTTTCCTTCTACAAAAGCCATGGAAAAGTTTTTAACATCTTGGTGCTGAATTGCTAATTACGTAAATCAGATACTCGAGGAGCGGAGACCCGGTAGGGCATGACTGGGTGCCAGCCGAGTGTGATGTCTCCATCAGACCCGGTTGGTTTTGGCATGCCTCAGAAGTTCCTAAGTCTGCGAGAACCCTTCTCGACATCTATTACAATTCCATTGGAAGAAACTGTCTCTTGTTACTAAACGTACCTCCAAATTCCTCGGGTCTCATATCAGAAGAAGACATACAAGTGCTTCAAGAATTTAATGAGCTTCGGAGGTCCATATTTGATGAAAATCTCGCCAAGAGTGCTAGTCTCAGCACCAGCAGTACCCGAGGAGGGATGATGAATGATTCCCGTTTCGGCCCGGACAATGTTCTCAAAGAGGGTATCTACAGCTATTGGGCACCTGAGGAGAATCAGTCAGACTGGACATTACATCTAAGGTTTCAGGAGAAGGTGAAGTTCAATGTTCTGCAAGTGCAGGAACCCATCCAATTGGGCCAGCGGGTTATACGATTCCATCTCGACACCCTGAACAATGGAGAAGAATGGAGAGGAGTGATCAATGGCACCACGGTGGGATACCAGAGGCTACTGCAATTTCCTATGCTTGAGACGCAGGAGTTGAGGTTGGTGATCGACAAATCTCGGGGTGACCCTCTTATCTCTCATTTGGGGATCTACCTAGATAGCTTCTCGATTTTGACAGAAACAACTACTAATACTTCTCAAACACATGCAAATAGAAGTTGGGTGATTACGAAAACCGCCCGCAACAGTCATCACTCTGCCACATTGTAGAGTATGTAAATCGAAAGCTCGTCTCATCCCATGTATGAAGATCATCCACACAGCATCTGCTGAATTCATGATCGGAGTGATGTTCTGGAAGTTCAATATTCTTTTGCTGAGAAACAATGCGATCTACATACAGATGGTCATGTTCTTTGTATTACTACATCCTGGAAATGTAGTTACCTCTCGGATTCATCATTCTTCAGCCCAAGTTTCCTGATTGGATGGCCACTGTATGGTGAGCTTGAGTTTTTTTTTTTTGGTCTACAACACTGGTTGTATTTCAAGGAGAACGATATAGAAAAAGTTGAATCATAATTTGATCTTTTGATAGACTCGAATTATTCTAATATATACTGACTGTCGTTATAATATTCATAATTTGATCGTTTGATAGACTCGAATTATTTACTTTTTTTCAGAAATGACGTATTTTTCGCAAAAAAAAAATGCAATTTTACTTTCATTTTTACCTAATTGTGCTTTAGAGTCAATCGTGCAAAAAGATTAATGGATTACCTCTTCTATTATTATTTTTTTACAAACATAATATGAGATAACCTTTAAATTATAATTACCAACTTTACGAATGATAGCATGCCCATAATCTTGCAAAGGTGTTTACTTTGTTGAATAAACTAACTTTCAAAACTGAATGTAAACAATTTTTCTCGCGAATTTTTAGATATTTATCTCGACAGTCCTAAATCATGTCAGACTTTTTGACCTTTTAAACGTGAGTTTATGTCATTGAAACTATTTCGATAAGTAATATCGTGATTATCCCAACAAAAGGGAACAGCTCAGGATATTCTTCCGAACATTCTCGTACGAGAAAGCTGGATCTTGGATGCCCTTGAGTGGAAACAAAGGCCGAGAGCGAGTCAAGCGTGAAGATCGTTTCAAATTCTTCGGTTCGGCTTCAACAAACTCGCCCTTCATATGCGGGACGTTTCATCAAACACCCCCCTTAACCATCTCTTGCTCCCCTGTTTTCCTGATCTCCCACGCAAAATTTTCCTCTTGCCCCAGACTCTGCAAATTCCCACAGCGCGATGGAGACTTTTCTCTTCACCTCAGAGTCCGTCAATGAAGGCCACCCTGACAAGATCTGCGACCAAGTCTCGGACGCTATCCTCGATGCTTGTTTGGAGCAAGACCCAGAAAGCAAAGTCGCCTGCGAGACGTGTACCAAGACGAACATGGTCATGGTGTTCGGGGAAATCACCACCAAGGCTAAGGTCAATTATGAGAAGATCGTCCGCGACACGTGCCGCGGTATTGGGTTCACCTCGGCCGATGTCGGCCTCGACGCCGACAAATGCAAAGTCCTAGTCAATATCGAACAGCAGAGTCCCGATATCGCTCAAGGCGTTCATGGAAATCTGACCAAGAAACCTGAGGAGATTGGCGCCGGAGACCAAGGTCACATGTTCGGTTACGCTACGGATGAAACTCCAGAGCTTATGCCGTTGACTCACGTCCTGGCCACCAAGCTCGGAGCCAAGCTGACCGAAGTGAGGAAGAACAAGACGTGCCCGTGGCTGAGACCTGATGGGAAGACCCAAGTGACGGTGGAATACCGTAACGATGGAGGAGCCATGATCCCTCTAAGGGTCCATACGGTCCTAATCTCGACTCAGCATGACGAGACCGTTACCAATGAGCAGATTTCCAAGGATTTGAAAGAACATGTGATCAAGCCCGTGATTCCACCTCAGTATCTCGACGACAAGACGATTTTCCACCTCAACCCCTCGGGCCGTTTCGTGATCGGCGGGCCCCACGGCGATGCAGGCCTCACCGGGAGGAAGATAATTATTGACACCTACGGTGGTTGGGGCGCTCACGGCGGCGGCGCTTTTTCAGGCAAGGACCCAACCAAGGTTGACCGCAGTGGCGCCTACATTGTTAGGCAAGCTGCAAAGAGCGTGGTAGCTTCTGGGCTTGCTCGACGCTGCATTGTACAGGTTTCTTATGCCATCGGTGTTCCCGATCCGTTATCCGTGTTCGTGGACACTTATAAAACCGGCAAGATTCCAGACAAGGACATTTTGGCATTGATCAAGGAGAAATTCGATTTCAGGCCAGGAATGATCTCTATCAATCTTGATCTGATGAGAGGAGGCAACTTCAGGTATCAGAAAACAGCGGCGTATGGGCATTTCGGACGTGACGACCCGGATTTCACCTGGGAGACAGTGAAGCTTCTCAAACCTGGCAAAGCATAGAGAGCTACTTTTGCCTTCACCCTGGTCACCTAGTTATTCCTGAATGATTTCTGCTTTCACTTTGGATTTTGTGTTAGTGTTCTATTCTTGGTATTAATGGAAGGCAAAAGAGAGGGAATCTTGAATCGAAGTCAGCAGAGGGGAGTGGAGATTATCCATGAAAAGAAACTTCAGATGACATCATTCTTTCATTTGTTTATGTCACTCTGTTCTTTTTCTTTTCCCCCTTGATAAATAATAGATTGCAGATCACTTTGGATTTGTATACCAGGTCGAATTTCCACATATTGATTTTTGCTTAATCTATATGAGTATGATGTGTGCCCCATCCAGTCTCTCAACCCTTCTTCTGCAGCTAGATAAGGCATGTTATGCTGTCGAGAATAAGTCCGAGGAAAATGTTGGGTGCTGTTGGCGCTCTCTTTTCATTTGAGTAGCAATCTCGCTGTCTGCAACAGCCACGGCGACTTGCCCACCATCCAGCTCTTTAGCATTTGGGGATCTGCTTTATCTGCACCAGCCATGGCGACTTTGTCCGCCATCCAGCTCTTTATCATTTGTAGAGCAGCTTTTGGCTGATCCAGCGGAACCATGTGCCCGGCATTATGAACCTGCATTTCATCACACAGCCAGAATTGAACTTATAATTTGCCTCTATCTTCCTTAAAGTAAGTAGTGCGCGCATGCATGCGCATTGCAATTCTGTGTGCGCGCTGAGAGAGCGAGAAAGAGAGAGAGACCTTCAAGAAAGTAAGTGGTCCGTGGCTTTTCTCCAATCCTGCCTCGGCGCCATCGACAACAAATGGAACAGTTGGAGATGTCCCAAACTGCTTCCGACCAGACCACTCCATGGCATGAACCCAGTTGGAGTTTCCTGCTCAAATTAACGTCAGGAAATACACGTCATTCACCAGGTAATGTTCCGTTTGATCCTGTCTAGCGTCCACCAACTTGAAAGATTGGGGTTTACCGAGCCAATTACAGATGGGATCATATTCACCGGCATAGATGAGCACCTTGAGCCCGTTCTCAAGATGCACGGGATACCTGCTTCGAGATTCTTCATCCAATCCTGGATCATCGCTTCGTTCACAGCCCTGCT
The DNA here is from genome assembly GCA_021437785.1 of Rhodomyrtus psidioides. NCBI lineage: Eukaryota > Viridiplantae > Streptophyta > Magnoliopsida > Myrtales > Myrtaceae > Rhodomyrtus > Rhodomyrtus psidioides. The sequence goes on along the minus strand of JAILYB010000024.1, from coordinate 3,903,880 downwards.
GCACGTCACAAGCTCTATATCCCCAACCCCTAGAGCATCGCTGACTGTATTTCAGTTCAGGAGTGTCTCCATGTTTGAGAAGTCGTAGCACCGGTGCCCCTCCTCACAGCTCTTTCGTATATCATAGTACTGCAGGCCAATCATGTACATGTCAAATTCAAGGGAATCAAACGTTAATTTCAGGAAGCTTCTATCAAGGGAAAAACAGATACATTGATGTTCCCAGTAATGTGCCTGATCTTACTGAAAATACCAATGCCAAGGGGAAATGCGAACCCACAAGTATCTCCACCGTTGGTTGGTAGCTGCACATAATTTGCAAAGATTAATTGTATAGTCTCCGCTTTCAGAAAGAAAAAAGAGACCTTCTCTGTGACGCAGCGTTCAGCGATAGAAACAAGCAAATCCTTGCTTAGAGAGAGAAATCTCAAATTTTCAATATCAAAAGTATATTCTGTCTGCTCAAACATCATAAAACACCTTATATAGGGTGTTAACCCTAAACCTAACCTTACTAGGATTCTAAATAGCAAAATTCCAAAATTACAATTTACTAATAAAAATGCCTAAAAATAAAGATTACGTAATATTACGCAATATCACGTAATATTACGTAAATAGCAATTTAATTATATTGCGTAAATCCCAACTTTATCTACATCATTCGTAGATCGCATCCTTATCCGCATCACAATGTGTCAACGCTGTCGTGATCGGACTGCGTGATTAAGCCCATTTTAGAGCATAATCTGCGTATGCTCCATACTGGATCTCAGGATCGGTTAGGCCATTGCCAATTGCAAAGCCCTGTTCGAGATTCAAAAGTTAACCATATCAAAAGAAAGAACAAGTTAATGTGTTCTACCAAGAACTTTCCATACAAAGGGGAAATACCTTCCAGGTTTAGGTGAATTCATTTGGCTTGTTCCCTTGTTGAACACGAGCAGCAAAAGCGCAAATGTAGCGCCCAGCGTACGACTCTCTGCTTATGTAGAAATCATTCTTGAGAAATTGAGGATGCGCTGCAAAGAACGCCTGAACAATGCAGTGATAGATCAGTCTATCATTCACCTCGGCATCTCGACCACGAGACGACTTTCCACCATAACCCGTTGGGGCTTTTTGTGATCGGTGGGCCCCGTGGTGATGAGGGCCTAACCGGGAAGGAGATAGTTGTCCACACTTACGGCTGGTTGGGGTGCTCATGGTGGTGGTTTTTTTTTCAGGCAAAGACCCGACCAAAGTTGGCCATTTTGGCACCTATATTGTTGGGCAAGCTGCAAAGGGCACAGTAGCTTCTGGGCTCGCTCGAAGCTGCATTTTGCAGGTTTCTTGTGCCAATGGCGGTCTCAAGCCGGTATCTCAGCTTGCAGGCACTTCATTAAACTAGGAAGACTCCAGACAAGGAGACTCTGGCACTGATGAAGAAGAATTTTTATTTCAGGCCAGGAGCGATCTCTATCAATCTTGATCTGATGAGAGGAGGCAACTTCAGGTATCCGAAAACAGCGGCAAATGGGCATTTCGAACCTGATGATCCAGATTTCACCTGGGAGACAGTGAGGCTTCTCAAACCTCCCAAAAGCATAGAGCTTTGCCTTCCTCCGGTCACATGTTAAGCCTGAAGGATTTCTTATTTTGTGTTTATGTTCTATTCGTGGTACTTGGCAGCGGATTCTGAAATAGTTTTTCACCGAATTCGGGGAATCCTGAATTGTGCTTATGTTCTATTTGATTATGATGTTTGCCCCATACAATGAAGTCTTCTTCTGAAGCTAGAAAAGGCATGTCGTGCGCCACTGAGAATCATGCGTTCGAGCTACGCAGGGCTAACTGATCGGTGTGTTTGTAATGAGGAGAAGTTTCCGTCGATTTGGTGAATTTGAAAAGCAACATACAATTGTACTGTCCGTAAATCTGTAGTATTGAATTGACTTGAAAATTAGCTTAGCTATCTTCTATTGTTTGCCTATCGTTTCTTTTCTCCTTGAACTTTTCTTGTATCTTGTACTTTGGGGATGTACATGGTTCATGTCCAACGTATATGAACAAGACATAAATGTCGGGTACTGTTGACACTCTCCGTTCATGAAGGAGTAATCGCGCTATCTGCACCAGCCATGGCGACTTTGCCCGCCATCCAGCTCTTTAGCATCTGTAGTGCAGCTTTTGGCTGATCCATCGGAACCATGTGCCCCGCATTATGAACCTGCATTTCAACGCATGGCAAAAATTGAAATTATAATCTGCGCCTCTCATCTTTAAAGTATGTTGTGTGTGAGTGCGCTCGCACACTGCAAGTTTGCGTGTGTGCGCACTTTTGTTGGAGAGAGAGAGAGAGAGACCTTCAAGAAAGTAAGTGGTCCATGGCTTTTCATCAATCCTGCCTGGGCACCATCGACAACAAATGGAGCAGTAGCAGATGTTCCAAACTGCTTTTGACCAGACCACTCCATGGCATGAACCCAGTTGGAGTTCCCTGCTCAAATTTAACATTCGGAAGCACATGTGATTCACCAGGATAATGTTCCGTTTGATTCTGTCTCTAGTGTCTACCTAGTGGAAAGATCGGGGTTGTTCTTACCGAGCCAATTACAGATGAGATCATATTCACCGGCATAAATGAGCACCTTCAGCTCATCCTCAAGAAGGGCAGGGATACCCGTTTCGAGATTCTTCATCCAGTCCGTTAGCATGGCATCATACACTGTGCTGCTGCACGACACGAACTCTATATTCCGGACCCCTAAAGCATCTCTCACAGTCTTCTGGTTCAGGAATGTCTCCAGGTTTGAGAAGTCGTAGCACAGGTCCCCCTCACAGCTCTTTCGAATATCATAGTACTGCAGGCCAATCATCAACACGTCAAATCCACGGTAATTAAGGGTTAAATCTGGAAAGCTTCTGTGAAGGAAAAAATAGTCTGTCCACGCCGTACATTGATGTCCCCGGTAATGTCCATGATCTTATTGAAAATACTGGTGCAATCTACATATGAAGTCACACAAGCATTTCCGCCCTGGGTAGCTGCACATAATATGCAAGCACTAATAGTAAAATCTCACACTGTTTAACAGAGAGGAAAGAGAGCTTCTTGGATGTTTATATGAAGCATAAACAGAGATTTAGGACCGAAAACAATACCACACTGTTTAATCGCCTGTTTGCATTCTGGGAGCATTTCGTTTATGCTGTCGTGATCTGATTGTGTGATTAACCTCATGTTTAGAGCATAATCTGTGTATGCTTCATACTGGATCTCGGGATCGGTTAGGCCATTGCCGATTGCAAACCCCTGTTCAGGATTCAGAAGTTAACTAGGTCAGAAGAAAGAAACAAGTTAATATTGTCCTAGCAAAAAGCTACCATACAAACATGAAGTACCTTCAGGTTTATGTGAATTCCTTCCCTTGCCTTGTTCCCTTGGTGAACACGAGCAGCAAAAGCGGGAATGTAGTGCCCAGCATACGATTCTCCGGTTATGTAAAAATCGTTCTTGACAAGTTGAGGATGCGCTGCGAAGAACGCCTGACCAACAACGGTGAAAGATTAGTCTATCATACGCTAAAATTCTTCTCTTGAAAAGTGCCGAACTGAAAATCGGCTACCCAAAAATTATTAGTTTCGTGTAATCAGGCACTCGGGTTACGATCAATGAGTGCGTTGTATACCTGCAAGAAGTCGTACAAGTCGTTGCTGACACCCTGCTCGTCATGCCGAATGTCGCGCTCATCAGAGGAGTAACTAAAACCGGTTCCAGTAGGCTGGTCGACGAAGATGAGGTTTGACGCCTGTGGGGGAAAAAAACATTACAAACGCATCAAATGTAATGCTCACGATCATCATACGACACTATTAGTTTGTCAAAACAAGCTTGGAAATTTGTTTCCTAGCTGGCTACCGACGGCGATAGCGATAGCAGAAATCGACAATTGCTTTTCAAGAAAGAATACTAAAACCATCTTGGCCAACATCACACGTAATTATGTTGAGGAAGAAAACAACAGAAGAGAGTCGGAGGGACGACTCGGCGAGCGACGCCAACATTGAATTATTGAAAAAGGCAACAGAACAAAGAGAGAGTTCATAGGATGATGCAACGTTCACGGGAGGACTAATTATGATTAATAATGCTGTGATCTGTCACTCAATCACCTTGTCCCAACCGTAATCATTCCACACCAGAGACAAGTTGTTGGCAATGTGGAAAGGGCCATTCTCATAGAACAGTGCCAGTTCACTGCTACAACCAGGCCCTCCGGTTAACCATATCACCACCGGGTCATCTGCGCTGCTCCGTGATTCGAAGAAGAAGTAGAACATCCTGAAAAATTGGACGAAAAACAGGACAAAGACTTATGACCAGAACTTGATGAATTACGAGGTGCCGAATCTGGTTTGGCTCGCTCGAATCGAAGAAACAGATTAAGAATGAAAATTTCTTGGTGGGCTTTCCTGACTGAATTCTGTTAACTTCTCATCCATTTATCTTCCTATCATCTAGTCCTGTCAAGATAAGTATAACGGGCGAATCTAAATGCTCGAAGAACATCATATATTAGGTACTATACATATGAAAATCGTATTCTACGTCAGGAACATTAACAACTGTCTATCCTAGTTAATTCCAGGGCCTCACCTTGCTGCATGGGAGTGCGGAAGCTGGTAATACCCGGCATGGTGACCGAGGTCCTGAATGGACGACCCGGAGTCGCCGAGAAGCGGGAGCTCGAAGCGCCTCTCGACGATCTTCCCGCCGGAAGCCGAAGAAAGAGGACCGTCGACATCGCCAGTTCCGATATTGACGGGTTCTCTGGGGAACAAGTTGAGCCCTCTAATGAGCTTCTCAGCTGGCGTCCTCGGCGGCAAGTCGGAGGTCAAAGGCGACGCATCTGACGGCGATGCAGTTGAGAAGGGCGGAGTAGGTAAGAAAAGGAGGAGAGAGAAGAGAAAGACGTGTGTTGATGCCATTGTTAAGACTTTGAAGCTTATGAGGAGGAGGAGGAGGATGAGGATTGGTGATGACCCAATCGTGGGGGGTTTTTATAGTGTTTGTCGATGTTCAAGGGACGTGCTTGATAAGGCTACTGGAAAATGTGGCTTACATAGAGAGAGAGAGAGAGAGAGGCATGTTTGTCTGTTTTTTAAAATGCGTCTTCCTCTGTTTCCCCCTGTGTTTGTTGTTTTATTACAACAGATTGAACTGGTGCAGGTTATGTCCTTTTCCAGATGAATTGTATTTGCACGAAAATGAAAAGAATTGCGTAAAAGTTGTGATATGAATATGAATATGAATATGAATATGATCCCACCACATCTTGTAATTGGAAAGGGCAATTTTTTTCAAGTGTTTTTGGCCCGGATCTTTTGTGCGGATTGCCCCTTTTTAAGAGGAAAATATCCCATTCAAATATATTAAAAGAAGTACAACGTCTACCGCATTCGACGCATTGGTCAAAAAGAGACATTTCGTCTGTCGCTTTTGTAACATGTTAACCCGGGGAAATCGTCCGATTAGTCCTAAACTTATTGCACGGATGTTAATTCAGTCTTGAACTTTTTAATTTTTTCAATCAATGCCTAAATCTTCGCGTAAAATTTCAATGTAGTCTTTCCTATCAATTTTGTTTTTGTTGGCAGGAAACCGCTAATGTAGAGATGTGCCACGTAAGACGGCATGCAATGATTGGACCGGCACGTTAATGACTGTTGGCTAAAATTGACATGAACGATGACTACGTCGGAATTTCACGGAAAAGTTCGGGACTAAATTGGTAAAATTGTAAAGCTTATGACTGAATTGACATCCGCACAATAGGTTTAGGACTGACTGGGTAAATTTTCCCCGTTATAATCCCTATTAATCAATTCCATGTGGTCATTTACACATTCGCAGTTGAGATACTTTCTCATTTTGCACTAAATCATTTTTTACAGAGCCCGTCTGGGCAGACGTGGCCGGTTCCATGGAACCGCCAGTTCCGATTTAGGAACCAGCGGTTCCGGTTCCTAAAAAAGCTGGAACCGGAATCGGCCGATGAAGATAGCCTAGTAGAAATGAGTTTGTATTGAAGAGGAAAGATTGTGGGTTCGAATCCTCTCAACCTCACATGATTTTTTTTTTCGATTCCGGGCCGGTTCCAAAATTTGTGGAACCGTGGGCCCGATCAACGGGCCGGTTCCAGGCGCACGGGTTCATTTGGCCATGTCTGCGTCTAGGTAAAGCACGATTCAATGAATTTTCATGTTAGATGCAATAATTAGGGTTACATGAACATGCTCGGAGCATGAATACTTGAGTTGCCATGTTACTAATTAGCATGATTCTAGGATCACGAACTTAGTGCATGCATGTATTTGAAAAAAAAAATGTTCAATCATTCGGAATCCCTCTAAATAAATATTAATATCCATCGAAATGGAGTAAAGGGAAGATGAAGCATGTTTATTCATGCATGTGGTATTGCTTACGTGGAAATAAATAAATAAATAAATAAGGGTCTATTTAGAATACAACGCTCACTCATAAAAAACGAGGAAATAGAAAAACGGAATCTTGGGGACAATTGATTTTTTAGTGTTATAGATTAAAGTTTATGGAGGAAAAAAAAACTTTAATCTATGTTTTTTTTAATACTTTCACGTTTTTTTCCTGATTTAATCAAATCACTTTCTAAAATTATCCAATCAAATCGTCCTACGCCGAATCCAACTTACGCGGTCGTCGAACAAAAACCGTCGCATGATGTGGACAAAAACTTTTCGAAGTGGACACCCACACGCGCGTCCCCAATTGCTAAATTCATCGTGGGCATATGCTTTAGTGTCGCTCAACGGACGGTCGTGCCAGTTAAATTTGATCGAAACTTTTGCATAATAGAACGACTTGATTAGATAAATTAAAGCTATCAAAGCTTGATTTGCAAAAAAAAAAAAATGAAGAAGTATTAAGGACGGAAAATATAATTCCCCAATTTTTTTATGCTTTTGGAGTCTGGAACAAGTGAAGTGAAGCCAAGCACTTCCGGAGGTCCATGAAAAGAGTAGAAAAAGGAGAGGACAAAATGACAAAAAGGACAACAACAACAACAACAAAAATCCTCCGACCAACTCAGAACTAGACAACGTAGCGGATCAACATGCCTTGAACGATGGATTGCTTCCATTTTTTGCCCATCTTTAAAGGCAGGATCTTCAAAAAAAAAAAAAAATTAACAAATGCATACTTATACACTCTACACAAAAAAACTATTTTTTTTTTTCGAAAACTTGAATTCTATACTATATCCATATTTTATGAGATTAACGATTACGACAAAGACATGGTGAAGAGAGAGAGTAAGCCCCATGATTTTTCATTCATTCTAAGTGTTTTTGTGTAATTCTCCGTCATGATTGTACACGTTTTAAAAAACGCTCTTTGGATAATTCAAATAGATTGGAGACAATTTTTGTGCTCTTATTTGAGGAAATACATTTATCCCCGGCTTCTGAAATCCTTGCTATTCTCGCCCGTTCATGTGGATGTTGTTGATGGGATGAGTAAACGCCATGGAAGTCAATGTACTTTTAACACTTCGTGGATCGATGTGGAAAGCTAAACATTCTAGGACTTGCTTTAAAAAAAAAAAAAAAAAAAAAGGAACCAAAATATATAATTTCCAATTTGACTTATAGAACGAAGGTCCCTGTTTTGAAGGCGGGTTAGTTGGTTGATGCTTGAAAGTAATTCTTGCACATGATTCATCGAGAAGATATGCTTTTTATAACAAGAAATAGTCACATGCTGTTGATAAGATAAGAAAGCGTACAAGGAAGGTACCTCATAAGGGAGATATTTAGTTTTAATTGAATGCCAAGAGTATTACAAAAAAAAAAAAACATTAATTGTGAAGAGGGCATTAGAGATATAAATTCATTCATTAAATTCGTATAAGAGAAAGAACGTACTGGAAAGAAAAATACTTGAAAAGGCAGTCTCGTCGCTTATAATATAGTTTTTTCTTTTCTTATGAGGAAGAAGTCTACCTAAATGTATATAATGTTATCTACCTATCGTTAGCCATGAAATATTTAATCAGCAGGGTTTGTGTCCTTACTAGGAAAAAGTATCGAAAAAGTCTTAAACCTATGAAATTGATGTCAATTCAGTTATAAGCATTTTATTGGATGTCAATTTTAGTCATAAACTTTTCACATCTGTGCCAATTTTGGCTGAAAATCGCTGACATGAACGTCGGTCGTCCCACATGGCATGGTTGGCATTGATGTTGATATTTTTTATATCTTCTAGTAATTTTTATTTTTTTCTCTTTCTTTTTTGTGCTTTTTTTTCTTTTTATTGAAGGCTGGCGAGGGTCGCCAATCGACCACCGTCAATCCTAGGTGAGAGTTCGCGCGCACTCGCTGTGGCCGGCGAGGGCGGCCCTTGCCTAGGGCTGATAGGGGTTGGCCGGCAACCCTTGTCGGCCCTCAATAAAAAAGAAGTGTGCAGAAAAGAAAAAGAAGAAGAAATAATTAAAAACATGTCCATATCAACGCTAGTCGTGCTACATAGGACAATGGACATCCACGTCGGTGATTTTCAGTCAAAATTGGGCAGATAGACTCAATTGATATAAAAGCAAAAGCTTTTGGACTTAATTAACACCAATAAAAGGTTTATGACTGAATTGTCATTAGTGCAATAGGTTTAGGACTTTTTTTTCACTTTTCCCGTCCTCACGTTATTTTTTTTTTTTAACTTCTAGCTTTTCCTTTTCCTCTAAATTTTGATAAGGGAAAATAATGATCAAAAAAATTAAAAGACGGTGAAAAATTCTAGATGACTTTACATGTCAATGTCACTTCTACCTTCGAAAATATTCAAAATACTGAAGACAAAATAACAGTCAATACCAAATATGACAAGACAAAAAGAAAAGAAAAGAAATAAAAATAACTCCAAATAATATGATGATGGAAAATGGCTTCACTGCGGTGGTAGCTAAACTAATGAAGAATTTATGGATGCAAAGAATGATTTTGCTTGCAAGACATTCAAATGCTTACTGGCAAAAGTCTACATGGATGAAAATATGTGGCTGTCTTTGTCAATAGAGTAGCCCAAAAAAGAAAAGAAAAATTGATCTTCATAGATATAAAAGGGAAAAAAGATGCGATTCGAATCAACTAACATGACATGAAAAGGTTTGATTTTACTCTACGCGTCCAAAGTGGTGAGACTTGAAAGACTCACTCAGGAGACCTTCCTAATCAAAACTCTGTATCCCACTAAGCTACAGCCATAAGTAATACAGAATTCCCTTCGGATGTGAACAAAATTTAGTGGCAAATGATGTACCGTGTGCTAGTTGTACCTATTGTATCCCCGGGTTTAAGTGACTACCAATCGTCACGGCCGATGGTGACCTAGTGGTATCTGCCGATATCGACGATGTATCCCACTAAAGTGACTAAACTACGGCCATAAATAATACAGAATCTCTTTAGGATTAGAGGTCAAAAGGTAGGTTGTGAACAAAATTTAGTGACAAATGATGTACGGTGTGCTAGTCGTACGTACCTATTGTATCCCCGGGTCTTAAGTGACTACCACTTATACGATCATTATGGCCGGTCGTGGCCGATGGTGATCTAGTGGTATCGGCCGATATCAAAGAATATATGCGGAGTCAATGATTTTGCATCCACACATGGCGATAGTGCTTGAATGATGGTTGGTTGTGTTCATTGAAAAAAAAAAAAAACCGATAAAAGGAAGTTGAAAATCGATTGTGTAGGGTAGGGAAAGAACTAAACAAAGAGTAAAGTGACGAGGAGAGGCAAAATAAAAAATAGTTGGTCCTTAGATATGTATCTCTAATTTTACATCGTTTAGATATAAAATATTACCCCCGATTGATAAGTCTCGGGCAACCTTAAATTAGCGCAACGACTTCTAAAGCCGGTGCAGGCACCGAATGAATAGTGAGAACAGGGAATGACACCGTATTGGCAAATCTGACATAGCTGTATGCCCGTAAGGAATCAATACAATTCCTTAAATTATATGCTTTATTTGAGCAAGCCGTGACTCTTGGAACTATGTGCGCATCCCGTCAAAAAGGTGCTGACGTTCCATGTCAAACAAACGTAAGAACCTAAACCTAAACCTAAAGCGAAATCTGACTTATTCTTTCTCTTTAAGACATCTCTCTCTCTCTCTCTCTCTCTCTCTCTCTCTCTCTCTCTCTCTCTCCTCATCATGTACATGTTTCTGTTTTGATGCCCTTTTTTTTTTTTGTATCTTTCCCATAAAGATAATGATGATTCACACCTAACATATGCATTATTTGGAGCCTAACTAGATTCCTGTCTTGCGTGGTGGAAATGGCACGACACAGTCTTAATAATTATTTGAGTCTCCCACAAAGTTTTTTAGTTTGGATGTTCTTATGAAGGTCCCCGCAATCAACAACCCCTTGCCGGTGTGAACATATTTTTACGTGGTTCGACTGACGTAAGGTAAGAAATCAACCCGATACATAGAACAACGTCGCAAGAGGGGTTGCATGACGAAAGCCTGCTCTCGATCAAGTCGTGGCTGTTCCACGATCGCATTAGATGCGGCTAGGTTGTGTGCTTGGAGAAATGTGTTTCCGGAGCTGCCAACTTTCGAATTGATGGGCAACTTCCTAAAGAGGCTCTGAAATGATGTATGTAACAATGGAGTTGTGGTAATCACAAGGCACTTAGCGATGTACTAGTGATATCGAGTGTGGCTCGCGGCCTTTCGTGCCGGCACTTAGAAGCGTCGTTCTAAACCCGGATCACCCATAATTCCGGTAGGCCGTGCCGTGGCTCAAGCACTAAAAATCGATGAATAATGTGAAATTCACAGCAAACTGAGGCTTTTTCCAAGTAGAAGTCCAGTTAAAATTGTTTTAGAGATTTTGGGCCCACGAATGGCTGTGAATTGAGATTGTCTCTACTCTCGAAGATCGCGGCCCATTTACAAAAGACCCGTCGCAGATTGAGATCAATTAAGCCCACTATCAAGCAAGCGGAAATCGAATTCTAAGAGCAGCCATTTGTGCTTTTGAGTTCTAAGAGCTGCAGCAGTTCATTTCAAGATTGCTTGCGTAGAAAAATTGTTATAACGACAACTTTTTCGATCCAAGTACTAAGCCGAGCACTTCCACCTCCCAAATGCGGACAAGAGATGTATCGGGAACACCGGAATGTGGAGGAGTCCACCTGATCGACAGCATATTGTCACATGAGTTTTTATCAAGTTGTGATAGCCCTAGACTCAATGGTTTCGGTAATTAGTATACAATCAAAATCAATACATAACCAATCAAAATATCAAGTCTGGCTTTAGGTGTAAAGCTAGTGGATCCTAGTACGCTAAACATTAAAAAGTTTTTATAATATCCAAATGACTAGAACAATACTTACACAGCATATTTGAAAACAAGCAAAAAAAATTGCAAAAAATTACGTTCTTACATTCTTAGATGACATGCTTGCTCGATGATGAATGGGTTTGAACATAACATTCTAAAGGGAAATTAATAAAGTGCGAAGGGAAGGTAAAATGCTTAGAAAATATGGCTACGATGCTCAATTGACAACGAGTATTAGAACAAGAAAATCTAGTCTAATTCGAGTTTGAAATTCAAAGCTTAAACAAAAGCTAATCCGGATGATCTTCAAAAATTTGGCGTGACTCTTTGATTGATGTTTTTACGATTCTTCTGCAAAGTGCAGTGGCTACGTTGAATGTCTTGAGAGAGAGGTACGTGAGTGTAGACAGGTGTAGATGTGGCTTTCATTCCTGTTGTATCTTTAAGGTACCATTCCCTCCAGCATCCTGATCTTCCTCGGCAAGAACTTCTCTTGACTTGCGGCATTTCAAGTCAGTTGAACACCTTTTTGGTTGAGAATTGAGATTCGGACTGAAGGAAGATGACTCGGGCCCGATCGAGGTTATCTTCTTTCCTGTTTGTTTGTAGCCATCCATGATCCTTTATGATAAAGATGAGCTTATCTAGGCATTATATCGAGTGGGCCTTATGTAAGCGTGTTATTACGGCTTTGTTTGGGCCATTAGCTTCTTTATCTTTATGTTTAGACCCAAATTTTGCGGTTAGCAGATATTCATTTCCATCAAGATTTGATATGGCAACATATTTAGGCCACTTTGTAAGGTAGACCCACCCGAGCTCACAAGTTGGAATTCCCTAGAAAAACAATGTCAACACACTCCAATCTCAAGGATTTTCAATTTCTATGAGTTGCTCTCATCATTCACATGTCTATATCAAATATGTAACACTTCATTTTCAAATCTTGTAAAATCTGCTCTGGTTGTTTTCACGGGCACATATTTTAGAATTTAAAGATAGTTAATTTCCGCAGGGAGATTCGCATATCTACGGGTCATGACCCACACCATGAACATACATCCTCTCCCTAACGATGTTATTTAGCTCCAATCATCTTCAACTTTTTTTATATGATGATTCTTCTACACTATGACCCTGAACACGTAGAATACAAGTTGAATCGAGTTAAGGGTTAAAAGTTAATCCAATCTCCCGCTTTGATGTTTCCTACTCTATCATATTATACTCTTTGCTTATAATTGTGATGTATAGCCCAGGATGACTCCAATGAAACCCTACGAAATATGTGCTAAGACTTAAGGAAAAGGATGCCATATACGATCCAAAAACACGCACTCCCTCCTAGATTTGGCTTTGTTCGAAATTTGTAGTATTGTTTTATGAAGGAAAGATCAACAAATTGCGTCTTTAATGTAAATTATAGAAGCCGTGACAGGTCCATATAACAATAGTTGAATAACAAACAAAGATTAGTGAATACTAATGCTAATAATTAAGATGGAAAATGGAGGGACCTCATCCTTTACAGGAGAGACTTTAGCGTCTTATTTTGTCAGGCCGTTATCATATTGCCTCTAAGAAGTTATTGTAAGGCTAAATCCTGGAATTTTCTTACTGTTTGGTGTTCATATATAGCAATTACAAGAATAATATGATGTACAGATCATCTATTCTCATATCTGCTCTTATCTTGTGGATAAGGCTTGTACAGGTATTTTGGAATGGAGAGTCTAGTCACACATCTGTCTATGGCTACGCACAAAGAAGCACAAAAAAGAAAAGGGATAAGTGCACTAAAAATTCTAAAACTTGTTACGAAAGTGCACATTGGTCTTAAAACTTTCAAAATGTGCAATCAATTGAACTTTCAATGCACTTTTTAAAAATTTTATGACTTAACTGCGCTTTTTCAAAGTGGTGGGACTTGATTGCACTTTCTTGACAAATTTTAGGACTTCTAGCGTACTTACCCCAAAAGAAAAGCAAAACTAGCCCTAACCTTGCACCTATTAATCCACATCCTCCCTTTCCCTCTCTCCTTCTTTCTTTTTCAACAGCACCGCCTTTGCTACTGACGATCCTCCGTCTCCAACCACCTCCTACAACCCCTGCTCTCTCTCACTCATCATTTGTGCCACAGATATCTCTCTTTGCATTATCCGCATCTCTTCTATCGCAACACCAAGCAACTAGTAATTAAAGGTTACTAGTCTAACATCAATCGTCCTTGATCTCAGGCGACCTTGGACCTGTCATGTAAACATGGCCACATCCATATAACACATGCATTTTGACAACGTTGGTGGCTCTGATAACCCGATTTAGGTGTCTTCATGAAGTAGAGGAGGGAAATGGAGAGGGTAATTCTTGACAAGTTACCTAGATGTAAAATATGTTGAAGGTGTTGGCTGGGTTCACTCCCATATGGAGGAAGCCCAATGAAGTGCAAACCTATGGCTTGAACACGTATGTTGATACATATGGAGAAATAGAGTTTCTCACTATCATATATGTAGTAGCCGCAAAAGACATTCTTTTTTAGACGTAGTAGCAAGAGAAAAAGAGCGAAGAAAACCTGAAAGAGGGTGCCATTCGAATTTCATCAAGCTTACATCAGAGGTCGATTCGTGGTCCGATTGCTCACGACACATTGTTCTCGAATCTAAGCGGTTTGATTTTCATCTGGATCTCCTTTCATACTAAACCTGCGTTTTGGTGAGATTTATCCTTGATCTCTTACGATTTCATGTATATTGCCAAAAATTGGTATTCTTGATGTATTTGCTGCTATATAACTCTAGTATTTACTAGAGAGTAACATTGTCTACCTAATTCGTTGATAGTGAAGTTTTTGGGTGGACTACAATCCTGTGGCTTTTATCTCCTCACATCGGGGAGATTTTTCACGTAAAAATTCTCTTGTGTTCGTGGGTGCTTGTTGTTTATATATTCTGTTAGATATATCGCTTTGTTATATCATTTCCTATTAGGTTTGCACAAGAGGAGAGATTTCTTTATTCCGCTACGTTAATTCGATATTGTTCGGATTATCGTTGATCTCCCAACAAAGTGGTATCAGAGCTTGGTTCTTACTGGATTTTTTGTGTGCCCTGTGTTAAACGATAGAAACGAATATGAGTAAAATGGTTACATTAAATGGTTCAAATTATCATGTCTAGAAAGGAAAAATGGAAGATCATTTATATGTGAATGATTATTATTTGCTCGTGTTTGCTTATGAGAAACCAGAGAATAAATCTCATGATGAATGGTCTATATGCCATCGTCAAGTGTGTGATTATATTAGATAGTGGGTGGATGATAATGTTTTGAACCATATCATTGAAGAAAAAAATGCACGTAATTTGTGGAATAGGCTCGAACAATTATATGCTCGAAAGACTAGAAATAACAAGTTATATTTGATTAAACATATGATGGCTTTGAGATATCATAATGGTAATCCTTTGACTGACCACTTAAATTCTTCTCAAGAAATTATAAATCAATTGGCTGCGACGGAAATCACGTTTGATGATGAGATACAAGTATTATGGTTGCTTGGTACTTTGCCATACTCGTGGGAAACGTTTCGAATGTCTTTGTCTAATTCAGCCCCCGGATGGTAAGATGACTATGGATTTAGCCAAGAGCAGTGTTTTGAATGAAGAGATGTGAAGGAAGACACGGAGATTCTCTTCACACTATGATGCCTTGGTTGTTGAAAAAGAAGAAGAAGAAGTGAGAATCAAGGTTCATGGAACAGAAATAAGAGTCGAGATAAAAGTAGAGGCAAATCTAATAAATTTGCAAATATTAAGTGCCATTATTGCCATCAGAAGGGACATATCTAGAAGTATTGCCTTCAGTTGAAAAGAGAGAAACAAAAAGAGAAAAGTAAAGAGATGAAAAGTGATAATAATAATAATAATAATAATAACAATAACAATAATAATAATAATAATAATAGCAATGACAATCGTGTTATTGTACTTTCTGAAGACTTTCTCATTATTTTTTATGTTGATGCAGTGAATCTTGTATGTCATGAGACAAGTTGGGTAATCGATAGTAGTGCATCTATTCATGCTACATCTCGTAAGGATTTCTTTACATCTTACAAGGCAAGCGACTTTGGATCTGTGAAGATGAGAAACAATGGGCTGGCTGAAGTTTTAGACGTTGGTGATGTGTGCCTAGAGACAAGCAATGGCACAAGGTTAGTATTGAATAATGTTAAGCATATACCTAATATTCGATTGAATTTGATTTCCACATGCAAGCTGGATGATGAGGGGTATTGCAACACCTTCAGTGATGGTCGATGGAAGCTCACTAAAGGTTCCATGGTTGTGGTTAGAGGAAACAAATTTTCTTCGTTGTACATGCATGCAAAATTATCCACATATAAAATTAATGAAGTAGACAACAAAGAGACAGTTGAGTTATGGCACAAGAGGCTCAGTCAGATCAGTGAGAAGGGCTTGTCAGTATTGTCTAAGAAGAAGCTCCTTTCAGGAATGAAAAATTCAGGGCTGAAGAAATGTGATTACTGTTTAGCAAGAAAATAGAATAGAGTTGCATTCAAAAGCTCCGCTCCTTCGAGAAAGTCAAATATACTTGATTTAGTGCATTCTGATATTTGTGGTCCTATGAAGATAAAATCGTCACCATATTTTGTTATTTTCATATATGATTATTCAAGAAAGTTTTGGGAAGTGTTAGATACTTTTAAGCAGTTTCAGGTTTCAGTTGAGAGACAAACTTGAAAGAAATTGAAATGCATCAAAACTAATAACGGTGGAAAGTATATTGGTCCTTTTGATGAATAATGCAAACAACGGGATATTCGACATCAAAGGATACATCCCAAGATACCACAATAAATGGTTTAGCTGAGAGAATGAACATGACACTAGTTGAACGGGTAAGATATTTACTTTCACAGTCAAAGTTACCGAGATCCTTTTGGGGGTGAAGCTCTAAATACAGTTGCACATGTATTAAATCTTACTTCATATGTTCCTTTAGAGTTTGATGTTCCTAATAGAGTTTGGACATGAAAAGATATTTCTTATGATTATTTACGCGTCTTTGGGTGCAAAGCATTTGTGCATATTCCCAAAGATAAGAGATCTAAACTTGATGTAAAAACACGACAATGCATATTCATTGGCTATGGACGGGATATGTGTTGACACCTAACTTCAAATCTGTCATTTTAGCTTATTTTTAGAAAATTCATAAAAAAAATTAAAAAAATCAACTTTGGTGGCCTTGGCCAAGCCTAAGGAATCATTTTTGACCAATTTTTTTTCATATTTTTCACATTTTTTAGTATTTTTAGAAAATAAGAAAATACTTAAAAATTCAAGAAAAATAGCATTCGATGTCACAAAAATATAGAAAAATAATCAATATTTTTCTTTTAAATCCTTTGTCTTTTTTACCTCATAAAAAGTCCAAATCCAAATTCAATTTTATATATTCCTTTATTACGCATATGATTGAATTTGGTAAAAAAATATCAATTGAGTCTCAATCTAAGTGTCCCTCATTGCAATTTAGCCCAATTGCTTGTACAAATCGCTCAATTGCATGAATTGGGCAAAATTGCATACTTAATTACATTTTAGTCCTTAAAATTGGGCATAATTGAAATTACTTTCAATTCATGGACTACCATTGCAAATTGAAGTCACTGCCTAATGTTTTCCATCATTCTGAACCGATTGGCATAAGTGGCTTGGTCCAATTTGACATTTGAGCCTTCAATTTCACAAGTTCTCGAACTGCAATTAAGGACAAATTTGGGGTTTTTGTAGAAATTGATATGAACTTTTGGGCAAAATCAAATTTTTAGATAAAATTGATGTCCTAAGTTAGATTATGAGGTTTAATTGTGAAAATTTCCCACAAATTTTGGTCAATTTTAGAAATTACAAATTGGAATCGATTCGGACCTGTCAGACCGCCCGGTCAGACTAGTCGAACCGGTCTGCTACAGTGCATCTTCTTCCCCCCGTTCGCGACATTATTAACAGTTTGAACAGTTGGATTTTGATCGCAAAATTGGACCATCAATCTGCTTCAATTGGTAAAATTGATGGAGGCGTTTTGTTAGCCATGACGTTCTCCGTCGATCGAGACCGGTCCAACGATCTGGGTCCACCGGAGCAGCGCCGGCGATGGCCGTGAAAGCATCGGCCATTTTTGGTGCAAAATGCAGGATCAAATGCACACCAAATTCACGCCAAATGTGTTCACCGGAGGGCCTAAAGGGATTGGACATTTCATTCCCGTCGATCACCGGTCGTCGGTGACCATTTCGCACGTGTCTGAACGTGCGGAGGTCACCGACCCTCATTTTCCCCCACGCGGACCATTTTCAAAGGAGGATATATAAAAAGAAAGCAAGGAAGAGGGGGAGTGTGGTTGATTCGGTTAGAGCGTGAAGAACTGAATCGAGAGAGAGAGAGAGAGAGAGAGAGAGAGAGAGAGAGAGAGAGAGAGAGAGAGAGAGAGAGAGAGAGAGAGAGAGAGAGAGAGAGTGAGAGAGAGCTCGCTTTCCAACTGCCATTGTCGAGGGCTCGAGCTCGGACTGTGAGGCGCGGGTTGGGCCACTTTCAGGCTAAACCGAAGCCATTGAGTGTTGCCAGGAGGTTACCTGAGCTCCGAGGAAGTGATCGCTACCGGCCGCGCCATCTGAAATCGCAAAAATAGGTAAGTCAACCCTCGAAGCTCTGCTTCTGACCTTCAATGGCGAAGTCTTATCCTCGCTCTAATTCTTTCAATTGAGGTGTGCATATTGTATCTACGACATCACTGAGCATGTTCATGTGTTTTGATTGCATCGAAATCGAGTCGAACCTTGTACTTGAACATCATCGCTATTAACGATTCAGTCGAAATTCCCCTAGCTCAAGCTAGCCTAAACCAGGTCAATCGGACCTGTAGGTAAGTGTTCTGAACCCTTGTTGGTGCTGTCCTGTGATCGAATTGCCATAATTTGGTGTAGATTGTGCGATCGAACTTCCATGGCCGTACTCGGCATTCTGCATAATGTTCGTGATTTAGTGGATGAGATGCTCTGATTCTTAGATATGTTAAACTAGAGATTGTTGCGAATCGATTGGTGTCGGTTTCGTGCGATTCCATTAAGATTTCACCGTCAAATCGTCGCCGGAGAGTCATAGCCATCCGTTCAGAGGCAGTCGCGAGGTTGAAGACGAAGCTGACATGGCAAGTCAACGAGTCAGCGTCTTAGGTGGCGACACTCGATTGGTCCACGTGGTTGTCGAGTCAGCAAGACCGTTAGTTTGTTAGGTTGAATTGGGTTAGATCGGACGGTCTAGGTTAATCGAGTCCAATTTTTAATGACCGTCCGATTAGTAATTAGGAATATCCGAAAATGGTTTTTGTTGACACCTAATTTCGGATCAGCCTTTTTTAGCTTATTCTTAGAAAATTCATAAAAAAATTCACAAAAAGTCAAAAAATTACAAAATCAACTTTGGTGACCTTGGCCAAGCCTAATGAACCATTTTTGACCAAAAAATAATTTTTCATATTTTTTGCATTTTTTAGTATTTTTAGAAAATAGGAAAATGCTTGAAAATTCAAGAAAAATAGCATTCGAGGTCACAAAAATATGAAAAAATAGTAAATATTTTTATTTTAAATCATTTTTCTTTTTGACCTCATAAAACTCCAAATTCAAATTCAATTTTATGTGTTCCTTTGCTACGCATATGATTGAATTTGGCAAAAAAAATATCGATTGAGCCTTTTAATTTGTAATTTTGGCATTTTTTAGGATCTTGACATTCAATCTATGTGTCCCTCATTGCAAGTTAGCCCAATTGTCTGTACAAATTGCTCAATTGCATGAATTGGGCAAACGTCCTTACTTAATTGCATTTTAGTCCTTGAATTTGGGCATATTTGAAATTACTTTCAATTCAGGGACTACCATTGCAAATTGAAGTCACTGCCCAATGTTTTGCATCATTTTGAATCGATTGGCATAGGTGGTTTTGTCCAATTTGATCATTTGAGCCTTCAATTTCACGATTTACCGAATTGAAATTAAGGACAAATTTGGGACTTTTTATAGAAATTGACATGAACTTTTAGAAAAAAAAAATCACATTTTTAGATAAAATTCATGCTCTAAGTTCGATTCCAAGGTTTAATTGCAAAAATTTCCAGTCAAATTGCTATTAATTTTGAAAATTGGATCATAAACTGGTTCTGACCGGTCAGACCGCCCTATCAGACCAGTCGAACCGGTCCAAACAGTGTTATCTTCTTCCCCAAGTTCTCACGCAGATGAACAGTCCCCATGCCAATTTTGGTCATGAAATTAAAGGGCAATTCGCGAATAATTGGAAGGGAAATTGTGGGGATTTAATTCTTCATATCATCCTCCGTCGATTGACACCGGCGGCACCATTCGACTCCACCGGAGGAGAGAGTAATCGGCCGGTCAAGTGGCGGTACCTGCAAAAGTCAACAAAAGCAAAACTCAGATCAAATTCGTCAAAATTCGCACCAAATGGAGAACGCTAGGGGTCCTGACGGACACGGACGGAAACCCAACGGATTCCATCACCGTCTGACGACCAAATGGCATGCGGGAGGCACGTGACAGGGGGAGATGGGAGTTCCCCGCTCGGCGCCCAAAATTTCAAACGAGTATAAAAGATAATGGAGCCTTCTAGAAGGGAGAGGTTGGTTGATTCGGTTGGAAGAGTTGAACAGAACCAAGAGAGAGAGGGAGAAAGCGAGAGAGAGCTTGTTCTCCGACCACCGTCATTGAGAACTTGAACTCGATTGCAAGGCGCTGGTTAGGCCGTCCTCGGCCAAACCGAAGCCATAGAAGACCGTCGGAAGTTCGCCTGGAGCTCCAAGGAGCGATCGCCGCCGACCGCGCCGCCTAAAACCGCGGGAATAGGTGAGGTGCAATTTCGAGTTTTTCATTGTGCATCAATGGCGATTCACGTATCTCTTGTTCGTTCTTGCGTTTAGTGTGTACGTTTTGTTTCGTAGACATCACTGACCATCATCGTATCTCTATTTTGCATTGATTTCTCTTTAACACTTCGAATCGAGTCTCTAAACCTCCCGCCATAGCCGACCACTGTTCAATCTAGCATAGCCAAATCGAGGCCGTGCGAGCTCGATCGGAGCTCGAGGTAAGTGTTCTGGGCTGCTATTGATGCTATTCTGTGACTGAATTGACATGGCTTGGTGTGAACTGCGTGATTGAACCCCCATGGCCGTACTCAGCATTCTGCATAATGTTCGTGATTTAGTGGATAAGATGCCATGATTCTTAAATATGTGGCGAATCGATTGTGGCGAATCGATTGGCGTTGGTTTCGTGTGATTCCATTAAGATTTCACTGTCGGATCGTCGCCGGAGAGTCGTAGCCGTCTGTTTAGTTGCAGTCGCGAGGTTGAAGACGAAGCTGACGTGTCTGGTCAAAGAGTCAGCGGTCCTAGGTGGCAATATATCATTGGTCCACATGTTCGTCCAATCAGCATGGCCGTTAGAGTTTGTTATTCAAACAGGCTGATCGGACGGCTTAGATAATTCGTGTCTAAATTTTAGTAGCCGTCCGATTACTAATTAGGATATTAGGTTATAATTGGAAAATAAAGAAAAACTGAAACGGTGTCGTGTGGGTAAGTGAGCAGGCGACGTCGTTTGGGTTAGTGAGGATGGACGGTCCAGCCGTAGGTTTAGGTAATCAGATCTGACGGCTAGGGAATAGTCGACTTTTGATCTGATCCGTAGGTTCTAGTAATCTGTTCCTAAGGATGTGGAGTAGCCACGTGGTTCAATAGGAACCGTCGGATTAAATCCGAAAAAAAAAAAAAAAAAAAAAAAAAAAAAAAAAAAAAAAAACCGGGACGGCGTCATTTTGGAGGATGGGTCCGCTCGGGTCCGGGTCTGGACCGGGTTCCGACCCAAATGGGTCGGGTCGACTCAGTCCGAATCATATTTTTAATAAAAAATTTCGAAAAATGATTTAAAAAAATCGAAAAAATTCAAGAAAATTTTAAAAAATGTTAGAAAATCCTAGAAAATTCCAAAAAAATGTAGGAAAATTGTGAGAAATTCCTAGACACTCCAGAAATCCCCAAAATTGAGGATTGACCACAGACAACTGGTTAATCCTATTTTTGGGATTTCTTATCCGTTCTTCTGAAAATTGACTACTTTACCCTTTAGGGGTAAATCGCCTCAGCCTTGTATACAAGATGGGTCAAAGACGCTAAGATAAGAATTAGGGTCAGTTAGGTGACCGATCCTTCTGCTTGGGTACTCGAATCTCATCCTTTTCATAAAGAATGACATTTTTTCCCCTTAAAGGGTAAATTGTTGTCCCTATTCCAATCTAGTCTTGAAAATTGCTTAAAATTAGGGTTTGGGTCAGGTGGTCGACCAATCCTAGTGTTTGAGATTGTCAATTCTCATTTTCGCCCGAAAATGATAATTTTACCCCTCTAAAGGTAAAATCACTTCTAAATTCCAGAAAAATTCTGAAAATTCCCGAAAAATAGAAAATGGTATGGTTTGATCGCAGATCCCATTTTCATCATCTTTTGACTACACATTTCATCTGAAATGATAATTTTTCCCTTCTGGGGTAAATTGTCCCCAAATTTCTCAAAATTACGATTTTGCCCCTTATGAGCGAATCATGCCAAAATCACTCATAAGCCTTGATTGATACTTCTCTAGGCTGATAGGGCCTTATTAGGGATGCCATGCTATTTTCATGTGATTAATCCACATGTTTTGGATCCTTAATTTGTGCATTTATTTCTACTGATTGTGAGTGATAGGGTAGCCACTCCTATCTATTTGAACTCATAGATTTAGGATCCGTACCCCACTCGTCTGCATGAATCTTAGGATTAGATAAATCGTTCAACTTAGGTACCGAAAGGGCGTCAACTCTGACAGTTGGCGTAACAAAGTCCCCGATCTCATTTCTCTGATTTTCGCAGAATTGAATAGATTGCTCCCGACTATTCGATAGGGTTTCCGATCGTACCCTCCACGAAACGATTAGTGGCGACTCCTTGGCATGTACATGTATCACATGTTACCATACCACACCGAAGGTCGACCACGTATATCCAGCCATTGCGATTTGGGTAATAGACCTTGGGAGAGGCCCGCGTCCGATCAGGCGATATCGGGCGACCCATTAGCCCTCGAGAGCGAAGGCAGTCTCGAGAGGGTCTGTCGCGACCCTCTCCCGGAGCGAGCGGGAGCGGGCTAATGGGCCGCCCGATCGCTGGCTTAGATCGGACGCGGGCCTCTCCCAAGGTCCATTACCCAAATCGCAACTGCTGGATATATGTGGTCGACCTTCAGTGTGGTCTAGTGACATGTGATGAGTGTACATGCCAAGGAGTCGCCACCAATCGTTTCGTGGAGGGTACGATCGGAAACCCTATCGAATAGTTGGGAGTGATCTATTCGATTCTGCGGAAACCAGAGAAGTGGGTTCGGGGACTTAGTTACACCAACTGTCAAAGTTGACGCCCTTTCGGTACCTAAGCTGAATGGTTTATCTGATCCTAGGATTTCATACAGACGAGTGGGGTATAGATCCTAGAACTAGGAGTTCATGCAGATGGGAATTACTACCCTACCAATCACAATCAATGGAAATAAGTGCGCAAATCAAGGATCCAATACATGCGGATAAAACACATGAAACCAGCATGGCGTCCCTAATGAGGCCCTATTAGCCTAGAGAAATATCAATCAAGGCTTAGGAATGATTTTGGCATGATTTGCCCATGAGGGGCAAAATCGTAATTTTGAATAATTCGGGGGAAATTTACCCTTAAAAGGGTAAATCTGTCATTTTAGATGAATTGGGAAGTCAAAAGACAGAGGAAATAGGATTGGCCATCAATCCAATCCATTTCCTATTTTTCGGGAATTTCTAGGATTTTTCTGGAATTTAGAAGTGATTTTACCCTTGGAGGGGTATAGTCGTCATTTTGGACAAAGAAAAAAATCTCAAATATTAGGGTTGGTCGTCCACCTGACCCAAATCCTAACTTCAAGCAATTTTCAGAACTTGATTAAGACAAGAAAGACGATTTTCCCATTTAAAGGGCAAAATCGTCATTTTGAGAAAAGAGGCGGGACTTGAAAACCCAAACCTAAGAATTGGTCGCCCGATCGACCCTAATTCTCATCTTGGCATTATCGGCCTTATCTAGCATGCACAACAGAGGCGACTTACCCCTAAAGGGTAATGTCGTCAAGTCTCGGAAAATTGGAAAAGAAACCCCAAAAATAGGGTTGACCAGTTGTCTGTGGTCAACCCTCGATTTTTTTTTTTTTGGGATTTCTGGGTTTCTAAGATTTTTCACAAATTTTTCCACATTTTTTTGGAAATTTCTGACATTTTCTAGTATTTTTTTTTGGATTTTCTAGGATTTTTCTGATTTTTTTTTATTTTTTAAAATCATTTTCGAAAAAAAAAATTATTTAAAACATATTATTCGGGCCGGGTCGGGTGACCCGGCCCACGGCCCATGGCGACCGGCCCGGACCCGCGCGACCCATAGCCAAAAACGACGCCGTTTCTAATCGTTTTTGATTTGCAGTTTACTCGGAATTGATCCGACGGCCCACACTGAACCGCGTGGCTAATCTGCGCCCGTTGGATTTGATTACTAGAGCCTACGGTCTAGATTAAGCGAAGACTCGACCTGAGCCGTTTGATTGACTTACTGAAACTAACGGACACGATTAGAACCTGGGACTTGATCTGAACCGTCCGATCCTACTAGCCTAAACGACGTCGCCTACCCACTTAGCCAAACGACACCGTTTCTGATCAACTCGAATTTCCGATTTAAAAATGATTTTCGGATATTTTTACTTGCTAATCGGACGGTCGTCATTTAATAGACTCGATTAACCTAGACCGTCCGATCTATTAATTCGAATAACAAACTGCTAACGGCCTGCTGACTAGACCGACACGTGGACCAATAACAGACTGACACCTAGGACTTTGACCGGTTGACCGCGCCACGTCAGCTTCGTCTTCAACCTCTCGACCCCGGCGGAATGGACGGATGAGAATCTCCGGCGGCGATCCTACGGTGGAATCTTGATGAAATCGTGCGAGACTAACTCTAGTCGACTCGCGATCGTCTCTAGCTTAACATATCTAAGGATCGTGGCATCTTATTCGCAAAATCACGAGTATCATGCAAAGTACCGAGTACGGCCATGGAAGCTCAATCATACGATTTACTCAAAATCAGAGAAATTCAGTCACAGAATAGCACCAATGGAGGTTCAGAAGACTTACCTCGAGCTCCGATTGAGCTCGCTCGGCCCAGATTTGGCTGGGCAAGAATCGGCTATGGAGGCTAAATCGGAAGGCTCGATTCGGGGTATGTGAGAAAAATTGATGCAAAATGAAGACGCGCACATGGTCAGTAATGTCTAAGGGATGAAAAGCACACAGGAATTGCAAAGATTGAAGTCAAAATCAAAGTCCGCCATTGAAGACCTGAGCTTAAGCTTGAAGTTCGGGATTACCTGTTCGGGCAGTTTTGGGCTGCGCGGTTGATGGCGATCGCTTCCTGGCACTCAAAGCGAACTTCTGACTGTCTTCTTCAGCTTCGGTTTGGCCGGAGACGGCCTAACCAGCGCTTTGCAGTCGAACTCAAGTTCTCGACGTCGGAGGGTCGGAGAACGAGCTCTCTCTCGCGTTTTCTTTCTCTTTGTCGATTCAGTTTCGCCCCTCTGTAACTGAATCCCTCTCTCCTGGCGCGAAGGCTTCTTTAGCTTATATAGCTTTCTCAATTTTTTGTCGCCGAACGGGTCCCCAACTGATTCTGTTTGGCACGTGTAATCACGTGCAATGTGGTCAAAATGAAGTCGGGGCTGATGGGCACTTCGCTCAACCCTATTTGGTTGCGTGGCGAGCTTCATTTCGCGTGAATTTGGCATAGGTTAGTGCTGTGTTTGGCTTTTGTTGACTTTCGCAGGTACCCCCGGTTTTGACCGTCCTTGCCGGAGCTCTTCCGGCGGCCATTCGTCTCGGGGTTGGTCTCGATCGGTAGGTCTTGAGGTAAAGAACAAGACGCCCACCATTCCTCTTTCAATTAGTCGCGAATTGCCCTTCAATTTGGCCTTCGAAACTCAGCCCGTCACTGTTCATCTGCTCGAGCTCTTTTGGGGAAGACGACACTGTAGCAAACCGGTCTGACCGGTCCGACCGGCGGTCTGACCGGTCTAGACCGGTTCCGAATTGGATTTTTCAAAATTAAACCCAAATCAGTGGGAAATTCTTACAATTGGACCTCATAATCAACTCTAGGGCATGAATTCTATCTATAAATGTGGTTTTGCCCAAAAGTTTTCATCAATTTCTATAAAACCCCCAAATTTTCATGTAATTGCAAATTGGGGATTTATGCAATTGAGGGTGCAAATGATCAAATTGGGTCAAACCACCTATGCCGATTGATTTAAAATGGTGAAATCCATTGGGTAGCATGTTCAATTTATAATGATAGTCCTTGAATTGAAATTAATTTCAATTATGCTTAATTTCAAGGACTAAAATGCAATTTTAGTATGTAATTTTGTCACATCCGTGCAATTGAGAAAATTGCGCAAACAATTGGGCTAAATTGAAATAGGGGATAGTTAGATTGAATGTCAAGATTTTAAAAAATGCCAAAATTGCAAATTAAATGACTCAAAATATATTTTTATTTACAAATTTAACCCTTTGCGTTACAAAGAAACACACAAAATTAAACTTGAATTTCGACTCTTGATGAGGTCAAAATGACAAGGGATTTAAAAGAAAAATATTGACTATTTTCCTTTATTTTTGTGACCTCAAATTCCATTTTTGTTGATTTTTCTAGTATTTTCCTATTTTCTAAAAATACTAAAAAATGTGAAAAATATGAAAAATTATTTTTTGGTCAAGAATGGTTCCTTGGGCTTGGCCAAGGCCACCAAAGTTGATTTTGTAATTTTTTTGACTTTTTTATGAATTTTTTGTGATTTTTCAAAAATAAAACTGAAAAGACTTGGTCAAAAATCAGGTGTCAACAGCTGCCCCTCTTTGAGAGGAATCTCGTGAGAGGTTTCGCTCAAAGACAGGTGACACCTGAGTCTAGACCAACTCGACTGGGGAAAAGAAAAACGAATCTTGACACTCAATCTTTCTTGTCCCACTGGTGAACGCTTTGCTCTTCATTCTTTTGCTAACGTGAGAGAGAAAGTAGAGAGACCCACCTGTTACTTACCTGTCGATCGCCTGCCTGATGCTCGTTCGGCCTGCGCGGTGTATAACGGGTTCAAGTGAATACTTAGGGACTCGTCTTTTGAGTATCCTAGGGCGGTTAAACTCTAGCCTGTATGGTAGGCCGTACCAGAATGGGATTCCTGTACTTGACAGGAACCTGTGAATGACGCACCCAGTCTCTTAGGGATTGTCAGGGTTTTGATCCGTATGGTGGATCAGACCATGAATAGGGATTTTGATCCGTATGGTGGATCAGACCATGAATAGGACTCATGTCTGTTAGGAACCTATGGATGACGCACCCAGTCTCTTAGGGATTGTCAGGGTTTTGATCCGTATGGTGGATCAGACCATGAATAGGGATTTTGATCCGTATGGTGGATCAGACCATGAATAGGACTCCTGTCTGTTAGGAACCTATGGATGACGCACCAGTCTCTTAGGGATTGTCAGGGTTTTGATCCGTATGGTGGATCAGACAATGAATTGGGATTTTGATCCGTATGGTGGATCAGACCATGAATAGGACTCCTGTCTGTTAGGAACCTATGGATGACGCACCCAGTCTCTTAGGGATTGTCAGGGTTTTGATCCGTATGGTGGATCAGACCATGAATAGGGATTTTGATTCGTATGGTGGATCAGACCATGAATAGGACTCCTGTCTGTTAGGAACCTATGGATGACGCACCCAGTCTCTTAGGGATTGTCGAACATTTTAATCCGTCAGGGGGATCAGGCCAAGAATATGATTCCTTTCTGCTAGGAACCTATGGATGACGCACCCAGTCTCTTAGGGATTGTCGAACATTTTAATCCGTCAGGGGGATCAGGCCGAGAATAGGATTCCTCTCTGCTAGGAACCTATGGATGACGCACCCAGTCTCTTAGGGATTGTCGAAAATTTTAATCCGTCAGGGGGATCAGGCCGAGAATAGGATTTTTCTCTGCTAGGAACCTATGGATGACGCACCCAGTCTCTTAGGGATTGTCGAACATTTTAATCCGTCAGGGGGATCAGGCCGAGAATAGGATTCCTTTCTGCTAGGAACCTATGGATGACGCACCCAGTCTCTTAGGGATTGTCGAATATTTTAATCCGTCAGGGGGATCAGGCCGAGAATAGGATTCCTTTCTGCTAGGAACCTATGGATGACGCACCCAGTCTCTTAGGGATTGTCGAACATTTTGATCCGTCAGGGGGATCAGGCCGAGAATAGGATTCCTTTCTGCTAGGAACCTATGGATGACGCACCCAGTCTCTTAGGGATTGTCGAATATTTTGATCCTATATTCTAAGGAATTAACTAGGATTTATACAAATGAGATGTGCCTAACCTTGAGGCTTTACCAAATGGGCTATTCTGGGTTTAGGGGTTACCTAGAACCTCACAGAAAGCAGATTTTGACAACAGTTTTTGATCCTATATTCTAAGGAATTAACTAGGATTCATACAAGTGAGGTGTGCCTAACCTTTAGGCTTTACCACATGAGCTATTCTGGGTTTAGGGGTTACCTAGAACCTCACAGAAAGCAGATTTTGAAAATTGTCCTTTCGACACGCGAGGCGTTATTCTGGGATTTGGGGATTCCAAATATCCTGCAGAAAACTTAAACCTGCAAAAACTTTGATAAGATTCTTCTAGGATCTAGGGGCTACCTGAGATCTCGCAGAAAGACTATCTTGAATGTTGTCCTTTCGACATTGAAGGTGACATTCTAGGACCTGGGAGCTCTAGGTATCCTGCAGAAAGTTCTAACCTGTAACACTAGGATCTCACACAGGGAGATAATTTCAAACATTGTCCTTTTGACATGGGAGGTGACATTCTGGGATCTGGGGACTCCAGGTATCCTGCAGAAAGATCAAACCTATAAATTTGAAATCTCACAGGGGGATGATTTCGGAGATTGTCCTTTTGACATTGGAGGTGACATTCTGGGATCTGGGAGCTCCAGGTATCCAAGAATCTGTCAGAAGCTCAGGCATATAAACTCTCCTTCTTAGAGAAATGTGTCATTCTGAGACCTGGGGTTATCAGGGGTCCTGCAGAAGTTTAAACTTGACATATATTCTTCACAAAAGAAGTAGCATTCTGAGGTCTGGGGATACCAGGGGTCCTACAGAAGCTTGAACATGTAAACTCCTTCTTACCAAGAGAGGTTGTGTTCTTCTGAGATCTGGGATTGCCAGGAATTCTGCAGAAGTTTAGACATGTAAATTGTTTCTTACCAAGAGTGCTGCAAGCCATTCTGGGAGCCGAAGTCATCAAGAATCTTGCAAAAGCTCCAACATGAAAATTTTCTTACCAAAGGCACATCAATGGTCTTTAAGTGATATGTGATGTCAAACTGACAGCACTTTATGACTTATATCATAGTCATGAAAAAAATTTCAATGAATGTATTACGAGGTTGGAGGTTATCCAAAACACCTTGCAACATACGGGAGTGATCAAAAGTTCCTTGCGGGGAAAGTTTGAATCAAACAATCTGAAATTACCAAAAGAGTTTGGTTAAAATGTCCAACGGAGTATTCTCATCAAAGAGGACTTCTCACCGTTTTGAGGTAATGGTCTTTTACCAAGAATGCACTCGAACTTCCTATCAAACCTGCGCCTAGGGTTCAGGATCATTCGCAGTGAATACACCTCGATCGATCAGGAGGACTTCCAAGGGACCGTAATGTTGGGCTTGGTCAACGGTTTTCAAAGGGGGACTTGCGTGCAAGTCAAGGCTTTCGAAGAGAAGTCTTCAACGTCTGCTCCAGGTTTACAAGTCAAGAAACCTGCGAAATGAGAAAGAAATAATCTTGCTCGAACTTCTTCGAGCTAAGCTTAGACATTAAACCCTTGTCAATCCAAGTGCCTTAATCAGAAAAGGCTTTTCAGGGTTGTAACGTAGGTAGGATTGGGGACCAAAAAAGGCTTGTTTTTGGCTTAGAATATGCGAAGGGTCTAACATTGGTGATCACTGCAGGTTTGCCGCCGATCTTGTCCCTTCTCGTCCAAAGAGCGTCTTTAGTCTTTGAAGTGCATATTTGTCTTTAGAGAACGTCTCTCTCATGTCAAGACGGCGTCAACATCTTGTCTACACTTTCGTCATCTGAGTGTGACATGATTTGGGAGCATCTTTCGCAGTCTAGCTCCCTTGGAATTTTTCTTTTACAATCAGATCTCACTAGTGACCTATACAAAGGTATCATGCTACCTTTTGGCATTTACAAGATCAAACACATGATTCACAAGTGTACAAGTATTTGGATGGGCATTGGCCTTGCTTTTACCAGGCACTTTGCTTTTTCTTGATGCCCAAGATTAAATTTTTCTCTCTTCTTTCTTTTTGAGATCCCATCTTTTCTTTTCTTTTGGGGATCAGAATTTTCAAATGAATGTGCTAGATGTATAGCTTGAATCTCAGCACTCGAACATTAATCTAGGAATTTTTTTACAAATCCCGTGTTTTGAACTCCTCCACTCTTGAAGGGACGTTGCTTCCGTCTTGGAATATGCAATGATCACCAACAGGTTTGTGAAATGAACGTATAGGCTCAACTGGGCTGTTCAAAGGGTAAAAGTGTGTAGGATAGAGAAACGAATGCTTTTCGTCATCCTAAAGCACCTGAATTACCATAGAAGTTAAAATGACAAGCAACACACGAAGATTGATGCAAGTCTGAGCAAGAGAACTTCTAACCATTTACCTCATGATACCTCTGGACGTACCTCCAGTTTGCCCCACTGTGGGGTGGTTCTTGACAGGGGTATAGAATGAAATCGTCGTTCAAATGGTTATCAATGGTCACCTGTAGTGTTTATGATAGAGAAACGAATGCCTCCGTCGTCTCAATCCATGTAATCACTGCGAATAACCCTTACGTCCGTAGGTCAATGTCTCGCTATCCTTACCATTCCACTTATCTCTTAAGTGTGTATGGGACGTGTTTGGACCAGGCTTGCCTCTTGTCTGAGGAAACATCCTTTTGAATGATTTAAACAACTTTTGTTTGGAAGAGTTCATTTTGCTTTCTCCAAAACTTACCCTCCAAGGGGATTTATGATGCATAATGCATATTTCAATCATGTTCGGATAACCTCCAAGTTTAAACATGAATGCCAATGACATGACTGTGAGAATTTTGCGTCTTTCTAGACATGAGATTTGAATACATGCTAGATTCCAAGAAGCCCTCAAATTCTATCAATAAGGATTCCGACAGTCTTGTAAACCTAAAAGATTAGGAAAGGAATACTTACCTGCCCAGCGCGGCTAGGGATTCCTGAAAAACATAAAAGGAATATGTCAGTGTATGCTTTCGAATTTCAGAAAATTAGAACGATACACCTTACCCTTGATCATGCATTCCAATGGAAGTGGATAGATTCGCGAAAACCTGCATTTTCCTTAACAACACAAGATGGTTAAGTTGTTCTAAAATTTCTTAAAATTCTCAGTCTTTGGAGAAGAAGACGTGCACCTGACCACCATGACGTTAGGTCTCCTTGATCATGCGTTCCAACTTATCGCGACCTTGCTTCCTTGGATCCTGCAATATTGAACACATGCTAATGTATGCATAGATGCATGACATGCTTATGCAAAGACTATCACGAAGAGTAGGCTCAATTCGAGGCAGGGCATATGACCGGAATCTGATTTTATTTCAAGGGTAATATTTCTTCACAGCATCTGAATTCACAGGGTGCCCCAACTCTTCTCCCTCGGAGTTTACAAGAATTAATGCTCCTCCCGTGAGGATCTTCTTAACAATGTAGGGGCCTTCGTAATTTGGAGTGAATTTTCCCCCTGGATGGGTAGTACTTGGCAAAACTTTCCTAATTACCAAGTCATTTACTTCGAAGTTTCTGGTCTTGACCTTTCGATTGAACGCCCTGGCTACCCTCTTCTGGTAAGTTTGTCCATGGCAAATGGCTTTAAGACGTTTCTCATCTATTAAGTTCAGCTGTTCATATCTGTGCTTGAAATACTCTAACTCAGAGAGTTTATCTTCGGATAAGATTCTCAAAGAGGGAATCTTAACTTCTACTGGTAGAACT
Source organism: Rhodomyrtus psidioides (assembly GCA_021437785.1). Lineage (NCBI taxonomy): Eukaryota > Viridiplantae > Streptophyta > Magnoliopsida > Myrtales > Myrtaceae > Rhodomyrtus > Rhodomyrtus psidioides. The sequence continues at coordinate 3,872,103 of JAILYB010000024.1, read as the reverse complement.
GCTTCTGTCCCATATACCAGACTATAGGGAGTTGCCCCTGTAGAAGTCCTGATCGACGTTCGGTAAGCCATCAAGGCGAAGGGCAGCCTTTCGTGCCAATCCCTGTAGTTTTATGCTGTTTTAGCCAAGATCCTCTTGATGTTTTTATTGGCTGCTTCCACTGCCCCATTCATCTGTGGGCGGTAAGGAGATGAATTCAGATGTCGAATGCTAAAGTGATCCAGCAGACCATCGACAATCTTGTTGTTTAGGTTGGACCCATTATCTGTGATGATCGCTTGAGGGGTACCATACCGGGATATGATATCTCTTTTGACAAATCTTGCCACATTTCTTGCAGTGACATTCTTGTAAGAGCTGGCTTCTACCCATTTGGTGAAGTAATCAATCGCTACCAAGATGAAGCGATGACCATTCGAAGCCACAGGATTAATAGGCCCTATCATGTCTATCCCCCACATAGAGAAAGGCCAAACTTCAGACATTTGGTGTAGTTCGTTCGGGGGTGCGTTAATCTTATCCCCGTATATTTGGCATTGGTGGCATGACCGGACGTGCTGACAGCAGTCTGATTCGATGGTCATCCAATAATAACCTAGCCGCATGATCTTCCGGGCAAGGAGGTGGCCGTTCATGTGAGGCCCACACGCACCCTCATGGATCTCTTTCATGAGAATATTTGCTTCTTTGGCACCTACACATCTTAACAGAGTAGAATCAAACGATCTCTTGTTCAGAATTTGTCCATTGAGGAAGAACTTGCTGTCGCGACCCTATCGAGATTCGCCGTGGGCTCTCGAGGGCTAATGGGCCGTCCAGTCTGGTCGGACGCGGGCCTCTCCCAAGGTCCGTTACCCAAATCGCAACGGAGGTATGCGTAGTCGACCTTCAGTGTGGTCTGGTGACATGTGCTAAGTGTGCATGCCATGGAGTCGCCACCAATCATTTTTTTGGAGGGTATGATTGGACCACCCTATTGAATAGTCGGGAGTTTCTATTCAATTCTGCGATAACCAGAGAAATGGGTTCGGGGACTTAGTTACGTCAACTATCAGAGTTGACGCCCTTTCGGTACCTAAGTTGACTGAGTTTTTCTGACTTAAGATTTCATGCAGATGAGTGGGGTACGAGTCCAAAATCTAGGAGTTCATGCAGATAGGAATGATTATCCTAGCAATCACAATCAATAATAAAGTGCACAAATCAATGAATTCAAATGTACAAATAAATCACATGGCATTCCTAATAAGGCCATATTGGCCTAGAGAAGCATCAATCAGGCTTAGGAATGATTTAGACATGATTTTGCCCATCAGGGGCAAAATCGTAATTTTGAGACAAAGGGGACAATTTGCCCAAAAAGGACAAAATCATCATTTCGGAATGAATCCGGAGGAAAACAAAGTCAAAAATAGGTTTGGTCACTCAATTGACCAATTTCCTTTTCTTTATTTTTTGCAATTTTCATGATTTTCTGGAATTTTAGAAATCGATTTACCATTCGAAGGGTAAAATCGTCATTTTCTAAAAATGGGAATGAAACGTGGAAATCTTAGACATAAGGTTTAGCCACCTATCTGGCCCATCGCCAAATTCTAAGCAATTTCCACAATTCATTGGAATATCAAAGACGATTTACCCTTTGAGGGGTGAAATCGTCATTTTGGATTAAATGGGAGAAAATCCCAAAAATGAAAACAAATCAATTTTTTGTCATTTTCAGCCTTGGAAATTTTTTAAAAAAAAATTAGGAATTTTCTGCAATTTTTCTCAATTTTTTTTTATTTTTTCTTTTGATTTTCCATTTTTTTTTAGATTTTTCTATTTTTTTTATTATCAATATTTTCTGAAAATATTTTCTTTGACAACATACCACACTTAACCAAATAAACAAGCTAACTACTAGATTGAAATAAATACATGCAAATCAAGTCTATAATGGCATTATTCTAGAAAATTTACTTTGATATACGAATCGGGTATGTAAAATATACCTGATTAGACACCGGTCTTCAATCGCCCAGCCCCAACGTGCGACTGTCTCCATGCGCATCACCTGTCGATCACCACATCAGAATGTCAACAATCAATTTTATAAGCTTTAAAATTGGCAATAAATAATAATAATAAAATTCGGGCCCGGACACGGGCCAATTCGCTCGGCCATCGGCTGGGCTCGGCCATGGCCTGGTCTCACGGCCACTCGGCCCACGGACTCGGTCCACTGCCTCGGCTATGGGCTCGGCCATGGCCCAGGATCACGGACATTCGGCCCACGGCCTCGGCTCGGTGGATCACAGGCCAACTTCCTCGGACAAATGGCCCAAATTCTCGGCCATGAACCCGGTCACTTGGCCCAATATCTCGGCCACGCGGCCCAGGCTCTCGGCCAACTCGCTCGGCCCGCGGCCCAGCACACGGGCCCGCAAAACAGGCCATGGCCCGGTCGCAAACAGGACACGGGCAGGAGCTTTGGCTGGGGCTAGTCGGCGACGGCACGACGAAGGCCAAAGAGGCTGGAAAGGAGGCCGACAAGTCCCGAGAGGCTGCTGGTGGTTCGGGTGAGGGCTGGTCGTGAGAGTGAGGGCTAACGATGGTCGGGCTAGGACGGCGATGCACGGCGACGCACGGCCATGCACGGCGACGCACGGCCACGGGCTGGCCGAGGTGGCTCCGAGGGCGTGGGAGAGCCTCAGGTGGTGGCTAGAGCTGGCTGGGGAAGGTTGCAAGGGTTCGGACGGCCACGAGTCTTGGCGTCGGAGCTGGTTGTAGGCCGGCAGAGCGTCGAGCTCGGCTCGGATCTGTGGGTCTCGGCCAGTGGCGACTTGAGCTGGAACGATGGATGACGCGGCGAAGCTACGAGGTGGCGGCTGCGGTTGTGGTGTGTCGAGATGAGGGGGTGGTCGCGCGCGAGAACCAAAAAAGTTAAAAATAAATAAATAAAATCAGAAGCAGAAGTCAAGAATGAAGATGAAGAAGAAGAAAAAACGGAAGAAGCTAAAGGAGAAGGGAGAGGAAGAAGAAGGAGAGAGAGACGAAGGAGGGGGAGCCGCGGATCAAGAGGGCCGATCCTCCCTCTCTCTCAATTGAGTGCACTCAAGTGCACTTGAGTGCACTTGAGTGCATTCCAAAAAGAGAGAGAGAGGAAAGAGCAAAAGAGAGAAGGGGGGAGCCTGTGAGGAGGGGAGGAGCGACAGATGATCAAGGGGGAGAGAAGAGAGCGTGAGAAGAAGAGGAAAAAGAGAGGGAGAGAGAGATTTTTTTATTTTTTATTTTTATTATTTTTTTGCTTTTTATTATTTTATTATTCCCCATCATTACTCAAACTTTTCTTTTCTCTTTTACTTTTCTTTTGAATGATGATGTTTTCACTCCTTTTCCTTTTAATCATTACTAATATTTTTGCTAAATTCAATTTTATGATGATCAAAGAACACCTAAAATCAAACCTGAATTTTACTATTTATGAGGTCAGAAAATGGATAAAATAAAAATAAAAATACCGACTATTTATATATTTTTTTGTGACCTCAAATATTATTTTTCTTGATTTTCTTCTTTTATTTTTCTTTTTTTTTTGTATTTTTTCGAAAATATTAAAAAAAATGAAAATTATGAAAAATATTTTTTTGGTCAAAATGGTTCATTTAGCTTGGCCAAGGTCACCAAAATTGATTTTTCAATTTTTCAACTTTTTATAGATTTTTTATGATTTTTTTAAAAATAATAATAAATAAATAAATAAATAAAGCAAAAAAGGTTGATCAAAATTTAGGTGTCAACACTTGCTGGCCATCTTGGTTATGTATTTTCGGTCTCTTGACTGGCATCCTTCAGGGAATTCCCTTTTCAAGAGGTAATTCTTGATGTCATAGTACCATGGCTCTCCATCACATTCCTCTTCGATTAGCATGCAATAAGCTGGCTTTTCAACAATGCCGATCCTCAGAGGTTCTATATCCAACCCTTCAGTCGATTGTAACATCGAGGCTAGGGTGGCTAATGCATCTGCGAATTGGTTGTGAGACCTTGATAGGTACTCGAATGACACTTCTTCGAACTTGAGTATCAATTCTTCAAGGTATTCATGGTAGGGGATGAGTTTTGCATCTTTCGTCTTCCACTCCCCTTGTGTCTGTAGAATAATGAGCATGGAGTCTCCAAAGACCTACAATCTAGGTATCTTCATGGAAAGGGCCAGTCGTAGGCCCAGAATGCATGCCTCATATTCTGAAATATTGTTGGTACAAGGAAAAGTTATCTTTGCCGCGACAGGGTAATGTTGACCATCTGGGGATATCAGTACTGCCCCAGTGCCTGCCCCTGATAGGTTAACAGCACCATCGAAATACATGATCCACTTATCCTCTGCTAAGTTCAGAATTCGGCCTTCTGTGTTCGTTACTTCAGGGGATTCAGTGCTCGATGGGTTTTCTGCCAGCATGTTCGCTATAGCTCTTCCTTTTACCGACTTCTGCGGAGAACATTTAATGTCAAATTCAGACAACATTACTTGCCATTTTTCCAGTTTCCCAATTAAAGCGGGTTTCTCCAGGAGGTATTTGACGGGGTCGTTCTCTGTTATGAGCTGAATGTGATGATGTAGGGTATACTGCCTTAGTCTTCGTAGTACCCATACTGCTGCTGCGCAGGCCTTTTCAACTGGTATATATTTTGCTTCAGATGACGTGAATTTCTTACTCAGGTAATAAATGGCCCTCTCTTTTCCATCTATCGGGCTTGTCTGGGCAAGTAAGGCTCCCAAGGACTCTTGTCGTATGGTCAGGTATAAGGTCAATGGGTGACCAGGAATAGGTGGCACAAGCACCGGTGGTGTGATCAAATAGTTTTTGATCATTTGGAATGCCTTGCTGCACTCGGCGTCCCACGTTATTTTCGCGCCTTTCTTAAGTAATTTGAAGATTGGCTTAGCCACATCAGACAGCTGATTGATGAACCTGGCAATATAGTTCAATCTCCCTAGAAGGCTTCTCACTTCTTTTACTGTGGATGGAGTTGATAAATCGTGGATGGCCTGGATTTTTGAGGGATCAATCTCAATGCCCCTGTTGCTGACTATGAACCCAAGGAGTTTCCCGGATCTTGCCCCAAACACGCATTTGTTAGGGTTCAGCTTTAACTTGTATTTGCGCAGGCGCTCAAACAGCTTCCTTAATACCTGTATGTGTTCTTGTCCTTTTTTGGATTTAGCGATCATGTCATCAACATATACTTCAATCTCTTTGTGGATCATGTCATGGAATAACGTGACCATAGCCTTCTGGTAGGTAGCCCCGGCGTTTTTCAATCCAAAGGGCATGACTTTGTAGCAAAAATTCCCCCATGGTGTGGTAAATGCAGTCTTGGGTTTGTCTTCTTGTTTCATGAAGATTTGGTTGTATCCCGAGAATCCATCCATGAATGAGAATAATTCATAACCCGCAGTACTATCCACCAATACATCAATGTGGGGGAGTGGAAAATCATCTTTTGGGCTTGCTCTATTCAGATCTCGGTAATCTACGCAGATCCGAACTTTTCCGTCTTTCTTCATGACGGGTACTATATTTGCAATCCAGTCTGAATATGGGATAGCTTCAATGAAGCCTACCCTAAGGAGTTTCATGACTTCTTCCTTAATCTTGTCTTCTAACTCGGCTTTCATCCGCCTACTGCCTTGTTTGACAGGTTTGATGCCAGGATCCGTGGGCAATGCATGTTCCACAATCTTAGGATCAAGGCCTGGCATATCCGCGTAAGACCATGCGAAGATGTCTTGATATTCTTTTAGTAGCTTGGTGAACTCGAGCCTTTCATCACGGGATAGGTGTCCGCCGATCTTGACCTCTTTGACGTTCACGGTGTCTCCCAAATTAATGACAATTGGTTCTTCTGAGGTAGGAGGCTTTGACTCTTCAAAGGTGTTCCAATCCCTACGGATAGACGCGTAATCCTCGTCTTCATCTTCCTCAATGTTATAGGAGTGGTTAATGGAGGGATCCGAATTTTGTAACAACCTGGTATGCATGTTTGAGATGATATGCCTGAAATGTCATGAGTATGGTTAGTTTGTGCTTAGTAAAAATGACAAGTATGATCATGTAAAGTCTTTTCGAAAAAGTTTTCGAAACAGATGTAGGTACAGATGGGACTAATCCTCATGTCATTGGATATCCCGGCCCCTTGAAAATCTTTTGAAGATTAGGAATCATATGGCAAATCAGGCCTCAAGCTTCTATATGGAAGACCATTATCATCATCGGGCTGATTCGTGGTTCCATATGTCCTTAACAAAACATGCATGGTTTTATTGAATGCGAAATGGGCCGCGTTACAAGATGTGCTATTTGGACCAACGGCCGGAGATCCAATGGCGTTTTCTTATGCGTTCAATAAGGAAAGAAAATACAGTGAAATGCAGAAAGTTCTAAACGCAGTATTTAAAGATGAAGGAAGAGTCTATTTACTCAGAAGAAGTGGCTTCACTGTCCAACCACTCCATGATGACATTCACAGAGTCATCTTCGAGAAAAGGATTTGTCAGATCTGGTTCCATCGGCGAAGTGATACCCTCTTCAGATAGCCATTTGGAGTTCTGGTCGAAGTAGGTATTTAAGGGATTCTTGAACATTCGAGACCTTCCCTTCCAGGTTGGAGAACCGATGAATGAGCTATTCGGGCTGTTTTCGCCTCCACGGCGTCCCAGGCTTTTGCCTCGGCCTCGGCCTGTTGCTTTCGGGACAGAATCATTCATGGGATACTTCTGGTACCCCAAGCCCATTTTATGTGGATTAGCCTTCAACTGTAGCGGGGCATTTATACCCTGATTATGTTTGCCTAGGCCTTTTTCAGGATTGAACCCGTATGCCAGCAGCATCTTAGCTGGTAGAAGACTGGTTTCTGAGATGTAAGGAGTTCTCAACTTCGACCCTACTGGGGTATGAACTGTTGCTACCAACTCTAGGGAGTGATAGCTCGCTTCAGTTTTCTCTTCAGGCTCAATATAGGGAATGGCACTGTTCTGGTATGCCTGGAGGTCGACTTCCCCATGTACGGTAATCACCTTCCCATCTACAACGAAACGTACTTTTTGGTGCAGGCTCGAAGGGACAGCTCCTGCTGTATGGATCCAAGGTCTTCCTAGCAGGAATCCAAATGCACTGGGCAGATCCATTACTTGAAAGTTTATAGAGAACTTTGTCGGGCCGATGAATACGTCAAGCTCGATCTCTCCCTCTACAGTCTTCCTCATGCCGTCGAATGCTCTTACAGCTGTCTTGGATGCCTTGACCATCTCTTCATTGATTCCCAGCCTCCTTATAGTAGCCAAAGGACAGATGTTAAAGGCTGATCCATTGTCGATCAATACGTGTGCCACTCTTTTGCCGTTACATTGGGCAGAGATGTATAAAGCTTTGTTGTGCCCTCTTCCTTCCATGGGGAAGTCCTCGTCAGAGAAGCTCAACTGGTCTTTTAAGAGAATTGCCCCTACAAAGTCCCCTAGTTGGACCTCATTAATTGTTTCAGGGACATGTACTTCATTGAGTACCTTCAATAGTGCGTTCTTGTGCTTCTCTGAATTGATGAATAGGTCTAACAGGGATATCTGAGCGGGCATCTTCCTCAGCTGCTCTATCACTTCAAACTCACTGGTTTTGATGATCGATACGAGCCTTTCGGCATCTTCCTTTGAGACATCTTTTTTTTCGGATTCACCCTCTCTGGGGGCATAAAATCTTCCAGACCTCATTACTGCATCTACTTGTGTGGTCACATAGTCCCAATGAACAGCTTTGGGATCATACTCTTTTACTGGGGGGACTTTTATCGTTACAGTTGTCTGATGAGGTATCTCTGGTCCTGACGTGTTGCTCTCTTCCTCCTGAGGCAATTGAATTACGACAGGCCTCACTGGGCAATCTTCCACCTTGCTCAGGCTATCCAGCTCATCCAATCTGATCACCACGGCCGTGGCTACTTCGATCATCAATATGGCGTTGTCGAGTTCTTCCATACCGTTTGAGGTTTCTGGTTGAGAGAGATCATCCATACCTCCCCATCCGTCCGGTATGATGTCTTCAATCTTCTGATAAAAGCTGGGAGGGGCCGAATATTTCACCTTGAAATTGTATCCCCCAGAATCTTGACCCAGGTTGTCTATAATTTCGCTCTTCTCAAGTGCGTCAACCATAAACTTGAGGTCTGCTAGACTTCTCCTCCTGGCTTCTATTTCGTCTTCTTCAAATTCTTCTTCTGATTGAGTAGCTGGCCCCAGGCTGCTTACCAAGTTCTCATGTGAGGTACCACAGGTGTTACTCTGCCCAGCTGTGATCAAGAAGTGGTTTCTTTTCAAAGATAGAGATGCTTCGATCCCTTCAAATTCTTCATCAGTAATATCGGACACTATCCCCAAGCTCTTCATCTTGTCGATACACAACTTCTTTTGGTCGGTTGATATCTCCCCTTCTTTTGGGTATGATGAAGCGATTGTTAGCAAGGTGTCCAGCTTAGGCATATCTACCTTCAGTTTAAGGTAATCCTCATCTTCTTCAGTGAATATTGCCCCTACTGCTTGATGATCTGGCAACGGATTTTCTTGTACATTTGGGGCTGCATTGTCAAATTTCAAAATCTGACTATCAATTAGGGCTTGCACTTTCAGTTTTAGGATATAGCAGTTATCCACATTATGCCCTCTTTCGCCCATATGGTAGGCACAGGTCTGGCTCTCATCAAAGCCAGGATACCTTGCAGGGTTTGCCCTAGGTGGTTCTTTTGCCACCAAGTGTTGCTCTAACAGCATCGGGAGTAGCTTGGATAAAGGTCTCGGGAGCTGAGAGAATTGTCTCTGGGGTTGCTTTCTTCTAGGCTCTTGTACCTTTGGCGCTGACCAGGATGATCCGCCTTTGGCCTGATTAGAATTGCCAAATGGCTTTAACTTGTGGGGATCTGGTATAAATGCTATGTCCAGTCCGGCTTCTCTCTCTTTTCTCAGAGGATACTGCTTCCTAGTAGGAGCTTCCTGAGGCCTTCTTTCTCTCAAGGCCCATTCCAGCCTCTCAGCAACCTTAATCAGGTGTGCGAATGTCTGACATCCAGAAGTGTTCAGTCTGTCAAAGTACTCGTAGGGGAGTGCTTTCAAGAATAAATCGATTAGTTCCTCTTCCGGGATTGACGGCTTCACTTGAGTAGCCAAGGCTCGCCACTTCTGGGCATATGTCCTGATTAATTCACCCCTTGCTTTCGAAGTTCGCAGGAGGTCCTCTCTTGTTGGGGCTGTAGCTGTGTTGAACTTGTATTGTCTGAGGAAATCCTCTGCAAGGTCCTCTCATCCATCATAATCCTCTAAATCTAACTCAATAAACCAAGCCAGAGCGGCGCCAGCCAAACTCTCTTGGAATGTGTTCATTAACAGCGGTATGTAATCCGAATAGTGCGCCATCTTGCGCACGTAATACTTGAGGTGGGCACGGGGACAGCCTGTCCCATTGTATTTTCTCACGAACTCTGGCTCCCTATAGTCAGGAGGAGTCTCTATTTTAGCGAAAGGAGATATTTTGTCGAAGCGGGCCAGCTCATAGCCTTGGCTGCTCAGGCATTCTTCGATCTTGGCCAATCTCTTAGCTTCTGCCTCTATCTTCACAGTCTGTTTTCCCTTCTCCTCTTTTTCAAGGTTGATGACAACAGGCGAGGCTTTTTGTTGTGCCCGGCCATTTGGTTCATGAACGTCCTCCTCTGTACGCTGTGTATCTCTTGTCAAATCTTTATCTGCCGTATCGGGTACGAAAGAAGTACCAGCGTTGTTCTGGTTGTGAGTCGTCGTTTGTTTAGCTTGGGTGACTTCCAACATCGCCTTGATGTCGGCCATCATAGTAGCCAGGGCTGTCATTTGGGATTCTAGCATTCCCACGCGCGGAGTCAACTCTTGCTGCTCCATTCTTGTCTTAAGGCGAGTTCGGAAGCGATGTGTGGGAAATTCCGTGATGAAAGCGTACCTGTAAAAAGATTTCGAGTGAGTACTTCTTTCATTTTAGCAAAAAGGAGCAGCTAATTCTTTTAGTTGCATGCTTCTTGTCAGTAGATGAGAAAAAGGGCTACTTTGTGAGCCTTAGCCTCATGTAAGTAGTTCTTTTAATCATTTCCCGACAAGAACTCATGGAATTAAAAGAAGCGTAATTTCTGACGATAGTTTTTTATGCATTTGCAAAACATGTTCACATTCATACTCATGTGTCCAAGATAGTATTCCACAGAAATGAGAATGTATGAGAAGGCATCACAATGCTTGCTTATTTTACACTTGACAGAATAGTCTATTCAAGTCTAGGACGTTTGAAGCCTAAGGTATCCTCATCATCCCAGTATAGATTCCCCTCTTCAGCTTGGGGCTCCTCGTCTTCTGAACATGACAGTGGTCCCATGTCTTCGGGTATGTAGGGCTCTATTCCAGGTACGTACGGCACGATGTATTCAGGTATGTAGGGCTCGACAAGGCTTCGTCGGATCGCTTTGAAATGTTGAATGTATTCTGTGGTGGCTCTATGAGTATTTTCTTCTCGAGTCATGTCTTCTGGCCAACTTATTTCTTCAGCCTGGGAATTCTTCAAGGAGTGTATGATGGATGCCACCTTGACTTCAAATTGTTTCTTCTCCTCCTCCGTGAGGGTCTGGTTTGGTAAGTCAAAGGAAAAGACACCAGGTCGCGGTGAAGAAGGGATCTCCTGAAGTGCTCCAAACTGTCGAATCACCCTCCTTGGATAGTATGCAGTTGCGCCCGTGAATCCTAACAAGGGGACTGGGCTTCCGTCATCGCAGGTCAATCTGACCTTGCTCAGCGTCGGCAATCTTAGTCGCCATCGGAGTTGCTCAGGTTTTAGGACTTTGAGGAAGTTCTTCCATTCTACAAAGTTAAATTTAGGAACACGTGTATGGGTTCTAGCAAACGTTTTAAGAGGGTGTGCATTGGGGCTGATTTCAGTGAAACCCATGCGGATGTGGAATTGTCTGATATGGGACGTGAACCATAGATATAGAAGGTCACTAGAAGCTCTAAAGATTCCCTTTTTGTTTATCTTGAAACGATTTAGGGAGAGGAAGGTTTCGGCAAGGAGGATGTTTGAGTAATCCCACCCACAACAGACTTGCCTAGCTACTATAGCCATGATAGGGTCGAAGGTGACAGTTGAGATCGGGAATAGCACAAAGCTAAAGAATGCCAAGATAAAGGCTCTACCAGATTTGGTTCCTTTAGAAGCGGGAAGGCGGGAAAATCGGTCTATAAGGAAAGACAGGGAAACTCTTCCAGAATTGCTTTTCGCATCTACTTTGACTTCATTTAGGTTTGTGTCAAGGAATTCAGCCACCTGACTTAGGGGTTCAAGTCCTATAGGGGGTCGGACGAGTGTAAGGGTGAATTCAACTCCGATGACAGCGCTGTATTCCTCGATAGTGGGAGTGATCTCTAATCCTTCCATGCAAAATGTAGCGGTGGTAGGATTCCAGTAGAGCGCCATGGCTTGAATAAAGACAGGTGGGCACTCAATCTTCAGTAGGTCCAACAGGTATCCTAGTCGTGACTCCGCATACTTCTGGCTGGCTTCGCCCATGCCATCCCACCATGATTGGAGTTCAGCTCGGGGGATCTTGAACACTTGAATATCATTCTTTCCCATCAAGTCTAAAATATGCAAATGATTTTAAAAGGTCAATCGCCAGAAATTACTTTAAATGTATGAATATGCAGATGTCATGAAGCATGCATGAGCTAACTTGATTGCATAGTTCAATTTGAAGAAATGGAGATTAGGATCCTTTTTCAGGTCTTGAAAGCCTGACTCAAAGCCTAATTTGCATTTCAGGGAAGTGAATTATGCAATTTAGTCAGGTTTTACTCAGTGACTAAAGGGAACAACAATGTCACATTCCATTGGTCAACACATCAAAGGAACAAAGTGGGATGTACATTTATTATAGTCAAGATGTCTAATAGAAGAACGGTAAAGAAAGGTTTTTCAAACAAGAAAGCCATAAAAGCCAATGGAACGTGAGGATCTAAATCACTCTTTTTCTTTAGAAGTCTACCCAAATGACGGTCGGTCAGGAACTCTCCTTTAATCTAGGGTAGGGGAGTTATCTTCAGTGGTTTGGTTGAGAGGTTGTAGTTCCTCCGGCCACTCTCTAGTCCAGGGTACGACGACTTCGGGAGTTTTCTCGGGTTTCACTTTTTTGAGTGTGATACGCCTTGGCTTGGTCTTGATCGCAGGGCGTCTCTTCCTACCCCAAGAAGTAATCATGGGTATGTTCTCTTTGGCCAGCAATTCAGCCTTCCTGCGGGCGTACGCTTCCCTAGCTAGCTGGTTGCGACGTTGTCTCTTCATCTCCAGATAATCCTTCATCATTTCGTCTGCTTGTCGCTTGAATCTGAGGTTATCAGCATAGTAGCGGGTTTGACAGTCCTCAGCATACCCCAGCTTACGTCCAGTCAGTTCCCGACCATACACGAATCTAGTAAAGTGTAGCTTCGTGTTTGGTCCGGGGCGAGTAACTTTTCTCAAGTACTCGAAAGTTACCAACTCTGTTGAACTCTTAGGAAACAGCGACATCCTACCCCATAATCATTGTTGTTTCCATTAGTCACTTGAGTAATCTTCATGATGCGAATGCATATGGATGTATGCAATGTATGAGTAATATCATGGAGCAAGAAATAAAGAACATTTAGAAATAAATATCTTACCAACCACACTTTGGGGGATGTGGAATGCCCCCTGTATCAATGGGTGGTTTTAGGTATACCAACCATCCATGGACATGGGCATGAGACAAGTGGGTATACTCTAAAGAAAATCGAAAATCAGGTGAGGAACCTACGGCTCAGGCTCCCACGATCCACATGAGGCAGATTCCTCCCCAAGGGTACCTACCCAAGAGGGCTAGATATCGCCAATGCAGATGGTAGGCGGGAACGAATACGAAAGTCTCAAGTGCCATCAAACACAAGATCCTTTTCGCATCCCTTCCCTATCTAAGGTAACCTAGAGATGGTTGCAGTCGGGGTTTGACCGCCAGTGTGTGCGATGTGTTGTGATCATCACAATGCAAGGTCATGCACAGCAGTTGTATCAAAACACCGCTTCAGTATGTGCATAAAGATAAACATACATTCCCAACTCCAACCTGCAGGAAAAATGTCAACAATCACTCCACCCCTTATTTCTCCAATCTGCAAAAACATTTAACACAATGGTTAGCATACGTACCTCACCTTCGAGAGCATCTGCAGAAAACAATGTCAGATAAACCAAACAACTTTTTAATCGGCTCAAGTCCTCTGGTCTGCGAAACCAGAGATTCTGGTTTTAGAATAGTCCCCAGTGGAGTCGCCAGTCTGTCGCGACCCTCTCCCGGAGCGCGCGGGAGCGGGCTAATGGGCCGCCCGATCGCTGGCTTAGATCGGACGCGGGCCTCTCCCAAGGTCCATTACCCAAATCGCAACTGCTGGATATATGTGGTCGACCTTCAGTGTGGTCTAGTGACATGTGATGAGTGTACATGTCAAGGAGTCGCCACCAATCGTTTCGTGGAGGGTACGATCGGAAACCCTATCGAATAGTTGGGAGTGATCTATTCGATTCTGCGGAAACCAGAGAAGTGGGTTCGGGGACTTAGTTACGCCAACTGTCAAAGTTGACGCCCTTTCGGTACCTAAGCTGAATGGTTTATCTGATCCTAGGATTTCATACAGACGAGTGGGGTATAGATCCTAGAACTAGGAGTTCATGCAGATGGGAATTACTACCCGACCAATCACAATCAATGGAAATAAGTGCGCAAATCAAGGATCCAATACATGCGGATAAAACACATGAAACCAGCATGGCGTCCCTAATGAGGCCCTATTAGCCTAGAGAAATATCAATCAAGGCTTAGGAATGATTTTGGCATGATTTGCCCATGAGGGGCAAAATCGTAATTTTGAATAATTCGGGGGAAATTTACCCTTAAAAGGGTAAATCTGTCATTTTAGATGAATTGGGAAGTCAAAAGACAGAGGAAATAGGATTGGCCATCAATCCAATCCATTTCCTATTTTTCGGGAATTTCTAGGATTTTTCTGGAATTTAGAAGTGATTTTACCCTTGGAGGGGTATAGTCGTCATTTTGGACAAAGAAAAAAATCTCAAATATTAGGGTTGGTCGTCCACCTGACCCAAATCCTAACTTCAAGCAATTTTCAGAACTTGATTAAGACAAGAAAGACGATTTTCCCATTTAAAGGGCAAAATCGTCATTTTGAGAAAAGAGGCAGGACTTGAAAACCCAAACCTAAGAATTGGTCGCCCGATCGACCCTAATTCTCATCTTGGCATTATCGGCCTTATCTAGCATGCACAACAGAGGCGACTTACCCCTAAAGGGTAATGTCGTCAAGTCTCGGAAAATTGGAAAAGAAACCCCAAAAATAGGGTTGACCAGTTGTCTGTGGTCAACCCTCGATTTTTTTTTTTTTAGATTTCTGGGTGTCTAAGATTTTTCACAAATTTTTCCACATTTTTTTGGAATTTTCTGACATTTTCTAGTATTTGTTTTTGGATTTTCTAGGATTTTTCTGATTTTTTTTTATTTTTTAAAATCATTTTCGGAAAAAAAAAAATTATTTAAAACATATTATTCGGGCCGGGTCAGGTGACCCGGCCCACGGCCCACGGCGACCGGCCCGGACCCGCGCGACCCATAGCCAAAAACGACGCCGTTTCTAATCGTTTTTGATTTGCAGTTTACTCGGAATTAATCCGACGGCCCACACTGAACCGCGTGGCTAATCCGCGCCCGTTGGATTTGATTACTAGAGCCTACGGTCTAGATTAAGCGAAGACTCGATCTGAGCCGTTTGATTGACTTACTGAAACTAACGGACACGATTAGAACCTGGGACTTGATCTGAACCGTCCGATCCTACTAGCCTAAACGACGTCGCCTACCCACTTAGCCAAACGACACCGTTTCTGATCAACTCGAATTTCCGATTTAAAAATGATTTTCGGATATTTTTACTTGCTAATCGGACGGTCGTCATTTAATAGACTCGATTAACCTAGACCGTCCGATCTATTAATTCGAATAACAAACTGCTAATGGCCTGCTGACTAGACCGACACGTGGACCAATAACAGACTGACACCTAGGACTTTGACCGGTTGACCGCGCCACGTCAGCTTCGTCTTCAACCTCTCGACCCCGGCGGAATGGACGGATGAGAATCTCCGGCGGCGATCCTACGGTGGAATCTTGATGAAATCGTGCGAGACTAACTCTAGTCGACTCGCGATCGTCTCTAGCTTAACATATCTAAGGATCGTGGCATCTTATTCGCAAAATCACGAGTATCATGCAAAGTACCGAGTACGGCCATGGAAGCTCAATCATACGATTTACTCAAAATCAGAGAAATTCAGTCACAGAATAGCACCAATGGAGGTTCAGAAGACTTACCTCGAGCTCCGATTGAGCTCGCTCGGCCCAGATTTGGCTGGGCAAGAATCGGCTATGGAGGCTAAATCGGAAGGCTCGATTCGGGGTATGTGAGAAAAATTGATGCAAAATGAAGACGCGCACATGGTCAGTAATGTCTAAGGGATGAAAAGCACACAGGAATTGCAAAGATTGAAGTCAAAATCAAAGTCCGCCATTGAAGACCTGAGCTTAAGCTTGAAGTTCGGGATTACCTGTTCGGGCGGTTTTGGGCTGCGCGGTTGATGGCGATCGCTTCCTGGCACTCAAAGCGAACTTCTGACTGTCTTCTTCAGCTTCGGTTTGGCCGGAGACGGCCTAACCAGCGCTTTGCAGTCGAACTCAAGTTCTCGACGACGGAGGGTCGGAGAACGAGCTCTCTCTCGCGTTTTCTTTCTCTCTGTCGATTCAGTTTCGCCCCTCTGTAACTGAATCCCTCTCTCCTGGCGCGAAGGCTTCTTTAGCTTATATAGCTTTCTCAATTTTTTGTCGCCGAACGGGTCCCCAACTGATTCTGTTTGGCACGTGTAATCACGTGCAATGTGGTCAAAATGAAGTCGGGGCTGATGGGCACTTCGCTCAACCCTATTTGGTTGCGTGGCGAGCTTCATTTCGCGTGAATTTGGCATAGGTTAGTGCTGTGTTTGGCTTTTGTTGACTTTCGCAGGTACCCCGGTTTTGACCGTCCTTGCCGGAGCTCTTCCGGCGGCCATTCGTCTCGGGGTTGGTCTCGATCGGTAGGTCTTGAGGTAAAGAACAAGACGCCCACCATTCCTCTGTCAATTAGTCGCGAATTGCCCTTCAATTTGGCCTTCGAAACTCAGCCCGTCACTGTTCATCTGCTCGAGCTCTTTTGGGGAAGACGACACTGTAGCAAACCGGTCTGACCGGTCCGACCGGCGGTCTAGACCGGTTCCGAATTGGATTTTTCAAAATTAAACCCAAATCAGTGGGAAATTCTTACAATTGGACCTCATAATCAACTCTAGGGCATGAATTCTATCTAGAAATGTGGTTTTGCCCAAAAGTTTTCATCAATTTCTATAAAACCCCCAAATTTTCATGTAATTGCAAATTGGGGATTTATACAATTGAGGGTGCAAATGATCAAATTGGGTCAAACCACCTATGCCGATTGATTTAAAATGGTGAAATCCATTGGGTAGCATGTTCAATTTATAATGATAGTCCTTGAATTGAAATTAATTTCAATTATGCTTAATTTCAAGGACTAAAATGCAATTTTAGTATGTAATTTTGTCACATCCGTGCAATTGAGCAAATTGCGCAAACAATTGGGCTAAATTGAAATAGGGGATAGTTAGATTGAATGTCAAGATTTTAAAAAATGCCAAAATTGCAAATTAAATGACTCAAAATATATTTTTTTTGACAAATTTAACCCTGTGCGTTACAAAGAAACAAACAAAATTAAACTTGAATTTCGACTCTTGATGAGGTCAAAATGACAAGGGATTTAAAAGAAAAATATTGACTATTTTCCTATATTTTTGTGACCTCAAATTCCATTTTTGTTGATTTTTCTAGTATTTTCCTATTTTCTAAAAATACTAAAAAATGTGAAAAATATGAAAAATTATTTTTTGGTCAAGAATGGTTCCTTGGGCTTGGCCAAGGCCACCAAAGTTGATTTTGTAATTTTTTGACTTTTTTTATGAATTTTTTGTGATTTTTCAAAAATAAAACTGAAAAGACTTGGTCAAAAATCAGGTGTCAACAGGGTCGCGACAATTTTATAATCAAAAAATTAAAACACGCTGAAACGGTGTCATTTAGGTAAAGAGTCGAGCGGTGTCGTTTGGATTAGTGAAGATGGACGGTCCAGATCGAGTCGTGACTTTTAATCGTGGCCGTAGGTTTAGGTAATCAGATCTGACGGCTAGGGAATAGTCGGCTTTTGATCTGAGCCGTAGGTTCTAGTAATCCGATCCTAAGGCCGTGGAATAGCCACGTGGTTCAATAGGAGCCGTCGGATTAAATCTGAATAATAGAAAAACAATAAAAATCGGAACGGCGTAGTTTTGAGCCGTGGGTCGCGCGGGTCCGGGTCTGGGCCAGGTTCCGACCAGAGTGGGTCGAGTCAACCTAGTCCGAATCACATTTTTTAAATAAAAATTCAGAAAATAATTTTAAAAAAATAAAAAAAAAATCTAAAAAATTCTAGAAAATTCTAAAAAAATATTAGAAAATCCTAGAAAATCCAAAAAAATATAGGAAATTTGTAGGAAATTTCTAGATATTCCAGAAACTCCCAAAAATTGAGGATTGACCACAGGTAACTGGTCAATCCTATTACTGGGATTTCTTTTCCGTTCTTCTGAAAATTGTCGACTTTACCCTTTAGGGGTAAATCGCGTCAGCTTTGTATACGAGATATTTCGAGAATGCCAAGATAAAAATTAGGGTCAGTTAGGTGACCAATTCTTCTGCTTGGGTTCTCGAATCTCGTCCCTTTTCCAAAAATGACAATTTTACCCCTCAAAGGGTAAATTGTCGTCCATATTCCAATCGAGTCTTGAAAATTGCTTAAAATTAGGATTTGGGTCAGGTGGTCGACCAACCCTAATGTTTGAGATTTTCACTTCTCGTCTTCACCCAAAATGACGATTTTACCCTTCACTTCTAAATTCCAGAAAAAATCTGGAAATTCCCGAAAAATAGGAAATGGATTGGTTGGTTCGTCAATCCTATTTCTGTCACCTTTCAACTCCATATTTCATCTAAAAATGATAATTTTTCCCTTCTGGGACAAATTACCCCCAAAATTCTCAAAATTACGATTTTGCCCCTCATGGGCGAATCATGTCAAAATCACTTCTGAGCCTTGATTGACATTTCTTTAGGCTAATAGGGCCTTATTGGGGATGCCACGTTGCTTTCATGTGATTTATCTGCACGTTTTGGATCCTTGATTTGCGCATTTATTTCTATTGATTGTGAGTGATAGGGTAGCCATTCCTATCTGCATGAACTCCTAAATTTAGGACCGTCCCCCACTCGTCTGCATGAAATCTTAGGATTAGATAAATCATTCAACTTAGGTGCCGAAATGGCGTCAACTCTGACAGTTGGCGTAACAAAGTCCACGATCCCACTTCTCTGGTTTTCATAGAATCGCATAGATCGCTCCCAACTATTCGATAGGGTTTTCGATCGTACCCTCCATGAAATTATTGGTGGCGACTCCTTGGCATGTACACGTATCACATGTCACCAGACCGTACCGAAGGTCGACCACATATATCCAGCTATTGCGATTTGGGTAATGGGTCTTGGGATAGGCCCACGTCCGATCAGGCAACATCAGGCGGCCCATTAGCCCTCGCGAGCGCAATCCTCGTGCGAGCCTCGAGAGGGTCGCGACAATATGTTTGGCTACAAGTTCTATGATCCAGTTGAGAAGAAAGTTATAAGAAGCAGAGATGTTGTGTTTGTGAAAGATCATACTATATAGGATATTGAGAAATCAAAGACAATTTCAACACAGCAGGTTACTGATGATTTGATTGACTTGGATCCAGTTCCTCACATACATCTTCCTGCACAGGTTGATGAAGACCAGCCAGAAATTAATGTTCCAGATAATGCACATATCCCGAAACATGTTGACACAGATTATGTTGTCCCCGAACCAAAAGCTCCGTTAAATACTCTACCAAATGTTCCAGTCCGGAGATCTGTTGGAGACCGACGAACTTCCACCAGATATTCTGCATATGAGTATATATTATTGATTGATGTAGGTGAATCAGAGTGTTATGCAGAAGGAATAGAAGATGAGTACAAAAGCAAATGGCTTGATGCCATGCAGGATGAAATGCAATCACTTTATGATAATCATACTTAAGAGTTGGTGAAGTTGTCTAAAGGAAAAAGAGCTTTAAAGAACAAGTGGGTATACAGGTTGAAACAAGATGAACACACTTTACAACCACGGTACAAAGCTAAATTGATTGTTAAGGGATTCGGTCAGAGAAAGGGTATTGACTTTGATGATATATTTTCTCCGGTGGTAAAAAATATTCTATACGTGTGGTTTTAGGCTTGGCAACTAGCCTAGACTTGAAAATTGAACAGATGGATGTCAAAACAGCCTTCTTTCATGGTAACTTGGAGGATGAGATATACATG
The DNA here is from genome assembly GCA_021437785.1 of Rhodomyrtus psidioides. NCBI lineage: Eukaryota > Viridiplantae > Streptophyta > Magnoliopsida > Myrtales > Myrtaceae > Rhodomyrtus > Rhodomyrtus psidioides. The sequence continues at coordinate 3,852,441 of JAILYB010000024.1, read as the reverse complement.
GAACAGTCAAAAGATTTCAAAGTGAAAGGAAAAGAGGACTATGTGTGCAAGCTAAAAAAGAGTCTCTACGGCCTTAAGCAAGCTCCAAGATAGTGGTACAAAAGGTTTACGTCGGTTATGATTGAGCAAGGCTATAAGAAGACTTCCTTAGATAACTATGTGTTTGTCCAAAAATTTTCTTATGATGACTTTATTATTTTCTTGCTTTACATTGATGATATATTGATTATTGGCAGGAATGCTTCACGAATTGAGTTGTTGAAGAAACAGCTGAGCAAGTCTTTTACCATGAAAGACTTGGGCCCGGCGAAGCAGATTCTTGGTATTAGAATTACTCGAGACAAAAATTCTGAGAAGTTATTATTGTCGCAAGAGAAGTATATCGAGAAAGTTCTTCAGAAATTTCATGTGGACAAGGCAAAAGTGGTTAGTGCTCCTCTTGCTTCCCACTTTAAGTTGAGTACAAAGCAAAGTCCTACGACTGATAAAGAGAAGAAAGACATGGAAATTAATCCATATGCATCAGTTGTGGGAAGCTTAATGTATGTGATGGTATGTACATGACCAGACTTGGCGCATGCAGTTGGCGTTGTTAGTCGCTATTTGTTAAATTCGGGAAGAGAGCATTGGAATACGGTAAAGTGGATCATGAGATATCTTCGGGGAACTTCAAGTTTGAAACTCAGTTTCGAGACCAGAAAACTAGAGTTAGCTGGATACACAGATTCTGATTTGGCTGGAGATATTAATACACGTAAATCTACTTCTGGTTATTTGATTTCTTTTACCGGTGGGGCCGTGTCATGGAAGTCAAGGTTGCAAAAGTGCCTTGCACTTTCTACAACCGAAGCATAATTTATTGCAACAACCGAAGCTAGTAAAGAGCTGATGTAGCTGAAGAAGCTTTTGGAAGAACTTGGGTTCAAGCAAAAAAGGTATCTGTTGTTTTGTGATAACCAAAGTGCGATTCATCTTGGTAAGAACTCAACTTTTCATTCTAGATCGAAACATATTAATGTTAGATATCATTGGATAAGGGATGTTCTAGATGAGAAGTTGTTGGAACTTGAAAAAATCCATACAAACCATCCCGATATGATGACAAAGACTCTACCAAGGGACAAGCTTGAATATTGTCGATTGATAGCGGGGATGGTGAATCCCTCCTCATGGGGGAGATTTGTTGGCTGGGTTCACTCCCATGTGGAGGAAGCTCAATGAAATGCAAACCCATGGCTTAAGCCCGTATGTTTATAAATATGGAGAAATAGGGTTTTTCACTATCATATATATAGTAGCCGCAAAAGACGTTCTTTTTTAGACGTAGTAGCAAGAGAGAAAGATGGAAGAAAATCTGAAAGAGGGTGCCATCCGGATTTCATCAAGCTTACATCAAAGGTCAATTCGTGGGCATGACGCATTGTTCTCGGATTTGATCAGTTTGATTTTCATCTTTCATCAGATTTTTCATGGGTAGAACTAAACTTGCATTTTGGTGAGATTTATCCTTGATCTCTTGCGATTTCACGTGTATTGCAAAGAATAGCGTTCTTGATGTATTTGTTGTTATGTACCTCTAGTATTAATTAGAGCAGAACATTGTCTACCCAATTCGTTGATAATGAAGTTTTTGGGTGGACTACGGTCCCGTGGTTTTTTATCTCCTCACATCGGGGAGATTTTCCACGTAAAAATTCTCTTGTGTTCGTGGGTGCTTGGTGTTTATATATTCTACCAGATATATCTCTATGTTATATCGTTTCCTATTAGGTTTGCACAAGAGGGGAGATTTCTTTATTCCGCTACGTTAATTCGATATTGTTCGGATTATTACTGATCTCCCAACAGAAGGAACTCATCAATCAGGAATTGGTAAAAGAAAGCATTTTCCCTACTAGAGATGGAAGAAAATAAAGCCTTGTTTGTTTTCACAAAAGAGGAAATACTTCATCTTCATATCACACCCTACTCTACTTTTTTTTGTGCATTTGGTGGGTTTCCTCGCTTCAATTAAAAGAAACTAAGAAGAGTAAACTGCAGCCTAATCCACTGACAAATTCCGGAAGCAATGACAAATTACAAAAAGAGGCATTACAATGACGAGGATTTATATTGTTAACCCTCTTTGTTATATTCTGACTTTCAAAATTGTGATAAGGTTATTTTGGACCATTCACTTTGTATTATGGTTTCTTAGATGGGGGCTATAAAAAAGATATCTTGGATATCTCATGGAGAGGGCTTACTTTAGTTTCTTCCCCGAAACCCTTTATTTTCACTTTCTTCTTGTCAGATCTTTAGATTTTTTATTGTACGCTTGTACTCGTTATTGAAGATAGTGAAACCCCTCTGAGAAATAATGATAAGAAATGGCATAGAATTAAATTTTCAACTTGTATTGATACAAAAACTGTGCACCTATTTATACACAATTCACAACGATACTTCCTAAATTTACTCATATATTTTAGGTAAGTATAAACAAAGGATTGAAAAAGACAACCTATCAAATAAAGATGCGTATCACAATCACAATCAAATCACCCCAAGAATCGTGGCACACTATCACAATCAAATCAAGCTAAGACTCCCCCTCAAGTTGGCGTGTGTAGATTACGGACACCCAACTTGGAAAGTAATCGGATGTACTGATCTCGACCTAGCGGTTTGGTGAACACGTCGGCTAACTGTGAGTCTGTACGAATCTTCAATAGAGCAATGAGTTCAGCTTGTATTTTTTCACGAACAAGATGACAATCTATTTCAATGTGCTTCGTTCGCTCGTGAAAAACTGGATTGGCAGCGATATGGAGGGCAGCTTGGTTATCACAGTATAAAGAAACTTGGACTTGGAGGTGCATGCCAATGTCTTGTAAGAGATATGATAACCATGTAATTTCGCATGTTATTATCGCCATTGCACGATATTTCGCTTCAGCAGAAGAGCGGGAGACCGTGCTTTGTTTCTTGATTTTCCAAGAAATGGGGCTATCTCCCAATAAAATACAATAGCCAGTTGTTGAACGACGAGTCATAGGACAACTAGCCCAATCTGAGCCACAATAAGCTGTGAGTTGAAGGTCATTTGCAGTCAGGTAAAATAGCCCTTGGCCTACAGTAGCCTTGAGATATCGTAGAAGACGATATGCTGCATCCAAATGTGGTTGGCGTGGGGCATGCATAAATTGACTTAAAATGTTGACACTATAAGCAATGTCTGGCCTCGTGACAGTCAAATAAATGAATCGACCAATCAAGCGCCGATAGAGATAATGATTTTCCAATAAAGGGCCAGTATCAATACTTAATTTTATATTCTGCTCCATAGGAGTATCAGCTGGTCGCGCTCCACTAAAACCACAATCTTCCAGAATATCCAAGATATATTTTCGCTGACATAAGTAAAGACCAGAGCGGGATCGAGCCACCTCAATGCGCAGAAAATATTTTAGAGGTCTGAGATCCTTAATGTGGAATTGATTGTGCAACATAGTCTTCACCGAATCAATCAAAAAAGCATTAGTACCAGTAATCACTAGATCATCAACATATATTATCACAAAAACAGAGTCATTGCCATTGTGTAAGATAAAGAGAGAATGATCGGCCTGAGAATGTGTGAAATCGAAATCACATATGGCAATAGAAAACTTAGAATACCATTGGCGAGACGCTTGTTTAAAGCCATATAGAGATTTGTGAAGTCGGCAGACAAGATTATCCCCCTGATGTCGAAAATCAGATGGAGGTTTCATATACACTTCTTCATCCAAATCACTGTGTAAGAAGGCATTGTTAACATCCATCTGTTCAAGAGGCCATCCCTTAGCGGTAGTGAGGGCTAAGAGTACGCGAACAGTAACCAGTTTAGCAACAGGTGCAAATGTATCATGATAGTCTTCTCCTTCAACCTGGGTGTAGCCTTTGGCAACTAGACGAGCCTTATACCGCTCAACACTACCGTCGAATTTGCGTTTAATTTTATAGACCCATTTGGAGCCTATGGCTTTCTTACCAGGTGGAAGTGGTACGAGAGACCACGTATGATTCTGGGAAAGAGCTTGGATCTCAGCTTGCATGGCATCTCGCCATTCCTGATGCCGCATTGCCTCAGTGAAAGTGGATGGCTCGGTGGTAGTAGATAAAGAAGTAAGAAATGCCAAATGGGGTTGTTTAAAATGGGTATATTGAAGAAAATTAGACATGGGATAAGAAATACATGGACCATTATCTTTGACGGAACTTGGCGTTTGAGTAAGCGAACAACAGTAGTCCTGGAGGTAACGAGGAGGTTGACGTAGTCGTTGAGGTCTGATAGATTGTTCAAGCAATGGAGGTACGGGTGTTTGTGGTGATGTGGGGATTGGTGGTGATGATGTTGGGTTTAGAGGTGAAGGTAGGGTTATTTCGTCACATTGTGTGACAGGTAATGGCAATACAGGCGACCCTGACAAAGTAGGTTTAGGGAGCAACGAGTAAGGAAAAATTGTTTCGTGAAACACAACATCTCGACTTACATATATTTTTTTTGTGAGGAGATCAAAAATGCGATACCCTTTTTGACCATTAGGATATCCCACAAAAACTCCCGGAGTAGCACGGGCATCAAATTTATTTTGAATGGATGTATTGCACCCAAAACATAAACAACCGAAGACTCGAAGATGAGGGAGATTCGGTAATTGACCATGCAAAACTTCATATGGAGTTTCCCCTTCCAAGACGACAGTGGGAAGTCTATTTATGATATATGCAGCAGTAAGGACGCATTCACCCCAAAACTCAATAGGAATATTAGATTGAAAGCGCAGGGCACGAGCAATATTTAGAAGGTGTCGATGCTTGCGCTCCGCCACCCCATTTTGTTGAGGAGTGGACACGCAACTTGATTGATGGACAACACCCATAGAGTCGAGAAAAGAGATGGTAAGTTGATTAAAAAATTCTTTTCCATTATCAGAGCGGATGCAACGACTTTGTTTATCGAACTGGGTTTTTACCATGTTGAAGAAACTAACGATAAAATGATTTACATCCGCTTTAGAAGACATTAGATAAAGCCAAGTACTACGGGAATAGTCATCAACCACAGTCAGAAAAAAAAAAAACGTGCCCCGCTTAAAGAGGTGGTTCGATATGGGCCCAAACATCCAGATGAATCAAATCAAAACATGACGTCGTAGAAATTTTACTAGAAGGAAATAACAAGCGAGATTGTTTCGCAAGCAGACACACAATGCAAGGAAAGGTATTAGAAAAAGAAATCTTATTATCTAAAGCTTGCAGATGATGAAGAGATGATGAACCCGGATGTCCCAACCGCCAATGCCATAGGTCAAAATGTGCGCCTGGTATGGTGGTAGATGTTAAAGAAGTAGGTTGGGTTATGGAAAGATAGTATAAACCACCGTGTCGCTTACCCGTCGCTAAAGTCCTCGTCGAGATTGGGTCCTGAAATAGGCAAGTATCAGAGGTAAATTTAATATTGAGAGAGGTAACAATAGTAAGTCTACTGATTGAAATAAGGTTAAAACGAAATTGAGGAATAAATAAAACATGATCAAGAATCAGATCTTGTAGTAGAATAATCCGCCCAATTCGTTCAACAGGAACCATAGTCCCATCGGGAAGGGACACAGGATTTGTAGTTGCATTGTCATAGAATTCAGAAAATAAAGTTGCATCACAAGAGATGTGATCCGTTGCACCGGAGTCTAAGACCCAAGATGAAGTGGAATTTAAACAAATAGAAGTACCTGCTAAATTCACCAAAGGGTGAGAAGAAGTTGCAGTATTACCAGCCAGAAGCAGGTCAAGGAGTTGTTCTATTTGTGCAGCAGTAAGGGTCGGTGGGGAGGAAGAATCAACAGAGGCAACTGCGGCAACAGTCGGAGAACCAGCTAGCCGTAAATTTCATTGGCGGCCAGAATCATTAGTGGGTCACTTGTTACGGTCGCTCCACCATTCCGGATATTCGTGCCTTTTAAAGCACTTGCTTTCAATATGTCCACCCTTTCCACAGTAAGTACAATGTGAAATGGGTTTAGAGGAACCCACAGATGGATAAGTACGAGCATTATGATGCACGGCCATAGCATCAGGATTGTGATTAACAGTACGATTGTCCTGAACAGCACGTTGTCGTTCTTCTTGTAAGAGTAAAGCATACGCTTTATTGACGGTAGGGAGTGGATCCATAAGAAGGATCTGACTCCGAATTGCTGCATAAGACTCATTAAGGCCTTGGAGAAAATCTAATAATGAATCTGTTTCAAGAAACTGCAGCAGGTTCAACGTTGCATCACAACTACAATTCGGTAGATTTCGGTACGAAGACAGTTCATCTCGATAGGATTTAATCACAGTGTAATAGGCAGATATCGAGGTCGTACCTTGCTGATGTGTAGATAGAGCCCTACGGATCTCAAAAATTCGAGGAGCGTTACGAGGAGAAAAACGCTCTCGAAGATCATTCCATACATCATTTGCAGAGTCATGCCAGAGAATGCTATGTGAAATCGTTGGTATAGTAGAATGAATCAACCAAGATCTCACCATGCTATTGCAACGTACCCATAACTGATAATCCGAAGAGGTTGAAACAGGACGCGGTAAAGAACCGTCAACAAAACACATTTTATTTTTGGCCTCGAGGGCCATGAGCATGGCACGATGCCATGTTGGATAATTGTCTCCATCTAAAGGAGGAGAGACTAAAGGAGCATTTGGATGATCACTTGAGTGAAGAAAATATGGAGAAATTACATCGATCGTGCGAGAGGCAATGGGAGTATTTGGATCGGCCATGAAGAAGGAACTACACAAGGATCGATATCTGCTCTGATACCATGAGAAATAATAATAAGAAATGGCACAGAATTAAATTTCCAACTTGTATTGATACAAAAACTGTGCACCTATTTATACACAATTCACAACGATACTTCCTAAATTTACTCCTATATTTTAGGTAAGTATAAACAAAAGATTGAAAAAGACAACCTATCAAATAAAGATGCGTATCACAATCACAATCAAATCATCCCAAGAATCGTGGCACATTATCACAATCAAATCACGCTAAGACCCTCTCTCTCTCTCCGTGGTTTTTTCCCGTTTTGGGTTTTTCACGTATATCATGTCTCGTGTTTTATTTTGCTTTCATCATTGCTATTACGCGCTTGAATTTGCGCATCTCTTGGCGTTTCCGCAACACTCTTCTTGTGGGATTAGCGACAAGTATGATAATCCATATGTCTTAGAGGACGTCAGCACGTAATCTTCGGGAATTTCATTCGGATTCGGACGTCATGTCGGCTAAAAATGGTAGCCTAGACACATCTTATGTTACTTAAAAGATATCTGAAAGCTATAGCTTCTACACACATGCAATAAGAAGCGTGCAAGCATGGGCTAACTTTGTCTCTCTTTCTTCTAAATCCAAGTATCTAATCAGTAGATTGATGGAATAAAAGGGAAGACACGGAAAACAAAGGAATATTAGATAGAGCATCCACTGTCACCGTTACCGTGGATTGATAGAATATTTTACACACGGAACGGCATCATCCACCCTTGATTTGAGAATTATAACTGTCCGCTCTCTTTTTATCAATGTCGTATGGGTCCGCTTATACAAAATTCTTTACACACAATTGATGTACACGACATAAATTTACACAATTTACAATAGTGTCCTCTGATCTAGTCAAGCACTGGTGCACGTGCGAGGTCTATACGACCCTGTGGGTGACCGGCAAAATCGCCCGGCATTCAAGGACGGATTTGAGCATTCCCTCGCTTTGCAGCTACCTCCCCGTCCTTGTCATTGCATCCGTCCAATGTTCTTTATTTTCGACTTTGATTATCGGATCATAAAAATCCACTTTACGAAGATCCCTTCCTTCTCTGCAGGAAATGATTCGTTGTATGCAGAGATCCCTAAGTTTCAAGTTAAAGCAACTTGGTAAGTTTATTAGGTGATCAAGCAACGCCAATGAGATGTTTCCAACTCTTATATGTGTTTGGAGAAAGTAGAAGGGGTGGTTGATCAGATTGCCAACTTTATACATCTGCAATTATGCATGGCCAAAAGCAAATTTTATAATAAGCGTAGTCACAGTGTGTCAATTGTTATGAAAATGTTCCTTTTTTTGTCCTCGAGATCCTAACCATTTTGAACTTGATAGTTGATAATAAGAAAAAAAAATCGAGCTCCGACGTAGCGAACAGGTGGTTTGGATTGATCTTGAATAGACCATGTTGAAACAGAATTCGGATTGTCTGTCCTTCTCTTAGAAACGGACGGCCCAGATCTCAAATTTTTAGGAGGCAACTTTTTAAGTTTTTTATTTTTTTTAGTAATAATCTAGGCCATCCATTCATAACAGAGAAGATCCAGATTCCAAGGGCAGGGCTTGTCCTTCTGAGGAAAGGGCGGATGATCCCTTCGCGTTGAAACAAGCACGTTGGAATAGGGTTTTGGGCAAGCTTCTTGAATTGATGAAAGAAAATCGAGAGATCTAGGCCAAGGCAACTGAAGTCGGAGCATGTATACTACAAAAGTGTATCGTTGTTATTTGAGAGAATTCAATGGCAACACGAATGAATTCATAATCCGTTTGTTCTTATATCACTGACCGGCCGATTCTTTTTCTTTTTCTGTTCTTTTTTATAACCCGAGGGCACAAGGCATGGAGACTCGACCTCCCAGAGACCGGTGAAATGCCCTGCAAGCCCATGAACTGGTCAAGTCCATGCCTTTGACCCATGCAAGTGATCCCGACCTAAAGTTGTTTGCTCGCGGATTGTGAGATTTGAATGGGTAATATCTAGTTTTTGAGCTGATCAAATCCTCCGAAGTGCTAACCGACCATGCCGGACGTCGGGGTTTGAGCTAGGTCTTCCAGCTTTCTGCACATCTTTTCTGTTTGGACAAGAGCTTTGATCTTGCTTATTCCGTGAACCATCTATTTGAGGTATTGCTTAGGATAGAAATGACAACTTGGTGAACGATCTATTAACATCAATTTGTTCCGAGCAGGTTTACTATCAACAATTGAAGGACTTGTATTAGTGATAAATCGAAGTAATTTCCAGTTTGAATTATTTAAAACAGGAAAAAAAAAAAAGGATCACTGTCCTGATGTTACATGTTCTCAAATGTACAACAACCCACAAGATTTCGTGAACTGTTGACATATATCTTTCAAATTCAATCAACACTAAGTTTTCAGGTTTCAACGAATAACATTTTATTTTTTGTTGAATTTTGCACTCTCTTAGATTCATCTAATAGTTATTAGTTTAAATATTTTGATTTGGACTTTCAAACATAATATCATAACCAGGTTCTATGTTGGGTTACTTTTTGCGTGTGCGAGTATATGTGTCCACCATGTTCGTGTCTTTCCATCCCATTCCTCTAATTTCACTAGTGTGGGTTGAACTTTCTAACGAGAACAAACAAATTTGCAGGCAGGAAAACCAATTTAAAGTATGATGACAAATGAGAGGTATAAATAATTAATTAATTAAACAAAAAGCTGAGGGGTTATATGGAGATGATGGCATATAAAAATCTCGCATGTCAGCATAATATTTTGGGTGACAACCCCTTTTTTGTTTTTCCTTGAGCAAAAGCAGTATCCATGTTTTCTATCAAAATGATTAGGAGTTGAGCCATTCTAATCAAAACTCCGGGTAATGCCGAAGAAGATGATGCAAGATCATCCATTCAAAGATTGCTTGCCCTATCTTATATTTGTTGAACACGTATTCCTGTTGTATGAGAAATAGAGCCAAGTACCTTACCAGGCTCCGACGTTAGCATGACGATTATTAAGACAAAATAACGTACATTAACACAACATTTCACAATCATATACCATCGTACATCATTCGGATGTTCGTGTACGGTGCGGTACTAACGTACGTCGAACAAGACATGTACGGAAGAGCATACGTATCTAGTTTCAATTTTCTCGTGGCATAAGCCCAAAAGCCGGACATATAGGAGACTAAATTTGTATCCCGCAGATGCGTTCCGCCGACCTAGTACCCTTAAAAAACACCAATTTTAGGTCAAGTCCTAATCCTACCCTAATTTTTTTTATCCTCGTCTAGTTTCCTCAGCCTGAAGTTCCTTGACTGCATCAGAAAGAGATGGTGCCAAGTGTATTTACTTTCTTGCCCTTCTTTGTATGTATATTTATATTGGCCTTGTGTCTAATTGCACATTACGATTCCATTATTCAATTCTCAATTCTAATATTCCTTACATCTCTTTTGGCGATTTTTGAATTTGTACTCAATCTTCAATTTCTCGTGCTCGAGAGTCTTTTAACTCTCGTTGTCAGAGAGCTCGAGCTCGAGCTCAAGACACTTGGCTCGGGACGCACGAACAGCACGCGCTCGGGAGTTTTATGTCTCTCGATTGTCAAGAGAAATTTTGGACGGAGGGCTGACAGGGGTAGATTTGGGACTCAAGTTAAAGTTGGTTTTATGAGACCGAAGAAAAGTTTATGGCAAAATTTGGGACCGAAGTTAAAGTTGGGTTTTGGTTACGGTATAGGCCCATTCTATCTTCAATTTTGTGGTGTTTTCTTGAAACTTTTGTAACTCTCCTCACCCTTGTCTTCCCAATCTCAATAAAATAATAAGGGTTTGGTACTATTTAAGGTACCGTTATCGATCGGGATTTATATGTCCATCTTTAATTGAAGCTCTTATGGGGGCCATTATTTGATACATCCGGTACCCCCAAAAAAATTTCCCTTATTCGTTTTTTCCACGTTGCCCATGTCTGGCTAGTATATACTTGCTAAGCTTAAGCATAAAAGTTTTGGTTTAAATGTACATCTTTGCATATCGTGATCTTAAGCAATGTGACATCAGCTTCATGTTCTAAAACAACTTGAGAATAATACCACCCGGTCCAACCCCCACCCCCAATTATGAACTCCACGATTCATCGTATGAGCACACACACAAAAAAAAAGTCAACGAGGGCCTTGGCTACAGAGTTTTCAGTTAATGCAACTGTTGGGGCGTTGACCTAACTGCTTACCTTTGAGCAAATATAGTCAACCTTAAGGGACGGAAAAATCGTACTTCTCCGGTTCAGTCATTAGAAAGAACGAGGGGAAGAGATATGCATGTGATTTTATTGGATGGACTTGTCAATCGGATCTAGTATGATACAAAGGACATGTCTTTTATAGGAGCTAGCGTGCTTACATACTGGTGCACCTTTTTTTTTTCTTTGGGACTCTAGGTGTGAGATAACCATTGACCAGGACTCAACTCTCACGGCCTAGGCGAGAGGCGCCCTTATTGGATCTGGCGAGGACTCAACCCTCGCACCACCGAACGAGGACCGGCCAAAAAAAAACCAAGTAAAAAAAGTTCATAAAAAAATTAAAAAAATCTTAAAATTTGTCCACGTCAACTGATCGTGTCATGTAGGATGGACAGCGTCCAGATTAGCGATTTTCAATCAAAATTAGCTGGATAGACAGAATGATACCATTAATGCAAAAGGTTTAGGATTAAATTGGTGCAATTGAAATGTTTATAACTAAATTGGTACTAATGCAATATATCTATGATTTTTTTTATACTTTTTCCCAGTACAAAACATATACTTAGAGAAACACTAGATGTGGTTAGAAATCTTACTAATAAAAACTGCATTCCAAGTTGACATGTTGGAATAAATAAGATACAAAGATGGAATGATCAGCTTACCTAAGCGCAACTCAAAAGGGAAACTGTCAAGTCGCTTGGTAAAGCAATTCCAAATGATAAATCTGAATGTACATTTGCCTTTGCCTAAAGCTATGCCGTTATCCCAATATAAAATTCGATGGTGGGGCAAGAGAATGAAGGAACACGCCACATCAAATGAACATTTTTTTCCTCCATGCTTGTCCCAAGACCCTACCTCTTTTGTCCCCATCTATAACTCCCATTAACCACCTTATCACCCTATGATCATATTCGCACCTCTCTCTCTCTCTCTCTCTCTCTCTCTCTCTCTATTTATACCCACTCCACATTTGTTGCCATGCTCAATCTGGTACCCCTCTCACTCTCCTTATCTTTAGAACCTAACCTTAAGGATCATGTCCTTGCCTTCTTTTTTCCTCTCCAAGCCACCCGACTTGTCTCTCCCCATCATTCTCCTCGTCGTAGTTGGGACGTTTGCACCTTCCGTTAGTGCACAGGGTCCACCTTCGCCTGGCTACTATCCAAGCTCAAGGTTTGGCTCCATAGGGTTTGATCGAGGGTTTAGGAACCTGTGGGGCCCTCGGCACCAAAGGCTAGACCGGGGCGTGTTGACTATATGGCTCGACACCAGTTCAGGTCTCCTCATCTTGATTTCCTTGCTACCGTGGTGTTATGAGATCGCTCGGGATTGTCGGCGCATATACATAACAGTCCAGCCTTCTTCTAACACTATACACTATTTAGAACATTTAGCTGCGGTTTCATAAATTCTTAGATGGCATCACAGGATGACACCCTAAATTCGATCCTTTCTAAGCCTCCATGTATCCCCCTCTATTATGTATGTCCATGTCTAACCATCGACAAGTCAATGGAGGTTTAAAAATGTTACAGTATCCAATTAAGCATTTTTCTAACAGAGTAAGCTTTTGGAGTAATTGGACGTGTTTCTACAGAATTTCATCAAAAATAATCCCAACGTGATATAGTAAACTAGGGTAGTGCACCTTATTTTGTAGACTTCCATTTATTCATATATACCGATTAGAAAAAGCTACTCAATTTCCTTTTTTGTCGTGGAAACAGGAAGTGGGTTCAAGTCTCTTCACCCATATCAATCTGGTTACGTCAGTGCATCCATCAAGCTACAACCTGGTTATACTGCTGGAGTTATTACCTCTTTCTACGTAAGAGCTAGCATAACACATACATCCTATACTGCTGAAGCTTATGCACAGCTTCTAAATCTCCTTCTTCCTATCCACAAGGATAGTATTATAGCAAGAGTACTGGGAAATCTACCTTAGAAAGCGTTTCTGACAGATAAATGAATTCTTTTTTTTTTTTTTTTGGATACCATCAGCTCTCCAACAATGAAGCCCGCCCAGGCAACCACGACGAGATCGACATCGAGTTTCTGGGAACAACACCAGACAAGCCTTACACTCTTCAGACAAACGTCTTCGTCAGAGGAAGTGGGGACGGAAACATCATCGGAAGAGAGATGAGGTTCCACCTCTGGTTCGATCCCACCAAAGATTTCCATGACTATGCCATTCTGTGGACACCCAGTGAGATCATGTCGGTCTTCTTCTTTTCCCTCTCCTTCAATGTTCAGACTACCGGTTCCGCAACTTTTGGCGTTCTTTGAAACGCGATTAGCATGATTTATACGTATGAGAACAGGTCTCAATGAGATAATTCAGTACGATCTTATTCATTGAAACCGGAGCTTAATTTGGCAGATTTCTGGTGGACGACGTACCTATCAGGAGGTACCCGAGGAAGAGCGACGCGACATTTCCCTTACGGCCCATGTGGGCGTACGGATCGATATGGGACGCGTCGTCTTGGGCCACCGAGAGCGGCAAGTACAAAGCGGACTACCGGTACGAGCCGTTCGTGAGCAGGTACGCCAACTTCAGGCTCAGCGGGTGCACCGCCGACGGGTCCGCCCGCTCGTGCGACCGGCCATCCGTCTCGCCGTCGGGAGCCGGCGGCCTGAGCCGGCAGCAGTACTTGGCGATGAGCTGGGTGCAGAGGAACCACATGGTGTACGACTACTGTGCGGACCCCAAAAGAGACCACACCCTCACGCCCGAGTGCTGAAAAGGAGCTTCGGAATTCGGACTTGGAGGTTGGTGAGATGGGGTCCAACAAGCTTTGCCCCGACAAAGATCCGGGTTGAGCGTCCATGCCTTCAAGAATTAGAAAGGTGGTATTATGTGGACGATGGAACGTATTCCATTCCATAGTGTTAATTTGATCTGGTGGTGAACTTATGTGGACCAAGTCCTCAAAGAGGAGGGATATACGTACAGGTATACGTATACGTATATGTGGCATCTTCTATAGGGAAATATGAAGAAAATTATGAACTGAAGAAGCACCTTAGGATTGAGCCTGTCGACTGTGGAGAGGACTTCGATCTCAATTAATATCAGATTTGCTAGTGAAATTAAGTCAAAATGAAGAGAAGATTCGGATTTGAATGTGGATAAGCCCAAGGCCCATAAGCGGAAGGTTGAGCAAGGACATAAAGATAAATCTAATTAATATGGAACGGTGAATAAGAAGCCGACCTTAGCTCAGTTGGTAGAGCGGAGGACTGTAGTGGGACCATCCAACAGCATATCCTTAGGTCGCTGGTTCGAATCCGGCAGGTCGGACTTTTTTATTTTTTGTTTTTTTTTTCAGTTGCTTCTTTTTCTCAAAAAGATGAGTAGCGTTGTCGGAGTTTTAGGGGTCAGCACAAGCAAAGACGGCGTAGGCTCTCTCTCTCTTTTTTTTTTGTAATGCTGGTTTCATTTCATGGGCCCATCATATGTGGTGCAAAATCCATAGAGCTCTTTCTGCATGGGCCTATCCCCAATTGAAATTGACCCGTCCCAACACTTACATTTGGCGATAAATCATCAAAATACGATACATATACCGAAAAAGAAGAGAAGAAATTCGAAACTTCCACTTCTAGATACCATGAAAATATATATGAAAATGATGTCTTCAAATGAATAATAATAATAATAAGGGTATTTCACTAGTATCGTAAATCTTTTTACGGGTTCCGACTCATTTTGCATCCCTAATTTGATCCAAAACCTACTAAGACACTGCCGAAGCATAACCAAATTTCCTCGACACGAGTTGAGGGACTGTCGGAACGGCTCGATGGACCCGCCATCGCCGGCGCCGGCGCCAGTGCCAGCGCCAACTCTCGCTGAAAGCCCCAAACGAAAGGGAGTTTCCCCGGTCCATTCCGGTCCCTGAAAACCCATGGGACCAAGTCGCGGGCGCACCGATCCGACCTACTTACCTGTCGTGTCGTGTAAATGGTCATGTCGGGCCGAGTCGCTTACGCCACAACATTATCAGACTACTGATGAAAGTCCTGGAAGTTTTTGTACCCGGTCGGTCCCGTTATCAGCACTACAAGCATTCCCTGGACAAATTTAGGGTCGGGGATTCCCCCCCAACCCCCTAATTAACAAAGTAATTAGTGATTCGATCGAGACCCGTGACCCGTGACCACATTCTGACACCTCCCCCCTGCTCCAGAGCACCATTTAAAGTCCTGACACCCTGTCACGTTGCTTCCTTCCCCCCACTACCATTTCCGTCCTCTCTTTTTATCTTTAATTTCCTCGAATTTCTGTACGACCAAGGGGAAAAAAAAAACGACTTTTCATAAAAAGGCGCCTCCTTTCCCAGTTTTTTGTCCCACTCACATTCCCAATAAATCCTGAGGTCCAAATCGAACAAGTTAAAGACTCATCTCTCTCTCTCTCTTAAGGGCTGAGCATTCGAGATTTTACATTCTGGACCGCCTTCTTTGCTCGGCAAAGATTTTGAATCCGAGACCGGAAAACAAACTCCGGTCCCCTTTTTGGTTTTAATTAAACTTCTCCCCGCGACACAAGCTTAGACAAAAATCGCATTTGTTTTCCTGTCCGCCTCCCTCCCTCAAAGAATTAAGATATATTATCCACACATAATGATAATGAGCTCGATCACATGTACAAACAAGTGACATTACTTTTATGTTCCCAAAGATGCCCCTCCCCTTCCTCCAACGCTCCCAGCCTGTATGTACAGTGTCCCTCCCCTCTAATCATAATATCTACGTCGTTTGTGAACAAAAAAACTCTCTTCTTTTGACAAAACAAAAAAAAATATATATATATATATATATATATCCAAAAAACTCTTGTACTCTGCCCGATTTCAGACAAGTGGGGCCCACGCCCGGCCATTTTCTTCGTACTAAAATTGACTTCGGGGCCCCACTCCCTGTCTCTCTGCACAATGCAAAGAGCTGCTGCACAGCTGTCTCGCATTATCGTCTTCCTCGTCCTCGAGGGAAGATCATCCACGTCGGACAAGAACCCGATGCCCAGCAGAGCTGGCTGGCGCCCAGGAACAGGAACGGAATTTTTCCCCATCCCCTCCCCTCCCCTCACTCAGAAGCAGTTGGCGCTCCTCCTCACTGGCTATAAGCCCTGCTCCTCCTGTGCGACCGGTCCAGCTTCTGGACCAGGGACAGCAGGACTTGCCACGTGGCGTCGCCGTACTCGACGCGCTCGTTGAACAGCAGGGCCCGCCGCACCTCCGGGCTCCACAGGTTTCTCTGTATGGCGTTCAGGTTGGTCGAAGCCACGCGGTCCAGGATCGCCCCCAGCTTCCCCGCGTCCCGCTCCGCCACCGTGAGCGATATCTCCGGCCACGGCACGGCACCAGGGAAGGGCAGGCGGATGCCATCGGCGATGACGACGGGGACGCAGCCCAGCACCACGGACTCCACCAGCCTCGGGCTCCACGGGGCCCACCCGAGCGGGCATAGGCAGAACACGGACCGCACGATCTCCGACTGGTAGCCAGCGAACCTATGCCGCCTGAGGTAGAACCGCCGGTCACCACCGTACTTGTGCCAGATCACCGATCTCACCGCCCTGGAGAAAGGGCAAAAAAAAAAGAAATGAAAAATCGACATTACACATCAGCACACAACATCAAAATGCTAAACATTCACTTTGGTCAAACTAAAAAATCTCAAAACATTCACATGGACAGATCTTGAGAATCTTGGCCAGGTAAGGACACGTCAGATTGAATACCATATTTCAGGAAATGATTACAACTCAACAGGATTGGGTTCTTAGCTTATAGATTCAGCTGAGGGTCATATACTAATTTCAAAAGGGTGGTGCAATGATTAGGAGTTTGATTAGAGCGAAATGAACTTGTAAGAGAAGGAATCATTTACTTGCTGTAAAAGCGACCGCTGATGTTCTTGGGGTGGACTTCCATTTTGCCCCTGAAGAAGGCCCAGATGTCCCGACCGCCGTTCCCCGGCGACGCCTCCAGCGTCCTCCGTAAGCTTTCCGGCGGAATATAGGGCGGAATCACCACATGCTCGACGTCCTGACACGGGTGGTCGTAGTTGACCCCGAACGTCTGCAGTATGATGGACTTCTTCAAGAATTCTGGCACCCCATCTGCAATGGCTCGATCCTCCTACAGGAAAAATCAAGAAATAACCCACCACAGAGTTAATCATCAGCTAAACCAAATTGATGACCCAATAAAACGTTCAAAACACGGGGGAAGAACGAACTTCAATCCAAAGTTTCCAACTTTTACGAAGGATGAAGTGTCAATCGCGACGATTTGCGTACATTTATGACTAATAGCTCGGGATGCGCTCGTGTCGAAAGAAAAGGACAAAACCATTTTGGGTTTTTTTTTTTTTCTTGGGGGTCGTTTACCATGGCGTGGAAGCAAGCTCCGTAATCGTGAGAGGCGACGAAGACGTGGTCAGACCCGAAGTTCCGGTTCCAAAACAGGTGCTCCGACGAAATTAGCTGCACGGCGGAGAGCAGCAGCGACCTCGCGTGGCCGATGGCCGGGAAGCCATTGGTGGTGCTGAAGTTGCAGGACACGTACACGGGGACGAAGAAGAAGTCAGCTTCCTGAGGGTCGAGCGTCCGGACGTCGCTGGTCAACAGAGCCCTGTGGATCGCCACCTCCGACGCGAACAGGTGAGTCCTGCATCGCTCGTTCGATAGCCATTCGGAGTTGTACTTCGGCGGCAAATCGTAGACGTATATCTTCAAGCCCCTTAACTCTGCAAGAAACGAAAGCAGAGATGGTGTCAACATGGACAACTGCGGAGGCAGAACAGGGGAAAGGGGGAAAAAATCGAGACTTCAGCGGTTACCAACCTTGGTCGATCTTATGTTCTTGCGAGCGTGTGGAGCTACTATTACTAAGCGATAACGATGACTCGAAGAGCGCGCGAGAGGAGTGAGTCGACCCGGAGCCGGCAAAGCTAGTGGCATGGAGAGGGCTGAGCCTCTGCTTGGGGCTTTGGCTGAGGAGGTAAGAACTAAAGAAGTAGAAGGAGAGAGAGAGCCAGAGGACCCACTTGTAATATCTACGGAATAAGCTCTTGTCTTGGGCTTGCCTCTGATGGTGCTTGCCGTTGCTGTGCAAGAACCTCATCCTCACGTAGAAGCCCCTGCTCTTGGTAGGTGGTCTCTTGAGCTCCGCCATATCTCATTTAATAGCCTGTGAAAACACCAAACAAGAAATTGGAGATCTTGACGAAGAAGGAGAAGAAGATGATGATGGTGATGATGAAGGGCGAGCGTCGAAGCTGGTGAGATGGGGCTTTCGGGTTCTGGTGTTCCTGTGCTGGCGTAGAGATTAAGGTACAGTGATGGGGTTCTGTTGGCGGTTCGTTTTTCAATCCGGGAATAAACAAAAACAGATGCTAACAACTGCTTTCTGATTATCTTTTTGCCGATCCTTCTGCCCGTTCGATTGTTTAATATGCTGTGGGGTGGGTTTGGTCGAGTTCTGGTCCTGTCGCAGTATTAAGACCCAGGACCCGTAGATGAAGAAGAAGCAGCAGCAGCAGCAAAATTATTAAATGAGAGAGAGAGAGAGAGAGAGTGCTCAGAGGTTCACACGGCGGTGGTGATGGAACAGAGTGAAAAACTTTTGACAGAGAGTTACAGAGGCCTCCTCGGTTTCTATGCCATTTTTCGGGTCCTTGTTGCCCCCGTACCCCAGAGAGTTTAACGATCCAATGGGAATTTCTGGCGACGAAAAGCAATTATCGATTTTTTTTTTCTCAGAGCTTGTTGGGCCATGTTAAAATTAGCAAGAGTAATTTTCGTGAATTTATTTACATGTTTAGAACGTTAGTAGCTGAAAATTACGAGGGTTATCGAAAAGATTAATTTTGAAAATTTACTGAAATATTTGAAAGGTTATCCACTCTAAGAAAATTACCACAATGTCAAAAAGTTACCATCGCTAACGAGAAATTAGTAACACAGACAAAATTACAGCAATAACTGATATAATTGGAGAATTATCATCGTAAAAAACTCTTGAAAATTATCAAAGTAGGTGAGTTCTGCGATTATTAATACATTTGAAAGCTACTACTACAAATAGAAAATGAAAACACTTTAGAAATTGCCATCTCGCGAGTTAAAAAAGAAATTTTGTTTGTCTGTTTAGGGAGATATTAACAAAAGAAAATTAAACAAACAAATGTGAACCTCTTTGAGAAAAAGCCTGACGTGAACTTTCAAACACCTTCTAGAAAAACGACCATCATTAACAAAATATTATCATCGTATTTTGAGAAGTTGGCATCGCTAATGATATATATCAAGAAATTTGAAAAATTACCATTATCGACGAAAGAAAATCATAAATCATGAAAGAAATATTTGTATATTAACATACTAATTTGCATAATTTGGCTATCTTATGTAGGTTCTTTGTTAATTGTATTTGGGACTTATTTCATATACCACTTCATCTATACACAAAGATCATCGTAATAAGTACCCTAAAAGCACTTGCCGAGCATATTAAACATAAAAATCTCTCGATTTTACGGAGGATTGATTGCACAGATAAACATTCTAGAGCTAATATTCTAGGGTTAAATGTGTGATATTTTTTAACACAACATAAAAGTCTTAGCACAGAGGATCTCTCGATTAAAATACTTCCATTGAACACATTACCATAGGATTTTCCTTTCAATTTTGGAGCATATGCCAAGGACCTTTCTAAGACTCTAATTAGTTTTAATCAACGGTGTCTTGTGTTGTTGATCAAGCTCGTTCAGTTTAATTCAAGGCCGTGTGAATACATGTCATCATTCACGAGCTTAGAATGACGACATCTAAGCTCGCGTGGATTACATGGTTGATTACGGAAACTGGTAGAGCATCACATATTAATAGAAAAATAACAAAGCTTATGTTGTGTTTAAGAGAAAAATGATCAATAACAAAGCTCGATTTTGTCCCCCCCACCATCGCTTACATATTTCTATTTTTTGCCGATACTATTCACGTACTTCTGAGTAAAATCTAACTTTGAAAAGACCGATTACCGCCCCTCCTCACGAGCCCATCTTAACCTCCTAATTAGGGTTTATATGGTTTGATCTTTAGTTTATTTTGAAAAGTAGAGACATGCAAAGGATCATTGAGTGAAAGATGATCGTGGGTCTTCAAGAATAATCTACAATGCAAATCAAATGCAAGCACACGCCCTACGGACAAGATTTCTAGCTCACAATTATATTTAAAGCATTTGGAATGTCGGATCAAGAAAAATTCAAATCGTGGATGCAAACGAACTAGAAAAAAAAAAAAACAGAATGTGAAAATATGGCAGGTGGGGGTCACGTGATAAGAATAGAACAGAAAGAACTCCTTTTCGGACAAAATTCTGAAAACACGTGATCATATTTATGACTACATCGTCCTCCTCGTCTAATTCGATTTCTCAGCAAATTATGAAGGGAAAAAAAAAGGCAAGAGATAATTTACAATTTCTTTTTCTTTTCTCCTTTTTTTTTCTGGGCCTCCCATTGATAATATCCTTTTGTGGGGGCTGGGGGCCAATCGGGTGATGGAGAATAAATGCAAAATTTAATGAAAAAGAGGTAGGCAGAAGGATCAAGATTGTTGACCGGAGGAGCAGGTCAACGCCAGCCAAAATTGAGTTCGTCTAATCTTATGGGGAGGTCAGCCTAAGAAAAGCATGCGTTTTTGCTCGAGAACTATCAAATGCTCCCAAAAAAAATAAATAAGAACGTCATCAAGTTCTAGGACGGCTTTCCTTTTCATGCCAACAGATCAATCAGCCAAAACACAGGTTAATTTCGGTTGAAAGAACGAGGTACTAAACATTGTTAAATGGGTAATTGTTCCTTTTCGGTTTCGGGAAGTTTTCGACATATTTCGATTTCCCCATTCTTTTCCCGCGACATGTTGTCCTCGGGGGATTCACAGCACATCGCATGCTCAATCGAAGAGAAAAGGCAAGAAAGTTACCCGTCGAATGCTTCCATGACGTATTTCGTCGAGATATCCGAATGGAATGAGCAGAGACGCGTTCGAATTCCTATTGAATTTTTTTTTTTTTCCCAAAGCAACCATTGTGAGAGGAGCGAAATATTCTTCCTATTCGCAAATGAAACTGCAAAGGCATGGATTCAACGGTGAACTGACCTGATTTCCCTCCCCTTCAAATTCGAGACCGCATAGGGAAAACCTTCGAGGCCGAGGGAGAGTCTGAAATCCCGTGGCTTTAGCTTGTGCTTTTGTTTATAAACGGTAGGGAGTCATCTAAATTCAGCCATGAAGCCGACTCTCCAAGTTGTCGAGGTTGGCAAGAAGCCAACTCACCTCGTCATTCATCGCCAAAACCCTCGACGTCCTCGCAAAATTCCTAACCAAAAGATGCAAATATTACCCTCGCCGAAATAACTCGGCTCCGTCGAAATCCAGTTTCCGTCGAGGGCCGAAAGTTTTCCCGGGATAATATGCGGATCTCCGGGTTAAAAACTCCTTTAGCTCATCCAGAATCATTTTCAGCTTGTCAGCTTGTTGTGTTATCTAGTTGAATGGTCTATCTTATTCACCCTTATACAATTACAAGCTCTTCAAAATAGTCTGGTCTTATTAAGAGCGGTTCCATGGACCCACCCGGGAAAGAGACCGCGTTCGGTCCAGTTCTCTGGTGGGTACATGGAACTATTGGGCCGTTCCAGGTTCCAGGGTGGAAATTCCCACATGATATCGTCCAATTCTCAAGTAAGTCTGGAATTATTGCGCGGTTCCCGATTCCCATTTTGTGGAACCGGCTCTAAATAGGCATTTTTCGATTTTAGGGTGGGAACCGCGCGCCTTACCGTGCTCATCCCTATTCCCAAGGGTGTCGATTTGGTTCCCCATTCCATAAAACTAGAACCGGTGATTTTTGACCCGATTCCGGTAGTAAATCAAAGTGTTTGAACCGGGCTGAGTTTTTTTTTTTTCATTGTGTAAACCTAATAATTCACCGGTTATTTTTAATTTCTTAAAATAAATCAAAATATAATTAATATATTATAAAATATAGTCTACGATGCTCATCCCTCTTAATAATCCATCGATTTATTGGACCTCCCGGGAATTGACTAGACTGGTCCCAAGATCATTCAATTTGGTTCCCGATTCTTGGGTAAAACCAGACTGAAAACCTATCCCCTTTATTGTTTCCTACAAAAGACCCGAGAAACAAAAACACTTGTCAATTTTAAGCGTACTTGTTAGACAAAATGAATCATGCAGCACAATTATTTCGACTTTTTGGTAATTTGAAAAAAATCCTAAATTTTATTATTTTTTAGACTTAAATGTATTAATCGACGAAAATCGATTATCATTGTTAAAAACATTATTTCTATACACTTTTTTATTGACAATGAGTACATTTTTCATTGATGTGTTTTCCTAAATTATGTAAATGATCTAAATTGGGATTATTTGTTTCAATTTTTCATTTTTTTGTGAAGTAAATGGAGCCAATCTTAGCTAGGATGTGATTCACTTTTAACTTCTAAAAAGACATTGATGAGATTTCTACAAAGTGAAAGAGACGAATATAAATCGAGTTTCATCTCTCGGATCTGATTTTCCTTTTCAAATCCAACCATTTGTTAGGATTAAAATACATATTTTCAATAATTACAACTCACATATTGTTGAAAGTTGCTATCTAATTGTGTATCTTTTGTCTTTCCAATAACATCTGTCGGGAAAAGCGGGGAAAAAAAGAAGACAATTTGGTAACCTATGGTAGAAAATTTGTGAATTACAACTTTGTATGCACAAGTTCATCATGAGCATGACACCTCCTAAGTCTTAATAGTGAATTCCAACATACCTAATACCAACGTTTTCCCAAATCACCAAACACTCGCGATGTTTACAACACAAATCAACTCTAAAATCCACTTCCTTCGTGCATTTTCCAATAAATAGTCGACATGTCCATCCGCCTTATTCCATCGACGGTCGTGTTTCAATTCTTCTTTTTTCTCGTCAGATAAAGATTTGAAAACGCGATTCCGGTTGTCCTAACTCCTAAGCATAAACTTACCATTCGAATTTTTCCCAAGGCCCTAGTGTTAGAGCGTCGTTTTCAAGTTGCAATCGAGTTTTACTTGCCCGAGTTGCCAAACCTTAGGTAAAGATGTTGAGTGGGTTTGGCAAAGCTACGCTTTGTGATCAAGAAAGTGGGGACGCGTGCGCGTCTGAGGTTGACTGATCTGTTCTTCCTGCTTTGTCTTCCTTGTCTCGAGCAGTTCTCGTCAGATTGAATTAAATTAGTCTAATCTAGATTTTTTTTTTTGACTTTTCAGTGGGTGACGATTGACGAGGCCAAGTGGGATTGGCTTCGTGTCCAATGGAACAGTAATTAATGGAATTTAGACCAGTTCATTGTGGGGCCACTGGTGGTCTCCTAGGGAACCATTTTCAATAAGACACGTAAGCGCACGTAAGTACGGATTTTCATCATGTAAAAAAGAGACGACCTACCTTACGACGGATATTTTTTTTTTTTGGTTGGTCCGAAGGAAGATTTTCATTTCACATAATAAAAAAAAGAGGTACATAATTTTTAGACAAAAAAAATGCAAATTTCGCTTAGAAAGTAAATTTAAAAGAAAGATCAAATCGGTACAGTTTGTGCAGAAATTTGCTCATTTCACAAAGACGTCATAGCATTAAAGCACAATTAGCGACAAATCATCGAATTTCGTATCGTCATTAGTGATGAGCATATGCCGAGATATTCCTCTGCAGTAGCCTACGATTTTGTCAAAAGACGACATATTTTATAACAATTGGATAGTATATTTTGGGGCTAATTCGATTGCATATCCTCTTTTCGAGTACACGTGTCACCCATACGGCAGTGAACGTGTAAAACAAAAAAAATTATATTTTGACAACGAAATTAACAGTAATCCAACACATCATTTGACTGAAATGTTGTTGAATTTGTGATGGGGTAGGTGAATGTGAACGAATGAACGATGGGATCCAAAGTCCAAAGGATTGTGATGGTGGGAGAGGTCCTCTTCAAAGAGCCGCCCCACTGCACATCAATCCTTTTTCCAATTAATCCCCTTAAACAAGGAAAAGAATTTGTTAGAGAGCGCAAGCAGAAACCCGATATTTTTCACCTATAGAGATCGTTAAGGGTGAACCTAGTACTAAGCTTGTTAATCTATCCAATTGGACTCACATTCGCTACAAAGCTTAAGCCAATGAATTATGGACTAATTAGGATATATTTCTCTCTACATCATTCCAGATCTCCAATGTGGGATTTATCTAATACAATTCACACGTGCATCCTAACAATCTCCCCCGCACGTGTGGACTTATGCTCTCCCTTAATTAAGTATCCTTATGATATCTTTATCCAAACCAAACTATTAAGTCTGCCACCGGAGCATTGTTACACCGCAATGTTCACCGCCTGTAAATTACGCTTGACTTCATCCACCAAACACCGGAACAAATTTGGAGCCCCCACTTCATTGAACCATCGATTCTAATACAACTCACATGCGCATGATAACATAAATCGTAATTTTGCTTCAAGCTCCACCACTTATTGTTCCTAAATTAGCAATCTAGTTATATGTAAATACAATACTCGTGCATTTCCAACTTTATGGATAATCACATTTTCTCCCATAAAGGTGGCAACGAAACCGTTTTTTTTTTCTACATCTATGACGATCCCCAAAGCGAATGCATCTTATCAATATATAAATGATGATTATCCATATGATTTGATACACGTGAACCAAAAGGGAAAATTTAATCTAAATCCGACTCGAGCGGGGCAGTCTAACCAAAATGAGATGAACCTAATTAGGACGTGAGGCCAGTGTTACTGCTTGGGTAATTAGATGATGGAACATGGAGGGTCCACATCGAGTCCATCACCTAGTAACATCAGATGGCACGACGTGTGGTTTATGTCGTCGATGGTTTTCTTCATGGAAGCAATGATGGAGCTTTGATTGGAGTGGAGCTTGAGATTCGAGATTTTAATCATTTTAGATTTGCAATCCAAGCGCCGAAATCAAGTGCAATAATAAGAATGTTTGCTCTTCACTCCACACAGGAGCTTGTCCAGATTAATTTCTTAATCAACGATGTAGCTCCAACTCTTTATCGAGTAGGACCCTTGAACCTTGATATCTAAAAACGCTTCTAAAAGGGGGGAAAATGTGAGCAATGATCATTAATCATTAATGTAATGAGGCTCACATCATGAAAAAATTTAGATGTTCTTGCTCGTATATTTTCTTATCAATGAATAGATCTCTTTACTTATACGAGCATCCAAATCCGGATCAATACCGACAAAAATACCGTCTTGGAGTATCTATCAAGTGTGTTAATCAAGATAGACTGCTTCTCGACCGTAAATGGGTTTTAGACTATACCCGCCGAACGCATTTTGAGAAAATCAAGATGCGCGCAAAACTTTGTTTCGTTGTTTCTCTTTGCAACTTAGTAGCTAGTTGAAACTAAAATAGAGCACGAATGGAAACCAGGATGAACGACAAATGATTATGTTGATTGATTGAGAGTTTCCCATCTATACTCCAAGCTAAAGGCACGAAAATCACGCATCTGAAAATGAAGTATTGGCAAACCGTCTCATAATTATTGGGATATATCTTTTTCATAAAAAATGAATGATTTGTAATATATTTTTCTGAAAATAATCGCTTATATTTCAAATAACTACGCCTAAATATTTTCATAGACGAATAATTTTTTTTTCATCCGTTCATCTTTAGGAAAAATATAAGTAATTATTTGTAAGAAATTCGTTTTCTACGTCATCAATTTTTTGTGAAATAAATGAAACCTCGATCTGATTTTTTTTTTTTTTGAGGGGGGGGGGACAAAATCTGAATCATATTAGGATGGGATGGTAGGTTGGTTTGGTTGTCGACTGTAAGAAGTAAGAGGACGAGAGCAAAACCGGGTCACAGAATTATTTAATGGATGATTGATGGGCCTTTGGTAGTACGTTTGATCAGACAATAGTGGGGCAAACTGAAGTAGTGGACCCATATATATATATGAGGGTTCTGTTGCCAGTTATTATTTTCTTTGCAGTTCACTTTTTAGTTTTGTAGGAAAATTACAAATAAATGCATGAATTGTTGGACCCAGCCGCCTCGCCCCTACACACACACACACACACACAGGTTATACATGTCGAGGGCCGCCGCGTCAATCCACATCACGCACGGCAGTGTGATCGTCGAACCTCGGTGAGGCTCTCGCCATGGCCGGACGTGGCTTGATCTCGTTCGCCCGGCCATGGTGAGGCTCGACCTCACCAGATTTGGGCTGGCGTGGTCAGCCTTTGCACGGCCATGGCGAGGCCGGTGAGAACCTTGTCGGTCATCCTTTGGCCGGTCGTTGGCTCAGTGACCAGCTGGAGGTAAAATGGGGAAGAGGAAGGGGAGGTTGAACAGGGAAGGGAAAATGAAGGGGAGGGGAGAGAAACAAAAGAAAAATGAAAAAAAAGAAAAAAGGAAAAAAATCATAAAAATTTGCAAAAATTATTAAAAATATTGGGTCGTTGGCCGGTCGACATTCATGTCAACATCGGGAGGTCAAAATTCGTCGGATGAACTGAATTGACACAATTGCAAAAGTTTTAGGACTGAATCGGCCAAAAAAAATATGACTTAATTGTCACAATCGCAATAGATTTATAACTTTTTCGGTAACTTCCCGATATTTTTGTCATTTAATTTTATTTTTTGCCCTTCCCTCTCGTCGACCTCAAGAAATATCCGACCCCAATAAGGGCTGGGCAAGGGCGCCTTCGAGGCCAGCAAGGGCCTCGTTTGGACAAGTCAAGGGCTGTCCTCGCCAGCCTCACCCGGGCAAGGCGACCCTTGCCTAAATCTGGCAAGGGTAGCCCTCGCCGGTGGCTGGCGAGAAGGGAAAAAAAGCAAAGAAAAAAAAATAAAAAAAAAGCAAATGATAGCCCTTCATACCTTTATTTAAAACAAGTTCTACTTCATGCCTTTATTTGAGAAAATAAAAGCATTTGAAGTCCCTATTTAGAATTTCCCCTTATTTTTTTAAACCTTTTTTCCTTATTACCCAACACAAAAGAAAAAAACCACATAATGCACTCGCTCTAGTAAAAACAAAATAGTGGGACAAACTTCTATATCACGTCAATGTCCTTAATTGAATCAAACAACATAAGATGATCGTGTGGTGGAAACCCTAAAAAGAAGATCCCTTTCCTTTTGAGTTTGGAGAAAAGTTGGGGCATTTTTTTTTTTTTTTGGGTTGGGTACATTGACCCTACTTGCTTTTAAAGATGGATCGAGCTGTCAACGCATATGTGAACTGTGGCCCTCGCATCTTCAATCGACCCGGAAATGAAACTAGGCGATACACGAATAATAATACGCCCCTATCGAATAAATATCTCAATTTATAGGTTGTATTTGTATCCGTGAATATCTACTTCCTTTCTATGACAGGAAGTATCCAAAAATTTAGGCTCTGAATCTCCGATTAATGTCGATAAGCACCCGTTCACGCCCGCGTCTGTGGGTCCGCCGGTGGCGGACGTGGCTCAATGTTAGCCCGACATCGATGTCCATTCAAGCAAAATAGTTAAGAGGAAAGAGGAGAAAGCATGAAAGGCAAGGCGTGGACGGAAGAAATGGTCATCGTCCTAAATTCAAGTAACAACAACGTCAACGTGTTGTTTCCTACAAACGATCCGAGAATCAAAAACGGGATATTCTTTCTTTCTTTCTTTCTTTATGTGGTCGAATAAAAAAAGGGGGGATATTTCCACTTGTCAATTTTAAGCGCACTTGTTAAAACAGCGGGAATTATCCGGCGGGAATTTATTTCGACTGATCGGCAATTTTTAAAATATTTTTCTGAAATTTGTAAGTCATGTAAATTAGGATTTTTTTTTTGAATTGTTGATCTTTTTGTGAAGTAAACAGAGCCAATTTTAGCTAAGATGTGATTCACTTTTTAGCTTTTAAGAAGACATTGATGAGATTTGGATGAATCAAAAGAGACGAATATAAATTGATTTTCGTGTCTTGGACCCGATATTCCTTTTCGAATCCAATCAACCCTTAGGATAATTTAAAAAAAAAAAACCGATTTTCAGTTAGGACTCCTGTTGAAAGTTGCTATCCAAATCTATCGGAACTAGGAGTTGTTGGTAACCTACGGCAGGAGATTCGTGTACTAGACATTTGGTTTGTACAAATTCGTCATGAGCATGGCACCTCCTTAGTGTTAATAACAAAAAAAATTACTAAAAAAAGTCATAAACCTATTATAATTGTGTCAATTCAGTATTAAACTTTTTTTTCTTATCTATTCAGTCCTAAACCTTTTGTAATTATATCATTTCAGTCCATTCGGCGAATTTTAACTGACCAGCGCTGACGTGCACGCCGGCTGACCGGCGATCGAATATTTTAATATACTTTTTGATTTTTTTTTATGATTTGTTAAATAATTTTTATGTTTTCTTTTTCTTTTTCTTTTTCTTTTTTCCCCTCCCCTCCCCATCCTCTCCCATCCCATCCCACCTGAATTTTTTGGTAATTTTTCCGTTAATAACGAATTCCAACGATCCTAACATGAACTCTTTCCAAATCACCAAACACTCGCAATCTTTCTAACACAAATCGACTTTAAACTTGACTTTCTTCACACATATTTCAACAAATAGACGATATTCCGTCTTATTCCGTCAATAGTCGTGTTTCAACTATTTTTCTTCTTCAAAATGTTAGGACGTACGTGATTCGGATCGTCCAACTCCTAAGCTCAAACTTCCGATTTGAATTTTTCTAGGCTAGTGTTATAGTGTCGTTTTCAAATTGCAATCGAATTTACCTACTAAGTTGCCCAACCATAGATAAAGGCAATGCTATGCTTTGTGATGAAGAAAGGTTGACTGATTTGTTCTTCCTGCTTTATCGTTGTTATCTCTAATAGTTCCCGTCAGATTAAATCAGATTAGACTAAGGCTCCGTTTGTTTCACGGAAAATATTTTTTCAGAAAATATTTTCCCTTATTTTTGGTGTTTGGGGGCAGAAATTAAATGGTCAACGAAAAATATTATCCGGTCAACAAAAAAAAAACCTTCTAAAACTGAAGAAAATGATTTCCATTTCTAAAAAGTGGATATCATTTTCCCTCTCTTGCGTGACTGCTTCTTTCTCTCTTTTCTTCTCTCTCTTCTCATTTCCCAATTTCCCACTCTCTCTCCTCATGCCTCTCTCTCTCTCTCTCTCTCTCTTCCATCGCTGACAGTCTTCTCTCGAGACAATCCCCTCCGCTGCCAGACATGCCCTCGCTATGGCGGATCCTTCCTCTCCCTTGCTTGGCATCTCCCTCTCCGTCGCGGACATTGGTGACAGCAAGGTCGAGCTCCCATCAGTCTCGAGCAAGGCCGAGCTTCATCGGATCCAACGAGGCTCGAAGCTCGCAGATCCGAGGAGGCCAGTTCAGAGAGGCTCGGTCTCGATCGACCGTG
Organism: Rhodomyrtus psidioides; assembly: GCA_021437785.1. Lineage (NCBI taxonomy): Eukaryota > Viridiplantae > Streptophyta > Magnoliopsida > Myrtales > Myrtaceae > Rhodomyrtus > Rhodomyrtus psidioides. The sequence goes on along the minus strand of JAILYB010000024.1, from coordinate 3,822,758 downwards.
GGGGCGTTGATGACCAGGCACCCGTACTCGGTGGCCGCCTGCAGGTCCACATTGTCGATCCCCACCCCAGCCCGGCCCACCACCTTCAGCCTCTCCTTGGCCGCCTCGAACACCTGCCTCGTCACTTTCGTCCCGCTCCGCACGATCAGCGCGTCGACGGCCGAGATCTTCGCGCATAGCTCCTGGGGCGAGAGGTCGTACAGGCACTCCACGCGCCCGTAGCCGAAGAGATTGACGGCGACGCCTCCGCCGACTCGATTGCGGAGCCATTGGTGGACTTCTATGGAAGCCTTTTTCAATAACATTTGTAAGTTCACGTAAATACATATTTTTATTACGTCCATTGTCGATAAAAAAAAAGATAAATAAACGACTTTGTATTATAATTTTTTTTTTGGTAAGAAAAAACTAACTTGCAATTACTGACTATTAAAAGTTCTCACAACAAAACCCTAGACAAGGGGCATCGACACAAAGAAACTCCCAAAGACTTTGTATTATAATTGTTGAATAGTAGCTTTTAGGGGGGATTCGATTGCATATCTTCTTTCAAGTAGAAAATTATAATTTGAAAACAAACTTAGTAATATTTCAATATATAATCAGACAAAATGTTGTTAGATTTTAATTTGTGATGGGGTGGCTGAATGTGAATATAAAGATTTGGTGGGATCACTTGTCAACTGCTCTAAAAGCTTAAGTTATTAGAAGAAAACGTGATTTAATATTTAATTATTCTAACAGTAAACTAATGGAATATGGGATCCAAAGTCCACATGATTGTGATAGTGGGAGAGGTCCTCTTCAAAGCGCCGCCCGAGTGCACATCAATCCTCTTTTCCAATTATTTCCCCGTGAGCAAGGACAGAAATCGTGATTTTGCTTCAAGCTCCACGTCTTATTTTCACTTGATTAGCGGTCCAGTTATCCACAGATACACTCCACACTCTGTGCAGTTTCGACTTCATGGGTAATCACAGTTCTTCCTATTGAAGGTGAGAACTAAATAGCTCTCGCTGTATTGATGACGATCGCCTGATAAAGCAAACACATCCTATCGATGTATGATAAATCATTGTTTGTACGATTCAATACACGCGAACAAGAAGGAAAAGTTTAATCCAGATCCGACTAGCCCCGAACAATTTAACAAAGAAGAGCTGAAAAAAAATCATGGTTGGCTTTAATTAGGATGTGAGGGAGGTATTATTGCTCGGGTAATTAGATGATGGAACATGGAGGGTCCACATCGAGTCCATCATCACCAAGGAACATCAGATGGCAAGATGTGTGGTTTACGTCGTTGATGATTTTCATAATGGAAGCAATAATGGAGCTTTGATTGGAGTGGAGCTCAAGATTCGAGATGTTAATCATTTTAGATTTGCAATCCAAGCGCCGAAATCAAGCGGCAATAATAAGAATGTTTGCTCTTCACTCCACAAAGAAGCCTGTCCAGATTAATTTTTTAATCAACGATGTAGCTCTAACTCTTCATCGAGTAAGGACCCTTGATAGCTAAAAACGCCTCTAAATGTTTGTGGGGGGGAAGATGATGTGAGCAATGATCGTCAATCATTAATGTGATGAGGCCCACATCATCGAAACAATTTGACGTTCTTTCTCGTTTATCTTGTAGCGTTTATCAAGTATGTTAATCAAGATCGATTACCTCTCCACTGTAAATGGGTTTTGGACTACACCCACTAAACACGTTTTGAGAACTTTAAGATATGCGCAAAACTGGCTCGTTCGCCTTATTACTTCATCGTTTCTCTTTGCAACATAGTAGCTAATTGAAACTAAGAATTGGCGCACCTGTGGAAAGTAGGATGAATGAAAGATGATTCTATTGATTGATCGAGAGTTTCCCGTCCTCGAAGTCTCGACAGACCACATCACAATTCGGATGTACCCGTTTCATAGAAAATAAATGATTTGGAAAATAGTATTTTAATATATGTTTGCTCGTATTTCTTAAAATAATTAGTCGATGAAAAACATTTCATTATTGTTAACAAATCATATCTAATTATTTTCATGGACAATAATAATTTTTTTTTCCTGTTCGTTCAATTTTTAAAAGATTGGAGCGATCATTTTTAAGAAACTTATTTTTTACATTATTAATTTTTTGCGAAATAAATAGAGTCTTAGGCTACGTTTGTTTCACAGAAAATGAGCGATTTAAAAAATATTTTTCGAAAAGTGATTGCTTATATCATTTAGAAAAATTAATTAACGAAAAATATTTTTATCATCGATAACAATCTATGCCTAACTATTTTCATAGGCGATAAAAAAATCATTTATTCATTTTTTCAAGAGATATAAACGAAAAAAAATAAACGATTACTTTTTTTACAAAAAAAAATAAACGATTACTTTTTAAAAAATATTTTTCAAATCACTCATTTTTTTTTGAAACAAACGGAGCCTTAGTTGGAAACTTATTGGGGTTGGATGGTTGGTTGGTTTTTGGACTGTGCGAAGTAAGAGGACGAGCAAAACCGGGTCACCTAATTATTTAATGCATGATTTGAATGATGATCGATGGGCCTTTGATGTCCGTTTGATGAAACTATGGTGGGGTAAATTAGAGTACTGGGCCCATAAAAAAACGAGGAACCTTGGGGTCCGGTTGCCGGTTATCATTTTCTTATCATCCACTTTTTACTGTGAATTTTTTTTTTTCACCTTTTTCCTACTATCCAACACAGAAGAAAGAGACCACGTAATGCACGGTGAACAAGAGAGACACCCTCTCGAAAAGCACTCGCTATGAGAAAACAAATTAATGGTGGACAAGCTTTTAAGGACATATTTGGTAACGAATCTGATTTTGTTCTCCGAAACAAAAAAATGATAAACCTACCTATTTAGTAATGTAGATTATTCTAATTCTCTAATTCTATTGCCGGAAATAGATTTAGAGTAGAAATAAGAATAAAAAAAGTTGATTCTTTGTTCCAGAATCACTTTTGAGAAATAAGACCAAAAAAGTGAGAAGGCTCATGGAGGCTCTTACATTGTTCCCTCAACCAAAAAAAAAAAAAAATGGAGGCTCGGTGAAGAACGCTCGACTAGCCAGCTTCCCTCGTTTGACCTCCACCAACCCCCTCCGCCGCCCTCATTGCACGACTCCAGTGAGTTTCGTTTCGTCGTTCATTTCCCTCGTCACCTTGTCATTTTGTCGTTCAGTTCCCTATCGCCTCGTCGTCTCTTTCCCAAGGCTCGCTCAAAGCAGCCCTCGTCGGCCTCGAGCGAAGATCGCCCTCGTCGATCTGGATTCAGCCATGAGCGAGGGTCGCCCCCGCGAGCCTTTTGTTCCCCGATCTGGGTGAGGGTCGCCCTCATGAGCCTTTCCTTCATCTATCTGGGGAGGGCCACTCTCGTTTGCCTCAAGCGGACACCGTTGCTCGAACACCATCCCATTTTGTCCCTATCTTTGCTTGATTGACACCTACCTCTACTTATTTTTCCCATTTGTTCCTTTGTCCCTATCTCTGCTTATTTTTTCATTTTTGTGCAGTTATTAAACGCGTTCGAATTCTCTAAAACTCATTCAGGGAATATAATCAGAAAAAATTAACTCTGAACAGAATTGATTTATTACATTAAAATCGTTGTCAAACGCACCCTAAATGACGTCAATGTCCTTAATTGAAGTAAAAACATAGTCTACTAACACAATTGAGAAAAGTATAAAAAAAAAACGTCATAAATCTATTGCATTGATATCAATTCAGTCCTCAACCTTTTAATTGGACCAATTTAGTCATAAACCTATTCTATTAGTACCACCGAAAATCGCTAACGTTGATGTTAGACGCCCTATGTGGTAGGTCGCACTAAAATAGACATTTCTGAATTATATGTGAATAATTTTTTTGGTTTCTTTTCTTTTCTTTTATGTTCTTTGCTCTCTCTTTTTTCCAAGGGTCCTTAAGCCTTAAGGCCCATCAGCTGACCCTTGCCTAGTCGGAGAGGGCGTCCCGACCCTTGTTCAATTTGCGTGCCGCGACCTCCCCTAGATCGGGTGAGGGTCGTAGTGCTCTCGCCTGGCCTAGAATTCACGAGGGCGGCTCGCGAGCCCTCGCCTAGTGGCCGGCGGCCCTTGCCAGCACTCATGTGAAAATGAAAATAAACAAAGAGCAGAAAAGAAAAAAATTATTAAAGTAACATTAAAAATATATCAATGTTAGCAATTTCCTACCAAAATTAATCATATGAACTCAATTGATACAAGTCCAAAACGATTTAGGACTAAATTCTTATAATTAAAAGGTATATGACTAGATTGATATCGATACAATATGTTTAGGACTTTTTTTGGTACTTTTCCGAACATAATCTCATGTCTCCACAAATGCTCATTTGATTAACAATGTCTTGTCAGCTAAGTTACAAAGTCAGGCATCGTTACAATGATTGTGTGAGAGGAAACCCTAAACGAAGCTCCATTTCCTTTTTGAGTATGGAGAAAGGTTGGGGCATTTTTTGGTCGGGTACATTGACCCTACTTGCTTTTGAAGATGGATCGAGCTGTCGATGCACATGTGAATTGTGGCCCTTGCATCTTCAATCGGGAACCAAATCCAAAGGCACATGGCTTGCCTTTGCCTTTGCCTTTGCTTTGACCCATGTGCCGTTTTTGGAAGTGGGAGCGTGGGACAACATCGAATTGGCCAATCTTTTTGTTTTGGGAAACGGTAAGAAAGGGTGTTCTTTTCCCGTGTGACAAAACAAAACCACTGGACGTGGTTTGGATTAATTCGATCCTTGCTTGGGAGTTAGGCTTGCCCATAATTAGGAAAAAAAAAAAAAAACCGGCTAAGGCTCTATTCATTTTGCGAAAAAAGATAGGACTCAGGTTGCCCTGGGCAATGAATGCTCATTTAGTAGACAACGAACTCTGATTGAATAAAAAGCTTTCAGGTTTGGGACCTTTGTATAGTAAAGAGGCTTGGAGATTTTTGTATGGTCGATTAGTGAGTATCACATCCCGGTCAATCAATCGGTCCGCTGACCCATCATGCAACTTACATGAAAATATTTTTCAAATTTTCCGATGTTTAGTTAACGAAAATAAACTTGTAAAGGAAAGCATATTCTCTTCTCTTTCCTTACTCCACTCCTTCACGTTCATTTTCTCTTTATTTATTTTGTTTCTTTCTTCCTCTGCTAGTCTCTAGTAGCGGTGATGGCTCGAGCAAACCTCACCGGATATGGAGTGGCGAGGCTCGAGCTCGCTAGCCTAGGGCGAGACTAGGCATCGCAAGTGGCCGGCAACCGACAAAGGAAAAAATAAAATAAAAAAAAATTGAAAGAGAAAAAAAGAAAATAAAAATATTTAAAAATCAAATTTTTTTTGTTACAAAAATTTTTCACGTTAGCGCCTGTCGTGTCATGCAGGACGGCTGGGTCTACGTCAGCAATTTTCGACCAAACGACGAAGCATAAAATCAAATGACGGAAAGTATTTTCAAATTCATTTTCAGGTTATATTCAAACACCGAAAAAATATTGTCATTTTCCGTAAAAATGACTTTTAGAAAATTACGTTTTAGAAACATCATATTTTTTTGCGAAACGAATGGATCCTAAACGAGCACGATCTTGAGTTGGTGGGTATTGGCGAGTCTAGCCGAAGGAGGAAACAGCCCGCCTAGACGGGCCGAATACATCTCCAAGCCCACAATCGGACTCTAGTTACTTAATTCAGCCACAAGGGACGAATATGTGTCCTCCAAAGAAGAACATGACATGCGGCAACCTTTTAAGACCAGGACAACAAAGAAGTAGCCTCCGCTAATTCGAGATTAGTCTGCAAATTACGATAAAAGGTAAAATACTAAAAACGGTCGTCACATTTGATCCCAATAACCACCTTTCCCTCCTCTGTTTGCTAAAGCACCATTTTGCATCGTGGGTTTTCATGTTAGACACAATATTGCATCTCACGATGTTTAACACCTAGTCTTAAATACAGAATTACCATTTCTTCTTCCTAAGTTACCCTCTGTTAAGGTTTTTAAACTTCCAATGCTCCAAAAAAACATCCAATAGGAAAACCCATAACCACCCAATCTAGCTTTTTGTCCTTTGGTTGAAAAAAAAAAAACATTTCATTTCATCAAGGACGAGCCCATCGACTGCTAAAAAGGGCTTGGGCACATACAAGATTTCAAATGGTTTTAGGAGGGTTTATTACCCAATTATAGGCTAAAGATCAGCCCCTTTAGGCCGTAACTATGCAGACTTAAGTAGCACCAATTATAGGCTAAAGACAAGCCCCTTTAGGCCATAATTATGCAGACTTAAGTAGCACCAACACCGACATGCGACACAACACGAGACGACATGCTAATACGTTATTTCTAAAAAGAAGAAAACGAGAATTTCGACACATTGGGACACGTATTTATCATGTACTTATAAAAATATCAATAGTGAATTTTTTCTTATTCTTCTTCCGTTACGGGTTCACGATTATGTTTTTTTTTTTGGGCTGGCTGGCTGGATATATTAATATTGGGATGGCTGGGTTGTGACTTAAGTATATATATATTTAATAAATTTATAATTTGACTCCTAATTTAATGAAAATGCTTAAAATTGACCCCGTGCATGTCGAAACAACGTGTCGAGATGTTGGACTCGGGTGTCGCTAGATCCAGACTATCTATCACGACCTAAAAATTGGTTAAGATCGTAGATTAATGGATTATGAGGCTAATTGGATGATTAACATAATACGGACTTTCCCAAATCCTACCAAATCGCAACTTAGGTTAATTCAAATGATTTTAAATTTGGAGTCGCTACTAACTATTTTTGGTAGGTTAGTTAAAAGTCTAAATAAATAGCGAGAGGATTATTATTCCTACGAACCAGAGATTAAGGATTCGAGAACTTGATTACATTAACTGATTAAAGCTAATACCCTTTCGGTACCTTAATTCCATGAGAATCCTAGGTTTGGCAACTTGATTGATCGATTTTACTTGAAGCTTAAATGAGTTTTTTTTTTAATGTTTTCACATTTCAGAATGCATGAATGATATGAAAATAAGATGAAACTATCTAAAATGACAGGATGACATAGTTTCTAGGAAACTATATCTTATGAATTTTTTTAGGAATTTTTTAAGTCTATCAGGAAATTTAAATCATACAAGATATCAATCAATCGCAAAATATCAATCCAATTAGATACTCCAAGATAGCAATCCAGATGAATTGAAGCAATCAAACCATATCTTTTTATAATTAAAAAAAAAGGTATTCCTAAATCTAAAATCGGCTTTTTCAAAATAGGTTCAATTTTTTTTTACAAATTAGGGTTAATTTTTTTATTTACCAATTTGGGGATCGCACGGCAGTGAAAGTGCCACATGGGCCCCGTGCGCAATCCAATTGCCGCAAAGGGCCCATGCCGCAGTCCAATTACCGCACGGGCCCGTGCCACAATCCAATTGCCGCACAGGCCCATGAGGCCATTTTTTTTTTAATTTCATATTTTAAATTTTCTTTTAATTATTTTATATTTACAAAATTTATATTTTGTAAATATAAAATAATTTTTTGAATTTTATTTTTATAATATATTTATCAATAATTAATTTGAAAATTTTATTAAGATATATAATTAATAAATAATTTAGCATTGATATATAAATTTTCAAAAATTTATTGATAATTATGTTATAAAAATAAGGTTCAAAAGAAAAAAAAAATTATTTACATACTAAGTAAATTATTTTGAAGTTTTATGAATATTTTTTTTATTAATTGCTTACGTACTAAATAAATTAATTACATAAATACTAAATTATTTATTAATTATATCTTAATAAAATTTTCAATTAATTATTGATAATTATGTTATAGAAATAAACCCCAAAAATTATATAATATTTACAAAGTTATATAAATATAAAATAATTAAAAGAAAAGTAAACAAATACGATTTTTTTTTTAAAAAAAGGGGCCGCATGGGCCCATACAGCACTTTGACTGCCGCGCGGGCCCCAAATTGGTAATTTGGTATTTTTGTTTTTGGGGACCTATTTTTGAAAAAAAGCCCTGCAAAGAATTTTCCATCCCGTGATTGCAAGGCCATACTTTCCGAATGAAACCTGTCGGAGATGAAATTGATGAAGCAGAAGGTCTTCTTAAGGCTTCGTTTGCTTAGTGAAGGAGTTACAGCCCCGAGTTACAGAAATCGATCGTGGTAAAGGAGACAGAATTTCCCAGGTCTCAGTCCAATATCGATCGGGTCGAAACCAACAAGAACGACGCCAATTTGCTCACCAGCACTGATGAGAGGTAACTGAAAAAAAAAAAAGGGGGGCAGGCGCAGACCAGAAAGAACGTTCCACAAACCAAAATGTTAGCACAAGCTCGAACTTGCCGGTCCGGGACGATTTTTCCAAACAACAATGGTCGCCTTTCCAACGCGGCAGAGCAGACTACCCGCGCCGCGATAAGCAACTGAAAAAACACAAGACCTGACGAAGTTCTAATGCTGATGTATAGACATGGGCGTTGAACGGAACATAACTACAGAGCTTGCTCTTCATCCTCTTTTCTGGTATCGAGTTATATCCATCATCCAACTGACTGGTGAATCTGCCGTGTGAATGCTTATACAGAGATGGAATTCCCAATTCAAAAACTCAGATTATGATATCCCTAAAGATTGAGTTGAGGTTCAAACTTCAAAAAGCCAAATGGGCCATGACCCATTCCTACTATTGTTCAAACACCTACATTTTGATTTACATGGTTTGATGATTTTGATCTCGTCTCGCACGTAAATCGTAGACCAAATTATAGTTGTACTTGTCTGGCCTCGACTCGGAAATGCAAAAATCGTCTCGACTTACCAAGAATCTAAACTCGACAACTTACATAGCACTCATGCACATGATGAAAAGGGGTTAATTTGGCTCTTGATCCTAACATTTCGTGTGATGCAACATTATGATCTGTTGTTACACGACAACTCCGCTCTGAATTTTCTGTCTTTTTCCGTGACTTGATGCCACTAGAAACTAAGAAAAGACTGAACTCTCCAACCACCAGTCCGAACCGCGTTTTGAGTTGTTTTCAATTTGGAGCAAATCCAAGAGCAGCCCATGTTCTCGTAGCTGTTGGATTCCTAATTTTGAGGACATTCGATGGCCGTCGCCCGCCACGTCGTTGTCGTCGCATAGATGGCTAGCAACTCACGAGACAGATCCGCGGAAGGGCTCAGCACGGCTCTCCTTCTTCGTCGACATCGCTTGTCCGTCTAATTTCACATTTCTCATCGCTTTCTCTTTCACGACGGTCTGTGTCATAATTAAATGACGTAAAAGAAGAAACGCTTTAAGAAACAAAAAAAAAAAATCTCAAAAGCCAATCCACGGCTGCTAAATAGTGAATATCTTATCTGACAGTTGTATCACGTCTTAGCGCACGAAAGTTTGGAGATATGAAAGTCACGGGTAGAGACCTTATTTGCCGGTGGCACACGGCCATGGCTTGCTTCTTCGTATCGAAACCGTACAAATTCCTCGTGAAATACTTTGTGCTACGCAACAATCATAGTCCTAAAACTCGAGAGACTAAATTGCCAAAGGTGGCCGTCAAACAACATGCCAAGATATGATTTTTTTTTTCCTCCCTACTTCTTAGGAAGTCCATATTTTCAATTATTCCGTGGAATTCTAACTACCGGCGAATTGAATTAGCCTTCACCGCGTGGGGTCCATCGGAATTCTTTTGTTTTGAAAGTGATGAATATGCCACCACCCACAACCATAGTCAATCAATCCATCAATCATCGTAACAAACCCTCCGGTTGAAGGATGAGAGACTGCCCGGTCCGTACCCCGAACGAACATGTTTTACCCTCCAGAGACTTGAAAAGAATAATTCGGTGCCTCGACTTGTGAAAATCACAAAGAGAAAGTCTCCATCAAAGCTCGTGGGCATGTTAAATTCTCTCTCTCTCTCTCTCTCTCTCTCTCTCTCTCTCTCTCTCTCTCTCTCTCTATTCGAAACTTAAGTCAATGAATCATGTACTAATTAAGATGACATCATTCCTTTCCTGAGATATTCATCAAATGCCAGGAGGCAGTCATCAATCAACTACCGATTCTAATACCCACTTATTCGGATGTATAGAAGAAGTCCGATACCTCAACTTAGAGAGATCGTCAATAGAAAATTCGAGTAAGGGCTAAATAGGCCGCCATTAGTAAATTATTAGTTCTAACACCAACTTGTTCTGATGTACGAGAGAAGCGCGACAACTCAACTTAGAAAATGTTTCGACAAAAAAAAAAGCCTTATAAAATGTAAATGAAAGTTCAACAAGCGGGTCGAACTTTATTTGCTTGATTCATTCTCTAGGACGTACAGAACGGGAAAGATACCAATAAAATCATAAATCTATTGCATTGGTATCTATTCAGTTCTTAACCTTTTAATTAGACTAATTCGATCCTAAATCTTTTTGCATTGGTATCAATTGAGTCCATTTAGTCAATTTTGGATGAAAATTGCTAACGTGGATACCGACCGTCCTACGGGGCACGGTCTGCACTGACATTGACAAATTTTAGTATTATTTTAATAATTTTTCATTTTGTTCATTTTTTTTTTCCTTTTATGGGCTTTACTTCTTCTTTTCTTTTAATTGGCTAGGGAGGATTTTGTTATTGGCCAGAAAGGGCCAACGGCCGACCCTCGCACGCCACATGCGAGGGCCGGCGACACCCTCGCGGGCCACTAGGGCGAGGGATCGCGTGGCCCCTCGTCCAGATCGCTGGCAGCCCTTGTCGTCCAACAGAAAAAAAAAGTCCAAAAAAGAAAAATAGAAAAGAAAAAAGGAAAAAACTTAAAATAATATTAAAATAATATGAAAATGTCCACGTCAGTGCCAACTGTGCCATGTAGGACGGGCGACATCCCTTGTCAGCGATTTTCGGTAAAAATTGATCAGAAGGACTCAATTGATAAAAACGCAAAATGGTTTAGTACTGAATTGATATCAATGTAATAAGTTTTAAGGAATTTTTTTTTGTTACTTTTTCCGGTGCGGAACGCGCATCGACTAAGATTCCACTTGTAGGATGGCAAGCTTGAATTTGTCCCGGATGTTCGGATTTGAAAAATAATAATAATAAAAAAAAAGATCGAGACTGGTAAAAAACAAACCAATCTTCAACTTTTTCTTTGAAAACGCTTTGAAATTCTGGGACGAAAAGGGAGAAAAATATCAATCTGTCATCATTAGCAATACCACGACATTGCCCCCAGATGTTTGAAATTGAAGAGGATAAAACGTGCATTTCACTTGAATCCTCTGTGCAGAGCATGAGATCCTAAAGCTAAAAGCTAAACGTACATTTATTTTGCGAAAAATGAAGGGTTTGTAATTTATTTATTTTACCAAGAACAAGGAACTCTCTCGGCGAATCTAAAAAATATAATTTAGGGTAAATTTGTCATATGTGTATTAATTTGAGGTTTTATGTGCATTTTACTTAAATTGATGTATGTTTACGTTGTCGCTTTCAACGTCGGCGTAAGTTGTCAATCCTTTTCACCCTTAGCATCGCCATAAATGCATTCTCCACGTACACAAAAGTAAGTTGTTCATGAAAAGATCTCGTCCGAAACATACTTAGATCTTATTACCGCGTTTCGAAATCTTGACGATGGAGATGGAGAACAGGTTCGACGCATCGATTTGAGGTGAAGTGAAACATGAGCCGAGATGTGTGCGAGCTCGGCTCAAAATTTAGATACGCCGAGAGAGTTCCTTGTTCTTGGTCAGATATGCCGAGAGAGTTCATGGGCAATTGAAATTGGCAATTGGTGAATGCAACTTGTCTGAAGTTTTGCTGTAGCAATGTTATGGATACTAAACTTGATACGTAACCACCGCTGTGTATTCGAAAGAGGGAGACATCATTGGCTAAGTCATGAAACTGACTGACTGACAACTCATTACCAAAGGATAATTATCCAATAAGTTCTAAATATATTATACGGCGGCCAGTTCATTTCTAAACTTTTCAACTTGGTCAATTTAGATTTAAACCTTTTGATGATTTTTCTATGTGGTCCTACTTGTCAATTTTGGCCGAAAATCGCTAACATGGAAGTTGAGCGTCTTACATGAGACGACCACACTGACATGAACAATTTTTTCAATTTTATTAAAATTTCATGCATAAATATATATATGTTATTTATTCTTGTCTGACATATGTTATTATTCTTGTCTAACATATGTTATTTATTCTTCTTATTTTTCATTTTTATCTTTCCGGAAGAGCCGACGAGAGTCGTTGGGGACTCGATGATGGTTGGTGAGGACCTGCAAGCCCTTGCTAGATCGGTGGAGGTTAGGGCAAGGGCTGCGACGGCCTCACCCATGGCTGGCCGCCAGCCATGTATATGCCCTCATTTTTCATAGAAAAAAATAGAAGATAAAGAAAGAGCGAAAAAAAAAAAACGAAGAAGATTGTAAAATTGTCCACGTTAGCACCGACCGTGTGACTAAACAGTCGGAGCTAATTGAACGGCGACATTAGCTATTTACAGCCAAAATTTAAAAAAAAAAAACATACTAAAGTGATCACATTGGAAGATTCATGACCGAATTGACCGTCTTATAATAAATTTAAGTTTTTTTCCTTGTCAATATTCCTTAACGAGGTGGACTAAACATGGATACGTAACCAGACCACCACTTAGGATTCAAAACATGGAGACATCATCAGCCGGGGCATGAGAGAGACGAGTGACAACCCACCAACAAGAGAGGCTAATGAGATCCACTTGATTCTCTTTGATTGCCTTTCTAATGGAGATGGCCCTCACGCGTATTAAAACAAAGAGTTGGCATCCATTTTGGTTCTCGATTAGGCACCATCCGACAGAAAATTGCATCTGATGGAGACTTCTGGCACTGTTCTCGGGTCTAATCATCCCTAATAATCCGATTTAGATTCTAATAGATGGGATTAGCATATGCGGTGAGTGATCAAACTTGGATTTTGGACCAAAGTTAGAGGTCCGCAAAGACCACACTGGTTGTCTAGTTGGAATGTCATGGCTCGTTGGTGGTCTTCAGCAAGCATATGTTTCTTTTCTTTTTTCCTTTCTTTTTTCGTTTTTGTTTTGTCTTGCCTTTTTAAAGTATTGCAATTCACTGGCATGTGTCCTAGACCTAAGTCCAATTCATTGATCTAGTCGAGAGACAAGTCATCTAGGTTAAGAGTAAATTTTCGATCATTTTTTATCAACTCCGTCAACGGTATAAGATTGTTCTTGCTAGAGGCGATCATGCCAGCGCTGAGGCCCGAACATGGCCTTTAGGTCGAGCCTAATCTGTTGTCCAACGCCGCGCATAATAAAAGAAGTAATATATGTAAATTAGTCGGATTAGGCTAGACTTTCTGACTAAATAGCCTTGCCAGATTCCACTGGCTCGTGAAGGACTTGGTACGCTCTTGGTGGTCAGGTCTATAGTTCTTGCTACTTAATGATGGTACCCTTAAGCTAAACCTGTCAAAATGGGTCGTACGTCCATTTCTTAACCCGTAAATGATGTGATTCATTACTATATTGGTTAGTTATATTCGATAAATGCTTCATAAATGAGTTTAAACATAACATGAGTGCTAAATGGTGCGTAAATGGATCGTACATGGGTCATAAATGGGTTTATAACTTAATTAAACCCAACTCATCTGTCTTGCTCTCTTCATTCTTTCTCGCCCTACTCGATCCCGTGCTCACTCACAATGCACTCGCACCTTGGTTTGATTATGAGTTTTCCTATGCTGTATTAAATATGGAAGTGATTTATGAATATTGATCGAGTCGGGTATGAGTTACAAGATTTACATTGCAATGAATGGGTCACAAATGAATTAAAAAGGTTTGTTTGGCTTGGAACGTTTAGAACCCAATACCCAATCTGATCCACTCGTTTGACAGATTTGCCTCCAACGTAGAAGGTCTTTTTCCTATTTATATTTTTGGCAAGGAGTTATATATTACCAACCTTCTAGAGGCACTTTTCCTCCAATCATTAAGAAAATGCTTCTACCATTATGGCATTTGATTTAGCATACCCGCTAAGGATGAGCTTCGTTGAGACACAACAAATCCAAGTATCTCATCAATCTTGAGAAGATTGCCGAGAGAAAGCTACATTCAGACAACACCCGTACTATCAAATCCAGTTAGACACGCTTTCACTCAAAATCACTCTCTACTGTGTCAATGCTCTGATGAGGGACTTATTTGGACTAGTACCCTTACAGAAGCACTTACAGCAAATCTCCTCCCCATCTGCGAGCCTACTGTGTCAAGTCTCCCATATTTCTGTAATCTAGTTATCCTTCTTGACTAGTTATCGCATTGCTACACCATAAGCCGGACCACGACTCGGCAATCCCGACATTTTATGAGATTTATTCCTTGAAATATCCTATTAGTTACACTAGCATCCATCGGAGGGCCTACGAATCGAACATTAGCTCCAATATCTATTGTCGGGATGGATACGAGCAACGCAATACCTATATTCGATGGAGATTATTGAGAGGAAGTTCGAGTGTGAAGCATTACCAATAAGGGAATCGTTGATTTTAACTGCTCCACACACATGTACTCATCACATGCTTTCACACCCCCCCCCCCCCCCCCCCCCCCCCCCCCCACACACACACACACACACACCGCGACACGTGTGCCTGGCGATACGCTCTTTTCTCCTTAAAATGGAAAGAGCAGAGAGTACCCGACACTTAAGAAAGTTCTGTCAAACCAGTGTAAGAAGTAGACCGTTACCTAATAATTGTTCCCGGAAGGCGTGTTCCAGGCAACACCGACTTGTGCGAAAAGTAGTTTTGCCCTCGCTCGCTCGAGAGCACTGGTCTTGAATTTGTCAACATGGAAGCCCCCTCGCTCTCATTTTTTCCTCTTGAAGGACGACTTTCTCGTGGCGCAGAAGGGTTTTGCGGGGGGATTCCACGACCAGTATTTTGGGCAAATACAGCTGAAAAAAGTTGGGTCACCAGCTTCTTTCTTTGACTGAATTCAGAAAACCCTTCATTGACCTGAGTTGGAAGGGGAGCAGAGGGAATTATGGAAAGAGAATAGCATCTGCTCACCTCTGTTTCTTCAATTCGTTATTTTTAGTCCACTGCTGAGAAATGGACAGCACATGGCCCAACACCCCCATTGTCAACAAACGAATGCCACGAGATGGGTGATTATTACTTTTCTCAATTCTCTCTTTTGTTCCCTCTTGAAGTTTCTAATATCGATTCGTCGCTTTGAAAAAAGTTGGGCAACAACATGCCAGAAGGCTTTCGTCCATATTAGCAATTTTCGATCAAAATTGATTAGATGGACTCAATTGACAAAAGTTATAAATATAGAAAAATTCCAATTAAAGACTTCAAGTGCCTTCATTTTCTTCAAATAAGGGCTCGAAGTGGACTTTGTTTTGAAGAAATGCTTGAAGTGCCCTCTTTGCTTTAAAGAAGGGCCTTGCTGAAGTGCAATTTTCGTCCTTTACTCTCTCTCTTTTTTGCAATTTTTTCCTTTTTCCTTTTTTTTTTGTCCTCTCCCCTCCCTTCTCCTCACTTTCCCCAGCCATCGCCGACATCTGGCGAGCCTTGCTCGAGCCGACGTCGGGTGACCCTCGCCCTCGCTTGGGCAAGGGAAGCCCTGGCCAGGCAAGGGCAATCCTAAGCCAGCGTCTGTTCCATTTTTGCTTCATGTGTTTTTCCACAAGTGGTCATTCCTGCACCTTTCCCTCATTGAGCTACAAACCTCAGCCATACCATATAGCCCATCCGGTGAGAGCCTCTCCAGTACATAGTCCAAGGTCTTCATGCATGTCCAAAAGGGAAAAACTTCTCCTCCCCAGGAAAGTCCTCAATTTGCAAGACTTGAGATGCACCGATTGTCATCTTCTTAATGCCCTCGCCTGGCCGGGGCTTCCCTTGCCCAAGCGAGGGCGAGGGTCGCCTCGACGCCAATTTGGATGAGGGTCGCTTGCCAGATGTCGGCGAGGGATGTTGTCGCCTGAGGATGGCTGGGAGGGGAGAGAAAAAAGAAAAGAAAAAATAGGAAAGGAAAATAGAAAAAGAAAAAAAGAAAAAAAAATTGCAAAAAAAGAGGTTGCTATGACCTCGCCCAGGGGCCATGGATGAGGCCTTTGTGGGCGGCAAGGGTCGCCGGTGACCTCGCCGGAGCAAAGAAAAATCGAAAAAAATAAAATAAAAGGTTATTAAAAATTATTCAGATCAGCGTCGAGTTGGCCTCTATGGTAGGATCAGCCGGGGGGCAGGAGTGGCGAGGCCACACCTGTGTCTGCATCAGTGATTTTCGATCAAAATCGGCATATGAACTATATTGACAGATTGTGAAAATGTGTAGGGCTCAAATGTCAAAATTAAAATATTTAAGACTAAATTAACAAAAATGCTATTGGCGTAGGACTTTTTGGACGATTAGATTTACTCCTTAAAGCATCGTACCTCATTTATTACCCCGGAAACTGTTATTTTTCATTGCAAGAGAAACAAAGCAATTATGACATGAGTGGCTTGTCATGAAGAAACCGTACGAAGCACTGATGCTGTCTATTTTGTCTAACGGAAAAGCGAGATTCCATGATAATTACACTTGGTGTGCAGCATCGACACCGAAATGGAGTCTTGAAATTACTTTGGCCTTTTCAAAATAAATGAAAAAGAGAGAGAGAGAGAGAGAGAGAGAGAGGAAAATAAGCAGTTTAGTTCCTAAGAGGCCTCTTAATTGAGGCTGAGACAATGACGTATCTAATCTTGGGGGATAACCATTGTTTTTCATCACTATATCCATCGTATATTACCTTCAAGCGAAGCATGTAATGTGTACAATACGTCCACGGCTACAAGGGCATTTTATTGCCCTTGGTCTAGACAAAGACTAACTTCCACGGACGTGGAGACCCAATGTAGATAGGAGGGACGAGGACGAGGACGAGGCGGGGGAGAAGCTCCGCCGTTTCTCAACGTTCCCAAGCGCATTCAAGATTACGACGACGGCATTGTCAGGTATAACCCGACCAATTCGTCAAATATGAATTAAAAAGCGATACTATAAAATTGAAAAGGCGAGTATTTCAATAAGGCGAATCGCATTTACACTCAACGGGAGTATGAAATGCTGAAATGGGGTCCTAGAAATAATAGCCCCACGTGCCCTTTCACCGCAGTTGAAACCTCTTTTACTGGCGACCGGTGGCAGGATGAGGATGTCCGGTCAACCGCAAGCCCTTCTCTTTTCTTTCTTTGCTTCTTTGTTTGTTTTTATCCCTAGTTAGGTTGAAAATCCAGACCGGCTCCACTGCTTTGTGATTCGATGGCGTATCGAATAGGAACGAAGTTCAACTTTCAGTACAGACTGTAATCATCATTATAGGGACGGGAGAGAGGAGACGTATGACTAGGGTAAAAGACGCGGACCTCCCCCGCTTTCATCGGTGATATTTTCTGGTATACCTGCGGCAATTTTGTGCGTAAAGACACGAGACTCCGTTCATGCCTGAGACTAACTCTCTACTCTACAGGCAGGGGGGGGAAGAGAGAGAGAGCGCCATTGGACTTGGACGGAGACAATTTGGCCTTAGCTAGCCAGGACTTTGGCAGTTTCTGTCTTCGTCCAACACCCATTGGAAAAAGAACAACAGATCAGACACGAACCAGAAGCAAAAGGAAGAACAACTTTTCCCTTATAAATGCCACAAGAGCACATCTAACCCTCACTCAATCTCTCTCTCTCTCTCTCTCTCTCTCTCTAGTACTTAGTAGAACATTGAAGCATAGACATGGACAATGAGGGGAGCTCTTTAGCCACTTGGGCTTATTACTGCCAAGGAAAGGTATGTTCCATGCTTCTTTTCCGTCAATGGTAATGTAACAAATGTTAAATGGGATCGTTGGTGCTTCTCTCTCTAGTCCCTCCTGTGTTCCCTGTCTTAGAGGTGCTCATTCCTCTCATTATGATCATTACAGAGCATGGATGAGTTACGACATTCCCTGTTCTACACGACGCTGGAACTCGAGAACACCAAGTTAGCAGTTCAAGAAGAGCTCAGCAGGCGAGACGACCAATTAAATTGCCTCAAAGAACTGCTTGGGAAGACGATTGCCGAGAGGAACGAGGTGGAGATCAAATGCCAGCGGCTCCTGCTAGAGAAGCTGCTGCTCCAACAACAGCGGCAGCAGCTAACAGTTCCGCTCTCTGGAGTTTCCTCTGTGGAAGATGAACCGAGAAGAGTAATGGACTCCAACAATGCGTTCTCATCGTCCGATTGCGATGAGAGCACCGTCTCATCACCAAGAATGGACCTGGTTCATCCACCTCAAATGACGGCACCGCAGCCGGACATTGAGTTAATCCCGGAAAAGCCGCTTCCCGAGAAGGGCAAGCTCTTGCAAGCAGTGATGAAAGCAGGTCCACTGCTTCAGACACTCCTGCTTGCAGGACCACTTCCTGAGTGGAAGCACCCACCACCGCCGCTTGCTTCATCGGAGATCCCACCGGTGACAATACCATCGCCGCCACTTCAGCCAACACCGTCATTCTTCATCCCAGATTCTGCTATCAACATTGGCAGCGTCATCACTGGCACAAATTGTGGTGGGGACTGTAGGAAAAGGGGACTTTCTGAGGTATCTGCTTCCTCAAGAGAAGCAAAGTACCAAAGAGTTGTCCCCAACTGACTCGCACCACCAAAACAGACCCTCCAATTTGACAACTGATATTTTATTCAGCTGATTAAACTAGGACTGGTCTCAGGACTCGTTTACAACAGAAAAAATCAGCAAAGAATTTGGGTTAGTGACTGGTTTAGCGTTTGTACATATGCCCTCATCTAGAAAGGGAACTACCCAAAAGGTGATTGGTTTCAGAGAAGGAATATAAGGTGGCTTACTGTCGGAAAAATTTCAGCTTTCTTCTTGTTTATTCTCAATCTATTTAGCATCAACTGAAGGAGAGCTTGATCTGTCCAAGGTCATTTGCTCTAATACTTAAAATGTAATTCCAACACAAGATTGATGCTATAGATTCTCAGAAGCAAGATACGCATCAAAGAGAGCGGTGTACAATCCAGAATAGTAGGATAGGGAGATTATATGGTAAGAACAATAAAACTTCAGGACCCTTTAACGTCGGGTCTGCATAAACCCACACACTAAAACCTAGTTCTATGGCTTACCTTGACCAAGCCTGACTCCTGACATCTCTTTGGAAAGCAATCATTTGCCTACATTTGAGGCAACCAAAGATTCAATTCCGCAAGGTGTTTCCTCTGTTTCATGTACTGGTACTCTGTGCCATTGATCCCGTCTCTTGCTCCTAATTTTTCAGCTAAGCTAGGAGCAAATCTTAAAACTGCATGGACTTCAGATCAAATCCAAAAATAGCGGGAGAATTGAGTGACTTGAGCCGTCACATAATGGTCCTATACCAGTTGAAATCGCACTATGATCCACCAGACACCATGCAATATAAAAATCACCTCTAATGCAGAAAATTTCTTCTGCCACTACTAGTCACGTTAGAATTGTACCAGTAAAATTGCTATTTCCAGCTCTTTGAACTATCAAATGAGGAGTCCAGCGAAAAATAATGCTAAATACACTCCTTCATATGATAACCAATCATAGTGATCATACATTAGCAATAAGAATTACACACTTACCTCCAGAGCCTCAGAGATAGGTGAACAAGAACCGATTACTCATGAGACGGAGGAAATTACCGAGCTTATTTTGACACCAAACTGAAAATCTACATAACAGAAAATTTTGTAAGTACATAGTCCTATGGAGATATTTGCCTTTCCAGGATTTCACAAGTGTGCAACATGCAACCCAGCACAAGAACATATAAGCGATGACATCAAGTATAAGAAAGTGCTCCACCCCCTAGCCCTTTTAGAAGGTTTTGATAAAGGAAGGTCTAGTAAAAAGAAAACCCACATTTACACGAGTGTCCCGCTATCTTCTCTAATGGTTTCCAAAATAGCATGCCAGTGTAAAAGCACCAAGGAGCATGAAGCACATTTTTGCTCATTTGTGTCAATAGTGAGGGATACATGATGTAGCTCAAGAATACAAAGAAAACTACATACAGGTTTACAATGGATTCGTCAAGGACACTGCCACTCTCTTTAACAGAAAATGACAATTTAATGCAACAATTGATGTAAGTGATCTATAATTCTGCGTCACAGGTGCTGCATTCCCAAGTATGGTGACTTGATGGCAGTATTGATGCTTAGGCTTTAGTCACCGTTACAAAGTAAGATCACCTCTAACTAACAGGAAGAATCACATAGAGAATGTTTGAAACATGAGGAATTTGGTTCTCAGTCATCTTCATCCTCATCTTTATTATTCGGATGATTGTGCTTCTGAGCAAAATACATCTCCGCAATCTGGATATAGTGAAGAAAAAATCATAGAGGAAAGCCAGTGAGAGAATAAATAGTCACTTCCCATACCACCTCTGTATCACTACAGTGTACCAAACAGCACAAAAACTTAATAGCACTGTTTCTCACCAGATCCGATGGGCTTGCTTGCTCCGGTGTTTTATCTTCACGAACACGAACTAAACGAGGAAACCGGAGAGAGATTCCCTTCATACAAGGATTCATGACGAGATTTAGTGATGAATAAAGGGTATAAGTTAACTGCTATTAATCAGTAAGGTCTGCTTAATAGAAAACCCCTCCTTCCTTTGAAGGAGGAGGAGGAGGAGGAGAAGAAGAATAAGATTTAACTTAAACCTTATCAGGATCTACTGTTCCAACTGCAGCACGATGAACAGGGCTAATAGTTAAGTCTGCAGCTTTCACCTCCCAAACCTGGAAGAGAGTCGGAGTTCATATAGAAAATAATAAATTTTTTGCAGATACCAGAAGGTGCATGCAAGAAATACAAATGAAAAAGGACAATGCACAAAAAATACAAACAGGTGATAAACTACCTCAGAGGGTTCAAACCACACGTCAGGACTGATTGTATCTGAATAACGATAATACGACTGAAACAAACAAGGAAAAGAAGTTATAAAGTAAAATCTTTCTTACCCTTCTTTTGAGAGAGAGAGAGAGAGAAAGAAAGAGAGAGAGAGACCTTCGGCTTCGGAATAACCTTAGATCGAAGACTGGCAGATCGTTCTTCAAGCATGGCTTCAGAAAAACCAGTTCCTAGTCGCATTGCCAGAGAGAATAATCAAGTCATGTTTTGATAAACAGATTGACTGTCATCAAACAAGTAAATTATTTTTTCTCACCAATTTTACAAATGCTTTGAAACTCTTCATTGGAGCTGTCATAACAAGCAAGGAGAAACGCACCATACACACCTACAAAGGAGGGAAAACCACAAATATTATTAAGCTTAATTTGGAGTCTAATGAGCTAAGAACAGAAGCATACATTGGTCCATGAGTCCAGTAGACAGATCTGAACAGCTGAGGCAAATAAGTAGAGCAACAAAAGATATTGTCCATCAAAGAAGATTAATCAAAGATAATATCCTTATGTTATCTTTGAGGGATGTCAATTGTCCATCAAGGTACATTATCTTCGAATAATATCCTTATGCTGTCTTTAAAGGATGTTCAGAGCAGGTTGAGCTTAAAATACCCTCCAGAAAAGGCAAAGTTGACTAATGTCGATGAATAATATAGTGACCATATCGTTGATTTTTTAAACAATTATTATAGGTTCAGAAACAAAATGAAGAGTGGTTTTTATAATAGAAAACATAGAGCAGGGGCCACAGCCCTGACATTTCTTTAATAATAAACATCCCCCTATCAATTAAAATAGCAGCCTACTATGAAGGGGAAAAGGGCATAGAAGTTGGCCTCAGGACATTGTCCATACAGATTAATCATAAAAGAAATTACAAGTAGACGATCAAATCAGTTGAGTCAGTTTTTTAATGAGCAATTACCTGTACGCTTCCCACGACCATGGAAAGCAGCAATAGGCACCAAATCTACTGAATCACCAATACTGCAGAAGGAAAGTCACATATATTAGACATTCACTTACCTGGTGCAAGACTATCAGAATGATCATGTTGTTACCTGTCCATATAATCTTTCTTCAATTTCAGCCAGTTATTTGACCTTTTTGAAGGCTCATATGTAGCATCTCGATCCAGTGTTTTGATAATCAAACCTTCACAACTGCACCAAAGAGACCAAATGAGAATCATGTGGCTAATTGAATGAGCAATTGGAAGAAGAAACTAATCAGAGTCCCCCCCCCCCCCCCCCCTTCCTCTTTCTTTCCCAAAAATAAAGAGAGAAAAAAAAAAAACACGTGCATGTGCAGAGAGAGAGAGAGAGATCTTGCAAATGCTTTTCAGCTCAACTGTTTATATCCATAAATAATGTATTACGGCATACAAAAATTTCCACAATTAAGAACTGCTATGTGACTTGTTGACATGATGCTTTTAGGAAGGTGCTCCAGGAGGCATAGACACCCAACTTTATAGAAGAAGAAGAAGAAGAAGAAGAAGCAGCAGCAGCTACCAAGTGTTTAATATGATCAGATAGCATGACTGTTGACAAGCAAACATGAAATACCATACTAATATATCACGAACACAGTATACTACCTTGCATTAACAGCAGCGTCAAGAAACGTTTGTATCTCCTCTATATCATTAGATGTTATTGCGGTGGCAAACTGAAAAAATCCGGGTTCCTCCTTGAATGAATCATACAGATGCTGCACAATACCGCGGAAACAGCTCCATGAGACTGGACATTACAAGCTTTCACAAACTACATGAATAGCAGCGCAACAAAATTATCAAGAGCCAAAGACCTGCTCCTAACACCTCTAGCATTATCTAGCCTCTGAAATTTATATTTTCCATTGCCTGGATGGAGTTAAGGGTCATACTTTATTAAAGAAAAAACACCTCTCAATTCTCGCCAATCATTTTGTCCCTCTAAGGCTGTAGTTGGTCGTCCGGATTTCTAGCCACAATAAAATATAATATGAAATCCAGAGATTTTTTCATATACTATCCACTATTTGGTAAATCGCAATAATAAAGCCGGATTTGTTCATACACATATCAATGTAAATGGGTCTGACAATGCACAAACAGAGACTATAACAATCTCCCATAATTCACTACCAAATCTAGTAAGAAAGAGAAAATATAATTATTCACTTGTGATTATGAAAAGTTGTCTCTCTCGCAACTTTTGTTAAACTTTTAACATGAACCACAAAACTATGGAGGAGTTTTAACTCTCTTGTGCTTTCATAGACATTTGACGTGAACCAAAAAGCTAACAAGAGAAGAAATTTCGATTCTCTCGCCGTTTTTGTAGAGTTATGTTGTGAACTAAAAAACTACAAAGGAGTTATGAAACTTCAACCATGAACTAGAGATTCAAAAGAGAAGGAGATGCCAGTTTTTTTAGAGATTTCATTGCCCCTCATTCTTTGAGAATTAGAAAGATCGTTCTTCAAGTTTGAATATGTTCACTTAAAATTTGGCTTCTTCTGCTTCATGTTTTTACTTTTTTCTTTTAATTATAAATCTCTTTTTAGCATTATTTTTTCCTTTCCATCATTTCTCAGTAAAATTTTGAGTGAATGATAAACTATAGTATTAAAAGATGTAATTATATAGATACTAGGTATATATATACAAACTATATTATAAAGGAGAAACAAATTAAATATATCAATAAAAATTAGAATAAATAAAAATGATTTTTTTTTTGTTATTATGAGTTTCTTTTAGCATTAGAATTCAAATGTAGTTTATATTTTAACTTTTAAATTTAATTTTGTTTGTTACTCATAAAAATCATTTTTATATCATGAATAGAAGTAATCCAATCCACCTTTATCTCACCTCGCCGATGGGATAATTTTATTAAAGCTATGTCCCTCTTATATCCCACTTTATCCTGTCCTGGGCAAGTCCCCACTACCAAAAGTAGCCTAAACAAATCAATGGCTTCATTAAGCTATGGAACTCCACAGTTCTTAATAAAAGACAAAAAACAACTTCCCAGACTAATACGAGAGATTCTTTTACTATAAGGTATTAGCACATAGGAAGGTAAAGATCTTGCAAATAATATCATCTAAAGTTAAGCAGTTCCAAACAACTCATGGCTTAGAAATGAACCTGCACTTTTCACTGTGTAACTAAAGCAGAAACACCATTACAATCCACACAACCAACAAGACTCTCTGCTCTCGCAAGAATTGACATTTCCAATAAGGGGAAGAAAGGTAATATTAGCCCCTACTTGGAAAAAAAAATGGCAATACCTCCCTCCGAAGTTTGAGTTGTTCCTGAATAAGTGGCTTGCCATTTAAATAAAGCATGTCAAAAGCATATATGCAGACATCCACCTTGATCTCACTCAAGACTACATTTTTGCGAGCTCGCGTACTGAGGATCTGCGACAGAAACTTTAATCTTAGGACCTCTTTCAATTAGCCCTTGAACCATCTCAAAATAACAAATTCTCAATCAGATCCATCAATCTTTTTTCAATACAAAGATACTAATCACATGCATAGGTAATATCTTGGAGTGTATAGATATCAAAGTGAATAGTACAGCAAGTTGAGGCTAAAATTCAACGTTGAACCACAATCGATGCCACAATGAATATTGTTAGCCACGTAATTTCTGGAAAAATGCTAGAAAGTTTGCTAAGAGAAAGAATAGATTCACATGAGGTCTACTGGTGAGTGGTGACTCACATCACACACGTACATACTAGGTCAAGAGTTGCAATCAGATAAAACAATAAAATCTCAACAGGAAGTAACAAAAACATCACTTTTATTTCTGGCATCATATCCACAGTTAGCGCATTCATCCTATATTGATATAACTAACAACCAATTCGGGGCAATGAAGAGACACTGGGCAAGTAAGGGCCTGCATGGCAACGATTCTGATTCAAAAAAGTTATTATGATCAGAATTGTTTTTTTTTTTTTCTGATTTTACTCCATGGATGAGTTTTAGAGAATCAAAACATGTTTGATAACTGTACGAAATTTCTGTTCCTGGAACAGAAACGCGTACGCGTTTGGTAATTGCTCAAAATTTTTGTTCCCGAAATTAATTTCTCTTCAAATTTTGTCATTTAAATTAAATAATTACGTAGTTACTTTGTGAAGCCCTAAAAGCTTAGAGAAATGTGGTTCGAGTTTAATTTCAAAGGTGTTTAGGATTTTCCTAAAAAAATAAAATCCATGAAATCTAGGGAATCTAGGCCCAAATTTATGAAAATGAGGTCAAATTAGCCCAGTCTAAGCTTCTTCTATTTTAGGGATTTTCTGAAATTTTTTCTGAATTTTAGAATTTTTATTATTATCTTATATATTTTACTTTGAAAATGAAACCTCGTTATGTTTTAGGTCTAATGAAAAGTGATGAGAGAACTGAGAGATGTGGGACGTCATTCTGTTTTGTGATTCTCAAAAGTGATTCTTTTTCCAGAATCAATTTTTTTTTTGTTCTTGTTTTTGCTCCAAAACAGTTCCCAAGAACAGAATTAAAATCAAAATCATTTACGTTACTAAACATTACTCTCATTCTTTTTTGTTCTAGAGGACTAAAATCGTTGCCATGCATGGCCCTAAGGTATCACGAAAAGATAGAAATAAGAGAAATAATTGTTAAAGTCAATAACTCCCACATGTGCAGGTCCTGCTGGCAACCTATCTCATGTCATAACTTAGTTCGAAGGTTCAACTACTTCCGCACATTACATATTGTTATCATTTTAGTATCTGCCTATTGATAGCCACAACATCCCTGATTGAAAAGCTGGTTGACAAGGATTCAGCACTGAGTGATTGCCAAACATTCTCGGTAATCTTGGCTCACTTGTATTCTCATTGTGCAAGGGTTCATATACTGGGAGATTCTGCAAATGCCAACAAGCCAATCCAACTAGCAGATCTATCTTCCACGCAAACATCAAAAGCAATGAGAGAACACAACAGGGTCGCTTCACCAACTATGGTTGTGCAGATAAATATAAGGTAGTAACTGCTAGTTACTTAATAAAGATTATTCTTTCAATTAACGTAACTAAAAAGTTGAAAGCAAAAAAGATTGTTCCAGAATTTGAGATAGCACCAATAAGTGAGAACAGCTTTATGAGAACCTGTTACCTGGAAAGGAAGAATCTTTTTCTTTTCTCGATCATAACCGACAAGTTCACAATCTAGAACGAATGATTTAACAGCTTCCTTCTTTAATCTGTGCAACAAGACATGCCGCAATTAATTAAATTTAATCAAGTACCCATGTACATTATGAACTTTCTCACAGTCAAATACTAAAGTTAAGGGTTACCCTATTCACCAGCTACCTACCCAAGCAAGGCAAAGAACTGACAGACATCTAAAACAATGTGCAGGAATGGCCATCTCTACTGAATTTCTAAGCTAGTAGCCATCTGAGCCATGGAAACTCGAGATGAATTGTCCACATTATCATGTAAGAGAAACTTGAAGGAAAAATGACCCACCTTGATACCGTGGCAACAACATCTGGAAATTTGCCAGTGTTATGTTCAGCATTTCTACTGTATATCTCGACAAAACCATCCTCCTTATAATGTATCTGTTACAACAGCAACAATATATGACAGCCTTACACACAATAACAAGAAGTGGTGAGAAACAAATTGACTCAGATGCATCACCTGTGCACGCTCCCCATCATACTTGTATTCACAAGTGTATACCATGTTCTGGAATTTACTTAAAATCTCCGAGACACCTTTTGTTGGTTTTGCAAGCATAGGTCCAACAGGGACACCCAAAGTGAAAGTACACGACTTTGGAAGATTCCATACACCATCAGTAAGAAGAGCAGGAACTATTCTATCATAAACTGGAAGAACAGAGTACACTTGCTTCACAATCTTTGCTGCCTGTAACAGATAAAAACCACAAATCATGTATACAAGGAAGCAAGAACAGTTCAGAATGGTAATCTTAGTCCAGACTTCATAGGGAATGAAAAAATAGAAAATGAGGGAAAAAACCAAAATAAAAAGATGTAGGCACAAACTAAACAACCACACTTAAGAAAATCCAACTCAAATCTCACAATAAAAAAAAATAGATTAGCGCAATTCTAGGACTGGCAAGCAAAGAAATACACGAGAAAAATAGAACTAAAGCAGTATTACTAACCAAAAACTAGAGGAAAAAGATATATTTTTAGCAGCATTAAATCCTCACACAATGGCACGAACGAGACAGGCAATTCTAAATTCTGTGTCAAATATGTTGCTACTGAGTTGATCTAAAGACAGAAAGGTTTTAGCAGGACTATAAACATTTTAGTTTCAACTATAAGCAAAGTTCTATTGAAAAAGGACCAAAGGGGTAACATCCCCTTACAGAAGAAAACGATATCCAAGGGGAAGCCACCCACATATAAAAATAGTAAACAAAACAAAGATAACACTTCCTAAAATATCAACTACAGGGATGAATGTTAACATATGTGAATTTCACCTCTTCTAGAGGAGATTGAACATCTGTGGATGGTTTAGAATGTTTTTCAGCATATACAGCAGTCTAAATTCTGTGTCAAAATATTGCTACTCTCAGGACATAATATACCGAATACTTCCTTATATACGAAAAAGAAGAGTAAATTGATCCAAAGACGGAAAGGTTTTAGAAGCAGTATAAACATTTTAGTTTCAAGTATAAGCAAAGTTTTATTTAAAAAGGACCAAAAGGGGTTACGTCCCCATATAGAAGAAAACGATGTCCAAGGGGAAGCCATCCACATATAAAAATAGTGAACAAAGATCGCACTTCCTAAAATATCAACTACACAAATGAATGTTGACATATGTCAATTTCACCTCTTCTAGAGGAGATTGAACATCTGTGGATGGTTTAGAATGTTTTTCAGCATATACAGCAGCTTGTCCAAGTGCAGCTAAGAGAGTCTGCTCTGCTAATCCAATCCTCAATTTTGTCTGCAAAACACTAAGTTTAGCTCAAATAGAACCATCAACAAAGACGTATCTATTACCATTACAGAAGTCTCAACCATAACCTGAAGTAGGCGGATCAAATATTGAGGTTCACAATCAGTGGCTGCAACAAGAAGCGCTTTTATATGGTTCTTTTTCTTTTCCTGACTATTCTGCCCAGATTCCTGTGAATATGCAACAAGAAGCAGATTAAACAAGGCAGTAACAATATTCTAAAAGTTGTGGTCCAATTGAATTAAATGATATAGTTCGAGGAAGGAACATTGATGCATAGGACATTAACATAAATTTTACTTCCAACCAGAACCAAGCATCTCCTCTATGTGCAGACTAACAAAGAACTGGTTTGTCACGGGGAAAAAGAATAAAGTGAAATAAACAAAAGATTAAGCAAACTTTCAACTCAAAATAAATTTTACTAGATTCTGCATTACACCCAGCAAAGAGCTCATGTGACTTCAACTTTGTATGGAAGACGATAGAAACCCAAAAACATGAGCAGTTATGCAAATAATCAGGACTAAGAAAACCATTTTATAGCCCTCACTGCAGTAGATGTTTGCATTGCAATGGCTTCAATCCCAAAATCTAATACCTAATTCTCCTAACAACTTACCTCCAACTGTCTCCAATAATGGAGGTCTCCCATGAAAATATGCATCAAGGTCAACTAAACATAGCATAGCCACTTGATCTTGGGAAGCTGGAGGCACAGTACTATGTTACACTATGTCAAATGCTAACAATTATTTATCAGCTCTTAAACGTAATAGTAAAGAATATAGGTATTGGAAAATACAGGAGCCACAGAATTTCCAGAATAGAAACGATGTGCTTCAAGTACCAAATGTATTCACTAAAGTTACATAACATAGGGATTAAGTAAAAACTTTCACTCTGCAACAAATGAGCCAGTGTTTCAAACACTTAACCTCAAAGCAAATAATACTTTGAGGACAAGGAATCAATAAGGACAACAACTACTAGACATATCAAGAAACAAATATCCTGCTATATTTTTCACCATAATTTTATAAGCTGCTGTATCTCTTGCCAATACAAAATTGCAAGCAAAGTAAAGTGTGCACAATTACTACTCAAAGAAGAACTCAAGATAAGTAATAAAGAGACTATACCTTGGCTATGAGCCGAAACGTATCAAATACTTTGGCAAGAGTTAATGCATCAGGCTTGCGCATCGTGGATTGAGATGATCGACTTGCTTTAGCGACAAGGCCCAAATCTCCCAACTCCTACAACATAATCAAGCAAGAAGTTGAGCAAAAAAGCTTCACAGATAAAGAACAAAAAAATCTGTGTCATGATCCAGTATATTGGATCCTTTAGACCCATAGTGCAAGAAGATGGCTAAAAGTTAAAAATCCTAAGTGGGCTTTACATATGTAGGAAGAAGCTGAATTTCCTGACTGTCTAACGGTGACAATTTGGAACTTTCAATAGAATTCAGCTAGATCCTGGCCAGAATTGAATGAAAAGAGACAAAAGCCAACAAACTTCGGGAGAGAATTAGGAGGAAAAGAACACTGAAAATTGCCTAGAAACATCAATTGTGACATTAGGAAAATCTTCCCAATGTTCAATTCCTTGTCAATGGCGTCAATAGCCTTGTAAATTACCCCGCTCTTGATGATCATGTGCGTATCATTTTAAAAGTTATGTATACAGTGATCTATATTATCGTGCCCAAAATCCTTTTTCCAGTCTTGGCCTTGAAATCTTGCTTGTAATATTCAGGATATGAAGTATCATGTTACAATCTTCTCATATTTTTGATCAAGTTGATTTTCTCTACCACTAATACAATTTCTGAAAAGTGCCAGTAGGAAAATGTAGCATAGAAACTGTCTCATGTAAAATTATGTTTGGCTATCAGGACTCAGCAAGCATGAGCTGACACCAATCAACAGAACGTGAAGACTAGAGTTCACAGTTTAGCCCAAAAGTTCAAACGAGAGGATGACCGATCAAATACATTTAAAAGATAACCTTGTATTGCTTCTTAATCTGCACTTCTGTCCTTCCACAGGCCTCAGCAAGGGCCTTAATGATTGACGCATCTCCGATTCCCAGCTCCAGCCCCTCGTGAGCAGGAGCAATCCTGTTGGCCAATAGGTACACAACAGCAACCAAATCATCCGGCGTTGTGCTCATGACAGTCCTCAACGCATTACACACTATGTCTGTAATCACGATCCTCCCAGTCTCATTCGATATGAGGTCGAACGCCAAGCACAAAAATATGAACGGAACTCTCTCGCCCTCGCTCCAGCAAGCCACAGACTTTGGAGAGAAATCCGCCGGTTTCTTCTTCAACAAATGGATTTTGCTCTTCAATTCCTTCACTCTCTCAGCAGACAAGTCCCCTTTCTTCGCATTCTTCTCGTTTCCCTCACTTTGCTTCGCCTTTTTCTGCTCGGGGCATTTCTCCGCATTCGAGCCTTTGACTTCAATTAGCCGGTTCCCTCCTGCGATTGCCTCCGATTGATCGACCTTAGCTTCCACTGGAGCCGAATCGGCCTTCGCGTCGTCGCTAGGGTTTTCGACTGGCGCAGGATCGGGGGATTTGCGCTTCATCGGCGAGGGAGGCCGGGCCTTCTTCTTGGCGGCGGCGGCGGCGCGGGCGCCGGACATGAGCGCGTCGAATGCGGAGGGCTTCGCGGACATCCTACGCTTCGGCGGCCTCGACGAGGAGAGCAAGAGAGGGCGGAGGGAGGAGGGTTTAGCGGACAAGAGAGACCGAGCGAGAGGCGAGACGAGCGTGAGATTGAGAGCGAGGCGTGGAGAGTAGTGGCATGAGCGAAGGAAGAACATGAGAGGTTGAAGATGACCCGAGCGAGGAGGACTGAAGGTAGCTCGGAGCAAAAATGGCGGGAACGAAGGGGCTTATTCGCGTAGGCTCGCAGCCAAAAAAAAAAAAAAAAATCAGGCGCTCCACACTCATCCCAAAGTTCGTCAATGGCTAATCTGTTTACGTTATTACTCGCCAATAATCCACATTAGTATCTCTAATAAATGCCACGTAGAATATCTCAACCAATACCATGAATTCTTCTGCCAGAAAAAGAAAAAAAATAATCCCATTAATTTTATTAAGGTTAATATCACGAATAATTTCAAATTGATATTGTGAAAAATTTATACGAAATTATTTTTTTTGCTAAAAAAAGCTAAAATTGGTATACTTGTTTAGGAATTCACCTCAAATTAATTTTTTTTTCCAAAGTAATGTACTTGTGACAAATTTACATTCCGTTAGTTTTCATTAAATTAGGTTAATATCGCGAAAAATCTTGAATTGGTACACTTGTGACAAATGAAGATAAAAATCTTAAATTTGTACACTTGTCAACTCTCACATTTACCTTCCCAAAAAAAAAAAAACTCTCGCGTTTCATTTAACGCAGCAATTTAACGGTAAAATTTAATGGAAGCTAATTGAGGGTAAGTTTATCACAGATATACCAATTTGAGATTTGTATTGATAAAAAAAAATAATTTATGATAATTTTTGTTTTTGGTCCAAGTTCGTGATAAATTTGATAGGTACATAAGTTTGGAATTTTTCGTGGCATGAGCCCATTTTAATATTACTCTACGCACGTGAAATTCTAATATTTCTCAAACTTACTCGATTTCTTTTTTAGTGTTTTGCTTACCTCGTTGGATATTGTATGTTCTCAATATGGTATTATCATTCCGTATTTATAACAGTATTATAAATTCCATTTGTTTTCCTAAAATGAATTTCTTTTTCTCCTCGTGGATTTTCTATAATGTACAAGCCAAGAAGAAACGGATTTTAGTAAGTCCTTAAACTGCTATATTTAAAGCCTCATTTGAACCTCAAAATCACGGAGTGGCTCCTTTTGGATAGGCTCGCATAGTAGCGATCCGCATCTGGAATGAGTCATCGGAGCTTCGACTCCTGCGTTTGTCAGCCTGTGCTTCGCACAATGCTTGCTAATCAGCTTGCTGGCAGCGAACCCTGATCAACAAGTACTGTGCGAAAACAATCCTTCCACTTCCAGTTCTAGCTTCCAAGCAGATAACCACAGATATTGTTCACCTGAGTCAAGGCAGAAATACTTTCAATCACTCAAAGACCAAACGATTATAACCCCAGAATTTGAAAAGAGCATTGGCAATGCAGAAGATCGGCCTTCGCATATCAGTGATGACATTAGAAACTGTTTTTTGACAGTATGTAAGGTTTTGCTTCCATTTCCAAGTTCAAGAAACTTTCAAGGTCTCCTGTTTTTGGTCGATCTCCGTCTGTATGACTTGTTTGAATCACCAGTGCTCGACCATGTATTGGAAAAACCACGGACAAAAAGCCGTCTATCTAAGCATTTGTCTACTTCCGATCGCAGGATAAGCAGCAGAGCCACGACATTCTTTGAATTGCAGGAGAATGGAAAGTCAGACTATCTTAACTTGTTTAACACTGCGTCCCACTAACCATGTCAATCATCTTGATACAAGATCCCTCCTCCACTGGTTCATAAACCTGGTGATATTCGCATCGCCGCAGATCATTAATTATCATAAGTTCACCATAACGAATCTGATCAGTAGGAACTGCTAGACAGTGGAAAAGCTTCTTCTTTCATAATAGGCTAATTAATTTCTGAAGTCACGTAATCCAACTTCATAACCTGGCCTACAGAAGGATGCCGCTTGTAAGTCCAGAAGTTCCCTCATATTTGAAATGGCAATAGCTCCAGAAAGTACACACTCTTCAGCATCGTCAGGAGACTCAGAACTCTGGTCGAATTCTGAGATGTGTATTTCGTTCAATAACGCGCTCGTCATTGCATATTGTTTCCAGAAAAAAACAATGTGCCAGATAGAAGGGAACGGACATATAAAATTAGTTTCCACCTATTGGAAGACACAGATCAGGTCCGTCTTTAACATCATGTTAACGACGTCCAAACTGAATAAACAAGCAAAAAAAAAAAAAAAAACTCATGAAGTAAATGATCTAGTTGTTAGGATGCACGTGTGAGTTGTGTTAGAGAAGTCCCACATAGGAGAATTGATGTGGTACCGAGCAGTTAATATACCCAAGTTGGCCCACAACTCATTGGCTTAAGCTTTTGAGTAAATGTGGGTCAACTGGATATATTGAAGGGCTCGGACTTGGGCTCCCTCTTGGCGATCTCTCCAGTAAAAAAAAAAAAGTATCGAATTTTCGCTGCGTGCTCCCAACAAATGGTATCAGAGCCGATGGTTGATTGGTGGGACTCCGATCTGTTTCGGCAAATATCTCAAGAAGGAATCTGGTGATCGAATTTGGTGTAGCAGTGCGGGCCCGATGGGCGTTGATGGATGTTCCGGCAAATATCTCAAGAAGGAATCTGGTGATCGCGTCTCAAGAAAGAATCTGGTGCCAACGCGGTTTCCGGGCCGGTGGACGTTGTGGTGTAGCAACGGGCCCGATGGGCGTTGATGGAGATTCAAGATTGAGATGGAGCCAACGCGGTTTCCGGGCCGGTGGACGTTGTGGTGTAGCAACGGGCCCGATGGGCGTTGATGCGGAAGGATACTTGGATTAAAGGGGAGCAAACCTAACACTGGAGCTCACACGTGAGGAGGAGATTGTTAGGATGCACGTGTGAGTTGTGTTAGAGAAGTCCCACATAGGAGAATTGATGTGGTACTGAGCAGTTAATATACCCAAGTTGGCCCATAACTCATTGGCTTAAGCTTTTGAGTAAATGTGGGTCCAACTGGATATATTGAAGGACTCGGACTTGGGCTCCCTCTTGGCGATCTCTCCAGTAAAAAAAAAAAAAAGGATCGGCACACAATCGCAATAAAGTAAAAAGTCGAGAGAAAGAGAAATCGAGACACGAGATTTATCCTGGTTCACCCTTAAACTAGGGCTACGTTCAGCAGAGGATTTCACTATGTCAGCACCTCACACCTCTCGTTACATCACTCAATTACAAGCGAACAAGAGTATATATATTAGTAGTTATTCATGAGCTCAAACTCAAACTACTAATGAAAATTTATGAGCTTAAATCATAAAAGCCCTTTGGTGTCCAGGGGACGCTGCCCCCTTGAAACCCCCGTCGGGGCGGCTCCCCCGGACCCCCGCCCGCTCAGCATGGAGCGGGACCCACGTGCTTTCCTGTCGCAGGGGAATATGAACCACATCCCAACACTAGTAAAATCATCATTCTATAAAAAGTCAATTGCATTTGTACCAACTACCAATACAGTATTTGAACCATTTGTTTCTTCTCGCCACCTTCTTTTTGAGGGAAGAAGTCTGTTAGTCACCAATCCAACTATGAGATTGTTTCAACTTTCTTCAAGGACCTCATAAACTCTAGTATTTCCAGAAGATATACAGAAGTGGAAACAATAATGATTCAGCAAGTAAAAAAGTTGGTTTGCATCATTCATATGGGAGAATTATGCATCCTAATCTGTCTATGAGTCTCTCGCCTAAGAATCAACCTTCAACTCCAGAACCCATATGGATACTAGGCATAAATCACTAAGAGAAGCTCTGTTTCTAATATGCCTTCTTTAGCGAAAAAAAATTATCCCTATAGTTAAGAGCAAGAGGAAAAGGACCAACTCTTGGTTGGAGTTGGTGTATCGACATCAACATGGCCAATCTCAGGCAGAGGGGTTTTGGCAAGAAGGAAATCCGGGGCAAACGACCAGCCGGCCTTCTGCCTTTCCAGGATTTAAAGACCGAAGGTCATGAGCTATCAATCCGGCAGAACGCCGGTATCAATCTATGCCTAACTGCTCCACATTTTCCAATTGATTCTGGGTAGCTTTATCGAGATTAGAAGCGCCCAAGGAGTGAAAAACTGGTTGTAAAAGTATCAATTCCCTCCTTTTTTTTTTATCAAAGGACAAAACCCCCCAATGCAACAGCAAGCACCCGGATGAATTCAATTGGGTCTTGAAAGCCCGCATTTGGATTCGTATATATCTACGCATGGGGTTGCTCGACCATGATCTGGGTAATAAGATGAGGATAAGCTTTGCTTCAGAGCTGAAGGAGTTTGGCTAAGCTGGAAAGATAGATCGAGTTTAGCCTCTTTAGCCTCTCTTCTTAGTGACATAAAAATGAACTGTACGTGCAATGCTGGTCTCAAAAAGCTGAAAGCGAAGTGCATGTAGTTTCGGAGATGGGGAGGCACTTATCATAAAAAAAAAAAAGAATTGGGGTGGCAGGAGAGCACCTTTCTGTTTGATGCTTCAACTATGTTCTTATGCAAGTTAATGGGAATCACTGCTAACACTGAGACATCAGAGATTGTTAGTTTCTGCAGCAAAAGCAGATAAATATCATATTTCTTAGTGTAAGACTGTGTACTCTATGTTATGAATTGGAGTGCTAAACATTGGGATGCCGAATTTGATTATGAATCAACTTGTCGAGAAGCTTGCCGGTCTTATTCTTTCCATGAAAACGAACATCAGATGAGGGGATAAGTACACTATCAGTGCTATAACTTTTGTACGGCGTTCACTTGAGTGCCATAACTTTCAAAATGTTCACTTAAGTACCGTAACTTTCAAAAATCGTTCACTTGAGTGCCATTGCTGATGTAGACACCGGAAAAGCTGACCTAGACGTCGAAAAAACTGACATGGCATGCCGGAAAGCTGACGTGGACGCCGGAAAAGTTGACATAGCACTCAAGTGAACGATTTTGCCTCGACATTGCACTCAAGTGAACGTTTTGAAAGTTGTAGCACTCAAGTGAACGCCGTAAACAAGTTACGGCACTCACGATGTACTTATCCCTCATATGAGTGTAGTTTGTACAGACTAGTCTCGAGCTTTTGCATACTAGCTATTACGTAGTTCATTTATGAAGATCAGCTAATTTAAATCATTACTCATTATTCTTCTAAACTTGTGGTAAGTAACCAACCTTGTCTTATCTGTTTCACCGGAAAAGCAGAAAATAAAATCAAGAAAACTGAAGGCTCGGGGCGGCAATCTTGGCTTTTGACCTCGAATATGCTCGAGGGAAGCTTGAGCATGTTTTCTTGACCCTCACTCGAACTCTCTCAATACATGAAGTTAAGATCTCTCCATCCATGTTTACCAGGCTCTGGCACAAACATCGGTTGGGGGCACAACACATCTGAATCTTCTGGAAGTAACTACAAATTGCCTTCTTCTGGTGTTTGGTGTTTGTGAACGAAAGGAGAAAAAGCTGTATTATTGATAATAATGGATTACATAAATATGTAGAGCTCTCTAATAATGAAAAAGATTAAAACACCCTTACTAACAAATAACTCCAATAATTAATGTTTTAACACTCCTCCTCAAGTTGGTGCGAAAACATCAAAAAGCTCCAACTTGTTACATAAAGCAATCACTCTACTATCCCGTAATGACTTAGTGAAAAGATCAGCAAGTTGATCCTCAGTCCGTGTGTATTCAAGTGTTATTTCCTTGTTCTAAATCTTTTCTCGCACAAAATGGCAGTCTACTTCAATATGTTTCGTGCGTTCATGAAAAACTGGATTTGAAGCAATATGCATTGCGGACTGATTATCACAACACAAAACTAAGGGAGTTGAGGATGGCATATTGAGTTCGGACAATAACATCCTCAACCAAACCAACTCGCTAGTCACATGAGCCATGGCCCAATATTCTGCATCTGCACTCGATCGAGACACGACCTGTTGCTTCTTGCCTTTCCAACTCACAAGATTGCCTCCCAAGAACACACAATAGCCAGAAGTCGATCTCCTATCAATAGGACACCCATCTCAATCAGCATCAGAATAGCCAATGGCATTAAGATGTCCATGATTCTTGAACATAAGCCCTTTACCTGGTGCTCCTTTCAAGTACTTAACAACTCGTAGAATTGCCTCCCAATGTGTAGTGCGGGGAGCACTCATAAACTGACTAACCACGCTAACAGCAAAAGAAATATCTGGTCGGGTGACAGTTAAATAGTTGAGCTTACCCACTAGCCTCCTATACTTACTCGGATCTTGAAGTAAGTCGCCATGTTCTGCATCAAGTTTCACATTAGGATTCATTGGAGTATCAACAGGCTTCGCTCCAAGAAAATCAACCTCACCCAGAATATCCAGAACATACTTTTGCTGTGATAATGAAATATCATCACGTGAGTAGGCCACCTCAATGCCCAAGAAATATCGTAGATAACCTATATCTTTTGTACTGAATTCTGTCTGCAAAAACTGCTTCAACTTTTGTATACCTACAGAATCACCAGTGATGATTATATCATCCACATATACAACTAGGAGCACACATCCCTTTGGAGAAGTGGAGCTAAACACATAATGGTCCACAGTACAATGTCGTAAACCGAACCGAATAACTGCATCACTGAAACGACAAAACCAGGTGCAAGGAGACTGTTTCAAATCATATAATGCCTTGCGCAGGCAACAAACACCAGTAGGCTCCCCTTGAGCAACAAATCCCGGGGGTTGCTCCATATATACCTCCTCTGTCAAGTCGCCATGAAGAAATGCATTTTTGACATCAAGTTGGTGAATAGTCTATCCATATTTTGCAGCAAGAGAGATGAAAACACGAACATAAGGTATCTTTGCAACAGGAGAAAATGTATCATCATAATCAACTCCATAGGTCTGAGTGTAACCTTTAGTAACCAATCGCGCCTTCAATTGCTCAACATAGCCATCTGACTGAAACTTCACTATGAAAACCCAACGACACCCCACGGCTTCTTTCCCATCAGGTAACGGTGTAAGCTGCCATGTCCTATTATCTTGTAGCGCCTGCATTTCATCCTCCATAGCATGTCGCCAACCTGGATGGGCAAGAGCCTCTGCAATGGTACTTGGCATAGACACAGCAAATAAAGAAGCAACAAACGAGGAATATGTAGGAGAAAGACAATCGTAGGATAAAAATTGAGAAAGAGGATGACGAGTATGCGTACGATAAGACAAACCAGTATATGGAGCATATCGGGAATTGGGTTGACCGACACAAGAGCGCGTACCTTTGCGCAATGCAATGGGAATATCAGTAGTAGAATCAAGCTCAGAAGAATTCGGCGGATCATAGACCGGGACATGAATTGGTGGAGAAGAATGCATGTCTAATGTAGGCGGCGGCTGTACTACCTCACTTTGATCAAAACGACGACGTTGATAGGTCTGGTCGAAAAACTGAAAATGAGGCGATGTCTTAGGTGCTCCCGCCAAGAGGCTAGGAGGCAATGAAGCCATGTCTGATGAAAAAATATCTTCAGACGGAGTCATCAATTGGTCAACAGAGGAGTAATATGGCTGGTCTTCGAAAAAGGTAACATCTGCCGAGACAAAAAATCGTCGACTATTTGGACTATAACACTTGTACCCTTTCTGAGTTCTAGAGTAGCCAAGAAACACACACTTTTTAGCTCGTGGATCGAGCTTATTATGACTAGGACCTAGACGATGCACAAAACAAATACATCCAAACACACGAAGTGGTAAAGGAAAAAGTGGACTAGTAAGATGGAGAGTGGAAAAATGTATGCCCCCACGAAGCACAGAAGATGTAAGACGATTAATGACATAGCATGATGTAAGAATAGCTTACCCCCAAAATATTTTGGGGAGGTTCATATGAAAAAGTAGACAGTGAGCAACATCTAAGAGATTGCGATTTTTTCGTTCCGACGCCCCATTCTGCTGGGGAGTATAAGGACAAGATGTCTGATACAAAATCCCATGAGATGTAAGAAATGATTGAAAACTATTGGAAATGTATTCTTTGGCATTATCAGAACGCAAAAATTTAACAGAAATATGATATTGATCAATAATCTCAGAGTAGAACATACGGAAACAGGAAAATACTTCAGTTCGATCTTTTATTAGATATAACCAAGTTATGTGAGAATAATCATCCACAAATGTAACAAAGTATTTGTAACCAGATATATCTTTGACATGGCATGGTCCCCAAACATTAGAGTGGACTAACTCAAAAGGACTTGACACACGACTCTAGACACGAGAAGGAAAAGATACCCGATGATGTTTGCCAAATTGACAAACATCGCACTGGATAGGAGTAATAGATTCTGTAATGGGAGAGAAATGACGAAGTATGTCAATCAGTGGATGACCCATATGACAATGCATTTTAAAGAAGTCAGAGGTGGTTCTTTTCTCAACAGCAACAACAATAAGGTCTTTGTCCAAGTAGTACAGCCCATTGGACTCATGCCCCCTACCAATCACATGTCCCGTTCTTAGAACCTGAAAGATACAATGTATAGAGGTAAATGTCACAGAACAGTTCAAATCTTTGGTAAGGGAACTAACAGAAAGCAAGTTACATGGGAAAGTTGGTAAATGATAAACAGATGAGAGAGAAAGAGAGGGACCCAATGTTACATCTCCTTGACCAGTGATACGGGACTTCGAACCATCAACAAGTGTAACAGAACAGGGAGATATAGAGGTAATTCCAGACAATAAGTTAGAATTGCCGGTCATATGATTTGAAGCACCGGAGTCTACAACCCAAGAAGTGGGCGTAGCAGCAAGTAAACAAGACGAATTACCTAAAGAGGTATGTGCCAAAGTAACAGTAGGAGCAGCGGATTCTATCACTTGGTTGGGACGCACTAATGACTCATACTCGGCGCGGGACAATATAATAGTGCTAGGCATTTTATGTGACTGATCAGGAACCTTCTGTACTGGAGACTCGACATCGGCATACGCTACCCATGGACGATGCTCGGGATGTAAAGTATAGCAATAAGTCTCAGTATGGCCAATTCGCTGACGGTGGTGGCAATAATGAGAACTTCTAGTATCCATGCGCGAGTTTCTGGCCATAACTTAATAATAAACAACGAACGTAGGTCTCATCGCTCTCATCAGGTTAAACTTCGTCACTTTAAGCGCTCCACTTAGCTTAATCCACAATACGTACCTGTCCAGCTCCTTACGACAATTCTGTTTATATAAAAAAGAAACTCAACAACAACATATCAACAGAACCATTCACAATTCTCCTTAGTGAATAAAATATGGATTCTCACTTTGAGTGCTCCTCAAAAGCATCCAATTAAATACTTTCTGACTCCTCGCAAAACATGAGTACCAAAATCTGGATCCTCACAAAATCTCAAAAGCAACCCCCAATTCAAGATTCTGCTCTCTCCTTTAAAACCAATTAGATATTATTCTGACTGAGCTTTAGCGGCAGAGTTTTCTCCGAATCACCAATTTGACTACCATTACACCATCAGATTGGTAGAAATATTCAAGAACTAGTGATCAAAGAGTATGGAG
Source organism: Rhodomyrtus psidioides (assembly GCA_021437785.1). NCBI lineage: Eukaryota > Viridiplantae > Streptophyta > Magnoliopsida > Myrtales > Myrtaceae > Rhodomyrtus > Rhodomyrtus psidioides. The sequence continues at coordinate 3,782,298 of JAILYB010000024.1, read as the reverse complement.
ATGACGGCAAGATCGAGAACAACTGAATCAATACCTTGCAAATAGCATCCCAGGATATCAACACTAAATTGAGATTACCAAAGGCCATCGATCAGCTCTGGAGGACCACAGGGTGCCGAATTTGGGCTCGCCAATGACGGAAGACATTTCAACGATGCTGGACGGCATTCTTGCAAGGCTCACTGATGATGGACAACACCATATTTGGACTTGCCAGCCTAGGCAACATTGTGCGACATCCCTACAAGGTTCGTCGAGTCTCGATGATGCTGAATCTGGCCTTGCCGGGCCTAGTCGACATCAGGCGACGCCAGAACTAGGCTCGCCGGCCTAAGTGATGCGAGATCAAGAGATTCTGGTGAGAAGAGGGTCGGTGGTTGAAGGTGAGTAAACGGTGGTTTGTGGCGGTGTTTGGCGGCGAACGACGGCTATTTTAGGGTTTAGAGTGTTGATTAGGCTCTGATACCATGTGAATAAAAGGAGAAAAAGCTGTATTACTGATAATAATGGATTACACAAATATGTAGAGCTCTCTAATAATGAAAAAGACTAAAACATCTTTATTAACAAATAACCCCAATAATTAATGTTTCAACAGTGTTTTTACACAGGAATTCGTCATGTATGAATAGGCATGTCCAACGTGGAGGGTGGCTCTTACACTTGTAAGAGAGTGTCTCTTCAAGGCTTTTTGACTCCCAGGCTCCCAGCACATCGACAAATAGCGCCGGCGGCTTCAGTGAATGGAACGGTATCGACTTTAATTAGAACTTCGGAGAGAGATAAGATCAATGTGCAAATCATTATCGCATCATTACCTTATTCAGGAAATGCAGCCACATCACTGCAATGAGACACCCATTCATCAGGCATTTGCCTATCTGCAGAAAACAGAAAACTGGAAACTTAGGCCCTGCATGGTAACCATTCTCATTCTGTAATTCTGGTTCTGGAACCAAAAAGAATGAGAATGGCGTTTGGTAACGCAAATAAAAGTGATTCTCATTCTGGACGAGAATCACTTTTAAAGCTAACAAAAAAAAGCAGAAAAAAGTAGCTTCTTGAAACTCATCCCACTTTTAACAAAGTCATTCTCTTCGCATAAAGAAAAACACAACAGACTCCTCGCTCGTTCTCGCTTCGTCGCAACTCCTTCGCTCCTGCCGCGTCTCCACCAAGCGCCCACCACGAGCTTCGTCACCTGCGGGCTTCGCAACAGCACGAGGAGGCCACTATGGTGGTCAGACGTGTTGTCGACGGAAGAGAAACAGTTTTTAGAAACAGAAACTTTATGCAGTTATCAAACGCGTTTCTCATCCAGGAACAGAAATGTTAAGCAATTATCAAACGCATTTTCATTCTCCAAAACTCATTCAGGAACAGAATCAGAAAAGCCATTTTAATCAGAATCAGAAATTAGAACCAGAATGGTTACCATGCGCAGCCTTAGGGGCGCATGATAACCAACCAAAAACAGTTTTTGGAACAGATTTCTATTTCTGAAATAGATTTAGAATAGAAATTCGTTTGGTAACGCAAATGCAAGAAACTATTTCTAGAACAATAAAAAAAAGTTACTTCTCCGAGAAATAGAAATAAAAATAGAAATCTTCCTCAACGAAAAACGTCATCGGTCGCACCCCGTTGACCGCCGGCGGCCGCGTCGACCGCTGGTCCCGTCGCTGGTCGTTGACCGCCTATCCCGTCGTCGGTCACCGGCTGCCGTTCGTCAGCGGCCGGTTCGGTCGCCGGTCGTCGGCCGCCCGTCGTCGGTGGCCCGTCGTCGGCCACCGGTCCGACCATTGATTGCCGGTCTCCACCGCCGTCACCCTCGCCGATTGTCGCCCGCCGTCGCCCCCCCCGCCGCCTTCACCTCCGCCGGTCAAATAAATTTCTATTCTAGAATAGAAATTTTTTGCCATTATCAAACGCATTTATTTTGCTTAGAAACTCATTCTGAAATAGAAATAGAGAAAATTATTTCTATATTTGTTCCAGAAACTCTTTCTAGAACAGAAATTTTGTCATGCGCGCCCTTAGCATGCGTATGTATCCGTGTATGTATCCATACCGTCAAAGTCAAAACCGATATCGAACATATACGTGGAAAACATGATGCCCAAGTTAGCACGTAGCTGAGAATAATCAGTCCTCTAGGGAGTGGCCTGGTTTCAGACAGAATCTGAAACAGATGCAGACATTTTGTGGAGAGAAAAACCAACGAAGGTAGCGAAGGACGAATTCGTTTCGCTGGTGTGTTCTTGTTTGGAGATGAATTTCCAAGCAAGCCTAAACCACGTCATTTGGTAAAAACTAGAGTAATTAAATTTGACCTTCTTCAATTGCCGTTACTCTTTACGGAGTTGTCCTTCCATCGCTCGGGATCATCGATTTTGCGTTCAATATTCAATCTCTGGTGCTCAAGGTGGAGTCTTCCATATCTTGCTGATCAATATTAAAGTAGATTGCCATTTTGTGTGAAAAAAAAAATCGAAATAAGAAAATAACATTTTAATACACACGGACCAACTTATTGATTTTTTTCACTAAGTCAGGATAGTAAAGCAATTACCTTTGTGTAACAAATCCGGGCTCTTTGATATTTATGTTCTAACTTGAGGGGAGTGTTAAAATATTGATTAGTGATTTTATGATTAGCAAAGATAGTTTAGTCTTTGTCATTATTAGTGAGTCCTAATAATCGCTAAATTCGCAATTGTTTTAATAAAACTACAGTTTATTATGAAAAAAAAAAGTTTAGGATAAAACTAGGACAGAATTATGGTTGAAAATTCTTATATGAGATAAAAAAAAAATTGTGGTGTATTATATATTAGGGAGTTCTTTAGAGTATTATACCCTGTGGCTGTATCTACCGAAAACCCACCGGCCGCCGACGATAGCTGCTACTACTCCTACGACGGTAGCAGCGGCCGGCTATAGCGAGCGTTGCGCCTTCCCCGTTGGTCCCGTTGAGCCGCCGCTTTGACGTCTACTCAACGTCTCTCTCCATCATCTAATCAATCCGTTAACCACTCTCACACGCCCATTTGGAATCCATCGATGGAGACTGAGATCTCCGAACGGCTTCTCGATCAGCGCAAGAGCGTCGACGGCGGAAGCGAGGAAAGCATCCCCCAATGGAGGGACCAGATCACCGTCCGAGCGCTCGCCGTGAGCGCCATGCTGGGGACCTTGTTCTGCATTCTGTTTCACAAGCTCAACCTGACTGTCGGCGTAGTACCGTCCCTGAACATCGCTGCCGGGCTGCTTGGGTTCTTCTTCATCAAGTCATGGACGGAATTCACGTCGCGGCTGGGCCTCTCGGCGGCGCCCTTCACTCGCCAGGAGAATACGGTGATCCAGACCTGCGTGGTGGTCGCGTGCTATGGGCTCGCCGGCGGTGGTCAGTTTCTCTTTTTATGCTCTGTTGTCGCTGGTACGCTGAGTCAGTTGCATTAAAGCTATCAAATTGTTGATAAAAGAAGCTTAACTTCGCTGTCTTATTCTGTCCAGTCAACATTGGTTGCTGTCGTCGTTGGCAGTATGTGAAACTAAAGTTCTTCGCTGTCCTATTCTGACTCGTTGGAAGTACTTCAACAACCGCCAGAACTGCGAGATAGTTGGTTTCTAAGTAGTGAAATTTCAGCTTGTTAGTCCACCTCCTTAGTAATTTTGGGAATGCTTAGGGAGATTGCCAGTTTGAGGCCCAAAAGAATACTCCAAAGTTCAGCTTTTAACGAAGAGCAACTCCCACATGCTGGGCGAAACCTGCAAGCGAGTTGCCTTGCTCATCGCGGAGAAGTCCACCTATTGTGGCTGGACCCGGGTTGCCTTTAGAGGGCCCCGTCGGTGTTGAGCTTGATCCAACCAGGGGGAGAGGCTGTCCAATCCACGCACATCTCTCTTTCATCCCTCTGGGGAGAATCTCTTTTCTGCCATTAGAGCGGGCATGATGTCCTTGACATATCACAAGATTAGGCTCAAAGGAGTGCCTCGAAAAGTGATGTCCGTCTGAAATAATCTTTTATTTCCCCGGTTCCAAAAGTTCCAACAAGCTACGCTAAACACTAGCGGCCAATCATTCTTTTCTACCCGAGTTGGGGAAGCAGATAAGCTCATCAACAACCACCTGTGCAGATCATGGGTAAAGAACTCACCTCTTGAACTGGTGGGCATATCTTTTGCCAAACATTCTTTGCATACTTGCAATAGAATTGTCTTGGTGGATTCCGGGCAATAAGCGCGACAGTAATATACTGTAAGTTTATGTTGAAATCTTTCATAATTAATGAGTAGGCATCGGTGAGAGAAACCAGCCACAAGAAACTTCCGGTTCTTTGTGGTCCATCCCATTTCCACACTAAACTCCAAAGTTCATCAGTGGACAATTGAGGCTTCAGTAAGATTAACTGGCACGCTTCTTTTACAATAAAAGTGCCATGTTACATAAACTCAGCAACAAGACTGTCAAGGTTTGGTACGATAATAGCTAAAAAAATTTGTAGTTGTCTCAAATGAAGTCTACCCACAAGGATTCTGGTTTTGAAACTAAGAACCAAGCAAGTTTCAAAAGGGAAGTTTTACTATTAGATGTCTTTAAACTGCGGATTCCTAGCCCTCCACAATTCTTTGGTTGACAAATCTTCTCCATTCCCACTGAGTGCATCTTCTTCTTCTTCTTCTTCTTCTTCTTTATCTTGAACACCTCCCCAAATAAAGTTTGGACTGGTGCTTTAAACGGTCCCATTTCAAATATTGCATTCTGAATTTCATCCCTGCTCAAATGCCTTGACAAACTTTGCAGTTGGTCCTGGGATAAGTTGCAAGATCGGTTGGGCCATCATGCTGAGGAAGCTCACCGTTGTTCATCCCTGTATAAATTCTTAAAATAGGAAATAGCTGATTTTTTCTATTGTTCCTGGTCACCTATCCATAGTTCATCATCATTTCTCAGCGATAAAATCCAATTTATTCTTCTTCAGACAATTGTCATTGTGTGGAAGAATCAAGTGTTTCTATCCCCAAAAGAGATGTGTTTATGTCTAGCCTTTTGAAACCACAAAATTTCCTCTCATAACAACGTTTCTATATACTCCTGCTTTAACTTCTGCTCAAGTTTCAGAAGAAAAGGATTGGGTCCTTGCTCCAACTTTTTTTTAATACCTCCAATCCTGGTAAGAAGACGTTGTTTACGGCTGAAGACATACCGAATGTACATTTGTTCCGTTCTTGCACACGTATTTTGAATTGCTCTAGCTGAGCTCCAAGTGTCTCATCAACATGTATTTTTGTTGTGTGATTTCTTTTGTCAAGTTTATGACCGTCGAGCCTTTATGTTGATGATTTCTGGTAGTGAGTCTATTCGGACAATTTTCCTTCTAATCAAAAGGAAAGTAAGTTTCTTGCTTAGAATAGTAAATAGGAGGCTCCATCCTTCAGAATATTAGAAGAGTATATCTGCTAATGCATGGAGATGGATGGAATTGGGCTGACATTTTGATTGTTGTCATGATTCTGATGATGGTTAGGTCATCGCGGAGATACAGATGCTTGATTGGTTAATTGGTCCAATCAGCTTCGCATTCCCCCCCCTAAATTTTGATAATCACTTCATTATTTTTGGGGTTTGACTTCTTGTTTGATTATTGACAGGTGGAGGTTCATACTTGATTGCAATGGATGAAAAGATATATCAGCTCATCGGTGCTGATCATCCTGGTAATCGGGCAGCAGATGTTAAGAACCTAGGCTTGGGATGGATGATCGGGTTCTTGTTTGTCATCAGCTTTCTGGGACTCTTTAGCCTTGTTCCTCTTCAAAAGGTTGGCGATGCCAAATACAACTTATCATACTTGAGTGGAACAATCGATGAATGTACATACTTGATTTGTGGCTTTACAACGCTAAAGTCTGAAGTATTATTGCTGTAAACATATTTTTTGCAAGTATCACGACCAGCAGCGCTCATCATCCTTTTCCGATCTTCTTTTTTTATCTTTCCAATTATCACAGGTTATGATCTTGGATTATAAGCTTGCTTATCCAAGCGGTACTGCAACAGCTATGCTAATAAACAGCTTTCACACAAACAGCAGAGCAGAACTTGCTGGGTAAGCGAGGCTGAGGGAAACTATATGCTTTATAGGGGTTTATTTCTGCTCGAAAGGAGCTTCAGGCTTTGCAGCTATGAAGCTCAGGTGATTGGGATTCTAGTAAAATGACGGAAATGGAAAATATTTCCCATCTGTGGTCTGTGTTCGCTAAGTTTGGTCTTGAAGTTTTAAAACGTTCCTTGTACTAGTCAGGAAAGTAGTGTGAACAGTTAATGAAACTTTAGTCTTTCGACTCTGTACAATTCTTTTCTTCACTCTGGATATCTCTCTTAACTAGTTATGCGGTGTGCGACTTTCTGCTGTGTTGATTTCCCAGCAAGCAAGTTAGTTGCCTCGGGAAATGCTTGAGCATAAGTCTGTCCTGGAGCTACTTCAAGTGGTTCTTCAGCGGTATTGGCGATTCATGTGGATTCAGTCATTTTCCCAGCCTTGGCTTGACTCTGTTTAAGAACACGTTCCTGGAGCTACTTCAAGTGGTTCTTCAGCAGTATTGGCGATTCATGTGGATTTGACTCTGTTTAAGAACACGTGACTCTCTCTCTCTCTCTCTCTCAATGTGATTTCATGATTTACTTCCGGCACTCATTAAACTGCTTTCCAAGGAGTTCTGTGCCGCGGATCATAGTTAGATTTAAATGGATATGCTTGGTAGTTCTCTAACAACTAGCACATGCATTTTCGATCAATGTAATAGACAAATTTGCTAGCCGTTTATCTTCTAGCATTTAGTTTTCTCCTACATGTTAAGATTGCTAACATGTGTATCTTCCTTGCTGATCACACATCCCGCTCTTTACGACAGGTTCTATTTCGACTTCAGCCCGACTTATGTTGGATGTGGTCTCATCTGTCCCCACATAGTTAACTGTTCGGTTCTACTCGGGGCAATTATATCATGGGGTTTCCTCTGGCCTTTCATTTCGAAACACTCTGGGGATTGGTATCCAGCTGATCTTGACAGCAATTACTTCAAAGGTCTCTACGGGTATAAGGTACTGCTCGAGAATTATTTATGTTATTCACAGAAAACACTTAAAGTGTGCTTGCTTGCAAATTGTTGCTTTCTGTTGCAGGTTTTCATAGCTATTTCACTTATTCTCGGGGATGGTCTCTACAATTTGATCAAGATATCAAGAATAACTTTTAAAGAGATGCTCAACAAAGGCAGTAAGACTAGCAACCTGCCGATCATCACGGAGTCTCTTGGTAAGGACATCAACTGTGTTCTTACTTGTAATTGAAGCTAGTGCGATATTCATTTCATTCACTTTTATTTCGTGCCTGTGGAAGAACGTTGTCTAGTGTTTGATTCTTGTGATTTTTGCAGATGGTGAGAGTCCAAAGATAGTAAAAATGGAACAGAGGAAAAGAGATAATATATCTTTGAAACACCAAATGCCCTTCTGGTTTGCAGCTTCCGGCTATGTGAGCCTTGTTGCGATATCCACAGTGACGATTCCGATGATGTTTCCGCCTCTTCGATGGTATTTGGTTCTAGGTTTGCATGTCATTGACTCATTGCTCCTGCCCTTGCCTTCTGCAACTCTTATGGCACTGGGCTAACAGACAACAACTTGTCCTCGACTTATGGAACGATTGGACTCTTCATGATTGCATCCTTGGTTGGGTCTAATGGGGGCGTGATAGCCGGTTTAGCAGCATGGGGGTTATGATGTCCATTGTCTCGACAGCCGCTGATCTTATGCAAGATTTCAAGACCGGTTACCTAACTTCATCATCTGCAAAATCAATGTTACACGAGTCAGCTGGTCGGAACTGCCATGGGCTGTGTTGTCGCCCCGCTTACTTTTTGGTTGTTTTGGACTTCTTTTGATGTCGGTTCACCCGACGGACCGTACAAAGTGCCAAATGCCGTGATATACAGGGAAATGGCAATCCTGGGCAGCGAGGGCTTCTCCAAGCTTCCCAAGAATTGTCTCGCAATGTGCCTCGGGTCTTTCGTGGCAGCTCTGGTTATAAACCTCCTGAGGGACATGACTCCAAAGAAGGTCTCGCGGTTCATCCCGATTCCGTTTGCCATGGCTCTCCTGTTCTACATCGGAGCCTACTTTGCGATCGACATGTTTGTGGGGACTGTAGTATTGTTCATCTGGGAGAGAATCAATAAGAAGGACGCGGAGGACTGTGACGGAGCCGTAGCTTCAGGTCTTATATGCGGGGATGGTATATGGACCATTCCAGGATCTATACTATCCATCTTTGGGATCAACCCGCCTATCTGCATGTACTTTCGGCATTCCTCAAGTGGCTGAGGACTAAATTCTCCCGGACCTTCATTGTAATTGTACTCTCTGCACTGCAGACAAGTTTCAGGACTTCTAGTGAAACGCTCTTGCCAAGATGATATTCAATACAGTCCAGTTTTGAGCTTTTATCACCTAATAGCTGGTGCACATGGGTCTTAATGAAAATCATTAAGTTCTGATCCGCAGTAAAGATGCAGGGATGGTTATGTAATGTGTCCTCGAGGCCAAGAAAGCGGTCGTACGGCTTCTCCCCGAGATTCGGGAACTCTCATCTCCCGATCTAAATCTAATTCTAGGAGTTCCTTATATGTGTCGGCGTCGCATTCTCTGTTCTCCTCAACATTTGGCGATACCGACGCCTTTCTCTCTCCCGACTTTGTCGACCTGGATCGACATGCGAAGTTACGGGTTAGGAATTCGGGTACCGTCTTTCCCCCAACCCTTTCTCTAGGTTCCCTAACATATGGTGCTGGTGTCTGTGTAAATCCACAGTCGCTTTCATCTTTTTAACCACAGTTACATCAAAGCTTTTCAACTCCTTCGCGATGGCCAGAAACTTCGTTTCTGTCGGCTCACATGTCCTCCATACCACAGACTAGGAGCATTATACTTAGAATTCATTGGGACGAAGCAACATTATAGCCCCAAAAAAAAAAAAAAAAGTGGGGGGATGAAGAAGGCCTGCAACAAGTAGTTGGAATGAAATGTCAGCATGAATGATGGACCGGCAAAGCTGACCCATTCCATCTACTGAAAACCATGTATGGAAATATAGAATACGTTGGTCTGATTAGTCGTATTCAATTTGTCCTATGATATCATCAAAAGATGAAGGATAGAAAACCATTTAAAACCTTAAACTGTATAACATTTAATCCGAACTTTTTCTCTCGACACCAAAAATCCAAACATGTTCTCGTGCGACAAATTTGCTTCAAACTCCTTTTGTGATTCGAACATGAATTTGAACCGCGAAACAAGGATCAAGAACGACTAAATCCAGAGGAAAGAGAATATAAATACCGGAAAACTTGCGATACATTGATAAAATGAAACTGAGAAAATGCATAAGTATGGCGTCGATAATCATAGATACTTTTTTTTTACAGTACACATGCTCTGGGTACTTGCTTATAAGAGCAATTAATATTCCTCATGCGGGTTATGAACTTACAACTGCGATCCCCGAGCTCTAGATTCTCTCGAACATCGACCTTATCCGCAAGCGCTTACACTTGATCGTCAATTGGTATCTCCATCTTCAATCGGAAAATCCTCATTTTGCATTCTTCTCTTCATGTCCAGCACTGGGTGATAATTTGTCGATCGATCGCCATCCTATATCGACCGAACGTCAATCATCATGATAGTTATCGACAAGTGCTTTCGCTATCGATAATCAAATCGTACCTGACATCGGGCCCCGGCGCTCATCTAGATTCACAAAAAATTTAAATTTAATTCCTTGCTCGGCTCTATCTCGACATTACTACGAGTGGAGCTACTTCAGACGAGGACCACGAGTGTGACATAATGCAATAAGGCCTTCCGAGGCCGCCAAACCTGATCAGCAAACACTCCAATCTGGCAAGTGGCAACGTAGCGTACGATCCTACTAGCCTACTAGCTAGCCTACTACTAATCAATTGAGAATATGATTCTATTTATTTCGTCAAAAAATAAATGACTTAATTTTAAAAAAAAAATACCATTTACTGCAAAATAAAATAATAAAAAATTATTTTCATTGTTCGTGAAAATATTTAAACATAAATTAGTATTGATAACGAAAGCATCTTCAGCAACTAATTATTTTAAGCGATACAAGCGACCGTTTCAAGGAAAATATATTTGGAAATCATTCATCGTCGGCGAAACAAACGGAGCCGAAATCTCTTTCTTCTTTTTTCACCCCTCCAAAGAAAATCTTACTTTATTCTAATTGAAGATTGTTTTTCATTATCTTTTTCTTATCCAAAAGGGAAATTTTGAAAAAGAAGACGTCGACCCATCAATCCATTAATTGGCAGGCTCTACTTCTTATATCCGCAGCAGAAAATGAGGACATCAGGGGACGAACTAACGGCGAAATCAAAAGGGGGCGGCGCACGCGATCTTCACAAGTGTCGTCAGCATTCATAAATGCACGGTCGTGGAGGGAGAATTCGTCAACGGCGACCCGCCCCGACCGACCAATTCGACCCATCCATTTCAGCCGGGCTTTAATCAATACGAACGCTGGCTGTCCCTTTGCCATTCACCACGGGCAATCCAGTTGAACCCATGCCCGACGTGCCTCCAATCCACGGCATGTTGTCCGTCTCTTATCCACGTAACAAGAGAGAATGGTAGGGATTTGGCGCGACAAGAGAAACACATGGAGTAAAAATCCAACAAAGCAAATAAATTTGAAAAGTGAATCAATGTGGTACCCCTTTTGCAGAAACTCGTTTTACTCCTTAAAAGACCGGTCCGCCACAGCATCCAAGCACAGCCGGTGACCGATCGTTGAATCTCACGTCATCATCGTCAGTGATGAGCACGCATCATCGAGATATCAATCTCTATACCGGGACCACAAGGCGTAAGGAACGTGTGGCGCATGATGGTGCTAAACCTCCGCACCCTTTTATGGACCCTCTAGGATGGCACGATAGGTTACCTTCCTTCCAGTTTGATGCGCTTTTGACAATGATAAGAGAGCGCTAATGGTCTATGCGAGGAGGACAAGTCGTGGGGGGGGGGAACATGTGGCACGTGATAATGCGACGTCTTCGTGGTCTTTTATGCGCTACCGATGATGATAAGAGAGCGCTAATGGTCACTTCCATGCAAGGGATGACGAGTCGTAGGAGAAATGTGGCAGATGATGATGCAACCCTATGCTATAGGGACCTCTAGGATGGCCCGATAGGTTACACGCGGTTATCTATTTCTGGCCGAAAATATATACATTTTTTTTTTCATTTCTATTCCCTGGACGCGTTTCTCTGCCAAGAGACGTGTTTGATAGCGATACTAAATTTTTATTTCCCGAATAGAAATTCGTTTGATAACAGTACAAATTTTTTATTATTTTACTATTTCAAAATAAAAAATATTACTTATATTTTACTTCGATGGCAATGGTGGCGAGCGACGGCCAACAGAGGTCATGGCAGTGGCGACCGATGGTGAGGTGGGGGGCGACGACGGGTGACGAAGGCAGGGTGGAATTTGCAGGCGGCGGAGGTCGGCGGCTTGCAATGGGTGGTGGCGGCCGGTGATGAGGTGGCCGGTGGCGGCTAGCGGTGAGGAGGAAGGAGGAAGTTGTTTATAGTTTTTGTTTCAGAAACAAAAAAAAAATTGCTTTTCATTTCTCATCCAAAATTATTTCTAAGCAAAAAATGTAGCCTAAAAATAGAAAAATTCAATCGCGTTGTCAAAAATATTTCTGTTTCAAACCTAATCCCCAGAACAAAAAAAAAAAAAAAACATAAATGTTATCATGCGTGTCCTAAGAGAATCAATTGTCACCTCAAAGGGAGGACGACAAGTCGCAGGGAACATGTGGCACGTGATGATCCTACAAATTTGCACCTATAGGGATCTATAGGATAGCCCAATAGGTTGCCTTGTGTGTTTTTACGCACTTGTCAACGACAATAAGAGAGCTCTAATAGTTGCGTCTTGTTCCTTCACTAATCCTCATCTCTTGAACGAGTTCAATTGAAGCGGACGAGATCGCGAATGTGGCTAAAACTATCATTTGAAGAAAAACCGATGTCGCCCCAAATCAATTCAAACGGTCCCAACTATAATCATCCAATAAATGTTAACATCCGATTCGATTATATCAATCGAATAACTTGCAACTTGCCCGCATTTCATGCATATCACTCATCATTCCCTCATTGCACATGTTTAACATTTCACGGCATAATAATAGCCGCCGACGAAACATATTCATCGAAGAAATGTTCAGCCGACCGTTTTGAAGTTTCGTTATTTATTCATAACAGGGAAACATTCCATAAAAGGAAAGAGGAAAAAGTGGGGGCTCAGTGTTAAATACTAGTAACTCAAACTTGACACCTAGTAACCACATTAGCTTATTTTTGGGCAAATGCACATTAATGTAGCCTCTAAAAAAAAAGGCTCATAAAGCTAGATCTAACCGCACCGTTAATATAGCTAGTTGTAAACAAAAACGACGTCACGTGACTAACTTTCAAAAGATTTTAAAGGCGACGAGCGAAGCAAAGCGAAGCGAAGCGAAGGTGCTTTTGTAAAGTCCAACAGTCCGCGCAATCTGCCAAAAGCAGACCAGAAAATTAGGGGGAGCTTCACTCTCGTCCTCCGTCTTGTCCTTCGCCTGTCGCTTTCCCTCTGCGCGAGCTGAAGTTGAAGCTATTCCCAGAGAAACGACGACGCAATCCGATCGATCCCCACAGCTTGGCACCACGCGACGCATTGAATGCGGGGAGCGTCCCACTTCGTCTTCTCCCTCAGGTCCCCCACCCACCTCCCATACATTCGCCCTCCTTCCTCTTCGTCGAAACGGTGATCGGGCGACGTCGGTGTCGCGAACGCCAGCTCCCGATTCCGGCGGCCAGGCCCGCGAGCGATGCTGATCCGTCCCGGTTCTGGTCAACGCCTTCGGAGTCGTGATTCTGCAGTCGGATACTGATCGGAGGTCGGTTGCCTTCGTTTATTGGGCGTCGGAGTTTCGGTTCGCTTCTCGAATCTAGGGTTCTCTGCGGAGAGCTGACTGAGCTGCCGGCCAGCTTCGGAGTCGGAGATACGGACGGTTTTCGCCGGTCTGCCCCCGGTAGGGTCTGGTTGCGGGGTCCGGTGGAGAGATGGAGGCGAGGATGAAGAAGTATCGGCAAGTGAGCCCGGAGAGGGCGAAAGTGTGGACGGAGAAGTCGCCCAGGTATTTTCAGAGCAGGAAAGTGCCCGTGGTCTACTATCTCTGCAGGAATCGCCAGCTCGAGCATCCTCATTTCATTGAAGTGCCTATCTCCTCGCCCGAAGGACTCTATCTGCGAGGTAACACTAACAGCGAAGCAGGAGCTGCATTTCCTTTTCTCCATTTCATTTTTTCTCCTTCTCCGTCGCTTGCAGAGTGTCATTTGTTGCGAATACGGTTTTGTTTGGCAGATGTGATTGATAGGCTGAATGTTCTTCGAGGCAGGGGAATGGCATCTACGTATTCGTGGTCCTCTAAGAGGTACTCATTCAAATTTCTCTCATTAATGGGCGATTTCTAGCTGCATAAGAAGCACGTCTTAGATCCTTTGGGGTCGATGTCATTATTGGATAATTATTTGGTAAATCCTACGAGTGATGCTTCCTGAATTATTCAATTCGTTGATCATTGCAGAAGCTACAAAAATGGTTTCGTTTGGCATGATCTATGTGAAGATGACTTGATCCTTCCATCTAATGGAAATGAATACGTCCTCAAAGGCTCGGAGCTCTTTGATGAGTCTAATTCAGGTGAAGTAGATGGTGGTCTTTCATACTTGACCTTGCTGCTGACTTTAGATGTTGTGTAGGATTGCATTTGCTTGTGAATTAGATACGACTATTGTTGGCAAGCAGAAAAAAGCTGGCTTATTTCCTGTGTTGCTATTGCACATGTTTTTATACAGATCGTTTCAGTCCTGTCGCGAATATCAACATGAGGAATTTGAAGCAATTGCCAGCTCCACCATCTTCTAGAAGTCAAGATGATTCATCATCGTCTTCAAGCATGAATGGAAAGGAAGCAAAACACTCCCAAGAGGATGAACATTCTTCTCCAGTTCATCACACTGATTCCACTGATGTTTCACCACAATCGAGAAATGGAAAAGGCTCCAGTTGGAATGGGTCTCTGAGCTTGACAGAGTACAAGGTGTACAAGAACGAGGGGTTAGCTGATGCATCAACTCAGACTGAAGAAAATATAAGCAGAGGTAAAACCGGAGAAACTTGTACTAGAGGAGTCTCTACTGATGATGGCTCAACCGAACGTGAATGCGATGAAAGTTGCCAAACCAAAGCCTCGTGCTTGAAGGAGACCTCTGAGATTTCTAGTGCTGTGGTTTCCCCTCCTCCCACATCCTCTAGTGCCTCTTCATCAGGTGGAAAGACTGAAACTCTGGAATCATTGATTAGAGCTGATGCTAGCAAGATGAACAGTTTTAGAATTCTTGAAGAGGAACAAATCCGATTGCCGACCAATGCAAGGCTCAAAGCTACCAACATGTTGATGCAGTTAATCTCATGTGGATCAATATCAGTGAAAGACAACAGCTTTGGCTTAATCCCAACTTACAGGCCAAGATTTTCCCATTCGAAATTTCCATCTCCTTTGTTTTCTACATCATTGATGATGGGGGAGCTCGATTGCTTATCAGAAAATCCACGGTTGATGGGCATAAGGCTGGAAGATAAGGAGTATTTCAGTGGCAGCTTGATTGAGACCAAGTTTCTCCGGGAGGATGGAGATGGACTTAGCTCTCTGAAGCGGTCCTCTTCCTACAACGCTGGCAGGTAACTCCGATTTCCTATGTGGTGCTATCTTTTGTAGATTTACTTCTGTTTGCTAGTATGTGTACCAAGCGAATATGGGTATGCTCTCTTTGGTTGTACTATGTTGCTGTAGAAACCTATTGCAAAAACCAGTTTCTGTTTGCTTGCACTTTTTTGTAAGGTAAGAGTGTTAATTGCATGTCCTTACCCTGTGAATGACTAACCAACAGCAGCTTGCAACACAAATTTCATTGCATCTCTCAGAGGCTTGATAATTTGGTCAAGTAAATTATACATCAACACCGTTTTTGTATGGTAAATGTGTTGACCGTGCAAATCTTGCGGAGCACGTTTCCCCCACTCTCGGGTGGCCTTGGCTTTGTAAAAGCTGTGAGTAGAGGTTTGTCTGTACAAGGATGGCTGATTCTAGATAGTCGACAATCTCCTTTGCTTGTCTCAATTGTTACGGGCCGTAGTAGTTATGATGGCAATATTATTGAGAGGAGAAATCCTTTTTGTTCCTGAATCTAGATGAATATAGGACGTGTTATCTCTCTTGCAGGTCTGGTAAGCAGTTAGGTTCGGCTGGGGAAAGTGAGAATGGACGGTCAAAATGCATACCCCTATCGATTAAAGCTTCAATAGCTAAACAACCTCGAAGTGAGTCTATGAGATCCCCCCTGTCCGATAAACCAAGAATTTCTTCAGACAGAGCAGATAGCTCCAGAACATTATTTGCCAATTCATCGAATGGTAATAGTAGAAGAATCACCGAGCCTTCCCCAGGGAACAAACCGTCAAAGAGGGACTCCGCCCTGGAGGATGAGAAAGTGATAAAAATCGAAGAAAGTTAAGTTTCAACTTTGTTCTTCTCCATCTAACTTCAGTAAGGCGTCGTGTTGTGGATCTTTACGTTCATGTTGTTTGAAATTGCCATTCTTTTTGTTGAACAGGCTTGCTTCAGGAGCACGGGTTATAATCCAATCGAAAGCACCTTCCCACATCGAGGTTGGCAGCTGTTAAAGAGGCTCATAAATCATGAAAGGTAAGATGTACAGTTTCCACATTGCCTCTGCTTGTATGTGAAGCATGTGAAACTTTCGGAAAAGCTTCATTTGAATTTTGAATGCTACCCAAATTGAGTTGGCGGGCCCCTTCTTAATGATACTGTACATCTGGAAAGTTGAGAAAGACAGAGGAGAGAAGAAAAGGTTTCATGTGTAATTTTGGGGGGCCAAGTCTGGTTATGTTGAGCAAATTTTTGTGTTCAGCTTTATAGAAAGTGGGTTCTCTCTTTTCGGCATTTCCTCAGTTACAGTGCTTCCACAGTGCTGCATTACCTCCTAGGACTGTTCCTCCCCAGCAAATCCAATGAAACCAACTGTATTGTCTTGAGACTCTTACACGGCAAAAGCAAATACATCGTTTGTTGTTCTGTGCATCATTGGATGAAGATGCTTAGATATGAAATGCATCATTGAATGTTTTTTTTTTTTGCATGGATGAACATGATTAGATGTGGAGAATCATTGAAACATCTCCATCATTTACAATCAAGACGAAACCATGTGGGAAACCAAAAAGGAGGCAGGGAAAAAAAATAGGATCCTATGTGATGGAGTTGACTCTCTCACCTGCCATATGAAAAAGGTCCTTTGGAAAGTCGAAAAAAGCAACACAACCTCAGTTTCTCGAGTGTAGTGTTAGTGCACCAGGGGGTCAACCGGCAACTTTTGGGACGCCATCCTCGAGTTCCCTGTCGCCTCAAACAGTGGTATTGAATATCGGTCGAGTGGGAATTCCACTGAGAAGGTGGGTCCTGTTTGCCATTCTAGCGGAGGAGCAAATTCCAGCTTCTTCATGTTTGGAACCGGAAACACGAGTCGGCATAGGAACTTCAATCAGGAGTAGAGCATGTATAGGCAGGCAGCAAAGGAACACACGTTACTTATCTCTGATTATAGTGACGTGTGGGTCGGAGCAGAGTGAAGCTCGAGGGTTCTAAGTCAGTAGGTCTTTTTCGACTTCCGGTAGGTGTTCGAAAGAAATCGCTCGACGACGGGAGTGACTGATCACTTCATATCCGCATTCTTTTCGCTCTACATGTTTTGTAGTATTATACCAAGTATGTGTAAATTATAATGTCCATGAAAACTCCCTCTCCTGTCCCTGGTCCTCCAGGTTGAACGTCAACATCTCGGAGAAAAATCCGAAATATCTGGTCAAAAAACCATTGCACACCAGTCTGTATTACCGGTCTTTCTTTCTCCCGATGGATAGAGAAATTATTGTTAAATCGTGATGGTCCCACCAGTAATATTGGCCAGATTGGCCCAAAAGAGGATGTGGAACTGGAAGAGGACGATGCACGAAGCTCTACTTTTCAGAAACCCCGACAGAGGACGGTGCTTGCACTAACTTGGGGGGAGGGGGAGAGAGAGAGAGAGAGAGAGAGAGAGAGAGAGAGAAGGTCGAGAAGAGAGAAGACCTTAATTGATTCTTTATGCACTTTTAAGGTTTAACTTATTTTAGGTATAAGAGGCCAATGCGTGGGCAGTTTGTCATAAATGACACACTGCATCTAATTTTGACCTGGGAAGGTGTGCTTTGGACAGCGACAATCCCACGTTCGAGGCCATTTTTATCAGGGATGGTTTACTTTTTACTTTGATATTTGATTAAATCAATGCGTTGAAAACGTAAGTGCCCTCCTCAAGATCTCGACTTCATAAACTCTGGGTCTGTCCTACTTCTTGTTTTTCTGTAATATGGTTCGGATACTCGTAAATGAACACACACACACACACACACATACTATACATACGCGCGTGCGGTTATTTATTTAATTAATAGGTGAAAAGTAAATCTTAAAATTTTGGGGGGGAAGTCAAGTAATGTTTGTCCCGAGACTTCTCAGCACTTCTTTCTTTCGTGTTCCCTCCAATTTTTTTAAAAACCAAAAGGAGTCTTTATAATGGTGAAAATTCTGAAATAAAAAGAAATCTAACAGTGATTGCAAGAGCTCCCCCCCACATAGACTCTGTTTTTCCCCTTATTTGTGAAAAAAAATTACCAATTAAGTCCTAAACTAATTAAACTTGTAAAATCTAGTCCTAAGCTTTTTAATGTGGCCAATTTCATTCTATTTTTTTAAAATTTGATTTTGATTTTTTCTTTACTTTTCTTTTCTTTTTGAGTTATGCTCGCAAGGGCAGCAGTAACCCTTGCTAGCCGAGAAGGCCTTTCCTGCTGCCAGCAAGGGTGCGAAGGCCTTAGGTGAGGCCTCGCCTGCCGTTAGCAAGTGCACGAAGGCCCTCGACGAATTTGGGTGAGGGCCTCCTAGCAAGCCATGTGCGAGACTACGAAGGCCCTAGGTGAGGCCTTTACGACCTCGTTGATCGTAGGCAAGTACATGAAGGCCCTCCTCGAATCTGGGTGAGGGCCGCCTCACTAGCCACGAGCGAGCGGCTAGTGAGGGTCGCCGGTGACCCTCGCCAGCACAATGGGGAAAAAAAAAGAGGAAAAAAATTCAAGAAATAATTGAAAAAAACTCAATTTAAAAAAAATTAAAAAAATTTTGTTCACATCAGCAATTACCGGCCAATAGAATTCAATTGGCAAATTGTCAAATGGTTAACAGATTTTATAACTTAATTGGCATTAGTATAATAAGTTCAGAAAATTTTTGATAATTTTTCCCCTTCATTCGTTCATGTCAACTTCTAATCGTACAGAGTTTTCGAATGACTTTGTATGGTCATTGATTAGGATGTCCTAAACGTAAAATAACAACCTCGTAACCACAAGGTATTCTTATCATATGCCTGACCAAGGCCATTGCTTGAATTGTGTTACTAGAACACGGTAACGACTAACGAGACCAAACTTGCTTAGGCACAATTTTGCCCGGGTTCTTAACTCCACCCTAGGCTGCCAAATCCGCTCGTATAAGTGTACAAAGGGGGAAAATGCGATGGATTAACAAACAAATCTGATACAGATTATCAGAATTTCTCATACAGGAGTCAAAAAGAGGGAAAAAAATAACAGGATTTAATGCCACGAAAAAAAATGATTTCGCTTTCTGGGAAATCTTTTACAAGATAAACACTATCATGCTTGGGTGTCTCAAACACCTTTATCTACTGCTCATGCCCCGGTTATATTCAAAGAGGATGAGCTGCTCTGTGTAAAAAAGCTATCAACTTTAGCAGGTCATCTCACGACCTCGGACGTCCCTGACGAACATAAGGCCGGAGGCCCACCCTGCATCTGTCGCGTATTATAGGACCTGCAACTTGTGCACTTGTGTGCCACGATGTGAAACTGGACATGGCATTGCGCTCCGCAATCATTGCAGAGTATCCAAACCTACCAAGCACAATGTGTTCATATTTAGAAACTTTGAGATTTTGAAACGAATGCTGTTGATTATATAGTGTAACATGACTTTGAAACGAATGTTGTTGAATACATAGAGTAATATACTCACCATCTTATTTTGGTACACTTCAGGCATAGGAGTTTTCGCAATCTGTGATGAAATTCGAGCATCAACAAGCGATTTCAGGTGACACGGCACAGATTTATTGGGTGCAAGCTAAATCTATTGAAAAAGAAGAAGAAAAGTTCGAGATTTCATTCAAATCAGTACCTCTTGATCGAGTCTTCTCCACAAACTAGACATATCGCAGATTGACTTGGAGCAAACGGGGCACGAGTACCTGCAGAATCCGGAACGATTTCGATGTAAATCTCGAGGGAAACTAATATTTAGTCGGCTGCAGGGCACCGCGAGAGAGCGAGACATATGGTGCTAACCTGAAGTGCTGCTCCATTTCTTGGACGCATTCCAAATGTATAGTGTGTCCACAAGGTAGGACAGTAATATCTTTCATCGTATCGAACAGGTACTGCGAATAAATATTAGAAGACTTAGAGATTCGAAATTTAATTGACATCGTCAATGTAGAAATTTTGGCTCCACGTCTTACCTCGAAGCATACAGGGCAATTGTGGTGCATTGCCCTTTCAACACAGCGATGGGCATCCTTCATTAACTTCGAATAGCAACATCCTATGGAAAATGTTCCAAGCATATCCAAAGTAAGTCCATGACGATCAAACTGGAATCTTAAAAAAAAAAAAAAAAAAACATAGTTTTCAGAGAAGCCTCTTTTTTGGTTTCACCCACCACATTTCTTACAATGGAAGTAATTCTCCCTGCCTCCGGTTCTGTAAAAGCGACAGACAGATAGAGGATTAATATACTGATGAAATTTATGATATATAAGTGTGCGCTATGCTGAAAATTGACAAAAACGAGTTACTTAAAAGCAAATGATGACAGAACGACAACATCACAGAACTAGTCACAACCCCAATCAAATATGAGTGACATTGGTTTGTTAATGTACCTGCAGATACCGCATTCATCACAATGGTATTGATTCTTCGAAACCTGAGCACGTTTAGGAACCATAAGATAAGCTGATGCAATCATGTGGCAGAGACCGGGAAAGAACTGATGGAAACAATCGAGAGAAACAAAAATTACATCATCATCGAAGAACTTGCACTCGGCGCAGAAATACTTGCCCATGCAAACCCCACAATTCTGGCAGTTTTGTTGAACCTGGAGGAGTATTGAACATTTAGGTAAGTACCGTTTTATACACGCTTTTCATTTACATATCTTTCAGTTTCCAAAATTCACAGCTTACTTCTTGTTCGGTGCCACACAAAGAACAGATAACCTGAAAGGCCAATGAGACAAGAGCACTATAAGAGAGCAGAACAAGTAGACAACTATAGATTTATTGGAAAAAACCCATCAATGAAGCAGAAGCATTTCATTATTGTCTACTTGATCCAAAACAAGAAAGGGAGATTGTGCATCAGACAACTACGGATATGACGAGACATGGCAAAAGACATTCTTCGCAATCAATCTCAATCGGACCCGATCCAATTGGCTGTCTTAATTGCTGTCAAACTATCCTGCCCTCATTTCATTCACAGTAACCGAGAAATACAGACGGGATTATCCATCCATGCCTTACCAAAAGCCAGATCCCCTAGGAGAAACACGGACAAAACAAATAAACCTATTCCACTAAGAATGTAAACCGGAGAATCATGCATACTTGTTTCACTTCGTGTCGTGGAACATCGTGCCGTTTTAGAGGTGCAGTTTCGAGCGAATTCTGCGAGATAAGGAAGATTCAAAGGCGTCAATCATTGACTATTCACGCAATCATGAACCACGAACAAAGTAACGATTAGTTTCTCTGCGTTTCTATACCTTTGCTTCGTTGTGACAGTGCCTGCAATCAAAGACCTCGTCACAACATGGTGCTCTGATCTTGCATCTTCTCCTATAATGCGCACAGCTAACCAGAGAAAAAAACCGAAAAAAAAATGAATTAAAAAAAAACTTCTTTTCACAATCAATATACAAATTCGTGAACAACCCATTATACCAACCCGAAATCCCCAGATCCAAGATTCACAGCTCTTTCACCCTCCATTTTCCTGTCAAATCTTGATGTTCCCACCCACTCTTTTCGCCCCCCTTAATCTGCATTAACCGCAACCATGTCCGCAGCAGACGGTCAGAAGCAGAACCCAAAAAAAAACATTCTCAGATCAAAGACGATGAAGAAGTCAGAGAGAGAGAGAGAGACCCGGCTCCGACTAACGACCCGAAATCCCTCAACAGACGCACAGAACCCAGAACTAATCAACAATGGTCAATGCAAGACAAGCACAAGAGGAGGGACAATTTATATGCGCAGCTCCTGTCATTCTCGTACCAATGAAGGAAGGCTGACCCAGGGACGCCTCGAATTCTATCCGCACAATTAATCGCGCGAGATTTGCTTAAATTAGAACTGGATCTTGTCAAATTTAAACTATACCTGAAAAATCAAGTAGACCCACCTAATAAAAACTTGTGCTTGAACGATCAGCTCTCGGCAACAGAGAAGAGAAGCCTTTCGATTTATGCCAAGTGAAAAGTGGATTTTCCTTTTTTTAGTCTCCATTTACAGAGCCGGCGGTTTTTATAGAGCCCATTGGTTTAGACTCGAAGGCGGGGGGGAGAGGGGGTATGACGTGATTTGACGATAAGGGTCACTCGCTTTGGGCCTTCCCAATGGGTTAACGGATAACCGTCGAGGGCATTTTCGAGATCACGAGTGCTTTGTCGTGTGAGGGAATCGTGATTCCCCACGCGCCGACCCGTGAGAGTGCATTGCACCGTATTGTGCCCTTGCTCTCTTTCTCTCTCTTGTTGTACTCTTCATATTTTCTCACTATGAAATTAATCTCGTTTTATTTGGTACTTTGATTTTGTTTGCTAGACAAAGATCAACGACTCTCTATTTTTATTTTGGGATGTCTTCCATTCAATAATTTAGCGAAAATTTGATTTTAAAATAACCTCGAAATTGAAATGGGTCGAAGCCATTCAGTTCAATTTTTTCTTTTTTCCTTCGATGTTGAAAGGTATAATTTTTTCTTTTACGAGTACTCTCAAAGAACGAATATAATGGTCCTAGATAAATAGGTTAAGAAAGTTGCACAAGTCACAGAGGTATCTATTTCACTTTCGTTGACTAAAGAGGAAAGGTAGGTTAACTTCAATTGGGATCTAAATGCATTATCTGAATTTTATTTGTCTTAGCAATACAATAGATGTTACCAAGTCGAAAGTCTAGATGCAAATTTGAATTCCCCACACTACAAGCAATAAAGATATTTGAGATTGAATTGTGAAATAATTCTACCCAAAGCGGGGGCGACGCACGATTCTTAAGGAATGTTTATGGCGAGAGATGCAATGACGAAATAACTCCGAATAGGGTACAAGACATCAAAATCTCCGATTTTGGATGTGGTTGGAAGAAACTTAATTTTTATTTTTATTTTTTTGAAATTTTTAGAGAAGAAGGTTCTTTGGAGAAAAGGAGGGCCAAGTTGAAAGTGCAGCTCAAGCGCCGGGTTATAGCGCGTGGTTTTAAGCTCCTTGTCGGGGAAACACGTGGCGGCGGTTGGACCACGTTCGCTTTTCGAAGGTATATATGTAGCAAAAGTCGCAAAGATATTTTCTTTTTGCCCCCAAAAGCTAAAAGAAGAGGAAGAGAAAGAAAAAGAGTCAATAGTGGATAGGGCTCTGACTAAGCGCTGACGAGGACTGGGACCCGCTGCGGTCCCCAATGACCGCAGTTCAACGTTGCCGCTCGTCACGATCATACGTGGGCAAGTGACACGACGTCGCGACGCCAAATTTGATTTTACTCTTAACCTTTTGTTGGTTTCCATTCGAGTTAAAATCGCACGTGCTTTTTAGACATTTCCATAAGTTCGGATGTTACTTCAGATAAACAACAACACATGGCCACAACGCAAAAACTATCGGGAGCCAAACACGTGTTAGATCCCCCAAGGATAAGAATTTGGGCTAAACATAAGATATGATAAAATGAGATAAAGAATCATTCGAATAAATAAATGTGAATAATCATATCAAGTATTAGGTACACTTCGAGATAAAATTGAATAATACATATTAAAAAAAATAACAATTGCATTGAGATAATTGAAAACTATAAGATTCATTTAAAAAATAATCAAAAAGAAGGGAAGCTCCCTCCTTAAAAAAATTATAGCTTTCTCCACCCGGCGACACATGCAGAAACCACAGGTCAAATCACGTTCCATTGGGTTTACCCGGTGAAATTCCTCTCCTGATTTGCAGATATCATCGCTCTTTGCCCAAGACCTTTTCGATTGTGCATGCAAGGAAGGTCGAATCATGTTCCATTGCCTGCTCCATTTGTTCCGACGGTTGGCGTGTGCCTTTTCATTTTGCTAAAATTCTTACTTTTTCATTTTCACTAGCGGGTTTATCCCACCTTACGCTCCTAATTTCTTATCCAACATTTTATTCAGATTTATCCGATCAGTAGGATGTCCAAATACCGGATGAGGTGATAAATTATCCTATTGGGACCGCCGGACGCAGCTCTAAAGATTTCATTCGCAGATGATATGATCAACCGAGTTTCGTGTCTCAAGAGACAATCTTTAACATCCGCTAACATTGTCTAAGTACGGGATATGGACGGACAAGGGGTGGTCCGAATGGAAAGCGAACGAGGACCACTGAGGATAAAGCCAGAGCAAAAGCAACTTCTTTTTTTTGGGGGGAGAGGCTTCTCTTTTAGGGTAAGGTGAGTCAGCAGAGCTTCAATTGGTGGGTGACAGTTTGCCCTAACCAGTTTACTGGATGGAAACGAGGAAACAAACTCATCGATCACTGTCGTCTGTCTCCCTTTCCTCTTATCGCCGTTATATCCTTATCCTCCTATCCAAAGCGAGAAACTCCTTTTCCTTATTCGTAACGTCGGCCAAAGTTGGATTTTTCTTTTGGTCCAATGAGATTTCTTGTCCAGATATAACTTTTTAAACTTTTCTTACTTTACACTGGAGTTCCGTTGAAAGTTACTTTCTTAAAATGATTATGTGTATGTGTATCGCTTACACAAATGAAAAAAATAAAAAATATTTTCAGTGCATGAGATTACTTAAACATCAACTGTTATTGATTGACGATGAAAACATCTTCAATTGACTAATTATTTCAAACGAAGCAAACCATCATTTTTAGAAAGATGTTTTTCATATCATCCATTTTTTGTGAAAGAAAAGGAGAATTAAATTAGATCTTGAGACATGCCCATTACAAACTATGTTTTTTTTTTTTTGTTTCAATCCTAAATTCACGAAACACAATCGATTCTTTTTAATGAATAGGTCCAATCGCAACTTCGAATATGAAATTCAAACGGATGAAATAGGAAATGATACTTTGTAGTTGAGCTTAATTGTAGCTAAACTAGCCTTCCCGGTTCAAATCGATTAACAAGTAATATTCTAAGCAAATTAATAATTTCTCATGGAACAATCACAAGCAATTCTAGACGTATTAAAAAAAAAATCTCTCATCTAGTTTTTTGTGGAAATGGATGGAGATAATGACCACCATGCTACCAATCACTTGAGCACTTAAGGACTGAATTTATCATCATCATCTAAAATCTGCCAACGAAAGTGACTGGGTGTTCTCATGATTCCGCAAGCAAGTATACTCAGGTATCACAGCAGCTAATGCTGCGTATGTTGGCGTTTCTGTTCCTGAAAGCATTTTTTGAACAGAAACACTTTTTTTGTGTTTCTGTTCCCGACTACGATTTTTGGGAACAAAAACGCGTTTGGTAAGTAAAAAAAAAAAAAAAACTTTCCGCCGCCGTCGACCGACGACCCCCCGCGGTATTGGCGACCGACCGGGGGCGACGGTGACAGCGGCCGACCGAGGGCGACGACGGCGGCGGCGGTGGGGGGCTAGTGACCGGCGGCGGTGGTGGGCGACGGCTAACGGGTGGTGGCCGCGTCGGCAGCGATAGATGGTGATTCCAAAAGTGTTCCAAAAAGTGTTCCAAAACCCATAAGCAAGTTTTTTTTGTTTCTTGAAAAGTGTTCCTTGGCACAAAAGTGTTCCGCGGAACACTTTTGGAACATTTTTGAACCATACGCGTTTTTGTTCCAAAAGTATCTACGGGAACACTTTTGGAACATAAATACTTTCCCTGGCTACGATCCATACGCAGCCTAAACATTCCAAGCAGTTAGCATGAAATATTGCATCTTTTAAACGGAGGAAAGAAAGGAGCAGTGATTCCAAGATGTACTCTGTTAGTTTGATACAGCTCTGTGGTGGCTTTACTTGGTCCTCCACTTAAATGGGATTGGAGTATCCGCGCTTGCCCCGATTTCTTGAGAAGCTGTAGTGATGGAGATAACTGCAATGATCAAAGTAACCTTGAGAGAGAGAGAGAGAGAGAGAGAGAGAGAGCCTGTGAGGGGTGGCTGGGCACACGGAGAAGGAATAGTAGATCCCATATAACCCAACATTATCTCCCAATCGATTCAAATTTGATCAAACCAAGAACATGGAATAAAACTGGACAATCTGCGAAGGTGTTGGCTTGTTCAGTGGCAGGGAGCTTGGGATGGGAAGGCACAACCTATATCGTTGTCAGCCCAACAAGACATAAGGTGGAGACTCCGTCTTAATCATCTTGAGATGACTGCGAAATTCGAGGGATGAATTTCAGGGCATAAAGAATGTTTGGTTAAAAGGAGTATCATGGGTTTTCAGACAATTCAGGTGGCCTTGGCCCATTACTGGAGCATAGCGGCACAGTGACCCCTCATTGATACAACGAGGACTTTAATAGTAATAGGAAACATTTCTCCTTTGGAGTTTGGGGTCCCCACTGCCAAAGTGGTGGAAGGGTCCAAGTTGAACAATTATTTTGGCTAATTATACTTCGCTCGCTTGCGCGACTGCCACCCCACCCCTCTTTGCTTTCAAAAGAAAATATTACCTCGCTACATTTCTCGGAGCTCCTAGGCAACAGATTCTACTACCTAAGAAGAGACATTAAGAGAGAGAGATTTTTTCTGATACTTCATGAAATGATCTATTGATTTCATTGGTAGAGGAAATGAGACAAGATTTAAGTCACTCTATTTCAGAGATCAAATGGGGCACACTTTTCACTTGTCTATAGGACAGTGCAGCATTTGGATGATGGCCTTGGAAGCTGCCACATCACTATTGAGAATTTGGTGTAATGGGACGGAAACATTCAGTATAGTGCTTGAAGACTCGACGGTATTAGAGTTGGACCACTCTCATAGGAGATTCGGAAGCAGGTACCACAGGATTGTGCACTCAGATTAATGAATTCTCTCCTCCCTCATGTATTAGTGGACGAAGCTTTGCGAAATCAAGTGCCCAGACTTTTGGTTTCTATTTTAGTGTGCATACAAATTGCTTTAGAATAAGTAATCAGAATTAGGAACCAGATCGGAACAACTCCAAATAGAAGCTTTTGTGGATTGATTCTACCAGTCTCACTTGCATGCACTACCAGAATAATGTATTCGAGTGAGGATATCCAGAACTCACCATCCTGATGCAATGTAGCTTCCTTCAGATTCACCCCTCCGATCCACCCACCACAGAGAGGTGCAAGGACCTGTATAGACTGCATAGCAGGCACCCAGTTACACCATTAGAAAGGGAGAAACAATTTATCAAAAGAGCAAAAGGAACTTACCTGGCAACTGTCTGCATCTCAAATTTTACCAACTCATCAGACATTGCAAAAACCGATTAGGCAGTCTTTACCAGGTACAAATGTATCATGCTGTTAAAAAGATGAAACCCGTAAGATATCATCTCCCTACTAAAATGTATCAGTGTCGAGAGCTAAACAAAACTTTCATGCAGTTTTCTTCGTATTTGGTTTACAATAAGATTGCTATGCCTAGCATAAGTGTAATACTCGAGAAAAAGGGGCAGCTGAGAGGAGAACTTCTTTCTCCCTCACTCCCTTTCAACATGATTTCCTCATCATACATACTGAACATTGAAGTCATACTCCTGTGCAAATAGACAAAAGGAAGAACCGATGGTCTGAGAGGTCATATTGTACTGTTGGACGTCTTTGATAGCCAGAACTTCCCTCAACTATCATACAATGTAACAAAGCCTCCCTCTCAGAATTGATAGTTCTGATCAGGTGGCAACCAGTAAAATCCAGGTATAGGATCACATTTCCCAATTCGTGGCAGAAAACACATTCCTGCTGCCTACTTTCTTAGCCACATGTTAACTCTAAAAGATCTACGAGAAGCTACACATACAAGCGAGGTAAAATACTTTTAAGAAAAACAAAAACAAGGGCAAATTGCAATAAACTTCTAAATACAAGGCAGTACAATAGAAGGCGAGATTACTGACCCTAAGTGCAGCTCTCAGCACAAGTTGCCTCTGACAATTTCAAGAAGACAACCACTTTAGCAGCCATTTTAGAGATTCAGTCAATTCAATGTAGTGCAGAATCCCCTTCATTAGGGCTGCCTTCCTTGGAGACAATCAGCAAAGCCGTGGATTCTTTTATCCAGGCAGTTTTCTCAGGTTGATGCTCGAAAGGCCTAAGAGGATGCAACAACTGGTCCTCAAGTTGTATGCCATAGATAAAAGGAAGCCTAAGCACGAGAAAGCTCTCTGGTGGTAAAATCACTCGACATCCAAGGTTGAATTTCAATTTCTGTTCACAGTCCGGAATGGATAAAGGAAGACAAGATGCCTGAAAAGTGCAGGGAATTTTCGTATTAATCTTGTTTATGCTACTCGTACATGTGAAGATAATAAAAGATAATGCAGGTACCTAATGACAACAACCCCCCAAAAAAGCAAGGCATACCTCAAATTGTACGACCGGATCAATGGCTAATGTTACTGGGAAAGGCGGAGTGACCTAGAAGAAAGTCCACATGTTAGTCTACACAGAGTCAGGGGTCAAAGCCCAATAATGTTGAACAAGCAGAGATGCCCTAAAGTTTTCAGTTCTTTGTCATCAGAAATGCGGAATAACAATTGGTGTTTTTCAGTTCTCGATCACGAAAAATGCGGAATACCTATTGGTATCTCCAGAAAAGATGCATTGCAAAAAACTTCACACTATTTCTTACGTTTGTTAGATCATTCCATTTCCATTTCAATCTTGAATTTACAGTGTTCACAAAATAGCTTTTTGCAACAAGGAAATTCGCCAGCTCCAAAGAAATCAAACGAATGCCTAAAATTCATGAGAATGAGCTGCAACGCAGATTTTCAGCTAACTAGATAAATCAGGTTATAAAAGTACAAGAGTGAAAGGCAGATACCAGAAAAATCCTCTGGAGCTGTGATACAGTGCTAGCAAATTGCACATTTGATGTGTCCTTCTTCAAGAACTTGCAGTGTGGACAGTTCATGTAAATTGGTAATTTCCGATTCAACAGAGAGGATGCACAACCACCATTATCAAGACTGATGGAGTGAAGACGTTCTTCCAAGTCTTCCACAAACTCAGGAACTCTTGACAACCTGCTTGTTGTCTGATAATGTTCTTTTCTTTTACCAGGTAAGTGTGTTGACTGATTATGCACTAAATTACCACTGGCCGGGCTCTCTTTTGATTTGTTCATATTTCTCACCTTCTTTCTGGCGGACGCAATCCCATCTGAACCCAATTGAACTTTATTATAACCTCCATTCTCATCCAATTGACTAGAATCAGTAGTCACATCCAACGGAGGAAAGTCAGAATCATTTGGTGGTGAATACAATGACCCAAGTTCATCAAGACACTTTCGATTCAGCAGAAAACGATGTCCATGTGGACACTCATGTTCAAACCCAAAATAAGCTGAAACATTCTTCAAGGATGTTTCTGATGAGACCTTTTCATCAGCACTCATGTTCACGGGTATAATATTACTACCTATCCGTACAAAAGGATTACCCGCATGAAATTTACTAGAAGCAATCCTGTTTGAATCGATTTGATCAGAAAGCCCCCGAAACCTGTTTGATGCATTATGGTCAGCATTTGTGTGTATCTGTTCTGCAGCAGTGTCTACTGGATTGATTTGCTTAATCACCTTTTCTGTAAATGAAGGAGGCTGTTTCCTCTGCTGGAGAGGAGGAAAAGCCGAATCAGCAGCTGCAGTTCCAGCAACTACCTCAGAAAAAGGTCTCTTGATCATAAAATTTGGAAAACCTCTCCCAAAACTAATTGTTTTGCTGTCAGAAAGGACATCATCAGTCTTCTCTGAATTGTCATTGCCATGCTGCACATGTCCCGGATATGATTTCATATTAACGTTTCTCTTCATGTCTGTGGATGCATTAGAATCAGATACCAGGTCTGTGTCTGACCTAGCTGTATCATCTACTTGAATTGTCTTTGGTGGTAAACCATCCATCTTCTTCTGCTTTTCCAGGTAAATCGTCCATTTCAGAAGATATTTTTCATTGGCATGGAAGCCACTCTGCAGTAAACCTTTGGAAGGATCATAGTACTTTGAATTCCCTAGACGTAACAAACGCCATGAGGATGCATCAATAGGTTCTCTATTGCTCATTTCAGGCAATTGAAGTGCAGGGAGTAGCTTTTCACAATCTGAAGAGCAGTTAACATTGTTGGCAGATTTGAAGTCAAAAGGGTCATCTCGTAATCGCCGTGAACGGCCACAGGGACATGCATGGAGGAAAATATATCCACTTGAATGTGGTTTGGCATCTGCTGAAAGGGAGTCAACTTCCTCAATACCGTGTCTTTGATGCACACATGGTTTTCCAGTCAAACTTACAGCATCACACAGTTGCCTTCCAGATGTCCAGATTGATACGCATTCATCCTTTAACATCTTAAAAAAATGTTGCACTGCAGGTCCTTTTACCATTGAGCGAAAAGCATGCAAAGCCCTTGCCAAATGAGTTTCATGCTGAGACGTTGAATAACAAGCAGGCAAGTCCTTCAAATAGATCTCCCTAGCAGATGGAAGGGCTTTTTGGCACCATGAAGTTGAAAACTTCATGTTGAGTCCTTTTCCTCTCTCCAACCAAGATACTGCAACATCTACAGGCTCCGCACCTTTCAATGCAATGCCTTCAACCTGAGGGGAATTGATATTTCGCTGCCTAGGCTTTCTCTTGTTTACTTCAATTTCATCTATACATCCACGTTTTCCCGTAAGGATCCCATGAAGGACAATCTCACTGGAAGAAAGCCAGGATTCCAGACTAGGAAGTTCGTGAGCTGTAACAGCTTTGCCAGATGCAGCTGAAGCAGCTGCAGCAGCTGCAGCAACAGCAACCATGCCAACACCAGCAGCTGAGCCACCATTGGTGTTCGCCACCCCTCTACCCCTCAAGACATCAGACTGCCGATGGATAAATTCCTTTATGGACATCACATCCTCCTTGTTGTTACTCTGACTGTGGCTTTCAAGCAAGAGAGAATCTGAAGTTGCTTTTCCATTTAAAACATCTTCCACAAGGCCCGTTGCAAATTCAAGAGATTCACCTCTCTGATTTGTTGATCTATCAAGCAGAACAACAGCCCTTGAAGCATCAAGCAGAAATAATGGTGCAGAACTTGAGGCACCCCCTCTTGACCCAGCATGACCAGATTCAGATCCCGAGAGCGTTCGACATTTCTTAATGAGAAAGCGAATCTGTGCTTCGAGAGATGACTGTAGCCTCTTCTTGAAACTACCTTCGGACTTACTAATAGGACGCGCTAGCACAACTACAGAACCAGAAGCTTTCGTAGGCAAGGCTGATGATCTGGAGGAACTGCTTAAATTAGCACTGGCGTTAACTGAGGAGGTTTCCGCAGCCTCCTCCACATGAGAGCTTGCATGTGCCACCTCCAAGTAATCATCAACAAAGACGAAGAGTATGACAGGAGTACACTGTCCGGGAAACAAAGATGTGGATGAACCTAAACCGGACATAAGTGATATAGCAGATGCATTACGAGTCATATTACGACTTCTACCTGGGGAAACATTGTGAATAGAGGCGGATGACGAGGTATGTCGTAAAGATGAGGAAGATTGAGGTCTGGATGGCAGCATTGGCATAGTTTTGGACCTCACAAATGGGGCTAAAGCCTGCTTAGCTGCTTGAAGTATGCGAAAACT
The DNA here is from genome assembly GCA_021437785.1 of Rhodomyrtus psidioides. Classification (NCBI taxonomy): domain Eukaryota; kingdom Viridiplantae; phylum Streptophyta; class Magnoliopsida; order Myrtales; family Myrtaceae; genus Rhodomyrtus; species Rhodomyrtus psidioides. The sequence goes on along the minus strand of JAILYB010000024.1, from coordinate 3,750,800 downwards.
TTTCAAAGTTTGGGTATCAAAATGCGATCCTTCTTGAAGATGTACGATTATATGGCAAACCTGCATTATGTGGTGTCGTTTGTCATATTCACGAGAGATGCGAGTGAAATTCAAAGATAACAGATCTTGCACGGATAGAAAACGATCAGCAAATGGCAGGAAACGGTATCACGCGCCAACTTCAGTATCTCAAATTAGAGTACCTTGTTTGTCAAGTTAACCAAACCATGGTCTTCAAGGCAATGCAAACAATTCAATGATGCTGGTTGAGAAAGAATGCTCACATGTATACTGACTTGCAACATGTTAACAAATGCTAGACTTGTTTGCCAATGTTTAAATTCTGCTTTCAATATTTAGGGCATGAACTTGCATCAAAATGATTCTGAATTACTTAATTCCCAAAGATTTATCTCAGAAACTAGTTCGCTTTCTATAATTCAATGCAATAATTTCACGTTTCCTTTCTCTGCTACTTGAAAACAAATTGCATAAACACAGGCTGTGAATTCTACCTCTCATTCCAACCTATTTAAAAAGGAAATATATCACGCGCCATTCAAATGATTCTAACTGTATTCTTGCACAATAAAATAACCAGAAGATCAGTTTTATTTCGTCCTCGGAAATTGTTTTAGGAGAAGACAATTCTTCAAAGACATAAACAAAAATGGACACATAACACCGCACTTCCCTCGAAGAGAGGCAGAACCATGTTGCCGAGCAAATGCGTTAACGAGATTTCTACAGGGAGGCCCAGCGTCAGCGAATCAACTTTAACTGTTCAACTTTTAAATGCATTTACGATCCACTGTCCTACCAACATGCAGGAATGCTACCGAGTGACCAACAAGTGCCGATAATGGCAATCCATATTCATCATAATCGCCATGATTTGATGAGCTTCCTGTTTTCACGAGACGTTGCCCAGACTCAACAGAAGGAACACAAAGGATCCTTAAATTGCAATTTTGCCGCAAGCACACTGAAGCAACATTAGGCATATGTAATCACAGCACTCAAGACTCAACTGAATCACTTAAATCCAGTATCAGTAAGAAGGCCGCATCGATAATTTTTAGACACTAAGTTTGCCATTTCAACTAGCTTCTAGTTCTACTCCTTTGTCAGGCGAAAATGTGAGCTCTAGAACCCTCGCACCGACTCGTGAACTGAAAAACTCACTGAACTCAAATCTATACTGAAATCGAAGCAGAACAAACTCACAGAGAACATGAAAAGCAATCCCTGAAGGTCCGCGAACTCGCGCTCCTCCACGAATGAATCGAACCCCGACGCCGCCTCGGAGGGCGGGTGAGCCGCCGGGCAGCTCGTCGAGCAGAACTGCAAGTAGAGGACGCCTCTCTCCTCGTCGTAGTAATAGCTGACCCTCCTGCACCTGAACCATTCCTTCGCTTCGTTGCCGTCGACGCGGAGCACCTGGTCGACACCGCCCGAGCCGAAGGCGTTGAGATCGAGGACCCTGTTGAGGAGTTGCGCGGAGAAGTTGGCGCTCCGAGCGATGAAACCGACCACCACGATGCTCCGAGAAGGAGCGGGCGAGGAGTGGGGAGGAGGAGGATCCGAGGGGGGAGGCGGAGCGGGGACCGGAGGCGGAGCGAGAGGGGGGCGGGTCAGGACCCGTACGGGAGGCGCGTGGCGCGTGGTCATCAGAGGTAGCTAGCGTCCAGACAAGAAGAGGAGCGAGCTACGACTCCGACGACTATCCATGGCAGTCTGCACTTCGAGTTCTTTCGGCCTGAATTTATTTATCGGCCCACAAAGATTACTTTGGGCCCACAAAGCGCTTAGCCCTTCAGCCCTCTTTGGTAATATTAGTTATCAAAATAATTAGCCAACTGAAATTATTTTTCGTTATCGATAATAACATAATATTAAATATTTTCGCATAATAATAAAAATATTTTTTATTTATTAAAATTACACAAATGATCACTTTTTAGGGAAAATAATTTTTAAATAAATTTATTTTTGCAAATCAAATGCGGAACCTAAAATAAAATTTGAATAGGATTAACCAAATCGATGGATCAACAAAAATGGGCATATCTTTTTTTTTATTCTCAATCTCAACTTTACTCGGAAAAAATTCACCAACACCCCTCGAATTTTCTTGATTTTTTTTCTTTTTCTATGGACATGGCAATTAAACGAGCCAATTATAGGGGCTTTTTTTTAAAATAATACAAAAAAACTCATATTTATAAAAATAATACTAAAAAAAATATATTACAAATTTAGATCTCCCTCGGCGGGTTAACCGCCGGGGGAGACCTTGGGGCCCACCGGCGGGCCCCCTCCCTCTCCCTCGGAGCTGGGGGCCCGCCGGGGGACCCCCTCCCCTTCCCTCGGCAACTGAGTTGCCGAGGGAAGGAAGGGCCTGCAGCTTTTTGCTGCAGGCCCACGTGGGGGGCCGCACCCCCCACCCCCACCCCACCCCTCCCCTCCCCTCACGCCCCCCTCTCCTAACCCTTGATTTTTGTTTTATTTTTTTAATATATTTTTATTTTCTTTTAATAATTTTTTTAGTTGTTTTATATTTGATGGAACTGCAAAAGATCAACATTTACGTAAAAAAATATTTAGGCGTCTTAATTCCGAGAAAAGTGAACGAACGAACAAGGCGATGACGTTTACTCGCTGGGCCCCAGAATGATCACATTTACGTAAAAAAAATATTAACGCGCCTCGTCTCGTAGGAAAGCGAACGAATGAGTGAGGAAACTGCGTTCGCTCGCGAGACGATTATATTTACGTAAAAAAATATTTATACGTCTCGACTACAAGAAAAGTGAGCGAGGCGACGCTCGCGGAGCGATCATATTTATGTAAAAAATATATTAAGGCGCTCGTCTTCGAAGAAAGCGAGCGAACGAGCGAGGCCATGACATTCGCTCACGTTGCTGCGGAGCGATCATATTTATGTAAAAAAAATATTTTCTCGGAATCGAGAGGCGTTAATATTTTTTTTACATAAATATGATCGCTTCGCGACATCGTGAGCGAATGTCATCGCATCGCTCATTCCCTCGCTTTCTTCGAAGACGAACGCGTTAATATATTTTTTACATAAATATAATCGCTCCGTGAGCGTCACATCGCTCACTTTTCTTGGAGTCGATACGTATAAATATTTTTTTACGTAAATATAATCGTCTCGCGAGCGAACGCAGTTTTCTCGCTCATTCGTTCGCTTTCCTACGAGACGAGTTAATATTTTTTTACGTAAATATGATCGCTCTGTGGCCCAGCGAGTAAACGTCATCGCATTGTTCGTTTGTTCACTTTTCTCGGAATTAAGACGCCTAAATATTTTTTTACGTAAATGTTGATCCTTTGCGGCTCCATCAAATATAAAACAACTAAAAAAATTATTAAAAGAAAATAAAAATATATTTAAAAAATAAAACAAAAATCAAGGGGAGGGAGAGGGGGGGCGTGAGGGGAGGGGAGGGGAGGGGTGGGGGGTGGGGCCCCCACGTGAGTCTGCAGCAAAAAGCTGCAGGCCCTTCCTTCCCTCGGCAACTGAGTTGCCGAGGGAAGGGGAGGGGGTCCCCTGGCGGGCCCCTAGCTCCGAGGGAGAGGGAGGCGGCCCGCCGATGGGCCCCAAGGTCTCCCTCGGCTGTTGACCCGGGAGACTTAAATTTGTAATAAATTTTTTTTAGTATTATTTTTGTAAATATGATTTTTTTTTGTATTATTTAAAAAAAAAAGCTCCAATTATAGTTACACAGATGTCAATAAAAGAGCGCTCTACAATGGCATCGTACCACAATCATTCCGAAATAGATAAGCTCCAAATCAAGAACCTTAGCATGGTCGTCCCTTATTGAGAAGCCATTAGTCATTCATCACGATAATATATAGACCATCAAGAAAGCAGTAATTGGTAGTTATTTCGCAACTGCGTCCTTACGTATTGTGTGTACATACACGGACAAGCGAGACAGAGCAGCATTCTTTCTATCTCCCAAAAAGTGACGGACGCACGAAAGAAAATTCATATGAAGCTTCTCAATCCTGCATAGTGCAATCCCCACCGAGGTTTTCTGACCCCCCCCCCCCCCCCCCCCCCCCCCAAAAAAAAAAAAAGGGGGGAGCGCCGCATCAAGAATCACCCGGGATCAAGAGAGCCCTAGGCGCTAGTGAACTTGGTCACCGCCTTCCAGCCCTCCGACACGGCGTGCTTGGCGAGCTCGGCGGGGAGCACGAGCCGGGCGGCCGTCCCCATCTCCCGGGTGGTGATGGTGGGCTTCTTGTTGTAGCGCGCGATCCGCGACGACTCCTGGGCCAGCCTCTCGAAGATGTCGTTGACGAAGCTGTTCATGATGGCCATGGCCTTGCTCGAGATGCGCATGCCCGGCCGGACCTCCTTCAGCACCTTGAAGATGTAGGTCTTGTACGTCTCGACGCTCCTCTTCGCCCGCTTCTTCTTCCTCTTGTCGCCGGCCCCCTCCTTCGGCAGATTCTTCTCGGCCCTCTGGTCCTCCGCCTGCTTCTTCTCTCGCTTTGGCGCCATTGGAGACTCGAGTGGCGCGCGATTGCGATGAGAGATGGATGCAGAGCACGAATTCTGCATGTGGGAGAGAGAGAAAGAGAGAGAGAGAGCGGGGAAGCGATGGGGCTGAGAGGAAAAGCGACGGCGTATTTATGAGCTAAGAGGCATGAGACTTGATTGGTTCATTGGGCGAGACGCGGATCGCTGACGTGGACGAGCGGTTATTGCTTGTGGCGGGAAACGTTAGTCACATGCATGCGATGTTACGGCTAGCTCCTATCCTGGGGAGAAAAAAAAAAAAAAACTGATTTTTCAAAGCCAAGATGGTCAAAAATGCCTTCCATCATAAGCAATAATAACATCTAATTGCGTGATATTGGGTGCAACTTTCTGCTGAACTCCGAGTCCTGGTGGATTCATCAAGACAGATTGGTAATGCCGGCGAGTGGCCGACGAACAGAGGGACATGGGCCCATGAGTTTGTCCTTCCTCGATAAGGTGGTCCTGCGGTTGCACTGCCACTAGGCATCCCTGCAGTCCTCGTCCATCCACAGATCGGACGGCACCGAGAACAGCATCCGGTTGCGCCTCTTGCACACATACATCCGACCACCACGTTGCTCCGAGAAGGAGCGGGCCGAGGATGGCATAGGTCTAGGAAGAGGATCCCGGGCGGCTCATGGGAGGGGCGTGGTCATTTGGAAGTAGCTAGTGTCGAGAGCCGAGAACGTCAACCGGACTCGGAGAAGAAGAGCGAGCGAGCTACTATGACTCTCAACGGCAATCTGCATTTCGAGTTCAATTGGGCCTGAATTTGTTTATCAGCCCAAAAAGGGAATTTGGGCCCACAAAGCGCTCTTAGCTCTTGATCTCTATCGTTGATTAGATTCCCTTTTCATTTTTCACAATTTATATAGAATAAACCACGTCAACTAATCAACAAAAAATGGACAATTTTTAATTCCCAAGCTCATTTTTTTGCCCAGACAAAATTTATCGACACCGCTCGGATTTTCTGATTTTCCTATAGACGTGTCAAATACGACGAGCCAACAGCGAGTGTAATTACTTAGCAATTAAAAAGAAAAAGTTGGATCTACCATCATAAGACTTGCCATCGTTTGAAAAGAAATAAGTTCCAAATCAAGAACCCAAAATCATCCCTGATCGAAGTTGATTCCCAATTCTTGAATTTTTTTTTTTAACCCAAAGTGGAGAAGCCATCAGTCATTTATCATAATAATGTAGAGAATTTGCTAATATATCAAGAAAGCCATAGTTGATTGTGGTATATCACAACCGCTTCCTAACATGTTTAGTTCTACCTTCCACGCAAGCGAAAGATCAAGCAGCACCTTTCGTCTCCCAAAACGTTACAAAGCACAAATTCCACTGGAGCTTCTCGATTTCGCAATCCCCACCGAGTTCTTTACACGAACACACACAAAAAAAATGAAAGAGGGCCCAACCAAAAAATAGCCCAGATCGAGAGACCCCTAAGCGCTGGTGAACTTGGTCACCGCCTTGGTCCCTTCCGACACGGCGTGCTTGGCGAGCTCGCCGGGGAGCACGAGCCGGACGGCCGTCTGGATCTCCCGGGAGGTGATGGTGGGCTTCTTGTTGTAGCGCGCGAGCCGCGACGACTCCTGGGCTAGCTTCTCGAAGATGTCGTTGATGAAGCTGTTCATGATGCCCATGGCCTTGCTCGAGATGCCCACGTCCGGGTGGACCTGCTTCAGCACCTTGAAGATGTAGATCTTGTACGTCTCCACGCTCCTCTTCGCCCGCTTCTTCTTCTTGTCGACGGCCCCCTCCTTCGGGAGCTTCTTCTCGGCCCTCGGCTTCTTCTCCGCCGGGGCCTTCTCGGCCTTCTTGTCCTCCGCCGGCTTCTTCTCGGCCAGCTTCTTCTCTCCCTTCGGCGCCATTAGAGACTCGAGCCGCGCGCTTGGGGTGAGACGAGATACAGATGCAGAGCGCGAATCCTGTGTGCGCGAGAGAGTGAGGGAGAAGGAGAGGAAGCGGTGGGACTGAAAGGTGAAGCGACAACGTATTTATGGAGGGAGAGGCGTGAGATCTGATTGGTTCATTGGGCGAGACGCGGATCGCTGACGTGGACGAGCGGTTCTTACTTGTGGCGGGCTTATTTGAAATCGGTCGCGCAAGAGAGAGGAGGGGATTTCAAGCTTTGCGAAAATCAGAGTCATCGCGGTAGTTTCGTTCAATCTTTTAAAAACTATAAAAAAAAAATTGTGTATAATTCTAATTATCAAGAGTCTCAAATATTTCACGTTAAATAAAGAAAGAAAAAATTATGAATGGCCACAAATATTTGAAGGAAAAAAGAAATATCACAAGCGAAACAAGTTTTAATTCCCAAAGTGATATTCACGTGCATTATCATCTTACATTCACAACCTAGCTTTTTTTTTTTTTTTTTAAGAATTGCGTGTTTTTTGTCCAACACCAACTCTTCATACATTTCTTGCTAAAACTATAGTCCCGACGATATTACAGCCAGTCCTTTCCTCTGCCCTCCCTCTCTATCGATTCAAGGGATGGATGGGCAAAGGGAAAAGACCAAGAATTGATCACTTAAGAGTTTTTGGTTGTTTATGCTATGTAACAACTGTGGGCCCTCGGGACAAGATGGGTCCCCGTGCCATTCGGTGCATTTTTATGGGATATCCTTCTCCATAGAAAGGATATTGAGTTATGGAGATATCTACAGGTCGATTTCTGGTAAGTCGAGATGTTGTTTTCCACGAAGACGTATTTCCATTTCAGGAAATGATTTCTTCTTCTCAGCAATCTGCATCAACAACAGATAGTCGCCAATTTCTATTTGAGGAGGATCTTTTCTTTAGTCCCTCACATATTTTGGTTACATCAGATTCAACGTTTCATCCACCAACCGTCAACAACTTTAGCCATTCATCACCATTGAGCTATGTGATTGAACATTCAGTATTGCCACTTGAGGAGAATTCTTCTCCGGATTCATCAGTGGCATCTCTACCATCGATTATTGATGAATCTCCTTAATCGGTTCATGAACACATGCCTACTGCACTACCTAGGCACTCCAGTCGTCATACTCGGCCTCCCACGTGGACCAAAGATTATATATGCCCTACTCTGGATTCTCCAGGTACACATTATCCAGTCTCTTCATATGTCTCATTTAGTCGACTATCACCAGAGCATATGTGTTGCATTAGTCGTATATCTGAGGAAAGGGAACCTTCTTCATATAAAGAAGCAGTCTATGATCCACGTTGGCAAAAAGAAATGGAGGATGAATTAAATGCCCTCATAGAGAATCATACTTGGGATATTGTACCACTCCCTTCACATCGAAAAGCGATAGGGTGCAAGTGGGTTTACAAAATCAAGTACAGGGCAGGTGATGTTGTTGAGCGTTACAAGGCTCGATTAGTGGCCAAAGGTTTCACACAACGAGAAGGTGTTGATTACTGTGAGACTTTCTCTCCAGTCGCAAAGGAAGTAACTGTTCGTTCTTTTTTATCTATTGCTGCTTTTCGCAATTGGTCACTACATCAGATGGACGTCCATAATGCTTTTCTTCATGGCAATTCCTATATGGGCTTAAGCAGGCTTCTCGGCAATGGTACGCCAAGTTTACTACTGCACTGACAAAAGCAGGTTTCCAGCATTCCAAATATGACTATGCTTTATTTACTTGGACTAAAGGTACATCTTAAATCTATTTGCTGATATATGTAGACGATATTCTTATTATGGGAAATGATGAGTCTGCAGTGACCAATTTTAAGAAATATATGCACTCCACTTTTCATATTAAGGATTTGAGACCTCCCAAATACTTTCTTGGCATTGAGATCGCTTGGTCGGATAAGGGAATTTCTCTTAGCCAACGAAAATTCAATTTGGAAATCATATTAGAAGCAGGATTGTCAGGATGTAAACCAGCCGTTATTCCGATTGAACAAAATGTCAAATTGACGACGCATGAGCATGATGCGGGTTCATCATCATCCACTGAAGACATACTTCTTGAAGATCCTTCAGGCTATCAAAGACTTGTCGGGAAATTGATTTATCTCACTATGACTAAGCCTGATATATGTTATGTAGTACAGTTGCTCAGTCAATTTATGCACAGGCCGAAGCAGTCCTGAATGCAGCAATGAAAGTTGTGAAATATTTGAAAGGATGCCCAGGACTTGGCATTCTTTTATCTCGAGATTGTGACATGAAAATGACAGCTTATTGTGATACAGACTATGCCACTTGTCCAATGACCCGAAGATCCATCACTGGTTTCTATATCAAATTAGGGAAGTCCTTGATCTCATGGAAGATGAAGAAACAGTCAACCGTTTCTTTATCATCAGCCGAGTCTGAATATCGAGCTATGGTAAAGATCGTTTGTGAAATAGTCTGTATACGAGGTTTACTTTCTGATCTTGGTATACAAGTTGATGGGCCAACTGTATTGTTTTGTGACAATGACGTTGCACTTAAACTTGCGGCAAATCCAATTTTTCATGAAAGGACAAAATATATAGAAGTTGATTGTCATTTCACTTGAGATAAAATCCAAGAAGGAACAGTTACGACAAGAGGAATCGGAACTATTGAACAACTTACAGATATATTTACCAAACCATTGTGTCAAAGGCAACACACATATCTTCTAAGCAAGCTTGGCATCTTCGACATATACAAGCCGCCAGCTTGAAGGGGAGTGTTGAAGATAAGATTTCATCCTCTAGATTGGTTGGACAAATCTTAGATTGATTGATTCAATCAATCCATAAGATTGGATCTGTAATCCGCAAAATAGGAACGAAATTATTTATCTCCTTTTCATAGTTCTTTGTATCATGTATTTATATATCGTCTTGTACATGTAAACAATATAGAATAGAAGATAATCTGAGTCCATCATACTGCGTCTTCACTCTCTATGAGTTCCTCTTCATTTTCTGTCAAAGGCAAAGGAAAAGGGATTTGCCGTGTTAGCCTTATGTAACATTTGGCAGTGCTCCTGACTCGACACCAAAGTAATGAATCAGAGCACACGGAACCATCTAGTTATTGGCAATAGAATACTATACCGCTAATTTGAGTTTCGCTCATTTCATTTAAGACGCAAACAGTAAATAAGCGCATTACATATACACGCAAAAGAAAAAGGGATCGAAGTAACTCTATTAATGAAAGATGGAATGCATGCATATTCACATTATTTGGAGAACATAACCGCATGGTTATCGGAGTAGTGAGATTTACATCTACCCAGCGGTTAAACAAATACTTGCGACGAAGGCTCCTTAACATTCTTAAAAAGATGGTAGAGACCATAAACATGTTAGGATGAGCAACACATCATACACACAAAATTATTTTATTTTCGAGATATCGAACATTTAACTGACTGCAGGAACGAATTGAGAAGTGTTGTTCCAGGCTACGCTATACACCTAGAGGGGGTGAATAGGTGTATATATCGAATTTCGACAAATAATGAGGAATTAATAAAATAATCGAAATTGAGATAACACAAGTGATAGCAAAGTATTGCAGTGCTTCTGCCAGATGGTTGATAGATACGGTTGATAGAGGCAAAAAGAGTAGGAAAGCGTTGCACACGAGATTATAGTGGTTCAGCTTTTGAGGGCCTACGTCCACTCTCCCACACTAACAGCCTACTGGCTGGATTTTACTAAGTATCCGAATAAGAGATTACAGAATAAACGAGTGACTGCTGTTGACACCTGATTTTTGACCATCTATCATTGTGATTTTTATTTTTAAAATAAATTAAAATATCAAAAAAGGTCATAAAATCACAAAATCAACTTTGGAAGCCTTAGCCTAGCCTCAGGAACCAATTTTGAACAAAAAATATTTTTGGTATTTTTTAATATTTTTCGAATTTATTTAATTATAAAAATACCCAAAAAATCAGAAAAATACCATTCGTGGTCAGAAAAATACCCAAAAATATTCGATAATTTTATTTTAATTTCCTCTTCAAGTGTGTTACTTTAAATCTCAAAAATTCGGCTAGGGTCAACATGTTCCTTAACAAACATAAACCCAAACCGAACCCAAAAAAATCCTTTTCGAGTCTTTTAATTTTCAATTCTCACTTTTTATAAGCTATGACATTGTATTCTAAAGTCTTGAAGTGTAATTGGGTCAGTTTGCCCTCCAATTTGATCAATTTTAACCAAAAAGGCTTAATTGCATATTTTTCTTTCAATTAGTCCCCGGTTTCACGGATCTTGAATTTCACACGGGCATATCCATTAAAATTCAACACCTCTACCCCATAATTTTCATCATGCCCAATCCATTGGCGGCCTCAATTCAGGCTAATTTGGTAGTTTGGATGTATATGTATGCTCTACGTATTTATACGTCATACGTATTTATACATTATGCGTATTTATACTGTTTGGTAACCTCTTTAACTCTTGTAATAATAATAATGGTTATTATTTTTAACACCTTTGTTAGTGCTATTTTTAAATAGCATTTTTGTATTATAAATTGTGAGTGTTATTTTTAGATAGCATTTATAATTGTTAGTGCTATTTTTAAATAGCATTTTTGTATTATAAATTGTGAGTGCTATTGTTAGTGTTATTTTTAAATAGAATTTTTGTATTATAAATTGTGAGTGTTATTTTTAGATAGCATTTATAATTGTTAGTGCTATTTTTAAATAGCATTTTTGTATCATAAATTGTGAGTGCTATTGTTTGTGTTATTTTTAAATAGCATTTTTGTATTATAAATTGTGAGTGCTATTTTTAGATAGCATTTATAATTGTTAGTGTTATTTTTAAATAGCATTTTTGTATCATAAATTGTGAGTGCTATTGTTAGTGCTATTTTTAAATAGCATTTTTGTATCATAAATTGTGAGTGCTATTGTTAGTGTTATTTTTAAATAGCATTTTTGTATTATAAATTGTGAGTGTTATTTTTAGATAGCATTTATAATTGTTAGTGCCATTTTTAAATAGCATTTTTGTATCATAAATTGTGAGTGCTATTGTTAGTGCTATTTTATAATTCAATTTATTGGAAGGTATTTTTGGCTATAAAAGGATGACAAGAGTTTTGAGGTTAAAGGGGAGAGAGGACATACGTTGAGAAAATTCTTAGAGGGGGGAGACATTTTGTAGAGTGTGCAAATTTTTGAGAGCTTAGAGAGAAGAACACAAACACTCTCTATATTCTCATAATCTTGAGTGAGCAAAATATACTAAGTTGGAATATTAATTCCGCATATTGCTAGCACAGTTGTTGTGGAGTTATTAGTCGTCTCCCCGTTCGTCAATTGGTGGTGCGTCCGAACTAGATGCCTAACACTTGTGGAGGCTGAGATCGAAGAACATCGAACCGACACCTCCGTTCAAGCACGCTACGAGAGGTAATCCATTTACTCCCTTTGAGACTTTGTGATTTTTTTTCGATTGAAATGCACGAAGTACGCCTCTGGAGATACATGTATGGGTTGTTATTTATTTCCGCTACGTCGTGGATCCCAACAGTGGTATCAGAGCCGATCCTTAGGTGTTTTCGTGCATTTAATTGATTTTTTGCAATTTTTGCAATACTGTGGCCAATATGTATTAACGAATTGTTCGTCTTACATGGCTAATGGAGGTTGATTATTTTATATGATAAATTAATCAACGTAACAAAAATTGAGACTAAATCAATTTTGAATCGAAAATTTATGGCTATCTTATTTTACGTAAAAATTCTGAATATGATTCAACGTAGAATTTTTATTGTGCCTTCCTAAGTTTTAAATTGTGAATTTATTACTTACGTGGAAGGGTGGTGATCATGGAAAAATCCCTAATCAATGTGATTGATGTATGTATGAATGTATGATGATTATTTATACATTTGGGGTTGTAATTATTAAATGGAGGCTGCGTACTCCTTTTATTTTTCATGTAATCTTTATTTTTAGCATAGTCAATTGTTGATGTAAATGCTACGGGGATTACGTGGAGGAGCCTTTTAAGTCGGCGAGCTCTTTGGGGCCCGATTCTTGAAGAGTTCAAGAAACCAAGAAGAAGCGAAGAGCGGCTCTCCGTTATTAAAATATTAAAATGATTAAATGTGGTCTTATTGGCTCGAGACCCATTAAATCATAATTCCATGATCACCACGTAGGATAGATGTTTATGTGATTGGCATCTATTTATTTACGTGAGCATGTTAAACTGGTTAATGTGCAAAGTCAGACTTACCTCACCTAAAATTGCGCCTGCATGAACTCTTAGCTAGGAAAATCACTCGCGTTAGGTACCGAAAGGGCGTTGGTAATGACACCGACGTAACCAAGTCCCCGAACCCAAAATCTCTGGTTCCGCAGAACTGATCGACCTCTCCCAATCGGTCAGTAAGGTTTCCGGTCTACCCTCCAAGAAAGACCGGTGGCGACTCCAAATGCATGCACAAGTTGCACATGCCACCACGACCACACTGAAGGTCGAAAGCGATCGACTCTTATTGTCGAATCCCTCAAAAAATACTCCCGTCGCGATTTGGTATGGGCCTGGGAGGGCCCGCGCCGATCTAAAGCCCGCGATCGGTAATCCATTAGCCGCGTCCGCTTTCGGACGGGTCGCGACAGCTGGCGACTCCACTGGGGACCTTGTTCTAGAACTTATGGTTCTAGACCTCAAGTGGACTTAGGCCGTAATTAAAACGCTGAGTGATATTTCTAACCCTGCAGGCGCTCTTGAAGGTGAGGTAAGTCCGCTCATGGTAGGTGTTATATGTTTTTGCAGATTGGAGAAATAAGGGGGGTAGTCTGTGATTAACATTGTCTTATGCAGGTTGGCGTAAGAATGTATGCTGTGTGGATGATTTGAAGCGCTGATTGATAAACTGTTGTGCATGACTTACATTGAGATGATCACGACACATGGACACACACAACCGCGCCTAAAACCCCGGGCGCCGCCTATAGGAAAACAATAGAAGGGATTGAAAATGGAATCTCCGTGAGGAAAAACACGGGGTAATCCACTTTTCAATTCCGCTCATTTTGAACTATGGATCGAGCCCCAATGCAACGATAGTTGTGCAATGGAATCTGCTCTTTCTAGAACTCGAGATGGGAGCCTTGTCCTTAGATTCCAAACCCTTTTGATTTTTAGAGTCAAGCCTCACTTGTCTCATGCGCATGTATATGGATGGTTGGTATACCTAAAACCAAAAAAATCATTGGGTACCTCTTATGGTAAGATCCTGCCGTTTCTATTTAAATTCACTCGCATCCCTTTTATTTCGCACAACATGCTGCATTCATCAAATCTGAGGGTTGAGTCCAATTCCATTTTAGAGTATGGATAGAGTAGAGATGATCTCTCCAAGTCGGTCCCACATCCTGGACATATTCAAGTATGAGCAACGCGTCATCCGCCATCTGACTGTCGGGACATTCAATGGAGTTTACCCTTTTCAAGCTGTTCAAGGAATGATCCAGTAACCATACCGGAAGTTGAAGGACAGGTGATAACAGCAAATCCGAGACACCTACCGGAAATTATCAAAAGGGCATCTGATGAAAACGAAGACCCGAAATAGCCGGACCGAAGACATCAAGCGTTGTCCCCCAAAGACCCGACTTGGGGCATCTCTTTAGGTTATTAAGGGCCACGTTCCAGTTGTCCCTTTTCTTTTATCAAGATCATCGAGTCTGTAAGGAGCACCCGTCTGTGGGTCTCCCATCTATCTTTTACACCTCGATTCCTAAGTTTTGTCTAAGTGTCTTGACATTAGAATGTGACACTGGAATTTCTCTCAACCTTTCGGATTTTCCGGTTCAATTGCGTGTCTCACCTAGATGAAATTTTCGTTAGAACTCACACTCGGCATGTTTAATCCAAGTACGAGAATCTAACATTCATTTCATGGTGCGCCGGACATGGAATTGAACCGGTCTATAGCATGCATCATTGGTAATCCTTGGTAATTAACTAAAGTTGTCCATGTTTCCTGAATTCAAGAGGAGACATATATCCAAATTACCTTCTGGAAATCATTTCAATTTGGATGTCCTATCTCTCACCGAATTTAGGACACATTGGAATTGCATTTTTATCTTCTTGGAAATTCCACAGATTTTCTGGGGATTTGCCAAAAGTGATAACCATGGATTACGCTCCTTTTAGTTTTATGTTTTCTCTTGAAAAACATCGATAAGAATTTTTCACATGAGGTTAAGGTTTGTGTAAAAATCCTTATCTTCGTTAATCACAAGAAAGCATAAAATTGAAAGGATTTATGCTTTACTTCCCTTTCTGACATATTCCTGTCATTCGAACAGGTAATTTCCAGAATCAAAATCCGAGGACTTGTGTGAAGAATCACTCACAAGTTAAAATGGACCAGGAAGGCATATAAAAGCGCTTGACCACCCTGGAGAGTCAGTTGGCTTAGGTGTTCGCAATGATGACAGAGACGAAGACACCCATCCTCACCTCAGGAGTGGTCCTTCAAGAAGATCGAAGCTGGTCGACAACTCAAACCACAGGGATGGATATTTGAAGTCAGACAAAGAAGTCGACTTCTCACCAAGACAGCATACTGAGGCAAATCCCACTTAACTAGGGCAAACGCCACCTAACCGGGGCAGCCGGGTCAAGTGTAAAAGGACGTATCGTTCCAAAATGATTATTTTCTTGATATGGGAATAATGCTTCCTTTCTTTTTCCTCTCAGATGATGATCAAGAGCAGATGACGCAGGATGTAATGCTCTCAAATAACAAGCGGGGAGTGCCCATTTTCAAGGCATCTCAGACATGCATTCTGGCTAAATATTTTCAAGAGCATTCTAATGGCTCAATTTGTGATCAAAACTTTTGAGAATACATCAAGAAGTTTCTCATCATTTAGAAATTTCTGTGAAAAGAGCACTTGAAAAGAAAATTTCAAGTTTTGCAGATTGACACATCTGATAAAAATGCCTTCTTTGAATAGAGTGAAAAGCACGAATTCATTTTTTTTCGTTGCTAGCATACATAACATGCATCATGCATATCATGTACATATCCTGCATACAGAGAACCCAAAGGGAGAAATGTCGATTCCCACAGGACAATTTTCAAGGGTAAATTGTATCGACTCCAATAGTCAATTATACATGCCATTTACTCATGAGGTCTCTTCTTTTCAATAGGGGAACATCAAATACCTCAAATGGCGACTGTGATCGAGAGAATCACCAAACCACTACACGACAAATCCCTAGATTGTCAAGTTGTCTAGGGATAGATAAAATAATAACCGAAGACTCTGGCAATTGAGATAAATGACCAGAACCGGCAAAAATAAATGGGAGCGGGTTCCCCCATTTGCTTCAAGGAGCCAAGTTGGGGGCAAACTCTCATAAACCCCATAAAAGCACATCAGACTAGGGTTATCAAACCCAGAGATGACAAACATCAAGACAAGTGTCACCTAACTGTGATAAATCACGCCTAACTGGGGCAAGTGAATTAATTTTGCGCTGGACAAAGAAAGATGTGTCTTCTCCGGCAAAGTCAAATAGCAGAGTCGTCCGCATCAGAATCAAACCCCAAGATACAAATTTGGGCGAACGGTAACTTTGTATCGTTCCAATTTGATCTTCGAAGATCACAGGCTTAACATGAGTTTTTCTCATTTAACAGGAAGTCGTTGGCACCGAAAGTCTCAAAAGAAAAGAGCTCGCTGACAAGGAGGCGAATAGAATCATCGGCCTTGGAAGTTAGGATTCCAGGAAATGGTCTTTGATTATAAGATCGAGTGGAGGGTAAAAAGTATCGCTTCCACACTTCATGCTTTGACATGCATTCCGATAACAATTTCCTTTTTCCTTGAATAAAAGGAACTCTGAAGAGTGGCGCTGGAATGCGTCCAAAAACACAAGTGGATCTCCTCTAGTGCAAATCCTAGAGAAGGATTTATCGCCAACCAAATGGAGGAATCATGGCCACAAGATAGATGTCCAACTTCTGCAAGCCGCACGTTTGTGTTCAAACGGAAACACAAAACAGAATAAGGCGGTATCGTTCCAATCTATCTTGAATTTTGGAATACAAACTGACACCTAACCCCCGTCCTTGACAGGGGTTCGCCAACAAGGCGAAGCAGGATTTTTACAACTCTTGCATACTTGTCGGAGCACATGACCAAGGGGACCTCCAGCCACGGTGGACAGGTAAGTACCCCTTTCCCCAACCCAAAACAAAAAAGAGAAAAAAGAGAAAAAGAAAACTTTCAGAATCTAATGTCTAGAAAAGACATAGAGTTCTAACTCCATTAACAATCATGTTTTAAAAACAAGATGTTGTCAAAACATGATTAGAACATGCATGGTGCAGCATAAAATCCCATTGACGGGTAAAGTTTTTGGAGAAAAATAAAAGAAATTCCCCCAACAAGACATTGTTCAAAACATTCAAAAGGACGTTTTCTCAAAAGACGAGAGGCGAGCCAAATTCAAACACGTCCAACACACACTTGAGAGATGAGTGGAGCGGACAGATAACAAAATCTGGGTCTACGGAGGTAGGGATCATTCGCAGCGATTACATGGGTTGGGACGACGGAGGCACTCGTTTCATATCCCCAAAACACTACAGGTGACCGTTGATAACCCCTTTGAACGGCGGTTTTAGTTTTTAACCCTGTCAAGAACCGCCCCACATTGGGGCAAAAAGGGAAGTAAGTCCAGCAGCGTCAGAAGAAAATGGTTAGAAATTTTCTTGCTCGGACTAACATTAATCTTTGTGTGTTGTTTATATGGTAATCCAAGTGCCAAAGGATGACGAGAAGCATTCATTTCTCTATCCCACACACCATATCCTTTGCATAGCCAAGTTGAGCCTGCAAAATCATTTCATAAACCCGTTGGTGATCATTGCACATTCCAAGACGGATGCAACATCACTTCAGAAACGAAGGAGTTCAAGACTTAGGGTTTGCAAAACAAAAAAAAAAATTCCTAAGTTAAATGCTTAACCTTGTTAGACTTTTGATCATAGGTCTAACACTATCCCATGAAGATGAGAAAAAGTGGGATTTCAAAAATGAATGAGAAAAATCCACGGCATCGAGAAAAAGCAAAGTACCTGGTAAAAGCAAGGCCGATGCTCGTGTAAATTGTTTGATTGATCCGCAATGAAGCAGGATGGGAAAAGAGGAAATCCCTAAAGGAGTCAGATCAAAAAGACTACTCCCCAAATGGTGTCAAGCGTGGAGCAGAGACGCAGACAGAGTCATCAGTCTCTTAATGCGACGAAACGCTCTCTAAAGAGTTGGTGCACACCTCAAAAGCGGGTGCACACCTCAAAAATTGAAGGAGCAAAGAGGAAAGCGCAGGTGGTAAATTTGCAATGATCACCAATGTCAAATCCTTCTTAATTTCTGGGCCAAAAACAAGCCTTTTTTGGTCCCCAATCCTACCAATGTTACAACCCCGAAACAGTCTTCTCTGACTAAGACACTTGGGTTAACATAAAGCTTAGCTCGAAGAGGTACGAGCAAGACTATTTCTTTCTCATTTTGCAGGGTTCTTGACTTGTAAACCCGGAGCAGATGGTGAAGACTTTCACTCAATGGCCTCGACTCCAAAGCGAGTCCCCCTTGAAAACCAATATCCAAGCCCAACATTACGGTCCCGTGGAAGACCTCCCGACCGATCAAAATGTATGCGCTGCGAATGAGCCTAAAACCTAGGCACAGGTTAGTAGGGAATTGAGTGCATCCCCTATAAAAACCACTATCTCAAAACAGGTGAGAAGACCTCATTGTCGAGAAATATTCCAATTGATGTTTTGAATAAACTCTTTTTGGAATTTTCAAACTGTTGATCCAGATTTTCCGTGCAAGAGATTTGTGATCACATTTGCATGCTGCAAGAATGCTTTGGATAACTTCCAGCATCAAAATGCACATTTCATGATTAAAACCTAAGTCATACAGTTTTTGTCAAATGAACAGTCGTGGTCTTCACAAAGATTACTAACGTTCTCTTGGTGAAGAAAAATCTTTCAGGCTCAAACTTCTGCAGGATACCTGGAGAACCCAGCTCCCAGAATGTCGCCTCAACAGACCCAAGTGAAGCTTTGTTAAGATAAAAATCTTTCACTGCCTCAAAACTGAATTCCCGACAAATTTCGAGATCTTTCAAAAGAAGGGATGAGGATAGAACCCTTTTTCAAAAGAAGTCGGCAAACTGTCCCAGCAGACGTGGAGAACCCTCGTTCCGGGACCCTTTTTCAAAATCAAGCAGTCCTAGCTTGACGTGGAGAACCCTCGTCCTAGGACCTCTTTTCAAAATATCAAACAGTCCCAGCGGACGTGGAGAACCCTCGTCCCAGGACCCATTTTCAAAATATCAAACAGTCCCAGCAGACGTGGAGAACCCTCGTCTTTGGACCCCTTTTCAAAAATCAGGCAGTCTCATCGGACGTGGAGAACCCTCGTAATGAGACCCCCTTTTCAAAGATCAGGCAGTCCTGGCATGACGTGGAGAACCCTCGTCCCAGGACCCCTTTTCAAAAATCAGGCAGTCCTAGCATGACGTGGAGAACCCTCGTCCCAGGACCCCTTTTCAAGGAAAGAAAAGAAACCCCTGGTATGGTGAGTCAGAAGCCACAAAGGGAGAAATGAAAACCTGGTATGGTGAGTCAGAAGCCACGAAGGAAGAAATGAAAACCTGGTATGGTGAGTCAGAAGCCACGAAGGAAAGAAAAGAAACCCCTGGTATGGTGAGTCAGAAGCCACGAAGGGAGAAATGAAAACCTGGTATGGTGAGTCAGAAGCCACGAAGGAAGAAATGAAAACCCTGGTATAGCGGATCAGAAGCTACGAAGGGAAAATTGAAGACCATGGTGTAGCGGACCAGAAGCTACGAATGGAGAATTGAAACCCCTGGTATAGCAGATCAGAAGCTACGAAGGTGAATGAATAAATAAATAAAATAAATAAATAAATAAATAAATAAATAGCATTTTTGTATTATAAATTGTGAGTGTTATTTTTAGATAGCATTTATAATTGTTAGTGCTATTTTTAAATAGCATTTTTGTATCATAAATTGTGAGTGCTATTGTTAGTGCTATTTTTAAATAGCATTTTTGTATTATAAATTGTGAGTGTTATTTTTAGATAGCATTTATAATTGTTAGTGCTATTTTTAAATAGCATTTTTGTATCATAAATTGTGAGTGCTATTGTTAGTGCTATTTTATAATTCAATTTATTGGAAGGTGTTTTTGGCTATAAAAGGATGACAAGAGTTTTGAGGTTAAAGGGGAGAGAGGACTTACGTTGAGAAAATTCTTAGAGGGGGGAGACATTTTGTAGAGTGTGCAAATTTTTGAGAGCTTAGAGAGAAGAACACAAACACTCTTTATATTCTCATAATCTTGAGTGAGCAAAATATACTAAGTTGGAATATTAATTCCGCATATTGCTAGCACAGTTGTTGTGGAGTTATTAGTCGTCTCCCCGTTCGTCAATTGGTGGTGCGTCCGAACTAGATGCCTAACACTTGTGGAGGCTGAGATCGAAGAACATCGAACCGACACCTCCGTTCAAGCACGCTACGAGAGGTAATCCATTTACTCCCTTTGAGACTTTGTGATTTTTTTCGATTGAAATGCACGAAGTACGCCTCTGGAGATACATGTATGGGTTGTTATTTATTTCCGCTACGTGTTACGTGGATCCCAACAGTGGTATCAGAGCCGATCCTTAGGTGTTTTCGTGCATTTAATTGATTTTTTGCAATTTTTGCAATACTATGGCCAATATGTATTAACGAATTGTTCGTCTTACATGGCTAATGGAGGTTGATTATTTTATATGATAAATTAATCAACGTAGCAAAAATTGAGACTAAATCAATTTTGAATCGAAAATTTATGGCTATCTTATTTTACGTAAAAATTCTGAATATGATTCAACGTAGAATTTTTATTGTGCCTTCCTAAGTTTTAAATTGTGAATTTATTACTTACGTGGAAGGGTGGTGATCATGGAAAAATCCCTAATCAATGTGATTGATGTATGTATGAATGTATGGTGATTATTTATACATTTGGGGTTGTAATTATTAAATGGAGGCTGCGTACTCCTTTTATTTTTCATGTAATCTTTATTTTTAGCATAGTCAATTGTTGATGTAAATGCTACGAGGATTACGTGGAGGAGCCTTTTAAGTCGGCGAGCTCTTTGGGGCCCGATTCTTGAAGAGTTCAAGAAACCAAGAAGAAGCGAAGAGCGGCTCTCCGTTATTAAAATATTAAAATGATTAAATGTGGTCTTATTGGCTCGAGACCCATTAAATCATAATTCCATGATCACCACGTAGGATAGATGTTTATGTGATTGGCATCTATTTATTTACGTGAGCATGTTAAACTGGTTAATGTGCAAAGTCAGACTTACCTCACCTAAAATTGCGCCTGCATGAACTCTTAGCTAGGAAAATCACTCGCGTTAGGTACCGAAAGGGCGTTGGTAATGACACCGACGTAACCAAGTCCCCGAACCCAAAATCTCTGGTTCCGCAGAACTGATCGACCTCTCCCAATCGGTCAGTAAGGTTTCCGGTCTACCCTCCAAGAAAGACCGGTGGCGACTCCAAATGCATGCACAAGTTGCACATGCCACCACGACCACACTGAAGGTCGAAAGCGATCGACTCTTATTGTCGAATCCCTCAAAAAATACTCCCGCCGCGATTTGGTATGGGCCTGGGAGGGCCCGCGCCGATCTAAAGCCCGCGATCGGTAATCCATTAGCCGCGTCCGCTTTCGGACGGGTCGCGACAACTGCTTGAACTTCCACTGCTTCAATAGAAGCGGACTATGCCTCTACCAAGATTTTTCACTCAGCACTCTTTCTCTGCTTCACTCTCTCTTACGGGATTCACTAAGGTGCTTTTAGACAAACAATGAAGCTCTCTTTGAATGAGGTCTGTTCTTTCTTGGTCCTCTACCGTTCTTTGAACTTCGTGCTCTTTATAGTCCTCGTCCTCCAAGCTCCTCGCTAGACAGATCTACTCCGAGGATCAATCACCAAAACTAGCCGTTGGTTGATTGACAAAAGATCACTAGTCGTTTACGGTAAGATACACGAGAAATTTGGAAAGATATATTCGCCCATACAAATATATCGAAGACCTTTAAGCAAAGAATCTAATTAAGGTATTTGCCTAAACATTGAATTGACAATCAGGATAACCTTTAAAAGGAAAATCTTTAAGAAATCATTTTGATTGACACAATGACGATATGACTTAGCATCGAAATCTTTTCCAGATCATCGACCGTTAGTGGGGAATTTAATCTGCAACAAACAGAAAATAAGATTTAGTTGGAAAATTAAATCGAAGTATGCGAACATCCAATCAGTGTGCCTCTGCCATATGGTTTGTCTGCTTCTATCAAGATGGATATGATAGAGATAAAGACAGTGAAATACATGTCCTTCAAGTTCAACCAAATTCTATTTATCAAGACACGAATGGTTTTGTTTACGTCAAAATTAACAATAATTTCCTAACAATCTCCCCCTATTTTGATGGAGACAAAACCATTTTCTCGAATTACGATAGAGCTCATAAAGGGCAAACTTACAGAGCAATCTGGTGTCTCTCCCCCTTTTTGTCAATATCAAAAGATCAGAGAAAGTCATAAAGCAAGCAATTTATTTAAACGTGCAATTTAAAGTACGTCAGTACATTGCATACTAGCATAACCATGATAGAAAATACGACAAAACAGGAAGGTGAGAGGATCATTTTGGAGGTTGGGAAGAAGACGATGGTTTGGATGTGGCAATGTCAAAGGGAACACGAACAAGGTTGAAGGTAGTCAAGTCCCGCAGCCGCATATCGAACACATCTGTTAAGTTCTTCATTTCTCTGGCCAGCAAAACTTTGTTCTGTGCAAACATAACCAGATCCCCTGAAACCTGGTCTTGAGCTTTCTTGACTTCAACTGGTAGACAGCTTTCAATGGATTTCAGGCGACTTGCAAGAGCATCAGTTTGTTTGAAGAGTTCTGCCTGGAGAATATTGATTTGCTGATGCATCTTCTCTTGCCCTTCCTGAATGTTTAAGAGAAGCTGTGTGAAGTTCTCAAGTGCTTTTGTCAATTTCTCCCCCTGAGTGTCAGCCCCTTTTGTAAAACTGGCAAGATCAAGTTTGTCACCAAGAACAGTTCGCTGCTCTTCACGTTGAGTTCGTTCGCTGCGAAGAACTTCAAAATATTCTTCGCGAAGTTGTTGCTTTTCTTGCCTCTGCTTCAGCAAGTTCTTCAGCTTTTCTTGTCTTTTCATCCTCAATAACCTTCGTGACAGCTGCTGTGGCGGCAAGTTGGGCTTGAGCAATGCTTTCTTTCTCTGATAAAGCATCTGCTTCGGCCTGTGCCTTGGCAGTAGCCTCTGCCTCTACTTCTGCTTTGGCTTCTTCAAGCAATTTGACATGGGTCGCAGCTTCCAACTGAGCCTGTTTTGCTGTTTCTTCTTGAGCTTCGTCATGAATCTGAGTGTCCAATGCTCGAATTATGTTTTCAGTTTGTAGAATAGCCTTCTCATGTGCTTTAAACAGGGATGTGGCACTCTCTTCCAATGTACTACTCTTTTCCAGTAGAGTAGTTTCTCCTTTTTCCATTTCCTCGGCAATCTGTGCATCTATCGCAGCCTGAGAAGACTTCTGGCTTAGAGGAGAGGCATCACCTGAGATGGTTTGCTCAGAATCAGAGGAGACGGAGTCCTTCTTGACTCTTTTCCCTTTCTTCGGTGACACATAAACTTTTCTCAAAGCTTTTCGCTTTGGTTTTCCTTTCAGTTTCACTAGTGTTGCAGCAATGATCTTCTTTGAAGCATCATCAAGATCACAACCTATCTTGATGATCTGACCATCCTTGTCCATCCAGCCATCAGGAGTGACCGAAAAATGCATCTTAAATAATGTATCAGCTCCCACTGTCATACCTGGCAGAATTTATTTCTTCATTTTCGAGGGGGATTTAACATCCAATGCTCCAAACAGTTTGGTAATGAGAGCGCCATAAGGGAGTTGACCAGCTCGCTTGGTAACAGTGCGATACATTTGAAAGATGATAGTATGTGCCAGCGAAAAAGACTTGCCTTTTACAATTGCAGCCATCAATCGAGCTTCGTACCTTGATACATCAGTAGTGGATGAGGCTTTAGGACGAATACATCCAATGAGAATCTTGTGCACGATCCTGTATATCAGAGGCATGGCAGAATAGTTGATATGTGTCCCGATGCTCCTTCGATAGTCAGTATCTTCCGTGATCGGCTTGTAAGCTTCGTTAGATGAAATCTCGATTTGCACAAAGTCAGACGCTCTTACTCCAATGAGAGATGCTATCAGTTCGGCAGATACAACATACCAAAAATCGCCAACAGTGAAGGTCAATCTGTTCGGGTTCTTTGTGAAATGCAAGTTGGAATAAAATAAAGCCACCAATTCAGGGTACACAACTTCAGAATCGGTACAAAAAGTCAGCAAGTCTAACTTCTCAAACATTTCAGTGACAAGAATACCATGACTATCAAGATAGTCAAAATCAACCGTCTTATGTGGCATTACCTTTCAGGCCAAAAAGTTTTGAAAAGAGTCATGATGTTGTTGACTCTTGAACAGTTTGGGTCGAAATTTTGTATCTTTCGTAAACCCACCAAAGGCTCGAAAGTTCTCAAACAGCAGATCATCGTCATCAGTAGTCCTTACCCTAGACTCAGTGTCATTTCCTTCTTCCAAAGAGTCATATGTTTCTTCTATATCAGCACTAATCTTTTCCTTCCCTTTCGATGTACCAACATCCTGTTTCTCAACATTGGCAGAATCAAAAGGACTTGCGAATTTCCCAACCTCAGTCTCAACATCCGAAGCAGAATCGAACCCAAAATTTTTCACAAATTGTTCCACAGCATGATCATCCATCTCGGATTCACGCATTAGGGTGATGGATTTTTGTATTCCTCCAAGAGTCTGTAACGGAGAGGAAGTAGAAATGCTCGAACCTGGGCTCAGATGAGTGGTAGGAGTGTGAAAAACTTGTAAAGATCCCTCATTTGGCGGTGAGTTAGTAGACCCACTCCATCCTCGTTCTGCTGAGGAAACTTCCATGCTATCGGAGTTTTCGTCCACCAATGAAACGTGTGAGGGACCGCGTTTTGAGAGCTGTGCGGCTTGAGCGGATGTTCTTTGTGATCGGTGAACAGAGGTGGAGGTCTTCTTTGGCTCGAGAGAGAGAGGTTTACGAGGCATGACGAAGAAGATGAACGGTTTTGGTGTGGAAAGTTTGAATTTTTAAGAGGATGGGAGAAAGGTGATAGCTTTTCGAAGGACGGTTGTGTTGTGTGAAAAGAGTGAGAAACTGTTCCTTTTATAGGGATAGTGTAAAGAGCGGTTATTAAAGGTAACTTCCCGAGCGGTTTTCCAAGATGTCCGAGAAAGTCGGGATTTGTGATAAATAGTAACGGGTAGTTTTTCTTGGAAAGTGGATATGCATGATAATGTTTAGTCAATCAATCACAGCATATTCGAATAAGATTATAAGAGATTTGAGAACATACCTTCGCTTCTTAGCAAATTGGAAAAGATTTTATTTCCTTTCTTTCAACCCCTGTTTCCTGCATCTACTCAGGATTTCATAGGAAAGTTAGTAATTCCAAGCTTTTCCTTAATAAAATTAAAACTACCTTTTTCAAGAGGCTTCGTAAAGATGTCAACCAATTGATTTTTAGAATCAACAAAATGAATATGAACATCATTGTTTTGCACATGGTCTCTTATGAAGTGATGCTTGATCTCGATATGTTTCGCCCTTGAGTGAAGAACATGATTTTTTGTCAGGCTAATAGAGCTTGTGTTGTCACACTTAATCTCAATGTTGGATTCCTCAAGATCATAATCTTGAAGTTGTTGCTTTAACCATAAGATTTGTGCGCAACAGCTTCCCAGAGCCACATATTCTGCTTCTGCCGTGGATAGAGCTATTGTACTCTGTTTCTTGGAGAACCAAGATACCAACATATTTCCCATTAGTTGGCATGTCCTTGATGTGCTCTTTCTATCAATTCGACATCCAGCATAGTCAGCATCAGAATATCCAATAAGAGAAAAATCTGAATTTCTAGGATACCACAATCCAAATGAAGAATAAGTGCTGACATATCGAATGATTCTCTTGACAACAGAGAGATGTGATTCTCTTGGATTTGATTGAAAACGAGCACACATGCATACACTAAAAAGAATATCTGGTCGAGAAGCAGTAAGATATAGTAGAGATCCAATCATGCTTCTATAGAGTTTTTGATCTACATTTTTCTCAGTATCAATTTTTTCAAGCTTAGAAGAATGAGACATAGGAGTTTCAGTCTTTTTGCATCTGTCAAGCCCAAATCTTTTTACTAGTTCGTTTGCATACTTTTCTTGACAGATAAACGTACCTTCGCTTCCTTGCTTGATTTGTAATCCAAGGAAAAAATTTAACTCACCCATCATACTCATTTCAAACTCATTTGTCATAATCTGTGAAAAGTTCTTGCATAGAGTTCCATTAGTAGAACAAAAAATGAGGTCATCAATTTATATTTGAACTAGAAGAATGTTCTTACCTTCCCTTTGAATAAATAGAGTAGTGTCTACTTTACCTTTTTCAAAACCATTAGAGATGATGAAAGTACTCAGCCTCTCATACCAAGCACGTGGTGCTTGTTTTAGACCATACAAGGCTTTGTTCAGTTTGTACACGTAATCAGATCTGTTCGGGTCTTCGAAGCCTGGTGGTTGATCTACATATACTTCTTATTTGATGTAGCCGTTCAGGAACGCGCTTTTGACATCCATCTGAAAAAGCTTGAAACCATAATAACATGCATATGCTAATAATAATCTTATAGCTTCTAACCTGGCTACCGGCGCATAGGTCTCGTCGTAGTCAATCCCTTCCTCTTGTGAGTATCTTTTTGCAACCAACCTTGCTTTGTTTCGTGTGACTCTTCCTTTATCATCAAGCTTATTTCGAAACACCCATTTTGCACTAATGACTGGTCGATCTTTTGGTTTTGAGACCAGTTCCCAGACTTGATTTACTTTGAACTGGAGTAGTTCTTTTTGCATCGCCTCTATCCAACTTTCATTTGAGAGTGCTTCTGTCAAGTCTTTTGGTTCAATTTCAGAAATAAGAGCAAACGTACCTGTCATTTCCTTGATAGAGGCTCGAGTTTTGATTCCATCTTGTACGTTTCCAATGACACGTTATAGAGGATGACTGGACTTATGCTTCCAGTTGTGGTCAAACTTCTCTTTCTGCATTTCATCTGTAGAGGTAGATTTAGCTTTGATAGAGTCGGAGTGAGTAGAGTCTTCAGATAGGTTGTTCTGTATGCCTTGTTCTACATCTCCTTCCACATGAGTGACATAAAGAGTGCTCTTCTCATCAAACTTCACGTTCATTGATTCTTCCACCATGTGAGAGTTTTTGTTGAAAAACCTGTATGCCTTGCTTGTTGTAGAGTAACCAAGAAAGATTGCTTCATCGAATTTTTCATCAAACTTATCGATTCTATCATTTGCATTTTTAAGCACAAAACATTTGCAACCAAACACTTTGAAGTAGGAAATGTTCGGTTTTCTGCCTTTAAAAAGTTCATAAGGTGTTTTGTCAAGAAGTGATCTGAGATATACACGGTTTGAAATGTAACAAGCAGTTGAGACTGCCTCTGTCCAAAAATATGAAGGAATTTTGCTCTCGATCAAAAGTGTTCTTGCCATTTCCTATAGAGAACGATTTTTCGTCTTTACAACCTCATTTTGTTCTGGAGTGTAAGGAGTAGAGAAATTATGTTGTAAATTTTTTTCAATGCAATAAGAAGAGAAATTTTGATTTTCAAATTATCTACAATGATCCGTTTTAATGGAAGAAATTGTGTAACCTTTTTCGTTCTGGACAAATTTTGCAAAGCTAGAGAAATACTTCATTTTTGTGAGCAAGAAAGTATACCCATGTAAAACGAGTGTAGTAATCTACTATCACTAAACAGTATCTCTTACCGCCAAGGCTTTGACTTCGGGTAGGACAAAAAATGTCCATATGTAGAACCTGCAATGCTCAATTAGTAGAGACATAATTTATTGGTTTGAAGGAACTTCTTACTTGCTTTTCGAGAGTACAGGCTGTACATAATTCAGCTTGGTTAAACCTGACTTTGGGTAATCCTTTCACAAGCTTTTTGGAAGATAGTTTGATAATTTATTTATGACTAATGTGCCCAAGTTTCTTGTGCCATAGGTCAGACTCTTCCTTGATTGTGATCAGACATTTGTCTTCTTTGGTATCCACATCTAATAGATAGATGTTCCCATGTCCTCTTCCAGTGAAGGTTTGAGTTTTGTCACTGCTTTCACCTGTGCATTTATTCTCTTGGAAGCATATCTTATAACCAATATCACAAAGTTGACTTACGCTCAGAAGATTGTAGTTGAGTCCTTCAACGAGTGATACATTGCTTATCGTAAGCTTTCCGATTCTGACAGTTCCTCTGCCTGTTATCTTTCCTTTGCTTCCACCAAAAGACACACTTCTACCATTTACTTTGGAAATGTCCATAAACTTGCTTGCGTCACCTGTCATATGTCTTGAGCAGCCACTATCAAGGTACCACTTGTTCTTTTTCTTTGGTACCTACAAACAATAGATAAATTCACGGTTTCTTTGGTACCCATATCTTTTTGGGTTCTTTTGTGTTAGTAGACTCTATCAATTTGATAAAAGGCCCCCTGATAGGTTTTCAGATTTTGGAACACTCATTTTTCAAATGAGTCTTGTCTCTACAGTTGGAACAGAAAAATTCGTGGCTAACAGGTTTTGTAAAATGTTTTTGAAAATATTTTTTGTAATCTTTCTTCGAAGGTCTCTGTTTTCTCCTTTCTTCATACTTGGGAAATGTATTTTGTAAAACGGTTTTATTTTTCATTCCAAGACCGTTTTTGTCATAATAAGGAATCTGAATAGAAAGGATGTGCTCCAAGGTTTTTGAGCCTGTTGAAAAATTATTTTTTATTTTTGAAATATCTTGTTTGATGAAAACGTTCTCTTTTGAGAGAGAATCGTATTTTTCTTGTAAATCAGAAAGGTCCTTTTTGAGAGAATCATGTTTTTCGGATAAGCTCATATTTTCCTTTTTGAGAAGATCACGATCTTGAACTATTACGGAATATTCTTTTTGAAGAAAATCAATTTTTTCGTTTTTGGAAAGATCCTGTTGCCTTAGCTTAGAATTTTCCTTTTTCAAATCAGAAATCCTTTTAAGAGCATTTTTCAGATCCGAACATAAGTCATCAATGTAATCAGATACTTCATTAGAGATTTCAAGAGAACTAACCTCTTTTTCATCCTCTGAATCCGAAGTTGCCATAAGACAAATATTTGTGTATTCTTCATCATCACTTTCTTCACATTTGGTATCACTCCATGTCTCAGCCTTTAGTGCTTTCTTTTTCTTCTCAAATTTTCCTCGAGTTTTCTTCAGAAAGGGACAGTTTGGATTGATGTGTCCACGTTTACCGCATTCAAAACAAGTTACTTCCTTGCCTTCATCCTTTTCACTAGAAGATTTTTCAGTTTGTCTGAAAGGACGTTTTCCTTTGAAGTTTCTCCCTTTTCTTGCCATCTTTCTGAATTTTTTAACCATCAATGCCAATTCTTCATCGTCATCCTCTGCCTCTGATTCGGAGTCACTCGAATTTATCATCTTTGATCTCAGGGCAATCTCCTTTCTTCCTTTTGTTTCATCTTCTTCATTCTGTCGCTCAGACTCATATGATGTAAGTGTACCTACAAGTTCATCAACAGTCAAAGGTGAGATTCTTGATGTTTCACGAATAGTGGTTTTTATGTTGTTCCACTCCTTTGTTAATCCTCTCAGAACTTTGTTGACCCTTTCTGTTTGAGAAATCTGCTTGTCATAATATGTTAAGCCATTCGCAATATCTGTAAACCTGTTGATCATGTCAGAAACAGATTCGTCAGGTTTCATCTTAAAAGATTCATATTTTCCAAGCAAAATATTCGTCTTTGTTTCCTTGACTCTATCAGTCCCTTCATGGGTAAGTTGCAGACTTTCCCAGATTTCCTTTACTATTTCACAAGAGCAGATGCGATTATATTGAGATGAAGATAAAGTACAATAGAAGGAATAAATTGCTTTTGAATCTAAAGCTTCTCTTTTGGAAATCTCCGAGACACTATGCTTTAGTTCTTCTTTGCTACTTTCTTTTGACGAGGAGATTATTGGATTTGCCCCATTCTGTACAACATCCCACATCAGTGGATCAGTAGATTTGATGAACGCCTTCATCTTGTTTTTCCAGATGTTGTAGTCTCTTCCATCGAAGTATGGAGGTCATGTGTTGCTTTGTCCTTCCACAATACCTGCTCCAAGGATGCTAGCTATTGTAGATCGTTAGCTTAGAAGTATACATTTCCAAAAATAAGCCTTTGGCTCTGATACCAATTGTTGTTCCAGGCTAGGCTAGGCTATACACCTAGATGGGGTGAATAGGTGTATATATCGAATTTCGACAAATAATGCGGAATTAATAAAATAATCGAAATTGAGATAACGCAAGTGATAGCAAAGTATTGCAGTGCTTCTGCCAGATGGTTGATAGATGCGGTTGATAGAGGCAAAAAGAGTAGGAAAGCGTTGCACACGAGATTATAGTGGTTCAGCTTTTGAGGGTCTACGTCCACTCTCCCACACTAACAGCCTACTGGCTGGATTTCACTAAGTATCCGAATAAGAGATTACAGAATACACGAGTGACTGCTTGAACTTCCACTGCTTCAATAGAAGCGGACTATGCCTCTACCAAGATTTTTCACTCAGCACTCTTTCTCTGCTTCACTCTCTCTTACGGGATTCACTAAGGTGCTTTTAGACAAACAATGAAGCTCTCTTTGAATGAGGTCTGTTCTTTCTTGGTCCTCTACCGTTCTTTGAATTTCGTGCTCTTTATTGTCCTCGTCCTCCAAGCTCCCCGCTGGACAGATCCACTCCGAGGATCAATCACCAAACTAGCCGTTGGTTGATTGACAAAAGATCACTAGTCGTTTACGGTAAGATACACCATAAATTTGGAAAGATATATTCGCCCATACAAATATATCGAAGACCTTTAAGCAAAGAATCTAATTAAGGTATTTGCCTAAACATTGAATTGACAATCAGGATAATCTTTAAAAGGAAAACCTTTAAGAAATCATTTTGATTGACACAATGACGATATGACTTAGCATCGAAATCTTTTCCAGATCATCGACCGTTAGTAGGGAATTTAATCTGCAACAAGCAGAAAATAAGATTTAGTTGGAAAATTAAATCGAAGTATGCGAACATCCAACTAGTGTGCCTCTGCCATATGGTTTGCCTGCTTCTATCAAGATGGATATGATAGAGATAAACACAGTGAAATACATGTCCTTCAAGTTCAACCAAATTCTATTTATCAAGATACGAATGGTTTTATTTACGTCAAAATTAACAATAATTTCCTAACAAGAAGAAAATTGAAATTCAAATATGGTAGATATGAAGTTTGTGGCTCTTCCCAAAGGAAACTGAAGTGAAGGGGGTCCGTATTATTACAGAAGATCCAACAAGTATCATGCCATCAACTCAAGCATCTAGCAGCAATCTTACGTTGTTTCTTGCAATCTACAGACAAAGCATAACGGTCGATCATACATGACACCAACGGTCTCATTTCTAGAGATGATCCAAAACAGCCGAAACCGCTAACTCCAAACAAGTTCTATCCTCGCAGAAGAGTCTGATGATCCTGTGCATGTGCAAACCGTTCGTCGCATCGGTTCCGATTCTTCTTTTGCCGAGGGAGAATGTTCGGGTGGCCAAGGTCAGGCGTCTCCGCTGCATGTCTACAGCAGCCAAACCTCATCCCCTGATGATCAAGAGACCGGCAAAGTTATAGAGCGCAGAAATAACGAGACTTTTGATCGAGCAAACTATCTAGCTAGTTAAGTTTCATAATTTAAACAGCCACTTATCCAAGGAAAAAGTCCAGATTTTTCAATGTCAAGATGAGGAAAAAATTGCCTGTCATAAGCAGTAATACCATCTAATTGCATGATGTTGGGTGCAACTTTCTGCTGAGCTCTGAGTCCTGGTGGGTTCATCAAGTCGAGCGATAAGGCCGGCGAGTGTCCGACGAACAAAGCGACGTGGCCCATGAGCTTGTCCTTCCTCGAGAAGGTGGTCCCGCAGTTGCACTGCCACTTGACGTCCCCGCAGTGCTTCTCGTGCGTCCTCAGATCGGACAGCACCGAGAACTGCTTCCGATTGCACCTCTTGCACACATACAACTTGGGGCAGTGGCTCCTCTTGTAGTGGTTCTTGACACAGATCATGGACTTCAGAGGCTGGAACCTAGGGTGCTTCCGGTTCCACCGGCAGCCCTCTTGTGGGCACGAGTACTTCTTTGGCCTTAATCCCATCAAACACTCTTGATCACCACTCGGTTTGTCGCGGTTGCTATCGCTATTCTTGGCCGGGTTGCATAGAGCGGCGCTGGTTTTGTACTCGTCCCCGTGAGCTCTCATGTGCATTCGCAGGTTCGCGTCCCGCTTGAACCCTTTCCCACAGATTTGGCAATAGTGCGTGTACTTCGCCAACAAATCATCGGCGTTCAGTTCGACGATATCATAACTAGCGCCGCTCAACGCGTGGTCAGCTTGTGGTATCTCCTTGTTCTGGCAACCCGCTTGAGGCAATTCTCTCATTCCTTGATCCGACCCGCCATTTTTCTCTATACTTGCCAACGGTTTGCTTTCGTTATTACCGTTGTAATCGACAAAGCTACTCGCGCTATACCAATCAAGAGAGCTATGCTCATGAACAAGAGGATGGTTGTTGTTATCGTTATCGTCACCGATATTAGTAGTACCTGATGGCATAGCGGGACCGAGAATAGTCATCTGTTGGCAAGAGAACATCATAGAAGTTGCGGTCCCTATGATTTCTTGGATCAAGCTTCCGATGCCGGCTAAGGCCAGGGACGTTGACTCGGGCCGGCCTCGACCGGAGGAACCTTGGCCTTGAGACCAGGTGACCAGTGATTGGACTTGATGAACCTTGTCCTTGAGAAGAGAGAAACTATGAAGCAGAGAGCTCGAGTGGGCTTCTAACGCGGAAGCCGGCGGCGGCCCTCCTTCCGAATCAGGTGCAAGAACACGGCCGTCTTGATCATAGACGCCTCGGATCATCTGCATCCCCTGCGAAACGGTCCCAAGATTACGGGAAGTCGGATCAAGAATCATGTTCTTCTCTTGATCCTGGGAATTTCGTGTCGAACTTTGCTAATTCAGGTGGTGATTCCGGTTTCTTCTCGGGAGGGTTTTGGGTTGATATAAGCACATACAAACAAGAGAGCGATGGCTGGCGGGCTTGGATCCCCTTAGCTTCTTCTTCTTCTTCTTTTTTATTTTTCCTGAGACGTGAGAGGATGGAGAGAGAGAGATTCGAGTCAAC
Organism: Rhodomyrtus psidioides; assembly: GCA_021437785.1. Lineage (NCBI taxonomy): Eukaryota > Viridiplantae > Streptophyta > Magnoliopsida > Myrtales > Myrtaceae > Rhodomyrtus > Rhodomyrtus psidioides. Next base: position 3,717,663 of record JAILYB010000024.1, on the reverse strand, counting down.
GTTTGAGATTTAGGGTTCATCCCCACTTAAGACCTCCCTCAAGCACAACCAATCTCAGTCCCAGTTGGGTTGGGGATGATGACTCCTTCCAAAAATAAGACGATGGAGCTGCTCGAGGTGAAGTTGGTGGATTAATATTAAAGAACGAACCAAACCCCAGTGGCGTCCCTGCGCTGGCTCTTAATAATAATCTAAAACGTACAACTTGGGCATTAGATTTTTTCAAAAATATCTCTCTCTATGAGAAAAGTGAAGGGAGAGGGTCATTTTCAGCCGTCAATCTCTGCACATGAGTTGAAAAATTCACATGAGACGGACTCTTTTCAAATAAAGAATCCCATCAAACCCTGCCTTTTCGTGTGAAATTCATCATTTGCCACGCCTCCATCTCTTCAAAGTTCTCTGTCATCGGGGAAAAACGTCAAAAAAAAAAATCTTAAACTTATTATTATATTAGTACTAATTCGGTACTAAATTTTTTGCTTAGATTTTTTTTTTTTACACACTTCTACCCTATAATGTCTAATTGGCTCCGTCTTCTTTTCCCCATTCTTTCTGTAGTTCGTCTCCTCATTTGCCAATTGCGACATAAGAATCTTTCTGACAGACCTGAAACTATCTTGATGCACCTAGGATCGACTGACAAATCAGTCAACGACATCGGATTGGGCTCAAATTCGATCGATTGAAGCGAAACGGTCGTCTGATCAATACTCGGTGCCGTTGGCAATGGATTTTGGCAATTCGGGGTCGTTTAGATGGATTTTCGGGCATTTTTTCTATTTTTAGGCGTATTTGCGGGCATTTTTCTATTTTTAGGCAATTTTATAATTGAATGATATTTTTTTGTAATTTTTGCGTTATCTTTTGTCATTATAAGGTCGTCTTTAGGGTTTTGTGAGCAGATTATTGAATATTGAGAAAATTACGATTGGATATCGTTTCTGAGAGAACAACGATTGTTCCTCATTCTATCGATTTTGTTCTTCATCTCCTTCTTTCTATCGTACTTCGGCATCATTTGGTATCAGAGCACAGGTTGCTTCGAACTAATGGCTAAACAAAATCATGGTGATCGAAGGCAGCGTGTTCGTAGAGGCCAGGGACGTGGAGTCGTTCCTGATGCAGATGAACAACCGCGTATACGAGACCTGCAGGACATAGAAATCGAAGAGCTGAGGAGACAAGTTCAGGGTATGCAGCGACGTCTTGCGGAGGCAGGGCTTGACGCGCAACCTGAAGAAGGAGTGGAATCTGCTGATCCATCCGATGTTGAAGAGAAAGATGAAAACCCTTTCGAGGTTCTGGACTAGGGGCAGAATCGAGGAGTACGACCTGGAAATCAATATTTTTCTCAAAATTTCGGAATAAAGATGGAGATTCCTGAGTTTCATGGTAAGGCTCATCCTGATGAGTTTATTGACTGGTTACATACAGTAGAGCGGATCTTTGATATTAAAGATCTGACTGAGGGGCAAAAAGTGAAGTTAGTGGCTATTAGGCTACGAAAGCATGCTTCGATTTGGTGGGAGCATGTGAAAAAGCAGCGTGTTAGGGAAGGAAAATCGAAGGTAGATCGTTGGGATAAAATGAAAAAATTATTGCAATTTTTTTTTTTGCCTACTCATTATAGGCAAGAGGCGTTTATTGAATATTACAATGTTAAGCAGCGAGAGTTGACAGTCGAGGAATATACAAAGGAGTTTGATCGGTTACGGATGCGTTGTGATGTAGCGGAAGAAGACGAGCAAACAGTTGCTCGATATTTGGCAGGGTTGCACCATGAAATTTCTGATGTTGTCCAACTACAACAGTATTGGACATATGAGGATGTGTTCAGGTTGGCCTTGGTGGAAGGGCAATATAAAAGAAAGGGCAGTGGTTCCAAGTGGTCAGGCGGCAGTTCTAAGTGGTCAGGCAAAGAATCTCGCGGAAAAATGGGGAGCTCTTCAACTAATTCAAACCCAGCAACAGTTAAGAGTACGAGTTCTAAACTGACATCAAAAGGGGAACAGAGTAGTGCTGGAACTAGCAGGGGAGGAGCTGCAGCCAAGCGGTGTTACAAGTGTCAAGGACTTGGACATTTCGCCGTTGATTGTCCGAACCGGCAGTTTGTAACATTGGTTGATAATCCTGCATTTGTTGAGGACCCCATTTATGACGAAACTGATGAAGAACGAGAGGACGTGGATCAAGAAGAAATTGTCTATGCCGATTCCGGTGAGTCTTTAGTTGTGCGAAGAATTCTAAATATTGCTAAAGTTGATGATGAATCGTGGCTTAGGCATAACATTTTTCACACTATGTGCACTAGTGGGGGAAAGGTCTGTAGTATGATAATCGATGGAGGGAGTTGTGAGAATGTGATATATACTACTATGGTAGAGAAGTTGAGGCTGAAAATTGAAGATCATCCTCAACCATATAAACTGTCGTGGCTTAAGAAGGGAAACGAAGTGAAAGTAACCAAGAGGTGTCTGGTACAGTTCTCGATTGGAAAGAATTATGTTGATGAAGTTTGGGGTGATGTAGTCCCCATGGATGCTTGTCATATTCTGTTGGGAAGACCATGGCAATTCGACAGAAAAACTCAGCATGATGGGTTCAAAAACACATACACTTTCAATAAGGATGGTCAGTCTATTACGCTGGGTCCTTCAGATTTGAGGAAGAAGGCGAAGAATAATCTGTTGTCCAGGTCAGAATTCCAAGAGGAGGCGGTGAACACTTCTGAACTTTTCGTTATTGTGGTGATAGAGCAGAATTCTGACAGTCTAGAAATTCCTGCACCAATTTTGCCTCTACTAAATGAGTTTACCGATGTAGCACCGGAAGATATGCCACCTGGGTTACCACCTATGAGGGACATTCAGCACTGTATCAATTTCATTCCAGGAGCTGTTATCTCTAATAAGGCAGCTTACAAGATGAATCCTAAAGAACATGAGGAGATGCAAAGGCAAGTCCAGGAGTTGTTAGAAAAAGGTGCAGTTCGGGAGAGTATGAGTCCCTGTGCCGTACCTGCTTTGTTGGTCCCTAAGAAAGATGGGTCGTGGAGAATGTGCATAGATAGCAGAGCTGTCAACAAAATCACAATAAGGTATCGCTTTCCTATTCCGCGATTTGATGATTTGATTGATCAGTTATTTGGGGCGACTATCTTTTCAAAGATAGACTTGAGGAGTGGATATCATTAGATTAGGATGCGACCTGGAGATGAATGGAAGACAGCATTTAAGACTAGAGATGGTCTGTATGAATGGATGGTGATGCCATTCGGATTGTCTAACGCGCCGAGGACCTTTATGAGGTTGATGAATTAGGTTTTTCATCCTTTTATTGGCCAATTTGTTGTCGTTTATTTCGATGATATTTTAGTTTATAGAGCTTCAACTGTGCAACACTTGCAGCATCTGAGAAAGGTATTTGAAGCCTTGAGGGAACAGAAACTATATGCTAACACTAAGAAGTGTCATTTTTGGGCTGATCATGTGACCTTTTTGGGATATATAGTGTCCAAGGAAGGCATTCAGATGGATCCAACTAAGATTGAGGCTATCACAAATTGGGAGATTCCGAAAAATATTCATGAGGTACGTAGCTTTCATGGGCTAGCATCTTTTTATCGGAGGTTTGTTCGGGATTTCAGTTCTATTATTGCGCCTCTTACGGATTGTCTAAAAGGAGATAGATTTGTGTGGACCAAAGAGGCGGAAACTGCATTCCAATTACTGAAGAAGAAGGTGACTGAAGCCCCTGTGTTAGTGCTTCCTGACTTTAGTGAGATTTTCGAGGTGCATTGCGATGCATCGGGCATTGGAATTAGGGGTGTCCTGAGTCAAAAGAATAAGCCAACAGCGTTCTTCAGTGAAAAGTTGAACGAGGCGAAAAAAAAGTATTCGACTTATGACAAAGAATTTTATGCTATTGTGAGGAGTTTGGAGCATTGGCGACATTATCTTATTTCGAAGGAATTTGTTTTGTATTCTGATTATGAAGCCTTGAAGTATATCAATGGGCAACATAAATTGAACGCTAGGCATGCGAAGTGGGTGGAGTTTCTTCAAGCTTTCAATTTTTCCATTAAACATAAGGCGGGCGAGCTAAATAGAGTTGCTGATGCCTTGAGCATAAAACATTCCTTGCTGTCCACAATGCAGGTGAAAGTTCTGGGTTTTGATTCTTTTAAGGATTTGTATATTGACGATCCTTATTTTGGCGATATATGGAAGAAGTGCAAAGCGGAGCCTTTTCAGCAATTTCAGATTGTGGAGGGCTACCTTTTTAAAGGTAACAGGCTATGTATTCCTCAGTGTTCTTTGAGGGAGTCAATTATTATCGAGAATCATGCAGGAGGTCTTGCTGGGCACTTTGGCGTGAATAAGACGATGGCCTTGCTATGTGAGCATTTTTATTGACCACGAATGGAGCGTGACGTGACTCGATTTATAGACAGATGCAGGGTATGTCATGTGGCGAAAACCAGAGGTACTAATGCTGGGTTGTATATGCCTCTACTTGTTCCAGATGCACCTTGGGAGGACGTTAGTCCAGATTTTATCTTGGGATTACCAAAGGCGCAACGGAATAAAGATTCCATAATGGTAGTTGTCGACAGGTTTTCAAAGATGGCGCACTTTATTCCCTGTAACAAGACTTTTGATGCTTCACAGGTCGCGCGATCGTATCTACAGGAGGTTGTTAAGCTGCATGGAGTTCCTAAATCCATAACCTCATATCGTGATGTGAAATTTGTGAGTCACTTTTGGCGCACTCTTTGGAGGCATATGGGAACCAGATTGCAATTTAGTTCCTCTCATCATCCCCAGACCGATGGGCAGACTAAGGTTGTCAATCGAAGCTTGAGAAATTTACTACGAAGCTGGGTTAGAGATAGTCCAGAGCAGTGGGACTTGGTGTTGCCTCAAGCAGAATTTGCCTACAATCGATCGCAGAATCGAACTACAGGCAAAAGTCCTTTTGAGATAGTTTATGGGCGTAATCCAATTACTCCCCTGGATCTCACGCAATTACCGGTGGACAAACAGTTCAGTTCAGATGCTGATGAGCATGCCAAACAGATCAAAGAGCTTCATTCACAGATTCATATCCAGATAGACAAGCAGAATATGAAGTATAAGCAACGGGTGGACAGACGCAAAAAAAGGGTCGTCTTCAAATAAGGTGATCTAGTATGGATTCATCTCCGAAAAGAGCGATTTTTGGCTGGCAGGTTTAGCAAGTTGCAGCCTAGAGCTGACGGACCTTTTAGAGTTCTGGAGCGAATTAGTGATAATGCCTATAAGGTTGAGCTACCGGGTAAGTATAATGTATCCGGAACTTTTAATGTAGCGGATTTATCTCCTTACCACACTGATGAGGAAGAACTTGAAGAGATTGATGCTAGTGGAGATGAAGCAGATTCGAGGCGAATCTTTTTTCTAGCAAGGGAGGATGATGCACCTAGGACCGGCAGACATAATTAGTCAATGACATCGGATTGGGCTCAAATTCGGTCGATTGAAGCGAAACGGTCGTCTGATCAATACTCGGCGCCGTTGGCATTGGATTTTGGCAATTCAGGGTCGTTTAGATGGATTTCCGGGCATTTTTCTATTTTTAGGTGGATTTGCCGGTATTTTTCTATTTTTAGGCAATTTTATAATTTAATGGTATTTTTGTAATTTTTGCGTTATTTTTTGTCATTAGGGTTGACATCTATATAAGGTCGTCTTTAGGGTTTTGTGAGCAGATTATTGAATATTGAGAAAATTACGATTGGATATCGTTTCTGAGAGAACAACGATTGTTCCTCATTCTATCGATTTTGTTCTTCATCGCCTTCTTTCTATCGTACTTCGGCATCATACCTTGATCCAGTAGCACAAACGCCAGAAATCGGCGGTGTAGGATGCCAATGACATATAGGCTGCGCATGAAAGATTAAAATTTTATGGCAATTTCACCTCAAAAGCAGAAGTTGATTTTTTAACTTCTCGACCAGATTGATTTCTGATCAGAGAAATTCGTTTGGTAAAGATTAAAATTTTCTATTTTCGAAACATTATTAAAAAATTTCGTTTGGTAACGACCGGCGGCGGAGACCACAACCTCGCAGGCGGCCGGCGGCCGACGGTGGTCGGCCGTAGCAAGAATGACTTCTGGAGGCCATTTTTACTTCTCGAAGTTGATCAAAAATCTTGCCAGAAGTAAAAAATTCGACTAGAAGTCAGTTTTTTTTTGTAATGCATGATAGCACTTCAAATTTTTCATTTCCTTGCCAGAAGTCGATCTGGAAGGGAAATTCGATTGGTAAACACCCACTACAAGTAGAAAGGTGTTTGGTAAATTTTTTTACTTATGACAAGATTATGACTTTCTGAAATGAAAAATAGCTTATGATCACGTTTTCCTCCAATCTTCAGAAGTAAAAAAAATTAGCTTCTCCCCTTCATGTTGCGTATTATCTTCGGGGGGATCTTTATTTTTTGGGGTCTTTGGCTTTTTGGTGGTGTGTCTTTTCGTTTTCGGATGAGCTAAGAGCTTGGTCGTGATGCGATTCTGAGCTGCAAGATCGGTCTCGAGAGGATTGATTTTAGAGGGCTTTGTTGATTACCCTGAGGGGGGAGAGAGGGTGGGGAGAGAGTAGGTGAGACTCATGAGAGGGAAGGAGAGATTGGGACCTTGAGATCGGCTTTTGTTCGACCCCATCCTCACCCGCGTTAGCCTCTCCCGACCACATATCAACCATTTGTTCCTTTGTCTGAACTCTACTCCCTCTCCCTCCCACCACGTTGGTAAGAATCATTTCGCCCCTGTCTCTGCTTATTTTGCGTGGCTCTGAATATCCGCAAATTCATTTTGCATGTTATAATCTTGGATTTCCCTCAAAACCTGAACTTTCCTTGTTCATTGCACAATTTGTTCCATTCGCAGTTTTTCTTTTTTTTTTTCTATCTTGTGAGGCTTTCTTATGCAACTACGGTGATATGATATTGGTTTCTGGTAATTGTCTCGTGTAAATTTTTACTTCTAGAAGTTGACCAAAAATCTTGCCACAAGTAGAAAATCCGACAACAATCGCCAGGGAGCCAAATGGAGATGGGTCTCCTCTAGTAAGTAACCAGCCAATGCGAAGGATCACAAACTTTCATATTTCTTGTCTGAGTTTGAGAATCTCTCTATTGTACATTTGTGGTTTGTGGTCAGTATGTAGACTCCTCTCCTGTTGGTATCAAATGTTTTAGGACATTTTTCATGTCGCAAATTGATGGAGATTGAGTGACGAACTTGATTCTATTGATTTTTGAGTTGAGCTCATGCATTTGATACAAATGTTCAGCTGGTGAGATTTCGAGAGATTTCAAGAAAGAGAAGATGAGAACCAGCTGAACGGGATGTTCTACGCCTAAATTATACATGCATCCGTCAGTATTTACATTTTACTTGTAGAAATTTTCAGCCATTATCAAATGAATTTCTATTTCAGAAGTAAAAAATTATATCAGTTATCAAACACATTTCTCTATCAGAAATTAATTTCTGAAGCAGAAATAGAAAAATCCACTTCTGCTCAAAAAGCAAAAATAGAAAAACCCACTTCTTGGCAGAAGTCACTTCCAGGGCAAGAAGTGTTATCATGCGCTACCTTACCAAACGCGTTTCTACTTCAGATTTAGTTTTACCAAATGAATTTCCCTGCCAGATCGACTTCTAGCAGGGAAATTAGAAATCAGAAGTGATTTCATGCGCACCCATAGTCTCATCCACATTTCACATCACTTGTCTTAAAATGCCGCTCCGACATCCACAACTACAAAAAAATAGTTTAAAAAATAAATAAATCGAGGCACCGGGAGACAGAATGTCACGCCCCGACTCTCAGGCCCGCGACATCCCTTGCCAAATCGCCACGAGGTCATAGAGATAGCGTCCCAGGCACACTATCGACCTATCAAATACTTATGCAAGCGGAAACGTTCTAACTCCCTGACAGCATAAACAAATAGGGATAGAAAAATAGGCAATCACAACCTTCATTCATAAAGAATCATTCAATTAAACATATATACCAGAAAACCAATCAAGGCCTTATCAATACTAACGAATGTACACAACCCCATACTTCGGGGTGACTAGACAAAACCTCACGAGGTCACTTGGTCAGGTGGGGTCAACTTATCACTTACTTCAACAGACAACTCCAACAGCCAATCCTTGGCATCCACGAAGCTCTAACCGAATGGACCTGAAATTGTTATCCCACGACGGGATGAGAATAAATCTCAGTGAATTAAGCCTAAGCTCGGTTAGGAAACTAATTCGCCCAGGGGGTCCTAACCGACGGCTCACATAGACATAAATAACTCTCAAAACACAGTCACAACATCAAAACATCCACATGCATATTTATCAATATTCAGCCACACGTAATGCAATGCTTGACTCGACTCAACAGTCATCTCAGCCAATCACTCAGAAATGCATTGCATCCACAAATGTACACAGGACACCACACGAGTCCATTTATTAACGATGATCGTGCCCACGACACAACGAGAGGATCTACACGATTGGCGTGATTCGACTCCCACAACGAATGCGATTCGGCATCTTAGTGCGATCCAGCATTCTTCCGGTAGAACCGGACTACGCCTCTTTTCCCTCTCAATGACGGCTACTACGAGCGGTGTATCCAGTGCACCCGTGGCACGGCACCAGCAAGTAGGCATCCCTAAACAGGGCTTTGGTCCATCACAAGCTGCGACCGGCATCCGATAATCCCTTAAAACCGTACGACTGGCATGGGGCATGAATTATCGTGCTTCTGGCAAGTCGTGTAGTTCCATAAATGCATCATCGTTCCCTCATATGACCATACAGTACACACCCGATAATCAATTCATTTCATTATCTTGATTAAGGCCGGATGCTCATACAACGTGCTTAAAGATTCGGCACACTGCCATTTTCATGCAAAACATGTCTTTTGATTTCACACGGGGTCATATGCACATGCCGACTATCAGCTAGTCACCACCACACACACAGGGCGATTAACCCCTAATCATCAATCCAATAGTCAATGGCATTCAATCACTCAACCGGTCAATTCACAAGGCGGTTGACCCAATAAAGCTCATCACATCAATCACGAACAATCGAGTTCCAATAGGCCACATAAATGCTCAAATTCGTACAATAATCATTTATTAGCCGATTTACTGTATAATCGTTAATCGATCACTCGTCTCTAGCCTATCGCTCGCTCGCGATCAAACAGCGGCAATCCATTGCCCAACCAATCAATCAATTACATCTAGCAACCAACTAGCCACAGACAATTCCAGCTAACCAAATCAATCAGGCCATTTAACCTAATCCAAATTTCTATTTAGACCGGCTCCGATCGTGTACCTAAATTCCATAATTGACAAAACAACTAATCCTAGGCGTAATTAGCGCCCTAACTAAGGATTAGGGTCAACTCACATCCAAATTAAGCTCGGGCAGTCTCTTCGGCGTCGACACGAGCGGCGACGATCCACGAACTTCGGTGAGGCTCGGAATTCTTCGCGGCGACTCACGGATCACGGCTCAACTTCCTCGGACAACGACCCAAACCCACGACCCATGGGCTATAACTCTCGGCCAACTTGGCCCACGGACCTGGCACGAAGGCCCAGCCACCCGGCCCACCGCACAGGCCACGGCCCAGCCCGCTGGCTCACGAACCCGGCCCAAAACAGGGCAGGGGCGACGGCGGCTGAAACGGTGGCCGACGGCGGGCGGCCGGCTGAAGGGTCGACGGCGGAGGCTTGAGGGGACGTCGGGGAAGCTGATGGAGGCAACGACGGTGGCGAAGGGCGGCTGAACCGGCGGCGAACAGAACCGGCCGAACAGGGAACTCGCGCGAGCAGAAAACAGGGCGGCGGCTCGGGCCGATTTCCGGCCGCCACGCTCGGCGGCGAGCTCCACCGAGCTCAAGGACGATGGAGGGAAGCCTTGGGAGTTCGTTGATGGCGGCGGTGAGAGGCGGCGACGGACGGAACGGCGGGATCGAAGTAATTCGCGACCGGTCTCCAAAACAGGGCATCGACGGTTTCGGGGCCGATTACGGCGGTTCCGGCGGTCGATCGGTGGCGGGGTTGGGTCGAGGGTGTCGAGGGGAGGCCGGTGGATGTCGCTGAGGTGGTGGGTGGCGGCGGTCGCGGCCCAGGAGACTGGAGGAGGATCGGTTCCTCTCGGGTCAGAACAGGGGGAAGGTTCCGTGGCCGTCCGGCGGCTGACGACGGCGCCGATGGGGTCGACGACAACGGCAACGAGCTGTTGAAGGCTGAGGCCGAAGATGGTGGGTGGTGGTCGGCCAAAAATCGAACGGAGGAGGGAGGAGGATGCTCGGTCGTGGAAGAGAAAGCAACGAGAGAGAGAGAGAGAGCATATGAGAGAAAGAGACGTGAGAAGAGAGGAGTTGGGCAGCAGCCCACGTGAGAAAAATGGAGAGGAGAGAGAGTGTGTGGTCCATAAGACTTTTGGGCATTTTTGTCTTTTATGCAAATATCTAAGGGCAAAACGGTCATTTGACCAATCGGGACAGAAATGAAATTTCGATACATCGAACAAAGGATATTTTGGTAACTTCATAGGCGAGGCTCGATCGGGATTAGGCTCGGGTCGCGATGACTGAAATCCTAATTTACGGCGACTAAGAATTCGAAACCTAATCTAAACCGACCGGCGTTTCAGAAATCGTCCAATTATCGTCTATTCAGTCCTTACGGTCCAATATATTTTATCGACTGAAATTCGATATTAATCTAATTTTACTGAATTCAGGCACTTTACCGAAGTCGAATTTCTAGGGCGTCACACAAAAGGTAGGCAGAGCATTTTTCTTTTGTCATTAAGCCTGAAAATTTCATAATGCAACTTCTCCATCGGAGAATATACATTTAGAAGCTGATCGAGGACGAATCTATATATTCCTTGTTCTGTATATAGGCTCGCCAAGAGAACTGGTTATCACTTCCCCAGTTAGCTCCGGGGCATGGACAGTGTTCTGATCTAGGTTTCCGACCTCGCCGAGAGAACTAGTTATCCCTGGTCCAGTTAGCTTCTGATCATGGACACAGGCCGATAGAATTCATATCTAGTCGTGAGATGAGAGGAAACGCATGGACAAACCATTTCATCTAAAGACTATTTAGGTTGTCTGATAGCTAAATATTTAAAACTTCAAAGCGTACATCAAACATATCTCTTGAACACTAATTGAGATCATCCTCCCATTTTTTTTTGTTGGGGGGGGGGGGGGGGGGGGGGGGGGGACGGAGTTGTATATGCACTTAAAACTCAAAAGGGCTTTAAATTTCAGAAGCTAGATTCGCATCCAAACTCAGGATTCACAAGAATTGGTTGATTTTATGACGGAGAGTGCATCGCATGCCGGCATGGGAAACTGAAATGTAACCATCGGGGAAACCAAAAACTAGCCAGATGATTCAAACAGCCCAACGAACCAGGCAAGAGCAACTAAAACTTCTTAGGGAATCATCTGAAAAGGCAAATTCTTAATGCCAAAAGTCTAGTCCCACAGCACCAGGCATCCAGACAAATCCTTTACGAATACAGTTTGTAAGCATTTGGCTATAAAAAATAAGAAAATCCGTAAACATGTCATTTCCTAGTACAGATGTACCATATTCCCTTCGAAACTTGATAAATAGATGCTAGAAACCATGACTTACCTGTCAAGAGAGTCAATCTCCAATTCTTAATTCATGTTTTTTTATCTAGTTGATCTCTGTTAGGTTTAATCGGATTCAGCCCCAGGCAAAATGCCAGAGAACCTCAGAAAACTAAATTATTCTCGATCACACTTCACAGAGGCTTGGAATAAATCAATCCCCACTTCATCCATTTGAAGAATAACCACCATAAAAACCCATAAGTTTGAAGTGCCCCATGAAATAAGATGCAGATATTCCCGTGTCAACAGTACTAAGAAGTCACCCTAAATGAATTTAGGTACAAATTTCACTCACTCTCAAAATCACTGAAGCTCTCAGAAAATATATTCATCATCAAGAATCCAGCAATAAAGAAGTGTTGATGGCACCAGGTACTAAACACAACTAGAAATGCACCAAAGGAGTTTATCCCACAGTTAACCCAACTCCAATGATAAACGTTCCCGATGAAGACATGGTAAATGCGCGTCATAAACAAGCCCTGAGATGAGGGGGCCCATGAATCTTGTTGATGAAAAACACTTATGTAAGTTAAGTCTGGTAGAACATCGGCAAAGTCATCAAATCACGTAAAACCCATGTAAAACCTACTCTTCCCCATATGAATTGCATCTAATGTCCCCATGTCATACAATGTCTAACGTGCAAATGAAATGAAAGTGGACATGCTTAAACCAGAATAAAAAAGCGAATGTTCTGCAATTTTCTCTGAAATCTATTATGCAACTAGCAGCATTTTTGAGTTGAATGTGAGCAGGATTGTGAGACCACTTAAAACACAAAATCAGTATTAAGTATCCATCTTGATATCCGCAGTCATTTCCCAATTATACCGGCCAAGCAAGGCAAGTGCTATTCCCAAGTATCCAGTACAAACATCATATCACCGGCACCACAATAAACCAAGTTCCCCGATAGATTCTCCAAAGAGGAGAATTCCTCACAAGACAAGTTTCATAACATCCTAACATTTACTAAAGCAACCCTAATTATAATGTAATGTTGTTTCAAAGCATTAGCAAAACAGCATGTTTACTTAGCAAGCACGTTTTGCTGGGCCTGGTTCTCTTGCTGCTGGTAATTCAGGGGCCTCCTAAAGAGCATGATGTGTGGTTCAGGGCGATGAATTGCATAGTGAACCCAACCACGACTCTGCTGCACTCCAATGGCACGCCATTCATTCTGGTAGAGACAAGAACAAGAAGACACGATCATTCAAATGACGACATACATTTCTTACGCACCATCCATTAATGAAGTATTAGACAAGCAACATTGCAAAGATCCACTAGACTGAAAAAAAGATATACGAGAGGACACTCTACCAAAAACTAGATTATGATCCTGATGCAGGACACTCAACTAAATGGTATCTACATTAGATATCTCTGACATCACATATCATGTAAAAAATTTATGCCTTTTCTTAGCCCATAATGCAACGAGTCAAAACTGTGTTGAGTCTAAACATGGTGTATTCTACATAATTGAGCCTCCAAGCATTCTCTGCTTTTCTTTCAATTTGAAAACATATAAACACAAGAAGATGTTAAACAGGCGTTACTATGGCTTAGAGGGCGGGCAAACACATTGGTAATATGCAGAATTAAAGCAAGGAAACAAACAATAAATATGATGGCACAAGTCTCAAAAGCAATGTTTAGCATTCAACTCCTGTCATTCGGGGATGCTGCCAATAGCAAGAAATCAATTACTCAGAAGATGAAACAGAGCGATGTTTGGCATTCAACTCCTATATTGTTTCGGGATGCAATCCGATCATTTCGACTACTTCAATGAATCTTCTTTTCGTGAGCAACAACACAACTAAATGTCTCATGCCCTTTTATCCATTTTTTCGTCTATTCATCACCAACAAAACTGAATCATAAATTGAATCAGCCCCAAACCCACTTGAATGGCTTGCAAGAAGGGATCATCTAGCATGCCGAGTGACAAAACAAAAGAAAAAAAAGAACACCAAATTCCTCCAGTGGAAACCTACCTCGCCGCATGACTCAATAACAGCACCAAAACTGAAGAAAAGCAAAACAACCTCTTATTTCACCCATTCGCCTTCAATTTCAGTGACTAAACAGCAAAGCGGATCAAAAGTAACGCCTTTTTAGAAAAACCAACACCGAGCCAACTTACTTCAGAAAGGAGGCGGTTCTTCGGGAGAAGCTTGGCGACATCAGGAGGAAGAACCACATGCCTGCGCATCACAAAAAACGGAGAGGGGAAACGAAACTATCAGCAGCCGCGACAGAAGAAGCCGCAACGACGAGGCCACGAGACCACACCGACCTGTACTCGTAAGTGTCATCGAAGTACTTCTCAGAGTACTGGATCTGGCCCATCTTCTCACAAAATCAACCGAAAATTCCGGCGCAACAACCTGCGGAATCGAAGCTGCGAAACAAAACCAAGCCGATCAGAACAGGGGATCGAGTCAGGAATCGGGGTAGCGAAGAAGACGAATCGGATCGTCGATCGGAGGAGCACCTGACTGAGGGTTTAGGGAGGAGAGAGAGAGAGAGAGAAAAAAAACGAAGCAGAAATGAGAGGGGGACGAAACGACGCGACTGCGGAATCTCCAAAAAAGTGAAAGGGTAAAAGGCAAAACGAGGGAGTGTTACGGGGGCAAAACGGTAGTTTCGCCATGGGAAGCGAGGGTCGATCAGGATGGCGTCGGGGAAAAATTCCTTTTCAAAATTTGAAATCCTCCCGCTTAAGCTCGGCGATTAATTGTGGATCAGATCGCGATTCGGTGGCCGCCTGCCTGGGGCTCCGTTCCCCGACCATTGCTTGGTGGGCCCCGCGAAGTTGAGCGGCGAACGTCTCACGTAGCTTTGTGTGCAATTTCTAGGATCTTTAGGGTATGGAGCACGAAATTTTTAACTGATGGAAAGTTGTGGATACATCATTGGGAATCCGGTAATTTCGAAGGAGGACTGAAATCGGATGTTCGACCTGTCGAGCTAAGTGACCGTCTTTACTTTGTTAGGGTATTCTTTCTACGATTGGGGCGTGGGACGAATTCCGTTCACATCGAATTTCGCTAGATGTTTTTTTTTTTAAATAAAGCTGAGCCCTTTCGGCCGATTGAATCGAGCTAATCCTTAGCATGCCCCTTCCGTTTCAAATGGTATCGTCATTGGTAGGATGCCAAGTGAAGCTGAACTTCCAGCACACTCGATTCTCCCACTCATCAATGCAATACATGACTTTAGGATATGTTGAAATCAAGCTGGTTTGATCGATTGAATCGACCTGACCAGCTAAACGGCTAACTTTTAAAGACGAAAGCATCTTTTCATGAAATCAAGTTCAAATCGATTATTTTCTATGCAATTTTCGAGCTCTTTTCGTTAGTAAGCAGGCTCCGACAACGCTGTGTAGTTAAGTTGGGTTTGCTTGACCATTGGACTTCGGCTTTTCTCAAAACTTTCACCAACTGTTCATTGATCACCTCTGATATAAGCCGTACCTATTGGTTTACATGATCTTTTTAGGATAAGCGGGAAAATTACAAATGAGAAAAGTCATAAACATATTGCAAATATGTCAATTCAATCCTATAGTTTTATGCTAAAACTTTTGCGTTTGTGTCAATTTAATCTATTCGGCCAACCTTGACTAAGTGACGCCGACGAGAAATTATTTTTTATTTTTTTCCTTTGCTAATTTATTTTTTCCCTTCTTGTTCTTCGTTCGATCGCCAATCCAACGACTATAAGCTGCGTATTTAATTCGTATGCAGCAACCCAAAATACACACGTACAGATACACAAATCATTGTTCCATAGAGTTAAAGAATTAACACACATTGTTTTGGATTCATCGTTCTTGATGCGGAATTGCGAGAATCCAACGCTTAAGAGCTTCTCCTCTATGAACCCCCTTGATCACTGGCTTCAATGAGACGGCCCCTCACTGTCGTTTCTGACGATTTCTATATGTGAGGTTATGTGGACATTAGGGTTTAGAGGAGGGACTTAAGCACTATTTATAGAGAATGAACCCTACCTCCTCATCAAGGATAAGGATATCTTCGCCCATACTATGCAGCACCATATCCTACTTGAATTAGGAAATAATATATCTCTTTCTTATTAGACCAAATAATAATTACAGTAACAATTAATAAAGCCCACAATTGAATATTAAAATGGAATATTCTAACATTCTCCCACTTGGGCTAAATTAATTGAAACTGTACTGTATATGCGCATCTTTATATTGGTCTAGAGATAATTCCCAACAGTCAATCCGATCCCATAAAGTCTTAAGCACTAGACCATGCCAGTAACTGCATCAGAAGACACAGAGCCATCCACGATCACAGATGCTCTTAACCCTACTGATATGGATTTGATATGGTAGTATGGCAATCGGACAACATCTCAAATAATAGATACACCTTATATGTTATCCTCCTTGTCAGTCACCATTCTCTCACTTTATGTGTCACAAAACCGGATGTGTCACGAGAGAACATCTTTACGGTTCCAACGAACCAACATATGTCTTACATTTACAGTTAACTATGCTTTACGTGTAACAAGACATATGTCTTTTGGCTAAAATAAATGCCCCAGCCATCACTCAAGGTTTACACAACGCCTTGAGATTTTCAACTGATATATGTATTCAACTCCTCTTAATCATTATAACTTTATTGCATGCAATGGAGTTGATGCATATTTAGATGTTACAAAATGTAACAAACACAAATGTAAACTTTATTAGAGCAAATATCGAATGCAGCTCCCACTGAACAACAGCATCTCATGATGCTTACTCAACCCATTAATTAACACGTCATAGCATCCCACGATGCTTTTATATTTGCGACATGTCATCTAAATGTGTATGGGAAGAGACTTTAAGTTAGTGAGTCTGCAGCCTTATCATCTGTGTAATAAGCTCTACTGTAGTGTCATCCTTTCATCTGTTACCTTTATGGTCAAAAACTTGACCGCTAGATGTTTAGACCCCTTGCGACTCATGCTGTTGTTAATGAACAACACTGCAGAATTATAGTCACAATACAACTGTATGGGTCTATCCACAAAGTAAATACGGTCAACTCTTTAATGAGATTCCAGAGCCAAATAACCTGAATAGCAGCTGACAAACATACTACAAACTCCGCTTTCTTGATTGAGGATTACATAGATTTCTGTTTACGTTTTTTTTTTTTTTGTAATACTGCACTTTTCTATAGACATATAAATGTCTGTAGTTGTCAACTTCACATCATCCTGACAACTAACAAAGCTAAAATCCGAATGCCTTATTAGCTGCAGGTCCTGAATATGTATGTAAATTAGCATACAGTATTTTGTCCTCTTTAAGTACCTCAAAACTTTCTTAGTAATCACCTAGTGAATGTGTCCTGGATTTAACCAATACATTACAAGAATGATCCATACGAATCTCAATGACTAGGACAAAACACTCTATATCAAGATCAATCACGTAAAAAATGCTTCGACAATATCTGCTTCATCTTATGCAATAATTCAAGAAAATTCCTTTCAAGCAAGATATCGTTTGCATAGAACAGAAGGAAAATAAATTCCTCCCACTGATCTTGTAGTATATATACTAATTTACTTTGTTCTTGACAAAACATGATAAAGCTACAATACTATGAAACTTCAAGCCACAATTGTCTGAAAGCTTACTTGATCCCATAAAATAGACTTTTCAGTCTAGAATCTCCATAAATATGATCAAACTTTATTCCATGATATTTATATGATATTCCTCTCTCTTTACGCACAAGTTTATCTGAATCATCTGCTGTATAACCTTCGGGTTACATAAAAAAAACTTTTATATTAAGAACTCCAATAAAAAAGAAGTTTTAATATCTGTATGATAAAGCTCCTTACAATATGAGCTATTAATTCCTTAATCACTCTGAAAAACTCTTTATGAGAGACTGAATAAAAATTATTTTAAGTCTGCTCATTCTTTATGAGTGAAAAATTTCTCTACCAATCTGTCTTTAAACTTCTTAAATAAAAACACTGATCAAAATATAATTTGATATGATAAAGTAGACAAAAAACTTTCATCTGGAGTCCCTTAAGTTATGCACACCCAATTGCAGCAGATGGACTTGTGACCTTGAGGCATACTAATAAGCTTTCAAACACCGCATGTTTTATAGTCTATATCTCATCTACCATACACCCAATCACAATTATAATTAAAAACAAGAAATAGCAACTGTATAAATTACTAGATTATTTACATAGTCGATTTTGTAGTCATGCTCTTCCGGATAGACTATACAATGTGACTTGATACAACTGATCATCCCTGCCTGATAGATCTTTTAGGTAGAGCTACTTTAACATTTATTCTGCGCTTGTAGGGTTTGATAAACTCCATCAGGTATTATCTTAATAACAAGAACCTGAACCCCAACAGAATCATACTATAATGTAGAATGCTCCATGATCATCTGTATAGACAGAGAAAAATGATACAATTGTCCCTACCATACTGTTACCTTTAGTAGTCTGTGAGCAACTACCATTATTCGGCTATATCAAGCTCCAGCAATTTAGCTATCTGTAATTCCACAATTCTTGTTCCTCTTTTGGGATGATAAATCAATACCCCTTTAGATGATATGGGTAAGGCACGAAGTAAAACCAAGTGGTTCTGGAGTCCAACTTATCTAATGTTGGATTATGTAACTTTATTTCTGCATGAACACCTCAAACTTTAATATGGTTCAAACTATATTAACGTCCAATCCATGACTCAAAAGAAGTCAATGAAATATTTTGATAAAAACATAATGGGTTATTTTTAAAGTTTTACCCCACAGAAAAAATATATAAATTGATTTTACATATCATACTCGTCATCATATCCGTATGGTGTGATCTTGCCTTTCAGTCACTGTTGACACCTGATTTTTGACCATATGTTATTGCGATTTTTATTTTTTAAAATTAATTAAAAATATCAAAAAGGTCATAAAATCACAAAATCAACTTTGGAAGCCTTGGCTTAGCCTTAGGAACCAATGTTAAACAAAAAATATTTTTTGGTATTTTTTAATATTCTTCGAATTTATTTAATTATTAAAAATACCCAAAAAAATCAGAAAAATACCATTCGTGGTCAGAAAAATACATAAAAATATTCAATAATTTTGTTTTAATTTCCTCTTCAAGTGTGTCACCTAGAATATTGAAAATTCGGTTCGGGTCACTATGTTCCTTCACAAACATAAACTCGAACCGAGCCTAAAAAAATGCCAATCGAGTTTTCTAATTTGTAGATTTTATAGTCTTGACATCGATCACCATCTGCAATGAACGTCCATTGCTTCTCTTCTTCATGAGAGGACCAGAAAGGAGTTAAAAAAAGGGGGGAGAGGAATCTGTAGAAAGCAATTCCACGAGGAAGCAACCAATAAAAAAAAGAGAAAGAAGAAGAGGGGGAGGAATATGTGGAAAAGGGTTCCATGGGGAACCAAGAAAGGGAATAAAAATAAGAGAGGGTGGCTAAACACTAGCGGTCCTCTGGCGAAGAATAAAGGAGATCATCATTGTGGACACACAAAAGTGGGGGAGGTGGACCATGGCCGATACACCCATCTTGTCATCCTCCGTCGCCGAGCTCATTGGCGGCCCATCACCACGTCTCGACGTGGTCGCGCCCTTGCTGTTGATCGCGATCCAAACCCGGCGTCAACGTTGGTAGCTACTGAGTTCTGATGGTGATGTTGGTGGCTATCTCCCGCTGACTGGAGATGACGCCTCCTTCGACGGGTTCAATCACTGAAGCTATGCTTCTCTCTTATTCTTTATGATTCCCACTTTGGTCTGATTACATGGACTGACTTCTTTTCTTTTTTTCAGTGGACAGAGGATACGGGGGATATGCAGAGTTAGTCGTGAGAGGACCGTCGAAGGAGAGGGTCTCTTGAAGAGTGGGTTCGTTTGGGTTGTGGTGGTGGTAACAAGAGAGAGAGTGGTACACAGCTCTCGCGGCCATTCAAGCGGGGATCGCGATTTCTCTCTCAGCTCAGGATTCAGCCGCCGTCGTCGTGATCTGAGAGGAAGAGTGCTCTCAGGTCCGGCCACCGTCGTCGTGATCCGAGACGACGGTGGCCTCGTGCGCGAGCCACCGCGAGCCAGGTTCCCGTTCGTCCCGAGCTGGCCGTGAGTCTCCATTCCAACCTCCTGTACGCCCGTTCCAGCACGACCACGGCCTGCCGTTTGTCTCGTTTCAGGTTCGTCTCTGTGGAGACCTGCAGCGAGGCGGAGGCGGGTATGATCCGGCAACCACGAAGGTGACGTCCACACAAAGCCTACCCGATCCTACAGCCAACTCAGTGACGGCGTGCGTGCTGGTCACGAGCACCGTTGGCGCGACGAGTAAATCCTGACGACTGGATGACAAGACGAGACAAACTCGATGGCCGGTTTGTGTCGTTGAAGTTTGCGAAGAGGACTCGCACGAGGAAGAGGAGGTTGATGCAAGTGAGTATCAACGGTCCGGCTGAGTCGGTGGCATGGGAACGGGACCACAGGCGCACGGTCCGGACTAGAGGTCTGGTAGCAACATGGTAAGTCGACTTGGTGGAGGCGTGGTCAACCCTATTGCTCCCGCCGACAAACTGACGGTCTGGTGTCGGGCGGATCCTAATGGCGATGGCGAATGGATCTGGTAGCGAAGCAAGCTGAATGGCACGCGAGTCCGAGCTTGACCCGAGGCAGTAGTGGTGGTTGACTTTCAGCGTCGTGGTCTCGGCGCTCGGTGAGAACCGGGTAGAGGTGGCAGCGAGCGATTCTCCAACGCGCGCCGAGCCGGTCCCGACGGACGCGAAGGCCACTTGAGCTCGGGTCAAGGCGACGTGAGGGCAGACAATGACGACGGCACGAGCGAGTCCAGACGGCGAGTCGAGCGAGGGCTGTCGGCGTCGAAGGAGCAGAGTCGCCGTCGGTTTCTTTGCAGAGGAAAAGGCTACGCGGGGAGGAAGATGATAAATAGTGATAATAAGGTTAGTATGGGTTGGTTCATTTCTGTCTCTGGGCTGGTCTTGAAATAGTAGGGAGGGTAGTGTTTTTTTTAATGGGCTAGCACGACAGGAAAGAGAAGGTTGGGCCTGGAGTTTTGAAACCCCCCATTCGGATGAGAAAGGGCTCGGGCCTGAGGCCTGATTTGGTGCCGACCGTTCGGGCTCGATCAGGCCCGACGGCCTGCTCCCGACTCGGATCCGAGAATCCGACCCGGCCCCCCCTTAAAATAATAATAATAAAAATATTAAAAAATTCAAAAATCAATAAAAAATACAAAATCATAAAAAATTCAAAAAAATTCGGAAAATTCAGAAAAATTCTAGAAAAATCCCAAAAAATGGGAAATGGCCACAAACAACTGGCCATGGAATGTTTTGGGTAATTCGGTATCCAAACCTTCCAAAAATGACGATTTTGCCCTTCGGGCCAATCGTCCCCAAATCTTCCCATTTTACCCCTGGTCCGAAATCACATCTTCCCTAAACCCTTATGGCTATATTAGGAAACCATTTATTTGAATTGATGTGCATTGATGTGATTTATTTATGTACTTGATTGCGCTTTCATTTAAATTGATTGTGATTGATAGGAATAGTCTTCCAATCTGCATGAACCCTGAATCAAGCCTACCTCACCTAAAATTGCACCCGCATGAATTCCTAGTTAGAAAAAAATCACTCGTGGTAGGTACCGAAAGGGCGTTGGTAACGACACCAGCGTAACCAAGTCCCCGAACCCAAAATCTCTGGTTCCGTAGAACTGATCGATCTCTCCCAATCGGTTGGTAAGGTTTCCGGTCTACCCTCCGAGAAAGACCGGTGGCGACTCCAAATGCATGCACAAGTTGCACATGCCACCACGACCACACTAAGGTCGAAATCGATCGGCTCTTATCGCCGAATCCTTTTGAAAAATACTCCCGCCGCGATTTGGTATGGGCTTGGGAGAGCCCGCGCCGATCCAAAGCCCGCGATCCGCACCCTTGTGCGGGGGAAGGCCCGCGATCGGTAATCCATTAGCCGCGTCCGCTTTCGGACGGGTCGCGACAGCTGGCGACTCCGCTGGGGACCTTGTTCTAGAACCTATGGTTCTAGACCTCAAGTGGCCTTAGGCCGTATTTAAAACGCTGAGTGATATTTCTAACCCTGCAGGCACTCTTGAAGGTGAGGTAAGTCCGCTCACGATAGGTGTTATATGTTTTTGCAGATTGGAGTAATAAGGGGTGTAGTCTGTGATTAACTTTATTTTACGCAGGTGTGGCGTAGGAATGTATGTTGTGGGGATGATTTGAAGTGCTGATTGATAAATTGTTGTGCATGACTTGCATTGTGATGATCACGACACATGGATACACACAACTGCGCCTAAAACCCCAGGCGCCGCCTTTAGGAACACAATAGAAGGAATTGAAAATGGAATCTCCGTGAGGAAAAAACACGGGGTAATCCACTTCTCAATTCCGCTCGCTCCGAACTATGGATTGAGTCCCAATGCAACGATAGTTGTGCAATGGAATCGGCTCTTTCTAGAGCTCGAGGTGGGAACCTTAACCTTAGGTGCCAAACCCTCTGATTTTTTAGAAGTTCACCATCACTTGTCTCATGCGCATGTCTTTGGGCGGTTGGTACACCTAAAATCGCACATAAGTCGACGACTTGGGTTGGTAAGATTCTCTATCCCTCAAAACTATTACAGTTCATATAAATATAGGCATTTCATTCATTGCATTCTGGTGATTAGATTAAATGCCATTTCAAGGATAGATGCATGTGTTTTTCCCAAACGTCCTTGATAGAAGACGAGGAGGATGATATCCCATGGCAAACACCGAGTGAGCAACAAAGGAGCCTACTATGGACATTATTGAGGTATCGTCCAATGAAGATGACGAGTGGGGGCAAGTGATCCGGAAGTCACAGATCGAGCTTGGGGCATCCTTGAACGTTAGGATCACATTCCTTTGTTTTATTTTCCATTACTAATCCTCTTGTATAGGGTTTATTTTTATCGAAGTTTTCTCTATCTCACCCCTTAGAGTGATTGTATTAGGGATCTATTGGTGTATACATTCAGATGGAGCTTGGTTGTATTTCTTTTGACGGGTCATGGGAATGTGATAGTGGCATTTTCTCTAATCATCCGAATACTCCCAAGTCAAGTTTATAATTCCTTTAGAGGAAATTAATTGGAAGTCTTGCACGACCTTTTGGTCGTATAGGGTAATCCAACCCCAATTTCGCTAGAAGGAATTATACACTTGAATCGGTTCATGCATGTGTTACGCCGCTGGTAATCCACGATAATTGATCAAGAGTACCGGCATTGTTTCGAATTTAATGACGAGATAGATGTCCAAATTGCCCTCGTTCTTAACAAAACGGCTTTGATTTGGATGCCGTATCTTCAATTAAATTTAAAACGCGTCGTTGGTCAAAAGCGATTATCGTGAATTACATTCCTTTCAATAGTATGCTTTCCTTCGAGGAATATTGATAAAAACTTTTCGCACAAGATTATCCTTGTAAAAGTTTTTGTCTTTATTAATCACGAGCAAGCATAAGATTGAAAGGGGTTTATGCTTTCTTTTTCAAATTATTCCTTCTGATTCGGTCGTTTCATTTGCAGGTAAAAAATAGGTAATAGAGAGAAATCTTTTCCCGGATAAGTCTGAGGCTATTCTTTCATCTGATCATGAGCGAGTTAGAAAATCAGAACACATCTACTCGACTTATTATGGACCAGCTCATCCAAGTCTAAGATGTCCGGATGCTCGAAGAAATGGATCATATAAAAGCTAAAACAAACACGGGGGCTTTCATTCATTCTTGCCCAAACCAGATCATACAATTCATTGGGGTGGAAAAGTAAAGCAGAAGTGAGCCCTAATCAACGACACAAAGGAGCCCAGCTGGCCCTCCAAGTTATGGATGCTTTGTTTATACGCACCACTCCGCGTATCATGGTCCGCAAGCCTGAGGTGAAGGCGTTTGCGTTCATCATTGACTGCAACAACCTGAGTCTCGTGATCTTCGGCGACTGCTTCCAAGTCCCGAACAAGTCCATTCTCACGAGTTATATCCTCATTTATGCCGTTGAGCCTTTCTTCCAGCCACTCGCTTCGGTTCCTTAGCAGGGCGTTACGTCGATCGCGCTCATAGGTAGCCAGAGATAGGGCTAAGTCCTCCACCAGATTCCTCCTCTCGCGTAGCAATGTCGAAACCCGCTCTTTGGCGAACTCAACAGCCTTTTTGTGGCTGTCAGCCAGGTAGTCAGCCAGCGCTAGGCGGTCGGACTGATCCTCATAACGGGCTCGCAGGACACGAGCCACGGTAAGTCCCCGGTGAGCAGCGCGGTAGGCCTCCAAAGAGTTTGTAAAGAGCGTTGGAAAAATTCTGTATTCCCTCCCCAGCGCAGTACCCTCGAGGGAGATGATGTCTAGGTCCCCGAACATGACTCGGATTTCATCCTCGGTTTCGGGATGATCAGATATGTGAGCGTAGCCTCGACCCAAGAGGTTGTAGAACTCTTCCCATCGAGCCAAAGCTTCGGCTGGGAAAGTGGGAACATGGGAAGAGGCCATTTTCGACGGAGAGGTCTGTAAGGGAGCGATTTGAAGATGGAAGCAAATTATATGAGAGCATTAATCCCCCAAACACCAACTCCGCATTTTATAGCGTCTCGAGAGTGGAGAAAAGTTGCAGCAATAATGCTCGTGGAGCCGGGTTAATGTAAAGCGAGGGCTGCTCCTCCCGTGAATCGTCAGACATGTCCTGGTCCGCAATTTCAGGCCGGACAAATTCGGTCTTGCCATTATTAAAGCTGGGCGGCGAGTGAACAGCTCTGCCACTTAAAAAGAGAAGACAGTGCTGAACAGGCATGACTATTGAGGAAAAGTGAAAGGCGAGCGCAGCTATCGAAGAAGCCGCGAAGGGATTGTGTTGTTCCATCACGCATAAAGCTGGGCGGCGAGTGAACAGCTCTGCCACTTAAAAGAGAAGACAATGCTGAACAGGCATGACTATTGAGGAAAAGTGAAAGGCG
The DNA here is from genome assembly GCA_021437785.1 of Rhodomyrtus psidioides. Lineage (NCBI taxonomy): Eukaryota > Viridiplantae > Streptophyta > Magnoliopsida > Myrtales > Myrtaceae > Rhodomyrtus > Rhodomyrtus psidioides. The sequence continues at coordinate 3,692,813 of JAILYB010000024.1, read as the reverse complement.
AGCGCAACTATCGAAGAAGCCGCGAAAGGATTGTGTTGTTCCTTTACGCATAAAGCTGGGCGGCGAGTGAACAGCTCTGCCACTTAAAAAGAGAAGACAGTGCTGAACAGGCATTACTATTGAGGAAAAGTGAAAGGCGAGCGCTACTATCGAAGAAGCCGCGAAAGGATTTGGTTACCCCTTCGTGTCGGAAAGCTGAGCAGGAGGCAAACAGTTCCATCGTTTCAAAAACAGAACACTGAACAGACCTAGCTTTCGAGGAAAAGGAGGCAACAAATCGAAAGAGCGAGTATACAAAAGAGAACAGAGAACCCCGAGTGACGAGTTCGTTGAAAGACCTCAAATTCTCTAGAATCAAATCCGACATCAAAGCCATGGAACTCAACATTGCCCGTGACGAACATCAAGATCGCAGTGGTGACGACGGCAGTGGCCACGACGCTCAACCCCGGAAAAGAAAAAGTCGTCAGCGCTACGCTCGGAAAGAAATCCAGGAGCTTGAAGCTTTCTTTGATGAATGCCCTTGCCCAGGCGAGGAACAAAAGATTGAATTGGGCCGGAAGCTGGGAATGAATCCTATGAGAATCCATTTTTGGTTTCAGAATAGACGTTTCAGACTAGGTGTCCAACACAGGCGTAAGGAGATCACGGCCCTAAAAGAGCAGAACCAAAACCTTCAAATGGAAAACATGTGGTATGAGAAAATCCTCAGTACTATTACCTGCCCTGACTGCGGTGGCCCTACCTCCCTCAGTAAATTGTTCCCCGGTGAGCCTTCTACGAAGATGGAAGGTGCTCATTTACCCCCCTGCTCCCTTGAGCCATCTCCGGTACAATCAGATCCTGCTAATGGCGCGCATGAGCAGATCGATCCCACAGAAATTATACCAGTGTCTTCGGAGGAAGAAGATACGTGTCGTTATGATTGGAGTCACCTCATCGAAGCCCATGAATCTCCTCCACAACAGCTTTCGGTAAGATCAGATACGGTTCAAGAGGAGTTAGAGGCTAGTCGGCAGGCTATCTACGCCACTCTGGACGACGAGAAGAAGAAATTCACTTGGCCCCCGGAGCTTCATCTCAAGTTCTTGGACGCAGTTCGACAGATAGGACTCGACTTCATAGGCCCGACAAACATACTTAGGGTCATGAACGTACCGGGACTTACCAAGCAATTAGTCGCGAATCACCTTGGTTGCTACAGAAGGGCGTTGGGACAGCGTTATGCAGAACTGAATCCGAGCAATAGACTCGGCTGCGAACCCAGCACCCTTATGACAAATGAGGCCCGGTCGAATCTGGACGACTATTGGGGATTTGATCAGGATATCCTCGCGAGTCATTTCAATATTCCTCAAGAACACGCATCACAAGTGCAACGAGCAAGCATTCCTCCGTCCGAGCAGCAGCTAGTCAGTGTTCATCCTGTTGCGGATCAGCCCACCACGCCCAGTGCTCAAGGGTTTGCCCAATCAGAGCATGTGGCTTCAGATGATCTAATGGGAGAATGCTTGGAGCATTCTTATTTCCCCAATCCCCAAGTGGGAGATGCTTGTGGTGGTCAATCGATCAAATCTCCTCTTATAATCCCAGACAAAGATGGAGGTTCCAGTTCGAAGAAACCGTCGGGCGATACAGCTCAACCTACACATCAATCGTTCGAGGGGTCGGGTGATTTCTTCGATGAAGGACTTGATACCTGGTTCGATCAGTTGGAAGCTATTAAAGGTTGGCAACCATGATCTGCAGTTGGTAATGGCACACCTAAGCTAAGGCCAGACTGGTTAGTCATTGGACATGCCCAAAGAAAGAAGGGGATGTACGCGAGAAGGGTGTATCTCCTATTGTAAAGTTCTCATCGGTGCATGCGTTTGTTTCTTCAATAGCTAGAGTTGATTTTGCATAATGTTTTTCGCAAACGTCATCTCGTGTGTATACGGTAATTCCTTGTTATTAAGTTCAAGGTAAAATCAGCCCCGACGCGTGAAGGCAGAATTGATAGCATGAGTTACTAGCAGAATGGGATCGAGCTCGAAAGTGAAAGATTACTAGCGGCCCCAAACGCAATGACCGCAAAATCAGGGGCAATCTTTAAGTTTCGAGCAACTACAAATCTATTTCTCACGAGGCATTCAAGTCAATCAAATATAAAGCGTCGGGCTGTGAGAATGATGCATAGTCAATCTGTTGACACAGGCGAAAAAGGAGTCGCGTAGATCCGAAAGCAAAAAACCTTTCTTGGCTAGTCAACAATGCAGAATGAAAGAGCATATATAAACAAACTCGCATTTATTTCATTCAGCAGGAAAGTTTACAAGTGGATCACTGAGGGGGAGCAGTAAACCCAAAATGAGTTCTGACAAGCATCACAAAAAAGCTTAACTGACTCTCCATGCTATCCATGCCTTGCTTACAACCCACACTCCGGGAATCGAGGTCTACAAGCTTGAAGAAAAGGAGACGACATTTCTCCTTAAGTTCGTTCACCTTGGTGTCATAGTACTCGAACTCAAGCTCTAAGTCATGAGCCAGCACCCTCCCGCGAGCTATATCCATGCTCAGGTCCTCAATCCTTTCCTCCAACCAGGCACACTGGAACCTCAGCACGAAGTTGTGCTGGTCTTGCTCAAAGGCGGTGTCAAAAAGAGCCAGACGCTCCACCAAGTTGTCCCTCTCACGGACCAGCATCGAAACCTGGGCGTGGGCGTATTCAACAGCCCTTTTATGGTTATCGGCCGTCAGCACGGCCAACATCAGGGACTCAGCTCGGTCCTGATAACGGGCTCGCACGATACCAGCCAAAGTGACCTCCCGGCTAGCAACTTCATAAGCCTGCAGGAAATTGTTGAAGAGAGTTGGGAAGATCACAAACTCCCTTTGCAATTTCGTACCTTCAATACACACAGTATCCAGGGCCGGAATCAGAGTACGAACTTCAACCGCAGCTTCAGGATGATTGTTTATGTAGCCATAACCTCTACCCAAGAGATGGTAAAATCTCTCCCATTGGGTCGAAGTTTCAGTTAAGGCAGCAGGCACAGAGGAGGAATCCATATGCGATGGGATGACGGAGAGGAGAGTGAGAATGTGAAAAGTGTTTGAGAGGCTGAGTCTGATAAGGCTAAAGTGTTAATCTTCTTGACATCAATCTATCACCTTATAAATGCTCGAGTAAACAGGGAGAAGTGGTAATAATATTTTATGTGCAGTAGAGCCAAGCGGGTTTCGTTAATGCACCCCCGATGAGTCACGAATCCACCACCGTCCTGTGATCTCGGGTTTTACGAAACATAATGGCGCCGAAAGGTGGGCAGGCTTGTTACTCTAGAGACTGGGCCAGGGGGACAAGCGTAGTGCTCGACAAAGCGAAATCAACGCAAGAGATCTTCAGGCTCCGTTCACGTAGAAAAGAGCAAAAGGACAAAGTGGGAATTACGAAGCCTTGAGAAGAACGCTCGTCAGGTAGCCATCACAAAAGACGAAGTGGGAATTACGAAGCCTTGAGAAGAGCGCTCGTCAGGTAGCCATCACAAAAGGACGAAGTGGGAATCTCGAAGCATTGAAAAGAACGCTCGTCGGGTAGCCATCACCTTTGATCAAAGAACGGTGATCCGGCTCCTTTAACCTCTCAGAATTTGCAGAGAAAGTGAAGATCCAAGGAGGAACAAAGAAAGATGAGTTAACGGAAAATCAAACAGTGATATTCCGGTCAAAATGTTCAAGGGATTCTGTCATTTACTGGAAGCGCCAGACTTGGAGGTCTCCGAGCTTGAGCTGCTGGAAGAGTTTGAAGATCTCAGGACCGAACCTGACACGAGGGCCATGGAGACCGATCCTTCTAATGATGAAACCCGCGGCTTGGTTAACGAGAACAGTACCCGCGACGGTGATCAGCGTCAGAAAGAGGAATATCTCCAACGCAACACTTCAGGTCAAGTCCATAAACTCGAATTGTTTTTCAGGGAATACCCCTATCCGGACATGGAACAGAGAATCAAAATGGGCCAGGAGATAGGGTGGGAGCCTCGGAAGGTCAAGTGCTGGTTTGAAAACAAACGAACCCGGCTGAAGCAGCAACGCAATCGGCACGAGTTAGCGATTGTGAGGGAGGAAAATGAAAAGCTTCGAATAAAAAACATTCAGTACAAAAAAGCTCTAAGCATCGCTATTTGCCTTGAGTGCGGTAACCCTGTTCCCACGGACGGAGTATTCACTGAAGAGCCAGATCTGGGGGTTTATAATGCTCATTTGTTGCAATGCCCTTCGCAACATCTTTCGGAACAGGCGGGTACCGCCGAGGATCTACAAGAGGAAACTAATGCTATAAGGTCAAAGTCGACGCCCATTGTGGAAGGGAACATGCGTCATGACAAGTCGGGTCCGCTCAATGATGAACTCACCATCATGACCAACCGATCTGAGACCACTAAATCCCCTCCAGAGCAACCTCCAACACGACCAGATTCCGAGAAGAGTAACCGCCAAGTTGCTGACACCACTTCGGCCAGCAAGAAAATAAGATTTCGTTGGACCCCGGAGTTTCATAGCAAATTTGTTGATGCAGTTCAACAGTTAGGGATCAGTTTTGCTTGCCCATTGCGCATACTCGAAATCATGAACGTGCCGGGACTGACTAAAAATATGGTCAAGAATCACCTTTGGCGCTACAAGAAACTACTGAGAGATGGACGAGCGTCGCTAGATCAAGATAAAGGCGGTTCAACACGACCAGATTCCGCGAAGAGTAGCCGCCGAGTTGCCAACCCTACTTCGGCTAGCAAGAAAACAAGGTTTTATTGGACCTCGGAGCTTCATAGCAAATTTGTTGATGCAGTTCAACAGTTAGGGATTAGTTTGGCTCGCCCGTCGCGCATACTCAAGATCATGAACATGCCGGAACTGGATAGAAATAAAGTCAGGGACCACCTCTGGTGCTACAAAAGACTACTGAGAGATGGACGAGTGGCACTAGACCAAGATAGAGGCAGTTCAAGTTTAAACGATGAGCATGGCTGTGATCGCAATCCTCATGCAGCAGGAAGCATCCAATCACCTCTTAACACCGATGGGACTGACAATTACACGGTCGATTGTTCAGGCTTCAATCAGAGTACTCCCCTGGGTTATCCTAGTACTCCTCAGGAGTATGTACCGCAATTTCAACAAATCGGGACTCCCCAGTCTGAGCACCGACTGGCCGTTAATGCTAGTCCTACAGCGGATCTAACATTGGCAGGAGATGCACGTACAATCTTGCGAGACGATTACGGAGATTCCGACTCGAAGAATCAGGTGGTCCATGACGAAAATGGCGAAAAGATTCCTTCTCCAGTAATCGACAATACTCAACCTGAGTGTCAGTCGCTCGATGGTTCAGACGATCTCCTTGAAAACATCTATTCTTGGTTTGATCGGTTGAATTCCCCCCTGAGTTACCCTGGTACTCCTCAAGAGTATATACAACAATTTCAGCAGGTATGGACTCCCCAATTTGAGCACCAACCGATCGTTAGTGTTATTCCTACGGCGAATCCAGCATTGGGTACAAACCTACTGGACAACGATGAAAGTACCAACTCGAGAAGTGAGGTTGTTCATGTCGAAAGTAGTGTGAGGAACCCATCGCCAACGGTTGAGGATGCCCGACTTGGGCGTCAATGGCTTGAAATTTCAAGCGAGTCCCTCAGTGAGCAACTCGGCGTGTGGATCACGCATAAACCGAGGAACCAGGTTGTTCATGCCGAAAATGGGAGAAGTCCGTCACCAGCAATTAAGGATGCTCAACTTGGACGACTCGAGCGGTCGGACGATCTCCTGAATGAGCAACTCAGCCTATGGGTCAAGCATTTTGGAACAAGTGCATCTTCGCAGTCGTGACCGGTACCGGCGACCGGACATCTGGTTCGAAGCTCGTGTGCTAAATCATTAGAAGGCTCAGGAGAGTGAGAGGTGAATACGTCGAATGAATGTGTTACGGATCTCGTTGTAAAGTTCCCGCGGGAACATTTTAATTAACGCTGAAAACTAACCGCTCTGAGTGTCAACATTACCCTTTGAACTTCTTCGAGCCAAGGGCCATGGATTAATCACTTAATCCGTGGAGCAAATTCCATGAACGATGACTATCACCCGCGGAGCATAATGGGATCTACCCCCATTCAGCACGAAATACGTTTGGTCACGAAGCCTCCCATTTGGTAAAACGATGTATCGTTCCTAAACGATCTTCAACCGAATACCAAAGTAATGTCTCATTTCGTTCCCTTCTCAGGTGATAAACGTGGATAAATCACTCAAGGAGCCATCTGTTCAAATAACAAAACAGACGTTGCCCAACCAGGGGCAGCTGAACCATTGATATTGCAAATATTCCAAGCATGGATAAGCGGATTTGATAGACGTGGTTCATATCAATACGCGACGTCAGAACGGGATGAGAACCAAGAGTAAAGTTGTATCGTCCCAATTTGTCTTCAATTTGGGAATATGAGTTAACACTTGTTATTTATCCTTGATAGGGACTCACCATCAAGGAGGACAGATTTTCACAACCTGTGTGCACTCGTAGGGGCACACGACCAAGGGTAAGGTGTATCGTTCTAATTTTTTGAAAAACGCGTGAACGTACAATAACATGTTTCTTCCATATTTTCAGGGATCTCCAGCCGCGGGGGACAGGTAAGTATCCCTTTCCCCGATCCATTAAAGATGTTGAATAAAAACTGAGAAGAAAAGAAAAGCTTTCAGAATCTAATGTCTAGAAAAGACATAGAATTCAAAATTCATTGGCTTTCATGTTTTTAAAACAGGAGGTTGTCTGAACATGAATAAGAACATGCATGGTGCATCATAAAATCCCCTTGACGGGTAAAATTTTTGGAGAAAATGAAAGAGATTTTTTCCAATCAAAAGTTCAAAACTTTCAAAAGGACGTTTTCTCAAAAGACAAGAGGCAAAGCCCAATCCAAACACATCCTACATACACTTGAGAGACGAGGGAAGTGAATCGAATAGCAAAATCTGTACCTACGGAAGTAGGGACCATCCGCAGCGATTACATGGAATGGGACGACGGAGGCATTCGTTTCTTATCCCCAAAACACTACAGGTGACCATTGACAACACCTTCGAACGGCGGTTTTCATTCTCAACCCTGTCAGGAACCACCCCACATTGGGGCAAAATGGAGGTGAGTCCAGCAACATCAGGAGAAAATGGTTAGAAATTTTCTTGCTCGGACTAACATCAATCTTTGTGTATTGTTTATATGGTAATCCAAATGTCATAGGATGATGAGAAGCATTCATTTCTCTATCCCACACACCATATCCTTTGCATAGCCAAGTTGAGCCTGCAAATTCATTTCATAAACCCATTGGTGATCATTGCAAGTTCCAAAGCGAAGACAAATCACTTCAGGAACGGAGAAGTTCAAGACTTAGGGTTTACGAAGAAAACTACTAAGTTGATACTCAAGCGTGCTAAGAGCCAAGTCATATATCTAGCACAATTGCCAAGTATCCCACTTTCGACAAGAGATTAAAGAAATCCCCAGCATCAAGAAAAAGCAAAGTGCCTGGTAAAAGCGAGGCCGATGCTCGGGTGAACAATTTGATCGATCCCTAAAGAAACCTGGTAGGGAAAAGAAGAGGGAAAAACCCCTAATGGAGTCAGATCAAGAAGACTGCTCCCCCAATGATGTCAGCCGTGGAGCAAAAACACAGAAAGAGTTGTCAACCTCTTAATACCACAAGAGACGCTCTCTAAAGAGCTAGTGCACACCTCAAAATCGGTTGCGCACCTCAAGGACTAAAGATGCAGAATGGAAATGACAGGAGGCAAATCAGCAATGATCACCAATGTCAAACCCGTCACGAATTCTGGGCCAAAAACAAGCCTTTTTCGGTCCCCAATCCTACCAATGTCACAACCCTGAAACAGTCTTCTCTGACTAAGACACTTAGGTTAACATATTGCTTAGCTCGAAGAAGTACGAGCAAGACTATTTCTTTCTCATTTTGCAGGGTTCTTGACTTGTAAACCCGGAGCAGATGGTGAAGACTTTCATTCAATGGCCCCGACTCAAAAGTGAGTCCCCCCCTTTGAAAACCAATATCCAAGCCCAACATTACGGTCCCGTGGAAGACCTCCCGACCGATCAAAATGTATGCGCTGCGAATAAGCCTAAAACCTAGGCACAGGTCAATAGGGAATTGAGTACATCCCCTATAAAAATCATTACCTCAAAACAGATGAGATGGCCTCCTTGTCGAGAAATATTCCAATTGATGTTTTGAACAAACTCTTTTTGGAATTTTCAAACTGTTGATCCGAATTTTCCATGCAAGGAATTTGTGATCACATTTGCATGTTGTAGGAATGCTTTGGATAACCTCCAGCATCAAAATGCACATTTCATGACTAAAACTTAAGTCATAAAATTTTGTCAATTGGACAATTATTGTCTTCCCAAAGATTATTAACATTTTCTTGGTGAAGAAAAATCTTTCAGGTTTGAACCTTCTGCAGGATGCCTGGAGAACCCAGCTCCCAGAATGTTGCCTCAACAGACTCAAGCAGCCTCATCGGACGTGGAGAAACCTCGTCATGAGACCCCTTTTCAAAGCAAACCAAAGGTAGATACCGCCTGAAGGGTCAACACAAGGTAGAAACCGCCTGAAGGGTCAAAATAATGGTAGAAACCGCCTGAAGGGTCAATCAAAGGTAGAAACCGCCTGAAGGGTCAATCCAATAGTGAAAATCACTTAAATGGTCAACTCAAGGTCCAATCCACCATACGGATCAAAATCATTGGCAAATCTCAAATGGGATGCGCCTTCCTTAGGTTCCTACCAGTTAGGAATCTCATGATGGTATGACCTACCATACAGGTCAGAGCTTAACCTCCCTGGGATATTCTGAACGAGTCCTAGGTATCTTCTTGAAAGTCGTCGCAACCAGCAGCACCCGACAGGTGAGCTTCAGGTAAGCCCCTCTCACTCCTGCCCATATTCGAATTGCAAGAACCGGTGATTAACTTGAGCATTCAAGGCTTAAGAATCCGATGTCATAGCATTCCTTTTCCTCAGTCGCGTCGGTTAAGATTCAGGTGTCATTTTGTCTTCGAAAGCAACCTCTGACGAGCTCACTCTCAAAGAGGGGCAGCTGTTGACACCTGATTTTTGACCATATGTTATTGCGATTTTTATTTTTTAAAATTAATTAAAAATATCAAAAAGGTCATAAAATCACAAAATCAACTTTGGAAGCCTTGGCTTAGCCTTAGGAACCAATGTTAAACAAAAAATATTTTTTGGTATTTTTTAATATTCTTCGAATTTATTTAATTATTAAAAATACCCAAAAAAATCAGAAAAATACCATTCGTGGTCAGAAAAATACATAAAAATATTCAATAATTTTGTTTTAATTTCCTCTTCAAGTGTGTCACCTAGAATATTGAAAATTCGGTTCGGGTCACTATGTTCCTTCACAAACATAAACTCGAACCGAGCCTAAAAAAATGCCAATCGAGTTTTCTAATTTGTAGATTTTATAGTCTTGACATCGATCACCATCTGCAATGAACGTCCATTGCTTCTCTTCTTCATGAGAGGACCAGAAAGGAGTTAAAAAAAGGGGGGAGAGGAATCTGTAGAAAGCAATTCCACGAGGAAGCAACCAATAAAAAAAAGAGAAAGAAGAAGAGGGGGAGGAATATGTGGAAAAGGGTTCCATGGGGAACCAAGAAAGGGAATAAAAATAAGAGAGGGTGGCTAAACACTAGCGGTCCTCTGGCGAAGAATAAAGGAGATCATCATTGTGGACACACAAAAGTGGGGGAGGTGGACCATGGCCGATACACCCATCTTGTCATCCTCCGTCGCCGAGCTCATTGGCGGCCCATCACCACGTCTCGACGTGGTCGCGCCCTTGCTGTTGATCGCGATCCAAACCCGGCGTCAACGTTGGTAGCTACTGAGTTCTGATGGTGATGTTGGTGGCTATCTCCCGCTGACTGGAGATGACGCCTCCTTCGACGGGTTCAATCACTGAAGCTATGCTTCTCTCTTATTCTTTATGATTCCCACTTTGGTCTGATTACATGGACTGACTTCTTTTCTTTTTTTCAGTGGACAGAGGATACGGGGGATATGCAGAGTTAGTCGTGAGAGGACCGTCGAAGGAGAGGGTCTCTTGAAGAGTGGGTTCGTTTGGGTTGTGGTGGTGGTAACAAGAGAGAGAGTGGTACACAGCTCTCGCGGCCATTCAAGCGGGGATCGCGATTTCTCTCTCAGCTCAGGATTCAGCCGCCGTCGTCGTGATCTGAGAGGAAGAGTGCTCTCAGGTCCGGCCACCGTCGTCGTGATCCGAGACGACGGTGGCCTCGTGCGCGAGCCACCGCGAGCCAGGTTCCCGTTCGTCCCGAGCTGGCCGTGAGTCTCCATTCCAACCTCCTGTACGCCCGTTCCAGCACGACCACGGCCTGCCGTTTGTCTCGTTTCAGGTTCGTCTCTGTGGAGACCTGCAGCGAGGCGGAGGCGGGTATGATCCGGCAACCACGAAGGTGACGTCCACACAAAGCCTACCCGATCCTACAGCCAACTCAGTGACGGCGTGCGTGCTGGTCACGAGCACCGTTGGCGCGACGAGTAAATCCTGACGACTGGATGACGAGACGAGACAAACTCGATGGCCGGTTTGTGTCGTTGAAGTTTGCGAAGAGGACTCGCACGAGGAAGAGGAGGTTGATGCAAGTGAGTATCAACGGTCCGGCTAAGTCGGTGGCATGGGAACGGGACCACAGGCGCACGGTCCGGACTAGAGGTCTGGTAGCAACATGGTAAGTCGACTTGGTGGAGGCGTGGTCAACCCTATTGCTCCCGCCGACAAACTGACGGTCTGGTGTCGGGCGGATCCTAATGGCGATGGCGAATGGATCTGGTAGCGAAGCAAGCTGAATGGCACGCGAGTCCGAGCTTGACCCGAGGCAGTAGTGGTGGTTGACTTTCAGCGTCGTGGTCTCGGCGCTCGGTGAGAACCGGGTAGAGGTGGCAGCGAGCGATTCTCCAACGCGCGCCGAGCCGGTCCCGACGGACGCGAAGGCCACTTGAGCTCGGGTCAAGGCGACGTGAGGGCAGACAATGACGACGGCACGAGCGAGTCCGGACGGCGAGTCGAGCGAGGGCTGTCGGCGTCGAAGGAGCAGAGTCGCCGTCGGTTTCTTTGCAGAGGAAAAGGCTACGCGGGGAGGAAGATGATAAATAGTGATAATAAGGTTAGTATGGGTTGGTTCATTTCTGTCTCTGGGCTGGTCTTGAAATAGTAGGGAGGGTAGTGTTTTTTTTAATGGGCTAGCACGACAGGAAAGAGAAGGTTGGGCCTGGAGTTTTGAAACCCCCCATTCGGATGAGAAAGGGCTCGGGCCTGAGGCCTGATTTGGTGCCGACCGTTCGGGCTCGATCAGGCCCGACGGCCTGCTCCCGACTCGGATCCGAGAATCCGACCCGGCCCCCCCTTAAAATAATAATAAAAAAATATTAAAAAATTCAAAAATCAATAAAAAATACAAAATCATAAAAAATTCAAAAAAATTCGGAAAATTCAGAAAAATTCTAGAAAAATCCCAAAAAATGGGAAATGGCCACAAACAACTGGCCATGGAATGTTTTGGGTAATTCGGTATCCAAACCTTCCAAAAATGACGATTTTGCCCTTCGGGCCAATCGTCCCCAAATCTTCCCATTTTACCCCTGGTCCGAAATCACATCTTCCCTAAACCCTTATGGCTATATTAGGAAACCATTTATTTGAATTGATGTGCATTGATGTGATTTATTTATGTACTTGATTGCGCTTTCATTTAAATTGATTGTGATTGATAGGAATAGTCTTCCAATCTGCATGAACCCTGAATCAAGCCTACCTCACCTAAAATTGCACCCGCATGAATTCCTAGTTAGAAAAAAATCACTCGTGGTAGGTACCGAAAGGGCGTTGGTAACGACACCAGCGTAACCAAGTCCCCGAACCCAAAATCTCTGGTTCCGTAGAATTGATCGATCTCTCCCAATCGGTTGGTAAGGTTTCCGGTCTACCCTCCGAGAAAGACCGGTGGCGACTCCAAATGCATGCACAAGTTGCACATGCCACCACGACCACACTAAGGTCGAAATCGATCGGCTCTTATCGCCGAATCCTTTTGAAAAATACTCCCGACGCGATTTGGTATGGGCTTGGGAGAGCCCGCGCCGATCCAAAGCCCGCGATCCGCACCCTTGTGCGGGGGAAGGCCCGCGATCGGTAATCCATTAGCCGCGTCCGCTTTCGGACGGGTCGCGACAGTCACACCTTTCTATTGAGGAGTATCGGGCACAAAATCACAACCCAGAATCCTCTCAAATATTTGGCAAATGGCTCTTTAAGCTATCAAGCATTGCCATGTCAACCATGATACTCACCACCTTAGTCAAAAATGACTTTTTTTTTTATAATAAATTTATCGACTATAGTCAAAAATATGTTGAACTTGTCACGGAAATAAACATTTTCTTTAACCAAGTATGAAAAACATATAGAGAAAAATCATCATTTAAATGTGATAAAAACTCTACACAATATTACCATATAAGATCCACTTATACCAGTATAAATGACCTTCAATAGGTCATAACTATCGACTACAGTTTCACCATTTATCTTGGTTATCTTATATCTGCTTCAATTTACGCACGTGTCTAGGTCACTTTTAAGAGTGAGCAGAATGCTTGCCTTTATCTGTCTTTTCACTCTTTCTTTACTGATGTGACCAAGAAATTTATTCCATAATACGCATGATTGTTCCTTAGGCAGATAAATTTTGTAAACAACTTTTCAGCTGTATAAGTTACGTATAATTCATTGGGAGATAAACATAATCTGTACAATCCATTGGACATGGAGTAGTAACCAACTTTATTTTAAAAGAAATAGTAATTATTTTATTTGAAATCTCAAAAAAAGGAGTAACTACACATGTCCATATTTGATACGGAAAATAAATTCCATCTTTAAGAAGAGTACATAAAATATGTTTCATAATGTCACAATAAAACCAGAATCCGAAATGACATTCCCATCAATTTAGCGTCAACTTTATAATTGTTTCCATAATGAGCTTGATTCAACATGAATTTGGTACCTTTCAGTTTATGAATTCCTATATGGTAAATGCAACACAATATGCTGCACCACTATCTAGCCATCACATAACCAGATGAGGCCTAAGATAGAATGAATTCACAAATCAATACAAAAAAAAATCATTACTTTATGCTCATACTTAGATAACCAAGTCTTTGTATTAATTGTAGTCTTTCTTTATGTGATCTTTCCTCTTGTAAAAGAAGTAGCAATCACCATCCTTTTCAAAGGATGCTTTTCATGGATTCAAATCATCAAAATGACCGGTGGTTTAATATAATACTTCATGAGTATGATTTTAGAACTGTTCAAAATATAATTTCATCAACTTTAAGACGTAATCCTTAATCTTAATAGAACCATTACACTTGATGTTGAGGAGTCATTGCAGATATTTACCACTCTTAATAATAAATGAGATATAATTTCAAAGCCTTCAAGGCTTCCTTTACTTACTTAGCAGTGCAGTTAACTGGTAGAAAACACTTTTCAAGTGTTCTTTAGTGGACCGCTTCATATCAAATAAGCGAATCCGATCACTCTTTACCCAATAAGCACATAATGCTCTTGAAAGTTCTCACCAATGAAGGTGAGAACTACGGGTCTTTCTTGACAAGAGTAATATAAGTATTTGCTAGTTATTTGTAAACAGATAATCCTCATTCAGTTCTCAATAAGTCTTAATTCTAACAGAGTTGCCGTTCACAGAAATGGTGACTAAAAATAATCAATATTTTTAATTAGCATAATGTGAAATTTCATCTTGAGAGATACATATATCATCACATAATCACCTTTGGGCAGAAAACATGACATGCAGTTGTATACTCCCTACATTACAGCGGCCATGAGAACTTATTTCAATCTTCGTTAATCACCACCTTTGGGTGTATGACATCACTTAGACTAATCAATCCTCAACCATATGCTGTACATGTAACCCTCCATGCAAAAATACGCAATTACCTCCTTTGGGAGTATAACTACGCATTAAAACAGGAGACATCCCAATACTATGTAAAATGTACTTTATTAAACTCAACTAAGTGTGCCGCTTTAGAGGTCACAACCCAACTGAATTTACCTGAAATTGGGATATAACTTTATATTTCACATTTACCGTATGCATGTAATTTCAGAAATTAGGGCAATCATCCACAAAATTACACGCCGCTAATTTACATCGATACCTTAATAATTCATGTCAAACCATAAACATGAAATTGATCAAAAAATTTCCACATAATTCCACGTGATACTTTCATGTAAGCCTGTACCTGTACTTCACAAATTCTTACAGAAATACCAGAAAATACCTCAAAAATACCCCAAAATACCCTCGTATTTGGCGTTCCATACGTATTTCCATCCATGAAAATACCAAACATGAAAAATAAATGTACCATCCTGTAGAGCATGAGCATACGAGTACGCCGGTACCTGGAACACCTCCATCGGAGCCCGCACGCGCCCTCACGCGCCGCCTGAAGCTTCGGCGCGTGAGGCTCACGCGCAGACACGTGCCGCGCACGTGTTATGTATGTTCAGCCGGTTCTGAAACCGGTCCGACCGGCTCGACCGGTCCGACCGGCTCGACCGGTCCGACCGCTACCATGAACCGGTTTGGCGAACCCGGTCGAGGCGATCTGGTCGAACCGGTCAACGACTGGTCCGACCAGAAGGTCCGAGTCAACGGTCAACCATTCCGGGTCGGGGCAACGGATCGGGTCGAGTTCCGGGTCGGGTCGGGTCTGCACCAGGCCGAACGACGTCAAATGACGTCATCCCGCACGTGTCACGCACGTGCGGGCCTGGGTCCGCGCATGATGGCGCGTAGGGCGCGTGGCCGCCACGCGCCCGATAGCCACCGGCGAGTGGCGGCGCGTCCAGTGTCTTCTGGCGGCGATCTTTATATGGTTTTGCTCGTCTCGTCGAGCCATTTCCGAATATATAATTTTCTTTGAATTTTGATAAAAATAAAATTCCGAAAAAACACCGGGAACGTGATTCGTGACCTAAAACGCGCAGGCTCTGATACCACATATAAGCTGCGTATTTAATCCGTATGCAGCAACCCAAAATACACACGTACAGATACACAAATCATTGTTCCATAGAGTTAAAGAATTAACACACATTGTTTTGGATTCATCGTTCTTGATGCGGAATTGCGAGAATCCAACGCTTAAGAGCTTCTCCTCTATGAACCCCTTGATCACTGGCTTCAATGAGACGGCCCCTCACTGTCGTTTCTGACGATTTCTATATGTGAGGTTATGTGGACATTAGGGTTTAGAGGAGGGACTTAAGCACTATTTATAGAGAATGAACCCTACCCCCTCATCAAGGATAATGATATCTTCGCCCATACTATGCAGCACCATATCCTACTTGAATTAGGAAATAATATATCTCTTTCTTATTAGACCAAATAATAATTACAGTAACAATTAATAAAGCCCACAATTGAATATTAAAATGGAATATTCTAACAACGACTGGCTAGAGGCAAGGGTCAGCGAGGCCGAGCTTCAAATAGACATGGCAAGGGTCAGCGAGGCCGAGCCTCAGCTAGCCATGGCGAGGCGAGGCTCGACCTCTCCAGATCTTGGAGGACCTGACCTCGTCAAATGAAAAAAAATGATATGAAAAAAAATTATCACGTCAGGATTGAATTGACAAAGAAAAAAAAAAGATTTAAGACTGAATTGACTTAATTGCAATAGATTCAGGACTTTCTTTTATAATTTTTACTAAACTAAGCTCATCCTATTTCCTATTAATCCGGCGATAACAATCTACAACCAGCCATCTTAATGGATCATGATGCAGATCCCATCTTCTCAGTCTCAGGCTTAAGAGAACAGATCTGCTTTAATGCATTCGACAGGTTAAGTTGAAGGAAAAATCAACTCAGATGTATCCTAATCCTAAGTCCATCATGATAAGATCGGAGAGCCGAGCAATGAAAAAAAAGAGTAAGTAAAGGGTACACAAATCTCGAATACAAAAGCAAACATATTTCTACTGCATCGGGCCTAAGATGATTTCATCATCTCAAAACCCCTTCTCCCAAAACAAATCTAAAGCTCGAAATGCACATCAGAATCAGATTACATAGACGAGAGCTGAATCGACTGCGACCCGTGAACCAAACCGCTCCGGGAATGCCAAAGGATTGAGATTGCCCCGTGGGGGAGAAATGGACTACGCCGCCCCCGCCCCCCTCCTCAGACCAGAGTCACTTGCCGGCAGGTGCCGCAACACCGTCCACTGCTTACAGGACAGTGCCACCACGGCGGAGATGGCGTCGTGGCCATAGCGCAGTGACCCGCACTGAGCTGATCAGATACAGAAAGATATACTCTCCCACTGAGCGACCAGAATGTGGAGGGATGGAACTATAAGAGGGGGTCTTAAACTTAATAAAGGAGAAGGATAGGAAAGCGTTGGCTTCTGCAGAAAGGTCGCATCTTCCACGGCATATGCTGCGACCACTTACTTCCATGCAGAAGCTCCACCAAAATCTGACCCTTCCTTTTCTTTCCCCGTCGTGCTGCATCGTCTGTGCTTTCTACCGAACCATGATTCTTTTTAGGGTAGCTGAGGCCCACCAGCACATCCACGCACACGCCACAACTCGAGACGAACGCGTCTTGGAATGTGGAATATACTCTCTTCTTGAGCGGATACAGGTGCGCCATGTTTGGATCTGAAAAAAAAAAAAAAATTCTCGCAAATGAATTGTCATGTCCCCGCCAAACTCACTCGATTTATGCAACATGAGTTTAAAAAGATTAATTCTCCTAATTAATACATTCTCCATGAGACTCCCTAAGTGAATTTTTCTTTCTTTTTCTTTGTTTATTAACAAAAGGACAAATTGAACCTAAAAGTCTATATGAAGATGCTCCAATTCCTAACTGCAAAGATGACATACTCTTGATTTTAAGATAATGTATGCATACAACCCTAAATTAATTAGCATGCATGAATGACATCATGAACTAATCCTATATCGAAAACTACATGAAGCAATTTTTTTTTCTCCAGAAAACATCGAATTTAAAGTTAGGACTCTACAAATGTGACCCAATGAACTAGCCAGCAAATGATTGTATGACTAATGACTACATAATACAATACTACTTATACACTACAAAAAAACACGGATTTAGCAACGAACAAATTTCGTTGCAAATTTGCAACGAAATTTGTAACGAAAATCAAATTCGTCCCAAATTTGCGACAACATTACGGACGAACAAATTTCATTGCTAATTTGCAACGAAATTATGGATTCGTTGCAAATGAGTGCAACGAACTATAATTCGTTGCAAATTGCAACGAAAAAGTGATTTCGTTGCTAATTTTGCAACGAATTATATAGTTCGTTGCAATAATTTGCAACGAATTAGTGTTCGTTGCAACGTTGCAAAATTTGCAACGAACTATATAATTCGTTGCAATAATTGCAATGAGCAATATAGTTCGTTGCAACATTTGCAACGAGCTATATAGTTCGTTGCAACATTTGCAACGAGCTATATAATTCGTTGCAAATTATTGCAACGAATTAGTGTTCTTGCAACGAACTATATAATTCGTTGCAAATTTTGCAACGAATTATATAGTTTGTTGCAAAATTTGCAACGAATTATATAGTTCGTTGCAAATGTGTGCAACGAAATCATTTTTTCGTTGCAAAATTTGTACAGCTTGCCCTCCTCCTTTACCTTGACTTGGAACAGGCTATGTGAACATACATACGTGGAGTTCTCACACTCCAGCTTCTGAGCTCTCTCCGCCAAGTTTCACTCTCTCACTCCCTGAGGCACGAAAACCCACTTTAGTGGATTGTATGGTATACTGGGATGATGAAAATGCCGAATCTTTATGCTGATGGATTTACCCCATTTGGGAAATCAGGAAAAAAAATTCGTCGTAAAAGTAAATGTTTAGAGAAGAATCGAGATAAAAATAAAAGTTAGAGATTTTTTATAAGATAATTTTTTTAAAATATGAATATTATAAATGCTAAAGTTAGAATTTTTTTTTTTTAGTATTGGGCCTAAATATGAGGAGCGCATAGTTTGCATATTTATCGGACCGACAAGAAACGATTTGGGCACGTACAATTGAAGAGTCGAATATACGTATCTGTCCGGAGGAAAGAAGTAAACAAAGGATCAATTAATAAGATTTTCCCATTATTACATTCATGCATAATCTTCCCATTATCACGTTCCTTGATCGTCTCGCCTTCGTCCAATTTTCTTAGCAGATCGCCCGAGTTAGGTAATCTTCTCAAACGGAATTTGATTTCAACATTGTGCTGCCAAAGTTGGATTATTTGACATTAATCTTGATTTATTTTTAAGATGTTTTAAGCATTATCGATTGGGGGTGTTTGTATCAAAATCAATGTAATAACTAATTTGTGCCGTAGAGGACTTTTTTTTAGGAAGGGTAGGGTAATCTTAATTTAATCCGTAATAAATCAAGTTATTTTTTGAATTAACTTAACCTTGTGATCTCTTGGATTTCGATGATATCTCGAGTGTTGGACACGCCTCTTCTCTTTAATTCAGATAGCTTTTCCTAATTTGAAAATATAAAATGTCACGTCTTTTTTTTTTGGATAGGATTTCGCGCATAGGCATTATCTAAAGACTTCGGATATGTTAACAACTTTAAATATGATTCAATGCAATTGCTAAGTCGGAGGAAAAAAAAAAAGAGATGATGATGAATTTAGTTGTACGGAATTTCTATTTTTTCATCCCCACGAAATAAATATTCATCGCAAAATCTCCGGTCGTTACTTTTGCGACGAAAAATTACTCGTCGCAAATTTTTGACAAAAAATTACTCGTCGTAAATTTTCGACAAAAAATTATTCGTCGCAAATTTTCGACGAGAACAATGTTTCGTCGCAAGATCTCGGGTATTTTGCGACAAAAAATGTTTTCATCGCAAAACTTGTCACGACGAAAATTAATTATGTCATCGCAAAATACTATGGTGAGAACATTGTCGTTAGAATAGTTGCTTGCTTGTTTTGCAACGAAAGCACGTGGTCGTTGCAAAATTTGCAACGACCATCATGAGTTCGTTGCAAATTTGCAACGAAAGAACGTGGTCGTTGCAAATTTGCAACGAACCAATGATGGTCGTTGCAAATTTGCAACGACCACGTTCTTTCGTTGCAAATTTGCAACGACCATCATGAGTTCGTTGCAAATTTGCAACGACCACGTTCTTTCGTTGCAAATTTGCAATGAACCAATGATGGTCGTTGCAAATTTTGCAACGACCATCATTGGTTCGTTGCAAAAAAAAGAATTAGGGCTTCGGTCGCCCCTCTTTTTGCAAACTCTCGTTCTCTCTCACGCCTCTCTCGCTGCCCCTCGCTTCACACGGAGCCTCCTCGACGACGTCCTCGTCCCCGACCCTCCCTCCTCCTCTTCCTCCTCCAAGCGCGAGTCCGTCCGCGTCCAGTCCCGCTACCTCCTCACCCGCCTCCAGTTTGGCGCCCGACTCGAAGATCTCCACCCTAGACTCCCTCTTGCTCCTCCTCGCTGAGGACGACAGGAACTTGCGAAGCTCCTCGATTCCTCGACGCCATCGCTCGGGGTCCTCGACGCCGTCACTCGAGGTCCCCGTCCTCGTGAAGCTCCTCGATTCCGGCTCTCTAGAGGTCAAAGAGAAGGCCATCGCTGCCCTCTCCAGAGTTTTTGCCGTCGACAGCAGTAACCTCGTCTTGATTGCCGAGGGGCTGTTGCTCTTGAACCATCTGCTTCGCGTGCTCGACTCCAGTAGTGGATTTGCTTAGGAGAAGGCCTGTGCCGACCTCAGCCGCTGCTAGCCGCTCGAGATCCGAGCCTGAGACCCACAGATCCGAGAAACCCACAAGCCGGCCACCTCACCGTTGCTGCTTCACCGTTGAAAATAACAGATCAGGTGATTTTTGACTATCTTTTTTTTCGCTTTATTATTGATATTGTTGACCAGGTATTTTTGATGAGTTTGGGGGTGGGAACAGAATGTTTCTCTTGTGGATTTTTGGGTTTTTCGTAAAGTCATTTTCCTCGTGTTTGCTTTGGCCTTTGGGTTGGGTTGTCCTGGTGTGGTAAGCTGTGGAGCTACCCATGATGCCTCCACCGATTACTATTATGTCGAACTGGGTGGCGCTTGAGCCCATCTCTGATCTGTTCCTCCCCGTGGGTGTTTTGTGTTATGCGCGAGAAACTTGGACAAAGTGTTTGGTGGGTTGGTTTTCGGCTAAGAGCTTGGATAGATATACGGTGGGAAGTGGGAAAACAGAGAACTTTGGTTTTTCATTGATTTATTTTCTTGGAACAATTGTCTCCTGGCGCACCTTGGCTCTGATCAGTAGTCTCTCTGCTCCCAATTTTCATGTTATGCAGTGAATAAGTTGGTAAAATATCAGGAGGTCATTCTTGGTGATTTCATCTTCAGGTGGCATTCCCTGTGTCATACAAATTGTGGGGCTATTCTTTGTTCCAGAATCTCCTAGATGGCTGGTAAGTTGTCAGTGGAGTTGAGGCATAGGTATTAACACATTTCAATGGCAATCAAACTCTGAAACATGATCCAATTGGTGTTGACCAGCCTTGCAAGAATTTTCTAATTAGGTAGAATCATAGAACCGGATGATGAAGCCAAGACCATAAAATTTTATATGTACGAAGGATTACTAGCAGATAGTCACTTGTAGGTAATAGCCCACCAAGAGGAGTTTGAAGTCACATTACAGACACTCAGAGGCAAAGGTGTCAATATTACTCAGGAAGCAGCCGATATCAAAGTAATATCTCAACCTCGCATGTCTTTCTTTTAATTTCGAAGCATCTGATATTTTGGCAATGATGTGCTCTCTTCACTTTTTCTTATAGGATTACACAGAGACCTTTGAAGGGCAGTCTCAGTCTAGAATTCTGGATCTGTTCCAAAGACGATATGCTCATCCACTTATGGTGAGAATGCCCTCTAAATAATTCAAGTTGCTTGCGATTCTTTTCCTAACATAGTCAAATTGTTAGATAGCAGTTGGGCTTATGATGCTTCAACAATTTAGCGGGGTAAATGCGCTTTCCTTCTATGGAGGCTCCATATTTGAATCAGCTGGTAAAAATCAAATGCTAAATACATAAGTAAATTAATGATTGATGAAGGCTTGGTCATGTTTTTTTTTTCTATATCTTGGCAGGCTTGTCAAGTAGCTTTGTTACCAGAAGCATAGCTATTATACAGGTACTAGACATCTAGAATAACGGTGACCGTGAAAAACAAATTTTGTTATTTCATTGTATTTTCCAAAGATTCTACACTTCCTTCACAGATCCCAGCAACTGCTCTTAGTGTAATCTTGACCGATAAAGCCGGAAGACGACCACTTCTGATGGTTAGTGAAATTATAAATCTTTTATCATCGCCCTAAGGAGACTACTTTTCGAAGCACAGCTGTGAGTGTTGTTCTTCAGTTTTGTGTTCTTGGTATTTCTTTTGGCAATTTTGGTTTTCTCATCATTGTCATTTAGAGTCTAAAGATTCGATCTTCGAAGGAAAAACCAGTTGCCTTGCTCCTGAGCTTGCCAAATACATTCTCTCGTTTCTTTCATTCACAGCTTGTTCTTTTTGCCGTTTTCTCCTCTTCAACAATTTTTGCAGGAAGATTGAACAAGCTTTAGAAGTTAGAGGCGCATGTGGATCTATCTACAACGGCTTAAGGCATTTGGAGCTGAGTTTTGGCTTTGGTTTGGAATAGGAGTGGGGCAAGTGGAGTTTGATTTCATACCTGCTTCATATGCGTGCTTTGTTTTTTGTAGTTTGAACTCCTTTTCTCCTCGATCCTTCGGATCACCGTCTTCATGTACCTTAGACATTACGGTTGTGGAACCGGTACAAAAATTAATGTCTTGAATTCAAAATTTGTAAATACACTGTAGTGTTTCCTTTTGGATCCTACACATACCTTGATTCGGCCTCCCATGTACTTTGCATTCTTGCTGTCTCTGCCATCTTTTTTGCCAATTCGTCGCAGAGAATAAATATATCATCGCAGATTTACAACGAATTTACATGTCGTCGCAAAATAATTCATCGCAGATTTGCGACGACATTTAAAAATTCATTCGTTGCAAATTGCAACGAATGAGTTTTTCGTTGCAAATTGCAATGAAACGCTTATTCGTTGTGTTTCGTTGCAATTTGCAACGAAAAACTTATGCGTTGCAAATCAGCGACGACATTGTATTCGTTGCAATTTTCGTTGCAAATTTGCGACGAAGCATCGAATTGTTCGTTGCAAAATTTGCGACGCCAAATTCGCAACGAATTTTTTTTCGTTACAAATTTCGTTGCAAAAGCGATTTGTAACGAATTTTGGATGATTTTTCGTTGCAAATTTCGTGGCTAAAAGGTTGTTTTTTTGTAGTGATATACAATGTGCGTAATGCATGGGATGCAACTAATAACGAAATTTATATATGATTTCCTAAATGATGTATAATATGCATGCTAGGACATAATTAAACAACGTACGCGTTTACTACAAAATAACATGCATTTTAAACTATATTCTGACAAAAGAAAAAACACTACAAATGTAAAACTAAACAAACCTAGCCTTAACTTAAGCCGAGGTATATTAGCAGCCATGGATGTTGGATGCTCTCAGTGGGATCAAAAGCCGCCTTTATAAGTCACGATCTTCCTTACTCGTCTCCTTTTCTTCTTCTTCTTCTTCTTCTTTTTTTTTAATTCTCAAGGACACCAAAACTCTCCACTACGATTGGCCTTTCCCCGACGCTCCACTGAATTTGACTTTGCAAATGCACTTAATAAAGTCTCAGGGCTTGTGACTCATCAACCAAAGAATCCGAATGTCTGACCCAGCAAAAAGACAGAATCCATCGGTTGACTCCGTCCGCTCAGGTGGCGCATTGCTAATCTTGAATTGGACGCCGCTGCGCCAAGGATCGCCAAGGGCGCCGAGGCGAAAGAGCCGGGGACAAGGGACTCCGTTGTCGCTAGGTGGAGATCACACTGACCAGAGAACGCGAGATGGAGCCGAGGACGTGACGTCGTCGGGGGGTCCGTACGCTGGATAGGGTGGGTGGTCGCGGGACAGCGGCGTTGCTTGGTGGAGGACGCCGCAGATGTAAGCTCGTGGATGGTGGAGATGCCGTAAAGCTTTCAGGGAAGTATGGCCGCGGCGGAGGGAGAGGATACGAGAAAGAGAGAGAGCTATTGCACGAGTGAGTCTATTGTCTCCCCCACTCCATTGAGAGTGGAGTGGGACCTCTATTTATAAGGAGAGAATTTTAAGGACCTTATTTGATAAGAACGTTCATGAGATAATGACAAATCTTTAAGATTTTCAAACATGAAATCCTCCAATAATCCACCATCTTCACGATCAGATTATGGTGTTATCCAGAAGAGACATATCTTCATGGCCTTATCTTGAAGATGGGAATAAGGAAGTCCTCTTTTAGTTCTTTAAATTTTACTTTGCGTTGTTGCATTTGCTCCCACCAATGTATCTGCTTTCTTATTTGGAAAAATGACACAAATGGTCCATGAACTTTGGCCCAATGTGTAATGTTATCCCTGAATTTTTAATTTGACCAATATGGACCCTTAACTTTAGCCTAATGTGCAATGTGATCCATGAGCTTTCAATTTATTTAATGTGGTTCCCGAACTTTTGGAACATGTTCAACTTAGTCCTTGAACTATAAGAAAATATTCAAAGTCGTCCTTGAACTTGAATTAATGGAAGGACTACGTTGGACATCTTCATATAATTCAAGAACTAAGTTGAACATGTTTCAAAAGTTCAGAGATCATATTGGTCAAATTAAAAATTCATGGACCACATTGCATATTAGATCAAAGTTGAGGGATCATTTATGTGATTATCCCTTCTTATTTCTTTATCCCCTCCACTCACTTGTTTTTTTCCTTCTTTTTGGATCCATTTGAAAAGTATTTTTCAAGAAATCAATTTCTCAAAAAATGACAATACTTTCCTGTGTTTAGGTTAAGCCTAAAAATGAACTAGAAAATAATTTTTGTCGTTTGGAATGGAAAATCTAATTTGATTTTCCTAAATAGACATACTCTCATTCGAATGCTACTAGCTTACACGTGGGAAGTCGAGGAACCGGGTACGGGCACTAAAGTTTCGGGTTTGGCCTCGATGGACCCTGACCTGGGTGTCGGATAGGGGCATGAGCACTTGGGTCTTGGGCACTTCCTTGATGGACTCGAGCGCGAGCACCAAGGTCCTAGGCCCGACCTCGAGTATAATGCCCAGGGATCCCACTTGCACGATATTGTCTATTTTGGGCTTTGCAACCTCACGATTTTATTTTTTCCGAGCATTCAGCCAAAAAAAGGCCTCATGCAAGTTAAAGGCCCCCCAAATCCTTATAAACTAGCTCAGAACCTCCCCCTTAAGCAATGTGAGACATGAGATAACATCTTAACCTTTCTCGCTTACTGCTGAGGCGATCTTAGTCCATGCCTTCGTACTTCTCGGATCTTGGGATGTCACATCAAGGACCTAGGCACAACTTTTACGGACTGTGCCTAGATGTTGGGGATCCGAGCTTAGGTACCAGAATCCTGTGCTCGGCTTTTATGGACTTGAGCTTGAGTGCTAGGGCACCAGGGCTTCGGGCGAGGCCTATTTAGACCCAGGCCTGGGCATTGAGATCCGAGGCTCGGTCTTAATGGACCTACACTCAGGTGTCGGGGATCCCAATACATGCACCAGGGTCCCAGTCCTGACCTTGATGAACACAAGCTTAGGTGCTAAAGGACTAGTCCAGGATACCACGACCTAGGAATTGGGTTTTCATTCCCAAGCATAGAGTCAATACATGGTACCTAGTAATATTTTGGAAGATAATTTTGGAGTTTTAGGCCCTATTTGTTTCACAAAAATCATTTTTTGAGAAATCATTTTTCTCATTTTTTAGGCGTTTGGATTGCTTAAGAAAATGAGCGAACGAGATATGTTTCCAGGCCAACAGAAAATCTATGCTTAAATTTAGGGAATATGATTTCCTCATTAAAAAATCGTAAATCATTTAAAATATGACTATGTATCGACGCTTGGATCAGAAATTATGCGTTTGGGCATAGTAACCCAAAACTTGTTCCCAGGTCATTACTAGCGGAACCGAGTCTGGGTTCATTAGGGTCGATTCATCGAGGCCAAGCCCGCTTTCAAGACCCCGGTAGCTGTGCTCAGGTCCATAGAGTTTAGGGCTTGGGACATCAGTGCTGATGGCTCGATCTAAAACTCTACTCTAATTGTTGGATACCCAACTCGGGTCTATAAAGGCTAGGCCTGAGACCTCGATACTCATCTCGAATCTCTAGTGCTCGAACACGGGTTCATTGAGGGCGGGCTTAGGTCCACATTGCCTTGGCTGTAGACCCCGAGCCCGGGTACCAGACCATCAAGGCCAG
Organism: Rhodomyrtus psidioides; assembly: GCA_021437785.1. Taxonomy (NCBI): domain Eukaryota; kingdom Viridiplantae; phylum Streptophyta; class Magnoliopsida; order Myrtales; family Myrtaceae; genus Rhodomyrtus; species Rhodomyrtus psidioides. The sequence continues at coordinate 3,667,121 of JAILYB010000024.1, read as the reverse complement.
GCCTGTGACCCCGATGCCATTGCTCGGGGGGGGGGGGGGGGGGACACCTATGTAAATCAACAGAGTGCCAATATCCATTGAGACCAAGGTCGGGTCCTCGAGGGCCGTGCCTGTATCCTCGCGTCGGGGACTAAGTGCATGGGCCGAGACCTTGGTGAAGACCCAAGCCCGTGTTCTCGAGCCGGGGACTAAGTGCATGAGCCGAGACCTTGGTGGCTAGTGTCCAGGTCCATGGAGGCTAGAGGTGTACCTATTGAGGCTAAGCTTGCGACTTTGACATCCATGCCTAGATCCTCAATGTTCAGGCCCTAGTCTATCGAGGTTGAATTCGAGACCCAGACGCATGCGCATGGGTCCATTAAGGCCAGGCTCGGGACCTCAATGGCTATGCTCCTATCCATTAAGCCCAATCTGGGTCCATCAAGGTTGACCCAGGGACTACGTTGCCCGCGAGTCCCTGAAACCCGAGCCTAAGCCCATCGAGGATAGCCCGGGACCTCAAAGTTCCTGCCCTGGTCCACAACGCTCGGGTTCACTATGACCGGACCAAAGATCGATGACCATGCTTGTGCCCAGGACTTAGGTACCTGCGTCATCGAGGCTAAACTGCTGCTTTAGTGCTTGTACTCAATTTTTTGGCTGCTCATGCGCAAGTCGCTAGCACCCTCATAATGTTTCTTCAATTAGGAAAATCTTTCCTAGATAAACAATCGAAAATACTTTTCAGTTTATTTTCATATTTACTCTAAACACAATAAAATATTGTCATTTTCTTGGAAGAAAATGATATACTGGAAAAATATTTTTCAGAAGTATCATATTTTTCGAGAAAATAAACTAGGGATGAGCAGTTTCAGGTTCCATATAAATTTCACTCGGAACTTGAAATCTGTCTTTCGAAATAGGTTCTTCAATTATTGAAACCTAAAAGCATTCCCTTTATACCTCTTGGAACTTACCATATCATAGGTTTTAGGGACGGTTCTAGGATCTATACAGGTTCCACATGTATTCTTAATTGAATGATTGCAATGAATCATAACATTTAATGACCATCATTTGCTGCTACAATCTACTGATAACAACTCATGTTTGGACTCACGAATAAAAATGAAAAATTAACAAAGTAAAAGTCTTAGTCACAAATATCGCCGAAAATGGGAGCTCGAACTAGTGATTTCAGATTACACGTTCATCATCGGACGCCATGGAATATCACGGGATTGCGTGAAAAATATAGCAAGAAGAACACAAAAAACTTGTTACAGGTTACATTACAGATTAGCAGATTTTTTAATTTTTTTAAACTTGAAACCTACCTTATTTACCTTAAGATCGGAAACCCGATAGGTTCCCACTGGTTTGGTTTCAGATTTTATCATCCAACCATGCTCACCCTTAGAAACAAACGGAGCCAACAAAGAATCCATTTTCCTTGATATAAATATAAATTTTTTCTTGACACGTTTTCCTAAACGAACTAAACCCCAGAAAGGGCCGAAAAAAAAGATGATTGTCCGTGAAACAAGTGAATCTCCACCCAAATCATTTCACTTTCAAATCCCACTTCTATTTTATTTAGTTCGCGGCTTGACTTGAAATTCTTTTGACCGACGACCCAATACAATCAGATTTCTCAGATTTTGCAATCTCCTCTCATCGACACCCTCGTCACTTGCTACGACTTCCAGATTTTTTCCATTCTCCAAATCTCGGCCAACGTCGGTCAATTTCGATTGCCCTTGGTCAAATTCGGTCAAAGCTGATCAGCCGTGGTCAAGCTGAGTCAAACGCGTTTGGAATAGGTCTGGACATCCCCCGCAACTAGAGGCGTCAAATGGGTGGGTCAGGTCGGGTATGGGTCGGGTCGAATATGGTCCGACTCATATTGACCCATTTAACCCGTTTTAACCCATATTCATCCAATGCAAATTTAGTGACACATACCCGACCCAACCCAACCGATACCCGACCCGACCCGTATTACTTAAATACTTATATATTTAGCTAAATTATGAAATATTTATTTCTTATGATTTATTAAGAAAAATTATATTGCTAAAACATGCAATTGAATTTTTTCTGAAAAAATTTAAATTTTTTCTTTATAAAATAATTTTTTATTATAATCGGCCACCTGCGACCTCTGCTCGCCACTGTTGACCGTTGCCCGCTTCCTGCTATCGTCGTCCCCTCAAACTGCTGCCCGCCACCTCCATCGCCGAAGTTGTAGCTCTCCCCGCACGGGCTGCCGCTTCTGAAGGCGTAGGGGGCGTAATCGGAGCTCGGGAAAGGAGGTGCTCCGGCAGGTTTCAACGCTGACTCGTACCCGATTCTGGTTTATCTTGCCGAGTTAAGTTAAAAGGCTTCAATACTAACTGAGCTTTTCCGTTAGTTGCATTCAAAATATCTATAGCTGCCTAAATCAGACATTGAAATCTTTATAGTTTGCGTTGCTAACCTCATATCCAAGAAAATAATAAAATAATCCGAGTTCTTACGGCCCAAGCTTGTGCTGGTCTTCAATTTGACTGTACGATCGAGTTGAGTTAAGCTACGATATTCAAAAATTTCTATTCAAATACTCAATCATGTATGGGGGTTGTCACTGTATTTGTCCAAGTAGGCTCAACTGTACCCCACCCTAGTTCGTCATGTTCGGATGAATCGATCGGGAAAAACGAAGCGTGGGTCGATTTTTTTCCACGCAACGCTATATCGATGATGTCGATATGGAAATATACAGCACCGGCACGTACTCCTCATCCAAAACCAAAATCAGAATTTGTCGTCATCTCTATTAATGGCGTAAAGCAATGTTCGTAGAGGCAACTGCACACGCACTGTGGCGGTGGTCGACGGCCGGCGACGGCGGAGGGTGGCAGTGGTGACTGGAGGTGGGCAGCGGTGACCATTGGCGGCTAAAGCAGAGCGACGGCCAAGGCAGGAGAAAAAAGAAAAAAGAAAAGAAAAAAAATTATATAAAAAAAATTATTAATTTATTTAAAAAAATTAGATTTTTAAAAAAATATTCACAAAACTTATTTATGATTGCCTTAAGATAGTTTTCTTAGCTAACCCATTTATGGCCCATTTGAAACCCATTTATGACCCACAAAATTTTTAAGCAACCCATTTATGACCCAATTAAGTACTTAAGCTAACCCATTTTTGACCCACCACCATCAAATATGGGTCAAATGTGGGTTCTAAACCCATTTTGCCATCTCTACCTGCAACATGCTTGACGCAAACAAGTTAGTCGTAAATGCTATTTGTACTCAGATGCAATGTGATTCAACGCATAATGCCAGGCGAAACTTCAATGTTTTTGTTCTGGAATCGAGGTCGATCCTTGATAGCTAAATGGAATAGCCAAAACTTATGTGTCCACATTAGAGGCGTCAAATGGGTGGGTCGGGTCGGGTATGGGTGGGGTCGAATATGGTCCGACCCATATTGACCCATTTAACCCGTTTTGACCCATATTCATCCAATGCAAATTTAGTGACCCATACCCGACCCAACCCATACCCAACCCATACCCGACCCGACCCGACCCGTATTACTTAAATACTTATATATTTAGCTAAATTATGAAATATTTATTTCTTATAATTTATTAAGAAAAATTATATTGCTAAAACATGCAATTGAATTTTTTCTGAAAAAATTTAAATTTTTTCTTTATAAAATAATTTTTTATTATAACCGGCTACCTACGACCTCTGCTCGCCACTGCTGACCATTGCCCGCTTCCTGCCATCGTCGTCCCCTCAAACTGCTGCTCGCCACCTCCGTCGCTGAAGCTGTAGCTCTCCCCGCACGGGCTGCCGCTTCTGAAGGCGTAGGGGGCGTAATCGGAGCTCGGGAAGGGAGGTACTCCGGCAGGTTTCGACGCTGACTCGTACTCGATTCTGGTTTATCTTGCCGAGTTAAGTTAAAAGACTTCAATACTAATTGAGCTTTTCCGTTAGTTGCATTCAAAATATCTATAGCTGCCTAAATCAGACATCGAAATCTTTATAGTTTGCGTTGCTAACCTCATATCCAAGAAAATAATAAAATAATCTGAGTTCTTACGGCCCAAGCTTGTGACGGTCTTCAATTTGACTGCACGATCAAGTTGAGTTAAGCTACGGTATTCAAAAAATTCTATTCAAATACTCAATCGTATATGGGGGGTTGTCACTGTATTTGTCCAAGTAGGCTCAACTGTACCCCACCCTAGTTCGTCATGTTCGGATGAATTGATCGGGAAAAACGAAGCGTGGGTCGATTTTTTTTTCCACGCAACGCTATATCGATGATGTCGATATGGAAATATACAGCACCGGCACGTACTCCTCATCCAAAACCAAAATCAGAATTTGGCGTCGTTTCTATTAATGGCGTAAAGCAATGTTCGTAGAGGCAAATGCACAGGCACTGTGGCGGCGGTCGACGGCCGACGGCGGCGGAGGGTGGTGGTTGGTGATGGTGACCGGAGGTGGGCAACGGTGACCATTGGCGGCCAAAGCAGAGCGACGGCCAAGGCAGGAGAAAAAATAAAATAGAAAAGAAAAAAATAATAATATAAAAAACAAATTATTAAAATATTAAAAAATTAGATTTTTAAAAAAATATTCACAAAACTTATTTATGATTGCCTTAAGATAGTTTTCTTAGCTAACCCATTTATGGCCCATTTGAAACCCATTTATGACCCATAAAGTTTTTAAGCAACCCATTTATGACCCATTTAAGTACTTAAGCTAACCCATTTTTGACCCACCACCATCAAATATGGGCCAAATGTGGGTTCTAGACCCATTTTGCCACCTCTAGTCCACATTATGGACAATTTGTGGATCGCCGCATTGGCGATTTTCAACGGCAGATGGCTGGAAGGACTATATTGAAATTTCATACGAAGGTTTAGTACTGAATTGGTAGAATTGAAAAGTTTTTAGCTAAATTGGCATGTGTACAATAAATTTAAGTTGATTGGGTAAATTTCCCTCAATTGATCGAGCGTATACTCTTGTTCTACAAAGATATGTTTAATTGTTAATAGAATTGAAAGAGACAAAACATTCAACGTTAACCGAATTGGATGACTTCATAACATTCAATTGTTTATATAGTCACCTTATATCCAAAATTCTCTTGTTGGTATGTCTGAATGAATCAATCAAAGATTGACCCATAAAACTTTTCTCATATGAATGTACTAATGTATGTAGCCTCCTCCTCCTCCTCCTTTTTTTCCCAATATCGAGATCATTGTGACGCTCACCAATGTATGAAATATTAATAGCTTCATAAGTAGGATGAGATCCACCATCCCCATTTTCTTTTCATTCGAACCTCGTTCAACCAATTTATTGAAGAAAAATTACCAGATCATGAAGGCGAGGCCCGACCTCGCTGTTGTTGGGCGAGGCTAGACCGCGTCGCCCATCGTGAGGCCGACCTCACCAGCCCATCTTTGGCCGGTCGCTAAGGAGGGAGAGAGAGAGAAGAAATAAAAACATATAAAATCGAAAAATATTAAAATATAATTTAAAAATTGCAACACCACGTCAGCGATTTCCGATCAATATTGGCCCAAATAACTGAATTAGCGTAATTGCAAAAGATTCAGCACTAAACTCATTTAAAAAAAACAAGTTTTATTGACTGCTTGCGCAGCTCAAAGTGGTGTAAGCATTTCAGCTCAAAGTGCTTGCTCACGCTTCGCAAGCAAAGCCCGATCGAGAATTTGATGCCGCCGACTTGCGAAGAAAAGGCAAAAGGCGCAGGGCCTATTATTACTTCTTCACTCGCCCCTCGTGTAAAAGTAAAAGCATCTCGATATCCACTGAATCAACCGGAAAAACAAAAAGCAATCTCATATTTTTATACGATCGAACTGCTTTATTTATTCTTGATTTGAAGGATTCAATTTATCCACTCTCTTGAATCAATAATAACGTCGAAGGTTGTTGTATGGTATCTTTTATACTATGATGGCGTACGCTATAATCCCTCTCAGATTAATTAGCATATCAATACATTTTATGGAGGAACTTCTTCTATTATTGAGACATTGGCAATTGTTGTTTAATAATCCAACTAAGTACATAAAATCTTCGTCATCAAATAATCCAATTTTGAGTAAATGGAAGGGTTACATCGAACTTTCACCGATAGTTTAGAAACCTCATTTAACAAATTAAATGTTGAAAGACCATATTGCTCATTGGACCAAAATTCACTGGTCATTCATGTTATTTTCTCAAAAATCATTGTGGGCGGAGCAAAGAAAACATTTAGTTAAAGATATTATGTTTGCTTGCAACTCAATATATTGTTGGTGATTTGGGTACGAGGATTCACTGGGATTTCCATTGGGTTTTTAATAGGAACTAAATATAGGCAGATGGTATGTTTGGTTCGGCTTTGGAAATGGGCTTTGGAGAAATGCAAATATCTTTAGCCTAAGAGGCTTTGAATTCAAATGATGTTTGGTAAAAAAAAATCCTTTGAAAAGTAACTTTGGCCTAAATAGTGTTTGGCAAAAAGAATTTTGAAATGGATTTGGTGCATTATTTCCTTTTTTTTTAAATTATTTTAAAAAAAATCAAACCTACGGCTCAGCAGGGGTGGGCACTATCGCCAGGGGTCCCATGACCCCAAACGACGTGCCCTGAGGTAACGTATCCAACTCTTCGTCGGCTAGATCTGGCCTTCTCAGCTGCCCTTGCGCAAAGAAGATGAACAGTAACAACAAGGGGCAAAACTGGGCTTTGAAAGAAGTGGGAAGGATAGTTTGGGAAGAAAAAAAAAGTAAAAAAATCCTTAGGCCAGCATTCCGTCAAATGCTAAAAGCTCAATGTTGATCCATACCGGTATTGAGATTTCAGCCTTGCCAAGGCTGGCATTTGGCCAAATGCCCTTTGAAAAGGATTGCCAAATAGAATTCAACCATAGTTACTAGTTAGTTCTCAATGAACGCTTTCCTTGCACTGTAAATCAACATCCAGTTTAATAACGATTCCACGCTAATCGCTATTACACTTTTGTTGTTAAAAACAATTTTTAACAAAGCTGATCCTTCGCTTTCATGACCTAGAAAAAGCAAAAGGAGCATTCCGACTGAGATATGCGGCAGACAGGGACGTGTGGAAAAACCAGGAGGCAAGGCAAGAACAATTGTTGCCTTATTGGACAAGATTGCTATGAATATAAGATGTCTTAAGAACCCTCTCTTCCTCGCCAAAGAATGATTCTCTTATCTTTATCTCTTTTATTCCATTTACATAACAAGGTCGACGATTTCCTTCCATGCAATAATACCCAAAAATGAAAATTGATTATGGTTCCATAATTTTTTGCTTAATAATCCAACATTCATGTTTTGAATAGTGCAAGATTTGCTTGATCGTTTTCACATTTTGCTAGAGTTCGATGATAGGCTTCAACTTCAACGGGATGTTAATTCTCTATCGATGTCGGGTAGGATTGAGCAGTCCGATTTCGATTTGTCGCGTCACTTTGCAAATTCTTTTTATATAGATCGACTTTAATGCCTGGGCTGTAATTCATTTTCCTAACTATGGCAAGGAAAGGATTAAGCTGCTTATAAAACTGACGGATGAATATTTTGCCATAAGATAATGTCCTCAAACCCAATGGCACAACTGTCGCTAACTTCATGAGCAAAACATCCTCGACCTTTTTATTCCGTATAAAAAACCCTAATTCGGTCACCATTTCCGTGCAAGACGGAGTTAACAAATAGATACCCTTCGAACTCCCATAAACATGGCCACCAACGAACGCCAAGCAACGCCGCGGCCGCCCCCAAGGCGAAGCGGCCGAGTCGGACTGGCGAAATGCGCAGCCCTGATGTTGCTGTCCTTGATCGTGCTGGTGGGCTTGGCCGTGCTCATCATTTGGCTGGTTCTCCACCCGAGACGGCTGGTTTTCGCCGTGGACGACGCCCACATCGGCCATTACAACTTGACCAAGGACCACCTCGATGCCACGTTCGATCTCTCCCTGAGGGCATACAACCCAAACCGCAGGGTCTCTGTGTACTACGATGACGTCCAGGTGACGGTGGAGTACGACCACCAGGACCTCGCGAGCGACATTGCGAAGCCCTTCTTGCAGCGCCACAGGAGCGAGACCGAGTTGCACGTGATGCCGCAGGCTCGGGACGTGGCCCTGCTCAGTCGCGTGTCGAAGAACCTGAGGACTGAGAGGTCGTCCGGAGTGGCACGGCTCGATGTTCGGCTTCGGGCCAAGGTCAGGTTTAAGGTCGGGATCTGGAAGTCGCGGCGTCGGACGCTCCGGGTTTATTGCTCCCCTGTGCTTGGCCTCTTCACAAGGGCTCGGAGTTTCGAGTCGAAGGACTGCGACGTCGAGCTCTAGGCCATCGCCTGCTGCGAAAATCCGGTTCATTCAGCTATACTTTCTTTGATTTCGAAGTATGTTTTTCTTTTCTTTCTTTGAAACGAGTGGAGTGTGATTGTTGAATACTATTCGTGATTCAGTATTCCTTTGTTTAGGACTATCAATTGTCGGTGTATCGTGTATCAAACATTTCCTGTTGTGTCTGCAAATGAATCCCTCGTATATGAAATTTCGAACAATTTACCTCTTTTTAACCCTCTATATGCGCTCCGACCAAAAAAAAAAAATCTCTCTATATGCGCAAACCGAGGACTGTAAATCCGAAGTACGCAAATTACCATTATTGTCGCATCAACAAATAATCGAAAGAGAAAATCATCTCGTAACAAAGTGATCGTGGTAACATGCATTGTAAAAATCAACATAGATTTAAATACGCCCAAGAGAAAGCCGATCGTTACCCTCGAAGCATAACGCTTGCGATTGTGCGAAACGTATAAAAAGGACGAGGGAACAATAACAATAGGAAAGTATGAAGGAAAATAAGCGGGACATAACGGGATTGGTCGGGTCTATGTGCATGGAAAGGTAATTGGAAAATCATGTTAAGGATGCACGCATGAGTTGTGTCAGAGAAGTCTCATATCGTATAATTAATGTGGTGTTGAGCAGTTAATATATTCAAATTAGCTCATAACTCATCGGTTTAAGATTTTGAATGAAGGTAGGTCTAACTGTATATGTTGACGGGCTCGAATTTGGGTTACCTTTTGGCGATCTCCCTAGTGAAGGTATCAGACTTCTGCTGAATGGATATGTTGATGGGTTCTGACTTCTTTAGACTTTTGCAACAAATCACAAGGTGTGTGTATATAAGAATATTTACAAAAAAAAGAATAATTCAAAATGAATAAACTGTAAAAGGGCATCTGGCAAAATATAAGATAAAACAATGGCCCGCAATTCTAATCTAGAAAGCTCATTGCCCATTGTGCATCCTCTCTCTCCATGCGTTTACGGTTTAACCCAATTAGGTGTCAGCCCAGCCTGACCCTTGCCGGGCTTGGCATAAAAAAATAAAAAAATAAATAAAAAACTGAGAAACTTTTAAAAAATTATTTGTTTATGTTAGCGCCGTCCATGTCATGTAGGACATTTAGAGCCCGCGTCAGCGATTTGAGACTGAAATTGGCCGAATGAATTTTATTGGCAAAGTATTAATTTGCAAAATTGAAATTTTATGACTGAATCGGCCAAAGTGAAATAAATTTATGACTTTTCGAACTGTTTTTCTCATTGGGTGACAACTGACGTTCATCCACATCAGCAATGGCAGGCACCAGCAGGGCCGGCGGTGGCTAGTGGCTACGCCGTGAGCACGGTGCAATTGGGTCAAACCGTTTCTTTGTTCTTTTTATTTTTTTTTCCTCTTCAGTATATTTCAATTTGCCGAGCTTCAACAAATGGCTCTCGCTTATTTCTTGAAAAACCAAAGTCTACTCCACTCGCAACAATTCATAAAATCACACGGAAATGAAAGCCAAACCAACTTCAAGCTTTAGACAACATGCTGCTTCATGCATGGTAATAACAATAAACAAATCTAATAAGTCTACGGTACCCTTTCGTCGTACGGATAAAAAAAAAAAGGTCGAAGCCAAACTATCCAATAAAAATCTGTTCGGTTCGGTTCGCGGCCTGCCTAACGATCATTCCATAAAAAGTTCTCTCGAATCGAATCCGATTGCCAAAACGGTTTGATTCGATTTGGTTTAGCGGTTTGAACCGTCCTTTTACTCGTCCCTAACGATGCCCGCTACCCTCAATAATTGAATGCCAATGAAAATGCTCTCTATGATCGTCTATACGATTTTACTCTGAAGAAAATTTTAAAGGTGACAATACTTAATTTATCTTTTAGCGGACCTCGTCCTCCTCAATCTACATCCAAGGTTTCATCCCGAGTGGCGTCCTCCTCGACTGACCTAGCCTTCTAACGCGTGTGTGTGTGTGTGTGTTTTAATAATATCAATAGGGTGTCGGAGACTCTTTAAGTAAATGATTAAGGATGTTTAGTTTGGCTTTTGGGGAAAATTTAAAAAAAAAAAGGTTTTAGGTTAAACGGGTGCTTCGAAATGCATTTGGTAAATTATGATTTGAAAGCGTATTAGGAAGGAACTTTGGTTTAAAATGGTATTTTTCTATTTTAAAATAATAAAAAAAACACCTAAAAATAGGCGAAGGACTTAATTGACCCGCACGGGCGCCTTGGGCCACCTGAGGTTGTTGGGGGTCGCACAACCTCGAGAGGCTGTTGACGCCAGATTTGGCTTGACGGCGACGTCGCACGAGGTGAGGACATTTCAGGAATTACGAAAATTTCGCAAGAACAAAGCTAAAAAGAAAAAAACTTTATTAATATTTCGAAAAAGCTCAAAGCCCAGAGCATCTTGGGGATTGCCTTGGGCCAAAAGGCTTTTAGAGCCTCAAAGGTCTTCGGCCTGGCGTTGCCAACCGCAGCTTGAGCATGGGTTATCTCCCTCCCTATCATATAGATATTGATTTAGGCTGATGGCCCTTCTGTTCTACACACATCGAACGGCGACCATCAAGATATTCGTCTTTGTGATCCCTCGGATTTTGGTTAGGTCAAGAATCATTTCGACACAAGACATCAGCTTATCGAGGATAATGGTGCAACAAAATCAAGACCTTGGACATGATCTGAAATCGTACATTCTTCTTTTTTATAATCTCTGGCACACCCTTTTTCCACGATTTGTTAGGGTGATTGTTTAGAAGTAGAATATCTACTTTAGAAGTGTTTTTGGAGTAGAAATCCGTTTGGTAACACAATTTCTAGAGCAGAAATCCATTTAGTTACACAACTTTATTTTTATGTTTCCGGAGTATTTTTTTATGCTTTGAAGTAGTTTTGGAGCCTTTTGGAGAAGTAAAAAAAAATTACTTCTCTTCAAAAGTTAAATCAAAAAGCGGCAATATTCCATCGGCGATAACTGTCCGCCACCATTAGTCTCCTCTGACCAATAAATAAAAAACAATAAAATAAAAAAATATGTGGAAAATTATAATAATTTGTCACTAGTTTGTTTTGCGAAAGTGTTTTACAATATCATTTTTTTAACAAATTATGAGAAATAAATGTTTCATGATTTGGTTAAATGGCATCTCATAAAGACACAATCATGGCAAAATGGACCGAGCAATTGACCCAATTATTTGTAAGCTTGATGATAGATGAGATTAAAAAGGAGAATCAAACGATCTATACCTACAACAAAGTAGGTCGAATAACATTCAACGTGAATTTAATAAATAGAAAGGAGCAGAAATTTGCATTTAACTTTTATCGAACAACATGCATTTTAGATTAGGATCAATAATTTTTTGTAAAAGATTTTGTGTTAATTATGTTCCACAAGTAGAAATGTTGGAAAAATTACCAAAAAACTCCTAAACCTATTGCAATTATGCCAATTCAGTTATATACCTTTTTTTTATATCGATATAGTTCTAAATCTTTTGCAATTGTATCATTTTAATCCATCCGTGAATTTTGGCTGGCCTATGCTGACGTGGATACCGGGCGATTGACTATTTTAACATTTGTTGAAATTTTTTATGATTTTTTTTTTATAATTTTTTGTTTTTTTTTTTCTTCCTCTCCTCTCCCCACCTCCAGCCAGTCGCCATAGTTCGGCGACCGGAGCGACGACAAGGTCAACCCCGCCATGGCCGGGTGAGGCTCGACCTCGTCGGCCAAATCTGGGCTCGAGAGGCCAAGCCTAGCCCGGTAGTGGCGAGGCTCGACCTCACCGTCGTTGCCTCACCCGAAAACAGCGAGGTCTACCCCCGCCATGGCTGAGTGAGTTGGCCATCGCCGGACTTTGGCGGTCGGTTGGAGGTGGGGAGGGGAGAGGAGGGGGAGGGGGGAAAAAGAAAATTATAAAATATAAAATATAAAAAATAAAAAATATTAAAATATTTGATCGCCAGCCGGTCGGCATTCACGTCATCACTGGCCATTCAAAATTCATTCGATGGACTGAGATGACACAATTGCAAAAAGGTTTAGGACTGAATCGACAAAAAAAATTAGGACTGAATTGACACAATTGCAATAGGTTCATGACTTTTTTGATAATTTTCTCTAAAAATTTTCAGTTGTTACCAACGAATTTCTGTTTTAGAAACAAAATTTTTATCTTATTATCAATTTTATTTCTCTCATTAGAAATTTACTTTTGGAGTAGAAATAGAAAAATCATTTTTTTGCTCAAAGGCAGAAGTAAAAAAATTTGGCTAGAAATTTATTTTTAAAGTGGGAGCGTTGCCAAGCGCGGAGCGCGCATATGCCATCTCATTAATTACTCGAGAGAAAATAGAGTTTAGAAGAACGTAAAAGTCGCTTGAAAGAGACGTGCCGGTGATCACGTCCACGCCAAGTTAAAGCGTTGCTTTGAAATCTGCGTATCAAAGGCTCCCTTCCAATGAGGATTAACCCCTCTGACCCAATTTTTTTTTTTTTTAAGGATTAACCCCACCAATTTGTGCAGCTAATTTAGGTTAGTAAGTAACAAAAAGTCGGGGCGGTTGATGTGAAGTGACACCTTCAATTCAGTCACCCGATCAAGGTCGAATTTCCTAACAAAAAAAAAAAAATCCTAAATATCACGTTCAGTTCCACTTTCATCTCGAAAATATTATTTTCTTAAAACATCTCAAATTTTAAGTCAAGTCTCAAATTTGTTTCGGACAAAAAAAAAATACGTCTCGAATTTTTTTATTTAAAAAGAAAAAAAATCTAAACTTTAAGTCCAACCTCAAATATGTCCCGATTTTGTTTTTCCGATGACTCAATTTATTCCCAAATCATTTCCATGGTCCAATCTCAATTTGACGTGACAAATTCTCATCAGCAAAGCGAAATGGAAAACTATTTCCAAAATGGAATCGTTCTAGGATACGAAAGTTAGAAATGACTAACAGAGATTTTTGGACAAAAGTTGATGGAGGCAGGTTTGAGGCTAGAGTAAAAGTTAATAATTTTTTTCAGATAAAAAAATGGAGTAAATTTAAAGCTAGACCTAAAGTCAGAGTTTTGTTTAGAAAAAAAGAAAGAAGAAGTTCGGGACAAATTTGAACCGGATGGTTTCGATGAAGTACGATTATTTATGATGCAGCAAAAATGTTTGAGGCTCAAACACGCGAGGCTGGCCAAAAGATGCAAGGGAAATGGAGTGTGACACGTGTCGGGAATGGAATAGGATTTTTCTGGCCACCGGATCTTCTCCCTTTATATAGGGGAAAGATCTAATCGCCAGATTCGCCACAGTTGTTTTGATACTTTACCTTTATGGTAGGGGATCCAAACCCGTTTGTTTGTGTCTGAATGTTGGATGAGACTCGATGTCATCATCACTTCACTTCAACCTCCTATCTTCGACAAAAAAAAAAAAAAAAAAACCTCCCATCGAGACATTTTGAGTGATTTCTAAAGTATCACGGAAATTTCTAGGAAATTTACAAACGAAGTGTCTCGATGCGGGCACGGGCCCGTGATTTTTGTTCTTTTTCTCCAAATCCAAGTCGCAATATTCTGCAAATAATTCGTGCTTTATTGTCTTCCTGCACTTTCGTTCTAATCGGGGCAAAACTTAATTTCTTCGAATTGCGCCTATCCAACCACGCCAATCAAAGAACGATCACAATAACACGATGGAAGCAACAAGAGAGCGTTCCAAGAGAATGGTAAACACCCGAGACTAACGCGGAAACCCCTTTTTTTTTTCTATGCGAAAAGGGAAATATCGACGGGGCGGCAAGATCTTTTTGGCAGAGCCATTAGTTACTAGAGAGGGAAATCCGGCGTGTATTCATCGCTGATGATAATGTGAGATTTGATGGTCGATCGCTGATTGTGCTATGATTATATAATAGATACGTCTTTTATGGAATGAGCGAATATATGCAAATTGTACCAAGTTGATTCATCTTTTAGATTTGCTTTGTTGGATTTGCAATTTTTTTTTTTTCGGGAAGTCGTGTATTTCTCTTTTATGCGTGAACATGAATTTTTCCACCAACTTCAATCAAGAGTAGAAAGAGGTCTAATCATGTCCACCAACCACAAAGAGACGAGCTCTTCCTTCACAAGACACCTACCCAATAAACTCCAAATTACAATTCTGACCGAAAAAAAAAATCCAAATTAAAAAGCACGTGCTTTCGTAATGAGAAATTACCAAAAAAATTATAAATTTATTGCAATGATGAGAATCAAGTCTTAATTTTTTTTTTGGTCAGTTGAGTCATATAACTTTTGCAATTATACCAATTCAATCTATTTTATCGGCCGAGGCTGAGAAGGATAATTTTTAATAACATTTTTATTTTTATTCCGTATGTTTTGTTAGGACGAAGGCTGTTTGAGCAATTGCTTTCGTACCATTTTCTTCCACCACGAATCCACTCAATACACAATCACCCTCTTCGCCTCGTTCCCTCGTTCACTCAAAAGTAATAGCTATCGCCTCCTCCTCGCACAAACGCGAGCGCGCATGCATACAACAGAGTGGCAACTCTTTAAATATCCCAGAAATATGTTATGTCCAAACTTCAAGAACAGCTATCATTCCAAATCGCTAAGGTTAATTCTATATGTTATGTTTAACGTGTAAGAACCCACAACATACATGCGAGATGATTGTTAAGGAACAGGCTATTTAAGAAGATGATTGCGCACTCAATTTTTAATGCTAATTTGAATTCATAATAAAAAAGCGCCCGCTAATTATTACCGCAACATTATTATATATCACACAAAAGTCATAGAAAAATACTCAAATCTTCGTCCAACTTATTCCTCTCAATGAGAGGATCCATGCCTTAAGGTGCGTTTGGTTCAGCACTTGCAAAGGAGCTTTAGGCCTCCAAAACCCCATTGAGAATTTTTGACTGTTTGGCGGCCTTTTTTGTGACCTCTTTGGCCAAATGCTTGCCCCGGCAAAAAGCTAAACGCCTAAGGTATGTCCTCACCTACTTTGAGCTTTCAGCATTTTTGGAAGGCTATTTACCTAGGGTTAACGATAGCTTTCCTTCCAAAACCGCCCCACTAATATTTTCATTTTCCGGTTTGGCCGCCATAAGAAATGCGTCTTTATCTCCAAGTTGCAGATGTGAGGTGCTCGTTCGTCTTCTCCAAGTCGCAGATTTGGAGGCGCCTATGTTTTTTTGCCGTGTATTGGTACCAATTCATTAGTCCTTCGAACTTATCCTTTGAACTTATCCCTGGAAACCAATTCGCGACATGAACTCGCCCTTATCCTTTCTCCATACTTTCTCATTAACATTTAATATATCGATCCCGAGTTATCGGAAGCAATAATGGCAGGATAAAATCGACAACATTACATCTATGGATTTGGAAAGCGACAAACGAAGCGCAAGACAGTCATCTCGACGGGCAGGGACATTTTAGGACCCAAACCAGACCATGCATTCGATGGGGGAGCAAAGGGACGATAATCGTCGGAACGCTGCAATAATTTGGTAGAGCCACCAAGTTCAGATGCAATGCAAGAGAAAAGCAGGTCACATTATGCCCCGTGGGTCTTCTTGACTCCCCCACCCCCCCCCCCCCCCCTAAAAGAATTTGACGTGAAGTAGCGATGGAGATATTCATATGGAAAGTTAGAAACAACAATCAAATCGGGGGTGCTTTCACTTGGGGCAGGTCTCCGAAAGGGCATGCACTAAACATGCCTTCACCTTCTCTTCTCATCTTCCTTTTCCCTTCCATATCAAATGGTGGCCAAAAGATCTAGGAAGACAGTTCACTTGCTTGCACTGTAAGGGCTTCGGGGGATCGAGAGACCGATACATTCATACTGCCAAAAGATTACACGGCTTGGTTTTGGTAGGGTCATCATGGTCACGGTCATATCGTACCTATGTTGTGCTATGACACGGCTGCGAAGTGGTGCAAATTACATGTTTGATGATGCATACTTTAGAGCTGCGGCACCTTGGAATTGGGCAGCTCAATTTACTAAAAGACGCAATACGATAGAGTAACTCTAGAGGTGCCGCAGCTATGACGCTTTGAGACGTAAATTCTCCAACAGTTAAATCACAATAGAATGATGATAACCAAAATTGAAAGAGGGGAGGGGAGGAATGTCGGATCAATCTCAGATCTATTACATGGATGCGCCAATCTGATCTTAAGCCTTTCAATTTTGCCAATTTTGCTCTGAACCTCGGCAGGTCTCTTCCCTCCCTTAGTGTGGAAGTTCTCTAATCCGAAGGTAAAGGGGATAAGATTTATTAAGGTGGGGGAAAACAAAAGGAACAAAGAGAAGGGACCAGACCATCTAAAGGTGATGCATTTATACACTGGTATTCAAATGGGAGTTACTCGATGAAATAATGACCAAAAGAAGGTAGCTTGCATGTGGGTGGGACTCCTACTTCACAGGCTTTGGTTTGGTATTCATGAGAATGAATCATCACTTCGGAGAAAAGGAAGTTTCTTCCCTTAGATCTTTTATACATAGATGGGCCTTCCCTATTTTGATTTTCCTTTCCCCCTTCCCTCTTTAAAAAAAAAAAAAAATCTAGAGAGAGGGTTTTTTTTTAAAGGTTTTTTTGGTCAAAAAGAGAGAGATTTTGGGTGGCCATAAATCACCGACGTGTACGTCGGCCTTCTTGCTAGCACGACTGATACTAACGTGGATAAATTTTCATAATATCTTTATTATTTTGTCAAAGTTTTTAATTTTTTTATTAGCTTTTCCTTTTTTTCCTTTTGTTTTTCTTATTAAAGTGGCTAGCAAGGGTCATGAGGGCCGAATGAAAGAAAAAGAAAAGAAAAAATAACTAATAAAAATACGAAAAATATTGAAATACTATTTAAAAATGTACACACTAGTGCCCACGGTTCCAGTAGGAAGGCCAACGTCTATGATATCGATTTTTTTTGTTTGTCAAAATAGATTGAATAGATTCGATTTGCAAAACATGAAAATATTTAGGATCCAAATGGCAAAATTAAAATATTTAGGACTGAATTAGCAGAAGTGCAACAGATCTGAGACTTTTTGGATAATTTTCACAATTTCACGTTGTCCGCATAATAGGAAAGCAAAAGAGCATAATTATCATCTGCAATTGGATTGTTACAATGCCATTAATTAGATCGAGGAGGAAATGTGGATGAAAGTAGGTATAAAGTGCTCAAAACTTCAATCTATTGGCTCAACCAACATTTCATACAAGAAGATGGTTTAGCATATTGATAGGTGGCACCACCCACACCCTATTTATGCTGAAAAAATTGCAGGGAAAACTTAGGAAAGGGGGAAATAGGATATAAACTCATTGTATTCGGATGCATTCGTTTCTGGACGGTGAAGTAAGAAAATCGAATTTCCAAAATATTGGTTGACAGAGAGATCAATTATGGGAAAGTATTTTTTGAATCATTCATTTTTCAGAAAGCAGACGGAGCTTGCGGATGCGTCTGTTTCACGAAAACTCAAAATATGGTAAACATTTTCCGAAAATGGACTGATTGAGTCGATTAGAAAATTTAGTCAGCGGAAAATGTTTTCTTTATGAACAACAATTTATGGCTATTTATTTTCACGAGTGATGAAAATATCTCCGATTGGTTCATTTTTGTAATCGACACAAACGATAATTTTTCAAATAATTTTTTATAAATCTTGAGATCAGTCATCAGATATATCCAAAAAGCACTATCATTCTTCTTGACCAGAGACAGAGACCGCTCATCGCCTAGCACGCGGGGCTCACGTGATCTCACTTACCCCCCAGTCCCCACAACCAAGAGCTCAAAGACGACGGCGTTTTTCTCCCGTCGGGAAAGGGACGCCGTTCGTTTCCCACTTCGTTACGTTTAAGAATGCAGGAAAGGTTTCGAAACTCGCTCGACGCGGGACACGTGGCAGGCCGCAGTGGCCCCGTGAGGTGATTTTATAGACGTTAGTGTTACGGCAAAATTTAAGGGGAACAGTGACGTGTCCCCTGCATTTAATATTTCCAAATCGCCGCTCATCTCTCCTTCTCCCTCTCCCTTTCTCTCTCTAAAAAACCTTCTTCAAGTTTTCGTTGCCCATTTTGACATCTCTCCCCCTCCTCTGTCTCTGTCTCTGTCTCTTTCTCTCTCTCTCCCCGTAGCTTTCTGACCAGCTTAGGGTTTTCGTTTCTTTGCTTCGAAATCAAAGAAGAGAGAGCTCGGAAGGTACAGTTTTTCCTATTTGCTCCAAAATGTGTGTGGTTTTTGCAGAATTTGTTCTGTTTATGAATTCCGGAATATATGTTGTTGGGTGTTTTTTTTTCTTTTGAACCAGTGAGGAAACTCCGATCCGTTTTCGTGATTTGAAAACCATTTTTGGATGTCGGTTTGATGATAATAGCTTGTTTCTCATAGGTTCTTGGTTATGAGATAGAGAAGCGGGTCGGTGGGAGGAAAAGTGATGGACTTGATCTGTTTTCGTCTGTTGATTTGGGATTTCTGGATTGTTACAAGGTTAGGAAACTCGAGATGCCTTGGTGTCGAGCTCTTTCGATGGGCCTGATCTTTTTCAAGGCTCTCCCCCTGCAGGATTAACGAATTTGGGACAAATCTGGGCTTCCGAGGTTCGATTTATTGTTCTTAGGATTATTGTCCTGTAGCAGCACAGTATATCGGAGTTAAGTTTCCCATCTTCTGGATTTTGAGCGGTTGTTTTGATTCTCTTTGGTCCATTCTTCTTCGGGGTGTTGAAGGAGGGATTTTCCTTTTTGTTTTTGTTCTGTTGTGTTCTATGAATCTTTTACTCAAGTTGTGCGAGCACTTGTAGCATAGGATTGCTTATAGAATGTCAAACTGAACAATTAATGCCATACGGAAAGATAATTACTACGTCTGATGATTAAAAAGTCTGCATGTATTTCCAGCTCGATGACTGCATCTAATCTCCTCTGGCGTTTGTACAGTGAAGTTTGTTGATCGTCAGGTCTCTGATGGTCTTGATGGCAAGTTGTAGACGATAAGGCGCTCTATCTGGGATGCAATGGCCTCATTCTGAAGGAATCCTCTGCTGGGATATAATTCCCCAATTCGTGCGCTTTTTATGCATTTGCAGCAGATGGGTTGAAGGTTCTGATTTTTAGTTAGGAAGATGGCTATTGCGGGTCTGCACAATGTTTCAGTGCTCGATTCTTCTTTCCTCAGAGATTCTCAATCTTCAGCATCTAGAGGACGGGTTAACCATGGGATGTCAGGAACTCGGGCATCCTCCATCCTGCAAATGTGGCGGGAGCTCGAGGATGAACATGCAGTGAGTCGTCAAGAGAGAATCGGTGACGGATTGATACATGCAGCGAGTGATATTTTGACTAATGATCTCTCAAGTATCAATAGTTTTGAAAGTCACATTGAAGAAGGTGAGAGTGATGTGGTTGAGAATGGGAATGAGTCTGGAACATGGTCTGACAGTCAAGCTGCCTCACAAAGTGAGACTTTGGAAAACAACAATCTCAGCCAGGAGCATTCTTCTGATTTTGGAGAAACCGAAAGAGAAAGAGTGAGGAAAATATTTCGTGAGTGGATGAACAGTGGTGTTAGAGATTGCGCATCCAATATTTCTCACATTACCGATCATCCAAGGGCACAATGGCTTGGGGAAACTGAGCAGGAGAGGGTTAGAATAATAAGGGAGTGGGTACAGATAAATAGTCAGAGAGGTCCTTGTGGTGACAGCAGAGAAGAACACACGGCTCAAATTGGTGCCCAAATTGAACGAGTGCGTGATGGCTTGCTTGTGAATGAAAATGAAGTCCGAGTTGACAATATCAGGCGAGGAATTCGCAGGGTATGTGGCAGGCAGGTTCTGCTTGACATGTTGAAGAAATCAGAGAGAGAAAGGCAAAGAGAGATCCAGGGGTTATTGCAGCAGCAGCCGGTTTCGCAATTTGCTCATCGCAACCGCATTCAGGTGCATATAGTGTATCTCTGTTGGAAGTTTCACTCTTAATATCTTAGTTTCAAGATGTCAATATTGACTCTTTACATTTTCCCTTTCATGAGTTTTGAATCGATGACGTAGTGGTACAGATTGGAAATTGCACTTATTAGTTATTCCTTTGGTGGAGCATTAGCTGTTGCTTTTCAACCTTTTTGATGAGCGAGAACTTGTTTATTATATGTAGACAGGACTAACAATGCCTTGTTCAATTAATCTACTTTGTTTTCTAATTCTACGAAGCTTGGTGAAGCAAATAAGCACCCATGTCTTCCTCTTGCTCTTCTTTTTTGCATTCATCGCATTCTTCCCATGTCAAAACCGTGGAAGTAGAAAATCTGAATCTTGTCGCATAGTTGGTGTTTATCTGAGATTAACTGACCTACCGCGTGTTCATGTGTAGTCATTGCTTAGGGGTAGATTTTTGCGAAATGGGAGGAGAGTGAATGAAGGAACCAGTTCCCTGGCAGCTAGCGAACTAGGATTATTAAGGAAAAGACAGACGGTTTCTGGTCTCAGGTATGTTGCCATGTCTTGAGTGCTTTATGAACTTTAGATTTATGTCCCTTGAACTTGGAGCCAATAATTAACTAGTTTGAACATTCCCAATTCTTATTCCTGGTATATTTCCCCTCATTTATGAATCAGGGAAGGATTTCTTTCCAGATTGGACAACTCTGTCAGTGGTGAAGTGAGCACCGACTTTGATAGCTCTTCTAGCAGTGAAATCACTGATAATCAGCAAGGTCATGGTGGCCCAAATAACATGGATAATCTTGAAGGAGCTGGGCCTTCTAATGCTGAAAGAAATACCCATAAGTTGTCTCATGGTAGAGTTAAGTCAGGATCCATTAATCAAGAAATTGGGTCCGTGGATATTGCTGAAGAAAGGCAGGTTGAAGTGCTAGCAAATGAGTCACAAAACAGGCAACAGCCAGTTGCTGCTCGGTTGACTGATGTGGGTGGTGGTCAGGCAGATAGTTACTCGCATGAAAGTGGTGATCGGTCAACCAATGAAATTGGGCAAATCCCAGACCGTGCTTCTTCACATCGGATAGGTGGAGTGGAACGTACCATTGGCGATGGGGCAGGATCCACTGCTAACACTGAAGAACCAGAGGCAGGTCTTGTAAATGAGTTCAGGAATAGTCAAATGTCAATTGTTGCTGGATCGACTGATATGGTTGATGGAGAGTTCATTGAAAGTAGTGATGGACCATCTCCAGATTTGCAGATTGAATCTGGAGAACCTACTCCTTCGGATCAAGTAAGTGAAGCACTCTATCATCATTCTGAGATGCTAAGAGAGGGAAACTCTGTCCATACCTTATTGGAACAGACAAGTTCCTTTGATGAAAATGCTGCTGAAGATGTAAGATGGCGAGTTTCAGCCATCCAAGTTCAAGATTGGCAAGAAAGCCGCTCGGGAAATGAAGGGAGGGATCTCCATGAAGCAGGTGCCCAATCTAATGGACAAATTGGCGGTGTTGGTGAGGTTTTTGATGAATCTAATGAATGGTCACAAGACCAAGATGCAAACGAAGACATGGAAGGTAGTCCTCGGATGGAGTATGAGGTTGGAAATGGGATCGATAGTGTCCAAGAGGATGGGCACAGTTGGTCTGAAGGTCATTCTGAGCAGGGAGATGTTTCCAGTGGAAGAGTTGGCACATTTTACGTACCAGATGATGATAATGTGTATAGCACCGAACTCAGGGAACTTGTGAGTAGGTAAGAATTTCATTTAACAGTAGTTTTGTGTTTGCTTGGCCCCTCTGGTGGGAATTAAAAGATGACAGAAATTATGTTGGTGTGCAGGAGGAGTGTTTCTAATCTTCTTCATAGTAGATTTCGTGAGAGTCTTGACCAACTGATACAATCATATGTCGAAAGGCAAGGTCAAGCTTCTGCAGATTGGGAGTTGCATGGTGCATCTCCTACTCCTGCAACTGCAGATGAGGAGTTGGAGCAAATTAGTAGAGAAAATGATGCTCAGATGGATGCTGTTGAGAACCCCTCATTTTCCCTACCACCATTTCCGCCGCCCTCAATTCAGTCACGCTGGGACGAGGACTTGCACCATGTTGCTTGGCCACAGCATGACATTCATCAAAACCTGGGAGTTGTATGTTGTTTTTCTGATTCAATCTTGGAACTTTCGTTTTTTTAATGTCATTGGCATGAACATGATTTCTCTGTTAGATCTAGCTGTACACTCCTGTTTTTATTTTTATGTTTATATGATTTTACTGTCCAGAACTGATAATAAATGACCTTGCATGGTTTCCAGTTCAACATTCCTATGTTGTGTTGGTTTTATTGCATATCTTAGATGGGGGAGGGTTTCCACCCTTGGCTCTGGTTTAAATGCAAAATGGTTGGCCATGGATAAGGTTTGTCTTATGGCCATATCAGGATCTTCACGATACTTTCAAATTGCTCTATGCCTGAACTTTTTGTGAAAACTTGTCTTTCATTTCTTTCTGATGATAAGCCCTTGTTTTAGGGAAGAGGTTGTGCCCTCTAATTTTGAGAATTGCTAGTTAAAAATAAACATCAATGTTTTGCTCATTGAAGTTTGAGCGATTTTATTCTGTTGCTGCTCTTCATTTTCAATGGATATTTGGAAGTTTGAGGTGTGGTGTTGTGATATTTCAAATTAGTTGCACCTTGGAGCATTCTCTAAATTTGTGGACTTGTGGCAGGAATGGGACATCATTAATGATTTGAGGGTCGATATGGCTCGGCTTCAGCAGCGGATGAATAATATGCATAGGATGCTTGAGGCTTGCATGGACATGCAACTCGAGTTGCAACGTTCAATTAAGCAAGAAGTGTCGGCCGCTCTAAATCGCCCAGCGGGTTCTCAAGGTTTGCATATTCTGAGATCACAGCTGTTCAGATATTTGGTGTTTTTCTCTCCACCAAATCTTTTTCAGCATATGAAACGGGAGGTTTCTTCTTTTCTTCATAGGTTTATATTCTTGAGGTAGATGCTTTAGACGCCGATAGGCCTATTTGGAATTTGCAGTTGCCTGCAAATTGGGACATCTCCATATTCCGTGGTCAAGCAATTCTCATGTCATTTTGTATCTTGCAGGTACCTGTGAAGGCAGTCTCATGGATGACGAATCTAGGTGGGATTCTGTGAGAAAAGGAATTTGCTGTACATGTCGCAACAACACCATTGATTCTTTATTGTACAGGTAGCCACCGAATCTTGTCTTCCCAATGCAGATATGGGGCATCTCTCCATCAATAAATTGGATGATTTGAGCTTATTTTTACTCCAATCCCCTCTCGTTTTGCTTGTTTAAATGCTCCATGTTGCAGATGCGGTCACATGTGCACGTGCTCCAAATGCGCGAATGACTTAGTTCAGCATCAAGGGAAGTGCCCAATGTGCCGGGCACCCGTTGTTGAGGTTATACGTGCTTATTTTATTTCATAGCTGCAAGGCGAGGAGGGCAGATAATCACATTACTGACAACTAACATTCCTCGTGCCCTCTCAAGACTCTCCTTCAGGTATTTGTTCTTTCCGAGGATCTTGTGCACTATCTCTACAAGAATCAATGATTGTGTAAATTGCAAAGAGTTTACCCATAAATCAAAATGCCAAGCAAGAAATGCTATGACGAGGCGGGTGAGACAATGACAACTTCTCATTCATTGTGGCAAATTGTTGAATCTGGTTCTGGCTACATTCATATTTTCTCAGAGGTGAATACAGATTCATGGCGATTCTGTTGTCCTGTGCAGGTTTTCGAGGGCTGAGTTTGATTCTTGACGGACAGATGAGGGCTGTGACAGTCTTCGAGTTCAATGTCTTCTTTAGCTTCACACTTCATCTCTGTCGATGCCACTAACGGTTGGGTTCAGTACAGAGAACCCAAGAAACCAAAAAAAAAAAAAAAACACAAAATGAGATTGGTTATAGTCTGTAAGAAGGTGGAGTGTGCAAGCATTGATTCTCAAATAATCATAGAATTGATTTTGCCCCTCGCTCTTTGAAGCTATTCTTTTGAATATTACTTGTGACTTTGTCACGAAAGGAATGTATTATATTTAACTTATGAGGGTGTTGACAAGATCACAGTTGCTTTGCCTTCATCTTTCTTCGATATGTCCTAGGTTTCGAAATGCCACAAGGAATTAGAAATGACCTTATTCTTAGTCCATCTATATCCCCGTCCCGTGCCGATTAGTTGATCCTGGAGATGACTGCGTAGCCCGCCATGAGTCCTCGAGCCGATTAGTTGATCCTGGAGATGACTGCGTAGCCCGCCATGAGTCCTCGACGCATTGTGCCTGTGTGCTTGGCTAGCCTCGCTTGGGTCTGCCAAAGCCCTGTGTGCTTGGCTAGCCTCGCTTGGGTCTGCCAAAGCCCCGCTCGGTCGTGATTAGGTCGACTAGCTTTACTCAAGATACAAAATAGTCTCCTAAATCGGGCAAATCACGTGCCGTGAAAATGCTATTGATATGAAACACCATCGAGGCGCAAAAGAGAACTTGTGTGACGAATTCATTCAAGTGTAGTTGTGATGATGTAGAGACCGGATGAGTGAATAATCCAAGTATGCAAAAATTTGTCCAAAGTCTACAACCAGTCTTCACATTTCCTCTGCACTATCTGTACATCCGCACGTGCGAGAAAAGAAAACACCTGTACGGCCCCACACGTGCCAACCCTCACCACCCCGATTCAGAAACTCGTCCTCCTCTGCAAGGAACGCCCCTCCTCAAAGTTCGACCAACTCCTGCTCCTCCTCACGCTCAATCCTACTTCCCCTCCATCGTCCCTGATCTCCAGACACGTGTCGCCGCTCGCCGCCGTCGATCTGACCTCTCGAGGCTCCGCGCGCTCCACTGCACTCGGCCCTTCTGCCCCATCGGCTTTCGCCCTCCCGGCCGCTTCCGTCAACCGGGCGTCCCTGCAGACGGGGCACGACGCGTGCGCGCACAGCCACCGGTCTATGCACTCCGCGTGGAACACGTGCGAGCACCACGGTATGGCCTTCACCACCTCCTCCTCCTCGAGGTCGTTGAGGCACACGGCGCAGTCCACCTGGTACTTCGCGCCCTCCCCGCCGTAGACGAACGCCGGCAGGGACCGGATGACGGCCGGGTCGAGGCCCTTGCTCGCCGCCGAGCACGACGGGCGTTCCCGGGCCGCCCGGGAGTAGTACGGAGGGCTTGGCCCCGCCGGGTCGCGGGGGAGACGGCGGCGGCGGCGGCGGCGGCGGGAGGCTGCGGCGGCTTCGGAGCCCTCGGCGAAGCGGCGGATGTAGAGGGAGAAGAAGGCCATGAAGAAGATGGCGGTGAGGAGGACAAGGACGGTGAGGCCGACGGAGGAGTGGAAGGGGGCGTGCGTTAGGGGCGGCCGAAGGGGTTTGATGGTGGATGCGGAGGGTGGGGCCGCGGCAGGGGTGGAGGGGGGTTGGAGGAGGCGTGGCGGGTCTTCTTCGGGTGGGAGGCGGAGGAGCTTGCGGGAGTGAGGTTTCATCTGGTGATGAAGGTGGAAAGGATTAGTGAGTTTTGAGTGAGGAAGGAGTGAGGAGATGGGAGGGAAGGTGAAAGAGCTTTCGAGAGAGAGAGTTAAGGTTGTAAGTGTTTGCTGAAGTTTCTATCATTTCTGCAGATACGAGAATTGTAGAAAGTTGAATTATTGGAAAGAGACAAGATAAACAGTACCACCCACGACCACCCACCGGGTGGCGCTGCTGGTTTGAGCACGCTTCTGCATACGGCAGGTTGCGTGTTCGAATCCCAGGGCGTCACTCAAAAGGGCGACTTAACCGGTGCACGATGTGTGGTGGCTAGCACGTGTCGCCCCGAGGATTATTCGGACTCCACCCGGTTGATCCCCCGGTTTGAGACCCGGTTCGTCGGTTGATCCCGCCGGGTTGAGACCCGGTTCGCCGTGAGCTCGGACACCTCGGTTATAAAAAAAAAAAAACAGTACCACCCACGCACGCATGGAGATGGACTCTCTTGTTAGGTCCCTAGTTCAAATCTCTCAACTTGCGCTTCGTGACTTAAGTGAGAATGGTGGCTGATGGTCGAGGTGCGTGCAAGCTGGTCTGGACACATCGATCATAAAAAAAAAAACAGTACCGCTACGCATCTGTAGGTTGCGGGATTGCAATAAGGAGGCCATGCTTAAACACATTTGGATCATTTTCACTGATAATGAATCTCTACAGTACAAATGGATTCATTTCACTTTCTTGAAGAACAAGAATTTCTGAATAGCCACGAAGTCGACTTTTTATTCGTGGGCTTAGAAGAAGATCCTTGATCTTCGTGCAGAGTTCAGCCAACTCTTTAGATGGCGGATTGGCAATGGTCGTGGTGTATCATTTTGGTTTGATTCGTGGCATTCTAGACCTTTCAACAAGATCTTCTCGAATAGGAACATTTACGAGTCGTGCATTTCTCGACAGGCTACGGTATCAGACTTCATAACCCCCCCACACTTTGATGGGATTTATTGCAACCGAATCAGAACGATTAAACAGAGAATCAAGAAAAATTGAACGACGCACAGTTTACCCAGGTTCACCCCAGAATAGAGCTACGTCCTGAAAAAAAGATTTCACTATGATATTCGGTTTACAGCCACTCAACTCGTTGCAATGATCAGCATAAACGAGCAAAATATATATGCCCTAAAACGGGCCCAAAACCTAAACCTAGCGAAACCTCTATTAAGCCCACAACATATGGGTTAACTTAAATAAAAGTCCAAACCCGTTGAGGTTTCGAGGGCCCTGCCCCCGAACCCCTGCCAACTCACAGGTGATCGGGGCAGCGGGACACCCGTGTCGGGAGTGTTGCCCTCGAACCCCCGCATCCTGCGCGCATGGGTCACATGTCGTCGGATAACACTTTGGTTTCCCTAAGCTCACGTGAGCGTACCCGGTGTGAGAAACAAGAGTCCTCGAAGTATTCGCCGGCTCCAACATTCTCCCACTTGGTGGATACTTCGCGCAAATGAGAGCCTTTCCGTTATCATTCTTCTTCAATCCAATCGCAGTAGAGCACCATTCAAACTTCGCACCTGTGACGGCTTTAGTAAGGAAGTCTGAACTATTTTTCACCCTGTCGACCTTTACAAGCCGAACCTCTTTCTTCTCCACTTTTTCTCGGATGAAATGATATTGTATATCAATGTGCTTTGTTCGTGAGTGAAATACCAGATTCTTAGCTAAATAAATAGCCCCTTGATTATCACATCTCACCTCTACGGCACCTTGCTCAAAACCAAGCTCCAAGCACAACCGCCGTAACCATACAGCCTCTTTTCCAGCATGAGTAAGAGCCATGTACTCAGCCTCCGTAGAAGAGAGCGCTACCACGCTTTGCCTTCTACTCATCCAACTCAATGCAGCCCCAAACAATGTGAAAACATACCCGCTAGTGGATCGTCTGCTATCAATATCTCCACCCCAATCAGCATCTACATGGCCTATGATATCAAGCATGTTTCCATTCCCTGTACCTTCAAAACATAAAGAAAAATTCGAAGTTCCACGAAGATACCTGAAAACTCTTTTGATCGCATTCCAGTGTTCTCTACTTGGGTTAGACATGTATCGGCTCAAGACTCCCACTACTTGGGCTATATCCGGATGCGTGCACACCATTGCATACATCAAGCTACCCAACTCGGGCCATCTCTTCAGCTTCTTAACTCGTTTTAGGACATTGTTCCGCAGATAGCTTGGTTCATAAAGGTATAGGGGTACCAACAGGCTTGCATTCTATCATATTGAATTTCTTCAATATTTCTTTGATGTGTTTCTCCTACCCTAGCCACAACTTCCGTTTCTCACGATCCATCCTAATCTGCATGCTCAAAATAAAATTTGCAGGCCCCAAGTCTTTCATTTCGAACTTCTTGGCCAACAAACTCTTCAAAGATCTCACCATCTTCACGCTATTCCCGATCAACAGCATATCATCCACATATATCGTTAGAATGACAAATTGATCGCCCGTCCTCTTCACATAAACACAATGGTCAGAATTTGAACGCACAAAATCAAGCTGGAGCATGTACGTGTCAAATTTCTGGTACCACATCCTCGGTGACTGCTTCAGCCCATATAAGGACTTTTTCAATTTGCACACCAGATTCTCCTTTCCCTTTACTTCAAAGCCTTTTGGTTGCCTCATATATATCTCCTCCTCCAAGTCCCCATGAAGGAAAGCCGTCTTTACATCCATCTGTTCCACCTCAAGATCATATGCAGCTGCTACGGACAGAACAAACCGTATCGAGGTCAATTTCGCCACGGGAGAGAAGATCTCTTCATAGTCAACTCCCTCGATCTGAGAATACCCCTTGGCTACAAGCCTAGCCTTGTACTTCTCTACAGTCCCATCCGGTTTCAGTTTTCGCTTGAACACCCATTTGCACCCAATTGCCTTTCTATCCTTAGGCAACTTACACAGGCTCCATGTCTTATTATGATCAAGCGACTGCATCTCATCTATCATTGCGAGCTCCCACTAATTCGCATCATCCATGGATCTCTCCTCTTTTACAGAACTAGGATCATTTCCGGTAATGCTCAAAGCATGAAACGTACTCAATGCACTAAGTGAGTATCGAAGTGGTACATTTCTTTCCCGCATCGATCTCCTAAGAGCAGGCATGCTATTTGTATCCGAGTATTCATCCGAATCTGCATCCTCGACTTCATTAACCAAGTCCCCTTGCTCCGATTCTGAATCAGACTCTACTGGGGTACCTTGTGGAATCATCTCCACCGTTTCATCTTTAGGACTTTCTTCAAGCACTACCACTTTCTCGGGCTCATCACCTTTCTGTGAGCCAATCTGAGATTGTGATTCACAAAAGACAACATCTCTGCTATATACAATGGTCTTTGATTCTAGATTCCACAGCTTATAGCCCTTGACCCCTTTCTTGTACTCGACAAATATGTTCTTTTCAGACTTATTGTCAAGCTTGCACCGTTTCTCCTTGGGTACATGAACATATGCGTCACACCCAAACACCCGAACATGTGACAGATTCGGCTTCTTCCCAAACGCTGCCTCATATGGTGTACGATCCTTCACTGATGAGGTCGGTGACCGATTCTTCAAATAACTGGCCATGGCTACAGCTTCTGCCCAAAATTCGTGCCCCAAACCTGCCCAACTCAGCATGCATCTTGCCCTTTCTATGAGTGACCGGTTTAATCTTTCAGCCACACCATTCTGTTGAGGGGTATATGGGGTCGTCTTCTGCCTTGCAATACCATTGTCCACACAGAAATGCTCGAACTTGTCTGAACAGAATTCACCTCCGTTATTTGTATGAAGTATCTTGATTTTCCTGCCCAATTGGTTAAATTCTCGAAATTTTTCGAATACATCTGATTTACTTTTAATAAAATAAATCCAACTATATCTCGAAAAATCATCTATAAATGATACTAGTACTTGGATCCTCCAATAGATGGAGCCGAAGTAGGCCCGAAGACATCGTTGTGAATCAGCTCAAGAATCTCTGTTGCTCTCGTACTGGTGTGTTGGAAGCTAACTCGGTTCTGTTTTCCATGAAGACAGTGTTCACAGAACCGGAAGCCGATAGAGCAATCTGGTACTCCTTCTACCATTTGACTCGAAGCTAAGGTAGACAGTCCCTTTTCACCGATATGCCCTAGCCTCTGATGCCACAACATGGACGTAACATATCCATATTCCTTGGTCTTTTCAGAGACGAAACCACTACCAACAGTCACCGTTTCCCCGAGCAGCTTATACAATGTCCCATAACGGACTCCTCGTGCAATCACAATGGAACCTCGAGTCATCTTGCATGAATTCTTATCACAGCTGAAAGTAACCCCTGAATCAGCCATCGTACCGACTGATAATAGGTTCTTGCTCATCAAGGGTATGTGCATCACGTCTGGAAGAGTTTTCACCGAGCCATTACTCATCCTCAGCTTCACCTTGCCACGCCCGACAATCTGAATTGCAGTATCATCTCTGAGCATGACATCTCCACCATTATATTTCTCATATTCACAAAACCAGTGTCTATGAGGCGTCATGTGGTATGAAGCACCAGTGTTAATCAACCAAATATCATTGTCTGACTGCGCCATACAAGCAGCAGCCAAATACATATCTTCTGCATCGACCTCATTCTTTCCCGAGGATGATTTAGCTTCTTTCTTAAAAACTGGTTTGTTTTTACAGTTCCGCTTCACATGGCCCCACTTTTCACATCTCCAGCACTGTACCCTCCTCTCCTTACTCTTCGATTGCCCATGAGATTTGGATCTGGACCCTCTCCGATTTAGAGTCTTCTCTGTTGGCCTACCCCTAGCAGTTAACGCCTCTTTATCGGAATTTCCTGACCCCTTTCTTCGTGTCTCCTCTGATAACAAGGCCGAACACACACTCTCATACGATAATTCCTTATCCCCACCATCGATCACCACAATTAGGTTATCCCATGAATCCGACAATGAGCAAAGTAGTGTTATCGCCTTGTCATCATCTTGAAACTTAACACCGATTGATACGAGTTGACTAATCAACGTGTTAAAGTTATATAAATGTGCAGAAAACGAGTCGCCCTCATGCATCCGAAGATTATACAGTCTTTTCCTAAAAAACAGCTTATTAACCAACGACTTACTTTGATAAAGCGACTCCAGTTTCTGCCATAAATCCCTGACTGTAGGTTCGCTCATCACGTTTGTCAGAATCAAATCTGTGAGACAAAGCTGGATCTAACCCTTTGCTTTCCGATCAATCCGATCCCAGTCTTCAATCTCCTTTGGATCCGCCTTTTTGGAGGATGAATCGTCATTCTTCCCTGGTTCCTTTATCACGATACCAGGTATCGCAGCATCAGGCCTTTCCGTTACGATTGTCGACCAAAGATCTCGATCACAAAGTAGATCCTCCATCTTCATCTTCCATAGATCGAACCGCGTCCCATCGAATATTTCGATCTCAATCCGTGACACTCCTGACATATCAGATAAACCCTAATTCCTCGAACACAAGGCTCTGATACCAATTGATGGGATTTATTGCAACCGAATCAGAACGATCAAACAGAGAATCAAGAAAAATTGAACGATGCACAGTTTACCCAAGTTCACCTCAGAATAGGGCTACATCCTGCAAAGAGATTTCACTATGATATTCGTTTTACAGCCACTCAACTCGTTACAATGATCAGCATAAACGAGCAAAATATATATGCCATAAAACGGGCCCAAAACCTAAACATAGCGAAACCTCTATTAAGCCCACAACATACGGGTTAACTTAAATAAAAGTCCAAACCCGTTGAGGTTTCGGGAGCGCTGCCCCCGAACCCCCGCCCGCTCACCGGCGAGCGGGGCAGCGGTTTGCAGACCGGGCAACGGAAGCCCCGCCCGCTGACCGAGCAGCGGGACACTCGTGTCGGGGGCGCTGTCCCCGAACCCCTGCATTCTGCGCGCATGGGTCACATGTCGTCGGATAACACTTTGGTTTCCCTAAGCTCACGTGAGCGTACCCGGTGTGAGAAACAATGGTCCCCGAAGTATTCGCCAACTCCAACACCCCCCCAATGTTTTGGAGTCAATTGTAGCTCGGCCGGAGCGTGCCAATGTGACCATCAAGTGAAGTTGATGCCAACCCATTTCTCCTTTACATATGCAAGCACCTTCCAATATGAGTTTGTTTTAGCATGCTCTGTTTGGCATGTTGTTCTGTATAGAGACATGGATTTAATGTTCCTTTTCTC
Source organism: Rhodomyrtus psidioides (assembly GCA_021437785.1). Lineage (NCBI taxonomy): Eukaryota > Viridiplantae > Streptophyta > Magnoliopsida > Myrtales > Myrtaceae > Rhodomyrtus > Rhodomyrtus psidioides. The sequence goes on along the minus strand of JAILYB010000024.1, from coordinate 3,634,914 downwards.
TTTGCATAATGCACCGACCCATTAACATATGTCCAATTCCTTTTTCCCTTTTGGTAAAATGTTAATTTAAATTAGTCTAAAGACTTTGATTATTTCAGGTGCTCTCCTTATCTCTTTAGTCTTCACAGGCCGAGATTGACTCCTTGGACACGCAATTTTTTTGCAAACATTTGCGACGAATGACATGCTCCTCTGTGTCATTCAGAAGAAGAGATGACAGCTTGGCCGGAGCCCCTCCCTTTGCTCTCTCAGGGTGAAGATTGCTTCACTTGGCTGGGCCATCCCTCCGAAGCCTTCTCCATTGCCTCGGCGTGGGACATTATTCACCCTAGGGGGCAGACCGTGCCTTGGCGATCCTTTATTTGGGATCATGCCCTTGCGCTTCGTCATGCCTTTCATTTATGACTGATCACGCGGAATAAACTGTCCACCAGGTACTCTTACTAACCTATGGCAGAATCGTGGATGCTACCTGTGCCTTCTGTTCTTGTAAACCAGACTCGATTGACCATCTCTTTTTTGGATGCCGTACCACTGGAAGTCTTGCTCTCTTTTGGGCAGCGAAATGTAATCTTGTGTGGCGCAATGGGTCATGGCGGGATAACTTGGAATGGGCCATGAAGCACGTTTCTGGTCGGAGTTTTCATCAGAGTATTGCCCGCTTTGCTTTTGGAGCTTTGTGCCACATTATTTGGAAGGAAATGAATAATATTCTTTTTTGGAATCAAACTTTGTTCTTGCCGGCAATCAAGAACATCTCATGGTTAGAGATAAGGCCCTCACGTTCAAACATGTTGAAGACACCTCACGGAATCGGAAGATGCAAGCTAGTTGGGGCATCGATCCGACTATTTTTGTGTGATCGGAGGTTTGTCCTAGGTGTTGTTTCTATTTTAGTTGTTTGGCCGCTTGTTTGGCCGTCTCCTTTTGTCGTTCAGGGGTTATATACCCTTCTATCGAACCCACGACACTATTGCACCCTTTGTGATATTGTCTAATGTCACCATGAGTGCAAGTTCTCCTTGTTGGTGTCGGGCTTCGCCTTTTATATAGTTGCGTTTTGGTTAAAGTCAATACAAATCTTACCTTTACAAAAAAAAAAAAAAACAGTACCGCCACGCTCTTTGAAGAGTGGCCGTACTATTGGAATTAGTTCGTTCAACTTACTATTGCCATCAAGATCTCGAGAGCTTGAGCTTGAGCTGTTTGTCAAGTTTGTCAACTTGACTTGACTGCTTTGCAAATCTAAACGACCTACTCGACCCATTTTCTCATAATCATTTAGTGTTGATTAAGTCGGTGACTTTCAAGTAAACTAACAATGACTTTCCGACGGTCATCTCCTTGTGTAATGACTCTGAATACTCCTTTTAAGGACTTGGCCTCAATGGAACAATAGAGTCGTTACAAATTGTATTAGAGCGGGATCCTTTGTGGTAGGTGTGTGCTTCACTAAATGTCAAGGCCGATACACCAATAGGAAGGAGGCGCAAATTTATCACCGAGCTTGAGTTTGTTTCAAACGCGAAGTATGCACGGATAGAGTCGAGTCAGAGTTTGAGATCGACAACATGGATCTCGTCCGACCTACGTTAAAAGGGTAATTTGAGCTATGAGGAGAATTCTTTTCATCTAAACTCAAGCTGGTCTGGCTTGATGAGAAGATGGCAAAGTTATTCTAGTTGGATCCTGTTGGAGTTCAACACCAAATATGTGGCATGTTGGCAGACCTTCCCATTCTTCCTTGGACGGTGGAGAACCAAAAGTTTGACTTGGAAGGTAGCCTTCCATTTGGTCATTGAAAGGTGGACGGTAGCACACCTTTCACATTTCACATTTGTAGCACACCTTCAAAGTTAGGCAAGTTAGGCAATATTTGTTTTACACTTGAAGGTCAACAAATTGATGCTTAGTTAGGCATGGAAACTCTCTATAAATAGAGATGTCTTGAAGGCATTTGAAATATGCCATAGTTGTATTTGTGTGGTGTTAGAACATAGAGAGCAAGAGAGTTAGAGAGTTGTGATTTTTGTATCTCAAGCTTAGGAAAGCTTGTATGTGTGTTTTGTTTGTGTAAAAGTCTTAGCAAGGCTATTTTGAATATCACTCTCATTTTACAAAAACTCTCTCGCCTTGAAACCACCAAACTTCCACAAAGAACCATCCGGGTTTCTACATTTGGTATCAGAGCCAAGGTGTCGAAGGATCGTGCCGGAACCTAGGCGGTCAAGAATCCAATCGCGGAGACCGAGAACCTAGAGTGGACGATCGAGGATCGTGAACCCGGAGATAGCTATGGCATCCACAAGTTCCGTTCAAATGCAACTTCCAAAGTTGAATGGGAGGAATTTCAACAACTGGTCCGTCCAGATGAAGGTTCTATTCAAATCACAGGATTTGTGGAACCTGGTGGAGAGTGGCTACACCGAAGTAACTAACGTTGAAGAATTCAATGCTTTGAAGAAGGAAGATAAGGATTCGTTGGTCGAGTCCCGAAAGAAAGATCAAAAAGCATTGTATGCGATCTTTCAAGCTGTGGAAGAAATGATATTTGAAAAAATATCGTGTGCGGAGACGGCAAAAGCGGCGTGGGATATTCTACAAAAATCCTACAAGGGCGATGATCGTGTGAAGCGAGTTCGGCTACAAACTCTTCGAGGTGATTTTGAATCTTTACACATGAACGACTCTGAATCTATCTCGTTGTATTTTGATCGTGTACAAACCATCGTTAACCAATTAAGGGTTAATGGTGAGGAACTCCAAGACATTCGTGTCGTAGAAAAAATTTTGAGGTCTTTGACCGAAAAATTTGACTACGTTGTCGCCGCAATCGAGGAAGGACAAGATGTGTCAACTCTCACGTTAGAGCGGTTATTGGGTTCATTATGCTCTCATGAGCAAAGAATGAATCAGAAGTCCGCTGGTTCCGTTCCCGAGCAAGCATTGCAAAGTCGGGTCGCTCAACCAAACCGAGGAGGCTATCAAGGCGGTCGAGGTCGTGGAGGAGCCCGAGGTAGAGGTGAGAATTCAAATTTCACCAGAAAATTTAGAACACCTGACAAATCAAAAGTCAAGTGTTTTAAGTGTAATAAATTCGGACATTACAAATTCGAATGTCAAGAAGAGACGACGGAATATGCACATACCGTCTGTAATGATGAAGATGTGGTACTTGCATGTACCATAGATTATGGTAGTTCCCTCTTTTGTAATAAAAGATGTTCCAATAGCCATAGAAGGAGCGATGTTGGTAAGTATGACAAACAGTGGAAAGGACATCGAAACTGACAGAGACGATCAGCAGCGAGAAGCTCTCAGCCAGGGGGAGCAGTGACAAGCTCTCAGTCAAGGGGAGCTCATCGAGATCATGATAAGAACAACAGGAAGCGTAGCAAACAGTGTTACATATGTAGCAAAGTAGGTCACTTTGCTAGAGTCTGTTGGTTCAAACAGGTAAAAGAAAAAGACACGCCTTTTACCAAGAAAGAGCATGGTGGCAAAGAAGAATGGAGTCTTCAAGCAACTGTTGCAACAGAGGTTCAAGAAGAGCTCGCAGCCACCAGAATCATTGAGGCAGATAATGTGATAGCCACTATAAGGAAATGTTGCCATGCATGCCCTAAGATGTCTCCGAAGAAAAGCAAGTCGGGGGAAAACTCAAAGAAGCAAGTTGAAACTTCAACAAGCAGAAGTGAGAAGGAGCTGCTGGGGATGTTGAAAGCAAGGGATGAAATGCTGAAGCAAAAGAACGAGGAGCTCAAGATCAAGGAAAGAGAGCACGAGAAGCTCCGACATGCGCTCAAGAAATTGCAAAAGTTTAAGAAGTATTACCCAGAGAAAAAGATCCCAAGGCCCAAGGATCATTGGAAGTGGGTAGAGAAAAAGTCCTACAAAAGAAAGGATCGAGATGCCTCTACCGAAGTGCTTCAGATGGAGTTGAATAAATTGAATGGTGAAATGAAAACCGTCAATGAAAGGTTTGATGAGATGAGTTGCAATCTCAAAACTCTCAAGACTACGGAGACTGCAAAGAAAGGAAAAGTGATTGACGCGCAAGTTCGAATGGCGTTGACAAAGTCCAAGCTTCGCAAAGCTCAGTCAGAAATTGCAGTTGTAGAACCAACCGAGGAAGATGAATATCAGATGTTATAGGGTGAAGAATATTAGGTGTTGAGGGGGAGTGTTGGAGTTCAACACCAAATATGTGGCATGTTGGCAGACCTTCCCATTCTTCCTTGGACGGTGGAGAACCAAAAGTTTGACTTGGAAGGTAGCCTTCCATTTGGTCATTGAAAGGTGGACGGTAGCACACCTTTCACATTTCACATTTGTAGCACACCTTCAAAGTTAGGCAAGTTAGGCAATATTTGTTTTACACTTGAAGGTCAACAAATTGATGCTTAGTTAGGCATGGAAACTCTCTATAAATAGAGATGTCTTGAAGGCATTTGAAATATGCCATAGTTGTATTTGTGTGGTGTTAGAACATAGAGAGCAAGAGAGTTAGAGAGTTGTGATTTTTGTATCTCAAGCTTAGGAAAGCTTGTATGTGTGTTTTGTTTGTGTAAAAGCCTTAGCAAGGCTATTTTGAATATCACTCTCATTTTACAAAAACTCTCTCGCCTTGAAACCACCAAACTTCCACAAAGAACCATCCGGGTTTCTACAGATCCATCTAGCAAAACGTGAATCCGTCCACAAAAACCTACTTTCGAAAGACTCTTGAGTCTTGACACTTTGACAAAAAAAAGGACTCTTAACACTAGCGGTAGAGTAGAGTTTCTGAAGCATGTGGGTGGGCGTTGCTGAGAGAGACTCGTCGGCATTGGACCCCATCGGCGGTCCGTCAGCTCTCGAAGGTCGCGCCAAACCCTCCCTCCGTCTGAACCAGGTTGTCTCGGTTCCAGAAACCTTCATGCCATGTCCCACCCACGCCCAGGTATCTGGTTGAAGGAGGAGGATAGCTATCAATTCAACATCCTTGGATTTTTCAGAAATGCTTTCTTTATGTTTTCCCCGAGAAAAAGTGCTACGTCAATCATGGAAAAGGAGAAAACACCGAATTGCAAGAATATCCGAGGCTTTTTAAGGATGCGCATTACAACCATTTTCCTTCCTCACTCTATTTTTGATCAGAAGTAAGGTTTTTTTTTTTTGAACGAATTTCTGAGAAGAGATAGGCATTTGACAATGACAGAAAATTTTCTATTCCTAAAACATAAATTCATTTAATAACAACATAAACTTTATACAATTGGTCGATTGAGGATCGAAGAGTGGCGGGGCGGGCGACCGACAATTGGGGATCGGAGAATCGGCGAACAACGACCCACAGTCAGAGAAAGACGAACGGTGATTGGCGGCCGATGGTAGGAATCAAGAGAGGTGATTGACGGTGGACAACGACCATCAGATGGCAATTGGCAGCCGAAGACCGGAGATCGGTGGTGGTGGTTGTGGCCGGTGGTTGGCGAATAGTGATTGACGGCAGGGATGCAAGAGAGAGGAAGGCCGCACTTGAGAGAGAGGGTGTGAGCAATGAGAATCATTCTTATTTTTGTTTCTGTTCTAAATCTATTTCTAAGCCCAAAATTTATTTTGGAAATAAAAAAAATGAAATTGCATTATCAAATTGATTTCTGTTTCAAACCTATTTCGCATAACCAAAAAATAAAAAAATAAATAAGAACAGGGAACTAGAACTAATATGTATTGTATTATCTAATCTTAAATCTTTTGCATTGTATATCAATCAATTTATTTGACCAATTTGGAAATCGCTGGTGTGGACTGTTGGCGCTGACGTGGCACATTGTTGACAATTTTCTTTTAAAGAATTGGATTTCTTATTACTTTTTATATCTTTTTTCCCTTTCATTTTGACTGGAAAGCTCTAGGCGAGGGGGGCGGTTGGCGGGGGCTTGCTGGATTCGCCTAGTGGTTGGCGCGGAAAAAAAGAAAGAAAGAAAGGAAGGAAAGAACAGAAGAACAAAAAAAGTAAAAACAAAAAAATATAAAAAATTATTAATATATTATTAAGAAATGTCTATGCCAGCGTTGACATCCATGCCAGCGATTTATGATAAAATTTGATTGGATGGACTGAATTCGCAAAAATACAAACAAGTTTATGATTAAATTAGTTCAATTGAAAGGTTTAAGACTGCATTTGTATTAGGGGTTAGCAAAAAAATCAGGATTCACCCGAACCAGGCCGGACCGTATCTAACCAGTTGGTTTTAGGTGGTTCTCACCAGATACCGATCCAGTTTTTGATTTCAATTGGCTGGAATTGACGGGTACCAGTTCGGTTCCTGGTTCCAAGGGGGAACCACCCATCCGAACCAACCGAACCAGTCTTATTTGTACAGTAGATTTTTTTTTTTTATTCAAGCTATTTGTCTCAAATAGTAAATAAAAAAGTTGCTTCCGATTCCACCAGTACAGAGATGGAGACCAAGAATCGGATTCACGAGTCCATACTAGATTCTTGTGATGAAGTTGTTGAGCTTGTTCTTAGTTTCTGGGATTGCATGAGTTGAGCTTAAACAACTTGAAAAGATTTTTGGAAGGTTTTCATCTTTCTTTTTACCCCCTCTTTTGATGTTTTTGCACGTTATTCTCCAGCTTGATGAAGTGTGATGCATTTCAGTACCCTTTTGCTTTATCAATCATCTGATGTTCATGTTGGGTGGTCTTGGGCCTCTCTAAACCCAAAAGCTAGTTCAATGGTTGAGGCTTTTCCTCACACTTATAAACCGACCACCAGCCCCTTCCACAACCGATGTGAGACATCTCCAACAATCTCCTCCTCACAAATCGGGCCATGAGTCGGAGGCAGCGACAACCCATATCTCTTCCGTGTGACTGTTGGGTCCAGACTAGTTGGTAACCTGGGCTCTGATACCAGTATTGGGTGTCGCCTCTCTTAACTCAAAAGCTAGCTCAAAGGTTGAGACTTTCTCTTATACTTATAAACCAACCACTAGCCCCTTCCACAATCGATGTGGGGCAATCCCAACAGTTCATTGAAGTAAATGTTAGTTTTTTAATGAACTTGTCTAAGAAATTAGCAAGTGCACCAATGCTCATATCTGTCTCTTTATCTCATGGGAAATTGGGAATGAGTTCATTGGTTCACTCGCGTACAAGCTTTTTTAATTAATGTTATTGCTTGATAAGACTGTTACGACCCTCTCGAGGCTGCCTCTGCTCTCGATGACTAATGGGCAGTCCAAGTCTGGTCGGACGCGGGCCTCTCCCAAGGTCCATTACCCAAATCGTAACGGAGGTATACGTAGTCGACCTTCAGTGTGATTTAGTGACGTGTGACACGTGTACATGCCAAGGAGTCGCCACCAATCGTTTCGTGGAGGGTACGATTGGAAACCCTATCGAATAGTTGGGAGTTTCTATTCGATTTTGCGAGAACTAGAGAAATGAGATCGGAGACTTAGTTACACCAACTGTCAGAGTTGACACCTTTTCGATACCTAAGTTGAATGAATTATCTAATCCTAAGATTTCATGCAGATGAGTGAGGTGCGAACCCTTAATCTAGGAGTTCATGTAGATAGGAGTGACTACCCTAGCACTCACAATCAATAAAAGAAGATGCGCAAATCAAGGATCCAAGGCATGCAGATAAATTACATGAATGCAACATGGCATCCCTAGTAAGACCCTATTGGCTTAGAGAAGTGTCAATCAAGGCTTAGGAATGATTTAGACGTGATTTGCCCATGAGGGGCATAATCGTAATTTTGAAGAAATCCGAGACAATTTGCCATAGAAGGGAAAAATTATCATTTCAGAAGAAATATGGAGTAAAAAAGGGTTGGAAATAGAATTGATCATCAAATCGATCTATTTTCTATTTTTTTGGCAATTTTTAGAATTTTCTGAAATTTCGGAAATGATTTACATTTCGAGGGGTAAAATCGTCATTTTAGAAGATAATGAGAAGTGAAAATCTCAAAAAGAAGGATTGGTTAATCGCAAGACCCAAATCCTAATTTTGAGCAATTTTCACAACTCATTGGAATAGTAAAGACGATTTACCTTTGAGGGACAAAATCGTCATTTCAGAAAAAAAATGAGATTCGAAAATCCAAGCAGAAGAATTGGCCAACTAACTGACCCTAATCCTTATCTTGACGTTTTCGACCTATCTCATATACAAAGCGGAGTCGAATTACCCCTAAAGGGCAGAATCGTCATTTTTCGGAAGAACGGATAAGAAATCCCAAAAATAGGATTGATTCCTCAATTTTTGTGAATTTCTAGAGTGTCGAGGAATTTTCTTCAATTTTTCCTAATTTTATGGAATTTTCTAACATTTTTTGATTTTTTGATTTTTTTTTTAAAATGATTCGGACCGGGTCGACCCGATCCACGTGGATCGGAACCTGAACCCGCGTGAACCGCCCCACCAAAACGACGCCGTTCCGCGCTTGTTATTTTTCTATTATTTGGACTTAATCCGACGGCTCCTATTAACCACGTGGCTATTCCACGGCCATTGAATCGGTTAACCAAAATCTACAGCTCAGATCAAAAGTCAACTAAACCTCGTCCATCAGCTCTGATTACTTGAACTTACGGTCACGATTAAATGCCTAGATTCGATCTGGATCGTTCATTTATACTAACCTAAACGACGTCGCCTACCTATTTAACCAAACGACGTCGTTTCTGTATTTATTTTTATTTTCCAATTATAAACCAATATCCTAATTACTAATCGGATGGCTACTAAAATTAGACGTGATTTATCTAAGCCGTCCAATTAGCCTATTCGAATAACAGATTCTAACGGCCATGCTGACTGGACGAACACGTGAACCAATGACGCGCTGACACCTGGGACACTGACTCTTTGATCGGCCACATTAGCTTCGTCTTCAACCTCTCGACCTCGATGGAATAGACGGTGGAGAATTCTCCGGCGCCGATCGACGACTAAACCTATGTCGAATGACACGAAACCAGTGCCGTTCAACTCGTATTGACCCCTAGTTTAACATATCTGAGGATCGAAACATTTCATCCACCGAATCGCATGCAACATACAAAATGCCGAGTACGGCCATGAGGGTTCAATCAAGCAAATTACGCAAAATCAGGACAATTCATTCACAAAGTAACACAAGGGGAGGTTCAGAACACTTACCTCGAGCTCCGATTGAGCTCACACGACGTATATTTAGCTAGATGACGTTGAACAATGTTTGACAATGGAGGTTGAGTTTGGAGACTCAATTCGAAGTATTCAGACACAATCAATGCAAAATGAAGATGTGATAATGGTCAGTGATGCTCGAGGAGTAAAACACCTAATCAAATTCGAAGAAATAGGATCGGAATCGAGTTCCGCTCTTAAAGCACAGTGAGGAAGCTCAGAGACTAAACTCACCTATTTCGGAATGATAGGCGACTTGGCAGGTGGCGATCGACTCATGCTACTTCAGGTGACCTTTGTTGGCTTCGGTTTAGCCGGAGACGGCCAAACCAGTGCCTTGGATTTGAGCTCGAATTCTCGATGGCGGGGGCCCGGGAATGAGTTCTCTCTCTCTAAATTCTCTTGCTCTCTCCAAACAAAATGGACCCAAAAACTCTTCTCTCAAAATCGTCCAAGACTCTATATCCCCTCTGGAAATTTTGGCGCCGAACGGGGGACATCATTTTAGCCTTCTCACGTGATCTCACGTACTCTTTGGTCGCCGAACGGTGACGGAATCAGTTGGGCTTCTGTCTGGCTTCGTTTGGTCCTCCGGCAAGTCATATCTCGCGCGGATTTGGCATTGACTGGCCGATTACTCTCTCCTCTGGCGACGCGGATGATGCCGTCGGTGTCAATCGACAGGGAAGGGCGAGAGCAACAATACGCCCACGATTGCTTGTCCAATTGTTCGCGAATTGCCCTTCAATTTGATGATCAAAATTGGCATGGGAACTGTTCATTCGCGCGGGGGCTCGCGGAAGAAGACGACACTGTTCCCGACCGGTTCGACCGGTCTGACCTGTTAGAACCGGTTCTGACTTGCAATTTTCAAAATTAATCAAAATTGATGGGGAATTTTCGAAATTAAATCTCAAAATTGCACTTAGGGGCATGAATATTATCTACAAATGTGGTTTTGCCCAAAAGTTCATGTCAATTTCTATGAAACCCCAAATTTATTTTTAATTGCAATTCAAAAAATTATGAAATTGAAGGCCCAAATGGTCAAATTGGAACAAATTACCCATGCCGATCGATTCAGGATGGTAAAAAGCGTTGGGTAGTAGTCTCAATTTGTAATGGTGGTCCATAAATTAAAAGTAACTTCAATTAAACCCAAATTCAAGGACTAAATTACAATTAAGTAAGCAATTTTGCCCAATTCATGTAATTAAATAATTTGTGCAAAAAATTGGACTAAATTGCAATGAGGGACAATTAGATTGAAAGACAAGACTCTTAAAATGCCAAAATTGTGAATAAAAAGACTCAATTGACATTTTTTTTTACCAAATTCAACTATGTGCGTAACAAAGGAACACATAAAATTGAATTTGAATTTTGACTTTTCATAAGGTTAAAAAGACAAGGAGCTTAAAATAAAAATATTGATTACTTTTTCATATTTGTTTGACCTCAAACGCTATTTTCTTGATTTTCCTTTTTTTTGCCCATTTTCAAAAATATTAAAAAATGCGAAAAATATGAAAAATTGTTTTTTGGTCAAAAATGGTTCCTTAGGCTTGGCCAAGGCTACCAAAGTTTATTTTGGGATTTTTCAACTTTTATGAAAATTTTTTATGTTTTTTTTTTCCAAAATAAGGCTGAAAAAGACTTGGTCAAAAATCAGGTGTCAACAAAGACCAGTTCCATGGACCTACCCGAGAACCAGACTAGACCGGTGGTTCGCTCCTCGGGTAGGTTTGTAGAGCGACCGGGTGGTTCACAGTTTCTATTTTTCGGAACTGATCCCTGATGGGGGTTCTCGGTTCTAGGATGGGAAACACCCACCCTGAATCAGGTCACCCCTAATTTATATAAATGCAATTGATCTAAATTTTTTTTGGTACTTTCCCATTGTATTGTATTGGGTAACTACCGAATAGGTGTATAATTGAGCCAAGTCAAGTTGAGTCCATACTGTCACGCCCCAATCCTCGGGTATGCAACGACCCTACCAAACGCCTCAGGTCAACAATGATGACGTCCCAAACTTGTCATGGACCCACTATTTTTATTTTTTATTAAGCCTATGCAGAACGTGCTACTTCCCGGACAATACTTTAAACATCATGGATAGAATAGTAGGCTATCAAATCACAAATCATCAAAAGACTATTTTTATTTATATATATTTGTTAACCATTGGGAAGCTACAATATCTACAACCCCACTCTTCAGGGCTGCTTCCTCTCTTGGGACATGGTTGGGGTTAACGCTAGTCCAAATTACTCAAAAAGGGATCCACATCTACGCCCTCTACAGAGTTACTCAACCAAACTGGTCTGCTTTCTATTGCTACGGGCTTGAAAAGTGGTTAATAACAATGGGTGAGATATAAAATCTTCGTGACTCAATACCCTAAGTCCGAGTAGGATGCTGATTAGCTCAAGGCGGCCTAAACATGCAGGACAATGTTGATAATAGATCAATAGAGTGCGACTCTTGCAACGCCCTTGCTACCACATGAGCAGGCATTTGACTCAACTAGTCAATCGTCAACCACATGCACACTTACCCCACCTTGGTACACCATTGCAGAATACTCAACATGGAATACAAACCACACACAAACCAAGGTATACAACCAGAACACCCATCATAATCTCTCATGCATAATGCATCATGTGTTCCGATTAATAACGACCACTCAGCCTCAACATACTAGATAGTTGGTGCTTTTTCGACATGGCCGGGCTTTGTCACATCCCTCCGGCGACGGCAACCAATAAGTCATGTGATTCCAAGCTCCCGCTGGCATGAACATATCATGTTTTTCTGTAAGGAACTTTGGTCCGCAACTTGCCGCGACCGGCATCCGACTAGCTGTGTGATTTTGAACTCCCGTCGGCACGGACTGTCGTGCAGTCAATAAACCGTGTGATTTCAAACTCTCGCCGGCACGAACTTATCAGGCAACTGATACGTCGTGTGATTTCGAACTCCCACTGGCACAGACATATCATGTAACTAATATGCCATATGATTCCGAACTCCCGCTAGCATGGACATACCGAGCTCAACCCAAAGTACCCTTGGGTGTCGGCTTCGTCCCCAAGTACCCTCGAGTGACGGTAACTATCATGTGACCGCACAAACACGCAAAACAACCAAGCCAGTTTATATCTTTGCATTTAGTCCAATGCACACATGGTCGTGCTCAAAACTCGGCTCAATGCCATTTTTCGTGCTTGAAATGCATTGGGATAATCGAACATAATAACATGAACATACTTTATCCACCAGACTTTGCATTTCAAAAAGGATGATTAATCCTCATATGCATATATATAATCAATTAAGGCACATAGCAATCACCAAATAATCACCCAATAATAATTAATTAAAAAATAACAAATTATTCTGACAGGAGTTAATTTGCACAACTGTAATTAATTAATTAATTCAATTATAATTAATTAACCCCATCTCAATTAATTAACTCAACTTTTTTTGAATTAACTCACCTTAATTAATTAACCTGACTCCGGTTAATCAGCACATCAATAATCAGTCAACTTGACCTCAGTTAAATAGTTAATTAAAGTAACTATAATTAAATAATCTAACCATGGTTGGTCATAAAGTAACTACAGTTAACTAAAAGTAACTACAATAAACTAAAAGTAACTACTGTTAATGAAAAGCAGTTATAGTTAACTAAAAACAACTACAATTGCTTTAACTAATCAGGGTTGACTAAACTAATCACGGTCACTTAACTTAACCCGACCATAGTTAGCTAATCTAACCCATAATTAATATAATCTAATCGGCATTAGCATAATCTAATCTATCCCTAAACGTAATTAATAGCCTAATCAGAGATTACAAACTTACCTCACAAACTAACGGCTGACGACGTCGAATAATTGGCGGCAACTCGGGAGCGACAATGGTGGCATTTGGTGGTGAAGCATAGGGGGTGGTGTACGATCTCGGCTTGCGAGTCTGTCGGCTAAATGGACTTGGCGGAGGTGGCTTGACGTTCAGCGGAGGCACTAGGGTCCACGAGATAGGCAATGGCCGGGGTGCTTACTAAGCTGTAAACGACTAAGGTGGTCTGCGAGTCTCAACTGGGCGGTAGATGAAGCAAATGGTGGAGGGGTTGGACGACTAGGGTCTCGGGTCCACAGAGGTCCTCCAGTGGCTCTCGGCGAGGCGGTGGTTCTGCGATGCGGCGGGTGGCAGTCATGTCGGGAAGGACGAGTGGACCTCGCAGGCATGGGTCCTCTAAGCTTGTAGGTCGCAAAGGCCCTCGGCTGTGAGCGACTCGACATGGCTGCAGGGTGGCGGTGGCGGCAACAGGTGGAAGGCGTGGCGCGACTCAGCTGGCGGGCTCAGCGGTGGCTAGCGGTGACGCGATAGAGGGATGGCGGTCGGTGGAGCGAGCAAGGAGGGAGTGCCGGCGATGGCACAAAAATGAAAGAGAGCGGGGAGGGGCTTGTCGTTGGGTTGGGTTGGAGAGAGAGAGAGAGAGAGAGAGAGAGAGAGAGAGAGAGAGAGAGAGAGAGAGAGAGAGAGAGAGAGAGAGAGGTGACAAGAGGGCCCAGGGTCAAATTGCACTATTTGGTATTTCGTCCTATGCACATAATATCTAAGGGCCAAATGGTAATTTGGCTCACGAGGTTAAATTAGTCTACTGGTACTAAAAATGACGACATTTTGGTATTTTCACATTTAAGGTTCAGTCAAGCTAGACTCGGGCGCGAAGGGTCATGATACTGCGACGCGACGGCTCGACTACTCGAGCTTGGCTTTCTCTGACCGACGTCTCAGGATAATCCAATATCCATTTAAAGCGAGTAAATTAATATCCAAATAATGTCCCTTAATCCTAAAAAAATTCAATATTATTTACCAGACTGGAATTCGTGGTTAAATTCCATCGAATTCAGTTATCTTACAAACATAGAAATTTCGGGACGTCACAAAGACAATGCCAAACTCAAGCTCGACTCAGATTGTGCATGCAACGTTTTAAAGTGGACCTGAATTGCATCAAGTCTTCGTGCTCGAGCTCGAGTTTAATAAATTCGACTGTTATGTAAGTTTAAGAACTTCATATCCGTTTTGGTAGCTAATAATATTTTTTAACAAATAATACAAATGGTTCCTAAATTTTGTTTCAATAAGTAATGTGATCCCCCAACTTTTAATTTGACGGATATGATCACTGAATTTTAGCCCAATGTGTAATGTGATCCCTGAAATTTCAATTTGTTCAATGAAAGGTTCAATATTGTCCCTGAACTTGAATTAATGATAAGACTTCATTGAACATATTTCTATACTTTAGGGACTAAAGTTCAATTACCATATTGATCAAATTAAAAATTCAGAGATCACATTGCACATTGAATCAAAGTTGAGGGGCCATTTGTATCATTATCTTATAATTTTTCTTAAAAAAAGGGGCACTCGATGAAGTTGATTAGACTTATGAGCTTGTCAAGACGAGCACTTAGGTTGCGTTTGATCGTCCGAATTTCTAGTCAAGATTGAACTGGATAGGATAGTATACGAAATCCAAGGATTTTGTCATATTCTATCTATTGTTTGGTGAACTACTTATTTAAGGATTTTGTCATATTCTATCTACTGTTTGGTGAACTACTTATTTAAAGTCGAATAAATAGTGGTAAGGCACAGATAAGATCGACTCTATTTTGCTAAAATATCAAGGTACTTTAGGAATTATTCAATGATAAGTAAGTTATTCTTGACTAGAGGTTTGTGTCATGTGAATTCGTGCACAACATCAATAGAGCAGACCCCGTGGAACCGAGGTTCTTGATTTGAAGCGAAATCCTTTGAGAATGACTCGATAGCCTTGCTCATTGTCTCGTCAAATGAGTAAACAAGTGCCGCACAATCTAATTATTCGGCCACTTTTCTCAAGTTGAAGATACGCTCATGCAGGTCGTTCAAGAGAGCCCTTTGAAAGTTGATGATCAAACTTGAGTTCTTCATAACAAGTCGAGACCCCTTTCGAATGTTGAAAAGGTTCAAGCGGTTAAAGAACGAGGAGAGCGATCTCTTATTACACCAAACACTTGAATAAAGAACAAGATCATGGAGATAGCCAACTTTGCGGCCTAAGACCCCAATATGACGTCCTCGGAGAGGCGGTCACACTTGACGGTTACCATCGCCGAAGATGCAGCCCCCTAGAGAGGGATCCTAATGCGGAGGAGAAGCGGTGGTTGTAGGAAAAACTTTATTCTCCTCGTACCTGTTCTATTGAGATATCCTATCCTGGTATTTCTCACATTCTTTCTTGGGATTTTTTTTTTATTCTGGCTATATCCCCTTTCATCATGTCCGAACAACTGCCAAAACACAGGATAGAAAAATATATCCTATCCTGACCAAATGCGGGTTTTGAAGTCAACTTAACGACAAACTCGACTTTGACTAAGTCTACTTTTTTCCATTTTTGGTTCATTATGTTATGTTACATTTGATTTTAAGACTGAACGTGAAGAGTCCCTGTCTTAGTCTCTTACATTCTAGTCATAAAAGATGTCCAGGCAACAAAATATTCTACCTTAGATGGAATTTTCTGAGTCAAGCTGATCCCAATATTTGATGAGCTTTGATTTAAAAAAAAATGAAATCAGATTGCCGGTAAAATATAAAAAATAATATTATCAATTTGATAAAAGGAAAGGAGTCAATTATACACGAACTAAAGAAAAAAAAAAGATTCGACGGTATTTGGTATAACTAACATTTCATTAGTTGTCATGTAAGATGAAAGGAGCTCGTCACTTGCATTCAAATGGCTACAGTGTTGCTTGCCTAGCCGCTAAAGCCCCTCGCACGTTGAGGACTGTGGT
This sequence comes from Rhodomyrtus psidioides, assembly GCA_021437785.1. Taxonomy (NCBI): domain Eukaryota; kingdom Viridiplantae; phylum Streptophyta; class Magnoliopsida; order Myrtales; family Myrtaceae; genus Rhodomyrtus; species Rhodomyrtus psidioides. Next base: position 3,618,846 of record JAILYB010000024.1, on the reverse strand, counting down.
GATAAACGAGGTAGACCCCTAACCAAGTCTTCTTGCTTTAACTTTGCTATGCTGTTGATGTTAAGATGTCCCAAACAAATCTTTAATACCATAATTAGGCTCCGTACCTGTTTTGCCTCGGCCTCCATAGACTTTCCCTCGAATGGTCCTTTGACCTTCGTTTGATTCCGCATAAATCTCATGAGACCCGTCCGTTATTACTTCGAAAAAAGCCCTGCCCTTTTCCTTTGCTACTGAGAGAGTAAGCAACTTCTATTACCGGCAGACCTTGTGTCGAAAAAAGTACACTTGGTTTACACATGACATGATTCCGCATGAATTGATCATGTCATGTGTAACGTCCATCAGGATGGTTTGTTAATGTTTGTTGATTTAGACTCCTTCCCCATCCCGACTACGAATAAGATCGAGAGGAGCCTAAAAGCCCCCAAACCAAAAACGAAAACGGGAAGCCTTTCTGATCATACAAAGTGCATCTCTTACGATAAGTTGAGGGATATATGAACTAACAGCCATCTCTGTCCTACATTTCAGCTATATCTTCAGCAAAACTTGTTATTGTTTCCACCAAGGATAAACTTCTTTGATTCACAATCACCCTTGGTTTTCGAGTGAGATTGCGCCCTACATTCACCTAATTACGGGTGGATAATCAAAAGTCAAAACTAATATTGAATAAAACTCTGAGCTGCAGGGAACTGATCTTTTTTTAACAAAAATAGATTTTTAAATTAGGATTAAATGATGTTAACTCTCCTATAATAATATGGAAATTGCTTTCTCAGAACACTTTATTTCTAACCGTAAATCCACACACCATCACTGCATGTTTTGCATAAAATACTCATTAATTAGAATATCGTGCCGCTTCCTAATAATATCCAAGATGAATTTACTAAATGAACTACTAAACTCTTTGAATTAAAATGGGACTTAATGCTTGAAACCCCACTCGAACACCTAACATCAGACATTTTTAAGCTTAAAAGGGGATAAGTACACTAGAAGTGCCATAACTTTTATACGGCGTTCACTTGAATGTTATAACTTTCAAAACGTTTACTTGAGTGCCACATCGGAACAAAAACGTTCAGGTGAGTGCCAATTTCGGCTAAAATTGTTCAACTGAGTGCTATTTTTGCCGAAAAAGCTGACGTGGATTTTTAACTATTATTTTATTGATTTTCTGAGTGCGATTTTCCTTACATTTTTTTAATAGTTTCTAAATTTTTTAATTTTTTATTCAAATAAAAATAATGAAAATTAATAATTTTTTTTTTAAAAGAGAGAAACCTAAGGATTTTTCGGTGGTGGCTGACGAGGGTCACCGTTGACCACCACTGGCTGGCCAGGGCCCCCGCTGACGGCCATCGCGGCCTCGAACGCCGCGAGGGAGGGCTCAATGCCCTCGCCAGGCTGACCCTGGCCCCTAGGCCGGCCGATCACTCCGCCGGCCACCATCGAGAATTCAAAGGCAAGGGCCTCAAGCCCTCCCCAGCGGCTTTCGAGGTCGCGACGGCCGTCGCGACCTTGCTGACCCTGGCCCTTGGGTCGATCGGTGGTGGCCAACGGAGACCCTCGCCGGCCACCATTGAGAATTCAAAGGCTTGGCGTCTTTTTTTTTTCAATTAATTAAACAAATCAAAAAAATAAAATATGCAAAAAAATAAAATAAAAATTAATGAAAAATTCCATGTGTACATTAAATATTCAAGAAATTCGGTTCACTGACACCACGTTAGTTTTTTTGACAGCCACGTCATTGTTGGCACTCAAGCGAACGATTTTTTTAAAAGTTATGACACTTAAGTGAATATTTTGAAAATTATGGTACTCAAGTGGCGAACGATTTTTTAAAAGTTATGACACTTAAGTGAATATTTTGAAAATTATGGTACGAACGTTGTCACTTCTAGTGTACTTATCCCCTTAAAAAGCGAACACCACAAATTTCAAGAGAGCCATTTACACCACATAAACAAGCCCCAACACCCTGAGAAATCTATTACACAGGCAAAAGAAAAAAAATAAGTTAAGGGGCCCACGCACAAAAAATAAAAACACAGAAATCATGAACATAAAATACAAAATCACCATCACCCAAAAGTAAAAAAGAAAACGAAAAAGAAAAAGAAAAAGAAAAAAGACTTAGTCAAATGACCACAGAGCCTTTGATAAAAAAAAAAAAATATGACCACAGAGCCAGTACTAGATGAAAACATCCTTAGGGCTTGGACTTGGCACCACCACCACCACCACCGTTGTGGTCCATGTAATTCATCACCGCCTTAGCCCCCTCCGCTATGGCGTGCCGCCCGAGCTCGCCAGGCAGGACCAGCCGGACCGCATCCTGCACGTCCCGCGACGATAGAGTCTTGATCCCCGCGTAGTTCGACAGCTTCGCCGCCTCGTCGGCCAGCCTCTCAAACATGTCGTTCATGTACGCATTGATCACTTCCATCGCCGCCGACGATATCCCAAGCCTCGGATGCACCTGCTTAAGCACCCGGAACACGTACCTCTTGTATTGCTCTGTCCCGCCTCCTCCCTCAACCCTCCGCCTCCTCCTCCGCCGCCGCCGCCCTCCTCTTGCCTTCTCGTCCCCTTCTCTGGCTCTCTTTGGCTTGTTCTCTGCCTTGGCATCTTTCTCCTGGGATCTCTCTTCCTCTGTTTTCTCCGCGGGTCTCTCTCTCTCTGTCCCCTGCGCTTTCTCTCTCTCTCCATCGAGAGCCGGCTCTTCTGCGAGAGCCTCGGTTTCCCTCTCTGCCTCGGCTCTCGGGGTGTCCTTGGGGCTCTGAGTCTCGTCGTCCTCTTCTGCCACTCCGCGCTCCTCCTCCTCCTCGGCTTCTTGCGTTGTTTTTTGATCTCGGTTCTTGTCTTTTGCCTCCGTCTCCGGTTGTCTCGGCGTTCGCGGTGCTTCAGTGGCGGTGGCGGTTTCTTGCCGTGGTAGCTGCTCGATGGGGATCTCGACCATCGCTTGGTCGGCTCCTCCCGGCAATTCGCCTTCCACCGTTACGGTGGTCTTCACGACCTCGCTCTCTGATTCTTCTTGCAGCATGTCGACCCCATTTTCGGATTCGGCACTTAGTTTCTGGTCCTTTTCGACGAAAGCGACTTCGACCGTTTCTTGAACCACCTTCCTCGTCGTCTTGACGACCTTGGCCTTACGCTTAGGAGCCATCAGAGACTCTTTCTTCTCGAGCTTTTCTTTCTTTTCTTCAGTGATCGGAGCGTCTCTCTTTTTTTCCCTCGCTTCGGAAGCAATTTGAAAATGGCGGAAGAGTGAAGATGGGTGGGGTTCTGTAAACGGTTGTCTGAACGGAGGACACGTGGACGACACTTGTCGAAGAGCGGGAGCGATTGAATGACAACGTGGGGGTAAAAGTAAACAGTAAGAGACAAAAGGTTGTTTCTGGATAAGTTTGGGCCAGGTAACACCTGTGTGCTTCTTAACTGGACTTACCTTCTCATTTGCTCTTTTCGCGATTCGTGAACATAATCCAGAGAGGTCGCCGCTCGAGTAATCAGCAGAATTTCCAGCATCATCGTCAGGATTAGAGAGATTAGGACATAAATTCTCTAAACTTTAGATAGGCCCAATTACTTCAGTAGTAAAAGTCGACATGTGGCAATGATTCACTACTTCCTCTCGCCAAAAAATCTATCCAAGCACAACTTAATTAAAAGAGTTATTATAAAGTCCCCTATAATTAAAGACATAATCAACTCCGAATCAAATCTAATTACTATTTTAAAGCTTGTTTATGGTTTCTGGCACTTTTAAAACCAGGAAAATTGTGCAAAGACAACTAAACATATTCTACTTTTGTTAATTCAAACCTAAACTTTTAATTGAGTTCACCCGATCAATTTTGGCTGGAAATCGAAAATCGTCCATTCTACATGACACGGTCGGTGCTGACGTGGATAATTATATAAAGGTATTTTCTTTTTCGAACTTTAATTAATTTTTACTTTCTCTTTTGTTTTATTTGATTTTTCTTTTCCTTAACGTGGCCGGCAAGGCCATCCCAATGGCTGCTGAGGCTAGCCTAACCCAGGTCTAGGCAAGACTGTCTTGCCCGCGATGGCTTTGCCTAGTGGATGGCGAGGGCCTGTAGATCCTCACTGACCATAGTGCACGATATAAAACAAAAGAAAAGAAAAGGAAATGAAAAAGGAAAAAGAAATGAAGAAATTTAAAAAGAATTAAAAAAAAATTAAAAATTATTCATGTTAGTGTCGGTAGTACCACATAGGACGGCCAGCGATTTGCAACCAAAATTGCCCGCATGAGATCAATTTGCAATATTGGCAGGAAAAAAAAAAACTCAATTGACAAAACATAAGAATGTTGAGAACTCAACCAAAATTAAAATGTGCAGGATTTTTTTTTTTACAATTTCTCCTTCAAAACCCAAATGCGCTGATAAATTAAATACTCCTAACATTTAATTTGCACGTGTGAGTGTCTCAAAGAACGACAATATATCTTAAGATAAACATGTTTGACAACATTAAAAATATAAAGTTTTGTTATGCATGCTTTCGGGCACTTATAAAATCCATAAAAGCCTTAGATCCCACGGTAGGAGTGAGCGGTTCCAGGTTCCGTACAGATTATACTTGAAATCCAGAACCTACTCGTCTATACAGGTTCCTTATTTTTTAAAACCTAGAACCTACCCTGCATACCTTGGAATCTAGAACCTACCCTATCCCAAGTTCAGGGTCAACTCCAGGATCCAATCAGGTTCCACATATATTCTTAGTTGAACGATTACTGTGACTAATTACATTTAATGACCACCATCTACTTGCATTTGATGACCACCATCTACTACTAAAATCTACTAACCACAACTCATATTTAGACATATGAAAAGTATAAAACAATAACAAAGTAAAAGTCTCAATGATAAAGTAGTTTCGGATTACATACTCATCATCATCCTTATGAAATACATCAGAATGACGCGAAAACATATATTAATTAAAACTTGTTCTATGTTCCAAGTTCCGGTTTCAGGTTCCACTTACCTAGAACTTGGAACCTACCCGTCAAAGCAGGTTTTCTAATTTTTGGAACTTGGAACCTACCCCTATACTTTAGAACCTAGAACCAATCAGTTCTCATCAGTCCGATTCTACAGATTTCAGGTTCTGCCCTGGAACCATGCTCACCCCTGATGCATGACATATTGCCTCGTCCATTCCCAAGCCGAGCAACTTCTCCAAAACCCCAGTCCCCTTCACGCTGAGCTTGTTGATCAAAGCAACACTTGAAATAGACGACATCGGTTTCACCGTTAGGTTAATCATCACCGTGTAAGTCACTATCCCTTCCACAATGTCTTCGGTAAAATTGCCAAAAAAAAATGTAAACTTATTATACTTTATCCAATTCAATTTTAAACATTTTAATTTGTCAATAAAGTCATAAACTTATCACTTAGAGCTGGGAGAGGGCTCGCGGCCCTCGCCCACAATGTGCGAGGTCGATGAGGGCTGCAAGCCTACCCAGCTACTAGCGAGGGCTTCATGGCCCTAACCCAATGGCCGACAGGGGTCGACAGGTCTCCGCCGTTGGTTGGTAGCCCTAGTCGGTAACGTGAAGTGTATGTATAACAAGAATATGCTTCCTTTACCATGCACGTACGGAGTAATCATTTCTCCGATCCGCATGACTTGTTAAAGTTGATGCATGTTTCTGTTGGCTGGGTTCACTTCCATATGGAGGAAGCCCAATGAAGTGAAAGCCCATAGGCTTGAGCCTATATGATGATAAATATGGAGAAATAGGGTTTCTCGCTATCGTTATAATATAGCCACAAAGCAACGTTGTTTTTAGAGGTAGTCGCAAGAGAAAAGAGAGAAGAAAATCTGGAAAGAGGGTGTTGTTCGATTTTCATCAAACTGGCACTAGAGGTCATTTGTGGTCTGATTGCTTGCGACACATTGTTCTCGAATCTAATCGATTTGATTTTCATATGGATCTTCTTTCATCAAGTTTTTCTCTTCTTTTTATTTCTTTCATTCTCCCTTTGGTCCCGTCAGATTTAGCGAGGTCGACTTCCTAATGGCCTCGCCAACCTCGGGTGAGGTTCACCCTTCCTCAATCTAGAGAGAGCAAACTAGCTCAAGGCCGGCGAGGTCAACCTCGATGGCCCTTGCCTCTAGCCGGTCATCGGCCATTGTCGAAGCCCGACGACCGGCCAGAGGAAGAAAGAAAGAAAAACAAAAAAGACAAAATTAAAAAACCTTATTAAAAACTTAACAAAAATGTTAAAAAAAAATTCCACATTAGCAATGGCCGTACTGCATAGAACAATAGACGTTGACTAGACCGCCACATCAACAATTTTCGACCAAAGTTGTCAAATCATTAAAAGGTTCAGGGCTAAATTAATAAGTTTTCAAAAAGTTTTGGAGTAGGTTGGAAGAATTGAAAGGTTTGCGACTGAATTGACAAGTTGTCAAAAGTTATGGGCTAAATTGATATAATTGAAAAGTTTAGAACTGAATTGGCCGCGGTACGATAAACTTATAACTTTTTGGACAATGTGGCCCACCGATCTATCATAGGTATATTCTTTTGTTGTCCATGGTCCCAATAACTTTCCTGCTGTGGATCAGCTCCTCGGATTCTTCCGGCCTTTGAAGTTCCTAAGACTAGCTTTTCTCCATCGTGTGGAACCAAAAGGAACAAATACATTCGACTTTTGTTGAGCGTGTGACCTCGATCGGTGTAAACCAAAACAATTCATTTAAAAAATATTAACAGGTCAAGCCGCTCTCTTAATCATTCATGTGACTTCCACTTTAGCAAGCAAGGACAGTTGTTTTCTCCAAGTCGACTACTTCAATTCTTCCAAGTGGTTGAACATGGTGGTTGGCATTTGAAATTCACACTCGGATATGTCAAGATCACTGGGGATAACCGCAATTTATTCTGCACCAAATACTCAAAAAGAAACAAAAACTCCAAACTATACCCTTTTTGACATATTTATTTTGATTTTTTTGTGACATAAAAAAAATGCTAAAATATGTCCACTATGACCCATTTGCCCTTAATTTTTGTTTTATGACCAAAAAATTTCAAACTTGCACTTATGTTGCATATTTACTCTCTGCCAATGTTCCCTTTGATAAATTTTCAGCCAAAATAACGTCTTTTATATTGCACTTAATCCATGTGGACTCTACGACAACATTGTTTGCTTCCCGGCATCCATGTAGGCAGATTTTAATGGTCCTCTTTGACCGAATTTTGACGTTAGATAAATGTGTCACACAGGTACAAATTTGAGATTTTTGGTATCACATAAAAAGTTTAGGGTAATTGTGTTACAGTAGGCATAGTTTGAAATTTTGATGGCTTTTGCCCATATATATTCGAGCCCATCATTCTAGCTCTTATTCCACTTAATCAATTCAACCGTGCTAGAAAAGACCATGAGGGTCATACTATCCGAACATGCGTTCTTATACTCTTCGCGGATTGGAAGTGATTTTGTCCATCATATCGCTCGCACGGCAAGTTGTTGCAATATTTTAGCAACGCGAGATTGGTTCTGTTGTTAATTAAGAAAAGAACATGTGCGCGATTAGGATGCACTAATCACGCAGTCCAAAAGACAAATCATACGAGCCTATTGCATATCAAATCTCAGTTGGGGTGGCGGCCATTGTTGCGTAAACTAGCACGTCTTTGAAATTTCAGGTCGATGGGAAGACTAGGAAAAAAGGGGGAACAGAAAACGGGGGAGCTCGTGCGCAAGCCCACTTAGTTCACAAGAAGTCAAGTTTCGATAAGAGTTTTAGGGTTTCCATTTGTCCCCTATCGCGTGCACGTGATGCATGGGAAACTTCGCTCACGGAACCCAATGAAGAAACGCGCAGAGGAGTATCTTCCCCCATTCGATGAAGATGAAGAGGTTCCCCCGGGAAGAAAATCTGTGTGGAGGTGAGGGAGATTTCCGAATTCAGTCACGCACGATGATGCACAGTTAAAGGGAAGAAGAAGAGAAGGTACATGACGAGTCAACAGCAGTGGTCTTGTTGACTTCGATGCCATGTTTAAGTACTTACGCGGTTACCAGATCCGTCAAATGAATGGATCCGGATCGTCTGTCATTCCCTTAGAAGGGCAGTCGTCTGTTCTTGACAAAGATTACCTATTTTTAGGGGGCAATTTTTTAAGTTTTTTATTTTTTTAGTTATGATCTGGGCCGTCCATTCATAACACAGACGGCCCGGATTCCAAAGGCAGAGCCTGCCTTATGAGGAAATGACAGACGATCCATTCACCAAATGAATAGCTTGTAGTCGGGTCACATAGGATCCGATTCAAATAGACTCATTTGACCTGTTTATGACAAATTTATTGCAATGCAAATTTAGTGACCCAAACCCAACATGACTCATAACACAACGCATTCCCGACCCAATCTATGTTCTCAAAACACTTTCATATTCGTATTAAATTTAGGAGAAGTCATAACTAAACCGGGGTGAGATTGCACTTGCAGAGCGAGCGAGCGTGAGGTCGAGTGAGGGCGAGAGAGAATGAAGACAGAGTCATAGAGGTGGGTTGATGACAAGCATATTGTAAACCTATTTTTGACAAATTTATTGAATATAACTAACTCATATAACAACTCAGCCTATCATATACGAGTTCATAAATGTGTTTATGCCCTATTTTGATAGATCTAACCGATTACCTTGAAATGTTTAAACTATTGAAGAGCAATGGTCTTAGAGAAATTAGGAAAGAAGACATGCAGAATGACATGCTCACCCCAACAATCAGCAAAATCCTTTGATTTTCCGAAAGGGACAAGAAAGCCTACGATTTTAACTTTGCAAAATCATCATAGTTTTCAACCTCAACCTTTTTCTTCTTCCCATCAAGTTCTCTGTATCAATCGGTTTGTGCAAGGATGGCCCTTTTCGTCCCGGGTCATTACGTCCTCTCAAACAGGTTCCTATAACATTGCTGATGTGGCAGGTTATTTTCGCGCCGTGCTGACATGGCTGCCCGCCGAGGCTATACCAGCAAACACTAAAAGGGAAGGGAGAAGTTGAGCGATTTAATCCCCCAACTCTTTGGACAATAGAGTCCTCTATCTAATTCGAGTTGAGCAACATGGTTAGTCTGCCATTTGCCCTAGAGTTTCTTTCCCTTCCAAACCTCGCCACCATCAGAAGACGACCATTTCTATTGATAGTCCTTATTGTCTCTTCGTCCAATGTTCATCCATGGCAACATTGGATCGGAGTGAGGAACTGAAGAGTGATGATGAAAATTACCTCAATTGGATTGCCTCTTCAGTTGTTTTAATCATGTTGACTGGAGAATAAAAGTTGGGACTCCCAGCTGAATCCTTCTTGTTCATTTGCCCAAGAAGCTTGGACATGTGAATGCCAAAGAAGCAACACCAGGCTATAAACGAGAACAAAATACCAAATCAACCCCCTTATATATCGAGGGTTTCGATCCAAAGTACTTGAAGATCGCGGTATGCACAACCTCTATCCCTTATATATGGAGGGTTTTGATCCCGAATTTTCATATTATTACGGGGCTCATACCTTTAACTCCGAGTTACAGCGACGGAAGGTCCAATTTTGAAAGGATTTGCAGTCCCCCGCCTTAACGCTCGGCCATGGCGCCAAAATGTAAAGTTACCAGATAAAAGCGGATCAATTAACCTTTGAAGCAGTAGAGAACTGGAAGAAAATTGAAACCACAGGACCTTAAGCCCAGTAGATTGCACCTAGAAAAAGGACAACGGAGATAAATGAAGGAGCTACAAGCACATCATGTCGAGAGCAAAAAAGAGTGATGGAAAGCAATAAGCCCTTAACTTGCATCTTTCGTCTATTTCTTATGTACAATACATGAACTTTCACTAACTACGCTTCTTGTGGAACAATCACGGCACAGATTATCCCCAAAACAAGAACATATGACGCATGCACACTAGACACGGTTACTTATGACTGAGCAATAGAGACTAGAGACATCATATGGGGCAATTTACAGGGAATTCAAAGGATAAGATCCTGGAAATTGATCTGATCTCACACGCTCATGCACCGTTTCTTCACGGCCGGAGATAGCTCGAAGCTTGACTGGAAGAACAAGTCGAGCTCCTCCCGCCCCTTGCTCGTCGACTCGAAGAAGTGCAGTTTCCTCTTGTTCTGAAAGCTCGAGGGCTGCACATGTGCCGGCTTGCGAGGCGTTGGCGGGCAGCTCCGGACCACGGGGATCTTGTGTTGTTCCGAGGTCGGGGTTCGACAGGGGTCGTCGACGGAAGCGTCTTGGTTCGATGGCTGATCGAGGTTAGCGGCTCCGCTCTGGCCTTCTTCTTCGTTGGCTCCAAGACATCGAGGCAATTCTTGGGGCTTTAATGGCGTTTGACGCGAAGAATCGGGGTCTCTAGGCATGGTGGAGGAGATTGAAGGGCTAGTTCAGAGAGAGAGAGAGAGATGTGTCTCCTTTCTTATCTTGAAAGCTATGTCTAGAATTTAGTGTTGCACCTTCTTCTTCCTCGCTATCTCTCCCTGTCCTTATATTACTTGTTTTATTTTGGAATATTCTGTTCCCTGTGACTGTGCTCTGAGGGGAGAGAGAGGTTGAAAATCACTCGCAAGTGGGTGGGTCGCTTGGGAAAAACGGGTACCCGATCAAATGGAAACGTATTCTAGAAGCAACGTCTACGTACAAAATCAATTCACCTTAATCAACACTCATTTATACTTTACATTTAAGAGTTGGTACTTCGGAAACTGATGAGGCTCACCCAAACTTATTTATTTATTTTTTCGTTAGTCTTGGGTTTGACTTTTGGCTATTGGTTATAGTATGAAATGCGTGTAATTTTTCAACCCTTGAAACTTTTAGAGACATGTAGATATGCCTAGACACTACGTTTTCCGTAGCTCACTCCTTTTACAAATTATATAATGACTTTTGTTTTGACGAGAGATTCAAAGCTAACTTAAAAGCATTCTGTTTCTCCCATCCCTGAGCATCACCATTAAACTTGTCAACCAGATAGATCCGACCGTGTGAAAAAAGATCCAACCCAAATTGATCCATTTTTATGACTTATACTCAATAGATATCCAAAACACTTTTATATTTAATTAAAAATAAGAAAATTATATCCAAACCGAAATGAGAGCGCGAAATGAGCGAGCGCGAAATCTAATGAGGGTGAGAGAGTAAATAGAGTCATAAATATGGGTTGGACCTAAATTAGTTATGAATCTATTTAATACTTATATTATCGTGGATTTTATCAATTTCTTGATCCATATTTATAATGTAAGATTGCGCATAGGGAAACTTCTGAGGGTTGACTTGGCATCCATGACTTTTTCTATATCTCTCAAACTCATGGATTTCTGACAAAAAAAAAAAAAAACTCATGGATTGACGCATCCTTAGATTAAGAAGGCTTTTTTTAATGTGTGCGTGTGTGAGTGTGCGCACTTTCTGCCTTATTTTGATAGGAATAACGATTTCAACTCATAGTAAATTGACTCTCGAGGAGTAACTAAATCTCGGTACAAGTCAATCATATATGTATATATCCAGTCCCCACATGAGAGAGAGAGAGAGAGAGAGAGAGAGATGAACATGAACAAAAGAAAGATAGTCATGACCTACTCGGGGAATCCCATGCAGAATGCCGAATAGACACAAGGGGGAGAGAGAGAGGAGAGATTTTATCAGCATCCCATCACCTGTCACTTCACCATCTCTATCTCTCCAACTCTCTACTCCTTGTCTCTACGCTCCGACGACGCTGCATCGGATACCTCCCCTTCTTGTCCGTGAAGGAAATAAATTATTCTCTCTCTCTCTCTCTCTCTACCTCTACTCCGTCACCCACGTCGTTGGCATTTTCCTGATGCAACTTACCAAACATTGTGCGGTTGTAAGGAAACCCTAGTTTAAACTTTTTGGCAGGGTGAATATGGCTTCTGGGTATAGTCGGTGCCTCTGTTCAATGATACAACATAGGTTTCTGGCTTTAAAATTTGAAAAATCGATTACAAATAGGTTATAGGTTCTTAGTTTTTGGTACCTAAAATAAGTATGTGTTGTTCCTATTATATATCTTCGCAATCCTGCGGTATTTAACAGTATCAAATGATGAGTGTGTAATTTGAAACTTAATCCTTATTTCATTTTCGATTATATCCATAATTGGGACTTTTATTTTTATTAATGCTGCTTGTTATCTGTGTATTTATGGTATGATGATATTGTTTGGTTAAAAACACAGGTGAAATCTAAGTAGATCTTGAAATTTATCCGAAAATGATTTAGGATATGCAGGACAAACTCTAGATTTAAAAAATTGAAAAATTGGTTCCGACGTATAGATTATACATTTTATATGAAACCCGGATGGACTCTACAAATCGCTAATCCTACTTTTTAGCGTTTTCGTTATCTCTCAAGTTGATGTCAGGTAGATCGACGGTGTGGCAGTGGGGAAAGTTATCACCGCATGCATTTCCACGTGCGAAATCATAAGACAAATATATGTTTTTTTGTTTTTGTTTTTTTTTTTTGTAGGCCTAACATTAACACGTGTCTCGCTGTCCTATGGTTTGAGAGGTTACATTGTTGTGTCTTACATGCGTCGTGTTGTACCATTCACTCGGATATTCACATGCTTGTATCAATAAAGTGCGGTCGGGGTCGTAAAACTCTAGTAATACATACAGAATTGATTTTTCCTTTTTTGAAAAAAAATCAAACGCCCTTGATCTCCTGAGTGTCAATATAGTTGGACAATTTGTCAATATAGTCATTTTGACTAATTTTAATAGGAAATAACTGACGTGAATGTTGGTCGTTTTACGTGGTATGATTGGCGTTGACGTTGATAGATTTTACAAAATTTTTAATTTTTTTGATATCGTTATGATTTTTTTTTGTATTTATTTTTTTTTTCATTTGGGTCGACGATGGCGACTCTCGCTGGCCACTAGGCGAGGGTTTACAAGCCCTTGCTGGTTGCTGCAAGGTTGCGGGCCTTGCCCAAGCGCCTCGAGGTCGGTGAGAGTTGTCGATTATCGAGTCCTTAGGGCCATGATAAAGAACAAGGAAAAGGAAAAACGAAAATAAATTAAAATTTTTAAAAATTATGCACATTAGTGTCGGTTGTGTCACTTAAGACAGCTGACATCCGCGCCTGCAATTTCCAGTATCAAAATTGGCCGAAAGTACTACATTTGCATGTTGTCGAAAGTTTTAAGGCTAAATTGATCAAATTGAAAGGTTTTGACTAAATTGACATTCATACTATATGTTTAGATTTATTGTTTTATCATAATTTTCTCCAATATGAATGCCGTTTATGAGCAATTTCTGGCTAAGGCATATAAATATTTACTTTGCACAATTGATTGTTAGAAAAAAAAAAGTTTACGATTATTACGTGGTCCAATGAAAGATTTAGGATTTCATTCTACTTTGTACTCAATGGATTTTTATTATTTTAGGTGAAAATTTTCATGCTTATTACATCTCAAAATATCATGATATCACCGGGCACTTGGTTAGAAGAAACCGAAGGGGAGTGAAGAACATCAGAGAGGGATAGTACATGGATTGAAGCTCAATGCGAGCGTGCGTGCGAAAAATGAGCTGAGGAAAACGATTTTCTTCATCATAGCGTGGTTATAAATGAACAGTTCCTGATTGTTCAATCATCCGATAACCAGAGAATCAAATCTCCCCGAAGAGGATTCAAAGTTCAAACCCATGGACATTCTCTTAAAAGTACCGTAACGATGTTCTCCTTGACGCTAATTTCCTCGACCATTGGATCTTTTCCATTGATTACCCACTTTCGGCGAACCAAACGCATGAAACTATTGGAAAATAATCTCGTGAAGATCTTTTTCCATATAACAAACAAGAGAGATAAATAGTTGGATGTTGGAGTTATGTGAAGTTGTGTACCAAAGTTATTAGGAAGGAATTGTACCCAGTTTTGCATGGGCGCGAAAGCCCCACAGTTTTGGCTGCTTCCTTGGGCTTCTTCCCAAGCTTCTTCCTCTTACTACAAGCACAAATACAGCGAACATAGTTGCAGAGAATGTTACTGTACAGTTTCTGTCGAATATTAGTAGTCCTCGTTCATTTAGAAAAAAGATATGTATGGCATCAAATATATCTCATTTTTCCTTTTAACAACACAAAGATTGATGAATACAAATTATGGAATATATATATATATATATATATATATATATATATATATATATATATATATATATATTTTGGAACAGCGATAAACAAGACGAGCCACTCATTTGGTTCTGAGCATGAAAAAAATAGTGAAAAGAGAATTATTGTCATTATTCCATGGGTAAGAAATATAATGTATGTATATATATGTTTATTTTTTTTTGGTAATTAACTTACCAACACTATTACGAAATACCAACTTCAAAATATTATGTCAATTTATCAATTTATATTTGAGTGACTTGCCAACTATTTTTCCTATCAATTTACCTCAGACGTATGCGAATTTACCAACCTCTATTTGTGTTATTTACGAGCTTTTCTCCGATTAGCTTACCAACTGGTTTTGGTTTACCAAGATTTCATTCGACTTGTTAACCGACGTTTGTCAACTTTTACTTGTCTTGCTTACCGAACCTTTAAATTCATTGACTCTTTCAGAAATTATCAACCCTAATTAGAATGGTTACCAATTCTTTTGAGATTATGTTACCAACACGAGTTTGCGTTACCAATTTTTATATGAGTTAGCAACCGGCTATTTGTTTTTGTCTTTTTTTTTTTTATCACCAACTTCCATTATCTTTTTATGACATTTTATCTGAACATTAACAGTAAATCAAATTATTCCTCCCAGGTATCTCTCTGCATGATCCATGCTTCCCTTTCTGGTACCAACCGGCTGAATGAGCACAAGATACAAAATAACACCAGCGTGAAATTGAAGAAAAATAGAGAAAGGTCTCAACCTGCGTGTTTATCACCGGGATGCGAAATGGGGAATCCTAGGAGATTTCGTGGACCACCTGACATAACCATCCAAATGCGTTGCAGTGTACGAAATTAGTGTCAGAAACTACTCACAAACGATCCAAATCCCTCAAATTTCGTACTTTCCTCCTCGAGCTCTGACTCGGGGGAAACCGTGGCCTACTTCAGAAGCAAACGTGAAAACTTAGAAAAACAAAAATCAGCCCGGAGGTCGGGGGGACGGTGGGCACGTTCGCCGTCACTTCGCCGTTATAGGTGATTTTTTTCAAAATAATACTAAAAAATAAAATATTTACGAAAATAGTTTTAAAAAAATATTACAGATTTGGGTCTCCCGCTATGCTTTATTCACCGTGGGAGACCTTCGCGGTGGTTAGGCCACCGTGGGAGATTCTCGCAGTGGCGTGAGCACCGTGGGAGGAGGAGGCCCCCGCTACCCGCGGCAGTCAGACTGGCGCGGGAGCGGGGGCCCACCCCTGCCCGGAGGTCTGATTAAAGTTGGGGCACCGCGAGCCTCCCCCGACCCGACTGTCGCGCGAATTCTTGCAGGCCTCACTCACGCCGCAGTGTGACTCATTTTTCAGCAATTCACACTATTAGGGACAGTAATTGCATATCCATCTATGGGAAGCCCTGTGAGCCCCGTAATATCCTGCAGCGTGATCGTGCATTCACCTTTTGGCATATGGACGGTGTGGGTCTCGGGCCTCCACCGCTCCACTAATGCAGTAATCAAATGCCAATTAAGCTGGAAAAATCCTATCATATAGACTTGGTAAAATCCTGAAGCTCGAAGATACGAGACTATGCACGGATCAAGTTCATCTACGTGTATCGTCGATCTTCGACATGTGAGTACTGCATTCTCATATATCTGTGAAATGTGACATGAACTGTTAGTGGCCATTTCCATACAGCTGCTAGAAATGATATATCAACTGCTAAATTATTCAATTACCTCAGCGTCCCATATGGCCTGTGATCTATGTCGGGCCTGCCGTGTAAGTAGTGAATCATCTTCAGGTCCCAACAAGATATGAGTCTTCTGTGCCATATCTACAAATGGAACAGAGGACAATTGTCATATTATAACATTACAATAAATTCGCATTTCTAATATAGACTTAGAACGGAGGGTCAGAATAAATATCGTGCAATTGTGATATTATAATATTAAAAAATTTCATACATCAAGGGTGTACATAATTGAGAGGAATTAAATAAATATTGCTCAATTGTCATATTATAACATTACAAAAATTTTCGACAATTCCAATTTACATAATTTACACAACTGCAATCTATTGTCGGGCCGATCTGTGCGCACAACTTTGTCTGTTGTGCCTTGATTTTGCACAATCGGTGCAATGGTTACGTGAAGTGATACTGCTCGGCGTCCTCCAATCCAGCTCATTACGTATCCGTGATGCACGAGGCCTTCCTATTCTCCTCATTAAAATCGGGTCTGACACTAATGGAAGCTCGTCAGTTCCAGACCAGTAATCAGGATACCCCAATGGATAAAAAATGTATTGATAGCACTGAAGGGTTTTATCCAACGTGTACCATTTATCTACATACGTAGAGTAATCAATTGCATGTGCTTGACATGCTGCAATTACATGGGAACATGGGATTTTAATCTCATGAAATTTCCCACATGTGCACGTTCCCTAATCTAGATGCACTATTTGTTTCTGGCCACCTGATCCTCTGCATCTGTCATGTCCAGTTTTAACTTCGAAAATCCCAATCTCAGAGTTGAAACATGTCACTTCATGCCTATTTGCAAGTTCACTATTTTTTTCGATCTTCTGGTCTGCAAATTGTAGAACCACTCCAAAGTGCATACTGCTTGACCATCGTAAATGTACCATCATTATACACCTTCATAGTATCATGTACAACACAATCGTGTGGTTCAACCGGGTATCTATACAACATGCGACGAATATACTGATTTTCTGTTATATGCAGTGCGCGCTCAATCGCAACACGTAACTAATCACATGTGGATATGTTTTTCAAACTCGAACATAGCAAATTGTTTGCCTTCGTAATCATGTACATATTGATTTAGTACTATTGTACCTCTCCAGCGCACAATCGCAAAAGATGTAGACGACATTCTACTAAATAAAGAAATTATCATGGCTAGCTGATTGTGGACAATTTTCCAAAAAGGCAATAACCAGCGATTTTCCAGAAAGGCCATTTCCTATTTTTCAATTTTTAAATAATTCCTTGTGACATTTTCTATTTTTCAAGATATTTTTGAAGACAATTTGTCAGAAGGGAAAAATCGTCATTTTTTTAAATTGGGGGCCATAATATCAAAAATATTTCATGGTCAGTTGATTGTGGTCATTTCCTATTTTTTTCATTTTTAAATAATTTTACTAAAATTTTCCTTTTTTTTGGGAGGCAATTTTCCAAAAGGGAAAAATAGTCATTTTTTTAAAATCAAGACAAAGATACCGAAAATCGTCCATGACAAGTTGATTGTGCCTATTTCCTATTTTTTTTTTGGATTTTTAAATATTTTTTCTGAATTTTTCTTCTTCTTTTTTGGGAGACAATTTGCCAAAAGGGAAAAATCGTCATTTTTTTAAAAATCAGGATGAAAATACCAAAAATAGTCCATGGCCAGTTGATTTGGCCATTTTCTATTTATTTTTAAATAATTTTGCTGAATTTGTCCTTTTTTTAGATAATTTGCCAAAAGGGAAAAATCGTCATTGTTTTAAAAAAATCGGGACGAAAATACCAAAAATAGTCCATCGCTAGTTGGTTGTGGCTATTTCCTATTTTTTATATTTTTAAATAATTTTGTTGATTTTTTTTTCGGAGATAATTTGCCAAATGGGCAAAATTGTCAATTTTTTTAAAAAATCCGGACGAAAATACCCAAAATAGTCCATGGCCTGTTGATTGTGACCATTTCCTATTTTTTGGGATTTTTTTGAATATTTAACGATTTTTCTATGTTTTTTCTACATTTTTTAATCAAATTTTAATTTTCTGATTTTATTATTATTATTCCAATTCAAAATTATTATATTCGACCAAAAAAATTTGAAATTATTAACAAAATATTTTCCGGCCGTGTCAAACCGCGGAAGCGCTTCTCGGGCCATGTGATTATGTGTTTCCTTTTATTTTCCCAAAAATTCATTTTCAACTCGTATAATTATTTTTAATACTTTCCAAATCGCTGGATCGCAATACGTAAGCGTAAATATTTTAAATGACTAAAAAAATTCATAAAAATTCGTAATTATTTTAAAGAATATGTAAACATAAATAATAACAAATTAAATAAAACTTTACTTAGGAAACTGCAAAAAATAATTATAATAAAATTTACCTCAAACTACCGAGGGAGAGTACGCACCGAATCAGGAGTTCAAACTGTCAAGAGAAAGCACTGAGTGGGTAGGTCGGGTTTCCTTTTATCTCAAAATTTGTCGAAAAAATTCACAAATTAATTTAAATATTATGAAAATATTAACAATAAAATAGAGCGAATCAGGTGAGAAGAGGATGATTCTCACATGGAAATGAGGGAGCTCAGAAACCGTATGTGAGAGATCCAAGGAGGGGACATCTTCGGCCTTGAGGGAGCGAGAGTATGAGCAAGGGAGTGAGCGAGAGTATGAGCGTCTAAAAAAAAATGAGAGTTTGAGTGAGGGAGTGAGTCTTATAACAAGGCGTGAGGGGGTCTGTTAGCAGGTCAACCATCTGATTAAAGGCACTTGAGGCTCGGACAAATTAGATTTTCCGAAGCACAAAGAAAAGGAGGCCATGAATTTGAAGCTTTAATGGGGCTGATATCAACCTAGTCCTGACCATCCATCTTTCGGTGCGAGTAACGTTAATGCGAATATCGGTGACTTTTTGGCATGATAATTTACCTTGTAAACTTGGTAAATAAATGATGTACGGTGATTTTGGCACATTAAGAACATTAATCTTTAAAATCATAGATCCCAACCAACATCTTCTGTATGATTGAGATGGTTGATAGCGCAATTAAACGGTGTGATTAGAACGCGTAGAGTGAATAGTAGGAGAAATCCAGGCAACTTGCAATTAAATACCCGAAGTGTCGTTTTTGCCAAGACGGTTTGACAATTGCTATCACAATAATGCGAACGAGCACCATCGGCCACGATCGAACACTAGGTCGGACCCAGCTACAGTAACGAGTGATGCGACAACTTTTTTTTTTTTTTTTTACCAAAAATCTTTCTTAATCATCGCAAATGTCTTACGTGATTATTTACTCCATAGGCGGCGCGTTAAACAATGATTTCCCCAGCTAGGTTATGTCGAATTCGCATAATAAATCCTCTAAAATCGGAAAGTTTATTTTTTCTTTGTTTAGGATAATGCTCAAAAGGGGGGAAAAGTGTCAAAAAAAATCTTAACGCTATTGCATTAGTGCCAATTCAGTACTACATATTTTATATTTTTATCAATTGAGTCAATTCAGCCATTTTTGGTAGAAAATCGTTGGCGCGGACATTAATTGTCCTACGCGGCAAGACTAGCGCTAACGTAGATATTTTTTTAATATTTTTTTTGATATTTTAAATAATTTTTAAAAATATATATTTTTTTAAAAAACAAAAAAAATGCTTTAAAATTATAGAATAATATTTAAAAAAATGTCCAAGTCAGCATTTACCATGCCTTGTATGACAATCGACGACTGTGGCAGCGATTTTCGGCTGCCGAATTAAATCAATTGGCATAAATACAAAAATTTAGGACTTAATTGGCATTAGTACAAAATGTTTAGGACTGAATTAGTATCATTAAAAGGTTTAGGACTTAATTGATACAAATGCACAAGGTTTAGGATTGAATTGACACAAAAAAAATTTAAGACTAAATTGGTACTAATGCAATAGGTCTTAATCTTTTTTGACACTTCTCCCCTCAAAAGGGTAATGACCTATTTCTTGTATATCTATCAAAACTAATAATTCCATGCGCACTTCAAATTAATACCACGTGACATCCAAACGCTTCACTGAGAAATAATGTTATTTTGTTTAAAATGCATCAGTTTAATTGAGATTACATTCAACAACATAGTTGCAAAAAGGCTTGAAATTCTCTAACGAGTCATTTACACGATACATCTCAATTAAATAGGTGAATTTGGCATACGTTCGTGTCATAAATAGGTATTTCACACGATGACCTGTTGAACACGCTTAGACGGGAATCGATAATGTATGGAAGTTTTTCTCAATTTTTTTTTTCGCATTGGATTTTTAAAAGAGCCTACAAACTTAAAAATTCCTTATATAGTTCGGAAAAATTATCAAAAATGTCATAAATCTTTTGCACTTTTATCGATATAATCCTAAACCTGTTAAATTTGCCATTCAGTCCTATCCATTTTCCACTTTTTGCCAATTC
Source organism: Rhodomyrtus psidioides (assembly GCA_021437785.1). Classification (NCBI taxonomy): domain Eukaryota; kingdom Viridiplantae; phylum Streptophyta; class Magnoliopsida; order Myrtales; family Myrtaceae; genus Rhodomyrtus; species Rhodomyrtus psidioides. Next base: position 3,598,355 of record JAILYB010000024.1, on the reverse strand, counting down.
AGTCCTATGTCCATCCTATGTGGTATCGCCGGCATTGACGTGGATAGATTTTTTAATAACATTTTATTATTTTTTTTAAAAAATCTACCGATATATTTATTTCATTTTATTTTTAATCTTTTTGTTTTAAGGAAAAAAGGAAAAAACAGAAAAAGGGAAAAAAAGGAATAAATTCATAATTTTTTTAAAAATATTAAAAATCATTAAAATTTGTCCATGTTAGTTTCGGCGGTGTCACGTAGGAAGGCCGGCGTCAACGTCAATTATTTCCGACCAATAGGATTGAATCGGCAAAATATAAAAATGTTTAAGATTGATATGGCAAAAGTACAAAATGTTTAAGCCTTTGTTGACGATTTTCTCTATATAGTTCTAACTTGTTTAATAAATCAATTTGCAACCCAATCTTTGTACCTCTGCCTCATCTCTTTTGCCTCACGCGATGCAAACGGCAGCTATGAAAACGACTATGAAAGGCACAGTAAATCTACGAATAGCTAAAGCTAGTTTCTTGTCTTCTTTCTTTGTCTAGTGCGTATACCTAATGCTACGGGTCAAAACAGAGACAAGATGGTGTCAGTAATCGTCGGTGAATGAACGAGTAAAACCTCTGTCATCATGCGACATGGCCGTGAAGCTTCCGGGCTTGGCTTTAGTTTTCTTCACGTATTTGTCACGTTACAGAGAGTTGTGCTTGCCCTTGCGATGAAACGATGGACTGAATAAACAAGTGATTAGAGAGGCGATCTAAACATCCTTGTTCTTGATAGAGATAATGACAAAAATAATGGCAAAAGTACAGCAGAAGTGTCAATATTTGTATACGGAGATCACTTTAGTGCAAATATTTTTTTTTTGGATCACTTAAGTGCCAAATCGAAAAAGAAAATGATCACTTAAGTGCCAAGTCATCGGAATTGGCACTAAAGTGATCTTTTTTTCGCCAAAATTGACACTAAAGTGATCGTTTTTCAGATCACTAAAGTGCCAATTTTTCTAAAAAAAAGGTCATTTAAGTGCCAATTCCGGCGACTTGACACTTAAGTAATCGTTTTTACTCTGATTTGGCACTTAAGTGATAAAAAAAATTTACACTAAAGTGATCTCCGTACACAAATATTGGCACTTATGCCCAAAAATAATCTTGGAATTTTGGCTCAATGAGCAAAGTGGACCAAAAAGTTTGAATTTGTCCAATGTTGTAATGTTGTCCCTGAACTTTTAATTTGTTTAATGTGATCCCTACACGTTTGATATATGTTCAATTTAGTTCATATGCTGTATGAAATTGTTCAATATTATCTTTCCATTAATCCAAGTTCAGGGACATCATTAAACATTTTTATACCGTCCAGAGAATAAATTGAATATGTACCAAAAGTTAAAAGATCATATTGAACAAATTTAACATTCAAATATCACATTGCATATTAGGCCACAATTATGGATCATTAATGTTGTTAAACATTGTTTCACGCCGCAAGACCTCCGTTTGCGTTCACCTTCGATCATCCTCTATCTGTTAAGACCAACGGTTGGAAGACCTGTCAAAATGGTTCTATAATCCATATATGAACCCATTTTTATTTTTTATTTTTTATTTTTTTAAGGGTTTGTTTAAATACGTCGGCCACTTCTTATTTCCCCATTCAGCCCTAATGCCCTTGGAACAAAGAGTTGGGCCGGTTGTGGTTTAAACTTAGAAATGGGCCTGCTTCGATCAACATCCTGCTTAAATGCCCACACTCCTCAAGCTACATAAATCCAACTGTCTAACTAATTAGCATTGAACAAAAAAAAAAAAAAAACAATTAGCGAACCATTTATATTTATCGGCCAATGCAATATAATTTATTAGGTAATATTCTCTTATATATAGCTAAATCAGATGGACACCGAATCATTTGCATAACAAAAGAGACTTGGGATATTCCTTATCTTTCTCCAGTCCAGGACTAAGATCTATACACATCCATGACTTAGGGAGGGATGGTCGAGAACGGAAGAACGGTTCTAATACCAAATGTAGAGAGAGATCGGAAACTCGATTTAATAGAAACACACACTTTTATTAGAGCTACTTTCTTTGTTGAAAACCAAATCAAGAATGCAAAGAGCACACGATTTAACAAGGTTCGACAATGTGCCTATGTCCTCGATCAAACCCTTCACTCTCTCTTTTTCTTTTTCTTCTTCGTTATACCATCAAATATGTATAGATATACAATTAGATGGATTTCTTTTACAAGTCAAGTCTCTATAAAATATGAAAAAGAATTCTCTACATATTCCGAGAAAAAAAAATCTCCTACAAATTATGGAATTACAGCTCATGCCCACACTCCCCTTCAAGTTGGTACGTGGATATCTTGCATGCCCAACTTATCTAGTAAGCTGTAGAACGCCCTGCTTGAAAAAACCTTCGTTAGGATATCTACTAGTCTTCTGATTTCACGAATGGAAACTGAATCACTTTGGAATCCAAGTTTTGCTTAATGAAGTGACGATTCATCTCAATATGTTTGGTGCGATCGTGTTAGACAGGATTGTGAGAGATATCGATAGCTAATTTATTATCACAAAACAACTCCATTTCAGGGACATGAGTAAAATCAACTTTTGTCATAAGTTTCCGAAGCCATAGGAGTTCATACAGTTCCTTAGCATTCCTCTAAACTCTGTCTTGTCTCTGCACTTGAGAGAGCTGCTACTTTTTGCTTTTTGCTCCTCCAAGTAACTAAATTCCCTCCCACGAAGATACTTTACCCCGAAGTTGATCTTGTATCTAACACACTTTCAGCCCAATCCGCGTCAGTAAAACCTTCGATCTTAAGTTGCTCACTATTCTAAAACTGAAATCCCCTCCCCAGAGCTCCCTTTAAATATCGAAAGATTCGCATTACACCATCCATATGGTCTTTACTAGGAGCGTGCATACATTGACTAACATCACGCACTGCATAGGCAATATCAGGACATGTATGCAACAAATAAATTAATTTGCCAACTAACATTTGATATCTTTCTTTATTTGTAGACATCTGATCATGATACTATCCAATTATGTGATTCTGAACAATCGGTGTGTCTACATGTTTGCAATCTATCATTCTCACTTCAGCCAATAAATCCAAAATATACTTTCTCTGAGATAGAAAAATACCTCCATTAGATCTTGCTACTTCTATCCCTAAGAAGTACTTGAGTCTACCAAGATTTTTCATCTCGAACTCAATTAAGAGCTTCTGCTGTAATTTTGCGATTTCCTCCTGATCATCTCTTGTGATAATCATATCATCTATATAAATAATCAGCGTAGTTATCTTGCCTCAACTTCGCCTCAAGAACATGGTGTGATCAGAATCGTTCTAAATATACCCATACCTTTTTATAGTCATATTAAACTGTCCAAACCAAGCTCTTGGAGACTGTTTCAATCCATAAAGTGACCGCTTCAACTTACAAACCAGTCCTGATTATGACCCATAACCCCGTGGAATATCCATATAGATATCCTCTTCAAGGTCGCCATGGAGAAATGCATTCTTGACATCAAGTTGCTATAATTGCCAATCTCAATTAGCTACAAGAGACAATAACACTCGTATAGTATTTAGTTTCGCAGCAGGTGGAAACGTTTCTTGAAAATCCACCCAATATGTTTGTGTATATCTTTTACTACCAACCTCGTCTTATACCTTTCAATGAATCCATCTTCTTTATACTTGACCGAGAACATCTATTTGCATCCCATTGTTCTTTTTCCTTCGAGTATTTCCACTAGCTTCCAAGTATTATTTTTCTGCAATGCCTCAATCTCTTCTTTCATAACTTGAACTCACTTAGGATCTTTCAAGGCGTCCTATACTACACCTGGAATTTATATTGATGATACATTCGAAACAAATGCCCTTATGGCTTAGATAGTTTCTCGACCGAAACATAGTGATAGGATAGATAGACTTCTCTTTCCCTCCAATATCTGGTGAGTGTCGATTCGGGGGCTTTCCTCGATTGTGCCTAGTAATAATTTATATCCCACAGAAATATTAGAATCATCATGTAAATATGCAGTAGGAAAAGTTATCTCATGAATTTCCTCAAGAGTTGGGTCGAATATTAAAGAAGATGTAGAAAGCTGTTTTGGAAGAATCGGCTGGTTTTGCAAACTCTGCTCCTCGAGGACATGAACTTCCCTTGATGGGATTTGTTCAGAAATTTTTGAAATACCTTGTCCTTCATTCCAGGTCATCTTGCTCAACATCCGTTAGTAAATTCTAGGCTAGTTTTGCCCTATCTTCCGGCGACAATGTCAACACTCCATCGACTTGTACTCCCCATAGGGCGATAATAACACCACTAGTCTCCCACCAATTTTTCTTTTCCATTTGTATCTCTCTCCGGAAAAAAGAAGTGGTGTTCCAAAAGAAAGATTCTGACTCAAGGAATGTCACATCCATTGTAATATATGTCTTATTAGTAGATGAATTATAGCACTGATATCCTTTTTGATGTGAACCATAGCCTAAAAACACACACTTCACAGCACACGGTTCAAATTTTGTGCATTGTGTTTTGGAAATGTGAACAAAAGTGATGCAGCCAAACACCTTAGGGAAAATAGTAAGAGTTGATGGTAAGTGCACTTGAGAGGAGAGAGCCTCCAATGGTGTCTGAAATTCTAATACTTTTGATGGCATTCTATTAATGAGTTGGACTGCTGTAGTCTCTGCATTATCCCAAAAATAGTGAGGGACATTATTTTCAAATAACAAAGAACGAGCTGTCTCAAGGATATGCTTGTTATTCCTTTCAGCTACCCTGTTTGTTGTAGTGTTCCTGAGTATGACATTTCACGGAGTCATTTTGCAGAAAATATTCTTTGAGATCCTCAGTACTCACCACCATTATCAATGAGAAGGGTCTGAACCTCCCAACAAATTGAGTTTGCACCATAATATGAAAAATTTTGAACACATTGGCAACTTCATCCTTATTCTTTATCATGTCATTCTAGTGTAATCATTAAAAAAAGAACGAACCATCAACTACCATACATAGAAATAATATGAGAAGCACCCCACACATCGGAATGAATCAAAGAGAAATGAATTGCTATTCAACTGATAGGAAAAGGTACCCGGTGGCTTTTTGCCAAAATGCAAGTCTAATAATCAAACTGATAATCATTTAAACCCAAAAATAACTTAAAAAATAACTTCTTCATGTAACCAAATGATGGATGCCCCAATTGCTTATGCCAAAGACATATATGTGTTTCCCGACTTGTAGACGACCCTCAGACTTGATTGACATTCCCAAAATTGAAATCGTCAATCTGACTTGTGTCCACTAGAAACGCCCAAAAAAAAAAAGAACCTGCAAAGGAAAAAAAAAAAGGGTCTCCGATTCTTGAAGAAATAAATCAGCTTTGGATCTTCAAGGAACTCCTCCTATTGGATTGTGGTTCCACTGTTAATGTGGACCAAACAAAATCACCAGACAGCTCGAGCAAGAGAGAGACGGTAACGGAGATGCAAGAAGCCAAGTCAAAGTCGTGGTTTTTATCGCCAATGACTCGCGAGGCGAGAGTGATGAACTGCAGTAATGGAGGACTGCTAGAGGAATCCATTCCGTGAAGCTCTTAGTCTCTCTCTTTTGTCGCTCTTGTCCCACATCGGTTGTGGAATGGGCCGATGGTCGGTTTATAAGTGTGAGGGAAAGCCTCAAAACATCGGGCCATGGGTCGGAGGTCGCAACAACTCGTATTTCTTCCATGTGACTGTTGGGTCCAGACTTGTTGGTAACCTGGGTTTTGATACCATTTGTTGGGAGCGCACATATGAAGCCCGATACTTTCACTTGGGGAGATCACCAAGAGGAAGCTCAAGTCCGAGCTTGTCAACATATCCAATTGGACTCATCTTCACTCAAAAGCTTAAGCCAGTGAGTTATAGGCCAACTTGGGTATATTAATTGCTCAATACCATATCAATTCTCCGATGTGAGACTTTTTCTAACACAACTCACATGTGTATCCTAACAATCTCCCCCTCACGTGTGAGCTTTAGTGTTCCAGTGTTAGGTTTTTGCTCCCCCTCTACCAATCAACCATCGGCTCTGATACCACCAGTTGTAAGGAACGCGAATCTTTGAATAGAAGAAAAAAGTAGAGAAGAAGAAGGCAAGAGAATTTTTTACGTGGAAAAATCCTTCTAAATCAAAAAGGGAAAAAATCACGGTGCCGCACTAGGTAATCTTTTCACTATCAGTTTTTAGCATTACGATACAAAAGATATTGCCCCAATATATAATAAGAGTCTAGGGCATACATAATTGAGAAATAAATTACAAGTATGCCATGTACAATATCTACGCTTAATATTACTTTTCTTTTCTATCAGACTCTACAAAATCTATCAATCTCCCACTTGGAGGCTGATCTTCAACACGGCAATAATCTTTCATAGTCTTCATTCTTCTTTTTAACCAAAATTGTCCTAGTGCGGCGGCCCCCCTCATCACTATCCATAGAGGCCAATTGAGGCAATGCACAACCTCAGTTTCTTAATGGTGACAATCTTTGTTAACATGTCTGCTGGATTTTCTGCACCAAGAATCTTCTTCAACGACAATATCCCATCATCTATCAACTCACGAATACGATGATACTTCAACTCAACGTGCTTTGTCCTTGAATGAAATATCGGATTCTTTGCAAGACAAATAGCACTCTGACTGTCACTGAAAAGAACACCGCTATCTTGCTCTTTACCTACTTCCTTCAGAAAATTTTTCTACCAAATCATCTGCTTACCAGCTTCCGATATAGCAACATACTCTGCTTCAGTGGTTGAGAGAGACACCAATGTCTGAAGTCTAGACATCTAACTGATTGCTGTGCTACCTAAAGTGAAAACATAACCCGATGTGCTCTTCCTCTTATTCCAGTCACCACCAAAATCTGCATCGACAAAGCCTTGTAAAGTTACACTGTTTTTTACAAAACATAATGACATACCTAAAGTGCCTCTCAAGTATCTTCATAACCACTTTACAGCTTCCCAATGCTTTATTCCCGGATTAGCCATGTATCTGCTCACAACTCCTACTGCATGAGCTATGTCTAGTCTGGTATACACCATTGCATACATTAAACTGCCAACAATTGACGCATATGGCACCTTAGCCATATATTCTCGCTCCTCATCCGTCTTTGGTGACTGCTCCTTTGAGAGTTTGAAGTGACTTCCCAAAGGAGTACTTCTAGGCTTTGCATTCTGAACTTCGAATCTATCCAGTACTTCCTCGATGTACTTTTCTTGAGATAACTTTAGAATTCCTTTGGATCTATCTCGCATGATCCTCATCCCAAGAATTTGATTCGCTGCGCCCAAATCCTTCATTTCAAATTCTTTTGACAATTGCTGTTTGAGTATATTGATTCTCTTCATGCTAGATCCTGCGATGAGCATATCATCCATATACATTAGCAAAATAATATAACAGTTATCGAATTTTTTGAAGTAACAACAATGATCCATCTCACTTCTAGTGAAGTTGTTACCACACATAAAGGTATCAAATTTATTGTACCACTGTCTAGGAGCCCGTTTCAAGCCATACAGACTTTTCTTCAGCTTGCAGACATAATTTTATTTTTTAGAGACCTGAAAACCTTCTGGTTGTACCATGTATATATCCTATTCTAAGTCATCATGGAGAATTGCAGTCTTTACATCTAACTGCTCTAGATGTAAATTCTCAGCAGCAACAATACTCAACACTAGCCTGATAGTAGTTAATTTCACAATTGGAGAGAAAATCTTTGTGTAGTCAATACTTTCCTTTTGCTGAAAACCTTTTGCTACTAACCTTGCTTTATACCTCTTGTTGCCATCAGGTTCTTCTTTGACCCAGTACACCCACTTGTTCTGCAATGCCTTTTTCCCATATGGTAATTGAGTTAACACCCAAGTTCTATTCTTCTCGAGTGAATCCAACTTGTCCCGCATTGCTAACTCCTACTTTACAGAATCTTTAACATGCAATGCTTCCAAAAAGATTTCTGGTTCACCAGCATCAGTTAAAAGTAAATAATTCAATGATGGAGAATACCTTTGTACAGGTTTAGATGTTCTGCTAGATTTTCTCAAAGTGAGCTCAGGAGTGTATGGTTCTTGTTCTAAATTTTCACTTTCTACAACAACAGTTTCAAGATTTCTAACCATATCACTCGTAGAAACCCCTTCCAATTCAATCTCTCTAGTCTCCACCGTTTGCTTCTTCACACTAGATTCTACCACAGCTCTATCTTTATACAACAAGTTTTCATTAAATGTAACATCAACGGTTCTTATTTTTTTTTTCTATTTTGCTCATCCTAAAATCGATAGCCAAAATAATTAGAACCATATCCAATGAAAAAATATCTTTTGGCTTTTGCATCAAATTTATCTCTATTTTCATAATCTATGTGGACATATAAAACACAACCAAAAACTTTTAGATGCGAGAGATTTACCTTTCTTCCACTTCATTCTTCTTTTGGTAGCTTGAAATCAAGTGGAACTGAAGGTCCTCTGTTGATCAGATATGCTGCTGTGTTAATTGCGTTCGCCCAAAACATCTTGGGTAATCCTGCATGCATCCTCATACTTCTTGCGTGCTCATTCAAAGTTCTATTCATCCTCTCAGCAACTCTGTTTTGCTGTGGTCTTTTGGGAATAATTCTTGTCATTCTGATTCCGTTCTTTGCACAAAATTGTTTGAACTCCTTGCTATCATACTCACCACCAATATCGGACCTTAGACATTTAATCTTTATGCCAATCTCGTTCTCTACTTCAGCTTTCCATCTCTTAAAAGTAGCAAACTCGTCAGATTTATTTTTCAAAAAATAAACCCATACCTTTCTGGTGGAGTCATCAATAAAAGTGATATAATAGCGGAATGTACAGGAGCTGGCGCCCACACATCTGTATGCACTAACTCTATTTTTCCTTTCTTTGGTTCTTTCCTAATTTTCGAAAAAACTAACACGTTTTTGCTTACCCAGAACACAATCCTCACATAAACCAATATCTATGGACTTCAAATCAGGCAATTTTTCCTTAGAAACTAACAATTTCATCCCTTTTTCGCTCATGTGTCCAAGGCTACAGTGCCACAAATTAGAATCCGCTTTCGACTCAGTAATAGTTGTGATTTCTCTACTGCTTTCAATCATGTACATTATTCCTGACTTTGTTCCCCGTGCTACAACCAAAGCACCTTTAACTATTTTCCAAGAGCTATATCCAAAAGTAGTTTTGTGTCCTGTGCTATCCAATTGACTTATAGAGATCGGATTTCTCTTAAGTCCCGGAATATATCTGATATCATGCAACTTCCATTGATATCCATTAGTAGTTTTAATGTAAACATCACCTTTTCCCATAATATCCAAAGGCTCATCATCAGCAAGATAAACCTTTCCAAGTTTTCCAACAGCAAAATTATGCATTAATTCTTTGCAAGAAGTAGAGTGAAACGACGCACCTGAATCTAGAATCCAAGATTCAATTGGACTGTCAATACTTAAAATTAAAGCATCATTATCAACCGTCTCTTAAGAGTTGCACTCATTGATTTCTCTTCTTCTTGATTTCGAACGTGATACTGAAATTTCTTCTTTGGGGTTATATAATCTCATCTCAGATGACCCTTTTTTTCGCAATTCCAGCAAGTTATTTCACCACGAGGTCTTGATTTACTTCTCCCTCTAGATTTCGATCTACCACGATTCTGGTTCTGCCATTGTTGATTGCTTCTCCCGCTGCCTTCGGTATTTAAGACATCATCTAAAAATTCACTCGACTCTCTTCTGCGAATATCCTCACTAAGAATCAAATCTCTAATTGCTTGAAGCTCCAATTTTTTATTACTAGACGAACTGCTCACTGCAGTCATAGTTGCACTCCAATTTTCAGGTAGAGAAGATAATAAAATTGAAGCTTTTATCTCGTCGTCGAATTTGATTTCCACCAAACTCAACTGAGTTGTGATCACGTTGAATTCGTTGATGTGATCTGTCACAGAAGCACCTTCGTTCATCTTCAGATTGAAAAGACGGTGCATCAAATATACCTTGTTCGATGCAGAAGGCTTCTCGTACATGTTGGACATGGCCGCCATCAAACCTACCGTTATCTTCTCATTAGCAATGTTGAAAGCAACGTTCCGCGCCAATGAGCGACGAATCACACCCAAAGCTTGCCTATCTAACAATTCCCACTTTTCTTGCTTCAACGATTCCGGTTTGTCTCCCGACAAAGGCTCATGCAAGTTCTTCTGATACAGCAGATCCTTGATCTGCATATTCCAGAAACCAAAATCTTTGCCATCGAACCGATTGATCTTGACCTTCCCTTCGTCCATATTCGTGCTCCCACTATTTCACCAAACCAGGCTCTGATACCAATTGTAAGGAACGCGAATCTTTGAAGAGAAGAAAAAAGTAGAGAAGAATAAGGCAAGAAAATTTTTTACGTGGAAATACCCTTCAAAATCAGAAAGGGAAAAAAATCACGGCACTGCACGAGGCAATCTCCCCACTCTCAGTTTTCAGCGTTACAGATACAAATGATATCGCTCCAATATATAATAGGAGTCTAGGGCATACATAATTGAGAAGCAAATTACAAGTATGCCATGTAAAATATCTACGATTAATATTACGCGAACTCCGTTCACTCAATTGTGCCGTGTGTAGACTTTTTTGTGACAGTCTGATTTTTTTGTCATTCCGAGACCTTTGACTATAAGATATCCATCGAAGTATTTCAGTTATATCTCACTCGGATCTGATCAATCACGAGTTAACTAACCAAAGGGGAAAGGCTAACACGCGACGAGGTATGTGGACCTAGGAAATTCGATTCGAACACGGCGTTTTGACCATAAGGATCGTCGAGAGATATTTAGAACCGAGGCCGATCAGAAAATGATTAAGGAATCCATTGCTAGTGTTATACGATTGGGACGCAGGTGATGCCGCTTAACCAATGTATGATTTGCGAATTTTTCCTAAATCGATTTATGACAATCGCGGCCGTCGGGGCTAGTAATAGACCCTTGCGATTACATGACAACCAAGATAGCCATGGTTTGGATTTTCCTAAGTGTGATACGAATCACAAAGTCAATACGCGTGACGTTCGCAAAAGCCACCCGTTAGTTCGAGATAAATTGAAATTTCGGACGACGAGAAATCGATCACGATTGGGATCTCGGAAATGGAAAAAAAAATAGAAATGGAGATTGTAACAATAATATCGAAATGGACGACGCTCATCCGAAAAAGGAAAATTAGCGGAAAAATGGATTTTTGGACGAAGGGCGTGAAAAGACGATTTTGCCCTTGGGTTGTCGACTTGGTTTTATTAATTGGACAAGGGCATTTTTGTCAATTGGATATCCCCAAATGTATCAGCTGAAAATGGGAGGGCAATCTTGGAAGAAATTTCAGATTTTATGAAGAAAGTGCCAAATGTCATCAAACCATGGAGTCTCATTAATTAAGCCATACACCTAAGCAAGTTCTAGGATATTCTTGGAGATAAGAACAAGCCACTTTCCTTCTCCCTTCTTCCATTTCTCACGACCAGCACCAGCAGCACCATCATCTTCTCCATTTTGCTTCTTCTTCCTCATGTTTAGAACCAGACCTGCACGATCAGAATTTTTCGTCCACTTCATCAGCGCCAAACTTTTCAACCGCTAACAACCAGATCGCAACCCATATATCATCGCGAAGATCTCCCTGTTACCGAACTTTTCCAACTGGAAGCACGCCGATTGACCACCTGAGGAGCTCCGACCGGCCAATCTCCCGCGAGTCGACGGAAACTGACTGAACTGGAGGTAGGCTCCGGTTTACTTTTCATTGAACCCCTTAATGGATGAGTTTTGAGCTCAATTTTTGTGGATGTCTAGTAGACACATATACTGAGTTGCTGTCAAATTTTGGACGAAAATGAACAACATCTTGACCTTGATCCATTGTGATGTTTGAAGGACAGAATTTGTCCATTTGCAGACTCAGAGGAATTGGCGCCTTTCGAAGGTCATCCGGCGTCGCCTTGAGCCAAAATTTTCGGTGAGGCCTCTTGACATGTAGAAATTTGTGTTGACAAGGGTATTTGTGAATAAATTGAAGGATTAGGTTAAATAGGGGGCTGATTGAGTGGATTTGAAACAGAACCGAACCTGCTTTGTTTCGGTTCTGTTCTCTCTGAGTTGGTAGAGGCTGTTAGTGATGGAATTGAGGTCTAATTTGATCCTCGAGGCATGTTAGGGTGTGGAGTAGTATGTTGAGGAAGTTTATGTTCGGTGGTTTGAAGTCCGGACAAAGAAATATTGACGAATTGATGGGTTTTCCCTAGGTACGCTTGCTGTTCTGTTTTGTGGTTGCTGGAACCGAATCCTTTAAGTGCTAGGGAAGGGGTTTTGCTGATTTAAGCTTGTGGTAAGGAAGTTCCTAAGCCTTGGATAGAACGATTGGACTCGATTGAGTGAATTTGATGAAAATTATGCTAGTTTGGAGAAGTTATGATGAAATTATACCATGTGTGATTATGTGTCATACCGATTGCTAAAATTCTTTGTGAATACGCGTGACATATGTTGATTGTCTCTCTTGGTTGTTGAAATTGGTTGTCTTGCATGCCTTGAATTGTAGCTCGAAGCGCGAGCTTGTATTTGATTATGATGTCTTGATTTGAGATGACCTTTGGGCATGCTTGAGAAACTTGAGATACCCTGATGCGTAGAGACGCGGGGTTGAAAGTGGCTAATGTCCTGATGCGCGAGACGCGGGACGAGAATCGATATGTGTCGACACAGGCCGGAGATAATATTGAAAACCTGATGTGTTTTAAGCGGGTTTATCAATGAGTTGGTCTGATGCGTAAGTACGCGGACCTAGCCTGAGGCGTTCCACGCGCGGGCTTGAACCAAATGAAGGTCGAAAAGGAATAAAGGCGTGACTTGGTTTTATGATGTGAACTTGTCTTAATTGGTGGGATATGATGCCATGGTTTTATAAATGATGCTTGTTGATATTCTCATAGTTTTTATGGTTGTTACATGCATCACGTTATTGTTGTATGTTGTGTTATGTTGCATTCACCTGAGTGTACTATCAGTCTAACCTAGGGTTAGGACTTTTCTGACTGAGATGTCGATCTCACCCCGTAGTGGGACCCTATTTTTCCAGACCCTAAGAACTGAAGATGCTGCCGATCTGCTTATGTGAACCCCAGGAGATGTCTAGATTTGTTGAGGAGTTTCCTGACGGCTGTGGTACAGTATATATTAGAAGAACTATAGTAGTTTGGGTGGACGAGCCAGGAGCGCCAGATAAACCCCATAGGTTTGAGTCATGGTATCGTAAAGAAGATGAAGGTATTTCTGAGCAGTTGAGACCCCAGGACGTATCTAAAAGAGCTGTACCCTCTTGGTGCCACCCGACCCGAGAGGAAATAGAAATAGAGACCTCTACCGTGGGATCGAGGAACATACCTGAAGGAGAACCGGCGGGTAGGGCAAGCATTGAAGTGATCGAGATTTCAGATTCCGAGGACGATATGGAAGAGGATTCTATTGAGGTGTCATCGGAGTCTTTCTCGGACTACGACCCAGCTGAGGACCTAGAGCAAGCTAATGATATGAGTACTACTTAGGACTTTTGTGGCCGTCCTGCTTTTGGGAGCGTCTTTTGGATGAGCTGGTCCAGTGGTGGGGCTTAGTGGTTTCCTTTTGTCTGCCCTTTTGTTGTCCCGGCCTATGCTTTTGAAAGAGAGTTCTTGGTCCCTTATGTACAGACTTATCTTTTCATTGTATAAAGGTTTTCTGCTTCCTCGTATCTCATTCTTGGTTGTAGTTATAAGTGGATGGTATTCGAGAAGGGTTTTATTTTCTTTTGTCTTCTGCGTGCGAGTCTCATTTCATTTGGCCGTATTAGAGAGCATCCTGGGACAGGTCTTACGGCAGTCTGCGGATGTACGTGCTTGCAAGGCAGGCGGGACGTGACATCCTAGTTGATGTGGTATCAGAGCGAGGTTAACTCGATCCAAGTTGATTGGGAATTGGAGTAATATGGAGGAATGATATTCGGGGTGACTGGGTAGCAAGACCGTAGGAAGGGTTCGCTAGAGTAAGTTAAGTAATGCATGGCATATGAGTGGCGCATGTGTTTGGCATCATGAAAGTGGCAATATTATGATGAGTGAATGCAACCAAGCTTTGTACTGAGCATGTGCATTGATCGTGAATGCTTGCCTTGTGAAGCATTGTACATTTCATTTGACCTGTAGCACAATTCTATATTCTAAATCGTTGTGCTCTTGAAATTGTCTGGGAATGGTTGCTTGAAGTGGATGCTGATAGTTGTGTAGCATGGAACCATTAGATTGGAATGGTTGATCTAAGTCTTTAATTCCGTGGTGGAATTATAGTGGTGCAGGGAGTATAAGTATGAGTGATCGACCTGTTAGACGTAGAAGACCCAGTGCTAGGGCTTCTAGTTCGGGGCCACCTGCGGTAGAGAATCCTGGAATGAGAGATGTGTTGAGGGCCTTGGAACGGATTGGTAATCTGATAGATAGACAAGCTCAGGATAGAGATGCTGCTATAACCCAAGCTGTGGGCGCGGCCTTGACTGCAGTGAATGCAATGACGGGTACCAATGCAGAGGGCGGATGTAGTGGTAGCAGTGGCCAAGGTGCTGGAACTAGTAATGCGCAAGCTAATGTAAATGCTGGCCAAAATGTGGGAGTTGGCAATATGCCAGGTAATGTTATTGCACCTCGAGATATAGGGCAATTAGTGGAACAATTTGTGAAGTTGAGGCCACCTCAGTTTAATGGAACTGGTGACCCAGAGTTAGCACCCAGATGGATAGAAAAGCTCGAGAAAATTTGTGGAGTCCTGAGATGTACGGACGAGGAAAAAGTACTCCTGGCGGTGTACCAACTGGATGGTACGGCAAGTGACTGGTGGGAGGCCACTAAAGACGAAGTATTCCCTGAGGGCATTGCTTTGAATTGGACTACGTTTACGGAGGTCTTCAATGATAAGTATTTCTCGGAGACTGCGCAAGAAAGCAAGTTGGTGGAATTCCAGAAATTACGTCAGGGTCATTTGACGGTTGATCAATATGAAGCAGAGTTTGCAAGGTTGTCTATGTACGCACCGCGTTACATGGAGGATCCAGTAGAAAAGATGCGGAGGTTTCGAGATGGGTTACGACCTGAACTTTGCAGCCAGATGGTAGCCATGAATTTAAGAACTTATAAGGAAGTTTATGAACGGGGTCAGATGATAGAACGAGATATGAGAGAGAGGTCAACAGCATCGGAATCGCGGTTCCCTGTACCTAGAGATAATCGTCAATTAGGTAAGAGACCGATGATGAGTAGTAGACGTTTTGTTCCGCCTGCAAGGAAGGACATTGGTAAGTCGCAGCATCAGTCCACCTTTAACTGTCGCTTGTGCGAAAGAAGACATGGAAAGAGACCTTGTCCGACTAGGACATGTGCTTGCTTTAAGTGTGGTCAGATGGGCCATCAGATGAGATGGTGTCCCAACCAAACTCAGTTGGCTAGACCTCATGGACAACGACCACAGGCAGGAGCCCCAGCTGTCGCTCCGCAAAATGAATCGGCGAGACCCCCATCTCAAGGGCGAGTTTATGAGGTAGCTCGAGGCGAAGCAGAGAATGCGCCCGGGGTGGTTACAGGCATGGTTTACTTGTGTGACCAAGTTGCTTATGCATTATTTGATCCTGGAGCTTCGCATTCCTTTGTGTCTGCTCGTTTTGCTGATATGGTTGAAATGGATTTGAAGCCTTTGAATGTGACTTTGCATGTTACTACTCCGCTAGAGGATAAAGTGATAGTTTCGCTAGGTTGTGCGGATTGCAAGATAGTCATAGATGGTAGAGAAGAAAGGATAGATTTGGCAGTACTGCCTATGTTTGATTTTGATGTGATTATTGCGATGGATTGTTGGATGAGGGATGCCGAGCTTACTTGGCTGCGGTAGTTGATACGATGGTCGAGGAACCGAAATTGAAAAATATAGCCGTGGTACGCGAATTTCCTGATGTTTTTCCTCAAGAACTGCCAGGATTGCCACCCGAGCGTGAGATTGAGTTTGTAATTGAGTTAGCTCCTGGGACAGAGCCTATTTCGAAGGCACCTTACAGAATGGCGTTATCGGAGTTGAAAGAGTTAAAGGTGCAGTTGCAAGAATTGCTTGACAAGGGATTCATTAGACCTAGTGCTTTGCCATGGGGAGCACCAGTGTTATTTGTGAGGAAAAAGGATGGATGTTTGCGTCTGTGCATAGATTACAGACAGTTGAACCAGGTGACTGTTAAAAATAAGTATCCGTTGTCGAGGATTGATGATTTGTTTGATCAGCTGCAGGGAGCTTCAGTGTTATCTAAAATAGACTTGACAACCGGATACCATCAGTTGAAGATTAAGCAAGAGGATATTCCCAAAATGGCTTTCAGGACGAGATATGGACACTATGAATTTACAGTAATGCCTTTTGGTTTGACGAATGCTCCAGCTGCATTCATGGATATGATGCATCGAGTGTTTAAGGAATACCTCGATCGTTTCGTTATAGTGTTCATTGATGACATTCTAATTTACTCAAGGAGTAATGGCGAACATGAAAAGCATTTAAGAATTATTTTACAGACTTTAAGGGAACACTCGCTTTATGCTAAGTTTAGTAAGTGCGAGTTCTGGTTAAACAAAGTGGCATTTCTTGGACATATAATATCTGGAGAAGGGATTTCAGTAGACCCTGCAAAGATAGAAGCAGTGATAAATTGGCCTAGACCTACGACGATCACTGAGGTTCGAAGCTTTCTAGGATTGGCTGGTTATTATAAACGCTTCGTGGAAAAGTTTTCGTCTATAGCTATGCCGTTGACGCAGTTAACTAAGAAGTCTACGAAGTTTGAATGGACGGATAAGTGTGAAAGGAGTTTTCAGGAGCTCAAGCATCGTTTGACAACGGCACCAGTTCTCACGATACCTTCTGGACCTGGAGGCTTCGAAATTTATAGCGACGTGTCATTAAAAGGATTGGGGTGTGTACTGATGCAACACGAAAGGGTAGTAGCCTATGCTTCAAGGCAATTGAGGCCCCACGAGTTAAATTATCTGACGCATGACTTGGAACTAGCTGCTATTATTTTCGCCTTGAAAATCTGGAGGCATTACTTATGCGGTGAAAGGTTCCAAATCTATACTGACCACCAAAGTTTAAAATATTTGTTTTCTCAGAAGGAATTAAATATGAGGCAACGTCGGTGGATGGAATTGCTTAAGGATTACGATTGTGACATATTGTACCATCCTGGGAAGGCGAATAGAGTTGCCGATGCACTCAGTCGGAAGTCTAGTATTGCGTACTTAATGGTTAGAGGATGGTCTGTGCTTGAAGGATTGAGGGACTCGGAATTCAAATTGGAAGTGAGCCAAATGACAAGCTTGATAGTGACGTTGAGAATCGAGCCGGAAATTCAAGAAAGGATAAAAGTTCTACAGACCACGGATTCTGAAATCCAGAAAATCCTTAGTTTGGATGTGACGAAGAGGAAAGACGATTTCTAGGTAACTGAGGAAGGAATTTTAAAATTTCGCGGACGTCTTTGCGTACCTAATGAGGTAGAGCTTAAAGAAAGAATCTTGTCTGAAACTCATCGGAGTAATTACAGCATTCACCCAGGTAGTACGAAGATGTATCAGAATTTGCGTCAGCACTATTGGTGGAATGGTATGAAAGTGGATGTAGCTAGGCATGTAGAAAAGTGTTTGACGTGCCAGCAGGTGAAAGCGCAGCACTGTAAAACCGGTGGATTATTGCAACCTTTGGAGATTCCGGAATGGAAATGAGAGCACGTAACGATGGATTTTGTTATGGGATTACCACGAAGTCAGAAAGGACATGATTCGATTTGGGTAGTCGTGGATAGATTGACTAAGTCTGCGTACTTTATCCCTGTGAAAAAGGACTTTACAATGGACAAGTATGCAGAATTGTATATGCGGCAAATCGTACGTTTACATGGAGTACCTATCACGATTACGTCGGATCTAGATGCTAAGTTTACGGCGAATTTTTGGAAGAGTCTTCAAGACGCCTTGGGAACTAGATTGCAATTTAGCACGGCGTATCATCCGCAAACCGATGGACAATCGAAAAGGACGATTCAAACGCTTGAGGACATGTTGCGAGCGTGCGTTATAGACTTTAAAGGCAGATGGGAAGATCATTTGCATTTAGTGGAGTTCGCATATAATAACGGTTATCAGCAAAGTATTGAAATGGCACCATTTGAGGCACTTTATGGAAGAGCGTGCAGAACTCCTTTGTACTGGGATGAAGTAGTAGAAAGAAGTATTACGGGACCAGAATTGGTAGAACAGTCGGTTGAAGCGGTAAAAGTAATCAGAGATAGGCTGAGAACTGCACAAAGTCGCTAGAAGAGTTATGCCGATAAGCGACGCAAGCCCTTGGAATTTCGAGTTGGCGATCATGTTTTTCTCAAGATATCGCCTATGCGAGGTATATCTCGATTTGGAAAGAAAGGGAAATTGAGTCCGAGGTATATAGGACCATTTGAAATTTTGGAAAGGATCGGGACCTTAGCCTACAGACTTGCCTTACCGCCGAGTTTGTCCCAGGTACATAATGTGTTTCATGTGTCAATGCCACGGAAGTACGAGCCAGACCCGACGCATGTTTTAGATTACGAGACTATAGAATTGGACGACAAAGTTTCATATATAGAGAGGCCTGTCAGGATTGAGGAGTTTAAGGAGCACGTTTTGAGGAACAAGACGGTATCGCTAGTTAAAGTAATTTGGGAGAATCATGGAACTGAAGGCGCTACGTGGGAGAACGAAGCGGCAATGAGGCGTCAATACCCCCATTTGTTTGAATAGTGGATTGTAAAAAATTTCGAGGACGAAATTTTTGTAAGGGGGAAGAGTTGTGACAGTCTGATTTTCCTGTCATTCCGAGACCTTTGACTGTAAGATATCCATCGAAGTACTTCAGTTATATCTCGCTCTGATCAGATTAATCGCGAGTTAACTAACCAAAGGGGAAAGGCTAACACGCGACGAGGTACGTGGACCTAGGAAATTCGATTCGAACATGGCGTTTTGACCATAAGGATCGTCGAAGGATATTTAGAACCGAGGCCGATCAGAAAACGATCAAGGAATCCATTGCTAGTGTTATACGATTGGGACGTGGGTGATGCCGCTTAACCAACGTATGATTTGCGACTTTTTCCTAAATCGATTTATGACGATCACGGCCGTCGGGGCCAGTAATAGACCCTTGCGATTACATGACAACCAAGATAGCCGTGGTTTGGATTTTCCTAAGTGTGATACGAATCACAGAGTCGATACGCGTGACGTTCACAAAAGCTACCCGTTAGTTCGAGATAAATTGAAATTTTGGACGACGAGAAATCGATCACGATTGGGATCTCGGAAATGGAAAAAAAATGGAAATGAAGATTGTAACAATAAGATCGAAATGGACGACGCTCATCCGAAAAAGGAAAATTAGCAGAAAAATGGATTTTTGGACGAAGGGCGTGAAAAGACGATTTTGCCCTTAGGTTGTCGACTTGGTTTTATTAATTGGACAATGGCATTTTTGTCAATTGGATATCCCCAAATGTATCAGCCGAAAATGGGAGGGCAATCTTGGAAAAAATTTCAGATTTTATGAAGAAAGTGCCAAATGTTATCTAACCATGAAGTCTCATTAATTAAGCCATACACCTAAGCAAGTTCTAGGATATTCTTGGAGATGAGAACAAGCCACTTTCCTTCTCCCTTCTGCCATTTCTCACGACCAGCACCAGCAGCACCATCATCTTCTCCATTTTTCTTCTTCTTCCTCACGTTTAGAACCAGACCTGCACGATCAGAATTGTTCATCCACTTCATCAGCGCCTAACTTTTCAACCGCTAAGAACCAACTCGCAAGCCATATATCATCGCGAAGATCTCTCTGTTACCAAACTTTTCCAACTGGAAGCACGCCGATTGGCCACCTGAGAAGCTCCGACCGGCCAATCTCCCGCGAGTCGACGGAAACTGACTGAACTGGAGGTAGGCTCCGGTTTGCTTTTCATTGAACCCCTTAATGGACGAGTTTTGAGCTCAATTTTTGTGGAGGTCTAGTAGACACATATACTGAGTTTCTGTCAAATTTTGGGCGAAAATGAACAACATCTTGACCTTGATCCATTGTGATGTTTGAAGGACAGAATCTGTCCATTTGCAGACTCAGAGGAATTGGCGCCTTTCGAAGGTCATCCGGCGTCGCCTTGAGCCAAAATTTTCGGTGAGGCCTCTTGACATGTAGAAATTTGTGTTGACAAGGGTATTTGTGAATAAATTGAAGGATTAGGTTCAATTGGGGGCTGATTGAGTGGATTTGAAACAGAACCGAACCTGCTTTGTTTCGGTTCTGTTCTCTTTGAGTTGGTAGAGGCTGTTAGTGATGGAATTGAGGTCTAATTTGATCCTCGTGGCAAGTTAGGGTGTGGAGTAGTATGTTGAGGAAGTTTATGTTTGGTGGTTTGAAGTCCGGACAAAGAAATATTGACGAATTGATGGGTTTTCCCTAGGTACGCCTGCTGTTCTGTTTTGTGGTTGCTGGAACCGAATCCTTTAAGTGCTAGGGAAGGGGTTTTGCTGATTTATGCTTGAGGTAAGGAAGTTCCTAAGCCTTGGATAGAACGATTGGACTCGATTGGGTGAATTTGATGAAAATTATGCTAGTTTGGAGAAGTTATGATGAAATTATACCATGTGTGATTATGTGTCATACCGATTGCTAAAATTCTTTGTGAATATGCGTGACATATGTTGATTGTCTCTCTTGGTTGTTGAAATTGGTTGTCTTGCATGCCTTGAATTGTAGCTCGAAGCGCGAGCTTGTATTTGATTATGATGTCTTGATTTGAGATGACCTTTGGGCATGCTTGAGAAACTTGAGATACCCTGATGCGTAGAGACGCGGGGTTGAAAGTGGCCAATGTCCTGATGCGTGAGACGCGGGACGATAATCGATATGTGTCGACACAGGCCTGAGATAATATTGAAAACCTGATGCGTTTTACGCGGGTTTATCAATGAGTTTGTCTGATGCGTAAGTACGCGGACCTAGCCTGAGGCGTTCAACGTGCGGGCTTGAACCAAATGAAGGTCGAAAAGGAAGGAAGGCGTGACTTGGTTTTGTGATGTGAGCTTGTCTTAATTGGTGGGATATGATGCCATGGTTTTATAAATGATGCTTGTTGATATTCTCTGAGTTTTTATGGTTGTTACATGCATCACGTTATTGTTGTATGTTGTGTTATGTTGCATTCACCTGAGTGTACTATCAGTCTAACCTAGGGTTAGGACTTTTCTTACTGAGATGTCGATCTCACCCCGTAGTGGGACCCTATTTCTCCAAACCCTAAGAACTGAAGATACTGCCGATCCGCTTGGGTGAACCCCAGGAGATGTGTAGATTTGTTGGGGAGTTTCCTGACGGCCGTGGTATAGTATTTATTAGAAGAACTACAGTAGTTTGGGTGGACGAGCCAGGAGCGCCAGGTAAACCCCATAGGTTTGAGTCATGGTATCGTAAAGAAGGTGAAGGTATATCTGAGCAGTTGAGACCCCAGGACGTACCTAGAAGAGCTGTACCCTCTTGGTGCCACCCGACTCGAGAGGAAATAGAAATAGAGACCTCTACCGTGGGATCGAGGAACATACCTGAAGGAGAACCGGCGGGCGGGGCAAGCATTGAAGTGATCGAGATTTCAGATTCCGAGGACAATATGGAAGAGGATTCCATTGAGGTGTCATCAGAGTCTTTCTCGGACTACGACCCAGCTGAGGACTTGGAGCAAGCTGATGATACGAGTACTACTTAGGACTTTTGTGGCCGTCCTACTTTTGGGAGGGTCTTTTGGATGAGCTGGTCCAGTGGTGGGGATTAGTGGTTTCCTTTTGTCTACCCTTTTGTTATCCCGGCCTATACTTTTGAAAGAGAGTTCTTGGTCCCTTATGTACAGACTTATCTTTTCATTGTATAAAGGTTTCCTGCTTCCCCGTATCTCATTCTTGGTTGTAGTTATAAGTGGATGGTATTCGAGATGGGTTTTATTTTCTTTTGTCTTCCGCGTGCGAGTCTCATTTCATTTGGCCGTATTAGAGAGCATCCTGGGACAGGTCTTACGGCAGTCTGCGGGTGTACGTGCTTGCAAGGAAGGTGGGACGTGACATTTTTTGTCCCCTCAATGTTGTGAACGTGTAGCCTCTATATTTATAGAATATCTTTATTATATCCCTTATGTTATGTGATAATATCTAGTTTAATTGCCCACCAAGTTTTAAGATAAGTCAATATTCCACCTTGGCATTTTATTTAGCAATTTTCGTCCCCTACTAGTATTCATGGGTTTAGTTCAGATAATTCAATTGAGTTCAAACCCTCGAATTAAATATATCCACCGCCGGTTCGATTAATTGTAAACGCAAAGCATGAATGTTGAGTTTTGTTTTTCTTAGAACTAAAATTAGTTCTAATTTTTATGCATAAAATGATTAAAATAAAAAATCAAAATTTAGTTGTCAACAGGAATCACTGCTCCTATAGGATTTTGATCCATCATGGGTCCGAGGTCAATCGCAAGAACAAGGTGAAGGACAACATTGTCCGGCTTGTGCAAGACAAAGGCGCAGCAAAGAAGACGAGTGAAAAAACATCAAGTATGTTGAAAAGCGGGACTGTCGTAATCGGGAATTGACGTACAGTATTCAGGGGAAGCAAACCCTAAGCTCTGATACCATGTTGAAAAATAAATAAATAAAATAAGGAACACACGATTTAACGAGGTTCGACGACGTGTCTACGTCCTCGGTCAAATACATCACCCTCTCTCTTTTTCTTTTTCTTCTCCGTTATACTATCAAGTATGTACAGACCCATAGATATACAATCAGACGGACTTCTTCTACAGGTCAAGTCTCTACAAAATAGGAAAAAAAAATTCTTCATATCCCGAGGAAAAATAAAATCTCATGGGAATTACAGTTCATTCTTTACACTACTTATTTGGAGAACTTCTCGTGTACACGAACACAAATGAGAACACTTGGCTATTGATAGCCTTCACAACAGAGTGGTTCACTATCCATAGACCACCCTAGGAATTAGTGGTCCACCCTTTATCACTCTGGAGATTATTGGTTCACTCTCCTTGTATTATTTTAGAGGTTACGGGTTCACCACCCTTAGCAAAATCTAGAATTCTCTGGACAAGAGAGGAGGTGAATCTTTTCTTCAATGGTGCCCTTAGGTGAAGCTCATATTATAATAAATTGTGCAAAGCTCTGTCATCCCGATGTATAGGGAAAATCATTCCATCAATCCTAAATTTATTGTACGAATGCTGTTGAGTCATAAACTTTTTAATTTTGCAAATTTAGTTATGAATCTTAATGTGAAGTTTCAATATAGTCATTTCGATCAATTTTTGCCAAAAAAATCACTGATGTGGCGCTGTATCATGTAAGAGGATCAATAATGATTTGGCCTCTACATCATCGATTTCTTGCGAAAATTGACTAGAAGGATTACAATGAAATTTCGTGTAATATTTTAAGACGAAATTAACAAAATTGAAAATTTCAGGGTTTGAGTTGATATCATTACAATAGTTAAGGACTATTGGGTAATTTTCTAAAGTATCCATGTCTTGGCTAAATCTGTGTTGTATCGGCCTGATCTGCCGTCCATTTGGGCAAGTCTAGTTGGGCCATCTGTGATATTAGTCATTGTCCTACATAAGCGTGAGACGAACTTTTCATGGCTGCACCAAGCAAAATTTTGGTCGGAGCTTTCTAGATGGAGTGGCTGACAATCATCCCACCAAAAAAAAACCCTTTAATATTCCTTTTTCATTTATTTTCTCATTTAAAGCACTTTTCTAGTACCTGTGGTTTGCTCGTGTTGGGTAAAAGCTAGTATAGTTTAAAAACACAGATGGCAATATGCACAAGCCTTTTAAGAAATAATATCACTAAACTTTTATGGTTTGCAGCTTGAAAATTTGTATTACCTATACACAAATCAAAACACTTGACAACACAAATTCAACCCGATAGAGTTACGGTTCCATCACAAATTAAGGTATCAATCAATTTTAAAATATGATATTTCTTTGGATAGATTTGATTTATTTGTCCTGTTCATGATCCTAGATTGCCGCGATTGGACGTTACTGGGCCATTCAACTCCACGTGTTTCTTGGATCCGGATCCCCTGCTTGTATGG
Source organism: Rhodomyrtus psidioides (assembly GCA_021437785.1). Taxonomy (NCBI): domain Eukaryota; kingdom Viridiplantae; phylum Streptophyta; class Magnoliopsida; order Myrtales; family Myrtaceae; genus Rhodomyrtus; species Rhodomyrtus psidioides. Next base: position 3,573,926 of record JAILYB010000024.1, on the reverse strand, counting down.
CAGGGGATCCGTTCATGTGTTTCCTTCCCTCTTCTAGAGTTTAATGGTTTTTTTTTTTAAATAGGGAAACGTGTGGAAGAAGGTTGGCCCATGTGCTTGTCGCTTTCTCTTTTGGGTCAAAAAGCCAGACTTAAAACAAAACAGAGGACTACTTCTAGAGAGGTACTGCTATACAAGAACACAACTAAATTCCACGAGACTTTCCCAAGTACGAATAATTCAACTTTTGGTCCAAACTAACATCTATGCTAATCAATTTGGTGATTTTCCAAAAAAAAAAAAACAACAAAAGAGTAAGTGGAAATGCACGTGCCACCACGAGTAGGCCTAGTCTTATCAAAAAGTTGAAGCAAGACCACATAAATGCGATATTGTAAAAACCGGCTCAATCCATGTGAGTTTCCTCATAAGAAATGTTTCGAGGAACTATAGAAGGTGGTAATTATTTGAAGTGAGTGTTTAACATTTTAAGTTACTTAAAAAGGCCAAGACCCGTACTCGCACCGGCGATAACTCTCACCCTATTCAGATCGATCGTGTACAGGTTTAGTCCATTTACTAACCATACATTTGCTTGAGGGATCTTGTCTGATATCATTTAACTAACATGTTACTCCACGAAGCTTGTCCCAATCAGTATCGGCTTGAAATGCTTTGCATCTACCTCACATCAATTTGAATGAAGTTAAAACTTTTTCGTTGAAGATAACCTCGATTTGAATGAAGTTAAAACTTTTCCATTGAAGATAACCTCATAGGCCGATTCTTTTCAAGGAAGTGCGCGTTTTTCCGTATTTGGACAAAAAAAGGTAGTGGTTGGTTTGAAAACAAAGCACAAGGGTTTATCTAGAAGACGTTGACCTGTGATATAATTTGAATTATTTAATTTTTTTAAAAGGGATTAATATCACGAAAAATCTCAAATTGGGTATAGCTATGACAAATTTATTTAAAACTAATTCTTCGACCATCATGTGTTGAGATAGTCAACGATTCTGTCTAGGTTGTCGATTGTTTTTCTTTTCCTTGTGTAGAAGATTGTATAGGTGTATATAGGTCATGGGGATTGTACAAGTAGATTTTCAGGATGCTAATTGGAATTCTAGTCCTATATGTGCAATGTATTTGATCAGTCAATAAAAATAATAAAAAAAGACAGAGAATCAATTTATCATCTTTGTCCTTTCTTCTTCATGGTATTAGAGCCTTACGTTTGATCCATTCCAAATCCAAAAAAAAAAAAAAAATCATACCCATAACCTCCAAACCGGTAGTCACTCACCACCGTCCGAGAAGCCGCTCCGCTTGCTGCCCCGTTCATCGCTAAGACTATCGCACCAGATCAAGGCCCACCAAAACTGTAGCAATTCTTCCAGATCCGCACCAATCCACTAGTCGTTTGTCGCTCGTGCACTCGATTGTTGTTATGCAACACCTTGTAGGCCATGTCGTATTGGGCAGACAAGCTAGACTTCCTGGTGCTATCCTCTGTTTTCTTTTCTTTCTTTTGCTCCCATTCGTGTTCTGTGCTGCTGTTGTTTATTGTTTGTAGTACAGTTAAAAAAAGGAGAAAAAAAGGAAAAATGAGTGAAAAAGGTGACTCTTCTGGAATCAAATCTATTCCAGTCTTAGTTCAAACTGAGGGCGTCTTTAATGCAGGCATTGTGCTTACTGAAACAAATTACGACGTGTGGTCCCAATTAATAGAGATGCATATTGCTGAACGAGAAAAACTCTAGTATATCATCGGCCGAACACCACCCCCTGCAGAATCCGACAAAGAATATGATGAAGAAACGCACGTGGATGTAGGGAGAATTTTCTTCATTCACCTTTCAATTTACAAGACTTTGTATATATACATAGTAGAAAACCTAAACCCTAGGACTCTTCCTTATCAGGAGATAAAATAAACATAGGACAAAATAAGAAGTAAATATTACAAATTCCTAAAATTGCTCTAATTTATAGCTCATGTTAACACTTCTCCTCAAGTGGGTGAAAAGATGTCTTTGATACCCAACTTGACAAGTGAGCTGTGAAATGCCCTGCTCGACACTACCATAGTAAGCATATCTGCCAGTTGATCTTCAGACCTGACAAAGGGAAACCGAATCACTTTGGCATCCAGATTTTGCTTTACAAAATGTCTGTCAACTTCTATATGTTTGGTTCGATCATGTTGTACCGGATTGTGAGAAATGTCAATTGATGCCTTATTGTCACAGAAAAATCTTTATCTCAAATTCTGGTGGAAACCCAAGTTCCGTCATTAATCTCTTGAGCCATAGTAGCTCACGTAACCCTTTAGCCACCCCTCTGAATTCTGTCTTAGCACTGGACAAGGCTACTACCTTCTGCTTTTTGCTCCTCCATGTAATCAAGTTTTCCCCCACAAATGTGAAATATCTAGATGTAGACCTCTTGTCCGAAATACTGCCTGCCTAGTCGGCATTTGTAAACTCCTCCACCTCAAGATGACCATTCTTTGCAAAGAGCAAACCTTTTCCAGGAGCTGACTTCAAGTAACGCAGAATTCGAGTCGCGGCATTCATATGGTCCTCACTCGGAGCATGCATAAATCGACTTACAACACTTACAGCATAGGCAATATCAGGACGAGTGTGTGACAAATAAATGAGTCTGCCTACTAACCTTTGATATTTGTCTTTATTGGTCGAAACCTGATTCGAATACTCCCCAAGTTTATGATTCTGAACTATAGTGGTATCGGTGTGCTTGCATTCCAACATTCCAACTTCGGCTAACAAATCCAACACATATTTTCTTTGTGACAAGAAAATACCTCCATTTGATCTGGCCACTTCAATGCCTAAAAAATACTTCAACCCTCCCAGGTTCTTCATCTCGAACTCTTCCGTTAGCTTTTCTTGGAGTCTCGAAATCTCTTTAAGGTCATCTCCTGTGATAATCATATATATATAAAATTAAGGCCGTTACCTTACCTTCAAATCGCTTCATAAACAAAGTGTGGTCTGAGTTACTTTGAGAATACCCATATTTTCTCATTGCTGAACTGAAGCGACCAAACCAAGCACGTGGTGGTTGCTTTAACCCATATAATGATCGTTCCAATTTGTACACCATATTTGGTTGAGTGACACAACTATACCTAGGTGGAACCATATAGATTTCTTCTTCTAAATCCCCATGAAGAAATGCGTTCTTCACATCAAACTGATGCAACGGCCAGTCCAAGTTTGCTGCTAGAGACAACAATACTCTCACAGTATTAAGCTTCGCGACATGAGAAAATGTTTCTTGGTAGTCTATACCATAAACTTGTGTATATCCCTTCGCTACCAACCGCACCTTGTATCTCTCAACAGAACCATTTGCTTTGTATTTAATAGAAAATACCCATTTACACCCTACTTCTTTCTTTTCCTTCGGCAACTCCACAAGACTCCAAGTCTTGTTTTTCTGCATCGCTTCCATCTCTTCTTTCATTGCCTGAACCCACTTTGGATCTTTCAAAGCTTCTTGCACCTCATTAAGAACTCAAGTTGTAGAGACATTTGATACAAATGCCTTCAAAGATTTAGATAATTTTTCTGTTAAGACGTAATCTGCAATAGGATACCTTGATCTTCGTTCTTCCACGTCTGGTGAATATCGATTAGGGGGCTTGCCACGATTGTGCCTGTCAGGTAATTTATATTTAACAACCACATCAGAATCATCAGAGGAATCAGCTGTAGTAGGAGAACTTACCTCAGGAATACCCTCAAGAGAATGGTCGGGTACTAAAGAGGGGACGTCAGGAGAGGGAGAAGGCTGTTCTTGAGACTGTTTAGAAGCATCCTGTATTGATATCAGTTGTCAGTCATCTTCTATTGAGGATGTATGTTCATCACTTGCAACATCTGTTGGGGCATGCAGCGAGTTAGACCCTGCCCTAGCCATAATACCACCACTCTCCCACCAATGTTTCCTTTCTCTATGTATCTCCCCTTGAAAGGGACAATTGGTATTAGGAAAGAAAAATCCAGGCTCAAGAAATGTGACATCCATGGTGACATGAGTCTTCTTAGTGGCCGGGTTATAGCAACGATAGCCCTTCTGATGGGTTCCATAGCCAAGAAAAACACACCGGATAGCACAAGGATCCATCTTGGTCCTTTGATTATTGTGAAGATGAACATAAGCTACACACCCGAATACTTTAGGAGAAAGTGTCAATACAGAAGAAAGAGAAACATGTTTTGAAAGGACTTGCAACGGGGTCTTGAAGTTTAGCATGTGAGAGGGCATCCGATTCATCAAGTGGACTACAGTAACAACATCGGTATCCCAAAATGGAGTGGGAACATGTCCACATCCCAATAAAGCCCGTGCGGTCTCTAGAATATGGCGTTTCTTCCTTTCCGCAACCCTATTCTGCTGGGGAGTCAGAGTACACGATGTTTCATGAATAAGACCATGTTCATGAAAATATCCAGTGAGATATTGATTTACATATTCACCCTCATTGTCTATAAAGGATGCGAATTTGTGCTCCAAATTGTGTTTCAACCATGCGATGGAATCTCTAAAATACGGTAAATACTTCATTCTTGCGCTTCATCAAATACAGCCACGTCATACGTGTGCAATCATCCACAAACGTTACAAACCACCGAATTTCTGAAAGAGCGGTAATCAGTGAAGCACCCCACACATCAGAATGAATTAATGCAAAAAGGTGTTGTGTTTTTATTAAAAATCACTGGAAAAGGAACACGATGACTCTTTGCTAAGATGCATGTCTCACATTGGAATACAGAATTTGATAGACCCTTAAACCACTCAGGAAATAAGTACTTCAAATACCCAAAAGAAGGATGTCTTAATCGACGGTGCCATAACCATATTTCTTTCTCCCTTCTTGTAGTCTGACCCTCGGTATGATGAACTCTGCCAGTGATGAAATCATCCACATAGTACAGCCCCTTCCTCTTAGTACCACGTCCAATAATTTTCTTCGTGAGGATATCCTGAAATAAACAAAAATTGGGGTCTCAGTAACTTGTCCAACAGATAATAATCGATTAGATAATGAGGGCACAAGCAAAGTATGAGTTAAAGAGAGGGAAGACGTGAGAGCAACATTTCCAGCCCTTGTCACTAGATAGCTATGGCCATTAGCATTATAGATATTTCGTCGTCGCAGAGTAGTGTGGCAAATGAAGTCATCAGGATCGGGCGTCATATGATTGGTAACGCCTGAGTTAATAATCTACCCACTGCCTCCACCCTGATCAGTATTGATAAAAGTACACCCATAATTACCTTCAGGAGCTGAGGCACATGTACCGGTGGAGTCTACCTGTGGAACTAGTGAGAAAGCCGAGGCCCCATAGCTAACGATGCGTGTCCTTTACCCCCACTTACTGTAGACTTAGTTTTTTTCTTGGCCTGTAAATCTTTTCACCAATCGGGGTACCCATGTAACTTAAAGCAAGTGTCCTTGGTATGTTTTGGATTCCCACAATGTGTACATCTTTCAGTTGGTTGTGACCTTTGCTTGGAGCCTGTATTGGACCTGGCACCTAGAGATGTCAACAGTAAAGTTCTTGGTTCCGGGATGCCATCAAGAACCCGTGGCCCTATCCTCCCCCCACGAGATACCATTGCAGCAGCAGAAGAAGAGGCATCTACATTGGTAAGCATCAGAGCTTGACGTACATCCTCTCACCGTACCCATGCATAAGCTTGTTCCACGGTAGGAAACGGTTGCGTCTGTAGCATATCAGCCCCAACATTGTCAAGGCGATCATCAAGACCATCAAGAAAGGTGTAAACACGATCTTCTTGAACGGCTATGTTGTAACGCTCAATATCAATAGCACACGACATGGGATTAGGGCGGCGAAAATCAATTTCTCGCCAGAGTCCTTGAAGGTCATTGTAGAACTTTTCGATAGGATCCCCTGCTTGTTTCAGCCGAGCAACTCGGCGCTTCAAATCATACATCTGCGAAGCATCGATGCCGTCAAAAAATGTGGTAGCAACCGAATCCCATACCGTTCTTGCTGTTGGAAATCGAATGAAATTGTCGATCAACGCTGGATCCATGGAATTGATCAACCATCCTATCACTGTTGAGTCTTTGGTTTTCCGCTTTTGAAACTGAGGGTCTGTAGGTAAAGGCTTCGGAAGGTCTTCATTAATCTATCCCAATTTGTCTTTACCAGCGATATACATCTCCACCACTTGGGACCATAAACCATAATTGGTTCCATCTAGTTTGATTGCAATTTGTGAAGCAGATGAATCGTCGTGCGGTGTTAGGTTTTGAGTCTGATTTTGGGTGAGGATCTGAGTCAATCTCGATGTCAGATTCTCAAGAAGTGCTTCAGTCTGATTCTGGGGAGCTCCTCCTCCGGAAGAAGTTGGATTTGCCATCGGTCAGAGCAGCGACAATCTTAGTCGCGGCCTTCTGGGCAGCAGCGACACAAGCTGCGGCGGATCTGGTCTGGGTCGAAATTACGTCGATCCGATTCAACACAATGGATCGGTGCAGCGACGAAATCGACCGCGTGAGATGACGGCGCAATAGAAAAAACGAGCCAATTTTTTTTTTGGGGACCGCCGTAGTTGTGAATCAGCATACAGTACTCCCAAGGATCAAAACCCAAGGCTTTGATACCATGAAGAAACACACGTGGATGTAGGGAGAATTTTCTTCATTCACCTTTCAATTTACAAGACTTTGTATATATACATAGCAGAAAACCTAAACCCTAGGACTCTTCCTTATCAGGAGATAAAATAAACATAAGACAAAATAAGAAGTAAATATTACAAATTCCTAAAATTGTTCTAATTTACAGCTCATGTTAACATATGGCAAATAGTATGCTGAAAATCAGAAGGTTAAAAGATGGCTACTGATGTCCATGTCCCCTGACATTATGAAGCACTACTTACGTATACCTACTGCTCGCGAAATTTGGAGTTCTCTTTCCAAAGCATTTTATCATGGTAGCGATGAAGTGCATCTATATTCTTTGCATCAGAAAGCCTTCTCAGCCAAACAAGGTACCAAGTCTCTCCAAATCTATTATGGGGAGTTAATAGAAATCTTTCGAGAACTGAATCATCGTGACAAAGTGATAATGAAAGACCCTGAGGATGTTCGAGCATACCGTCAGTCCATTGAACGCATACGAGTTCACATATTTCTAGGTGGGTTGGATAAAGTTTTTGACCAAATTTGAAGGGAAATTTCACGTCAAGAGTCCCTGCTAAATCTAGAAGAGTGTTATTCCTTGATTCGTCGTGAGGCCATACGTTCTACTACCTTGAATAATGATATTGAGATGCCTGAAGCTTCCGCTATGATCACCCGTCACCGATCCAGTTAGCCCTCACTAGCCTGGCCCAAATTCACCAAAAAGGGCTCTAACAGTTTAGACAAACCTATCTACAAATATACTCATTGCAACCAAACTGTCATTCCAAAAGTCGATGTTTTGAACTTATTGGATATCTAGACTGGTAGGACCCAACTCGGCAGCGGAATTCCAAACGGCCTTCTACTTCAACAGTTGCTCAAACAAATGATGACAATGTCACTCTTACGTCATCAGTATTGGTAACCACTACAAACACTAGAGGTAAGGTCTTAAACATTTCTACACCTGTTTTGAATAGTGCATGGATAATTGATTCTGGTGCAACTGATCATATGACATTTGATGTTAGCCAAGTCTCAACCTTTAACCCATCCTCCCAAAATTGTGTCTCGACAGCCAATGGTAATACCATCCCAATTATTGGGGAAGGGTCATCATATCTTACTAATACTTTACATCTTGATTCTGTGTTAGTTGTTCCCTCCTTAGATTATACCCTATTGTCAGTCTCTCAAATCACTTCCGCCTTATCTTGTGTTGTTATTTTTTGGCCTGACCATTGTGTTATTAAGGACATTTAGACTCGACAAACGATTGGTTATCGTGTTAAAAATGGGAAGATATATTGTGACGCCCTAGAAATCCGACTTCATAGAAGTCCCTGAATTTGATGAAATGGATTAAGATCGAAATTTAGTCGATAAATTATATTGGATCGAAGGGACTGAAGAGAGGACGTTTGGACGAATTAGAATTTCAGTCGGTTTAGATTAGGTTCGAAATTCCTGGTCTCCGTAAATTAGGATTTCAATCCTCGCGACCCGAGCCTAACCGTGATCGAGCCTAGCCTGTGAAATTACGAAAATTATCCTTTGTCTAGTTTACCAAGTTTCGTTCAGTCTCGATTTGTCAATTGACTGTTCTGCCCTTAGATATTTGCACATAAGACAAAAGTCTCAAAAGTGTTCAGGGTGGCCCACCAAAAATTTCCATCAGCCATTTTCTCACGTTTCTTTCTTTCTTCTCTTGCTCATTTTTCTGCTGCTCCTTCTTCTTCTTCCTTGGTTGCGGACGACACACCCCACCGAACACCCATCAGCCTCTTCCTCTTGGGTTTGTCGCCGACCACCATACCTCCGGCCACCATCACCTTCAGCCAGACCTTGCCGTCGCTCCGGACCCCTTCGCAGCCGTCGGCAGCCGCCGGATGGTCGAGATTCAGCCGCGGAAGCCAACCCCCTGTTTCGGATAGCCCCTGTCCCGAGAGCTTCCGCTCGTCCTCCGAAGCCAGCCACCACCTCAGCGACATCCACCGGCCTCCCCTCGACCACCCGGATCCGGCCGCTCCGCCCGTCGATCGCCAGAGCCGCCGAAAACCGCCCCGAGAACCCCGGTGCCCTGTTTTCGAGCCGGTACCGTTTTTCTTCAGATCCCGCCTGACCGGCGCCCACCGCCGCTCACCGCCACCTCCATCGAACTCCCAAGACCCCTCTTCACCTTCCCTCAGCTCGGCCGAGCTTGCCGCCGCGCGTGGTGGCCGAAAATCGGCGCGAGCCGCTGCCCTGTTTCTGCTCGCGCGAGTTCCCTGTTCGGCTGGTTTTGTTCATCGCTGGTTCAGCCGCCTCCGGCCGCCCTTCGCCACCGTCGTCGCTTCCATAAGCTTCCCCGACGTCCCATCAAGCCTCCGCCGTCGACCCTTCAGCCGGTTGCCCGCCGTCGGCCACCGATTCGGCCGCCTCAAGCCCCCTGCCCTGTTTTGGGCCGGGTTCGTGGGCCAGCGGGCAGGGCCGTGGCCCGATCTGACCAGGATCGTAGCCTGTGTCATGGGCCGGATGGCTGGGCCTTCGTGCCAGGTCCGTGGGCCAAGTTGGCCGAGAGTTTTGGCCCTCGGGCCGTGGGTTTGGGCCGTTGTCCGAGGAAGTTGAGCCGTGATCTGTGAGTCGCCAAGAAGAATTTCGAGCCTCACCGAAGTTCGTGAGTTCATATCCGCCCGCATCGTCGCCGTAGAGACTGCCCGAGCAAATTGGAGGTGAGTTGACCCTAATCCTTGGTTAGGGCGCTAATTGCGCCTAGGATAAGTCGTTTTGTCAATTGTGGAATTTAGGTACACGATCGGAGCCGGTCTAAATAGAAATTTGGATTAGGTTAAATGGCCTGATTGATTTGGTTAGCCGGATTGATTAAATTGTCTGGGGGTAGTTGTTGTTAGAGAATTATTGATTGATTGATTAGGCAATGGATTGCCGCTGTTTGATCGAGAGCGAGCGATAAGCCAGAGACGAGCGAACAATCGACGACGTTTAAGTCGGGTTGACTAATCAATAATTATTGCATGAATTCGAGCCTTTATGTGGCCTAATTGGACTGATTGTTTGTGTTTGCGTTGATGGCCTCGTTGGAAGGCTTGATTGATTGGCTGCAATGACTGTTTGACGTCGATCCTTGATTGGGGGTTAATCGCTCTGTGTGTGGTGACTAGTGGAGAGTCTGCATTTGCATATGACTGTGTGCGAAGTCAAAATACACATTTTAGCATGAAAATGGCATTTGGCCAAGATTTTACATGCCTGAGTGAGCATCCGGCCTTAACCAAAGATAATGAAAAGGGTTGATTGCTGGATGTGGATTGTATGGTCATACGAGGGAAAAACAATGAGGTTCCTGGCAAGTTCGTGTTCTATGATTTGTACGGAACTATACGACTTGCCAGAAGCACGATAATTCATGCCCCGTGCCAGACGTACGGTTTTAAGGGATTATCGGATGCCGGTCGCAATGGATGTTGGACCGACGCCCCGTTTAGGAATGCCTACTTGCTGGTGCCGTGATGGGTACACTGGATACACCGCTTGTAGTAGCCGTTGCCGAGAGTAAAGGAACGTAGACCGGTGCTACCGGTGAGACGCTGGATCGCACTAAGGTGTTGGATCACATTATTGGGAGAGTCGAATCACGCCTTCTTTCGCGTAGATCCTCTCTGGTGCCGTGGGCACGATCACCGTTAATAAAGAGATTGAATACAATGTAACTTCGTGCATGGGTTAGTGTGAGCGCATCCCGACTATGAAGTTTGGAATGGGACAAATGGAGTAGGAAGACGGACGTTCATACTCGCTTGTGTTCGAGTTATTATTGTATGGTGTGCATTGCCCTGATGAATGTCCTGTGCATACTTGTGGATGTGATGCTGTGATTGAGTGACTGATTGACATTGACTGCTGAGTCATGTCGAGCATTGCATTATGTATGGCTGGTAAGTGTGCATGTGGATGGTGGTTATATTGTTAACTGTGGATAGTTGCTATATGTGCCTGTGTGATTTGTGAGCTTTGGTTAGGATGCCCTGGGCGAATCATTTTCCTAACCGAGCTTAGGCTTGATTCACTGAGATTTATTCTCACCCCGTCGTGGGATAACATTTTCAGGTCCCAAGTGACGAAGTCTCGTGAACGCCAAGGATTGGCTGTTGGAGTAGTCTGTTGAAGTAAGTGAGAAGTTGACCTCACCTGACCAAGTGACCTTTTGAGGTTTTGTCTAGTCGCCCCGAAGTATGGGGTTGTGTGCATTCGTTAGTACTTAATAAGATCTTGATTGTTTTGCTGGTATGTATGTTCGGTGATTGATTCTTTATGAATGACGATTGTGACTACCTACTGCTTTATCCCATGTAAATCTTTGTCATGGAGTTTTAAAAAGTTTCGGCATGCGTAGTTAAGGGATAGGTCGATAGCGTGCCTGGGAAGCTATCTCTATGACCTCGTGGTGATTTGGCAAAGGATGTCGCGGGCTCGAGAGTCGGGGAGTGACATCCCCGCCCAAGGTGGTATCAGAGAAAGGTCAGCCTGATTCATCTGGTCATTGGCTTGGAGTGATAAGGAGCGTTGGGATTTGGGATAGTTAGTAGGATTATAAGCTTTTGCATGTGCTTGTTATCTATGCTTTTGACTGTTTATTGGTTATCTTATGACGTGTTGCCTGGGGTGGACAGGACTCCGTAAGTTACCTGTATAATGAGCGATCGTAATAAGATGGTGTCTAGTGGAAGGATAGCTTAAGAAGATCCCAGAGTGGACGGGATCGTGCAGACATTAGAAATTTTGAAAGCTGTAGTTGGGCAACAAGTGGGTAGTCAAGTTAATGCTGCAGCCACCGCCGTTTCGCATGGAGACTCATTGACTGGAAATGAGAGTGGTACGCGACCAATACCTGAGTTGATGGAAAGGTTTCTTGACCTAGGACCGTCGAAGTTTGAAGAGGTAGGAGACCCAGAGGCTGCAATCTTGTGGATTAGGGAAATCGAGAAGGCATTCGCCCTGCTGAAATACTCTGAAGAGGACAAGGTGACGTTAGCCGTTTACCAACTTCAAGGTGACGCTAATGCGTGGTGGAAAGTCACACAAGAAAAGATCTTTCCCAAAGGTATAGTACCGGTGTGGGATACCTTCGTGGAAGCCTTCTATGGCAAGTATTTTCTGGACTGTAGGCAAGAGAAAAAGATGGTTGAATTCTTACAGCTTTGTCAGGACCATTTAACAGTAGAGCAATATGAAGTGAAATTCGCCGAGCTATCTGAGTTTGCACCATGGACGATTAGAGATCCTATGAATAGGATGAGAAGATTTTATGATGGATTGCAACCTGAGATTAAGAATCGACTGGTGTCGCGGGACATAAGGAGTTATAGAGAGTTGTATGAAAGGGCCCAATCTGTGGAGAAGAGCATGACCGACAGAGCAATCGCGTCTGGATCGCGATTCGCGCCTTCTTCTAGGGATAACCGTTGGTTAGAGAAGAGGCCCATGTATGCCAACAAGTATCACATTCCGTCTAACTGGAGGAGTACAATCAAGAAGCCGATGTTCCGCCAAAGCGAGAAGTGTCGCCTGTGTCGTCTAAGGCATGGGTCTGGTCCCTGCCCGTATAGAGGTGGAGAATGTTTTAAATGTTACCAGCTGGGACACCAAGTGAAGGACTGCCCGATGAGAAATAAGACAGAGCAAGCACCGCTGCCGCGAGAAGGACAAACTCGAGGAATTGTTCAGCAGGACAACCAGGATTGACTCGACTGGGAGTAGAGTAACTTTTGAGCTAAGATGTACTAGTTATGAACTAGCCGTGACTGGTTGGGTGGAAAAGACTTTTTGTGGATAAGGCTTATGGATATGGGCTTGTATTAAGGCACTTAGTATTTTGTGGATTGCATAAGTTTGAAGTGTTGTTTGGCTTGGATTGTCCTAGCTGTTGTTTTTCCTGTGGATCCTAATTAAGGATGAGATGAATATTCGTAGAGGAGCGAACGTGAATTGTGATATTGATCTTTAAGGTATAATGAGCTCCCAATTAGTCAGAAGGTACCATTGATAAGATCGATGTGAAGGCAGCTAATGGGTGATGAGTAATAGGGAAAAATCTTTCACTACACGTGTTTGAATTGAGATGTCATGGGTAAGTGAGACTTATGTGCTTTGCAGAATCGGTGAAGGATGGGTTATACCTCTGAATCTTGATCGGAGAAGGCCTTGCTGCATGGCAAAGGTAGTCTTGGGAGGACTTGAGGCCCGTATGGTCCAGTGGGCTTGTAACTTAATAAGATCATGAGGAAGTGTACACTGCCTGAAGACTATATTTGTCGAAACCTTAGACATGTGCATGTAAAAAGGACGGTGAAGATGAACACGGAAAGTTCGTAAGGACAATATGGGGTTAGACAATATGGTAGGGTCGTCAGCTGATTGCATGGGCTATAGAGATTGGCGACACCCCTGAATAAGATTAAGATTGCGAGATGTGACAATTAAGGTTGACTAGTTATCAGAGTGGCGCATTGGAAGCATCGTAGGGCCGCATGATTTCTCGGAGTAATGATCATAAGGGTCTTGCTTTTGGTAAAACAGAAAATCGATCGGAACTCACCATAGTAGTTTCAGTGTTGGTCCGAATAGCTGGATGAGGCACCGAGATTTAAAGATAAGGTCACTAAAGGATTGGCAGAAAGATTGATACGGCCAAGCTTATGGCAAAGAGCTAGCATATCGGTAAGTCGAAGAGCAGCATTACAAGCCTAGCGGACTACTGTAGTCTTTTGGAATTCTAGGCTAAAGGTAGGAGAGGATCACAAAGGATTCGTGATGAAACTTCCTAGTAGTCGAAGGATAAATGACTCAGTTTGGAGTGCAGTAAGCAGATTGACGATACAGGTGCAGATTTTAACAGTGTGAAGAGATTCAGTTTGGTATAAAAGTGATGCTCCAAGATCTAGAACCCACCCAAGCTTAAGACTCGGACTATTCGCAAACAACGACCAAGGGGTTGAGGAAGCCACCGAGAGTTTAGAGGTCGCCCTCGACGTGGATGATGGCCTGAATTACCAGTTGGCAGTGCTGATTGAGGTTCGACTGTGTGGCGACCTGAAATCAAGCATGGATCGATTCGGGTTGATCTCGCCCAGCTGTAAGTCAACCATAGGGTCACCCTGAAGTGCACCAGGGAGTGATTCGTGGCATGATTTGCGAGTTGACATTGATCGATATTCAGGATGGCCATGGACCCCGTGAGGAACGATTCGTACTAGAACCCCGTACTAGCCACGCACTAGTCAAGGATTAGCTACCCTGGATTATGTGTTGTGTTGTTGGAGAACTACGGATCGAGTTGAACCAATCCTGCATCAACTTGAGTTGGTCATGAGAGGTGATCTTGATAGTGTTCGATTGTACCAACGGTCTAGGAACGGGTGATTCCAACCCTAAACCGGAATATCGAAGTGGTCCTCGACTCGCCAGTCGCTTGTGAGTTGACATTGTTCGACAGAATGGATGTCCTGACCCTCAGTTGGATTTGGAGTCTGAGTTCAGTTATTCGTCAGATGTTTCTGGAAATGACAAGTGATAACTTCAGACCATAACGAGTTGTCGGTTAAAAGGCGAATCATTAGTCCACTTTCTTCATGTAAACAGAATGCCCAAATTGCCATTAGTGTTAGTCATGATTGACATCTTTGGATCAAGAGAAGAAGCAGCGTTAAACTCTGCTCTTTGGAAGTAAGAAATAGTTAATCGAATTGTGAGGAATGGATAATTACTGCGGTTACTAGGACAATCAACAGTTGAATGGGACAGTAAGGTTAGATGGTCACCGTCGAGTTGAATCCTTAGGGTTGAATGGTTCACCCTGCTTAAACGAATTGTGGATATGGAATTGCGGCATGTTGATAAGCGGGGATCGTAAGTTTGAATCTGACTTGGATTCGTTAGTCGCATTATGGTCTTGATTCTTTCAGTAGAAATAAAGATTTATTTGAAGCGAGCGTAGTGTGAACTCTGGGGCGATGAAATTGTGGTTCAGTATGGCTTATCATCCGAAGATGGATGATCAGTTTGCAAGGACAAATCAGACTTTGGAGTACAAGTTTAAGACATGGAGTTGGATTTCAAGAGTAATTGGAAGGAACTGTTACACCTGTTGGAGTTACCTAACTAACAGACAGTAGCGAAGCATTAAAGTAGTGCTTTCGGGGCATTGTGTAATAGAGTGTGTAGAAAGCTAATCTATTTGGACGAAAGTGGGAAAAAGAAAAGAAGTTACTGAATCAGAATTAGTGGAATAGTCGTTAGGCGCTATCAAGGTTATCAGAGACAGACTGAGGATAGTTCAGAGTCGTCAGAAAAGTTACGCCGATAAGAGACGAAAATCTTTGGAATTTCAGATGGACAATTATGTCTTTTAGAAGATGTTGCCTAGGAGAGGGACATCTTGTTTTGACGATAAAGGAAAGTTAAGGTCAAAGTATGTCAGAACTTTCGAGATGTTGGAAGGAATTGGAAATTTGGTATGCTCTCTTGTGTTGCCGCCGAGACTTGTCCAAGGATAGTGTTTTCCATGTGTCGATATGGAGGAAGTACGAATCAGACTTACTCATGTGCTGTGTTATGAGGAAACTGAATTGGATGAGTAGACATCGTTTGTGAGAAGTCCAGTTGGGATAGTGTTGACACCTGATTTTTGACCATTTATTATTGTGATTTTTATACTTTAAAATTAATTAAAAATATAAAACAAAATCATAAAATTGCAAAATCAACTTTGGAAGCCTTGGCCTAGCCTTAGGAACCATTTTGGACAAAAATATTATATATATATATATATATATATATATATATATATATATATATTTATTTTTGGAATAAAATAAATAAAAAAATAATAAAAAAAATAAATAAATAAATAAAAAAGGTGGATTTTGGGTAATGATTTGGTCTCTGCCTTTTTTTTTTTTTCTTTTTTGACCGTCACACGCTCTCTCTCTCCCTCGGGTCGTGCGAAGATGCTCCCCCCTTACAGCCATTATTCATGGTCTTCTTCTTCTTGGTTTTGGGCTTCTTTTTTTTTTTTTTTTCTGGTCCTGGTTTTGGCCGAGCAGCAGCGTCCACCCGACTGAGCCTCCAACCAACTCCACGGCTGTCTGACCCCGTCACCTCGCCGGCCGTTTGTGGTCGCGACGCCAGCTTAGCCGGCCGAGGCCGAGCCTGTCACGACCCTGACGCTTCTCACCCGTTGCACCCGACGACCCCCATCTCCTTCATTTCTCTACTTCTTTCTGCTTCTTCTTCTTGGGTTACTTCGGCCAGCGACCTCTGCCAGCGACCCCATCCCACCGTGGACGGCCAAGAACTCAAGACCATCCCTTCCATGCCGTGACTACCATCACCACAACCCACTCTCGCGTCGGTATGAAAGGATTAACGCGGTTTGCGCCGCTGTGCCCAACCACTATGAGATCCCAGCCATCGCCGCTTTGTCCAGTCACTCCACCATAAGAAGACACGATCAGCGGCAGGTATCGTGGAGCGACGAGAAGGGCAGCCGCCGCCATCTTCATCAGCTCCTTCACAGCCGCTGTCACCTTCACCAGCATTCTTCGCAGCCGCCGCCTTCTTCACCAGCTTCTTCGCGGCCCTCTTCGTCGGCTTGGCTGACTCCGGCCTCCTCGTCGATTTGGCTCTCGCAGCAGGAGCCACCTCCTTCGGCTTCTTGGCAGTCGCCTCCGTCTTCTTCGGAGGCTTGGACGAGGGCGTGGCGTTCTCTTTCTTGCCCGCCTCGGAGAACTAGTACGAGGCCTTCATCTTGGTCAGCTTCCCCTGGAGCGCTAGGATCGCCACCATGTCATCTGGAAATCCGAACTCGCCATTGGACTCGTGAAGAAGACTACGTGTGAAGAAGGTGAGTAATAGTGAATGCATGTTACTTTTCCTTAATTGTTCGTGTGGGGGATGTGTAGAATTAAAAAAGCAATCAAAGAAAATGGGGGGCAAAGAAGAATAAAGAATGAATTGTGGGTTATATTTGTGCGGATGCGTTTCTGTGGATGGGTTTTGGGTTTTAGATTAGGTTATGGGCTTAGTTAGAAATTTGGGCCTTAGGCTTTATAATACAATGGGGGCCTTTATAAAAAAAAATAAAAAAATAATAATAAATAATAGAAGATCAAAAAAAAAAATCTAAAAATTCAGAAAAATTCTAAAAAATTCTAGAAAAATCTAAAAAATGGGAAATGGCCACAATCAACCGGCCATTGAATATTTTGGGTAATTCGGTATCCAAATCCTCCAAAAATTGACGATTTTGCCTTTCAGGCCAAATCGCCTCCAAATCTTCCCATTTTATCCTGAACCTGAAATCACACCTTACTTAAGCCTTTATTGCTGTATTAGGAAGCCTTTGATTTGAATTGATGTACATTGATGTGATTTATTTATGTATTTGATTGCGCTTTCATTTAAATTGATCGTGGTTGATAGGAACAGTCTTCCAATCTGCATGAAACCCTGAATCAAACCTACCCCACCCAAAATTGCGCCTGCATGAACTCTTAGCTAGGGAAATCACTCGCGTTAGGTACTGAAAGGGCGTTGGTAATGACACCAGCGTAACCAAGTCCCGAACCCAAAATCTCTGATTCCGCAGAACTGATCGATCTCTCCCAATCGGTCAGTAAGGTTTCCGGTCTACCATCCAAGAAAGACCGGTGGCGACTCCAAATGCATGCACAATTTGCACATGCCACCACGACCACACTGAATGTCGAAAGCGATCGACTCTTATCGTCGAAGAATACTCCCGCCGCGATTTGGTATGGGCCTGGGAGGGCCCGCGCCGATCCAAGGTCCGCGATCGGTAATCCATTAGCCGCATCTGCTTCCGGATGGGTCGCGACAGATAGTGGTTAGAAAAGAGCGAGTGCTCCGGAACATGAAGAATCCGCTAGTCAAGGTGGTTTGGTAACACCATAGACCTGAAGGAACTATTTGGGGAATTGAGGAAAGTATGTGGCATAGATATTCTTATTCGTTTGAAGGGTTGTAGCAGTACTTCAATTTCGAGGACGAAATTTCCTAAGTGGGGGAGAGTTGTGACGCCTTAGAAATCCGACTTCAGTGAAGTCCCTGAATTTGATGAAATGGATTAAGATCGAAATTCAGTCGATAAATTATATTGGATCGAAGGGACTGAAGAGACGACGTTTGGACGAATTAGAATTTCAGTCGGTTTAGATTAGGTTCGAAATTCCTAGTCTCCGTAAATTAGGATTTCAATCCTCGCGACCCGAGCCTAACCCTGATCGAGCCTAGCCTGTGAAATTACGAAAATTATCCTTTGTCTAGTTTACCAAGTTTCGTTCAGTCTCGATTTGTCAATTGACTGTTCTTGTGACGCCCTAGAAATCAGACCTCGGTGAAGTCCCTGAATTCGATAAAATGGATTAAGATTGAAATTCAGTCGGTTTATATTAGGTTCGAAATTCCTAGTCGCTGTAAATTAGGATTTCAATCCTTGCGACCGGAGCCTAATCCCTACCGAGCCTAGCCTAGGAAATTACCAAAATACCATTCGTCCGTTGTATCGAAAATTCATTTCAGTCCCGATTTGTCAATTGATGATTTTGCCCCTAGATATTTGGCTAATGGGACAAAATTGTGCCCAAAAGTCTTCCTAGGGCCCCACCTCAACTCCCATCAGCCCTCTCTCTCTCTCTCTCTCTCTCTCTCTCTCTCTCTCTCTCTCTCTCTCTCTCGCGCACGGACGAAGTCCTCCCCCCTCCCCTGTTCTTTTTCCTTCTTTTTCTTCTTCTTCTTCTTCTTCTTCTTCCTTGTTGCGCCGAGCATCCCCGACCACCACCTCACCATCACCAACCTCAACCTCCTGCAGCTCGCCACCATCACCGTCGACCTCGTCCCGGCCGCCGTTGGCCGTCGGACAGCCGGGAAAACCACTGCAGAAGTCCCGGCCCGTAGCCCCTATTCTGACCCGAGGAGACCCAAGCTTCCCCCGGCCGTTCGCGGCGCCTCCGCCGCCACCCACCACCTCGGCCACGTCCCTCAGCTTCCCCTCGACCAAGCCGAAGCCACCCCACCGCCGATTAGCCGCCGGAGCCGCCGTGGGAGCCGCCCGAAGCTACGGTGCCCTGTTTTAGGGCTCGGTTCGTGTTTTCTTCGATCCGGCCGTTCCGCCACCCACCGCTGTGCACCGCCACCACCATCGAACGTCCCGAAGCCCCTTCCACCTTCCCTGAGCTCGTGAGGGCCGGCCGCCCCGCGTGGTGGCCGGAAAAACCGCACCGACCACCCCCCTGTTCTCGGCCGCGCAAACCCTCTGTTGCGCCCGTTCTGTGCCGCCGCTGTTTTGCCGTCCCCGGCCGTTCGCCGTCACCCTCAGCCTGTCCCGAAGACTTCCCTCGACCCCTAGGTAAGGTCCCCGGCCTTGGCCGGCCTCGTCCCGGCTCGTGGGGTCGGGAATCGCCGGAAAATAGCCCGGTTACCCTGTTTTTAACCGCCGCCCGGTTCTGTTTTAGGCCGCCGCCGCTCGCCGGAGCTTTGCCGTCGCCGGCCACCTGTCCCATTGACCTCGCGAGACTTCCCTGAGGCATTCCCGAGATTTTAGGTTTTTGGGCCGCCGCCGCCGCCGTTCGCCGTAGTCGGCCGTTGAGACCGCCCGAACTCAATTTGATTGTGAGTTGACCCTAATCCTTGGTTAGGGCGCTAATTGCGCCTATGATTAGTCGTTTAGTCAATTGTGGATTTTAGGTACACGATCGGGGCCGGTCTAAATAGAAATTGGGATTAGGATAAATGGCCGATCGATTTGGTTAGCCGGACTGATTAAATTGTCTGTGGCTAGTTGTTGTTAGAGAATTTATTGATTGATTGATTGGGCAATGGATTGCCGCTGTTTGATCGAGAGCGAGTGATAGGCTAGAGACGAGCGAGCGATGGACGACGTTAAGTCGAATTGACTAATAAATAATTATCGCATGAACTCGAGTCTTTATGTGGCCTAATCGGACTGATTGTTCGTGTTTGTGTTGATTGCCTCGTTGGATGGTTTAATCGATTGACTGGAATGACTGTTTGGCGTCAATCGTTGATTGTGGGTTAATCGTCTATGATTGTGGTGACTAGTGCTTAGTCTGCATTTGCATATGACCGTGTGCGAAGTCAAAATACATATTTTGGCACGAAATTGGCATTTGGCCAAAGCTTTTACATGCCTAAGTGAGCATCCGGCTTAACCAAAGATAATGAAATGGGTAGATTGCTGGATTTGGAATGTATGGTCATATGACGAAAAACGATGATGTTCCTGGCAAGCTCGTGTTCTATGATTTGGACGGAACCATACGACTTGCCAGAAGCACGACAGCTCTGGTTCGGTGTTAACAAGTACGGATGCAGAGTTGGTCGGATGCCGGTCGCAATGGATGTTGGACCGACGCCCCGTATAGGGATGCCTACTTGCGGTGCCGTGCCAGACGCACTGGATACACCGCTTGTAGTAGCCGTTGCCGAGAGTAAAGGAACGTAGCCCGGTTTTACCGGTAGAACGCTGGATCTCACTGAGGTGTTGGATCGCGTTATGTGTGAGAGTCGAATCACGCCCTCTTTCGCGTAGAACCTCTCATGTGCCGGTGGCACGATCATCGTTAATAAAAGAATTGAGTGCAATGTAACTTCGTACATGGGTAAGTGTGAACGTATCCCGACTACGACGTTTGGAATGGGACGAAGGGAGTAGGAAGACGGAAGTTCATACTCACTTGTGTTCGAGTTATTATTGCGTCGTGTGCATTGTCCTGGTGAATGTCCGGTGCATACTGGTGGATGTAATGCTGTGATTGAGTGACTGATTGACGTTGACTGCTGAGTCATGTCGAGCATTGCATTATGTATGGCTGAAGCTGGTAAGTGTGCATGTGGATGATGGTTATATTGTTAACTGTGGATAGTTGCTATATGTGCATGTGTGATTTGTGAGCCTTGGTTAGGATGCCCTGGGCGAATCAGTTTCCTAACCGAGCTTAGGCTTGATTCACTGAGATTTATTCTCACCCCGTCGTGGGATAAAATTTCAGGTCCCAAGTGACAAAGCCTCGTGGACGCCATGGATTGGCTGTTGGAGTAGTCTATTGAAGTAAGTGAGAAGTTGACCTCACCTGACCAAGTGACCTTTTGAGGTTTTGTCTAGTCGCCTCGAAGTATGGGGTTGTGTTCATTCGTTAGTATGAATAAAGTCTTAATTGGTTTGCTGGTATGTATGAATTGGGATTTTCATTTTGTGAATGTCGATTATGACTGCCTACTTTTCTATCCCTGTTTGTTTATGCTGTCAGGGAGTTAGAACGTTTCCGCATGCGTAGTTAAGTGATAGGTCGATAGCGTGCCTGGGAAGCTATCTCTATGACCTCGTGGCGATTTGGCAAGGGATGTCGCGGGCTCGAGAGTCGGGGCGTGACAGTTCTGCCCTTAGATATTTGCACATAAGACAAAAGTCTCAAAAGTCTTCATGGTGGCCCACCAAAAATTTCCATCAGCCATTTTCTCACGTTTCTTTCTCTCTTCTCTCGATCATTTTTCTACTGCTCCTTCTTCTTCTTCCTTGGTTGCGGACGACACACCCCACCGAACACCCATCAGCCTCTTCCTCTTGGGTTTTTGTCGCCGACCACCATACCTCCGACCACCATCACCTTCAGCCAGACCTTGCCGTCGCTCCAGAGCCCTTCGCCGCCGTCGGCAGCCGCCGGATGGCCGCGATTCAGCCGCGGAAGCCAACCCCCTGTTTCGAACAGCCCCTGACCCGAGAGCTTCCGCTCGTCCTCCGGCCGTTCGTGGCGCCACCGAAGCCGGCCACCACCTCAGCGACATCCACCGGCCTCCCTCGACCACCCGGACCCGGCCGCTCCGCCCGTCGACAGCTAGAGCCGCCGAAAACCGCCCCGAGAACCCCGATGCCCTGTTTTCGAGCCGGTACCGTTTTTCTTCAGATCCCGCCTGACCGGCGGCCACCGCCGCTCACCGCCACCTTCATCGAACTCCCAAGACCCCTTTTCACCTTCCCTCAGCTCGGCCAAGCTTGCCGCCTCGCGTGGTGGCCGGAAATCGGCCCGAGCGGCTGCCCTATTTTCTGCTCGCGCGAGTTCCCTATTCTGCCGGTTCTGTTCACCGCCGGTTCAGCCGCCTCCGGCCGCCCTTCGCCACCGTCTTCGCTTCCATCAACTTCCCCGACGTCCCCTCAAGCCTCCGCCGTCGACCTTTCAGCCGGCCGGCCACCGTCGGCCACCGATTCGGCCTCCTCAAGCCCCCTGCCCTGTTTTGGGCCGGGTTCGAGGGCCAGCGGGCAGGGCCGTGGCCCGATCTGACCTGGGCCGTGGCCTGTGTCATGGGCCGGGTGGCTGGGCCTTCGTGCCAGGTCCGTGGGCCAAGTTGGCCGAGAGTTTTGGCCCTTGGGCCGTGGGTTTGGGCCGTTGTCCGAGGAAGTTGAGCCGTGATCCGTGAGTCGCCGAGAAGAATTCTGAGCCTCACCGAAGTTCGTGAGTTCATAGCCGCCCGCATCGTCGCCGTAGAGACTGCCCGAACTAATTGGAGGTGAGTTGACCCTAATCTTTGGTTAGGGCGCTAATTGCGCCTATGATTAGTCGTTTTGTCAATTGTGGAATTTAGGTACACGATTGGAGCCGGTCTAAATAGAAATTTGGATTAGGTTAAATGGCCTGATTGATTTGGTTAGCCGGATTGATTAAATTGTCTGTGGCTAGTTGTTGTTAGAGAATTATTGATTGATTGATTGGGCAATGGATTGCCGCTGTTTGATCGAGAGCGAGCGATAGGCTAGAGACGAGAGAACAATCGACGACGTTTAAGTCGGGTTGACTAATAAATAATTATTGCATGAATTCGAGCCTTTATGTGGCCTAATTGGACTGATTGTTTGTGTTTGCGTTGATGGCCTCGTTGGAAGGCTTGATGATTGGCTGCAATGACTGTTTGACGTCGATCGTTGATTGGGGGTTAATCGCCCTGTGTGTGGTGACTAGTAGAGAGTCTGCATTTGCATATGACTGTGTGCGAAGTCAAAATACACATTTTAGCATGAAAATGGCATTTGGCCAAGATTTTACATGCCTGAGTGAGCATCCGGCCTTAACCAAAGTTAATGAAAAGGGTTGATTGCTGGATGTGGATTGTATGGTCATACGAGGGAAAAACAATGAGGTTCCTGGCAAGTTCGTGTTCTATGATTTGTACGGAACTATACGACTTGCCAGAAGCACGATAATTCATGCCACGTGCCAGACGTACGATTTTAAGGGATTATCGGATACCGGTCGCAATGGATGTTGGACCGACGCCCCGTTTAGGGATGCCTACTTGCTGGTGCCGTGATGGGTACACTGGATACACCGCTTGTAGTAGCCGTTGCCGAGAGTAAAGGAACGTAGACCGGTGCTACCGGTGAGATGCTGGATCGCACTAAGGTGTTGGATCGCGTTATTGGGAGAGTCGAATCACGCCTTCCTTCGCGTAGATCCTCTCTGGTGCCGTGGGCACGATCACCGTTAATAAAAAGATTGAATACAATGTAACTTCGTGCATGGGTTAGTGTGAGCGCATCCCGACTACGAAGTTTGGAATAGGACAAATGGAGTAGGAAGACGGACGTTCATACTCGCTTGTGTTCGAGTTATTATTGTATGGTGTGCATTGCCCTGATGAATGTCCTGTGCATACTTGTGGATGTAATGCTGTGATTGAGTGACTGATTGACATTGACTGCTGAGTCATGTCGAGCATTGCATTATGTATGGCTGGTAAGTGTGCATGTGGATGGTGGTTATATTGTTAACTGTGGATAGTTGCTATATGTGCCTATGTGATCTGTGAGCTTTGGTTAGGATGCCCTGGGCGAATCAGTTTCCTAACCGAGCTTAGGCTTGATTCACTGAGATTTATTCTCACCCCGTTGTGAGATAACATTTTCAGGTCCCAAGTGACGAAGTCTCGCGAACGCCAAGGATTGGCTGTTGGAGTAGTCTGTTGAAGTAAGTGAGAAGTTGACCTCACCTGACCAAGTGACCTTTTGAGGTTTTTCTAGTCGTCCCGAAGTATGGGGTTGTGTGCATTCGTTAGTACTTAATAAGATCTTGATTGTTTTGCTGGTATGTATGTTCGGTGATTGATTCTTTATGAATGACGGTTGTGACTACCTACTGCTTTATCCCATGTAAATCTTTGTCAGGGAGTTTTAAAAAGTTTCTGCATGCGTAGTTAAGGGATAGGTCGATAGCGTGCCTGGGAAGCTATCTCTATGACCTCGTGGCGATTTGGCAAGGGATGTCGCGGGCTCGAGAGTCGGGGCGTGACATATATTCCAACATATTACAACAAGCTTTAGCAGTAGAAAACACGTGTTCACCGACGAAAGTAGCTGAGATCAAGCTCTGGCATCGACGTTTAGGGCATGCCTCATTTGGTTATTTAAAAAGGTTGTTTCCTATTTATTTATGAATTTGGATGTTTCTGTTTTCAAATGTGATGTGTGTGAACTTGCAAAAAGCCACTGTGCTTCTTTTCCTTTGATTTAAAATAAAAGTCTCGTCCCATTTATGGTTATTCACTCTGATGTTTGGGGTCCATCCAAAGTTTCCATATTGGGAGGGGGGGTCACATTGGTTTGTTACTTTTGTAGATGATTGCACTCGGATGACTTGGTTGTGTTTGATGAAATCGAAATCCGAAATTAAGTTCCTCTTTCAAAAGTTTTATAACATCATTAATACACAGCACAATGCCCGCATACAAGTATTACGAAGTGATAATGGCGGGGAATATCAAGATTTTGTACTTCGGCAATTTTTGGATTCTCATGACTCGATCCATCAAACCAGTTATTCAGGTACACCACAACAAAATGGTGTAGCCGAGCGCAAGAATAGACATTTATTGGAGGTTGTTCGCGCTTCCCTAATTGAGGCTCACATGCCTTTATACTACTGGGGTGAAGCTCTTCTCTCTGCTGCATATCTCATCAACCGTGTTCTATCTCGTTCTCTCGATTTTAAAACACCCTTTCAAACACTTGCCGAAGTTGTTGTTGCTCCCTTAGTTCCAAACCTTCCTCCTCATGTCTTTGGATGCGTTGCCTATGTTCATCTTCACACATACCAACGTAGTTAGTTAATGCATCGAGCCTTGAAATGTGTCTTTGTTGGATATGATCTTCATAAAAAAGGATATTGATGCTATCATCCCCCTACTAAAGGCATGTTTGTTACTATGGATGTTGTCTTTCATGAAGATATTATGTATTTTTTGGAGTGTGACTTTCAAGGGGAGTATCTAGAGGAAATTCAGACTCTTGTATATGAATTTAAGGAAGAAATGGTAGAAGTATCTGATCGTAATATAGGAAACTTGGACTTGAGTGATGATAACTTACACAACGATACAATAAGTGTAGAAGTGGATGAGTTCGAGCCTAGTGGTCAAAACTTGGATATAAGTGGGAATGAGCATCCAGAAAGCGAGGAAACTTCTGAACTAGAGCTTGAGTCCCTCCCGATTGATACACCAAACCAATCGTTGTCTGAGACTATTCCTTATACATCACCCGAGTCATCCAAAAGACAATTACCACAACGTCTCACCAGGGGTATTCCAAAACCTACATATGAACCTCAATTGTCTAGTAAAGTAAGATATCCCACGAATCATTACATGGCTACACATCTCTTGTCAAAAACAAATCAGTCATTTGTCAATCAATTAACTACTGTATCTATACCTAACAGTGTGCAGGAAGCCTTAGCTGATCCAAGATGGAATGCCGCGATGAATGAAGAAATGGCCTCCTTATAGAAGAACCAAACTTGGGAGCTCGTCGATCGTCCCACGAAAAAAAAAGAACAGTTGGGTGTCGATGGATCTTTACTATGAAATACAAAGCTGATGGTACAATCGAACACTTTAAGGCAAGATTGGTGGCAAAAGGATACACCTAAACATATGGAATTGACTACACTGAAACATTTGCACATGTAGCCAAAATCCATATAGTACGGTTCCTATTATCCTTAGCTGCAAATTTTGATTGGCCGTTACAACAGTTTGATGTGAAGAACGTATTTCTACATGGCGAACTATCTGAAGAAGTCTACATGGATCTCCCTCCAGGGTGCATGGTAACAGAAAGACAAAATCAGAAGGTGTGCAGGTTGAAGAAATCACTATATAGATTAAAACAGTCTCCTAGAACTTGGTTCGGACGATTTACCAAATCCATGACAACCTTTGGTTACAGACAAAGTAACTCTGATCACACATTATTTCTTAAGAAGCGACATGGAAAAATTACTGCACTCATTGTATATATTGATGACATGATTGCTATAGGCAATGATCCAGAAGAAATGAGAGCTTTGCAGGAGTGCTTGTTCAAGGAATTTGAAATGAAAGACTTAGGCCCCCTAAAATAAGTTCCGGGAATTAAAGTATCTCGATCAAGCAAAGGAATCTTTCTATCTCAAAGAAAGTATGCCTTAGATCTACTACTTGAAACTGGTATGTTTGCCTGCCAACCAGCTGACACCCCAGTTGAAGCAGGTTTGAAGTTATGTATTGAGACAAAGCAGGTACCAGTGGACAAGGGGAGATACCAGAGACTTGTTGGAGGATTGATAAACTTAGCTTACACAAGACCAGATCTTGCCTATGCTCTGAGTATCGTTAGTCAGTTCATGCATAATCCCGGTGAGAAACATATGAATGCTGTCATGCGCCTTTTGAGGTATCTAAAATCTGCTCCAGGAAATGGAATTCTATTCTCTAAAAGAATGAACAAGCAAAGTATTGAGGTATATACAGATGCTGATTGGGCAAGAGCAGTTGATGATAGGCGATCTACTTCAGGATACTTTACCTTTGTAGGTGGGAACCTAGTGACATGGAGAAGCAAGACACAGACTGTTGTTGCATGATCTAGTGCAGAAGCTGAGTACAGAGGAATGGCCTTAGGAATTTGTGAAGCGATTTGGTTGAAGTTTCTCTTACAGGACCTAGGCTACTCCCCAGAGCAACCAATACAACTATACTGCGACAACAAAGCAACATGTGACATAGCCTATAATCCAGTTCAACATGACCGTACAAAGCACGTTGAGGTGGATGGGTACTTCATTAAGGAGAAACTGGACGAAAAGACTGTGGAACTATAAAAAATTAGATCATAATATCAGTTAGCTGGCATCCTTACCAAAGGGTTATCCAATCGAGTGCTCTCAAATTTCTTAGACAAGTTGGGCATGTGTGACATCTATGCACCAATTTGAGGGGGGGTGTTGAGACAGTCAACGATTTTGTCTAGGTCGTCGATTGTCTTTCTTTTCCTTGTATAGAAGATTGTATAGGTGTATACAGGTCATGGGGATTGTACAGGCAGATTTCCAGGATGCTAATTGGAATTCTAGTCCTATATACGCAATGTATTTGATCAGTCAATAAAAAAAAAAAAGATAGAGAATCAATTTGTCATCTTTGTCCTTTCTTCTTCACATCAAATCCCAAACTGGTATACTAGTGAAAATTAAAAAATATATCCAAAAAAAATATTTTGATAAAAAAATCCACAAGTTGATGCACTTGTGACAAATTTACTTTATATTAGTTGTCGTTAAATTGAGTTAATAACATGAAAAATCCAAACTGATACATCTGTGATAAATTTAAAACAATCTAATTTTTTAAGTATGAAAATCTTTAAATTGATACACCTATGATAAATTTACCTATGTTAGTTTCTGTTTAATTTAATCCCTCAAATTGCTTAGTTAGATGACACGTGACAATTGATATGAGGTTTATCCCTTCGTTTGTTATATGTGTACTAGTTTTGGATTTTTCGTTGTATTAATCCTTAAGAAATGATTGATTGTATTGCTTCCATTCAAACAATTACTGAATAAATAATATTTATCCTTATCACATTTTTATGGACCATGGAATTTTTTTTTATTTTTTTATAAGCGATATAAATAATTATTTATAAATTTTATTTTAAATTATTTATTTTTCATGAAATAAACGGAACTGAAATACATGAATCAACATTGACTCCAAATGCTGGTCTCAGTAAAAAGCGAAGTGGATCGCAAATCTAAGGATTCTCTCGTTGGATTGGGAGGTAACCTTCCGCAGTGACAAGATTCAACGGGTTGCATCAAAAGACTAATTGTTTTCCGAGCGTTGGAACTAGAGCTATGTATCCAAATTACACTACTCAACTGCCATTTAGCTAGTCAATCTTTAGTTAGGCAAAAAAAAAAAAATTCCTCACTTTTACCTTTTACGAGGAAGTAAAAAGGTTGTACTGGGAGTCTGGGATGAATGAAAAATTATCAAGAAAATTACCAAAAAGTCATAAAATTATTGCAATTATGACAATTCAGTCCTAATTTTTTTTTTGCTTGATTCAGTTCTAAACCTTTTGCAATTGTGCCAATTCAGTCCATCCGGACAATTTCCGACGACATAACATTTGAATATTTGTTGATTCTCACTCTCATTTTATGAATTTTTTTTTCTTTCTTTTTGTAAATTTCATCCTCTTCTTCTTTTATTGACCAGTGTCTTTGACCAGAGGCGAGGATCGATAAGGTCCACCTCGTAGGCCTCAGGCAAAGTTCTCCCCCGCTAGCCACTTGCACGGGTTGGCCTAAATTATTCAATTTTGCCAAATTAATCCTAAATTTTTGTGCAAAATTTCAAGATAGTTTTTCTAGCTATATAATTTGCATCATGCATAGTGGTCTAATAATTCTGGCTATCTTGTGAGGCACACACCCACGTTAGTGATTTTTAGTGAAAATTGGCTGGAAGGATTATATTGGATATTGGCGCAAAGGATCGGGACTAAATTGGAAAAATTAAAAAATTTAGAACTGAGTTGAAATCTGTAAAATATGTTTAAGAGTGATTGGACAATTTCCACCTGAGATAAAGGATCCCCATGAGCATGAAGATATGGAAACATTTCAATTTGAATTCAGTGCATTTGGATTCGGTAAATTAATCTCATTGGAGATCTACTTATGAAAAGTCAAATGTGTTATGTGCTTGATGAATCTATAATAATGTCATATTTGACAAGTCTCTTGAATTTTAAATTTTATGAGTAACGGGAAGTAATTTCTTTTACTTCTGAAAGTGGGTCAAAAATAACTTCTGAAGTAAAAAGTTGCTAAAAAATGAAGTCACCTTACGAAACGAATTTCTATTTTAAAAGTTACGTAATTAAAAGAATTTCTGCTCTAGAAGCTTTTGCTTGAGTCTTCAGAAGTGTTATTATGCACGTAATAGGCTTGGATTGTAATGACCATTTCAAATTGGTCCATTACTTCAGTGCTTCAGATCATGTCCATGGACCAATCATGACTTCTGCCAGTGCGAGAGCCCTTTACACTTTTTGCCATGCCATAATCACGCGGGGCCAGCGCACGAACGGTGCACTAGTCTAAAGGCCCTTTGAAGACCTTGATTTTGATGGAGAAATTTGGACAATTTTATGGTCAACTAATTGGAGAGTATTGCCTTTTGTACCACAAACGATCTGATCCAGAGGAGTTGAAAAAAAAAGAATTAAAAAATTTCTTAAAAACAAGAAAATTATCGATGAATTTTAAAGAGAACAAGAGTTTATGATGATTCCGTTTTTGGATGAAAAAATTATCAAAAAAGTCCTAAATTTATTGGCATTTTGTCAACTAGTCTTCAAAATTTTTTTTTTTTTTTTTGCGGCCAATTTAGTCTCAAACCTTTTGTATTTGGGTCAATTCAATCAATCCGACCAATTTTAGTCGGTAACCGTTGAAGTGGATATTGATCATCCTATGTGGCACCGTTGACGTGATGCGAATGTTTTCTTAATATTTTCTTTGATATTTATATTATTTTTTCTAGTTTTATGTTTTTTTCACTGTGGTTGGCAGGTCAGGCCAGAATGGAAAAACACCAAAAAAGGAAAAGAGAGAGAGAGAGAGACAATAATAAAAGTTAATAAGAAATTAAAAAAATTGAAGAATTATTTAAAAGCGTCCATGTTAGTGTGGGCCGTGTCACGTAGGACGATCAACGTCCACCTCAGCGATTTCATGCCAAAATTGATTGGATGAAATATATTGGCATAAAAGTAAAATGTTTAGGACTAAATTGACCAACAAAAAAGAGTTTAAGATTGAATTGACACAATTACAATAGGTTTAGGACATCTTTTGGGTAATTTCTCCGATATTGGGTCGATTATGTCGAAAATCTTATTCAAGATACAGAAGAGAAATGGTCAAATGCGCTAAGAAGGAATATTACAAGTCACATGTTAAAGTAACAAGTGCATGAAAATGGAACCAGTGAAAAGCAAAAAAGACGAACTAAACTGCATTTAATTGTCGACGTCATTATCCCTCAGCGTTTTTTCTAGGCGACGTAGGAAATATTACAAGTCACATGTAGGACCAATATGATTTAATAATTGAGATCAAGTGGCTTCACATCGTGGCCCAGGACGCTAAATGCCTCTATATATGCTGGTGATTAGTCAGTTCATCGTCCCACCGAGTTTGGAATTCTTCATAAACTCACTTCTTGTGCACACAACACACCATGACTCTTTCTCGGCTCTCTTTCATCATCTCCTTCATTCTATCCGCAGCTTCGATTTCTGGACACAAACTTTACACTCCGACGCTGAGTCTACAACGCAAAAACTTCCTCCAAGATCCGGAACGTGCAGTCTCGGCGTCCATATCTAACAACTTCGAAACCTTCTTCTTCAACCAAACGCTCGACCATTTCAACTACAGACCCGAGAGCTACACCACCTTCAGACAGAGATACTTGATCAACTCCAACTATTGGGGCGGTGCAAATTCTAGTGCGCCGATCTTCGTTTACCTCGGTGCCGAAGCACCAATAGATGGAGACTTGATAGCGGTCGGGTTTCTGACCGATAACGCAGCTCAATTCGAGGCTCTATTAGTTTATATCGAGGTTATATATTTGAATTCTACCCTTTTCTTTTGGGTCCATTCATGGATGTTCTTTCTGTCTAATTTCTGCTTCTAGCCAAGTAATTGAATACTTCTTTTCTTGGTGAATCTTTCTGGTCAGCACCGGTATTATGGTGAGTCAATTCCACTTGGGATGAGCTTCGAAGAAGCTCTCAAAGATGCAAATGTTCGTGGGTATTTTAGCTCGGCGCAAGCTTTGGCCGATTATGCAGCCATTATCTTGCACGTGAAGGAGAATTTGAAAGCCGGGGATTCTCCAGTTATTGTAGTTGGAGGATCATATGGAGGACGTAAGTGGAATTGGTGTATATCCTATCCATAATTGTGTATGGTAGAGAGAAATAATAGGAAAAGGGTCCATGAGAAGTTTGAAGGGGTTTTGAAAAGTTGACTATCTAAAAAAATTAGGAGAAATTACCAAAAATGTCCTAAACCTATTGCAATTGTGTCAATTAGTTTCAAACTTTTTTTTTTGCCAATTCAGTCCTAAACCTTTTACAATTGTGTCATTTTAGTCCATCCCGTGAATTTGGCTGGCTGACGCTGACGTGGATGTTGGTCGGCTGACAATAAAAAATTTTAATATTTTTTTTAATTGGCAACCGGCTGGAGGTGGGGGGGGGGGGAGGGAAGGGGGGGAAAGAGAAAAGAAAAAAATTTAAAAGAAAAAAATATAAAAATTCAAAAAATATTAAAACATTTGATCGCTGGCAGGCTAGTCAAAATTCACTAGATGGACTAAAATGAGACAATTGCAAAAAGTTTATGACTGAATGGGCAAAGAAAATGATTTATGACTGAATTGGCATAATTATAATAGATTTAAGACATTTTTGGTAATTTTCCCAAAACAACCAGTGATATGTGAAAATGATGACTTGTTATCGTTAGTTATTTTCCACATGGAAATACAAATTCCTCATAATAGGTATATCGTATTGTTATATTAAGTTGTTGAATTCTAATAGCTAATGTGAATTTCAGAGCTTGCTTCGTGGTTCCGGCTAAAATATCCACACGTGGCCCTCGGAGCTTTGGCGTCATCAGCTCCAGTACTGTATTTTGACGACATTACCCCGCAGGATGCATACTATTCAGTGGTCACCAAGGATTTTAAGGTAATCATACCCGTAATTTCTCTTCTTCTTTTTTGTTCAAATAGTGGAGCTTGCGGTACTTTTCAAGCATCCAAAGAATAAAGATCAGTGGTGGCAATATCCCTATTCTTCCCGTTTTCCACACACAAGGTAAGTACATGAGTACACACACACATATATATATTCTTCTTGCTCCTAGGGGATGGCGTCATAAAATTCGAGGTATAGTTGTTGGTAACCGTACCTCAAGTGAGAAAGATATACAAACTTACCGTATGAACAATGTCTAGGATCTTAATATGACCTTGGCCGTTTTGGACAGGAAGCCAGCGAGACTTGCTACCAAACTATAGGGGACTCGTGGTCGGAGATCGACAGAGTTGCTCGGGAGCCTAATGGCACTGCAAACTTGAGCAAGATGTTCAAGACTTGCAAGTACGTGACCTGATGTGGAATACACGAGTGACGTAAAAAGTATTCCCATCCGATTTCTTGTGTGTGTGTGTGTTTGTGGGTGTAGGCCTTTAAAGAGTGGGGATGAGCTGAAGGACTACTTGATGAATTTATACGCGGGAGCAGCTCAATATGATGATCCGGCTAGGAATCCAGTGGCAGTGATATGCAAGGGCATTGATGGAGCAAACACTACTGAAAATGGCGTTCTTGGCAAAATATTTGCAGGCGTCGTCGCCCGTCACGTGAACTCCACATGCTACGTCAATCCTCCCACTAAAGTTTCTGAAACTGAATTGGGTTGGGGTTGGCAGGTAGATTAATTATTGAATTCTATTCTATATCACGTTTAGGCATCGGGGCCTATTTTAATTGCACCATCCCCCCTTCTTCAAGTCTTCCTCGTCAAATTAGGTTAGTGTCCGAGAAATCTTGAAATGCTAAAAGGGAGATTTGTTTGCAGAGCTGCAGCGAAATGGTAGTGCCCATAGGCATCACAAACAACTCTATGTTCCCGTCATACCCTTTCGTCTTGAGCAGCTTCATTGACGATTGCAACTCCTCGTACGGCGTCAAGCCTCGCCCGCATTGGGTCACTACGTACTACGGTGGTCATGTATGATTTCCAGCGACTCTTAAAGAATATATGTTTGGCTCCTATTCTGATCAGCAAATTAAACTGTTTTTCTATGCATGAAATTCAAAGTATATTTCACCATCCTCGTCCCCTACCCTTTTGTTGTTGTTGTTGCTGCAGGATATAGAGCTGATTCTTTTTAGGTTCGGCAGCAACATTATTTTCTCAAATGGACTCCGAGATCCTTACAGTAGCGCGGGGTATACAACATTATATGCTCATCTCCACATATTTGAAGAATCAAAATTTTACATTACTTAATTAATCGCGCGAAACAATTCGATCTCTTTTTCAATCTCAGGGTCCTGAAGAATATTTCTGACAGTATCATCGCTGTCTACACAGAGAAAGGTACATAACCAGGCGATGCGTGTGTGTTGTTTGCGACTTCTTCTATGCACCCGTGAACCACACGAGAGAAGAACTAGATTGATGCGTGTAAAATTTTATTTTTCAACGGTTCTTGAATTCTTTCATCTGTGAGTATACTCTTTGCAGGTTCCCATTGTTTGGATATACTTCCAGAGAAGCAAACCGATCCAGACTGGTTGGTCATGCAGCGAAAAACCGAAATCGAGATTATAAAAGGGTGGTTGGCCAAATATTATGCCGATCTTCTTGCTTTCAAACAATGATATGATGAGCTGTTATTGCTAGAAATATGGTTGGGGAATTGATTCGGGAAGGCCATTTCAATATCTGACGAGAACAGAAGAATAAGGCCTATGTATCTCAGCATAAGCTTCCAGTTAATTGACCTACATTCACAAATGCTGGTCTTTTTTTTTTAACTGGTTAAGCACAGGTCTTCAATTTAATTAGGCTTCTATATAATGTGGCATGGGTTTGTGGAGCCACATTCAGCACAAGAACTTAGGCTCTAGCTCTATTTCCCCCTCCCCTTCTTGGCAAATCCGTTGACATTATAGCTCATGCGAACAAAAAAATATCAAATTCCTCGATCGCCCATCTCTCGCACCTAACATTGAGATCAGATCGCATGTTTCAGTGTCATCTATTATAGTGGCTAAATAACTTGGCCTGAAATTCACCTATTTAGATTGGCTTTTTTGTCATTAAAAGAAGAAGAAAATGCACTTAACCTCCAATATCAAACTAAATTCCCGACGTAATGCCAATTTGACATTTTAAAAATTTAAACCGTTAGATTATGGACTTTGACCTAAGACTGAGCTTGCAAATACATAGAAAGACTTGAATTGGAACTGGCTTAAGACTAGGCATAGAAGTATATATAAATTTAGTATTTCATGCCCTAATGACAAAATTTTTTAGGGTTAATACCATGAAAAATCATATATTGGTACATCTGTGACAAATTTATTCTAAACTATTTTTTTGATCACCAAAAATCCCAAACTGGTACAACCATGATAAATTTATCAGAAACTATTTTTTCGACCACAAAAAACTCTAAACTAGTACGTCTACGATAATTTTATTCAAAACTATCTTTTTTAACCTCCAAAAACCTCAAACTAGTATACATGTGATAAATTTACCACAAATTAATTTTTTCACTACCAAAAATCTTAAACTAATATATATGTGATAAATTTACCTATCATTAATTTTCGTTACATTGGGATAATACCTTGAAAAAAAATCAAATTGAAACACCAATGACAAACAAAGGGTAAAGCCTCCAAACCAATACATCCATCAACTACCACGTGTCATTCAACTCAGCAATTTGACAGTAAAATTCGGTGGAAACTAATGAAGAGTAATTTTGTTTTATGTGTACTAGTTCAGGGATTTTAATGATAAAAAATTAGTTTGAGGTTAATTTATCACATATGTACCAGTTTAGGATTTTTGTGGTAAAAAAAATAATTTGGGGTAAATTTGTCACATGTATACTAGTTTGAGGTGTTTTAGAAAATATATTTTAGGGTAAATTTGTCATAGATGTATCAGTTTGGATCTTTCGTGGCATTAACTCAAATTTTGTGGGCCACTGCCAACTATTCAAATACTTAAATTATTCCAAACTATTAAGGGCCTGTTTGGTTCAGCATTTGGCAAAGGAATTTTGAGAAAATATAAATATTTTTGAGCTAAAGGCATTTTTCAAAATGTAAGTAGTGTTTGATAAATTATATTTTAAAAACACATTGAAAATCAACTTTGACAATGCCGTTTGGTGAAAAATACATTATGTAAAGTATTCTTACCTTTTGAGAAAAAAAGCGGCTGTCGAAGAGCGATGTCGCGACCTAAAAATTAGAAAAAT
Organism: Rhodomyrtus psidioides; assembly: GCA_021437785.1. Taxonomy (NCBI): domain Eukaryota; kingdom Viridiplantae; phylum Streptophyta; class Magnoliopsida; order Myrtales; family Myrtaceae; genus Rhodomyrtus; species Rhodomyrtus psidioides. The sequence goes on along the minus strand of JAILYB010000024.1, from coordinate 3,538,732 downwards.
TCTAAGTTAACGGATTATCAGGTTAATTAAATTAACTAACCTAATTTGGATTCTCCCGAGTCCTACCGAATCGCAACTTAAGTTCATTTTCATGCAAAATTTATTAATTATGGAGCTGACGCCAATCTTTTGTGGTAGGTAGATTAGAAACCTAAATAAAGTATTCGGGAGAAAACACTTTATTTCACGCGAACCAGAGATTGAATGGTTTCGGAGACTTGGTTACATTAACTTTTCAATTAATTCCCTTTCGGTACCCGACTTTCATGAAAAATCATTGATTTGATGATTTGAATTAATTTTTTGAGATTTTCTTTTATCAAATGCAATGCTAATGCAGTCTAACTATAGGACATGTGAGATGTAATGACATGGCAAAAATGCATGACATGGCATAATGATGTGGCAAATATGCATGACATGGAAAATGTGATTATGCAAACTAAACTGTATGATATGCATAATGAATGACATCTTTGGGTATTTTTGAGCATTTTCGGATTTATGAAAAATTGAGGTAAAAATCTATCCTAAAGTGATATAACACCTAATTTAATTTAAGAAATTGATTTCTCAAAGTCCTAATTTTTATTAGATGTTTTTTTCATGCAAAGAGTGAAGAAAAATGTGACCCAACTTAATAAAACACATATATGAGTGATTTGAATTGAGAATTGACTCTAGCGCCACCGATGTTGGATGGCCGGCCAGGGAAGCAGTCATGAATGCAGCAGGAGTGGAAAGGGATAACATTCGATCAACGGGCTCAATCTTTTTTTGGGTTTTTCAAGAATTATTTAAACCACGAAAACAATGAAATTTGAACAAAAATAAACACTATTACGCATAAAACACCTTTAAATTCGAAATTTCGATTTTTATTCACAACATCCCCGAGATTATGGTTAGCAAGTGAATATATTATAGAATTACCGTCGTCCCTATATACATAGGGCAAACCTTGAAATTCTATTTTAGGAATTAGCAATCCGCTCCTCGAGATCGGGGATTTAATATCTAATTCATACGTACGGGCACGATCGTACTTTGAGATCAAAGTCATATGTTGCCTTTAATGTACAGTTGTGAGCATGTGTTATGGGCAATATTATTTAAAAATGTTCAAACCTTAAATAACAATCATAAAATAAGTGAAAGAGATCAAACAGATTGGGAACTATAAGATGGTGTGCCAATTTATCTAATAAGGCAATATGGTGTCATCTCTAACACATTATTGTCTTATTTATAAGATTACACTTTCCAAACGTGTGCTACAATCTCTGCAAGATATGTTAGAGATAACAACATGCTTAATATATGATTAGATAAGAATAATTCGAAATAGGTAATAATATATCTAAAATATATTCAGATTACGATTATTAACTAATTCACGGATAGCTTTCCTAATTTGAATGGGTGGCAGATATCAATTCCCGACTTGAATGCAATGAATCGGACCTGATTGGGATCGGGATTGGTAAAGGTGCTTGACAGCCAGACCACTGGTGCTCTCAATTAATCCAGGAAGGCCCACTAGAAGACTCTCGGTAGGATATCTCAAATTGGTGGTCTACGCAATGTTAAACATCTCTTCTTCAAGATTCGTAGCCACCACTCATCCAAACCATCCATGATTTTCCTGTCAGAAACTAAACTTTTGCTAGCATGGAGCGCAATCACAAAACACACACCATTATGTTAGATATGGACAAAAATCAAAGGAAGACAAATTCACCACATAAACTTGATTAGTCAAAATTCTGGTAACCCTTTTAACCGAGGACTTCCGGCCAACCCAAAAAAGGTACTGCTTGGACTTAAAATCAGACGACTTTTGGTGCAGTAGCGACGGGTTGAGGATTCGCCTGGCTTCTCAGTACAGTTGCTTTGTAAGGCTCGCTGGTCGTCCAATGCGAGAAGCCGGTTGTCTCGTTGATTCGTCGGGATCGGGGAATCGTCTATGACAGGCGCGCGGCTAAAGACGGTGAGATCGTGCGACAATGAAATCCGGGATGGCGGCTAGACTAGGAATAATTCTTTCAAGGCTGTTCCAAATAGCACCAGAATTTTTGGTTTATGGGATGCGATGGAAGCTGCGAGTGAAGGCCCGGCGTCTGCTAGTGATGGCGCGGCGTCGGCATCGAAGAGATGGACGAGAGAAAGAGGGTACCTTTCACGTTGTTTGCATCATCACTGTTAGAGATATTATATATTTAGTTTATTCTGTATATCTGTCAGGATTATGCAATATCTCCTTTAATATTGCATATCCTTGATTGATTGTATTTGATATTATGTATCTGCTATTTGCTTAAACAGTCCTATGATAAAGCCTATAAATAGGCTCTTCATGTACTCATTTCATATATCGAATTACATTAGAATTTCTCATTTTCTCTTCCGCATTAAATTTCTCAAGTTGGTATCAGAGCCTTCGTTCCTGAGGCAACCCTAATGCACCGGGTGCACATCGCACCCGGTGCACTCCAGAAATTTGCAATTCTATTTTTCCGCTTTTTTATTCTCAACTTCGTCAAATAAATCCATCCATCCCAATCGGCAGTGTGCATTGGAGTGCTTCATTCCGTCTGAGTAGGCGCTCCTACAGTGATCGTGTCACGACGTCGGCGACGCGTCGCAAAGTCGAGCTTTTCTTTTTCAGGGAGGTATTTTTCGACGCAGCGAAGACGCGTCTTCGCACAGTAACCTTTGCTCAGCAGTGCCTGGCTAATCCGCTTGCTGTAGCCATGCCAGCCGTATCGACCGCGTTTGTTCAGTTACTGTCCCGGCAGCAAAGTCGACCGCAAAGGATGCATGCTGTTCGGCTCAATTGCCTCCGATTCTCGACTTTTCACTTCTCGTTTCGAGAAGCCGACATTATCATCAGACTCGCCGTCCTTAGACCAGCTAGATGCCTCACACATCGGACATTATGGATCCATCAAGCCTGATGTCATGCAACATGTTGGAGCACTGTTAGAGATTGATTGTGGAGCATTGTCAGAGATTGATTCAAACTCAATGTGACTTAGTCACCTTGAGTTTGAGGGGAGATGTTAGAGATATTATATATTTAGTTTATTCTGTATATCTGTCAGGATTATGCAATATCTCCTTTAATATTGCATATCCTTGATTGATTGTATTTGATATTATGTATATGCTATTTGCTTAAACAGTCCTATGATAAAGCCTATAAATAGGCTCTTCATGTACTCATTTCATATATCGAATTACATTAGAATTTCTCATTTTCTCTTCCGCATTAAATTTCTCAAGTATCACCAAACAGAAAGACTTCTCTTGGTCCCTTACATTTGTAACTTTCCTTGATTAAACATTCTCAGTATTGTCAGAGAGAGAAAGAAACAAAACGAATCTCACCTCTTGGACTCAGCGGTTTCCTATCTCCAACTTGGGGGAAGATTGACTTTTCAGTAAGCATTCCTCATCTTGGAAGACCAATCGCATGGATCACGCGGCTTGACGATCATCAGGGATCCATCTTGGGTGCAGAGAGACTTTGCTTCACTTCTGGATATTTTTTCTGCACATCTATCACATGCGCACCTGCGATAAAGATGTAAAATTAAAAATGGTCCTTTTTTTGGGTGCCATGAACTGAGAACTTGTGAGGCCATACATGTCGGATCTTGTGGCCTTCCCCAAGGAAACGAGACTCCAGGAGAGCTCCAGATAGCCAACCCTCAATGTCGATTTCTATGTGAAATCTCTGCCAATGGCCATGTATCATCAATTGAATTGACCCTCGAACATGCAAAATAATAATAATAACAATAACGTGAAGAAAAGAGCACCACTCTCTCTTTCTTTTACCACCAAAATTGCCAAATATCAATTGAATGGCCCCTTATGGCCGTGTATTACAATGAATCGGCCTCCTCTTCTCCATTAATGTCACTCTCCCTTTGATTCTCCAGTTTTTTTTTTTCTCGAACGCAGGATGAAGAACACGAAGTAGAGATAGAGATCTCTTTCTCCGTGTATCCTCTGAACAAAAAAACTCTAATGGCCGTATATGATCGTAAATTGTGTGGCCTCCCTAACCATAAGCTATAATGAGATATTTACAGATTAAAGGGTTGCCTAATCCTAGTTGAAGTATGACTCACTAATGACCGTAGGATTAAATTTCTGATCTTCAATAGTCCGATCCCACTAAAATTCTTCAAAAATTTCAACCGCAAAAGGCTTATCATGGGCTAATCAAAGTTCATGCTCTTGCAAGCTTAATTGCGTACTCTTAGGCTTTAATTAATTAAATAAATAATTAATTAAAAACCTGTAATAATTAAATGAACTAAATGAGCTGAATTATAATTGAAAATGGGTCCAAGCTCCATCAACATTCGGCACTTCCTCTATGACCTTAATTGAAGATTTGAATAGTCCTGGTCTATTCGCTATGTCCAATTAAGCTCCATTGACTCAACTCTAACCCAAGTGCAAATGACATGATTGACAGAAAATAAATATAGAATGCATGAGAAATTATTTTTGTGAGAATTATGACTAATCCTCATTTTGTGAAATAAAATGTATGATTTTCTAAAATTAAAAATCTATGTGTCAACAAGTGACGACAGGCAGCGGCGGTTGAGGGACGACGGCCGCGGTCGGTGGCGGTGGTGGTTGGCGGCGGCGCCGGTGGAAGGTCGAAGGTAGTAGGCGGGCGGGCATCGACAACGATTCATGGTGGCGGCGAAGGCGGCGGTCGACGGGCAGTGACGATCGGTGGGCAGCAGCGGTCGGTGGGCGGTGGCAGTTGGCGATGGCGGTTGTCGGTGGGCGGCGGCAAGTAGAGGCGACAAAGTTAAAAGAAAAAATTAGTTACATTTCAAAAATGCAACTTTTTAAAGTACCTCAAAAGATACTTTGTGTTAAATCTGTCTCGAGTTTTAAATAGTTTACGGATAAATACCGATTTGTTAAATCGGTTCAGTAAAGGAAAACAAATATTCTAGAATGGTGTGCGGCGGACAACTTCTTCCTTTGGAATTGTCATTGGCACTACAGGACAAGAAAAGGAAACGTAAAGATTCAAAGACAAAGAAAGCTTGTGGGCCCCATGGATTTAAAAATGAATGAAAGCAAAGGGCTTTGCTTTGTCTTCTCACTGGCAGATTTCGCACATAATAAAAAGGGGAGGACTTTTTGTGTTCTGTTCCTTTTGGCCGAGCCACGCCGCAGAGAAGAAAAAAAAAGGCTGCACCGCATGACCCACAAAAGAAGGGCTGCGTTTGCTTGGAGGACTTCGCGAGAAGAGACAAACAGGAGTGTAAAGTCGCAGACGTGTTTTTCTCTTTGATCGCACGGTCGAGTTCTCAGCATGGTCAATTTGGTGCTTCGTGAGTTATTGTTTATTATATCCAATTGAGTTGTTTTATTTGTAAACACTTGGGGTTTGAGTATAATTTAGGTGCGGGAAACACGAGAGTATTGAGCGACTGTAAATTCGATTCTCCGATTATAGTGGATTGTTCTTGCTGGCACTCCCCGTGAATGTAGGTACCAACATTCGGACCGAACCACGTTATATCTGGTGTCATTTATCGTTCATCGTTATTTTCTCTGAGCTTCACATTGACATATTTGTAAGATCCTGGTTAATTTCCGCATTAGTATTACAACACTTTGGGCTAAAGACCTTTAGGGCATTTGGAAATGCAATTTCATTTTCTCAAAGTTGAGCAAAAAACGAACCAAACGCTCTTTGTATTTGGCCAAGGGAATTTAAAGCCCCAAAGTCTTTTGCAAATACTGAACTTAATGGGCCCTAAGTCCTCTTGTATCTTTGGACCCTCGTGCCCTCCTATCGATGAGGAGTATGAGCCACACCCTAATGGGATTATAGCAGGAGGTCAATCAACAGATATAATGTTTCCTTGTTCGGCGGAGCTGTGAGTTGGATGAGTAAGAAGTAGAGCATGATTGCTTTATCTACTACTGAAGCAGAATACATGGCCTTTACTCATGCTGTCAAGGAAGTGATTCGGTTGTGCAAATTGTGTAAAGAGCTTGGTTGTACAAAAGGAGGAGTAATAATTAGGTGTTATAGCCAGGGTGCTATATTCTTGGCTAAAAATCTGGGATGTCTTGCAAGAACAAAGTACACTAGCATACAATATTACTTCATTTAAGAGAAAGTGCAACGATTCATACTTCCCATCGGGTCTCACTCCCTAGTAAGTGGATAGTTGTTGGGCCCATATTTTATTAGCAGTTTAGATTCAGGCCTATGAATAACTATTTATATAATCTCTTTCTCTTGTAATGGAGAGTGGTAATATAGAGGTGAGATGTGCTAACTATAGTGAAATCTTCTGTTGGATGATACCCTAATTTAACGGTGAAATAGAATAAAAATTGTGATTCGATTTTTCTTTCTCGCCTTTGCTTTTTACCTCGTTATGATTGTGTGACTAATCCTAACACATCCTACGTGGCAAGGTCGGTGATGATGTGCATATTTTTCTTTTATAATTTTTTATTTTTTCCTTCTTTATTTTTACCATTTATTTTGGCTGGTGAGTATGTGAAGGCCTTCACCCAAGGCATTTTGGTGCAGTCCTTGTATGATTACCGAACAATAGGATCGGGAGAATGATTTACCACGGACACGAGCATAAACTTTAGCTCTGTATGATCTCAGGAGAATAGATGTAACTCTCTCGATAAAGATCAGAATGTCCTGATTCTAGTGCTCAAAGTTCAAGGACTGTTGGATCTACAACTTTCATGTTTTGATTTTTCTGAGATAAGCAATATATCTATGTCGATGAGGGGTTGAATTGGATGGTTCATTAATGAACATAATAATAAAAGGATAGAAACTTCAATGGTTGCTGTTCCAGGTATCCATGGAAGTTGATAGGGTATCAATTCTTCTAGATTGATGGTCGCAACTTTTCAAGGATACAAACTTTGAAAAGCCACGACTCTTTTAGGTTTACAAGTTTTATGAACTCTTCAAGGTTGATGGGAATGCACTAGGCAATTTTCATTAATCAAATTCTAGGTCTACCTTTCTACATAAACTTGATAGTCTTTTAGACTTTTATAGAAAAAAAAGTACAAAAAATAAAGTCTAATCTGGAAAATAGAAAGCATCAAAGTACAAAGAAACTACAAGTGCTTAGGAACTAGAAGCTATTTAAAGGCACAAATTTTCCAATGGGATGAAAAAGTCTTTATGACAAAGTTAAATATAAGACTCTTGTTGGTGAGGGGCTTGTCGATGAGAGGCTTGTTGATCTTGAATATGGGAATGAGCTGCATCACTTTTACAGCCTCGTTGGCCTCGGGCACGCATAGGCGCAAAGGCCTCTCTCGGGGCCTTTGCAGCCCCACTAGCTCTGGGCGAGGGCCGAGACCCTTGCCAGCCAATATGAAAGGAAACAAACTAGAAAAAGTCAGCGTTATTAAAACAGTTTGGCGTCTGTGCCGGCTGTGCAAAGTAAGATGCCAGTGTCTTCGCTAGCGGTTTCCAACAAAAATTATCCAGATGAACTGAATTGGCACAAAAGTGAAATATTGAGGACTAATCAGTCCAATTAAAAGGTTTGAAATTGAATTGGTATCGCTGAAATATGTTTAGAACTATTTGGGTGTTTTTTTTCCAATTACACTAACATTATATTTATTCCAAGCATTGCATTAGGTTTGTTCTAGTGCAATATGATCTGCCATTTATGAATTGACTTGGCCAAAAGCCAACCTATATAGTACCAAAATGATCCTAAATTTACTATTTTTCCTTGTGAAGAAAACATGCATCCAGTTGAAGATAGGGTACTCAAGGAGATTAAGTTCTTTTTCAATTCTAGAACGAGTCTTACTCTAATCAATATTCTCACAATACCATCATGCATTCTAATTTCAACATCACTAATGCCTACAACATCACATTCAGCGTTGTTCACTAACTTCGCTTTACTACTATCCATGCACTGATAATTAGTAAACCAATTTCTATTTGGTGTAATATGAAACGAACAACTAGAATCCATAATCCATCTATCAAATGATGAATCCTCAGTTGCAAACAAGATATTATTGACACCATTAGAATTTTCAGTCACAATTGCAATATCATCCACAGATTCAACTCTAAGGCTGCGCATGGTCACCATTCTGTTATGAAAACTTATTATGATTATTATTTTTTATTTTGTTCCTCGATGAGTTTAGAGAATTAAAACGCGTTTGATAACTGCCCAAAATTTCTATTCCTAGAATACAAATGCGTTTGATAACTATACAAAATTTTTGTTTCGAAAAATTGTTTTGCTTCCTAATTTTTTTCATTTAAGTCAAATTACTAAAATTTCATTCTAAATTGAAGACTAATTTCCCATGTACACTAAAAACATTTAAAATATATATTTTTATGAACTTTTAAAAAAATTTCAATTTTTTTAATTTTTTAATTTTATTATATTTTTATTAGGTTGAGTGAAGAAAAAGTGAGAGATGTGAGTTTTCATTCTGTTTTGTGATTCTCAAAAGTGATTCTTTTTTTTTCCCAGAACCAACTTTTTTTTTTGTTCTGGATTTTGCTCTAAAACTGATTTTGGGAACAAAGTCATAATCAGAATCATTTACAATACTAAACATGGTTCTCATCTTTTTTTTATTCCAGGGAACAAAATCAGAGAACCAGAATGGTTCACATGCAGGCCCTAATTCCCTTACGTTTCGTTTTTCAGCTTAAAACAATTCCTTCTAAGATGCCCAATCTTGTCACAGTTCCAACAAATAGTATCGCTAGTCCTAGACTGATCACGTTTATTCGAGTTCATACTACTTCTACTAACACGAGTACGAGTTCTTCCTCTATTTTGCGCCTACTATAGAAGTAGATACATATTCGCCAGATTTTCTTTTACTATTGTCCTAACTCAGAATTAAATCTCGAATCCCATAAAAAATTAAACTTGTTGATCAAGAGGAATTACTAATAGCAGTAACAGTAGTATTCCAACTATTAGGCAATTAGGATAATAGAATCAAAGCACATACCTCATCTTCAAAGTCGATGTCAATTGAACTCAAATTCTGTCATGGCGGGAGCCAAACATATGATACGATAAATTTTATCTATTCTGATTTTTATTTTGATTACCAAACGTAGCCTCAAGGATTATATTATTTATGCCGGTGGCAAATTATACTCTCCATTTCATTTTCACGATTTTTAAGCGGATAGTTCATGACTTATTAATTAAATAGTGCTTCCTTGGCATCTTGTGGAATAAAAGCTGAATATTCGACAACGTCTATCGAAGACTTAGTCACTACCAATCAAGTATTCTCGTATTCCCACCTCGTCATTTGAACATTCCCATTTATGTCTTGCTTGGTTTTGTTATTATATTCCATTTGGGCTTTAGAAAGGATCCAGTCTGACAGTAACGACACAAATCGGCCAACGACATGATCAATTATCGAGCTTTTTTTTAAAATAATACAAAAAAAATATTTACAAAAATAATACTAATTTTTTTTTTTTACAAATTTAGGTCTCCCCAGCGGGCTCCCTTCCTCTCCCTAGGAGGTGAGGGAGAGCGAGGGCTCACTGGTGGGCCCCCGAGGGAAGGGGGGCCTGCAGCAAAAAGCTGCAGGCCCACGTGGGGCCCCCCACCCCACCTCCCCCCACCCCCACGCCCTTTCCTCTCCTCTCCCTCCCCTTTTTTTTTTTTTTTTTAAGTTTTGTAAATTTTTTAGTATGTTTTTATTTTTTTTAATAATTTTTTTAGTTGTTTTATATTTGATGGAGCCGCAGAGGATCAACATTTACGTAAAAAAATATTTACGCATCTCAACACCGAGAAAAGTGAGTGAACGAACAAGGCGATGACGTTTACTCGCTAGGTCGCAGAGCGATCATATTTACGTAAAAAAACTATTAACGCGTCTCGTCTCAGAGGAAAGTGAACGAATAAGGGAGGAAACTGCATTCGCTCGCGATACGATCATATTTATGGAAAAAAAAATATTTATGCGTCTCGACTCCAAGAAAAGTGAGCGAACGAGCGAGGTGACGCTCGCGGAGCGATCATATTTACGTAAAAAAAATATTTATGCGCATCGACTTCGAAAAAAGGGAGCGAACGAGCGAGGCAACGACATTCGTGAACGAGCGAGGCGCGAAGCGATTATATTTACGTAAAAAAAAATATTTATGCGCCTCGACTTCGAAAAAAGGGAGCGAACGAGCGAGGCAACGACATTCGCTCACGAGGCCGCGGAGCGATCATATTTATGTAAAAAAATATTTTCTCGGAGTCGAGGCGCGTGAATATTTTTTTACTTAAATACGATTGCTCTGCGGCCTTGTGAGTGAATGTCGTCGCCTCGCTCGTTCGCTCCCTTTTTTCGAAATCGAGGCGCATAAATATTTTTTTTTACGTAAATATGATCGCTCCGCGGCCTCGTGAGCGAATGTCGTCGCCTCGCTCGTTCGCTCCCTTTTTTCGGAGTCGAGAGGCATAAATATTTTTTTTTACGTAAATACGACCGCTCCGCGAACGTCGCCTCGCTCGTTCGCTCACTTTTATTGGAGTCGAGACGCATAAATATTTTTTTTACGTAAATATGATCGTCTCGTAAGCGAACGCAGTTTCCTCGTTTATTCGTTCGCTTTTCTCGGAGATGAGGCGCGTTAATAATTTTTTTACGTAAATATGATCGCTCTGCGACCTAGCGAGTAAACGTCATCGTCTTGTTCGTTCACTCACTTTTCTCGATGTTGAGATGCGTAAATATTTTTTTACGTAAATGTTGATCCTCTGCGGCTCCATCAAATATAAAACAACTAAAAAAATTATTAAAAAAAACAAAAACATATTAAAAAAATTGCAAAACTTAAAAAAAAAAAAATTAAAGGGGAGGTAGAGGAGGGGGCGTGGGGGTGGGGGGGAGGGTGGGGTGGGGTGGGGTGGGGTGGGGGGCCCACGTGGGCCTGCAGCTTTTTGCTGCAAGCCCTCCTGTTCCCTCGGCAACTCAGTTGCCGAGGGAATAGGGAGGGGGCCCACCGGTGGGCCCCCGCTCTCCCTCACCTCCGAGGGAGAGGAAGGGGGCCCGCCGGCAGGCCCCAAGGTCTCCCTCTGCGATTCAACGGCCGAGGGAGACCTAAATTTGTAAAAAAATAAAAATTAGTATTATTTTTGTAAATATTATTTTTTTTTGTATTATTTTAAAAAAAAGCCCTCAATTATCAAAGGACTTAGTCCAACTGTAACAACACAAATAATATGTCAAGTAGATGCAATAACATTGACAACGATGATACTTGCTGTGACATCCTAGATTAACTCAGTGAGATATTGTTTGCCTTAGCACTATCATATCGAGTTTGCTTTAGTACATCCTATATTGAGCCTTACGATTTTGTCTTTTGTGTACGTATGAAAACCTTCTCATGAGCTCACCCATCCTAGGAGCTCCCACCTGAGTACGCTTAACTTTGGAGTTTCAAGCTTAAGTATTTCCGTCATGTCAAAAGGCACCGCGTGAGCTAATTCTAATTTTTCCATTTATATTCCGGATTCGCTCCCCCCCTATTCGGTGCATAATTTTTTTATTCCTGCCCCTTCGCCGCCCTCTAGCCCTCTTGACCACTTCCCGCCCTTGTTGGACCGGGTTGTTACCATTACTATCTATTATTCTTTTGTTTTAATTTTTGATGGATTGCATATGGTTTTCGAGCTACGTCACCTGTAGTCATTATCCTGATGCTGGATGGTTCCGACGTAATTTCGCATAGGAAATAATAGAACAAAATGGGATGGCGGGTTTTAATATAAAGTTGAACTAGTTGACGCCAAGGAACAATAAAAAAAAAAACCCTTCCCTTCCCTTCGCATGCACGCTTTAGCCTAAGCAATGAGCAGAAACCATAACATTTCTTCATCACATCATAGCCTTTTGATCATTCTGATACTTAGCTTAGCTTGTGTTACTACCGGCGAGAACTTAGATGATTACAATATTTCGAAGCTGAGCGTACTCCGCCGACCATTTACTCAAGATCCCACACAGACGATTCAAGCTTCTGTGGCAGCAAAGGACTTCCAAACTTTCTTTTACAACCAAACGCTGGATATTCTTTAATTTCGGGCCGGCAAAGGCGCGAAGTCCTTGCCCAGGGCCTTCACAGCCCCACTAACTCTCCAACCAAAATGAAAGGAAATTTTTTTTAAAAAAGTAAGCATTATTTAAAAAAAAAAACTCGCGTCCATGCCGGTCGTGCAACATAAGATGTTGGCGTCTCCGCCAGTGATTTCCAGTCAAAATTGACCGGAGAGACAGAATTGATACAAATGCGAAATGTTGAGGACTAAATTAGTTCAATTAAAAGGTTTGGGAATAAATTGGTACCAATGCAATCTATTTAGAACTTGTTTTATAACTTTTCTGAATGAGTCTAACAATAAATTTATTCCAAGCATTCCATTAGGTTAGTTCTAGTGACAGTATGATCTGCCATTTATGAATTGATATGGCAAAAAGCCAGACAGTATAGTACCAAAATGATAATAGGTTTCTATGACCATACCACACCGCACATGAGGAAACCCAAAAGTTCAATTGCAGTGCCCAAGCATAAAGTGGCATAAGTTTTATAAATTTGGATAAGCGCTTATTGGCCAAAATATAAAACTTAATAGCCTATAATCCCCATTTTGTTAAGGTTTTTCCCAATTTCCTCGTTTCTAGTTCTTTGTTTTGCCAAACTGTGCACTGGTCTTACACTCCACGATTATTTTATTTATGCCCGCTTAGGTCGAGAAGGTTTATCGAAGACTTTGTCGCGAACAAATGAATTATTCTCGTATTCCCACTTCATCATTCGATAATTGCCGATTACGTCTTGCTTACTTTTTGTTATTGTATTCCATTTGGGCCTTTCAAAGGACTTAGTCTGACAATAACAACGCAAATCCGCCAAAGACTTGACCAGCCATGAAAGGACTTAGTCCATCAGTAGCAACACACATCAGCGGACGACATATTATTATATGGATCATGGGTTGCTATATAAAGGTGAACTATACGCCAAGGAACATCACAAAAAGCCATCCCTGCGCATGCATGCTTTAGCCTTAGCCATGACCAGAAACCATAACATGTCTTCATCACATTATAGCCTTCTGATATTTCTGATGCTTAGCTTAGCTTGCGCTGCTACCGGCGAGAACTTATACGATTACAGTATTCCGAAGCTGAGTGTACACCGCCCAACGTTGATTCAAGATCCTGCACGGGTGGTTCAAGCTTCTGTGGCGACAAAGGATTTCGAAACTTTCTTTTACAACCAAACGCTTGATCATTTCAACTATAGGCCTGAGAGTTACACCACCTTCAAACAGAGATTCGTAATCAATTTCAAGTATTGGGGTGGTGCGGATTCACAGGCCCCAATCTTCGTTTATCTTGGTGCAGAAGCACCCATCGATGGCGACATAGCTTTTATCGGGTTCCTCACGGAAAATGCGCCTCAATTTAGAGCGCTCATAGTCTATATAGAGGTAATATTAATGCTCCATATTATTTGTTTGGTTGCACGGGAGCAGGATCCCCTGCCCTAGGGCAGGGGGATGCCCTGTGATTTTGGGACCCGGACCCCCTATCTTAATTTTTTTAAGGTAGGGGGATCTCACCCTTAATATAGGGGGCCCACCCCATATCACGGGTGGGGAGGTGGGTAAGTCACCTGCCTTTTAAGGCAGGTGATCCCCACCTGTGATTTTGACCATCCATTATTTTTTTCCCCTATAAAAAGGAGGGGTGGACGGTTAGGATCACCGGGGATCCCTTGCCCGGATCCGGTTACATGTACTTTTTCCCTTATGTTTGGTGCTCACATGCATACATCTACGCATTTAAAATTGCAAAGTTGTAATGTTGCAGCATCGATTTTACGGTGAATCAATCCCGTACGGGTTGACATTTGAAGAAGCACTGAGTGACAACAACACTCGCGGATATTTCAGCTCGGAGCAAGCTCTTGCCGATTACGCAGAAATCCTCGTACACCTGAAGAACAAGTTGAATGCCAAACATTCTCCGATAATCGTCATTGGAGGATCATATGGGGGAAGTAAGTGAATATATTTTCACATAGGAGCAATATGACTACAGCTACAAATTGAAATTAAAGAATATCGCCCACTATTTACGTTAAACCGGACATTGCTGGTTTAGGTTGACCCAGTTATTAGACTAGGTTGTTCTTGAGCATATCCTGAATAAAGCTTTTCCTAATGAGCGCCAGATATAAATATGGATAGCTTGGACTGAGGAAAAAATCAACACCATGTGTTCTACAAATAACTTTGAAATATGAGTTCCGGTATTCACACGTTTGACTTTCAGTGCTAGCTGCGTGGTTCCGATTGAAGTACCCTCACGTGGCTCTCGGAGCTTTGGCATCGTCTGCTCCAGTTCTCTACTTTCTCGGCGTCACACCTCAAGACGCATACTTTTCGGTCGTAGCAAAAGACTTTTTGGTAATCTTAATTTGCTCAATTTGCACTTTTTCCTCTTGAACTCATTTTTCTGCAATGAGATCGATCACTTGAACAGTTGTTTGGGTGATTTTTCAGGAGGCTAGTCCTTCTTGTCACCAAACAATAAGACAATCCTGGGAAGAAATCGATAGAGTTGCTTCTGAGCCTCATGGTCTTGCGAAGTTGAGCAAAGCCTTCAAAACTTGCAGGTGTATAAATATACGTATTTCTACATTTTTTTAACTGATTCCGAAAATAGTTGTGAAAGTTCTAACTCTATTAATTTCCTTCTGTTTAGTCCACTGCAAAGTTCATCAGATCTCACGAGTTACCTGACAATACTGTACGCACAAGTTGCTCAGTACAACGATCCATCCGCACAACCCTTGAAACTTATGTGCAGCGCCATTAATGGAGCTTCGCCAAGAAACGGACTTCTGCAGAAGATCTTTGCAGGCGTTGTTGCCATCAATGGCAACTTAACATGCTACGTCAATCCCACTTCTGGTGGAACAGATGAAACTCAGTTGGGTTGGAATTGGCAGGTGTGTAATGTGTATTTATCACCAACATATGCGAATTGCATTTTTATCACCCCCTTTTTATCGCTTAGTTAAGACAATTAATTAGAGGGAGGGTTATCCAGTCCAGTCAAGTCGAATTGCTTGATTATTTTTTACTACAGCTTGGCTCTTCTCAATTATATGCTAACACCTGACAGCGGCGAGCTACATTTTTGAGGCACAAGTTTTATGGAATGAAGTGCTCTTAAGCAAGTTTTGGAACAGATGAAACTGAGTTACGAGGCTTGAAAGAAAGTATTCAATGTGTTCTCGTTAGGTTTTTCTCCCCTCTTTTTGTATAACTTGATTTTCTAATGTCATAAACTAGACTTGGACTAAAAAAGAATCAAGCTGAGCTTGAGTACATAGTCCATGATAAAATACATGTGTGAGTTGTGTTAAAAGGCACGGAGGAGTTAATAATACAACTTGGCTCATAAATAATTGGTTTAAGATTCTGAGTGAAGGTGTGGAACTAATTTGATATGCTAACTGGTTCGGACTTGCTTCTCTCTTAGTTATCTACCCATATTAAGGTATTCAGTTGAGATGCATGTATAAATTGTGCTAGAAAACTTCCACATCGAAAAATTTGAGTGATATTGAGTAATTAGAATACCTATTTGGGCAATAACTCATTGGTTTAACCTTTTGAGTGAAGGCGAGTCTAACTTGATATATCGGCTGTACCGGACTTGGGCTTCCTCTTGGTCACCTATAATATCATATTATTGGCTCGAATATGACCCGAGCAGCAGCTTGACTCTTTTACGTGATACTTCAATATACACTAAGAGTGATCTGCGCCATTCTCCGTCATTCAAGTTGTACTTCTTTTAGAGGAATAATCAGATAAAACTGTATAGTACATGCCAATCTGATCTTCTTGTTCTTTTTGTTGAACTAAAGAAAGTTAATGTGGGTTTTTGCAGACATGCAGTGAGTTAGTGATCCCTTTGGGCATTACCAGAAATACTATGTTTCCGCCATCACCTTTCGATATAAAAAGCTACAGCAGTGACTGCATAAGTCAGTTCGGCGTCCCGCCTCGGCCGCATTGGGTCACTACGTATTTTGGTGGTCATGTATGTTACTCTAAAAATCTAATAAATTTCACTGCTGTTTTCCTACCTTTTGTTGATTAAAAATTCTGTGCAAAACCAGAAGGAATGTCTTCAGACATCAACATTCCCAGAGGTTATTATCTTTTCGTAGTATCTGCATTGATGATGAAAATTTGCAGGACATAAAACTTGTTTTGCATAGGTTCGCTAGCAACATTATTTTCTCCAATGGACTTGAAGATCCTTATAGCAGCGGCGGGTATGTGGAGCATCAAGACCAATAAATTTTCTATGAAAATAAGACTTACTTAATCAAGCTTAATTTTGACAAAAAAAATGAAGCTTAACAAACATTCATATACATCAATTCTATTACAGGGTCCTGGAGAATATTTCTAGCACCGTTGTCGCGATCTACACGACCAAAGGTATATGCTGACATGATCTGTCTCGAACAGAGTTATATTTATACGTACTTTCTTTGGGCTCGCAGAAATTAATTTCTCAATTTAATATGTAAAATATTTTTTCCATAGGTTCTCATGCTTTGGACATACTCAAAGCTACGAAGAGTGATCCAGATTGGTTGGTCGAGCAACGCAAGACTGAGATTGAGATTATGGGAAAGTGGCTCACCACGTATTATGCGGATCTTCGCGCTTTCGAAAATTGATTTCGTATAAGAGAGTAGTGAAAATAAGATGGTAATAAGGCGAGAGAATAAAGGCCAAGAAGTTTCATCTTATTTCTTGTGTAAATTGTTCTTTTTACATCGTTGTGAGTTTTATGTGACTTTGTAAATCCTCAATAATATATGCGCGCGTTTGTCTATGCGCAGTGTAACCTATAAATTACGGAGGACTGATATTTAATGTATCAATGTTGCTCAAGGGAAAAGCGACTCGAGCTTGCTCAAATGTAGTCAATTTGTGACGGATTGATCTAAAAAAGCTCAAGCTTGATCTAAAACATATCCACCAATGCGGGCGCATAATGTAATTTTGAGGATATCTACAAATATTTTAACTTGATAATTTTGTTTTATAAAAATAATAGCAACTCAACTAGGCTCGATTAGATTTTTGAGCCTATCGAGCTAAGAATTGGCAAGCTCGAGATCAACTTCACAGGATACTGGAAGAGCTTGAGCTCGAAATAGATTCAAAATCAGCTGAATTAATCTCAACCGAGCCGAAGCTATTTGCAAGTAGCTTGAGTCAGTGTCATCCTAGTTGAAATTGGCAGGAGCATGTTCAGTCAAAATGCTCAAATTGGTACACGATCTTTTACTCGATCCACTCTAACTCAGACAAAGTTTCGAGTACTCAATGCATTATGAGGCATGAGAATAGCTATCTAGAGGAAATTTTATCTCAATCACGCTCACTTTTGACAAACATATATGGAACTTTGAACTGGACAAATGGAGAAAAGCTTAAAATAACATACTACGTAGACATCACTTGTCTAAACACGAAACTTAATCTTTCTGGTGCGAGTTTTTATATGAAGAGAAAGCTTCCACCCTATGAGATTTTGATTTGCCTGACTCTCGCCCCACTAACTTATCACACTTCACATTCGTCCCTTGTGACCGAGTCTTACATAAGATTATTATATTATTGCTACCAATGTGACGTTATGATAGGAGTGACTTAGTATTGTTACACTTAAAATTTCCAACAAATTCCACTCTCAAACATTAAATTAATTAGGTGGTAATTGCGCTAACAAAATGGAGATCGTTTCTCTACTTCACCAAGAATACTATGTTTGAACCATAACTCTTCAACTTAATGAGCTTCACCAATGAGTGCAAGAGAAGCTTGGCTCCGGTCAGAGAAAAAAATTCTTATATTTAGGATTCTCACTTTAATTTTTCCTATATAGCATACAGAACGAAATATAACCTTTCAATCAATTTTTTTTATTGGCGGAATATGATGGATTTAGTCGAAAAGAGTAGAATTTGATCATTTATAAATAGAATTATCGGTAATTCGAAAAAAAATCGACAACTTGCCAGTGAAGTCATCGACGAGGACCTTGAAGTTAATCGCTGTAGTCATTGATATTGACAGCAAGCAATCGACAAGAGGATAACCTCTGGTTGGTCATTTTGCTGCTATTTTAGAAATATTGTAACTTCTCATTGTTGACACTTAATTTTGGATCAGTCTTTGCTAGCTTATTTTTAGAAAATTCATAAACAATTTCACAAAAAGTCAAAAAATTACAAAATCAACTTTGGTGGCCTTGGCCAAGCCCAATGAACCATTTTTGACCAAAAAATAATTTGTCATATTTTTTGCATTTTTTTAGTATTTTTAGAAAATGGGAAAATACTCGAAAATTCAAGAAAAATAGCATTCGAGGTCGCAAAAATATGGAAAAATAGTCAATATTTTTATTTTAAATCCTTTGTCTTTCTGACCTCATAAAAAATCCAAATCCAAATTCAATTTTATGTGTTCCTTTGTTACCCATATGATTAAATTTGATAAAAAAAAATGTCAATTGAGTTTTTTAATTTGCAATTTTTGGTATTTTTTAGAATATTGACATTCAATCTAATTGTCCCTTATTTCAATTTAGCCCAATTATTTGTACAAATGGATCAATTGCATGAATTGGACAGAATTGCATAATTAATTGCATTTTAGTCCTTGAATTTGGGCATAATTGAAATTACTTTCAATTCAGGGACTAACATTATCAATTGAAACCATTACCCAATATTTTCCATCATTCTAAGTCGATTGGAATAGGTGGTTTGGTCTAATTTGATCATTTGAGCCTTCAATTTTACGATTTGCCGAATTGCAATTAAATGAAAAATTGGGGCTTTTGTGGAAATTGACATGAGCTTTTGGGCAAAATCAAATTTTTGGATAGAATTCATATCCTAAGTTCGATTATGAGGTTTAATTTTGAAAATTTCCCACAAATTGTGGCTAATTTTGAGAAAAATAGAGTCGGACCGGTCGAACCGATCCTCTACAGTGTCATCACCTTCCTCAGAACTCCCGTGCAGAAGAACAATGTAAGGCTCAATTTTGATGGCAAAATTGATCGATCAATCGACCACAATTGAAGAAGCATTGATGGGGTTTAATTGCTCAGGCCATTCACTGTTGATTGATGTCGGGATCATGACCGATGGTCGCCGGAGCTGGGAGCAATTGGCCAGTCAATCTCACGGGACCTGCAAAAGTCAACGAAGTTAAACTCAGCACAAATCCGTTCCAAATTTGCACGAAATAACACTTGCTGGAGGACTAAACGGAGTTGGACGGAATGCCCATTGTCCCCAACGCCATTTGGACCATAAAGCACGTGACCTCATGTGCGGATTGACAGAATTAGCTCCCCCGATTGGCGGCAAAAAATTCTTGAATTGGATATAGCCACGGGAAGCCTAGGAGGAGAGAGAGGTCGGTTCATTCGGTTGAGGAAGCTTAAATGAACCGAGAGAGAGAGAGAGAGAGAGAGAGAGAGAGAGAGAGAGAGAGAGAGAGAGAGAGAGAGAGTTCTCCAACCCCCGTCGTCGAGAACTTGAGCTTGACTGCAAGGCGCTGGTTGGGCCGTCCCCGGCCAAACCGAAGCCAAAGAAGACCGCCGGAAGTTCGCTTGGAGCTCCAGAGAGCGATCGCCGCTGGCCGCGCCGCCTGAAACCACGGGAACAGGTGAGACGCGTTTCTGAGCTTCTCACTGTGCATCAATGGCGATTCACATATCTCTTGTTCATTCTCGCATTTAGCGTGTGCGTTTTGTTTCCTAGACATCACTGACCATCATCGCATCTCTATTTTGCATCGATTTCGCTTGAACACTTCGAATCGAGTCTCCAAACCTTCCGCCATGGCCGAGCCATGTTCACTCTCGCCTAGCATAATCTAGGCCGTGCGAGCTAAATCGGAGCTCGAGGTAAGTGTCATGAACCTTCTCTCGTGTTATTCTGTGGATGAATTGCTTTGACTTTGCGTATTTTACATGATTGAACTCCCATGGCCGTATTCGGCATTCTGCATGCTGCACGTGATTCAGTGGATGAAATACTTTGATTCGTAAATATGTTAAACTAGAGTCTATCACGAGTCGATTGGCGCCAGTCTCGTGCAATTTCGTTAAGGTTTCACTGTTGGATCGCCGCCGGAGATGCACAGTCGTCCATTTAGTTGCAGTCGCGAGGTTGAAGACGAAGCTGACGTGTCTGGTCAAAGAAGCAGTCTTAGGTGGCAATCTATCATTGGTCCACGTGTTCGTCCAGTCAGCAAGGCCGTTAGAGTTTGTTATTCGAACAGGCTGATCGGACGGCTTAGATAAATCACGTCTAAATTTTAGTAGCCGTCCGATTAGTAATTAGGATATTAGGTTATAATTGGAAAATAAAGAAAAACTGAAACGGTGCCGTGTGGGTAAGTGAGCAGGCGACGTCGTTTAGGGACAGTGTGAATGGACGGTCTAGATCAGGTCCAGTCTTCTAATCCTGGCTGTAGATTTTGCTATGCCAATCGAACGGTCCTGATCGAGTCTTCGCTTAAATCTAAGCCCTAGATTTAGGTATACCAATCCTAAGGCCGTGGAGTAGCCACATGGTTCAATAGGAACTGTCGGATTAAATTCGAATAATATAAAAATAAAAAATGGCGGAACGGCGTCGTTTTGGGGGATCTGTGTGCGCGGGTCCGGGTCTAAGCCGGGTTCCGACCCAAGTGGGTTGGGTCGACCCGGTCAGAATTATATTTTTAATAAAAAATAGAAAAATGATTTAAAAAATAAAAATAAAATCGAAAAAATTCTAGAAAATTCTAGAAAAATGTTAGAAAATCCTAGAAAATCCAAAAATATATAGGAAAATTGTGGGAAATTCCTAGACACTCCAGAAATCTCCAAAAATTGAGGATTGACCACAAACAACTGGTCAATCCTATTTTTGGGATTTCTTATCCGTTTTTCTGAAAATTGACGACTTTACCCTTTAGGGGTAAATCGCCTCAGCCTTGTATACAAGATGGGTCGAGGACGCTAAGATAAGGATTAGGGTTAGTTAGGTGACCGATCCTTCTCCTTGGGTTCTCGAGTTTCGTCTTTTCTTCAAAATGACAACTTTACCCTCAAAGGGTAAATCGTTTTTCCTATTCCAATCGAGTCTTGAAAATTGTTTAAAATTAGGGTTTGGGTCAGGTGGTCGACCAATCCTAATGTTTGAGATTTTCACTTCTCATGTTCGCCCAAAAATGGCGATTTTACCCCTCAAAGGGTAAAATCACTTCTAAATTCCAGAAAAATTCTGAGAATTCCCGAAAAATAGGAAATTGATTGGTCGGGTCGCCAATCCTATTTCTATCATCTTTTGACTACATACTTAATCTGAAATGATAATTTTACCCTTCTGAGGTAAATCGTCCCCAAATTTCTCAAAATTACGATTTTGCCCCTCATGGGCGAATCATGTCAAAATCGCTCCTAAGCCTTGATTGATACTTCTCTAGACTGATAGGGCCTTATTAGGGATGCCATGTTGTTTTCATGTGATTTATCCGCATGATTTGGATCCTTGATTTGCGCATTTATTACTACTGATTATGAGTGATAGGGTAGCCACTCCTATTTGTTTGAACTCCTAGATTTAGGATCCGTACCCTACTCATCTGCATGAATCTTAGGATTAGATAAATCGTTCAAACTTAGGTACCGAAAGGGCGTCAACTCTGACAGTTGGCGTAACAAAGTCCCCGATCCCACTTATCTGGTTTTCGCAGAATCGAATAGATCGCTCCCAACTATTCGATAGGATTTCCAATCATACCTTTCATGAAACGATTGGTGGCTACTCTTTGGCATGTACACATACCACATGTCACCAGACCGCACCGAAGGTCGACCACGTATATCCAGCCGTTGCGATTTGGGTAACGGACATTGGGAGAGGCCCACGTCCGATCAGGGGACATCGGGCGGCCCATTAGCCCCTTCGAGAGCGCATGACCCATCTCTCGAGAGGGTCGCGACACTTGTGACAACTAGGCATTTATTTCTTTTTAAGTAACCGTTAGTATCCTTTGTTTGTAACCTCTGTTTGTAACTTTTGCTTGTAGTCTCCCTTTGAAACCTCCATTAATATACACCAATTGTAGGTTGTAAAGAGCACATCGTACTTTTCAAATCCCCCCACCCCACAAAAAATCAAACAAATTTACTATCTTTCAATATATTTACATTCATGCGTTGTACTTTTACCTTCCAGACTCTCATCATAGATTAAATTCTAGAGTTTCTAAATCCGCGTCATTGATCATATTAAGGAGTAATATCTTAGTGTTTTCAAGCTTTCTTGTTGATTGAATTTCAGAAAAGCTTTTTTGTACTTGATCCCATTATGAAAGTCTGTATATTACAACCCTTATCATCCATTAAATTTCGTCATGGTAGTTTGTCCAATCCTGTTGAAATTCAAGCTGTTGATTTCCTTCGTACCTTTTTATTTCCCATCCAAAGTTGCCACATAACTTGTTTCCTTTTACTTAAAATTTGAAGAATGACTTTTCCCTTTGCTTAAAATTTGATGAATGACTTTCGGTGGAAAATATTTTGTTGCGGGAGCAATTCCGGTAAAACAAATTTTTGGCAACGTTCAATGGGACCATTGTGGTTGATTTGAGAAAGAAGATGGTGAGAACAAGGAACCAACTTGATTCTGACAATACTGGCAGTAATAACTCATAACCGCAACGTGGTATTGATAGAGTAGGACGTTCTAAGTCATTGACTGCACAGCCGCGTGCAGACTAGAACATGATGGAGATGTCAACATCCCAAGACAACTCATCAATGAACATCTAAGGCAGTTGGCTCCAAATCCTATGATGTTGGCCACCATGAGGAGGATTCTCGACGAACACTAGAAGAATGATGAATCTCATGATGATCTCGATGCGTGCTCCTTTATTGAAGATGGATTCGATGATTGGCCGTGGATTTTGATGTGAAGAAGTCATAGATATGCTCTTGAATTGTGTGACTCGTAATATTGTTATGATAATTTCTCTTGTTATCTAGGGCTTATTTTATTTTGAGGAAAAAGTGTAAAAAAAAAATCCTAAACCTATAGCATCAGTGTCAATTTAGTTCTAAACCTCTTTTTGGTGCCAATTCAGTCCTACCTTTTATTGATACCAACTCAGTCATAAAGTTTTTGCATTAGTGCCAGTTTAGTCACAAATATTTTGCATTTATGCTAATTGAGTCAATTCAACCAATTTTGATAGGAGATCACTGGCATGGATGCCAATTATCCTACATGGCACGGTTGGCGCTAACGTGAATTTTTGATTTTTTTTATATTTTAAATAATTTTTAAAAAATGCTTAAACAATTATTTAAAATATTAAAATAGTATTAAAAATGTCCAAGTTAGCACTAGTCGTGCCACGTAGGACAATCGATATCCATGTCAATAATTTTTGGCCAAAATTGACCGGATTAACTCAATTGGCATAAATATAAAAGATTTAGGATTGAATATGCACTAATGCAAAAGGTTTAGCCTTACAAAAAAAATGCAAAAGGTTTAGCCTTACAAAAAAAAATACAAAAGGTTTAGTACTGAATTAGCACCAATAAAATGTTTAAGACTCAGTTGGCATTAATGCAAAAGGTTTAAAACTAAATTGACACGAAAAAAAGTTTAGAATTGAATTGGCATTAATGCAATATGTTTATAACTTTTTTGACACTGGTTTATAACTTTTTTTACACTACTCCCGTTATTTTGAAGTTTTCTGGGATTTGTATTGATTTGTAGTTGAATTGCAATGTTTCTCTCTTGTATTTCAAGGAAGTGAATGAAATTATATGTTGACTCAAAAAATGACAAAGAAATACCTCATTGACGTGGTCAAGTCCATAATCGTCAATCCCTTCCATCAAGTCATGCACGGGATAGGAACGTCGAGCGATTCAATTCAAATGCTACTTAATCCTACAACCTAGAGCTTTAAGGATTTTGCCAAGGGCTGAAGCTGTTGGTATTACCTATCGCGACCTAAAAATTAACAATTTATAGACTAATGAATTATCAGGTTAATTTTAACGACTAACCTAATACAGACTTTCCCAAGCCCTACCAAATCGCAACTTTAATTAATTAGATATGATTTGGAATTTGGAGTCGCCACTAATCATTTTCGGTAGGTTGATTAGAAATCTAAGTAAAATAGCGGGATGACTATTTTACTTCTATGAACCAGACTTGGTTACATTAACTAATTAAAGCTAATGCCCTTTCGGTACCTTAATTCCAAATTAGATGTCCTAAATTGACGACTCAGATTGATTTTATTTTTGAATTCAGATGAGGTGTTTACTTTTTTTGGATTTTCTCTTTTTAGATGCAATGCTAATGCAAACTAACTATATGACATGTGACGTGCAATGACGTAAAAGGATGACATGGCAACTATGTATGGATGACGTGGTAAATATGAATGACATGGAAAGTATGACATGGCAAATTTGATGTGGCAAAGTGCATGACATGGCATGACAACGTGGAAAATATGACATACGACTATGCAATATGTCATGATATATATATATATTGTATTTTCGGATTTTAATGATATGGGATGCATAAATAACATACTATAAGATGCATGAGTTAATGATATGAAACGCGCGAAAACAGCTTCACTTCGAACCCAAAAACAGCATGCAAGACATGTAAAAACAGCGAGTAAATCACTCAACACACATGCTTGACACTTACTGAGACTACAAAAAAAAGAAAGAAGAAGAAGGGGGTTTATGCGCAATAATAAGATTTACACTCATCTGTGGCATGAAATAATCATCTGAAAGCCAATCGGATAGACTTCATCCAACTAATTCAAACACGGAAATCAAAGTGAAACTCATCCATCCATGCATAATTCGGCTGAAGAAACATGTGTGCCGACAACCACTTTTTGGTCCATGGAAATTCCTATCTTTCGTGTTAACCCATTCAATTAAACAATATCAACTCTCAAAGGCATCATAAGTTTAATTGATTCAATGAGCCAACTAGGCTTGGTCAAGAATCAGATTTTCATTCATAATATCCTTTCTGTTCTTGTTATACGAAAATTGTTCCAGAGATTTTTTTAAGAAGTTTTCATTGTTAACATCAAAGAATAGTATCAAAAATTCCCTTTTTAAGCTCCCACGAGTTCCTGCATAAGTTGGTTATCGTAGAACATGCAAAAGCGAGTATCTTCGGGCTAAGCAGCACACATGTAACACGAGAACAGCAAGTAAATCCTACAAGGGTTACCTTATTTTGTAGCGCGAAACTCGAACTGATTCGATGCGGAGACTTTCCTTGACAGTGGCTCAATTATCCTCCAAGCAGCAGCGAATTCGGCTCCTAGAAGTGGCTGAATTTATACACGAATAGGACTGAAACCGCAGGATGGTGGTGCAGAAGAAATCCCTCGCTCTCTCCTATTGTGTCGAGGATTAACGGTGAAGAATAACCCAATACAGAATTATTTCAACCCCTGGATAACAGTAACTTGGGCAGCGAATAATAGCGAGAGAGAGGTCCAAATTATGATGAAAAATCGACACAAACAGGGGCTGTGTCGATTTTTATTGGCGCCAAACAGCGATGGCGTCGGGCTGAGCAAGATGCGTCAAAGGACACTCAATATTTTGTTGCGACGGCCACCAAAATTTCCACCACGTGAATGGAACTGCTGGAGTGTTGAAGACCCCCAAAAATTGCCAAAGGACCTTCGCCGAATGTATTCTTCCGTGAGCTTTTCTTGTCTACCGAATTTTTGCTTCCCCCTCTTTGTGTTTTGAAATTTTTTTTGGACGAGCCCCCCTTGGCCGTATATAAAGAATTGTCTCCGCTCCAAATAATGCCCACCATGTATGTATATATAGGCGCGAGGTTAGGGTTTCTTGCCCATATCTCTTTCCTATTTTAATTCAAAGCACATATTCTGATATTCCCAATAATCTTTGATATTATCATATCAATTTGCTCATATCCTTTAACATTTGAGATATGATAAAATCGAGATTAATTGCCCACAAACTAATATTTTAAATTTAAATAAAGTTAATTGCTTTCGTCGCCGGTCCCAAAAAATGTAATGCATGCTAAAATAAATGTAAAAAATGATTTAATTATTTTTTTTGTAGGAACTAAAATCAATTCCTGATTTTTATGAAAAATTAAACTACTAAAAATGATAGTCAAAATTTAGGTGTCAACACTACCCAAACTGGGGGGAGCATACTTATCGATGGAATTAATTTGCCTAATATTGCAGCTTCCCGATATGTTCTTCTAACTCCTAATCAATTGAATGGAGGAAATTGTTGAATTTGTCTCGGATTTGTTGTTGGACGACTTCTTCAAATCTCGACGCTACAGGATAAAAAACAAAAAAAAGGAGGCATCAGATTCTTTTTGCATATTATATCACTTATTTATTATATGGTGGGGCCCATTAGAGGCAAATAAAGAAAAGAAGGGTTTCTTTTGTTCTTTCTCTTCCTGCACCAATGTACAAAAGGAAGAAACAAAAAAAAGGAAAAAAAAGTCTAGGTCTTCTCTTTATGATCGTGCAGAAGCTGTACGTGATATAAAAGGTGGACGACTTTTGGGGTTCTGTTCCTCAACCAAAAAGAAGAGCCGCACCGAGACAAGCCGCACAAAAGGAAAAAAGCCGTAACACTCTCCGAGGAAGGACGATGCGACACGAAGAGGACAACACGCAGTGAATTTTTCTCTGGTCACGTTTCGAAGGAGGAGAGTTCCTCGGCTTGGTGATCTGTGCTTCGCGAGTTTATTGTTTATTATATCCAATTGAGTTGTTTTATCTGTAAACACTTGGAGTTTGGATATAATTTAGGTGCGGGAAATACGAGCGTATTGAGCGATTGTAAATCCGATTCTCCGATTATAGTGGATTGTTCTTGCTGGCTCTCCTCATGGATGTAGGTATCTACATTCGGACCGAACCACGTTATATCTGGTGTCCTTTATCGTTCCTCGTTATTTTCTCTGGGCTTTCGCATTGACGTATTTGCAAGATCTTGGTTATTTCCGCGTTAGTATTTCAACAATTTGTATCAGAGCTTAGATCAGATTTCTGGATTGTGATTTGGGGCTTTTGCTTGTCTGGTTATTATATGAAATTCTGTTGCTGCAATTATGTCTGGGGTGAAAGCTGAAATTGAGAAGTTTAACGGGAGGAACAACTTTGGGTTGTGGAGCCTCAAGATGGAGGCATTATTGACAACTCTAGGTTTGGCAGAAGTATTGGAGGGCAAAGCTAAGTTGCCTGAATCAATGAAAGATACTGATATGGATGTGTTGATGAGGAAAGCTAGGAGTCAAATCCTATTGAATTTATCGGATGAAGTGCTAATAAAGGTAGGTGAGGAGAAGGATACCACAGCATTGTGGGCAAAGCTTCAGTCGCTCTATGTAAAGAAGGGTTTGAACAATCACTTGTACATGTTGAAGAGGATGTTCCAGTTCAGATATACTGAAGGTACGTCTATCAGAACCCACCTAGATGAATTTAATAAACTCATGATGGATTTGAAGAACGTCGGTAAGATTCTTGAAGATGAAGAACAGGGCATGATGTTGTTGGCTACTTTACCAGAGTCATGGGAGCACTTTATGTTGTGGAAATTCTCCTTTATTTTGATTCTGACAAAACCTTCAAAAGATATTGTTTAATGAAATGTGATGCAGGAAGAATGTGTAAGCAGAAGGTCGAGTGATTCCAATTCTGTCGCGCTGACGAAGGGTCAGATGGAAGTGCTTCTGACGAAGGGTCAGATGGAAGTGCTTCAGACTAAGGGTCAGATGGAAGTGCTTCTGACGAAGGGTCAGATGGAAGTGCTTCTGACGAAGGGTGAGATGGAAGTGCTCCTGACGATCCAAACAGTGACGGATGGATCACATCAAATCTCCGTATTACCATTCCGTGCCAACTGATCAAATCTCTCTTAGACGAAATTGAAGAAAGATCAGTTTCTACATTCTACAAATCACGAAGACCCACGTATGGTAGGTTTCCGATCAAGGCAAGTGATATTCAATTATCCTGATATCCCCTCTAATCAGTTAAGGGACCTTCTATAATGGGATATCATCTTCTAAGGAATATATCCTCGAGAATCAACTCAAACATATCACACTTATGGAAGCTGGAGATTTAGTTGTATGGGCGACTAAATCAGAAGGGTTCAATGTCTTACCCAACGGTCTACATATCTTTTGAAGATACAGTCTCGTTCAATCACGATTGATGACGTCCAATCAAAGATTGAAGAGCGATCCCTTTGCTGGATTCCAACGGCTAGTTCGGAGGCAGGGGAGTATAAAAGAAGAATAATGTTTGACTAGAAAAGGAGAGACGTGCGAACAACAATCCAAAGTGCAAGCATAATTTGAGTTTCATCAAAAGAGAGTATTCTGTGTATTCAAAATCCTTCACTGTAAAAATCTGTGAGAGAGGGAAACAAAACACTTGAGTGATTGTAATCCTCTTGATTCTTCATAGTGAAATCCAGCCAATCGGCTGTCATCGTGGGAGAGTGGACGTAGGCTTGATCTAAGCCGAACCACTATAAATATCGTGTGCAATATCCTCTTCTCTAAACTCTTACCTTTGTGTTTAAATTTTCTGCACACTGCTATACTGCTTTTGTTCCTAATCGTACACTGAACTTTATTCATTCCGCAAGAAATTTCAATTAAGTTCAAAATCTCCTATTCACCCCCCTCTAGGAGATATTGCTAGTTACATCAATTGGTGTCAGAGCAGGTTGCTCATTTTACGAAGTGTTTATTGACTTCAGAGTTAACGATCTACTATGTCTAGCAATCACTCTTCAGGAACAAGCGATTCGCACTTTGCCAACAAGCCTCCATACTTTGATGGAAATGATTACAATATGTGGAGTAACAAGATGAAGTGGTTCTTCAAAGCCTATGATGATCTGATGTGGGATGTCGTTACAAATGGAATAGTTCATGCAAATACTACAAATCCAACCTCTGCTGACGGAGTAAATACTGTCACAACAATGACTGGTGCTGAAAAGGCTAAAAGAAAAGGCTAAAAGAAAAGGCTTTGATTCTAAAGCTGTCAATGCTATCTTTTGTGCCTTATCTACTCCTCTTTATAATCGTGTCTCAGAGGAAGAATCATCTAAGGCAATATGGGATAGACTTCATGTTACCTTTCAAGGAACAAATCGTGTGAAAGAAACAAAGCTCAGTATTTTACTAAGTGACTATGAAGCATTTGAAATGAAGCCTGATGAATCTATTGCAGATATGATAGACAGGTTTCGAACTTTGGCAAGTGGACTTGCAAGACAAGGTGCACCTATTGCTGAACCAATGCAAATCAGGAAGATACTACGTGGACTCACAGATGATTGGAATTACATCAAGCCATCAATTCAAGAATGCCAAACAATTAGACCACTCTCGGTGGATGAGCTAGTCGGCACTTTGCAATCCTATGAAACAGAACGAGCAAACAAAAAGGGAGAACAGAAAGGTAAAAAATCTATTGCCTTAAAAAGTCAAATTAATCAATGTTTTTCTGACACAGACGATGAAGATGAGGATGATGAAGAATTAGCCCTCATGGTCAAGAAATTTAGGAAGATGGCTCGGAAAGGCAGAAACATCAAAGGAAAGAAACCTTGGAAGAAGAGTGAGGTAAAAACATCAAGCAACGACTCACAAGATAGCAAAGACGTGATTTGCTTCCACTGTAAGAAAGCAGGACATATCAAACCGAACTGCCCAATTTTGAAGAAGGACAAACTCAAGTATGAGAAGTACAAGAAGGCTCTAAAGGCAGAAACTTTGAGTGATTCTGATGAAAGCGAGAATGATTATGCAAATATCTGTCTCATGGCCGAATCAGACTCAAGTTCAGATTCAGAAACTGAGGTATGTTCATCTGAACTCCCTGATGAAGTTGTTGAATATATTGACGAATTGTGTAGAAACTACAAAGAAGCTCTTGAGAAGGTTTCTTGTTTGAAAAAGGAAAATACTTCTTTAAAACAACAGAATTTGTCCCAAGAAGAAAAAATTAGTTTTCTACAACAAGAGTTTCACCAGATGAAAGAAAATCATGATTTAGTTTCAAAAGAAAATGCTTCCTTGAAAGAAAAAATTTCTACTATATCAAAAAGGTTTTCACAAAGCTCAGTAACTCTGAATAGCATTATCTCAAAACAAATACCCTTCAATGATTGATCTGGGTTAGGTTTTAAAAAGGAAAGTAGCCAAAGAAATATCTTTAAAACTGAATTTCGAAAACCAACGTTTTCCAATTACAAGCATCATTTTCATAAGCATTTTACTAGATCCTACATTCGACAACCTTGTGTGAATTGTGGTGATCCTAGCCATACTAAGGATTACTGCAATAAAATTTGGAGACCTATTAAAAGGTCAAAATATACTAACACAGAAGGACCCAAGAAAACATGGGTACAAAAGAAACAGTAAGTTGGTTATCTATTGCAAGTACCAAAGAGAAGGAAGAATAAGTGGTTTCTGGATAGTGGTTGTTCAAGTCACATGACTGGAAATCCAGATGTATTTATATCCCTCTCAGATTGTGAAGGAAGAAGCGTGTCGTTTGGAGGAAAGAACAAGGGAAAAGTGATCGGGAAAGGAAATGTAAAGATTGGAAATCTGACCGTTAAAGATGTCTCTCTAGTCAAAGGATTGAACTACAACTTGATTTCTGTAAGTCAACTCTGTGACTCTGGATATGATATTCGATTCCAATATCTAAAATGCATAGGTATGAGCAAGGATAAGAAGCAATCCTTCACGGGACGAAGGCATGGGAACATTTATCTTTTAGATATTAATGATGACTGTGAACATGCTAAATGTCTTATTTCTGTTAAGGATGAATCTGATCTTTGGCACAGAAAGTTAGGTCATATTAGTGTAAAACATATTTCAAAGCTTTCCAAGAAGGGACTTGTTCGAGGACTACCTCAAACTAAATTTGAGAAAAGTGGACTATGTCATGCATGCACACTGGGTAAGCAGGTAAGAAGTTCTTTTAAGTCCTTAAATCAAGTTTCCACTAAGCATTGTCTGCAGCTACTTCATATGGACATCTTCGGACCTAATAGAACTCTAAGCATTGGAGGTAAGAAATATTGCCTTGTCATAGTTGATGACTTCTCTAGATTTACATGGGTTTCATTTCTTGCTCACAAAAACGAAGCTTTCATATCCTTCTCAAAACTTGCTAAAAGAATTCAAAATGAAAAGGGTTACACTATTTCCAGTTTGAGAACGGATCATGGGGGAGAGTTTGAGAATCAAAATTTCTCAGATTTTTGCACTAAGTTCGGAATTCAGCATAACTTCTCTGCACCTTATACTCCACAACAAAATGGGGTAGTAGAAAGGAAAAACAGATCGTTGCAAGAAATGGCCAGAACTCTTCTTATTGAAAGTAAAATTGCCTCTAACTTTTGGGCTGAGGCCGTTTCAACAGCTTGTTATATCTTAAATCGAATTTCCCTCAGACCTTTTTCTGAGAAAACTCCCTATGAATTTTTCAAAGAAAGAAAGCCTGATATTGCATACTTTCATGTATTCGGTTGCAAATGCTTTATTCTAAAGAATGCTAATGATCGAGTTGGAAAGTTCGATGAAAGATCAGATGAAGGAACTTTCTTGGGATATTCAACAACAAGCAAAGCCTACAGAGTCTACAACAAGAACACTCGTATTGTTGAGGAATCAGTGAACATCAAGTTCGATGAAAGCAACCAGGATGATGAACCTGAATCCATTCAAATGCATACACTTCATCAAGTCACGAACTCACAAGCAGAATCAGATGTGAATACGAGTTCGGAGAATGCTCAGAAGGAAACTTCCTCAGCTGAAGAAAGACTAGAAGATGATCAGAATGAATCCACAATATCCTCAAATGATGGCCTTGACAAAAACAGGAAGCATAAGTCAAGTCATCCAAAGGAACTTATCATAGGCAGCATAAATGATGGCGTAAAAACAAGATCCAAGCTCAAGCAAGCAATGAGCAACATTGCCTTGGTATCTGAATTGGAGCAAAAAAGGATTGAAGATGCATTAGCAGATGAAAACTGGATAAATGCAATGCAGGAAGAGCTACATCAGTTCAAAGTCAACAATGTCTGGGAACTAGTCAGTCGTCCCAAAAATCGTCCAGTAATTGGAACAAAATGGGTATTCAGAAACAAACTTGATGACAAAGGAAAAGTTGTGAGAAACAAAGCAAGACTTGTAGCAAAAGGATATTCTCAAGAAGAAGGAATAGACTATGATGAAACCTACGCACCGGTTGCCAGGTTAGAAGCCATTAGGCTACTTCTTGCTTATGCTTGTTACAATGACTTCAAACTTTTTCAGATGGACGTGAAAAGTGCCTTCCTAAACGGCTACATCAAAGAAGAGGTATATGTTGAACAACCTCCTGGCTTCGAAGAACCTAAAGAAAAGGATCTAGTATATGTCTTAAAAAAGGCACTCTATGGATTAAAACAAGCACCCCGCGCCTGGTATGAAAGGTTAAGTAACTTTTTATCTCAACACAGCTTCACTAAAGGTAATGTAGACACCACTCTTTTTATTCAAAGAAAAGGTAAAGACATCCTTTTAGTTCAAATTTATGTTGATGATATTATATTCGGCTCTTCTAATGAACTTCTCTGCAAGAAATTCTCTAAAACAATGCAGGATGAATTTGAGATGAGTATGATGGGAGAATTACGGTTCTTTCTTGGTCTTCAAATTCATCAATCTCAGAAAGGAACCTTCATATTTCAAGAGAAGTATGCATTGGAAATAGTGAAGAAGTTTGGTCTAGAGAATGGCAAGAAGACAGAAACTCCTATGTCTCACTCTTCCAAATTAGATAAGGATGAAGATGGAAAAGAAGTCGATCCCAAACTATATCTGAGTATGATTAGATCATTACTCTATCTCACAGCTTCAAGACCCGACATACTATATAGTGTCTGCTTATGTGCAAGATTTCAGTCAAGTCCAAGAGAATCACACCTATCGGCAGTCAAGAGAATAATCAAATACATAGGGACTTATCCCAACTATGATTTGTGGTATTCTAAATCTTCTGATTTTATACTAAAGGGATATTCAGATGCAGATCTTGCAGGTTGCAAAATTGATAGAAAAAGTACATCTGGAACCTGTCAGCTCATGGGAAACATGCTTGTCTCATTGTACTCAAAGAAGCAAAATACAGTGGCACTTAGTACAGCTGAAGCAGAATACGTATCTCTTGGAAGTTGCTGCACTCAAATACTTTGGCTAAAACAGCAGCTCAAAGACTATGGTGTTGAATAATCAACTGTGGAAATCCTATGTGACAACACAAGTGCCATAAATCTCACAAAGAATCATGTACTTCACTCAAGAACAAAGCATATTGAGATCAAGCATCACTTCATATGTGATCATGTTCAAAATCGTGATGTTAACATTCAATACATTGACACGAAAAATCAACTTGCAGATATTTTTACTAAACCACTTGATAAACAGAGTTTTAATTTTATCAGAAATGAATTATCTATTATTAACCTTCCTTCTTAAGTATACCTTAGAACAAGGTACGTCAGAAGGAGCCTCAGAAGGAGCATCAGAAGGAAGTCAGAAGGAGCCTCAGAAGGAGCGTCAGAAGGAAGTCAGAAGGAGCTTCAGAAGGAGCGTCAGAAGGAAGTCAGAAGGAGCCTCAGAAGGAGCGTCAGAAGGAGAGTTAGAAGGAACGTCAGAAGGAGAGTCAGAAGGAGCGTCAGAAGGAGAGTTAGAAGGAGAGTCAGAAGGAGAGTCAGAAGAAGCGTCAGAAGGAGAGTCAGAAGGAACGTCAGAATGAGCATCAGAAGGGACGTCAAAAAGGCGCGTAAGGAAAAATTCACTCTTTCTTTAAAAAAAAAAAGTCAGTTATCTCTAAAAGCTATCTTTTAGGTAAGTTCCTCATATGAATAATATCTGATTGACCGTGAATATTTTTTTTAAATAATTTCTTTTTAAATCAAAATTCTCTTTTGTGTTTCCAAAAATAACCGCATCTTTTATAAAAACGCTGAACCGTCACCTCTGTTCTCTCACTTTCAAAATTCTCTCAAATCAAAACCCTAAAACCGTGTTGAAGATCTCTCGCTCTCGATTTCCTCCTCAAAGCAACACTATTTCACTCAAAGTTTCAAACTTTCTACGCATCAATGGCTCCAAAATCAGCCTCTAACTCGAAGAAGACGCCTCAGTCCAAGAGGAAGTTCTCCGCCTCAACTGCAAGCGGCGCGGAACTCATAGAAACCCAAATCAACGAACAGCGAGAAGCACTCCGCCTGACAAAAGGTCTGTCTCTGTCTGCCTTTGAAGGAAAAGAATCTATGGCTCATTCTATTAAGCCAATGTATGATAGAATCAAGGCCGCAGGAGATTTTGGCAACGAACTTAGAAAACTGCTGAGCACTCACCATTTTGATAGTGAGGACGAACTTTTGGAGTTTCTTAGCCTGCCTGGAAAAATTGTTGAACCACTTACTGTATAAAAACCTACATCTGTCTCTAGAAAAGGAAAGGAGAAAGTAGCAGCAACAAGTTCGAAACGAAGACGATCCCCAATTAGACCTGGCGGTACGAAGGCAAATGTGGAAGATGATGATGACATTCTGTTCAATGACTTTGTGAAAAATATAGGCTTTAATTTGGATAAAAGCTTTCCTGATCCATTGTTCTAGAATCAGGCTCACAAAGAAAGGTTTGAAGCAATGAAACAGAGAGGTATTATACCTCAAAGGGTATTTGAGTTAAAGTACTTTGACAGCAATGGCATCTATCTGAGGAAGCATCTAGAAAAGATGAAGATAGATCAGTTTATAACTAGGAGAGGCTACACTTTTCCTGATTTGGTAGCTTACTTCTATTCAAATCTTCAGTTTGTCAACTTTAACTCTCTGGCTTTCACAGTCAAAAGAAAGCAGTATTTTCTGACTGTTGATGAATTGGCTTCAATCATGGGAACCAGAAAGGGAGATTTCAAACCCTTAGATGTCACTGCAAGTGAAGCTTTCTGCTTCCTGACTGGCAAATCGAGTTTCTCAAGGGAATCAAAGTCACATCTTGCATACACGGACTTTCCCTTGAAACATATCATGATGCACAAGGTGATCATCGAATGTCTCAGACCCAAGGCAGCATCAAAGACAGATATATCAAAATACGAGGCAAAGCTGTTATGGGGAATCTTGACAGGACAGAGGATTTCCTTTGCTCATACTGTACTATTACATATGTACAGATCAGCTCTCAAGCCAAAGGGTCAATTTCCTTATGCCGCATTGATCTTCAAAATATTCAATCATTTCAAGATTGATGGCCCAGGTGCCGTTGTCGAGCAAGAAATTCCTCTAATGACTGCTGGAGAGACTATGGTAACAAAGATGGGGTACAAGATGACTCCTGCTGGATGGAGAACAAAGAACAATGAACCATTCATTGTGGACTTCGAGGAAGAGTCAAGGCAGAAATCTCCAAAGAAGAGAAAAATCATGGCTGTTAAGGGGCAACAAACAGAAAGTCCCGCTGATAAGGACTCAGACACAAGTGAGGAAGAAACAGGGGAATATGATTATGAAACTACTCAATCTCGAGGTGGATCAGATGAAGATGGTGAGTCTGAAAATCGTAGTGCTGAGAGAGATGTGGAAGAAGGATATGAAACAGGAATACAACCACAAGAAAAAGTTGTATATCCCTGTGATCTAACTGAGGAAGAATTCCTCACAATGTGGGATGAGGAGCAAGCTGCACGATTTGAAGATGACACAGAGTATGACATCCAAATTGTCAACTGTGATCATGAGGAATTGCTAGCACAAGTTCTAGCAACATTGGCATCAAAAGAACAGGATGAAAAACAAGATGACATTGGAGCTTACTCTGTCTCTTCCACTAGGGCTACAATTCCCAAAGATGCTGCAAGTCTAGCTTCAGCAATTGCTCGAGAAGATCAATTGTCCAGTGCACAGTCCATTCCAATGGATATTGATGAGGAAATAGTCTCCGTGCCAAGCTCAAAGGAAAAAGGGAAAAGAGCTATAATTCAGGGGGAGAAAGAGCCCGTGCCTGTTACATCAGATGTATTTCTCACTGAAATCCAACCCTCTCAAGCTTTCACCAAGGCACAAATTGAGGGGGAGACTCACGAACCTGCACCTTCACAACCACAAGTGGAACTTCAGGTGCTGTTTGAAAATCTCCAAAACACTCTTCTTCAGACAATGGCTGCCATGGAAACAAAATTTGATCAGCAAATGCAGGCTTTGGAACAGAAAACAGATAGGAAGCTGTAGGGTTTGACTAGTCAGGTGACTAAGCTGGAAAAGTCCATTGATCTCTATGGGAGAATGTTTTGTGATGAGATAGCCAACCTGCCTACATACACACTGGTCAGAACGGACAGAACAGCCTTAAACCTGCCCTCTTCTCAAGCTGTACGAGACCCTGCTCAAATGATGGAAAAAAGCTTTGCAGGACCATCCCGAGGGGAGGCTGATATTAAGCCTGAAGATCATCCCTCCTCTTAAAAACTCACAACCTTTTTCTTTTTTTTCATTTTTTAGAACGCGTCATTATTTCAATTTTTTTCTAATGTTGACAAAAAGGCGGAGAAGTTGAAATTACTTTTATGCAGTCTCAATCTCAATAGATTATCTCTAATTATGTTTCAATTTAGAGGAAAAGAGGAGAAGATCTAACCTACTGTTTTGCAGGACAATCTTTTAAGAAGTTTAGTTTCATGCAGGATTATTGCAGGATAATCTCACTCTGATCATGCTCTCCTAGGAGAACACTTTCATTGCAGGAGCAAATGTGATGGCTACTCATTTTCTTATATATTATCACTGGTTAAATTCACTTTTAAATTTGCAACTGGAGAAGTTTTGTCACCATCAAAAAGGGGGAGATTGTTATGGAAATTCTCCTTTATTTTGATTCTGACAAAACCTTCAAAAGATATTGTTTAATGAAATGTGATGCAGGAAGAATGTGTAAGCAGAAGGTCGAGTGATTCCAATTCTGTCGCGCTGACGAAGGGTCAGATGGAAGTGCTTTTGACGAAGGGTCAGATGGAAGTGCTTCTGACGAAGGATCAGATGAAAGCGCTTCTGACCGAGGGTCAGATGGAAGTGCTCCTGACGATCCAAACAATGACGGATGGATCACATCAAATCTCCGTATTACCATTCCGTGCCAACTGATCAAATCTCTCTTAGACGAAATTGAAGAAAGATCAGTTTCTGCATTCTACAAATCACGAAGACCCACGTATGGCAAGTTTCCGATCAAGGCAAGTGATATTCAATTATCCTAATATCCCCTCTAATCAGTTAAGGGACCTTCTATAATGGGATATCATCTTCTAAGGAATATATCCTCGAGAATCAACTCAAACATATCATACTTATGGAAGCTGGAGATTTAGTTGTATGGGCGACTAAATCAGAAGGGTTCAATGTCTTACCCAACGGTCTACATATCTTTTGAAGATACAGTCTCGTTCAATCATGATTGATGACGTCCAATCAAAGATTGAAGAGCGATCCCTTGGCTGGATTCCAACGGCTAGTTCGGAGGCAAGGGAGTATAAAAGAAGAATAATGTTTGACTAGAAAAGGAGAGACGTGCGAACAACAATCCAAAGTGCAAGCATAATTTGAGTTTCATCAAAAGAGAGTATTCTGTGTATTCAAAATCCTTCACTGTGAAAATATGTGTGAGAGGGAAACAAAACACTTGAGTGATTGTAATCATCTTGATTCTTCATAGTGAAATCCAGCCAATCGGCTGTCATCGTGGGAGAGTGGACGTAGGCTTGATCTAAGCCGAACCACTATAAATATCGTGTGCAATATCCTCTTCTCTAAACTCTTACCTTTGTGTTTAGATTTTCTGCACACTGCTATACTGCTTTTGTTCCTAATCGTACACTGAACTTTATTCATTCCGCAAGAAATTTCAATTAAGTTCAGAATCTCCTATTCACCCCCCTCTAGGAGATATTGTTAGTTACATCACTTTATTGACTCTCTATTGCAGGGGCGTACTTCGATTACCTCAGAGGAGGTAAAGTCCGCTTTATTTTCTAAAGAGTGGTAGAGAAAGTTACGAGATGACAGTCTGGCGTAGGATGTAGCGCATGGACTAGTGATTCGGGGTAGAGAGCAACAGCGGGGGTCCAGTAGCAGCAGAGGTAAAAGCAGGTCTAAGTCTCGCCATAGAAAATCCAAGGGGCGCGTGAAGTGCTTTGAATGTCACGAGGATGGGCACATCAGGGGAGACTGTCCTAAGTTGGGAAATAGAGGTGATAAGCAAAAGGCCACAAGCAGTGTGGCAAATATTGCTGAGGAGAGCACTAGTGATGCAGAGGCTGTCTTGTGTGTGACTACAGGTTCGTCAGGAGATGAATGGGTGCTAGATTCGGGGTGTTCTTATCATATGACGCCTCATAGGAACTGGTTTACTACTTACCAGACTGTAGATGGTGGTAGAGTTCTGTTGGAGAATAACGCAGCTTGCAAGGTTGTGGAGATATGGACAGTTCGAATTCAGATGCACGATGGTGTGGTTCGCACATTGACAGACGTGAGGCATGTACCGGAGGTCAAGAAGAACCTTATTTCTCTAGGGACACTCGATGATATCGGGTGTAAGTACACCGCTGAAGGTGGAGTGCTGAAGATGTCTCAAGGTGCCATGATAGTGATGAAAGGGAAGAAAGCGAATTCTCTCTATCATCTACTGGGGGAGACCGTGACAGGAGCTGCTGCAGTTTCATCAGGTGAGTCAGATTCTGACTTGACTCGTTTATGGCATATGCGTTTAGGGCACATGAGTGAGGCATGTATGACAATGCTGATTGATAGGGGGTTGTTAAAGGGTTAGAAGACAAGTAAGTTAGACTTATGTGAGCACTGCATCTTTGGGAAGCAGCGTAGGATTAAGTTTATTACAGGTATTCATTCGACCAAGCAACCGGTTGAGTATATTCATTCAGATGTTTGGGGCCCGTCTCCGGTTCCTTCGAAAGGAGGTGCCTGTTATATGCTGACTTTTATCGACGATTATTCCAAGAAGGTATGGGTATACTTTCTGAAGCACAAATCTGATGTGTTTGACTGGTTCAAGAAATTTAAGGCATTGATTGGGAAGCAGTCAGATAAACAGATCAAGTGCCTAAGAACCGATAAAGGCATGGAGTTCTGTGGTAAAGATTTTACCGAGTTCTGCGAGAGAAAATGTATTGTTAGACACCGCACAGTACTTGGGACACCACAGCAGAATGGCGTGATAGAACGGAAGAACAGAACTCTACTTGAGCGGGCTCGGCCCATGTTATCACATGTTGGAATTGGCAAGGAATTTTGGGCCGAAGCAGTGAACATGGCATGTTACCCAATTAATAGATCTCCATCATCTGCTATTGAGTGGAAGACTCTAGAGGAAGTATGATCGGGGAAAACTGTTGATTACTCCGGATTACGAGTATTCGGATGTCCTGCGTATGCTCATGCTAGTGATGGTAAGCTTGAGCCGAGGTCGAAGAAGTGCATATTTCTTGGTTATGCACATGGGGTGAAAGGCTACCGGCTGTGGTGCACCGATCCCAGATCACCTGATTTTCTAATCAGCAGAGACGTGATCTTCGACGAGACTGCAATGCTTCGACAGAGGAGTCCTGAGACACTACCAGCAGAGCAGACAGATCATGGTGTCAGCGAGGGAGTGAAGCAGCAGTCCCCCGTAGATTGAATCAGGGTTCTTGAATCCACCGCAACAATGTGGAGGCTGGAATGCTAGAGAAATTTCGGTCAAGGGAGAACCGAAAGCTCTTATCTCTCTTTTTTTTGCTCTCACTTTTCTGACGTATTTGTCTCTCTGTGAATTTCCTCCATGAATCCACCCAAAACCTAGACTTGATGATGCTTTTATAAAAAGTAAACTTTGCAAGTCGGAGGCCTAGGTCTTCTAATTTTCATATAATAGACCTAACTCAAAATCTGAAATTTAATTAAGTCCTAAAAGGTCTAAATTGCATAAATTCAAGTCTCAAAGGCCTTATAATTTTCGGCAAAGCTAAATGGGCGGGCTTTTGCGGAAAATCCTAACATTTTTATGCACAATTTGAGTTTAATTGGGCCTATTATGAATAATCTGACAACTTATTAAAAACCTTTTCCAATTGATGTACTGATATGGGCTTAATTAAGATCGAATTAGACCCAATGAACTCATGAAAATCGGCTTCATTGCCGAAAATTGTAGTGGTGAACTTCGATCCAGCTGCTCGTTCATTTAAGTTCAATTCCCTGCCACCGATCTAAATTGATGCAAAATGCAATGCATGCTAAGATTAAACATGAAAAATCGATTTGTTTATTTTGGATTAGAATTAAAATTATTTTTAATTTTTTTATGCAGAAATTACTAAAAGTGCTAGTCAAAATTGTGGTGTCAACATGATGAGATGGGAAGACAGTTTCATTTTCAATTTTATAGAGCGATACCTAAAGTATCTATTATTGATTTGGCCAGGTAACGGATCAATCGATCAGTTCGTTGCTTGATTAAAGAGGCCTATGAATTGACGCTTTCCTTTACTCTTAGAGAAAGTATTCACAAAATTAGCTATCAATGGATTGAAATTCAATATTAGAGAAAAATTCAAAAGGTCAATTATGTTTTGATTTATTCTAATTGGCAATGAGAGTGTCTAAATATGAGTAATTAATTAATGATAGATATAGAGGAACAGATGAAGACTTCTGTCTTTTGATAACTCTATAAAAATAGAGTTATTTTATCTATTTTGAGCAACAAATAATGTGATATATGTGAGAAAATATTTGAATTTCATTCTATTTATTCAAATTTTTATTATTTGTGCATGATAATGATATATGGAGAAGATAAGGAAAATAGAAGGAAATTAAGATGTCATCGCATAATCATTAGAAGGTAGAGACCAAATTGTTAGAAGATTGCTTTGTTTTTAGGATATCTTAATGTTATCCTAAGAGATTTAGTTATTTTAGGATATCCTAATGTTATCTTTAGGATTTTATTTTATTATTGACTCTTGAATGTCACTCTAGAGGGAGGATAGCAAAAAGAGCTTTAGAGAGACCTCTAGTTTTTTGCTTTACTTTTTCACATCTTTCTTCATCGTTCTTGGAGCTTTCAAATATTTTGAAGAGAAGACAAAGTGGTGACAGAATTCTTATTTTTTTATTCAAGATGTTTGATTTAATTTATATTTTTTTCTTCTTTTATTATGTTCTAACTTTCTTTCGTTAGGGCTACGATGTACCCTAACCATGATGATATGAATTTCATGATGTTTATGTTTTGCAAGTGATTTCATTCATGCGAGTTATATATTATTGTGCTTAATGCTTTTAAATGACTGGCCACCACTTGAATGATATGATGTGCATATTTGAGATTGAGAAGTGATAATATGCAATTTACTCCTTATAATATAAAACCATGAATTACAATGTGGATAGAAATATATCATGTTATTTGTGTAGCTTTCGGTGATAAGATAATCAAAAGGCTCATTGTAAATTGGGAATATTCATATATTTTAATACACTTATGTTTATTTAAATTCACATAGAGATATGATGGATTGATAAACTGAGTAGGTTTATTATATCTAGAGATAAGATAGTAAATAGCAGAGGAAATTTCACTAACACATGTTTGATGTTGTTCTTGTAGGTGTAAAGATCTGAAATTCATATCTAGTGCTTATGGTGAAATTGGATGCTCTGACATATTTATTTGATTGATTTAATCGCATCTAGTTCTGAATTTTTTTTCCTTAATATTGTCAATTTTATTTTACTCTCAATTCTACTTTTATTTGTTAGATAAATTTTAGAATTAGTCCATTTTTAGTATTTAATTTGTTTATTAATAATCAATCTCTGTAGGATGATATCTTTTCTCATCACTACATTATTTTTTCAACACGTATACTTGCGTTGAGAATTTTACGAACACCTTTCATGAAAAAATATGAGCCATGGGATTCATCAAACCAAGAGAAAATTCGGCAAGAGAAAATTAAATTTGTCGATGGCAAGGGGGCACAAGATGGCTCTTGATAATTTAATTTAAGGAATCAAATGAATGATGAATTATTCAATTCTTTTAAAGGCAGCTTGTTTGTACCAAAAGAATGATGAATTTTTTGTTATTATCGACATATTACATAAAATATGTTATCGACATTCAATTCTTTTTGGGCGGCACTATTTCCATCCTCTAAATGAGGAAAACACTCCCATTTATATTAAAAAGACAAATCTGCCCTTGGTTTTTTTTTTATTGCAATTTGAAATGTTGGCCCCGCTCCTTGTTTTTCTATTTAGGATAAATATCATTATTAAGCATTTTACATGTTCCGTTCTTTAGCGTACTAAAAGAAATGCATTCACAAATATTCCTATAATGTTACATGCTCCTTGTAAAATTATCTCACTAATAATAAGGAAAAAGGGACATTCTCTGTATAAAACTGAAAAAGTCTCTTTGTATAACAACTTATCAATTTTCTGTCCCACTTATCTCAAAAGCTCACTATCGTGGTGAACTTTTCATTAATTTCCTTACTCTACCATATATATCAACTCTCTTTATTTACCATATCAAAAAATTTATTTTATTTCTTTACTCGATTGGTGAGATATTTTTACACAAATATATTATGCACAATGAGGTATTTTGATATTTTTTCGTAAACAGTTTATAGATGATCTTATTTTTTGTTAATCCAAAATAATGATATTTCATTGGAAACTTACAATGTTTTGATTTAATTAAATTTCATCTAGTTAATAATTTATCCATAAATTTGATGGACATGGTAGGAAAGAACAAGATTTCTTGGAAATTGGCAAAACAAATTCTTACGGAAGTAATATCTCGCAATAAAAAAATAAATATGTGCCTTTGATATAAATAAAAAATCTACAATAAAGAAAAAAAAACATATGAAATTCCTAATTATGGTAGGTAGATTCCACATAGATAGAGGAAAACTGAAAAAAGGAAAGTAAATAAATCTGGGACCACCAATTTAAATTGCAATTGGATGAGAGAGGGTGATTTTATCTTTTTGATAAAAATAGGATGGCTTTATGTAAGGATTGGAAATAGCGCCACGTTTCTTTTAAAGGCTAAGTAGCACCGACACTGACACTGACACGCGGACACGACACGACACGATACGATATGCCATTTCTAAAAAAAAAAAAAAATCCAACACGTTGTGTTAAATATATATTTTTAAATATAAATAAGTAAATAAAGCTAAAACAAGTGTCATATGCTAGCAATCGATGAAAGCAACAATTTAGTGATTTTGTAATCATTTACATTTTGAATAAAAAGCCTATAATCGATCCCATATTGGTAATGAAGGAGAGAGAGATAAACATGATTTTTTTTAAAAAGCTAGAGATGACATTTTGATATTTACCTCTTGAAGAAAACAGTCCCACATTGGTTGCTTAATGAGAATAATAAGTGCGATGGCTTTTTAAAATG
Organism: Rhodomyrtus psidioides; assembly: GCA_021437785.1. NCBI lineage: Eukaryota > Viridiplantae > Streptophyta > Magnoliopsida > Myrtales > Myrtaceae > Rhodomyrtus > Rhodomyrtus psidioides. The sequence continues at coordinate 3,494,856 of JAILYB010000024.1, read as the reverse complement.
TCAATAAATGGACATAATGCTTATTTCAAATTAAATTTTTAGTGAAAAGGCCCACCATTATAGTTGGCCCTTTCAAGTGTCGCCCTAAGCCGACTTGCGTGCCAGTAAGGACACTCGAGCATTGACTAAACTTCTAAATATTGCATTTAAAAAAAAAATAGAAATCATGTGTTCGACACGTCGGACACGCATGTTGACCACTTGTTCGGAGCGTTGACCGCGTGTCAAATTCTGGCACGGTGTTGTCTGCACATGTCGGATGCGTGTCGATGTCCAACACATGTCCGACCCGACACCTTCACCCATGAGGGGTTTCGGTGCTACATAGTTTAAAGGAACCATTTGTTTGCACAAAGACTAACAATTTTTTTGTTATTATGGACATATCCTTCATAAAAAAAAACCCAAGGGGGATGGCTACCCTCACAGATCACTCTTTTTCACATTCAAAGATCAGCCCTTTGTCTCTTGTTTTCACATCGAGAATTCTTTTCCATCTTGTCCCCTTCCGGGTGGAAACTCCTTCGGGACAAAACCAAAAATCATCTCTTTTTGAAAAGTGGAACAAAAAAAAGGCCGCTTCATTAAGAAATTCAAAAACTAGATTAGAAAAGGGCCCTGCTATAAAAAAAAAAAAAGAAAAGGAAAGAGGGCTGATACTAGCACAATTGACCTTGCAGGTAGCCAAATACCCTGGAAGCACCTGCTGCTCAAGGAACAAAGCCTTCATCTACCGCCTTGGCTCTGGGGACATAGATCCAAAACCAGACCTAATCAATGAGAGTATAGTTTGGTCATTAATGAATAGAACCATCGGTAACAGGAAGAAAATAGACAACTCGCCAATGAAGTCATTAACAATACACAACTTGAAGCAATCAACAAGGATGTTGAAGTCAATTGATGAAGTCATGGATATCGACATCAAGCTATCGATAAGAGTATAACTATTGCTTGGTTATTTTACCGCTATTTTAAGAATGTTGTAACTTTCCATAACCATTAGGAAATTATTTCTTTTTCAATAACCTGTAACTTTATTTTATAACATTTGTTGATACCCCTCCATTGCAGCTTTAAATAGCCACATCATACTCTTTGGAGGCTCCCCGCACAAAATCAAACAGATGTACTATCTTTCAATATCTTTGCCTTCTTGCACTGTGCTTTTATCTTCCAGACTCCCCTTGCCGATTAAATTCTGCAGTGTTGCTAAGCTGTAGTTTCCACATCCGCATAGTCGATAAGTTCCGGCATTTATCTTTATCCTAGGTGCTGCATCGTCGCTTAAATATCGGCATGGTATCTTGGTTTTAAGCTTTGTCGTAAATTAAATTCCGAACATAATTTGTTTGCACTTGGTCATGTTATGAAAGTTTGTATGGCCCGAGCCCTGTCAGTGATTAATCCCGACTTGGCTTCTATTTGTATAGTCCCGTCGAAATTGAAGTGGTCGACTTCTTTAGTGCCCGTGATATTTTATGTTCAAAGTAACCGCAGAAAATTTTTCCTGTTAATAAAAAATCGGGAAACGACTTTCGGCTAAAGATATTTCATGATCGAAGAAATTTCGGCGAAAGAACGAGTCATATGCTAGGTTAAGAAGAGCATTTTAAATGGAACGATTGACAAGTCAAAAAAGATGTCTGAACAGCTTTCGAATGTCAACATCCCCAGCGTCTTTCCTAAGCAACATAATGAAAAACACATGATCGTGTCAATTGTGGTTGTCCTTATTGAAACCCACCATGTGAGATCGACAAAAAACGAAACGTTGTTGAATTTTCTCTTCCAAAGTCATAATCAACGGACCATTCGCCGGCTATTTTTGAATAAAAGGTCGTTTATTAATTACGCTTGCGAAGTGGTCTCTCCTTTGGAATTCTTTCAATAACACAGGTCCTGTACGCACAACATATCATTACTCTTTCTCGGCTCTCTTTCATCATCTCCTTCTTTTTATCCTCAGCTTCGGTTTCTGGACAGAAACTTTACACTCCGACGCTGAGTCTACAACGCGAAGACGTCCTCCGAGACCCGGAACGTGCAGTGTCGGCATCCATAGCTAACGAATTCGAAATGTTCTTCTTCAACCAAACGCTTGGTGATTTCAACTATAGACTGGAGAGCTAAACTACCTTGAAACAAAGATACTTGATCAACACCAACTATTGGGGCGGCACAAATTCTAGTGCGCCGATCTTCGCTTACCTCGGTGCTGAATCGCCAATCGATGGAGCCCCGACTGGGATCGGGTTTTTGACCGATAACGCAGCTTAATTCAAGGCTTTATTAGTTTATATTGAGGTATCACATGTTTGAGTTGCACCCGTGACATAACTTGTTTCCCTTTACTTAAAATTTGAAGAATGACTTTCGTTGGAAAATATTTTGTCGCGGGAGCAATTCCGGTAAATATCTTTTTGGCTGGTCCAGTAGGAACAATGTGGTCAGTTTGAGAAAAGAAAATGGTGAGAACAAGGAATCAACTTGATCCTGACAATATTGGCGATAATAACTCGTCACCGCAACCTGGTATTGATAGAGTAGGATGTTTCGTTTTAAGGAAACTGTGTTGAACACCGGCCTCGGTATTTGTATCAATTCCTCTTCTTTCAATATCGTTGTGGTTCTGTTCAACGTTTGTGCTTCTGTCAATTCAGTGTATGCTCCTCGTAAAATTATCTCGCTAATAATAAGAAAAAAAGACATTCTCTGGTACAGTATAAAACTGAAAAAGTCTCTTTGTATAACAACTTATCAATTTTTAGTCCCTCTTATCTCAAAAGCTCACTTACTCTATCATATATATCAAATCAGTTTATTTATTATATCAAAAAAGTTATCTTATTTCCTTACTCGATTGTTGAGCTATTTTTACACAGAGTATGCAAAAAGTTAGAAGAATATATAGTAGTACACTAAATACATTTGCACAATGAGCAATTTTGATATTTTTTCGTAAACAGCTCATAGATGATCTTAGTTTTTGTTAATCCAAAATAATGATATGTCATTGGAAACTGATGATGTTTTGACTTAATTAAATTTCATTAGTTAACAATTTATCCATAAATTTGATGGACATGGTAGGAAAGAACTAGATTTCTTGGAAATTGGTGAAACAAATTCTTTTGCCCCACTTTGTTATCTTTACCCCAAAAAAAAAAAATTCTTATGGAAGTAAATCTCACAATAAATAAGTGTAGTGCCTTCGATATCAATAAAAAATCTACAATAAAGAAAAACTATACATATAAAATTCCTAATTATGGTAGGTTGATTCCACATAGATAAAGGAAAACTTAAAAAGGAAAGTAAATAAATTTGGGACCACCAATTTAAATTGCAATTGAATGAGAGATGGTGATTTTATCTTTTTGATAAAAATTGGATGGATTTAGTCATGTAAGGATTGGAAATAGTGTGGTCGTGAGCTATTTTAGCCTATTTGTTAGGAAGTTTTATTGTATATATTTCTTCCTATTGTGTATCTTATAATTAGGGTAGTCTGTTGTCCTATATATTTGACAGGATTGAGTATTGTAAATGTACATAAAAAATATTCATTGAATAAAGAGGAGAGCTTTTCTTTTCTACATCGTATCAGAGCCCTAGGGTTTGATCCTTAGGGTACTGTACGTCAATCATCGAGTAGGCGGTCCCGCTGCACCCAAAAAAAATTTTGGGCCGTTTTCGTCACAGCGCCGTCATCTCGCGTCGGTCGACTTCGTCCTATCCGAGCGATTCATTCTACGGACCTGGTCTCATGGCCGGCGATTAGTCAATTGTTCCAACTGACCAAGCGGATGCTAGTGGCTTTGCTACTGCCATTCTGGTAGACCTGACTGCTGCGATGAAGCAGCTCTTAACCCAGCAGGCCGCGCCGCCGCGGGTTGAACCTCCTGATGCACCGATTGCTGTCAAGCTTGATGGCAAAAATTATGGCGTATGGTCCCAGGTTGTTGAGATGTATGTCTCGAGCAAAGACAAATTGGGCTATTTGAACGGTGGTTATCCTGAGCCCCTTCCGACTGATTCGTTTTTTCGACAATGGAAGACCGATGATTCGACGGTGAACGGTTGGCCTATCAATTCGATAGGCCCAGCCTTGATACCAAACTTTATTCGGTTTCCTACTACCAAAGCCGTATGGGATGCTGTGGCAACAACTTTTTTTTATGGATCTGACACCTCCCAAATCTATGATCTTAAGAGGCAGGTTTCTCGATTGAAGCAAGGTGGTGGACCCATCGAGAAATATTACAATGATCTTCAAGGGCTCTGGCGTGAGATTGATTTCCGACGTCCTAATCCTATGCAATTTCCGGTCGATATTCAGAGGTACAATGCTATTATCTATGAAGATCGAGTTTATACCTTTTTGGACGGTCTCGATAACTGCCTGGACAATGTTCGTGCTGATGTTCTGAAGATGGATCCATTCCCCACTATTAAGCAAGCTTATGCCCGGGTCAGGCGAGAAGATATGCGCCAATCTGTCATGCTCTCCACTCCCGTCGGAGTCACCTCTGGTTCCGCCATGATGTCACAGCGGGGGAAGGGTGATTCGCACCTCCAGTTAGTGTCTTCTGCCCTGGGAACTCGCCCTAGACCTGGTATGCCAATTCAATCTGAGGGGTGCTCTCACTGTGGAAATCCTAAACATACAGCAGCATCTTGTTTTAAACTATACGATTATCCAGATTGGTGGGATGATTTTCAGACCAAGAAGAAGAAACCGGGCTCACAGAAAGGGCGGAATGGAAGGCAAGCCTCCTTAGTGACTAGCAGCTTGTCATTAATTTCTATGGAGCCTGAATCTACTAATGCCGAATCTCTTGAAGGTAATTGTGGGTTTGTCTTTGCTAATGGACATGGTGATGGTCATCATGGGTGGATAATCGATTTTGGCGCTACTGATCATATGACTCCGGAATCTGATGACCTTCTTACATCTACTACACCACGTCGAGATCATATTTACAATGCCAACGGGTATAGATTTCCTGTGACGGCTGCGTGGCGTGTGTCTATCACGCCTTCTCTCTCTCTATCTCATACTTTACTTGTTCCTACATTGTCTAATCGTTTGTTATTAGTTGGACAGCTTACCAGCGAGTTAAATTGTGTTGTACATATGTACCCTGATTTTTGCCTATTTCAAGACATTCTCACCAAGAAGATTATTGGGCGTGGTACTAAGAGGGATGGGCTGTATTTCGTGGATGACATTACTTCTGGACGAACCTATCATTCTCCTGGACAGTTAGCTCAAGAGAAGGAGCTTTGGTTATGGCACCGTCGTTTAGGTCACCCATCCTTTGGGTATTTACGGCATTTGTTTCCAAAGTTATTTCATGGTCTATCGAACTCTAGTTTTTAGTGTGATACTTGTATTTTGGCAAAGAGCTATCGCACATGTTTTCCTCCTAGTTTGAATATCAGTTCTACTCCCTTTTCCTTAATTCATTCTGATGTATGGGGTGCGTCTCCTATTACTACTGTATCTGGGTTTCGATGGTTTATCGTCTTTGTTGACAATTGCACACGTATGACTTGGCTATATTTGATGAAACATAAGAATGAGGCTCAAGCTATCTTTTGGACTTTCCACCGTATGATTCAGACTCAATTTGGGGCCAAACTTTAGGTTCTTCGGTTTGATAATGGTGGCAAATACTTAAGTAAACCTCTTGCAGCTTATTTTCAAGAACATGGTTTGATACATGAAACTTCTTGCCCTCATACTCCTCACTAGAACAGTGTTGCTGAGCGCAAGAATCGCCATCTACTTGAAACCACTTGAGCACTGTTGGAGGGTGGCCATACTCCCCATCGTTTTTGGGATTCTACCGTAGTTACAACTGCTTATTTGTTGAATCGCATGCCTTCCCGCATTCTACGCTATCGGACGCCAATGCAAACACTTGCTGCCCATGTGTCTCTTCCTTCGGTTCTTACATTACCTCCTAAGGTGTTTGGGTGTGTCTCTTATGTCTATCTTCACAAAAATCAGCGAACCAAACTTGATCCTTGTGCAGTCAAGTGTGTGTTTTTTGGCTATGGCCCTTCTTAGAAAGGGTATCGGTGCTATGATCTTGCCGGATGCGCATGTATGTCACCATGGATGTAACATTTACCGAGACGGAATCCTATTTTCCTTCCCCCCGTGTCATGTTCAGGGGGAGACTAAATGTAGAACCAGACATTGGTGGGAGGTTGGGACTATAGGAGTGACGGATTGGTGTACGACGGATGGGACTGCAGGAGTGACGGATGGGTGTGCACGGCCATGCGATTCTGAGGCTGAAGATTTTGAGCTACTGTCTCACGGCTGTGAGATAAGCGCACGGCCGGGCAGCATAGAAGCAGTAGCAACCGAGCAGGTATCAACAGATGCACAGTAGCAATAGCCCTCCTTGTCTTCGCCCTCTTTAGTACAACTCCAAGCTCTTGAGAATGTACCTGAGGTAAGTACTTCTACTGTACTTGATTCGTTTGAAGATACTAATGTGCTTGCTGGTTATAAGCTGCCTGATAGGGATAATAGGGGTAAACCACCGAATCGATATTCTCCAGATGTAGAGGACTGCCGGTCTTGATATCCTATTGCAGATTATGTGTCTGCCAAGAGGTTGTCCACACCACTACAAGCCTTCGTGTCCACGGTCTCCTCAGTTCAAGTTCCAAACAGGGTTGAAGAAGCCATGAAAGATCCGAAATGGCTTCAAGCGATGGAGGCAGAGATGGAGGCATTGGAGAAAAATCAAACCTGGAAACTTGTGGAACTACTAGAGGATAAGAAGCCGGTTGGATGTAGGTGGGTGTTTACAGTCAAACATAAAGCAGACGGCACTATTGAGAGGTATAAAGCACGACTGCTAGCTAAAAGGTATACACAAATTTATGGGGTGGATTATCATGGAACATTCTCTCCAGTTGCAAAGTTAGACACGATAAGAGTATTGTTATTGTTAATATACCTTGAATAGTTAAGGGCTTAAGTTATGGGCATTGGGCCAATATTAGGGTTTGAGGGATAATACTATAAATATTGCTCTTTTCTCAAACTGTCAGATAGAGAAGCTTACGTTGCCTCTTTTGTAATCCCTGATTCTTATAGTGGATTTTGCTTCTCCTCTCTCTCGTGATTTTTCCTGCAAGGGTTTCCACGTAAATCTTGGTGTTCTGTTCTTCTCATCTATCTCAATTTTGTTTTAGTTTTCGCATTGTCGTAACAAACTGGTATCAGAGCTCAAGGTTCATCCATCGACGAAAGAGAGACACGAGATTTCGGGAATTTGGATTTCGTAAATTTGAGATTCGGCAAAGGTTCTTTGGCGATTTTTGGGGGGACTTCAACACTCCTGCAGTTCCATTCACGTGGTGGAAATTTTGGTGGCCTTGAGTATTTGAGATTTGATTTTTGGTGGAAATTTTGGCGAAAGTCCTTTGGCGATTTTCGTCTAATTTGAGATTCGTCTTGTTGCTGTCCAGCCCACTTCAAAATTTCTCTAGCGCTTCAGTGGCCTCACCGTTGCAGCGGTTTCAAGGACATCATATTCAACGCCACCGTTGTTCAATTCAGCTTCATCTCTGACGCAACACGTTGTCCGAGGTCTTCTTGTGCTACAATTCAGTGCCGAATCCCCTACTATTTGGCGACCCAATTGCCTCAGTGGGCACAAGGAATTGAAGCTCACGTGAATCGAATAAAGAGAGAATTGGATTAGAGAAAAGAGGGGTCTTCGCTTCGAGAGCAACGCCCAATCCCCGTTCCGACGCACGCCTGACGCAGCGCTATCCAAAGCAGATCATGATGGCCACCATCGCCTAGCGATAGAGTCGCTGCCATGGAAGCGTACTCGGACGATGTTTCTGCAAGTTCCTCCGAGCAACCCCACAGCAACGTCTGAGAAGCCTCATCAACCGCCGAATCCAATCGGTCCCGTTCTCTCCTGGAGTCGCTGCTATCCAGCAGTTTTTAGCTACTGTTCAGCTTACTTGAGGTCCTTTCAACCCAATATTTGATTGATATTTGCTCACTAATTTGTGTGTGGTCTGGTGTTAGAACTTTCTCTAGTTAAAGTGCGAATTTAGTTCAAAAAGGGGTTACTCTGGGCGTGATTCATAACCTGCAGACGCTAGAAGTTTAGCATTGATAAGTAGCGTCTTCTCAGCGGGCAATTTTGACGATCTTCTCAGTAGGTGATTTCGGTGATTTCATCGGTGGGCAATTTCTGCAATTTTGTTCTCTTCGGGAATAAGCCTACCAATCTTTGTCCACAGTTGTCCGAGGAGTTCGTGCGTGTTTCTTCGACTTGAAATAAGTTATGGTTTCGAGTTCAGCAACGAAATTCGATATCGAAAGTTTGATGGGAGCGACAGTTTCAACCTATGGCAGGTTCGTATGTTAGCCGTTCTTACTCAGCAGGGTTTAAAGAAAACTTTGTTTACTAAAGGGAAGAAACCGGACACGACAGATGAAGTATGGGAAGAATTGGATGAGAAAGCTTTGTCCACTATTCAGTTGTGCCTCACAAACGAAGTTTTGCAGGAGGTATTAGATCAAAAAACAGCCGCAGGTTTATGGACGAAGTTGGAGAGTATTTTTCTGACAAAGTCTCTCACCAATCGATTAAGACTCAAGCAACGACTTTTCACTTTTCGTATGACTGAAGGTACTTCTCTAAAATCCCATATTTCTGAGTTCAATGCTCTTATCACTGAATTAAGAAGCATTGATGTTAATATTGAAGATGAGGATCAAGCTCTTTTGTTGCTAGTTTCACTACCTCCCTCTTATAAGAATTTTAGAGAGACCATGATTGTTAGTAGAGAAACTATTGATTTTGAAGATGTCAAGACTAGTCTGCTAAATAAGTAGAAACTCGATACAGAATTGACTTCTGATGGTGGTAATAATCATGGGGCTGGTTTAGTCGCTCGAGGAAGGTCTGTTGAGAGAAGAAATAGTGGCAGGAACATGTCAAAGTCTAAGCATAGAGATATGATTTGCAACTATTGTAAGTCTCCAAGGCATATCAAGATAAATTGCCTAAAACTGAAGGCAAGGGCGCAGAGAGAAAATAATTCGAATCGACAAAATTATGGGAATGTCAATCATCATAACATTCGCAACTATCAGAATAGACAAAATAGGCGAAACGAAAATCTTGCTCAAGCTGATGTTGCTAAAGAAGAAAATGAAAATTGGCTATTGTTTGCAGATAATAAAGATAAATTCTGTGATAGTTGGATTCTTGATTCAGGCTGCTCATATCATATGTATCCTCATCAAGATTGGTTCTCTACGTATAAAAAATATGATGGTGGAGTTGTTCTCATGGACAATAATGCTAGATGCAAAGCTATTGGGATTGGCACCGTTAATATTAAGATGCATGATGGCATGATCAGAACTTTAGATAATGTCAGACATGTGCCTGATTTGAGGAAAAATCTAATCTCATTGGGTACACTTGACGCCAATGGTTGTAGATTTACTGCTGAGAGTGGAGTTTTGAAAATTATGAGAGGCTCACTTTTATTGATGAAATGGCACAAAATTGGTACTATGTATCAGCTGCAAGCCTCTACTGTTACTGGTTTAGCAGCGGTCTCTTCTGATATGACAGATTCGAATAATACAAAATTATGACATATGAGACTAGGCCATATGAGTATTAGAGGGATGGAGGAGCTAAGTAAAAGAGGTCTCTTGTGTGGTCAGAAAATTGAAAAACTAGATTTCTGTGAGCATTGTTTTTTTGGGAAACAGAAAAAAGTCAGTTTCAAAACAGGAATTCACAGCACAAAGGGCACTCTGGATTACATTCATTCTGATCTCTAAGGGCCTGCTAGAGTTCCATCGAAAGGCATTGGTTCCAAATATGTACTCACTTTTATTGATGATTTTTCAAGAAAAGTTTGGGTATTTTTTCTCAAGGAAAAGAGTGATGTTTTCGTTACATTCAAGCATTGGAAAACATTAATTGAGAAGCAGACCGGTAAGAAAATTCAGCAGTTGAGAACAGATAATGGATTAGAATTTTATGGAGGCGAATTTAATGAGTTTTGCAAGAACGAAGGAATTGTGAGACATCATACTACAGTGTATACACCGCAGCAGAATGGTATTGCAGAACGTATGAACAGAACCCTATTAGAAAGAACAAGGTGCATGTTGTCTAACGCTGGTTTGGGCAAGGAATTCTGGGCTGAAGCAGTCAATACTGCTTGTTGGTTAATAAATCGTTCTCCTTGCATGCCTATTGAGAACAAGACACTTGATGAGGTATGTTCAGGTAAATCGGTTGATTATTCATCTCTTCGAATATTTGGATGTCCAGCATATGCACATGTTAGTGAAGGGAAACTAGAGCCTAAAGTGAAAAAAATATATTTTTCTTGGTTATGCTTCTAGTGTAAAAGGTTATAGGCTATGCTGCTCTGATTCATCTAAGATTACAATTAGCAGAGATGCTACTTTTGATGAGTCTGCTATGCTTCATCCTGTCAAGAAATCATTAGATACTTGCCAGGAAAATCTACAAAGTGCACCAAAGAAGGTAGAGTTTGAAGTATCTTCTTCACAACCATTCAGTCAATGACTGATAATATTGAGATTGAAGAATCTGAAGAAGAGAATTATTCCATAGCCAAAGAGAGGCCAAGAAGAACAGCGAAACCTCCACAGATGTATGGATACTCAGATTTTGTTGCTTATGCTCTTTCAGCTGCAGAATCGATAGAATATGCTGAGCCTAAAACGTACAAGGAAGCTATTTCCTCAAAAGATTCAGCAAAGTGGTTAGTTGCTATGAATGAAGAGATGAAATCTCTTGAAAAGAATCAAACTTGGGAGCTTGTCAAACCACCAAAAGGAAAGAAAAGTGTGGGTTGCAAGTGGGTTTTCAAAAGAAATGAATGTATTCCTGGAGTTGAGACATTAGATTTAAAGCACGTCTAGTCGCTAAGGGCTATAGTCAGATTGAGGGAGTTAATTTTAATGATGTGTTTTTACCCTTCGTTAAACACAACTCTATTCGGGTCTTTCTTGCCTTAGTTGCTATGCATGATTTAGAGTTGGAACAACTCGATGTGAAAACAGCTTTTTTGCATGGTGAACTTGAAGAGAAAATCTATATGGGTCAACCTGAGGTTTTCAGTTTGAAGGTAAGGAAGATCATGCATGTTTATTGAAAAAATCTATCTATGGCTTGAAGCAATCACCTAGACAGTGGTATAAAAGATTAGATTCTTTTATGGTGCAACTTGGCTATTGTAGAAGCAAATATGATAGTTGTGTATATCTATGCAAACTTCCAAATGGATCTTATATTTATCTACTGTTATACGTTGATGACATGTTAATTGCAGCAAAAGATAAATTTGATATACATAATTTGAAGGCACAGTTGAGCGATGAATTTGATATGAAGGATTTAGGTTCTGCGAAGAAATTCTTGGCATGGAAATTCAGCGAGATCGAAAAAGAGAAAAATTGTATCTTTTCCAAAAAAGCTACATTGAGAAGGTGTTAGATCGTTTTGGCATGAAAGATGCCAAACCAGTGAGTACTCCTCTTGCTCATCACTTTCGATTATCAGCTGATTTATGTACACGTACAGATGATGAAATAAAATATATGTCACATATTCCATATTCTAGTGCAGTTGGTAGCATTATGTATGCTATGGTTTGCACTCGACCTGACATATCACATGTTGTTAGCGTGGTAAATAGATATTTATCATGCCCAGGTAAAATTCATTGGCAAGCAGTGAAGTGGATTTTGAGATATTTGAAGGGTACTTCAGATTATGGTTTAAAGTTTGGGAAAACTTGTGAAACTCATACTAGATATGTTGACTCTGATTATGCTGGTGACTTTGATAAAATGAGGTCTTTGACAGGGTACATCTTTACTGTTGGGGGTTGTGTAGTCAGTTGGAAAGCTTCTTTACAGCATACAATTGCTTTGTTTGCTACAGATGCAGAATATATGGCTATTACAGAAGCAATCAAAGAAGCTATATGGTTAAGATGCTTATTTGGAAAGCTCAGTGTGGATGATGATGTGACTGTTGTGCATTGCGATAGTCAGAGTGCTATATATCTTACTAAAGATCAGATTTATCATGAGGAACAAAGCACATTGATGTGCGGTATCATTATATTCGAGACATTCTTGCTGATGGCTATATTAACGTCTTGAAGATTAGTACAGAAAACAATCCAGCTGATATGTTGACAAAGTCATCGCCCTTTACTAAATTCAAGCACTGTTTGGATTTGGTTAATGTTTGCAGCAGCTGAGTTTTATGCTGGTGGGAGGAGACGATTGTTTTAATACTTATGTCTACTTGGGAATTCAAGTCAAGGTGGAGATTTGTAAATATACCTTGAATAGTTAAGGGCTTAAGTATGGGCCTTGAGCCAACATTAGGGTTTGAGGGGTAATACTATAAATATTGTTCTTTTCTCAAACTGTCAGATAGAGAAGCTTACGTTGCCTCTTTTGTAATCCATGATTCTCATAGTGGATTTTGCTTCTCCTCTTTCCCGGGATTTTTCCCGCAAGGGTTTCCACGTAAATCTTGGTGTTCTGTTCTTCTCATCTATCTCAATTTCATTTTAGTTTTTGCATTGTCGTAATAGTTATCTATGGCTGCAAACTTGGAATGGCCTTTACATCAATTTGATGTGAAGAATGTATTTTTTCATGGAGATTTAGAGGAGGAGATCTACATGGAGCTTCCACCTGGATACAGATGCGCAGATCAAGCGAACATGGTTTGTAAGCTAGAAAGATCATTGTATAGGTTGAAACAGTCCCCTCGTGCATGGTTTGGTCGCTTTAGAAAACTTACGATATAAATTAAATTAGATATTTATAATATTTTATTTAAATTCTAATTAGATTTGATTTGAATATTTCGTTTTAGGTTATCTTTAAGAAATCTAGAGTCCTCTCTATATATAAGGACGTCCACCTTTGTAATTGATGCAAATAAATCTCGCGATCTCCGTAATATTGCGTAATTTTATATTTTTAGGCGATATTATGTTTTAAGGGTATTTTTGTAATTTTGTATTTCCGAGGTTAATTAGGTTTAGCATCTTATATAAAGATATTTAGGGTTCATGGAAGAGAAGTTTATGACAGACATTGATATTTTTCGTTGATTTTGATAAAATCACACTTGAGTGAACGGTGGTTCCTCGTTTATCGTTTCGATTATTCTGTTTAGCCTTGCTTTCTATCGCGCTTCGGCATCATTTGGTATCAAAGCACAGGTTGCTTGAAATCAATGGCTGAACGGAATCGAGGTGGTCGAAGACAACGTGCTCGTGGAGGTCGGGAGCGTAGAGTCGTTCCTGATGCATATGAACGGCCGCGTCTGAGAGATCTGCGAGACATAGAAAAAGAAGAGATGAGAAAACAACTTCAGGATTTGAAGAAAAGACTTGCGCGGGTGCAGAAAAGACGAATGTATATGGAGCGACGACTTGCACTGGCGGGGTTGTACTTTCCATCCAAAAAAGATCCGATCGTTGATGAAAATCCGATCGTCGATGAATATCCGATCATCGATGAATATCCGATCATCGATGAAAATCCGATCGTTGATCAAGATTCGATCTTTGATCAAGAACCAATTTTTGATCAAGATCTGATTTTTGATAAAGATTCGGTCTATAAAGATTCAGTCTATGATGAAGATAGACTTCCAGTTTACGATCAATCCGACGGAGAACAAGAAGATGCGTATTCAGGCACGGCGGTAGAAGCCATCGTGTCGGCGATGGGCGGCGAGTTTGCCCCTGGCAACATTTCCCAGGCGACGGCGTGGATGCCGACGTACGAGGTGAAGGATTGGGATTTCGCCGCGTCTGAGGAGGGGTTGGTGGGTGAGCCTATGGCTAAGATTGTGTTCAGATATATGTTGAGCTATGAAGAGGCCAAAACGGCGACTGCTGAATTGAAGGATGCTATGGACGAGGTATATTTATCATCCCCAAACACCACTGGATGTGAAGATCAATTTCCAAACAGTCCGATAGAGTTCAAGCTTCACGTGTGGCAACGCTGCAAATCAGGTACCATCTTGCTGAATGAAGCGCTTGCTTACTTCCAAACACTGGTTCGAATAAAGCCCATAGTGTCCATTCGTACATTTAATCACGTGATGGGGTCGGTTTGCAAGAAAGAGACGTACTCGGATGTGGTCGTTTTGCACAATAAGATGGATGGGGCAGGGATGAAGCCAGATTTGTATACACTGGCATTCTAATCAATTGTTGTTGCAATTTGGAGATGACAAATTGTGGATCTGGAGCATTTCCTCAGAACGTGAAGACGCCCAATGTATACACTTTCTTGCAGCACTTGGTGACGTTCGGGATTGTGCATGAGGATGTGGATTTCTATAGGAAGCTCATGGTGGGGTCCGCCTGACGCAAGTAGATGCCCAAGCTTGCGGTTTCGCTTGGTCTGGGAGCTAAAATGCCTAATATCATCAAGGAATTAATCAGCAGGGGACGGCATATTCTACATGGGGCTGCTTTAATTTTGAGGCAAGACAAGGGCAGTGCAAAAGCAAGCGTGATTGAATCAGATGATGGATTTTATGAAACTGATACAGAAGATGACGTTGACCCCTTCATTAAATCTGTGGGCACTAATTTTCCTTATGATAAAAGGCGCAAGAAGTTGTTCGATCCTAACGAAAAGAGATTGATGTCGATGAAGATTCGAGGACGAATCTTTTCCTAGCAAGGGAGAATGATGCAAATAAATCTCGCGATCTCCGTAATATTAGATTGCGTAATTTTATATTTTTAGGCAATATTATGTTTTAAGGGTATTTTTGTAATTTTGTGTTTCCTAGGTTAATTAGGTTTAGCATCTTATATAAAGATGTTTAGGGTTCGCGGAAGAGAAGTTTATGACAAACATTGATATTTTTCGTTGATTTTGATAAAATTACACTTGAGTGAACGGTGGT
This sequence comes from Rhodomyrtus psidioides, assembly GCA_021437785.1. Taxonomy (NCBI): domain Eukaryota; kingdom Viridiplantae; phylum Streptophyta; class Magnoliopsida; order Myrtales; family Myrtaceae; genus Rhodomyrtus; species Rhodomyrtus psidioides. The sequence goes on along the minus strand of JAILYB010000024.1, from coordinate 3,479,839 downwards.
TCATCGTTTATCGTTTCGATTATTCTGTTTAGCCTTGCTTTCTATCGCGCTTCGGCATAGTAATATTCACGTTATCTTTGGATCAAAATTCTGAATTTCTTTGGAATTGTTTCGAGTGATCGCTTCTCTCTGCATCAGATTTCCTCGGCCGAGTAAGCTCGTCTTCAATGCGGGCTGCACCAGAATGCCAACATCCCTGGTGTTTTTACTAAGCGACATAAGAAAAAGCACTTGATCGCGTCGAGCCAGTCAGTGGAAGTTACGATATATAAGTCAATTGTCGTTGTCCTTATTGATACCCACCACGTGAGATCGACAAAAAACGAAAGGTCGTTGAATTTTCTCTTCCAAATTCATAATCAATGGAGCATCCGCCAGTTATTTTTTAATATAAGGTCGTTTATTCATTATGGTTGCGAAGTGGTCTCGTTTGGAATTCTTTCAATAACACAGGTCGTGTACACACAACATACCATGACTCTTTCTCGGCTCTCTTTCATCATCTCCTTCATTTTATCCACAGCTGCGGTTTCTGGACAGAAACTTTACACTCCAACGCTGAGTCTACAACGCGAAGACATCCTCCGAGGCCCGGAACGTGCAGTGTCGGCATCCGTAGCTAACGAATTCGAAACCTTCTTCTTCAATCAAACGCTCGATCATTTCAATTACAGACCCGAGAGCTACACAACCTTCAAACAAAGATACTTGATCAACTCCAACTATTGGGGCGGCTCAAATTCTAGTGCGCCGATCTTCGCTTACCTTGGTGCCGAATCGCCAATCGATGGAGCTCCGACTCGGATCGGGTTTCTGACCGATAACGCAGCTCAATTCAAGGCTTTATTAGTTTATATTGAGGTATCACACGTTTGAGTTCCCCCTTTTTTTTTGGGTCTATGCATGAATGTTCTTTCTGTTAATTTCTTCTTCTAACCAAGTAATTAAATTCTTCTTTTCTTGGTGAATCTTTCTGGTCAGCACCGGTATTATGGTGAGTCAATTCCACTTGGGATGAGCTTCGAAGAAGCTCTCAAAGATGCAAATGTTCGTGGGTATTTTAGCTCGGCTCAAGCTTTGGCCGATTATGCAGCTATTATCTTTCACGTGAAGGAGAAATTGAAAGCCAGGGATTCTCCAGTTATTGTCGTGGGACGATCATATGGAGGAAGTAAGTGCAGTGTGTGAACATTCTATCCATATGAAATTATAGGAAAGGGTCCACGAGACGTCTGACGGGTTTTGATATCCTTTCTATGTTGACTATGTCAAAAACCAATGACATGTGAAAATGATGAGTTATTATTCAGTAATTTTCACCAAAAGTACTAATTCCTGAATTGTTCATTCCTAAAAGCTGATGCGAATTTTAGTGCTTGCTTCGTGGTTCCGGCTAAAATATCCACACGTGGCCCTTGGAGCTCTGGCTTCGTCAGCTCCAGTACTGTATTTTGAGGATATCACCCCGCAGGATGGCTACTACTCGGTGGTCACCAAGGATTTTAAGGTAATTACACCCGTTATTTGTCTTCTTCTTTCCTGTTCTAATAATGGAGTGTGCGGCGCTTTTCGAGTTTCGAAAGGATATCCAATAATTGACACAGTATCCCTATATTAGATTGAAAGTCAAGATCCTTAACAATGCCAAAATTGCAAATTAAAAGACTCAATTGATATTTTTTTCTCAAATTCAATCACATGTGTTACAAAGGAACACCTAAAATTAAATCTGATTTTGGATTTTTTGTGAGGTCAAAAAGACAAGGGATTTAAAATAAAAATATTTGCTATTTTTTCATATTTTTGTGACCTCGAATGCTATTTTTTCTGATTTTTTTTGGTATTTTTATATTTTCTAAAAATACTAAAAAACGAAAAATATGAAAAATTATTTTTTTGGTCAAAAATGGTTCCTTAGGCTTGGCCAAGGCCACCAAAGTTGATTTTGTAATTTTTTGACTTTTTATGGATTTTCTATGAATTTTCTAAAAAATAACCAAAAAAGGCTGATAAAAAATTAGGTGTCAACAGCTGCCCCTCTTTGAGAGGAATCTCGCGAGAGGATTCTCTCAAAGACATGTGACACCTAAGTCTAGATCGACTCTACTGGAAAATAGAAAAATGAATCTTGGCATTTAATCATTCTTGCCCCACTGGTGGACGCTCTGCTCATTTTCTTTTGGCTGATGTGAGAGAGGGAGAGGCGGGATAGAGATACTCACCTGTTATTTACCTGTCTGATGCTCGTGTGGCGTACACGGTCTATAGCGGGTCAAGTGGATACCCTGGGATTCGTCTTTCGAGTATCCTAGGGCGGTTAAATTCTAGCCTGTATGGTAGGCTGTACCAGAGTGGGATTCCTACACTTGACAGGAACCTGTGAATGACGCACCCAGTCTCTTAGGGATTGTCAGAAGTTTTGATTCGTATGGTGGATCAGACCATGAATAGGACTCCTCTCTGCTAAGAACCTACGGATGACGCACATAGTCTCTTAGGGTTTGTCAGACATTTTGATCCTTCAGGGGGATCAGGCCGAGAATATGACTCCTTTCTACTAGGAACCTATGGATGACGCACCCGTTCTTTAGGGATTGTCGAATATTTTGATCCTTCAAGGGGATCAGGCCAAGAATAGGACTCCTTTCTGCTAGGAACCTATGGATGACGTACCCGTTCTTTAGGGATTGTCGAACATTTTGATCCTTTAAGGGGATCAGGCCAAGAATAGGACTCCTTTCTGCTAGGAACCTATGGATGACGCACCCGTTCTTTAGGCATTGTCGAACATTTTGATCTTTCAAGGGGATCAGGCCAATAATAAGACTCCTTTCTGCTTGGAACCTATGGATGACGCACCCGTTCTTTAGGGATTGTCGAACATTTTGACCCTATATTCTAAGGAATTAACTAGGGTCTATACAAATGAGGTGTACCTAATCTTTAGGCTTTACCAAATGAGCTATTCTGGGTTTAGGGATTACCTAGAACCTCACAGAAAGCTGGTTTTGAAAATTGTCTTTTTGACATGCTAGGCGTTATTCTGGGATTTGGGGATTCCAAGTATCCTGCAGAAAACTTGAACCTGTAAAACTGAAATCTCACATAGAGATGATTCTGAAGATTGTCCTTTTGACATTGAAGGTGACATTCTGGGAACTAGGGACTCCAGGTATCCTGCAGAAAGCTTAAACCTGTAAAACTGAAATCTCACGTAGAGAAGATTCTGAAGATTGTCCTTTTGACATTGAATGTGACATTCTGGGATCTGGGGATTCCAGGTATCCTGCAGAAAGCTCAAACCTGTAAAATTGAAATCTCACATAGAGAATATTCTGAAGATTGTCCTTTTGACATTGAAGGTGACATTCTGGGATCTGGGGACACCAGGTATCCTTCAAAAAGGTCAAACCTGTAAAACTGAAATCTCACATAGAGAAGATTCTGAAGATTATCCTTTTGACATTAAAGGTGGCATTATGGGATCTGGGGACTTCAGGTATCCTGCAGAAAGCTCAAACCTGTAAAACTGAAATCTCACATAGAGAAGATTCTGAAGATTGTCCTTTTGACATTGAAGGTGACATTCTAGGATCTGGGGACCCCAGATATCCTGCAGAAAGCTCAAACCTGTAAAACTGAAATTTCACATAGAGAAGATTCTGAAGATTGTCCTTTTGACATTGAAGGTGACATAATGCAGGTAAAGGTTCACTTTAACCTATGCAATTATGTGAAATAACTTGGGATGACGGAGATTATCCAAGATATCTCAAAGCATGCAAAGAGGATCGAGGATCCCTGTGAGGCATATCTTAGATCGAACAATTTGAAGTTTCGAAATGATGCTTGCTTTCGAGCATTCTATTGGAATATCTCTGTCAGAAAGGTCTTCTTACCACCTTTCCTGACTTGGTCCTTTCACAATTGGAGCACTCGAATTTCCTAATACCCTGCACCTGGGTTTTCGGGACCATTCGCAGCGCATACATTTAGAACAATCAAGAGGTCTTTACGGGACCGTAATGTTGGGCTTGGATATAGCTTCCGAAAGGGGACTCACTTTCTGATTCAGGTCTTTTGAACCAACAAACTTTCCTCATCTGCTCCGGGTTTACAAGTCAAGAACCCTGCAAAAAAAATGAGAAACAAATAATCTTGCTCGAACTTCTTTGAGCTAAGCTTAACCATTAAACCCTATGTTAACCCAAATGTTTTAATCCTAAAAGACTTCTTAGGGTTGTAACATAGGTAGGATTGGGGGACCGAAAAAGGTTTGTTTTTGGCCCAGAACATGTGAAGGGTTTAATATTGGTGATCACTGCGGATTTACTACCGGTTTGGTACCTTGTGATTCAAAGAGCGCCTTCAGTCTTTGAAACGCATTGGTAGTCTTTTGGAGAACTCCTCTCTCGCGCTAGTATGGTGTTAGCGTCCGAAGGTGGCATCACCGATTCTCACTAGTGACCCATACACAGACATCATGCCATCTTTTTTTTTTGGCATTTACCATATCAAATACATGATTCACAAGTGTGCAAATATTTGGAGGGGCATTGGCCTTGCTTTTACCAGGTACTTTGCTTTTTCTTGATGCCCACAATTGTGTTTCTCTCTTTTTTCTTTGCTCTCTTTTGTGGGGTTCCTTCTTTTCTTTCTTTTGGGAACCAGGATTCTTCAAATGAGTGTGCTAGATATACACTTTGGATCTCAGCACCAGTAATTTTTTCACAAATCCTATCTTTTGAACTTTTCCGCTCTTGAAGTGACGTTGCTTCCATCTTGGAATATGCACTGATCACCAACAGGTTTATGAATCTAGTGTACAGGTTCAATTGGGCTGTGCAAAGGGTAAAAGTGTATAGGATTGAGAAATGAATGATTTTCGTCATCTTAAAGCACCTGAATCACCATAGAAGTTAAAATGACAAGCAACACACGAAGATTGATGCAAGCCTGAGTAAGAGGATTTCTAACCATTTACCTCCTGATACCGTTGGACGTACCTCCAGTTTGCCCCAATGTGAGGTAGTCCTTGACAGGGGTAGAGAATGAAACCGTCGTTCAAATGGTTATCAATGGTCACCTGTAGTGTTTAGGATAGAGAAATGAACGCCTCTATCTTCCCGTTCCATGTAATCGATGCGAAGGGCTCTTGTATCCTTGGATTCGTGTTTTCCTATTCTCACTATTCTCTCATCTCTCGAGTGTATGTAGGATGTGTTTGGATCAGGTTCTCCTTTCATTTGGAGGGATATTCCTTCTAAATAGTCTAAGCAAGCCATGTTTCTAAAAAAAAATCAGCTTGTTTTTCTCCGGGCGTTTTATTCCATAGGGGATTTCAATGATGCATCATGCATGCTTTGGACCATTTCCTGATTTTAACAGGTGTGCAATAAATGCAATGAATTCATTTTCAGAAATAATTCCTGAGCCCAAGTATATGAATGTTCATTCTCTCGTTCTTTTTATCTTACAGGAAGTGAGAGATATTTTACTACGCTTTTCTTTTGCCGTCTTCCATCTTAATCACTCATTCCTGTATGTAAGATAGAAGAGGCATTCTTGTGAGTGAAAGATGGTTTAACCTTTGATGGAACAGATACATATCACCTGGTGCTTGGTGTCGAGATCTCTCCTGTCCAGGGTTCCGCTTGAATGAATCCGATTTTGAGTTTGCTTCTTGGAACCCTGCGAAACTGAACACATACTAGTGTATGCGTGGATGCATGATATGCTTTTGCAATGATTGTCATGACGATTCGGATTGATTCTGGACAAGCCGCATGACCAAAATCTGATTTTTTTCAAGGGTAATACTTCTTCACAGCATCAGAGTTTACAGGGTGCCCTAATTCTTCTCCCTCAGAGTTTACCAAAATCAATGCTGCTCCTGTGAGAATCTTCTTGATAATATAGGGGCATTCATAATTCGGGGTAAACTTGCCTCCCGGATGGATAGTGCTAGGCAGAATCTTCCTTACCACCAAGTCGTTCACTTCGAAATTTCTGGCTTTAACTTTTTGATTAAATGACATGGCCACCCTCTTCTGGTAACTCTGACCATGACAGATTGCTCTAAGACGTTTCTCATCTATCAAACTCAGCTGTTCATATCTGAGCTTGGAGTACTCTGACTCGGAGAGTTTACCCTCTGATAAGATCCTCAAAGAGGGGACCTTAACTTCCACGGGTAGGACCGCTTCCATCCCATATACCAGACTGTAGAGAGTTGCTCCTGTAGAGGTCCTGATCGAAGTTCGACATGCCATTAAGGCAAATGGTAGCCTCTCATGCCAATCCTTGTAGTTTTCTACTGTTTTAGCCAAGATCCTCTTGACGTTCTTGTTGGCTGCTTCCACTGCCACATTCATCTGCGGGCGGTAAGGGGATGAATTCAGATGTCGAATACCAAAATGATCCAGCAGATTATCGACAATTTTGTTGTTCAGGTTGGATCCATTATCTGTAATGACTGCTTGAGGGGTACCATATCGAGAGATGATGTCTCTTTTAATGAACCTTGCCACGTTTCTCGCAGTGACATTCTTGTAAGAAATGGCTTCTATCCATTTTGTGAAGTAGTCAATCGTCACCAAAATGAAGCGATGACCATTTGAAGCCGCGGGATTGATAGGCCCTATCATGTCTATCCCCCACATAGAAAAAGGCAAAACTTCAGACATTTGATGCAATTCATTCGGGGGCGCATTAATCTTATCGTCATATATTTGTCACTGGTGGCATGACCTGACATGTTGACAACAGTCTGATTCGATGGTCATCCAATAATAGCCAAGCCGCATGATCTTCTTGGCGAGGAGGTGGCCATTCATGTGAGGTCCACATATACCTTCATGGATCTCCTTCATGAGAATATTTGCTTCTTTAGCATCTACACACCTTAACAGAGTAGAGTCAAATGACCTTTTGTACAAAATTTATCCACTGAGGAAGAACTTGCTGGCCATCTTGGTTATGTATCTCTGGTCTCCCGCCCGACATCCTTCAGGAAACTCCCCTTTTGAAAGATAATTTTTGATGTCATAGTACCACGGCTCTCCATCAAACTCTTATTCGATCAGCATGCAATAAGCTGGCTTTTCAACTATGCCAATCCTTAGGGGTTCTATTTCCAACCCATCAACCATTTGTAACATTGAGGCCAGGGTGGCTAGCGCGTCTGCAAATTGATTATGAGATCTTGGCAGGTATTCGAATGACACTTCTTTGAACTTAAGTATGAATTCTTCAAGGTATTCATGATAAGGGATGAGCTTTGCGTCTTTCGTTTTCCACTCTCCCTGTGTCTGCAAAATGATGAGCATGGAATCTCCGTAAACTTGCAGCTTAGGTATTCCCATGGAAATAACCAATTGTAAGCCTAAAATGCACGCCTCGTATTCCAAGATACTATTAGTGCAAGGGAAGGTCATCTTCGCCGCAACAGGATAATGTTGATCATCATGGGATATCAGCACTGCCCCAGTACCTGCTCCTGATAGATTAACAACACCATCGAAATACATGACCCACTTATCCTCTGCTAAGTTCAGAATTTGATCTTCTGCCTTTATTTCTCTAGAAGGCTCACAATTTGATGGATTTTCTACCAACATGTCAGCTATAGCTCTCCCTTTCACCGATTTTTGAGGAGAACATTTGATGTCAAATTCAGACAACATCACCTGCCATTTTGCTAACTTCCCAATTAGTGCGGGTTTCTCTAGGAGGTATTTGACAGGATCATTTTACGTTACGAGCTGAATATGGTGATGTATGGTATATTGTCTCAATCTGTGAAGTACTCATACCGTTGCTACATAAGCCCTCTCGACTGGTATGTATTTTGCTTCAAATGGCGTGAACTTCTTACTCAAGTAGTATATGGCTCTTTCTTTACCATCCATCGGGCTTGTTTGGGCAAGTAAGGCTCCCAAAGATTCCTGCTGTATAGTCAGATACAAGGTCAAGGGATGACCTGGGATGGGTGGCACAAGTACCGGTGGAGTGACTAGATAGTTCTTGATTTTTTTGAACGTCTGACTGCATTATGCGTCCCATGTCACTTTCGCGCCTTTCTTGAGTAATTTGAAGATTGGTTTAGCCACATCAGACAGCTGATTGATAAATCTAGCGATATAGTTCAGTCTCCCCAGAAGGCTTCTCACTTCTTTTACTATAGAGGGAGTTGCTAGATTATGGATGACTTGAATCTTTAAAGGATCAATCTCAATGCCCCTATTACTGACCATGAATCCGAGAAGTTTCCTAGATTTTGCCCCAAACACACATTTATTAGGGTTCAACCTCAACTTATATTTGCGCAGACGCTCAAATAATTTGCTTAACACCTGTATGTGATCCTGCCCCTTCTTGGACTTGGCGATCATATCATCGACATATACTTCAATTTCCTTATGGATCATATCATGGAATAATGTGACCATAGCTTTCTGGTAGGTGGCCCCTGCGTTCTTTAATCCAAAGGTCATAACCTTGTAGCAAAAGTTTCCCCAGGGCGTGGTAAAAGCAGTCTTTGGCTTGTCCTCCTATTTCATAAGGATTTGATTATATCCGAAAAATCCATCCACGAATGAGAATAATTCATACCCCGCAGTACTATCCACCAACACGTCAATGTGAGGTAGTGAAAAATCATTTTTTGGGCTTGCTCTATTTAGATCTCGATAATCCACGCAGATCCGAACTCTACCATCCTTCTTCATGACATGGACTATATTTGCAATCCAGTTCGAGTATGGGATAGCTTCAATAAAGCCTACCCTGAGAAGTTTCATGACTTCATCCTTAATTTTGTCTTCCAACTCGGGCTTCATCCGTCTACTACCTTGCCTGACAGGTTTAACACTAGGATCTGTGGGTAATGCATGCTCCACAATTTTAAGATCCAGACCTAGCATATCAGCGTAGGACCATGCAAAGACGTCTTGATATTCTTTCAGTAATTTAGTGAACTCGAGTCTTTCATTTCGGGATAAATGTCCGCCGATCTTGACTTCTTTGATATTCACAGCATCTCCCAAATTAACAGTAATCGGTTCTTCTGAAGACATTCAATTCTCTGCGGATAGACGCATAACATTCATCCTCCTCTTCCTCAATGTTATAGGAACAGTCAATGTAATGGTCTGAATCGCCTAACAACCTGGTATGTATGTTTGAGATGACATGCCTGAAATGTCATGAGCATGGTTAGTTCGTACTCCATAAAAATGCCATGCATGATCATGGAAAATCTTTTCGAAAGAATTTTCAAAATGAGCGCAGGTATAAATGGGACTAATCCTCATGTCATCGGACATCCTGGCCCCGTGAAAATCCTTTGGAAATTAGGAATCATATGGCAAATCAGGCCTCAAGCTTCTGTACGAAAGACTAACATCATCATCGGGCTGATTCGTGGTTCCATATGTCCTTAATAAAACTTGTGTGATTTTATTAAATGCAAAGTTGACCGTATTACAAGTTATGCTGTTTGGACCAACGGCCAGAGATGTAAAGGCGTTTTCCTATATCTATAACAAGGAATGAAAATGCAACAAAATGTAAAAAGTTTTAAGTGCAGTATTTAAAGAAGGAGAGAAGCTTCTTTACTCAGAGGAAGTGGCTTTGTCGTCCAATCACTCTATGACGACATTCACAAAGTCATCTTCGAGGAAAGGGTTCGCCAGATCTGGTTCTGTTTATGAAGTGATATCTTCTTCTGACAACCATTTAGGGTTCTGGCTGAAGTGCGCGTTCAAAGGATTATTGAATATTTGTGACCTGCCTTTCCAAGTTGGAGAACCAATGAATGAACCCTTCGGGTTGTTCTAGCCTCCATGGCTTCCCAGGCTTTTGCCTCGGCCTGTTGCCTTTGGGGCAGACTCACCCATATGATCCTTCCGGTACCCCAAGCCCATTCTATGCTGGTTGGTTTTCAACTGCAGAGGGGTACTCATTCCTTGACCATGCTTGCCCAGACCTTCTCCGAAATTGTACCCATATGACAGTAGCATCTTAGCTGGTAAAAGATTGGCTTCAGAAATGTAGAGAGCCCTCAATCTTGTCTCTACTGGAGTGTGTATTGTCGCTACTAACTCCAGGGAATAATAGCTCGCTTCCATCTTAACCTCAGGTTCAATGTAGGGAATGGCGCTGTTCTGGTATGTTTGGAGGTCGACTTCCCCATGCACAGTAATCACCTTTCCATCCACCACAAAGCGCACTTTCTGATGCAAGCTGGGCGGTACGGCTCATGCTATATGGATCCAGGGTCTTCCCAGCAAGAACCCGAATGCACTAGGCAGATCCATTACTTGCAAATTTACAGAGAATTTTGTTGGGCTGATGAACACTTCTAGCTCAATTTCACATACCACCGTTTTTTTCATCCCATCGAAAGCTCTCACAGCTGTTTTGAAGGTTTTAATCATCTCTTCGTTGATCCCCAACCTTCTTAACGTAGCCAGAGGGCAAATGTTGAAAGTAGATCCATTGTCGATCGCCACTCTCTTCCCATTACATTGCGCAGAAATGTACAAGGCCTTGTTGTGCCCTCTTCCTTCCATGGGGAAATCTTCATCAAAGAAGCTCAATTGATCTTTCAGGAGGATCGCCCCTACGAAGTCTCCTAGCTGCACATCATTGATCATCTCAGGGACGTGCACCTCGTTTAGTATCTTCAATAGTGCATTCTTATGCTTCTATGAATTGATGAATAAATCCAGTAAGGATATTTGAGCTGGCATTTTCCTCAGTTGTTTTATTACTTCAAACTCGCTGGTTTTAATGATAGACATGAGTTTTTCAGCGTCCTCCTTCGAGACTTTCTTCTTTTCGGACTCGCCTTCCCTAGGGGCGTAGAATCATCCAAACCTCATCACTGCATCCACTTCCTCCGTTCCATAGTCCCAATGGACTGCCTTAGGATCGTACTCTTCTATCAGAGGGACTCGTATGGTTACTATCGTCTGACAAGACGTCTCTAGTTCAGCTGTGTTGTCTTCTTCCTCTTCCGACAGTCGAATCACAACAGGCTTGACTAGGCAATCTTCTACCTCTTTCAAGATATCAAGATCCTCCAATTTAATCACCATTGTTGTAGTGGCTTCAATCATCGACACAGTGTTGTCAAAGTCCCATGAGGAAATTTCGTCTCTCAGTTGACAGCTTCGGTCATCGTCGCCTAGTACCATTGATGTCGCAGATCTCGAGTATTCTCTCCTTCCCCAGAGTTGTTCAATTGAGTCTCTTTGTTGTTCTTTCAAACTTTCTGTTTTGGCATCTTGCTTTGTGTAAAGCTTGGCATTCGTCGTTTGGTCGTGCCGTGATTCAGGTTCCTTCGTAAAAGGCCTTTCAGGTTGAGCGGGGTCATCTATGCCTCCCCATCCATCCGGTATGATATCCTCCATCCTTTGATAAAAGCTAGAAGGAGCATAGTATTTTAGTTTAAAATTGTATCATCCAGATTCCTGACCCAGGTTGTCTACAACTTCACCCATTTCAAGCGCGTTAGCCATAAATCTATGATCTGCTAGACTTTGCCTCCTGGCCTCCAGTTCGTCCTCTTCGAATTCCTTTTCTGACTCCATGATCGGCCCAAGGTCGCCTACCAGATCCTCATGCGGGACGTTCCATGTGCTACCCTGATTAGTTTTGATCACGAAGTGGCTGCCTTCCAAAGACAGAGAAGCTTCGACTCCCTCGAATCCTTCATCGGTAATATCGGACATTATCCCCAAGCTCATCATATTGGTGATACATAGCTTCTTTACGTCAGCAAGGATCCCCCCTCCTTTTGGATAAGACGAAGCGGTGACCAGAAGGTCAGTCAGTTTAGACAAGTCCACCTTCAGCTTGAGGTGGCCTTCCTCCTTTTCTATGAATATTACCCCAATTGCTTGATGATCAGGGAGCGGATTTTCTTGCACATTTGGAGCCACGTTGTCAAACTTCAGAATCTGACTGACAATCAGAGCTTGTACCTTCAGCTTAAGGATATAGCAGTTATCCACATTATGTCCCATTTCGCCCATATGGTAGCCACAGGTCTGGCTCTCTCAAAGCCAGGATACTTAACAGGATTTATCCTAGGTGGTTCCTTCGCCACCAAATGTTGCTCTAGCAGCATCGAGAGCAACTTGGATAAAGGCCTCGGGAGCTGAGAGAACTACTTTTGAGGTTGCCTCTTTCTAGGCTCATGTCCCTTCGGCACCGACCACGACGATCCTCCCTTAGTCTGATTAGAATTGTTGAACGTTTTGGGCTTATGGGAGTCTGGTATGAACGCTATGTCAAGCCCGGCCTCTTTCTCCCTCTTTAGGGGATACTGTTTTCTGGTAGAAGCTTTATGATGCCTCCTTTCTCTTAAGGCCCATTCGAGCCTTTCTGCCACCTTTATCAGATGTGTAAAGGTTTGGCATCCAAAGATGTTTAATCTATCGAAATATTCTTAGGGGAGTGCCTTCAGAAATATATCAATCAGCTCGTCTTCGGGGATTGACGGCTTCACTTGAGTTGCCAACGCTCGCTATCTTTGGGCATATGTTCTAATCAATTCACCTCTTGCCTTCGAGGTTCGTATAAGACCTTCCCTCGATGGGGCTGTAGCCGTATTGAACTTGTACTATCTAAGGAAATCCTCCTCAAGATCTTCCCATCCATCGTAATCATCTAGGTCCAACTCGATGAACCATGCCAGAGCGGCGCCAGCCAAACTTTTTTGGAACGTGTTCATCAGCAGTGGAATATAATCTGAATATTGCGCCATCTTGCGCAGATAATATTTGAGGTGAGCGCGTGGACAGCCTGCCCCATTATAGTTTCTCACGAAATCTGGCTCCTTGTAGTCAGGAGGAGTCTCCACCTTAGTAAAAGGAGATATTTTGTCGAAACGGGCCAACTCATAGCCTTGGCTGCTCAAGCATTCTTCGATCTTGGCTAACCTCTTTGCCTCCACCTTGATTTTTACAGTCTGCTTCCCCTTTTCATCCTTCTCAAGGTTGATGACAACTAGGGGTGCCTTCTATTGTGACTGGATATTCGGCATACAGACATCCTCCTCGGTACGTTTGGCATCGTCTGCTGCCTCTTTATCAGCTACATCGGGTGCAAGTGATGGATTTGAGTTATTCTGATTAGGGGCTACTGCCTGTCTGGCGTGGGAGGCTTCCAACATCGCATTAATATCTGCCATCATAGTTGCCATCGCAGTCATCTGTGTTTCCAACATGCCTACGCGTGGGGTCAACTCTTGTTGCTCCATTCTTGTCTTAAATCGAGTGCGAAAACAATGCGTTGGTAATTCCGTGATGAGAGTGTACCTGTTTTCACAAGAAATTTCAATGAGTATTTCTTCGGTATTGCCAAAAGGAATTACTTGATCCTTCTAATTGCATGTTTTCTATTGATGAATGAGAAAAAGGGCTACCTGATGAGCTTTAGTCTCATGTAAGTAGTTCTTTTAATCATTCTCCAAAGAAAATTCATGAAATTAAAAGAAGTGTAATTTTTTACGATAATTTTTTGATGTATTTGCAAAATATGTCCACATTCATGCTTATGTGTTCGAAATAATATCCAGTACAAGTGAATATGCATGAAAAGGCATTACAATGTTCGCCTATTTTATACTTGACAGGATAGTCCATTCAAGTCTAGGACGCTTGAGGTCTAAGGTGCCCTCATCATCCCAATACAAATTCCCCTCTTCAATCTAGGACTCTTCATCTTCTGAATAAGACAGCGGTCCTATGTCTTCGGGTACGTATGGTTCTATTCCGGGTACGTACGGTACGATGTATTCAGGTACATAGGGCTCGACAAGGCTGCGTCTGGTTGCTTCAAAGTGCCGGATGTATCTTGAAGTGGCCCTGTGGATGTTCTCCTTACGAGTCATGTTTTCCGGCCAACTTATATCTTTGGCCTGAGAACTCTTCAAAGAGTGTATAATGAACGCCACCTTGGCTTCGAACTGTTTCTGCTTTTCTCCCACGAGGGTCTCGTTTGGTATGTCGAAGGCAAAGACACCAGGTCGCGGTGGAGAAGGGATCTCCTGCAATGCCCCAAACTGTCGGATAATTCTCTTCGGATAGTACGCGGTAGTGTCAGTGAATCCTAGCAACGGGACTGGATCTGTCATTACAGGTTAGTCTGACTTTGCCCAGTGTTGGCAATCTTAGCCGCCATCGGAGCTGTTCGGGTTTTAGAGCTCTGAGGAATTCCTTCCACTTTTTGAAGTTGAACTCAGGAATACGTGTATGGGTTCTGACAAAGGTTTTAAGAGGATGAGCATCGAGGCTGATTTCGGTGAAACCCATGCATATATGGAATTGCCTGACATGAGATGTGAACCACAGGCACAGAAGATCACTAGAGGCTCTAAAGATTCCATTTTTATTTTTCTTGAAGCGATTTAGGGAAAGGAAAGTCTCAGCGAGGATAAGGTTCGAATAATCTTACCCACAACAAACTTGTCTGACTACCACAGCCATAATAGGGTCAAAGGTGAAAGACGAAATCGGGAATAGCACAAAGCTAAAGAAGGCCAAGACAAAAGCTCTACCTGATTTACTTCCCTTAGCGGGAGGAAGTTTGGGAAATCGGTCTAGAAGGAAAGACAGAGAGATTCGCCCAGAATTACTTTTGGCATCTTGTCGCGACCTGTCCTAAACCTCCCTCGAGGGATCAGGCGGGTTTAGAGGTATTGGCATCGGTCAATGGCGTGGACTCTCCCAAGTCCTACCTCGCTCGACATTGGATTTCTTTTTATTGATTAGCAACATAAAAAGTTACTAGGAGTCGCCACTAGCCTATCGGGGTCAGCTAGAAACCAATCGAGACACTGGAGTATTATCTCGATTCCTACGCAACCAGAGATTCTAAGTTCGGGGACTTGATTACGCTAACTAGATAATTAGCGCCCTTTCGGTACCTAACCAGTTAATATTCCCTAAGGTGACCACACATTCTGCACGTCATTTTAAGCTTACTAGGCATGTAACCAACACTAAATGATCATGCATAATGTTTTTCTGTCATTTCGTGCAATTACCTATTTATCCTTAACCTAGCAATAGGAAAAGCGATTAACAGGTAATTTTTCAAAAGATTGTGTTTTAAACACTCAATCAGGTAAATATGCCAAATAAAGATTGGAATAAGCGCATGCAATCCAAATCTATAAAGGCGATATTTAAAGAAAGTAACTCCGACACGTGGATCAGATATACAAAAATGGATCGGATTGGACATCGGTCCTCAATCACCAAGCCTCGATGGGCTACCATCTTCATGGGCATCATTGTGGATCGCCACATCGAGATAACAATATGATGCATCGAGCATTTGGAACATGCACTCACTCAAAGTAGATAGTTAGCAAAGTTCAGTCAATTAAAGGATAAAACGAGCGTCTCGGATTAAACTTTAATTACCATGCTAATTTTACCTACTGAGATATACATAATATTCAGTCATTCACATGCGAAGTTAAAACTAAGTCATGCGAATTAAACATGGCAAACAGTCGATCATCAAGCATATAAAAGCCTAATTAAACAAAATAAACAAATAGAAGCATTTGCTATCTATTTATTATTTTTTGACTTTTTATGAAATTTTCTGATTTTTAATTATTTTTTATTATTAATATTATTTATTATTAAAAGAACCGGGTCCGGGTCAGGTTCTCGGACTCGGGCCTGGATCAGGTCCTTGGCCTGATCAGGCCCAGAAAAGAAAACCCGAACCAGGCCCGGTCGGCACAAAGGGAATCAGGTCCACCTTTCCTTTGCCTTAACCGAATTGGGCCTAGACTCCTTTGTGGCCCAGCTCCCAAAAGCTTAACTTCTGCTCTTCAACCCTTGGACCAGCCCGACTTCCTCTCCTCCTTCTCCCATGTGGGCCCAACCGAGCAGCCCAAACAGCTCAAGAAAAAAACATGGGAAGGCCATGCTTGCGCCACTGTTCATCGTCTATTTCCTCAGCGTTATTTTTTCTCTGCAACTCAAACGGCGACACTGCACCTCAAACAGCACCAGCCCTCGTTCGAGTTGACGCCTCACCGGCGCACGCTGGGACTTGCTCGTCAGCACCACCGCCCGGCTTCGTTCTCCGCCACCATCAGATCCTGCTCCGCGGACTTCTCGGACGTCGGCCAGTTCTGGACACGTGTGTGCCCACCGGTGTTCGCCGCGTACCAACGCCCTTGACCACCTCCTGTCACCTCCAGGCGCCGACGACAGCCATGGAGACTCGCTCGTCAGATCCGTTCGTCAAAGGCGGGAGTTCTGCTCGTCCCCGTACTAGTTTGGGTCACATCACCGCTTCCCGTGCCGCCGAGTCTCACACCACCGGAGCTTCTCGCTACAAACGTTAGGTCAGCTCATCCAGTACCGAAACCAAAATCCGAGCCGTCACTCCAATGCCTCTGTTTCAAGTCAGCTTGCGAGCTATCATCGCTGGCTCAAGTTGCACCCGTTAGGACTTGCTCGTGCGCCGGCTCCACCCACCTTCATGTGTTGCCAACTCAGCCAAACCGTTTCAGCTCACCAACGTCACCCTCCATCGGAGTCGATAACCATCCTCAAAGCTTAAAGTCGGCTGGTGGCGAGCGTCGTCGACACTCCCCTAACCGGGAAGCTCCTGCCAGGTCCTCCTCCACTAGCGCGTCAGCCATGTTCAGCGGCACCAACACCATCGGCCCACCTCCAGATGCTTTCGCCAAGTTCGGCACGGCACTTCGAATCCAGGTCGCGATGCCAAGTCCTCGGGATCTACTCTGTGCTCGCCTCGCTTGACCTACTGGACCACTCGGCGCAATGAAAACGATAGATGGGTGACCACTCGTCTGTCGTAGGTAGCTGCCGCCACTTCACATCTCGCGTATTGTCTGCTAGCCGGAGCTTCCTTAGGCATCGTTCGTCTTTGCCGTTGATGACCACGAGTAAGTGGCGTCGTTCAAACCTCCGCCACACCCAGCTCAGTACGCCACTAGTACGCTCGTTTCAACACCATGGATTGGCTCGCATCGCGGCCACAGTCGTAGGTACGTCTCAAAGCTCGAAGCCGACGATACCGTCGGGTTTGGTCGAAGACACAGCGTGGACGCCTCGCGAGTAGGGAAGGCAAATGAGGGCGGGGATCATATGGTTCACCTTCTCGTCGTCAGCGATTGCACAGCCGTTGCCGCCGGCCACGACGCTGCCTCTCGGGCTACGACCTAGGCTAAAACGGCGGCGACCACCTCAAGGCTGCTCAACCGCACGACCTCTCGCCATGGATTCCTCGGCCATCCCTGTCCAGCTCGTCCCTCTCTCTTTTTTTTTTCTTTTGGTCACCGAACCCCCTTTCTTTTTGTCATTTTTTTTCTCTCTGCTCTGTTCTTGGTGCTCAAAACCCGAGCACTCTCTCCCTCATCTCCCTTTTTTTTTACTGAAGATCCCCAGCTTGAACCTGGCGACCATGGAGTTGGGATCCCTGCTCCCAGTTTCCCTCCCCCTCGCTCTCTCTCTCGATCGGTCATGGATATCGCCAGTTTTTCCTCTCTCTCTCTCTCGCTCCATGAACTCCCCGCCTTCTCGGTCTTCTCCTTCTCTTTTTTTTTTCTTTGTGGACGAACCTCACTTCTCGCTTGATGGACGTGCATTGATGAAGAGCACGTGAAGTGTCCTTGAACAATAAAGACTAATAAAGACTGATGTGAGCGTCTGCCAGGAACAGTGAAAAAACGTGTGCCCTTGCACAAAACGCCAAGGATGATGGTGGGATGGAGTAACGCGCGGGAGTTAGGTTGTGAAGGGTGAAATAGGCTGGTGGAGATAAACGGAAGACATGGATCATGCTTGGGCTGTGCAGAAGAAATAAAAAGGGACGTTGGGCCTACGTCGCATGGGCTTGTGGAAATGAAGAAGTGCCGAGAAATACATAAAAAGGGCAGGCCGGCCCAATGGGAGAAAAAGGCCCAAAGAGGGCAAATGGGCGGGCAGATCCAGCAGATTGGACGCGCGGGCCACGCTCTGCCCGCGCGGTATTGGGCCAAACCGGCCCGAACCCGATTCATTTTCATCTTTTTTCTATTTTCTTTTTTTTAATAATGAAAATAACAAATTAATTAATTATTAATTTTTTTATATTTTCAATAACTCAAGAAAAGATGCATATTTTAAGAAAATAAATATATTCTATTTTATAAAGAAAGTAAAATATGAGATTGCCAAAATTAGGTGTCAACACATCTGCTTTGACTTCGTTAAGACTTGTGTCAAGGAATTCAGCTAGTTGACTCAGGGGCTCGAATCCTATGGGAGGTTGGACTAGCGAGTGAGAGAATTCAACTCAAATGACGGCGTTGTATTCTTCGAGAGTAGGGGTGATCTCCAGTCCCTCCATGCAGAATGTAGCGGTGGTAGGATCCCAGTAGAGTGCCATGGCTTGAATGAAGGCAGGTGGACACTGAATCTTTAGCAGGTTCAATAGGCACCCCAATCGTGATCTGGCGTACTTCTGGCTAGCTTCACCCATGTCATCCCACCACAATTGGAGTTCAGCCCAGGGAACTTTGAACACTTGAATATCATTCTTTCCCATCAAGTCTAAAATATGCAAATGATTTTGAAAAGTCAATCGTCAAAAATTACTTTAAACGTGTGACTATGCAAATGTCATGAAGTATGCATGGGCTAACTTAATTGCATAGTTCAATTGAAGAAATGAAAATTAGAACCTTTTTCAAGTCTTCAAAGGCCTGACTTAAGGCCTAATTTGAATTTCAAGGAAGTGAATTATGCAATTTAGTCAGGTTCACTCCAGTGACTAAGGGAAACAACAATGTCACATTCCATTGGTCAATACATCAAATGAAAGCAGAGCAAAATGAATCTCTTATTACAATCAGAATGCCTAATGAAAGGAAAGTAGAGAGAGAGACTCTTCAAACAAGAAAGCCATAAAATGCCGATAGAATGTGAGGATCTAAACCATCATGTCCAGAGGTCTAATCTTCCTTAAAACGGTGATCAGTCAGGAACTCTCCCACAGTCGAGTGCGAGGGGTTGTCTTCAGTGTATTGATCCAAGTGCCTTAGCTCTTCTGGTCATTCTCTTGTCCATGGTATGATGACCTTAGGAGCCTTCTCGGGTTTCACCTTTTTGAGTGTGATGTGTTTTGGCTTTGTCTTGGTCGTAGGGCGTCTTCTCTTTCCTAAAAAAGTGATCATGGGTATGTCTTCTTTAGACTGTCGTTCGGCCTTCCGACGGGCGTATGCCTTCCTAGCTAGGTGGTTGCAATACTGCCTTTTCCTCTCCAAGTAATTCTCGAACATCTCATCCGCTTGTCGCTTAAACCTGAGGTTATCTACATAATAGCGGGTTTGGCAATCTTCGGCGTATCCCAACTTACGTCCAGTTATCTCTCGACCATACACAAATCGGGTAAAATGCAATCTTGTGTTTGGTCCAGGGCGAGTGACCTTCCTTAGGCACTCGAAGGTCACCAATTCTATTGAACTTCTAGGGAAAAGCGACATCCTACCTCCCTTATCATTGTTATTTCAATTAGTCACTCAAGTGATTTTCATGATGCAAATGCATGTTTATGTATGTGATGTACGAGTCATACTATGGAACATGGAATAGTGAAGTACATTGAAAGTAAATGCCTTACCAACCACACTTGGGGAATGTGAAATGTTCCCCTGTATCAATGGGCGATTTTAGGTATACCAACCATCCATAGACATGCGCATGAGACAAGTGGGTATACTCTAAAAAAATTAGAAATTAGGTGAGGAACCTATGGCTCAGGCTCCCACGATCCAAATGAGGCAGATTCCTCCCCAAAGGTACCCACCCAAGAGGGCTAGATATCGCCAATTTGGATCATGAGCGGGAACGAACACGAAAGTCTCAAGTGCTATCAAACACGAGATCATTTCGCATCCTTTCCCTATCTAAGGTAACTTAGGGGTGGTTGCAGTCGAGGTTTGACCGCCAGTGTGTGCGATGTGTCATGATCATCACAATGCAAAGTCATGCACAGCAGTTTGTATCAAAACACCGCTTCAGTACATGCGTAAGATAAACATACATACCCAACTCCAACCTGCAGGAAAAATGTCAACAATCACTCCACCCCTTATTTCTCCAATATGAAAAAACATCTAACACAATGGTTAGCGTACGTACCTCACCTTCGAGAGCATCTGCGAAAAACAAGGTCAGATAAACCAATCAACTTTTTAATCGGCTCAAGTCCTCTGGAATTTTGCGAAACCAGAGATTCTGGGTTCGAATCCCCAGTGGAGTCTCCAGTCTGTCACAACCCTCTCTCGGGTAGCCTTTCGGATGGGGCTAATGGGCCGCCCGATCATTGCCTGATCGGACGCGGGCCTCTCCCAAGGTCCATTACCCAAATCGCAACGGCTGGATATACGTGGTCGACCTTCGGAGTGGTTGTCGCGACCCTCTCGTGGTTGCCTGGGCTCTCGAGGGCTAATGGGCCGTCTAGTCTGGTCGGGCGCGGGCCTCTCCCAAGGCCCGTTACCCAAATCGCAACGGAGGTATGCGTAGTCGACCTTCAGTGTGGTCTGGTGACATGTGCTAAGTGTGCATGCCATGGAGTCGCCACCAATCATTTTTTAGAGGGTATGATTGGACCACCGTATCGAATAGTCAGGAGTTTCTATTCAATTCCGCGATAACCAAAGAAATGGGTTCGGGGACTTAGTTACGTCAACTGTCAGAGTTGACGCCCTTTCGGTACCTGAGTTAACTGAATTTTCTGACCTAATATTTTATGCAGATGAGTGGGATACGAATCCTAAATCTAGGAGTTCATGCGGATATGAGTGACTATCCTAACAATCACAATCAATGATACAGTGCGCAAATCAAGAAATCTAGATATGCAAATAAACATGGCATTCCTAGTAAGGCCCTATTAGCCTAGAGAAGTGTCAATCATGCTTAGGAATGAATTAGACAAGATTTTGCCCATCATGGGGAAAATCATAATTTTAAGGTAAAGGGGCGATTTGCTTGAAAAGGGCAAAATCGTCATTTTGGAATGAATCCGGAGTAAAACAATGTCAAAAATAGGTTTGGTCACTCAATTGACACATTCCCTATTTTTCGACAATTTTCAGAATTTTCTGAAATTTTAGAAACCGATTTACCACCTGAAGGGAAAAATCGTCATTTTCTAAAAGGAAAATGAAATGTGAAAATCTCAGACATAAGGTTTGGCCACCCATCTAACCCATCGCCAAATTCTAAGCAATTTCCACAAGTCATCGGAATATCAAAGACGATTTACCCTTTGAAGAGTAAAATCGTCATTTCGGATTAAATAGGAGAAGATCCCGAAAGAGACAACAAGTCAATTTTTTTAATCATTTTCAACCTTGGGAATTTCCTAGAATTTTTTAGGAATTTTTTGCAATTTTATTATTTTTTTTGTATTTTTCCTTAATCTTCCATTTTTTGGGATTTTTATTATTATTAATATTTTCGAAAAATATTTTAATAATAAAAAAAATTCTATGATAATATACAACACTCAACCAGATAAATAAGCTAAGCTAACCGCTAGATTGAAATAAATACTTGCAAATCAAATCTATAATTGTAATATTTTAGAAAAATAACTCTGATATGCGAATTGGGTACGCAAAATATACATGGTTTGACACCGGTCTTCAATCGCCCAGCCCCAGCGTGCGACCATCTCCATGCACATCATCTGTCGATCACCACATCAGAATGTCAACGATCAATTTTATAAGTTTTAAAACAAATAAAATAAAATAAAAAATAAAATAGGACATGGCTCGAACGCAGTCCGGTTCTCGGACACGGTCCGACACGGCCCGACACGTTTCGATACGACCCGACACGTCCCGACGCGGCCCGACACGTTCCGACAAGGCCCGACGCGGACCAACGCGGACCGACACGTTACGACACGTCCCGACACGTTCCGACACGTCCCGACACGGCCCGACGCGGATCGACACGGCCTGACGCAGCTCGACACGGTCCGACACGTTACGCCACGGCCCGACACTCTCCGACATGCCCGAACACGTTGGGACCGAGCGGGGCACGGCCGAAGCAGCTAAATCGACGGTCGACGGACGACGGCTGACTCCGGGATCGATGACTGAGGTTTGAGGGAACGTCGGGGCGAAGGAAGCAGAGCACGGCGACTTCAAGCCACGTTGGCTCGCGGGTTTCTCAACCTCGCGGCGGCTTGAGTCTTCGGATCTAGCGGCTCGAGGCGGTAGCGGCGGCAGCGAGGTGGTGGTGCGGTAGTAGCTGGCTCGACGAAGGCGGCCGGACGTGTGGTGGCGGGAAGTGGTGTCGGTGAGGTGGGGAGGTTCACGAAGAAGAAAAAGAAAAACCAAGAAGAAGAATGAGAAGGAAGGAGGAGGAGGAGGAGGAGGAGAGCAGCGGATGAGAGAGGGAGAAAAGAAGGTGCGTGTGAGAAAAAGAGAGCAGAGGAGCGTCTGTGAGAGAGAGAGAGTTTATTATTATTATTTTATTATTATTATTATTTTATTAATCCCCATCATTACTCAAACCTTTCTTTTCTCTTTTACTTTTCTTTTAATGATGATGTTTTCCACTCCTTTTCCCTTTTAATTATTGCTAATATTTTTGCCAAATTCAATTTTATGATGATCAAAGAACACCTAAAATCAAACCTGAATTTTACTATTTATGAGGTCAGAAAATAGATAAAATAAAAACAAAAATATCGACTATTTTTATTATTTTTGTGACCTCAAATACTATTTTTCTTTATTTTCTTCCTTTCCTTTTTTTTGTATTTTTCGAAAATATTAAAAAAATACGAAAAATATGAAAATTATTTTTTTTTTGTCAAAATGGTTCATTTAGCTTGGCCAAGGTCACCAAAATTGATTTTTCAATTTTTCAACTTTTTATATATTTTCTATGAATTTTCAAAAAATAATTAAAAAGACTGATCAAAATTTAGGTGTCAACAGTGATCTGGTGACATGTGATATGTGTACATGCCAAGGAGTCGCTATCAATCATTTCGTGGAGGGTACGATCGGAAACCCTATCGAATAGTTGGAAGCGGTCTATTCGAATCTGCGGAAACCAAAGAAATGGGTTCGGGGACTTAGTTACGCCAACTGTTAGAGTTGACGCCCTTTCGGTACCTAAGCTGAATCGTTCATCTGACCCTAGGATTTCATGCAGACGAGTGGGGTACGAATCCTAAATCTAGGAGTTCATGCAGATGAGAATGACTACCTTATCACTCACAATCAATAGAAATAAATGCGCAAATCAAGGATCCAATACATGCGGATAAAACATATGAAATCAGCATGGCATCCCTAATGAGGTCCTATTAGCCTAGAGAAGCATCAATCAAGGCTTAGGAGTGATTTGGGCATGATTCGCCCAAGAGGGGCAGAATCGTAATTTTGAGAAAATCGAGGACAATTTGCCCTAAAAGGGCAAAATTATCGTTTCAGATGAAATATGCAGTCAAAATAGGGTGGAAATGGGATTGGCGATCAAATCCTTCCATTTCCTATTTTTCGGGAATTTTCAGATTTTTTCTGGAATTTAAAAGGGATTTTACCCTCGAAGGGGTAAAATCGTCATTTTGGACAAAGACGGGGATTGGAAATCTTAAACATTAGGATTGGTTGACCACTTGACCCAAATCCTAATTTTAAGCAATCTCCAAAATTTGATTGGAATAGGAAAGGCGATTTACCCTTTGAGGGGTACAATCGTCATTTCAGGGAGAATGATGAGATTCGAAAACCCAAGTAGAATGATTCACCACCTAACTGACCCTATCCTAATCTAGGCATTTTCGACCTATCTCAAGTACAAAGTAGGGACGAATTACCGCTAAAGGGCATAAACGTCAATTCTTGGAAGAACGGATGAGAAACCCCAAAAATAGGATTGACCAATTGTCTGTGATCAATCCTCAATTTTTGGGGGTTTTTGGAGTGTCTAGGAATTTCCCACAATTTTGCTACATTTTTTTGGGATTTTCTGGGATTTTCTAACATTTTCTAACATTTTTTAAGATTTTTTGATTTTTTAAAATCATTTTCTGAAATTTTTTATTAAAAAAAACATTATTCGGACCTGGTCAACCTGACCCACTCGAGTCGGAACCCGGCCCAGACCTGGACCCACGAAACCCTCGGCCAAAGCGACATCGAATCACGCATTTTTTATTTTCGGATTATCCGGATTTAATCCGACGGCCCCTGATGGACCACGTGGCTAATCCACGATCACCGGATGAGATTACTAAATCTTACGATTCAGATTGAATGGAGACTCGACCAGGGCCGTCTGATCTAACTACTTAAATCCATGGTCACGATTAAAACGTAAGACTCGATCTGGATCGTCCGTTCATACTAACCACGCCGCACTACTACTAACCTAAACGACACCGTTTCATTCCATTTTGATTTTCCGATTCAAAACTATTTCGGATAACCCTAATTACTAATCGAACGGTCACGATTTGTTAGACTCGATTAACCTAGACCGTCCGATCTAATGCTGACTCACCCTAACAAACTAACGATCGAGCTGACTCGACATCCACGTGGACCAATGGCCGAATGCCACCTAGGACTTTGACTCGCTGACTACGCCACGTCAGCTTCGTCTTCAACCTCGCGACTCCGGCGGAATGAACGACTGAGCTTCTCTGGTGATGATCTAATGGTGGAATCTCGACGAAATCACGCGAAACCAACGCCAATCGATTCGTAAGAACTTCTAGTTTAACATATCTAAGAATCGAAGCACCCTACTCGTAGAATCAAGATCACCACGCAAGATGCCGAGTACGGCCATGGAAGTTCAATTGCTCAAACCACACAAAATCAAAGCGATTCATTCACAGAATAGCATCAATCAATGTTCAGGAGGCTTACCTCGAGCTCCGACTGAGCTCGCACGGCCTAGATTGGGCTAGGCAGGGATGAACAGTGGTCGGCTATGGAGGCTGAGTTCGAAGACTCGATTCGAGTTGTTCAAGCAAAATCGATGCAAAATCAAGATGTGGTTATGGTCAGTGATGTTCAAGGAATGAAACACACACACTAATTGCAATAATGATCAAGAAATATGTGAGTCGCCATTGATGCTCAACGAAGAACTCGAGACTGTGACTCACCTATTTCCGCGGTTTTAGGCTGCGCGGTCAGCGGTGATCGCTTCTTAGCACACTGGGCGAACTCCCGACGGTCTTCTTTGGCTTCGGTTTGGCCGGAGACGGCCCAACCAGCGCCTTCCAATTGAGCTCAAGTTCTCGACGACGGGGGTCGGAGAACGAGCTCTCTCTCTCTCTCTCTCTCTCTCTCTCTCTCTCTCTCTCTCTCTCTCTCTCTCTCTCTCTCTCACTGAATCAACCTTCCTCTCAACAGAAAGCCACTCCAAGGCTTATATAGCTCTCCCGATTTTTGGCGCCGAACGCTTGAGAGCTAACGAACTTCAAATGGCACGTGATCGTGCGTGCCATTTGGTCCGAACGGTGACGGAGACGACGACGATGGGTAGTTCCGTCCAACTCCAATGATCCTTCGGCGTACGCAAATGGACGGCCAATTTAGTCGTTTAGCAAAGTTTGACTTTCAAGGCCGCTGGGACGCTGACTGGTCGTTTTCTTCCTCCCCCGGCGGTCGTTGGCCGTGATTCTGGTGTCATTTGACGGGGAATGGACCAAAGGACTAAACGCCCTCCAATGCTTCTCCAATTGTGGCCGATTGGTCTGTCAATTTTGTCATCAAAATCTAGCTCGGCATTGTTCATTTGCGCAGGAACCTGAGGAAGAAGAATGCACTGTAGCTAACCGGTTTGACCGGTCCGACCGGCGGTCTAACCGGTCCGAACCGGTTCCGACTTGAAATTTTCGAAATTAATCCAAATCTGTTGGGAATTTTTGCAATTAAAATTTAGAATCGAATTTAGGGGGTGAATATTACCCAAAAATATGGTTTTGCCCAAAAGTTTACATCAATTTCTATAAAAACCCTAAATTTTCATGTAATTGCAAATTAGGGATTTGTGCAATCGAAGGTTCAAATGGCCAAATTGAGCCGAATTGCCTATGCCAATCTATTCAAAATGGTGAAAATCATTGGGGAGTATGTTTAATTTGCAATGATAGCCCTCGAATTGAAAGTAATTTCAATTATGCCCAATTTCAAGGACTAAAATGCAATTTTAGTATGAAATTCATGCAATTGGGCAATTTGTTCTAACAATTGGGCTAAATTGAAATGGGGGACAATCAGATTGAAAGTCAAGATCCTTAATAATGCTAAAATTGCAAATTAAAAGACTCAATTGATATTTTTTTCTCAAATTCAATCACATGTGTTACAAAGGAACACCTAAAATTGAATCTGATTTTGGATTTTTTGTGAGGCCAAAAAGACAAGGGATTTAAAATAAAAATATTGGCTATTGTTTCATATTTTTGTGACCTCGAATGCTATTTTTTCTGATTTTTCTAGTATTTTTCTATTTTCTAAAAATACTAAAAAATACAAAAAAATATGATTTTTTTTTGTCAAAAATGGTTCCTTAGGCTTGGCCAAGGCCACCAAAGTTGATTTTGTAATTTTTTTGACTTTTTATGGATTTTCTATGAATTTTCTAAAAGATAACCAAAAAAGGCTGATAAAAAATTAGGTGTCAACTCACACGAGGCCGGAGAAGAGGGCGAAGTTCTCCGGTTTCAGGGGCCAAAAACAGGGCATGCGGTCTTCGGGTCTGCTCCGACGTCCTGCGGCCAACGGCGACGGTAAGGTGGCGACGTCGGGGTGGCAGTAGGGTGGCGGTGCGGTGGTGGTGTCCCTCAAGGGTCGACGTCGCACGAAATGGCCGGAGGAAGGAGGACGAAGGAGAAGATGGGTTCGGTCGGGGGGAAAGTTCCATGGGTGAACAGAGAAAGAGAAGAGAGAGCAGAGAGAGACGTGAGAAAGAGAGAGAGAAAGGCTGATTGGAGGGGGGACAAGACATGTGGGACCCATCATGAAGACTTTGTGGCAATTTTTGTCTTTTATGCAAATATCCAAGGGCAAAACGGCCATTTGGTAATTCAGGACTGAAACGAATTTTTGGTATACTGAACGAAGGGTAATTTTGGCAATTTCATAGGCTAGGCTCGGTCGGGATTAGGCTCGGGTCGCAAGAATTGGAGTCCTAATTCGCGGCGACTAAGAATTCGAAACCTAATCTAAACCGACTAATGCTTCAGAATTCGTCTAAATGTCGTTTCTTCAGTCTTTACGATCCAATACATTCCATCGACCGAAATTCAATTTTAACTCATTTTATTGAATTCGGGGACTTTACAGAAGTCGAATTTCCATGGCGTCACATAGTCTGTCTCTAAATCGAAGTCTGAATAGTCCTTGATTCTAAATAGACTTCAAATATAGATGATATTGTTCAAGTCTGCATGCTCATTGATTCTGAAGATATTAAATGCCTTGAAAATAATTGCGTTTAAGTATCTGATCATGAAAATACCAATGCAATATATAAGATGGCATCCACGAAAATACTTCTTCAGTCTATAGCTGTGTAATTCAACTCATAAGAGTCTAAAAGCATAAACAACATTGAAGTAAACTTCTTTTTTAAGTATCACTTGCTAACAAATGCTCAGATGCATTTATCAAACTTAAGGATTGTTTTGTCAGCTTCAAAATCTATTAGGAGGTTTTCTCAAGAGAATTCTCCATGCTACATCAGCCCTACCACTTATGGATCTCAAGCTAGTTTGGTTTGGGGGTGGCAGGTACAACTCTCTAATTATCATCTTAAATCATTAGAAGAGGGCAAACGGGTATGGATTTATTTGGGTGGGTATGGATGATGATTTCCGTCTCACGGGTGGATTCGAACCTGGTTGGGTTAAATTTACTTCAAAGTAGACAGGGTTAGGAGAACCTTCCCTCTTCCCCTGCGAAGCGTCTAAGAAATGTTTTAACACTTCTATTGAACTAAAAGGGAAATTTGCCAGTAGAGCTGCCGGGAAATGGTAATGCAGGCATCACAAGCAATTCTATGTTCCAACCAGGCAACCATACCCTTTCATCTTGAGCAGCTTCATTGATGAATCCAACTCCTTGTCCGGCACCGTGCCTCACCCGCATTGGGTCACTACGTACTACGGTGATGATGTATGATTTTCAATGACTCTTAGAAAAAATATGTTCGCTTTTATTTCTATCAGTAAATTAAGCTGGTTTTTATCCATAAAAATCAAAGCAAACCTTACCATGGTTGTCCTTCGCCCTTTTTTTTTTCCCGGGTGCAGATGTACAACTGCTTCTTCGTAGATTCAATAGCAACATTATTTTCACAAAAAAAAATTAATTATTTTAAAAAAGTCTCTTCATATTAGGGCACTTGGATTAATGTAGGGTTTCAAATGCTTATGAATATTGTTCGAAGAAGTGTGAGCGAGATCATTTTTATCTCATTTTGCAGGGTTCCTGACTTGTAAACCAAATACAGCTAAATGAAGATTTCATTTCATGGCCTAAAATGACTTGCATGAGTCCCCTTTGAATAACCTTTGACCAAGCCTGAATTACAGTCCTTTTAAAAGACCTCACAGATTTGTCCAGTCATACTGATTGCAAGAATACCCGGACCCTTGTCAAGTTTGATGATGACAGCTCTGAGAGATTTTCTTACCCGCATCAATGATCGGGTCAAATAGCCTTTTCAAAGAGAGTGAGAAAAAGTCATTTCTGACTGAAGGTTCCTCATTCTATTTGGTCAAATTTTGTCGAAGGGATCAGATAGATTTCCTGATTGACAAATTCTCTAGTGAAGCTTTGTAATGCAAGCAAAAGCTTACAAACTTTTCTAACATATGATGTTGCATTTACATTGATTTTATGCATTCATCATTTCATCATTTTTTCAATAAAATGGATAGGTATGTCGCAGTCGACCTAGCCATCACTTACCCATTGCTCGGAAACTCAGGTAAGTTTCCTAATTCCCTTTCAAAATTTTATATCAACACTTGATCAGCTCAAGAGATTCCCAGAATCATATATTATTTTGATACATGATCAGCTCAAGTTATCACACCTCTCTGTGTTTGTTTTGATTAGCTCAGGCATCAAACCCCTTTCGTGTTCGTTCTGATTAGCTCAGGCGTCACACCTTTTTTGTGTTCGTTCTGATTAGCTCAAACGTCACAGCCTTTTGTGTTTCTTCTGATTGGCTCAGACATCACATCCCTCAGTGTTCACGCCGATTAGCTCGGGTGTCACATCTTTACCGACTCATGGTTTATAGTCCACATGGCAACTTGTCAAGAGACATAGTTTCCATGCCGATTAGCTCGGGTGTCACATCTTTACCGACTCATGCTGACCTGTTGAGGAGGTCACAAGAGACACCTTACCGACTCATGCTGACCCGTTGAGGAGGTCGCAAGAGACATTTTACCGTCTCATGGTGACCCGTTGAAGAGGTCCCAAGAGGCATCTCTCGTCTTGATACGATGAGGCCTTCTAGAGAAGGTCGCGAGAGATCATTTTTACCGACTCAGGGTGACCCGTTGAGGAGGTCCCCAAGAGACAAATGGCCAGCTCGAACCATAACTCAAGCACATTTTCAAACTCTACACAGATCTTGCGCCGTTTTGCGTCAGAAGGAAACTTCTGGCAACAGATGGGCCAGTACCTTAGCATCTTGGCATCCACTGGAGGCCTGGAGATTGAGGGAATCATCAGCATATGAGTATTTGGTAAAACATGTATTTTTCATATGCGATCCATGTGCAGGTTTCTCTAATGTGGGAAAAAGGGAAGTTCTAGCACATGTTATTTACAATCTTACATAGCATACATCATTTCCCTTGCATAGAAAATGGGATTAAAACTCCCACAAAATTCGTCATTCATCATTTATTGTCAAAATTTAGGTTCAATTTGAGCGAAACCTCTGCAAGCCTCTACTCAAAGAGGGGCAGCTGTTGACACCTAAATTTTAATATTTATTTTATCACTAATTACATAAAAATTACAGATTAACCTTTAGTCCCTAAAAAGAATATGTTTTAATGATTTTTTGCATATAGTTCGCATTTAGATCATTTTAATTTTTGCATTCATCGTATTCGCATTTTATCAAGACTGGCGGTGGAAAATGGAGTTGTCATTCAAAGACGAGAATGTTAGCGCACGCTTCAGTGCACAGAAAATTGCACATCTCTACGTATGGGAATCAAGATGGCTTCCAGATATTCAAGATTGTGAAGAATGTTCAACAATTCTAGTGAAACAAAATCAGTCCATGGGCAAGTCCAGACCTAAAGAAGGTCACGTAAAATCAAGAGCGGACTTGGACACACGCAAGGAAATAAATGGAAGAACACGTCCAGGCCATCTGGTCTGAGATACGAATTACAATGTCTAGATTTGGTGACGTTGTAGGACTAATCCAAGACCATCTTTTGAGAATCATTGTTAGCACCAATGGAAGTCTAGCATCCAAGGACCACCATCTTGTGCACGTCAGAGGCAGTCAATTATGGAAAACTTGAATATGATTTATGCTAAATGGTAATCTTGGGCGCGTAAAAGGCATATGGTGGGAATATTCAATCAATAATTTCATACATCAATCAGTGGTATGCAGAAAAACAAGAATACGGATATAATTGGAAGAAATTGCTCGAATATTGGCGGATCAATACTAATTGAACGAGCCAGCTGACGGTGAATGAATATGGACACGTTTCAAAGCAAAAAGGAAAATTACAAGATCTCAAAAAAAAGAGACATCAATAATCGATTGAGAATCGTCAATCATCCTCCATGAATCCCGAACTTCCAAAGGGATATGAGCATATTTCTGTTATAAAAGATGGACGACTTTCATTCACAGGGGAGGGATTTTGAAACCTTACATACATATCAGGAAGTAAGAGGCACTAGGGAGGGGCTCGAGACTCGCACCATTGTTGTTTCTTCGCTTTCATCCTCCACGGTCCAGATGCAGTTTCATCTCACCCCCAATCAACCCGAAGGTTCATCAACGTTCCCACTCAATCGTGATTCGTTCTGGATCACCGCTGATCAGTTCATACGCCTGGATCAACCCGTCAACGACTGAAGCTCCCTCCCTGTCCAGATCGGAGCTACTGTCCAGTTGCTGTTCAACGTTTGACCGAGGTAGATTAGCCTTCGTTTTGTCAAAATTTGAAGTCTTAATCCTTCTATTACCTGCACTAGATAGATTGGAGAATTTCGGCTGGTGATCAGTCCATCGTGCGAGCTCGGTCTCAAGCAAAAAGCGAGCAACTTTGCAAGATTAGTTTCGAGGTCCGAAACCATCTGGAAGGAGGCTATTTCAGGTGAAGCTCACGGCTTCTACGTGCACTGGTACATTGATCAAGAAGGTGAGACTCATTTACTTTTTTGTTTGAAATCCATGCTGTGCTGGTTTCATAATATGCATACACATTCTTGTCCATTAATGGATGCATGTGAATTCGTGGCGAAGTTGGAGAACTCATTTTTTTCCATTAGCTGATCATTAAAATAATGGTGGGTTTAAAAATCTGATTCTGATGGGGATAATTCGAGAGTAAAATTGATCATCGTTGTGGTGATTTAAATTGGAAAGCATTTTTTTTAGAAACCAATTGCAGCACGTTAACTACATCATGGCTAAAAGTAACTATTAGGTGAGTCTTTTGTTAAAACCTTCATGGACGACAATGTTCTAGGGCTTTGTCAGATTGCTAAGACTCTCCTAAAATTGAATAATGATGGATTTGTTGCGAGCAACCTTTTGATCCCAAAAAAGTATCGGTAGCATTAGATTTGTTTGATTGCATGTTGACTTTATCTTATCTCTTGCGATTAATTCGAGTGTGTTCGTTGAATGATTTGCTTGCTCTTTCCCGCATTTTTGGCATGCCGGTTTGGTTTGACGTAAAGCTATTTTCACTTAATTCTAATGCCGTCGCCAATGCAAAAAAAAAAATGCAAAAATTTTCGGATATTCAAAGAACACTTTTCTTGGTCTAAACCGTCGAGCATCAATTTTCATAAAAAAAATTTCTGGATTTAGTTAATCTGACCTATCACCGCTTAGGTCTGATTCGCTATCTTCAGAAAATTGATCTTTAATGAAAAGCTGGTTAAATTTTTGAAAATTAAAAGGGATAACGACTTTGTCTTGTGGGTTCCCTGTTGTTGTAAGCCATGTGCTGTTCTTTGTCAGTGGTAGAGGGTTCTGGTCATTTTTGGACTGCCCTTTGCACCGGCTCAGATTACCTGCTGTCCTGTCCCTTTTCTCGCAGATTGCTTTGCCGATGGAGCTGGTGTCCCTTGGCCTTTCTGTCAGCTTCTGCTGTACATCCACTTGTGGGACTTCGAGGCAGGTTCTGTTACAATTCTTACTGCACTGGCCGGCTACAAGACGGCTTCTTTTGTTGTCAACTTGCAGGTTGCCTATCACGTTGGTCGAGCTTACAGAGTTGCTGCTGCTCTCCCAACATCCCTCATGCCATCCTCTGAATGCACTTGTTTGTGGTGATGGCTGGTTTGTCTGTTTTACGCCTCTTCTGATCGTGCTTGTCCGATTACTTAAGCCACTTATTTGGCTGTCTTTTGTTGTTTTCTCTTTGCTTCTTTGTATTCTCTCTCTGATCACTTTCTCCTTCTCGTCTCCCGATATGATTGCCGTGCCTTGGCTTCTAGGTTTTGCACACTTCTCGTGTTGTTTCTCTTGCAACTGGT
The DNA here is from genome assembly GCA_021437785.1 of Rhodomyrtus psidioides. Taxonomy (NCBI): domain Eukaryota; kingdom Viridiplantae; phylum Streptophyta; class Magnoliopsida; order Myrtales; family Myrtaceae; genus Rhodomyrtus; species Rhodomyrtus psidioides. The sequence goes on along the minus strand of JAILYB010000024.1, from coordinate 3,447,027 downwards.
TCACCATCTTAGCACCACAATGCCAATATTGGTTCATGGTTTTTGTGTCCGGTTTTACTTGTACCTAGAGTTATGAAAAGTTAATACAATCTCACCTTACCAAAAAAAAAAACCGACACGATCACAATTTCTTTCCTTATCTCGCGGCGAACATTCGGGTGGATGTGTTGTCTTGATTGGACTTGCCATGTTATGAGATTTCCTAAAGGTTTTAGTCAGATGAGGTTTCCTAAAAACCCCATCTAAATGGATTTTTAGGAAGCACTAAACCTTAGGATTTTAAATCAAGACGACGAAATCACCATTGTATCCCCATAATGGCCGATTTTTTTTTTTTTTTTTAGGAAAGAGCAAAAAATCACATTCAGGCATATATGGCATATTTCACATTAGATAGCATATATTCAATCCCGTGCGTATATCATGTCTGTATATTAGGTTAAATAGGATAACATCTTAGTTCATTTTTTTATAAATAAAAAAATGCATAAAAATCCAAAAAAATTATCTGCTACGTCATATTTTTCATGTCACGTTTTTGCCACGTCATTTTTCCACGTCATTTTGCCACGTCATTTGCCATGTCATGTTGCCACGTCATTTCTTCCACGTCATTTTCCATGTCATCTTGCCATGTCAGTATGCCGTGTCATGCATCGTTGTCGTGTCATATTATTCCACATGTCATGTAGTTAGGTTGCACTAGCATCACATTTAATAAAAGAAAATAAAAAAAAATAGGTCACATAAACCAACCAAATGACATTTGCATGAAATTGGTACCGAAAGGGCATTAATTAATTTTTAATTAATGTAATCAAGTCCCCGAACTCTTAATCTCTGGTTCGTAGAAGTAAAATGGTTTTCTCATCGTTTTACTTAGGTTTCTAATCAACCTACCCAAAATGATTAGTGGCGGCTCCAATTTATAAATCATTTTCATGAAATTTAAGTTGCGAATTGGTAGGGCTTGGGAGAGTCAGTATTAGGTTAGTTAATTCGTGTGATTAACTTAATAATCCATTAGCCTAATTTTTTTAGGTCGCGACAGCTTGGCGACTCCACTGAGGAATTAAACTTTAATTTTTCGAAATAAATTAAGACTTAACTCGTTCACTTGAAATTTTTCAGAAAATTAAAAGTTTTAGTGGACTTAGGCCTAATGAAAATTCCATGAATGTCTCGCTTTTTGGCGATCTTGGTTGAATCTCATTTATAATGTGTTAAATGTTATTGCAGATTTGGAGTGATAAGGGGTGGAGTGCTTTGCTAACCTTTTCTTGTAGGTTGAAGTAGGAATGTATGTTTTAGAGTTATATTGAAGTGTTGTTTGATATAAACTCTTGTGCATGTCCTCTACTCTTTTGCATTTACACATAGCACACACAACCTGTCATTGGACCTGAATGGCTAGGCTTAGGATGGTATTTGATTAGGGACACTCTGGCCATCACCACCTGGCCTGAGTCTCCCTCTTCAACTCCCGAACTTTTTCAAATCGGTGCCATGATTCATCACCCCTGTCATTCGCCATGTGATACGGGTCGATACTTGGCTGAGCCGGATGTCTACGGGGGATCCTGATACAATCATAAACCAGGGTGGTTCAATTTGGGCATCCTTAGGGCTCCACCTTTGTTAAGCCTTACTAGATAGAGATCGAACCTCACGTCGCATTTTCATGCGCATGTCTATGTGTTTGCTTATTTCACCTGTCTAAAGGCGGTATTCTCTTCAACCCTTTACTCATGCTTTCCTGTTTACTTATATTTTGGGTCGGTCCATGGCAATGTTTAGGTGAGTCATAGTCTCGAGCTATAGATTATGGGGATGATTCGAGTCATAACTCCAGCAAAGGATCAACTGAAGTAGTGGTGGAGCGATTTGCATGAGGATAGCCGAGAGATTGTCAGATTCCGTATTGGCCGAATGCTGCCCTTGATTCATATCCGTATACAGTTTGGTCTCATTCAAGCATTGACACAGTTCTGGAGTCCGTAGGCTACTACCTTCATCGTTGGTAAGCACGAGCTAACTCCAACTCTAGAAGAGTATAGCGTTCTCGTTGGAAAGTCACTCGACTCGGGTTTAGTCACTCCACCAATTGGCGAGGATCCTGTCCTCGTTTTATCTGAATATCTGAATGTCAATCGAGATGAAGTGGCAAAAGCTTTAAAAGGGAGCCGTGGGAGTTGTCCCATTTCATTTTTAGAAACATGTTTTGTAAAAGCTTTCTGTGCATATGATAAGGCCAAATTTTTTATCCTGTTGTTCTTTGGCTCGATCATTTTCCCACATAAGCAGAATTCTATTGATCCCATGATAGCATATTTTGCAAGACAAGCCAATAATGGAAAGAATTTTGTTAATGCTATCTTAGATGAAACCTTCATCTCGCTTACCAAGTTTAAGGCTGATCAGGATAAAACACTTCGAGCTTCACCTGAAATTCTCCAAGTTTGGTTCCTGTCTCACTTTTCTGAATTTGGAAAATATCTTGAAATACCAAAAATCTCATAACTAGAACATCCTCTTTTAAAGTTTAAGAACGAACAAGACCATTTTCCTGAGTATCACTATTCTCGACTAGTAGTCTTGTTAAGAAACCCGAGTCCCGTGACTTTCCTATGGCATGCTCTTTGGTTCAAAGCGGATGAAGCTAGATCATGGGACGAGATGAAGCACATGTCCCTCTTCTGGAAATTTCTAGCATCACAGAGTACTATCCAGTCAGAGTTGTTCGGCAATACGGCGTGATACAGTCAATCCCTCCAAAGACGAAGAGTGTGGAGATTCGCATACACTTTGACTTGAAGAACTAGAAATTCGAGGAACACGCCGCCCTTGCTCATGCCATGTGGGAGCGCTGCCGGCCAACCGAGCCGACATTTCCCAAAGGGATCCTCTCAGGGAACGTCAAGATGTATCATGCTACAGTCAATTACATCGAAGGGCATTTCATCTCGAAAGAATGGCTCCCAGTGATACCTCAAGTGGCTGTTCAAGATACCAAGCGTTTCGAGATCAATCGCCTCAAGCGAAAGCTCGCCAAAGCTAAAGAAGATGCCTAGAAGAACGAAGAGAAGTACAGGAAGCTCAAGGCTCGAGTTTTCCCCTAGAAGTCTACGGCTCGAGATAGCTAGAGTCTTTATTTGCTAGTTATGTTCATTATTTCATTTGAATTTTGTTCGGATTGTTATTGTTTCTAGGCCGACGCTTCGCATAACATGATTTTTTTACAGCTTTTTCTAGTAATCTCTGGATTTTAGTGTCTAAACGGAAAATGTTTGGAACATATGGGCTATCATCAGTAAAATTTTGAGAATGATCCGTAGCGTTTTCCATTTATTGAAAATTTTTCATTTGGAATAATGTAAGCTGGAATTTTGGCAGTTTTCTGGCACTCATTTTGTTTTGCGGATTACCATTTTTGAATGACCTCCTTTGCTGAACCATACAAAATGAAAGTTGTCGGTTGATATCTAAAATAGTAACCTACAAAATTCCAGACCTTAATTCGCATTTTAAGAGGGACCTTCGTTCGTTTAATAAAAACCGGACATAACAGTTTTCTGGGAAAATTTCTTCCAAAGAAGTATTAAACTATACTGATTGGTTCACTTTTAACCTTAATTCTAAACATAAAAGTTGTTCATCGTTGTGTCCCCTATCAGCTCGTAAAATTTGGGAATTTGTGGATCAATTTACGAATTATGAAGAATTTTATCGTGATGGCCGACGAAATCGCAAAAAAAAATGTCGGATTCAACTTCTTGCGCATATCTGCCTTGTTGAGTCTAGAGGGTTGTCATGGACTGGCTCATTAGATTTGCTCATTATACTAATCTTTGCTTTGTCATTTCTCAAGGGTAACTTACCACGGGTCATCCACACATCACCAGATTAGTCGCAAAGAAAATGGCTGACAAGGCTAAAAGGAACGCTGCGATTCAACAGGCCCTCCAAGAGCATATGGACGCCGTCAATACTAGAATAGATAACATGTTCTCTCAGATGGCAGACAAAGTGTTGGCGAGTCTCATGGCTAAGATTCCATTGCCTGGCCAGGCATCTCAACCTCTGGCACCACCTCCGCCTCCTACAGCTGATGATCCAACCAAGAATCAGGGGCAACTCTTATCATTGGAGGACATGTTCGTCCTAGGCTCTAGAATGAATGCTCCGCGAGTGGCTCCAGTTTACCAAGCCAGCCCTGTGGCGCCAGAGCAGACTAATGATACAACAAAGATGATGGCTCAGATAGAGCAACAGATGGAGCAAAAGATAGAGCAAAAGATGGAAGAAAGGGTCCGGGAAATTCAGGGAACACACAGTATCCCACACGTCGACTTTTCTGCTTTCACGAAAGTCGATGTGCCAGAGAAGTTCAAAGTGCCTGATTTTGAGAAATACGACGGCACCTCCGATCCTGTGCAGCATGTTCAGATGTACCAAGCAAGAATGAGCAAATATGCCGACAACGGCCCTCTACTGGTTCAGACATTTCAGGCCAATCTGAAAGAGGCAGCCATGCGATGGTATATTGACTATGAAGTATACAGCATGGGGAATTGGAAACAGGCGGCAACTACTTTATCAAGCATTTCAGTTTTAACATTGACGTCCTCGTCTCTAGAGAGGATATGGAGCAAGCCAAAATAAAGAAGGGTGAGACGGTCAAGCAGTACGCTACCAGGTGGAGGAACATTGCGTCCCAACTCAAACCCGTTCCTCCTGAGAGGGAACTCATGAAGCTGTTTGTCTCTACCCTTCCGCAGACTATGCGAACACGGGTCCTTGGCACCTCTGCGATATCATTTGCTCACCTCATTGCAATGGCCATGGAGGTAGAAGGAGGCATGAAAAAGGGATGGTATAGTGAGTCAGGTTCTGCCGGCAAGAGATTTTTTGGAAAGAAAGACAAGGAGCCCATCCCTAAAGTCTATATGACTTATGCGCAGAAGACACCGGCCCAAGTCTTGAACACGCAGTTTGCTCCTTCACTGGCATCTGGTTATGGCCAACAGAATTAGAGGACTAACCAGCGCAAGAATCGAACATTCACTCCACTTCCTAAGACACATTCCCAAGTTTTGGCTATCCTACGTAAAAAGGGCTTGTTGTCCTCTGAGCCCCAACGTTCCAATCCTACGAAGTATCCTAGATATGATCCTGCACAAAAGTGTGACTATCAATCTGGAGAAATAGGTCATTCGGTCGATGATTGTCCCGTGCTCAAGCACTACGTCCAGGATCTACTCGAAACTGGGGTATTTGCATTTCAGTCAGCCGATAAGCCCAATGTGCAGAGTAACCCGCTACCAGATCATTCGAGCAATGCTTGAAGAATTATGAATGGGGTGGAAATAGACTTTCAAGCATGACCTTTTTATCCAATCCCCTGCACGGGATTTCCCTGCTTTCTTTAGGTGTTTAGGTTGCACTAGGATTTCACTTTCATTCAATATCACATTTTCTTTTCAATAAGATGTAATTCATTGATTTCATATCAATAAAATTACACAAATTTTTATTAATTTTGAAATCTTGTTGAAGTATCCCAAACCAACCCAATGACGATAACCAACGATCGAATAATCTGTCATCCATGGTAAGTACTGAGGGTTGGGCTTCTCGAGAATTTTCGTCCCACGGTCTTTTAAAAAAAATCAAATCAAGATTTTCGAAACGGCACGGTAATTTTCGAAAATTACATGCATGCTTAAACCCTGTTTGTTTCTTTAATTTCGCCGTTTTATGTTTCAGGGGTGGACATGAGGAGCGAGATCCAAAAGTCCCAGGCAAGTCCCGGTCCATCGACCATTTGAGGAGGATTCATGCTTCACCATCAATCATTTCCCGGCCAGACCAATCAATAAACAATGATCCTCGATGATCTTTGCATTGAATGTTCATATCAGCAGTCGGATGTCACGCCCCGAACCCGGCGAGCACGCGAGCATCCCACCTTCGCTGTTACCTTTAATGATCTCCCAGGAACCAACGGCCAATGCTTAAAAGTCCATATGAAACATGCATGCGAAAGCGAGGACAACTCCATAAAAATAAATTTTCAAGATGACTTAGGACAAAAGAAAAGGATACCCTTCTCATTAAATTCAAAGTCAGGTACAATTCTAACTACAAATAATATACAGTCTCTAAGGTCTCAATCAACTAAAATCTTCACATCCTCCAAAAGTTTCTTCCAATGCCAGTCCATGGCAAGCTCGGGTCTCCATCGTCTAAGACCTGAAAATGTTGTCCCACGATGGGGTGAGATATAAATCTCAATAAGCTAAATCTAACCCTAAACTAGGCTATCAGTACCTCCAAACGTTTTGGAAAACTTTGGCATAGTAAAACGGGGTACTTTCCAAAACATGGCATTTCAGTACTTTCAATACAGCTTGACTCAGTCAAGAAAAATCATGATAACTCTAAGCTTCGTACAGTGGCAGGGTTTTCAATCAAAAGCAAACATTCGACGCCATCTCAAAAATGAGGATATTTCGAATGCCATTTCATGAATTTCTAGAAAACATATCATTTTCTATCACGCCCTTCCAAGGCCATTTTTATCACATGAGGCAGACTTAAACTCGCAAGACAACTTTCACTCTTGAGACAAATTATTCAAATCATGAGGCATTTTCGATTTCTCAAAACCCATTCTTTGAATTTCTCAAAAAACAAGTCTTTCCATTTTCGCCCATCCTAGGCCGCCCACTTTGCTGCAAGATGATTCGGTCTCCATATGACCCGTCGGTACATATGAGACTCTCGCGTCCGGACCTAGAGATGATTCAGTCACCATACGACTCTGGACGCCCATTTCCAATCGAGATGAATCGCGTAAGTATAGGACTCTCTAGCTGCACGACTTTGTTAGGTCAAATGGGAGTAACTCCTTCCCAATACGTTGGCCAAATTATAAATTCCTTGGCGATCCCACACGCCATTAGCGATCCCACATGCCAGTGCACTTATAATTTTTCCCGGCAATCCCACACGCCAGTGCACTTATGATTTCCTCGGCGATCCCACACACCATTTATTCATAAAATTTCCAATTGTAAAGCAGCCTCAAATTTTCGTTCAAAGAAAATAATTCACGCCTCAAAATACTTCATTCAATAACAACTCATGAAATCAAGCAGTTCATCGCCTACTCAAGGCATTCATTTCAAACGTCCCTCACTGGACAAAACACGTTCCACTTTACGAAATTCCTATTGAGAAAACAAGCATCATTCAACCATTTTCACAAAACTCAAGCTTGACATCAATCATGGTTTCAAAATCTCCCTTAGAGACTAGATTAGTCATCCATGCCCCTTATTACACTCAATTAAAACGGGAATTTTTATAAAACATGCCAAGAAGTTCAACCACATTCTACTACCAGATTAGGATTCTTCAAAATCACCTTGATTTCATAGTTCCTCATGCCACAATTCAATCAAGCATAACTTGCCAAAACATGGCAGATTTGGGTTTCCTCGCGCCTCTCACAAAATCAGTCCATAAAACCTTTCATTCCAACTCAAAGCTTCATCCTTTAGTAACCTAACATCCTAATAAAGGTTTATGAATAACTTACCTCGAGCCTAAGCCAAGCGATTCGATAAAACGATCAACGCAACATCGCGGTACCCAGCTGTCCATTCTTGGCCTTCCGCGACCAGACTCAGCCCCGAATAAACTGGTATTGATCTGTTGACCTTTTGATAAATCTACTTCCATAGTCTTATCCTTCAAGGTCATATGGACGTGTGAACGAAAACAGAGTTCAATTTGGACATCGGACGACCTAGAACGAGCCATTTCAAAATTAGTGCGCACTAGGGTCAGATTTACACGGCTATCGGGTTTCACTTCAAATCTGCCCTCAAACACTTCTAAACTCCAATTCTTTGCAAGATCTCATTGCCAACACATCATACAACATCAATAGAGGTCTTACCAAGCAATCCATAGCAAGGCGATGCCCCCAAAGTCCTTCGAACATCCTCTATTTCTCACGAATAGAACCGGCACAGAAACTGACTTTGGAATATCACACAAAACCAACTTCAAAATCCATTCTAACTCCATCTAATTCTCACAAATAACTTGCTCAGATCTTAAACTAGAAGTCAAGAGGATCTCACCAAAATTTTGGAAGCAATCGAGCCCTCGAAGTGGACGAATGAAGACTCTTTCCCAATCCGAGTCAGATATTCGACCAGCCTGACCTTTGCTCCTTCAAACCAACCTATGGGACGAATTACTTAGCCAAATTGCGTTTATAATATTTCCCTGGAAAGAGGAGACAATAAGCTTTTAGATGCATGTAGAATCACCTCAATCCGATGTCGGACGAAGAAGTTATGGCCCAAATAGTGGGGCAGTCGGGACAGGGCAGCGAGCTGGCGACGGGTTCTTCTCGGCAAAAGGAGAAAAATGAAAGAGTGAGAGTGAATGAGAGAGAGATGGCTGATAGAAATGAGTGAGGAAGAGAGAGACTTCTCAATTATTAGCTTGAAGACACCAATAATTAGTGTAAAACACAAATAATTGGGCAAAAAGGGATTGCTCATAGGATGACATGTGGCATGGTTCCAATAATTGGTCATCTAAATTTGACTTCCATTGACTCACTCCCATTGAATTTTCGGCAGCCACTCATGGGGTCCTTAATGACCATTTTGACCTTCAAATAACCTTAAGACAAAGGCAAATGGTTAAGGGGCAAAATGGTAATTTGGCATTTTTCATCCGAAACTTCATTTTTCTCATTTTGAATGGCCATTGGTGAGGCGACGTCAAATTCAATTCAAATGTTGGAATTCATCAATGTCCAATGCCCAATCTCGAGGTCCAATTTCATGTCGAACTCTCGTCGACTGTAATTCCAGTTTATCTCAAACTGACAGGCGACTCTTGCAGGCGCTACGCGTATCGACTTTGGGATTTTTCTTAAGCCGTGGCGACTTTAGTTGTCATGTAATTGCAAGGGTTTATCGCTAGCTCTTGCGATCCTGATCATCGGAATCAGATTTAGGAAATTCTCGCAAATTACACATTGGTTAAGCGGAATCACCTGCGTCCCAATGTATAACGCTAGCAAGGCATTCCATGATCATTCCTAGATCAATCTCTGTTGGCCCAAAATATTCCCTCGATAATCCTTATGGTCAAAGCGCCATTTCTTATTCAAAATCCTCAGGTCCATGTACCCGACCTCGCGTTTGTCTTTCCCTTTCGGTCAGGTAACTCGAGAATGGCTTGCTCCGAGCTAGATTCCACTGAAATACACCGATCGATATCCTTCCATTCCATAGCCTTGAGAGGGGTCGAAATTCAGAATGTCACAGTCGGCAATCCCTGCATCAGCAGGTCCTACTTGTTGGTTATCACCTGATTAGCCCAAATGATGACGCTTGGCCTTGATCGGCTCATCAGCCGTATCACATCGGCCAGCTCAAACACAAGACCATCAATAAGTCAAGGACCAATTCATACACCTCTTCTCATGCATGGGCAAGAGCAGAAACTAAGGATTATAAGTTAAACTTCCAACTTAGGGCATGTCCGGGGGACAATTCCTAATTATGCCACCCAACAGAAAATGGGCAAATCAACGGTGAACCCTGACTTGGAATAAGAGAGTATGTTCTTCTTCGTGCTTAAAATAACACCTTTTCCCATTGCAGGACCATACTTCAGCCATGACAGTCATCATCATTTAGGGGAAGAAACCAGAGCATCTTGAGTTCTCGATTGACTGATTTCATACGCATTTCTGGGGCAATTCATATCTTCCCATTCCTTGAGATTTATGAGTGGACTTGCATAGTTTATGCATGTCCAAGTTTGATCTGCACTCATTTTTCTTATATGCTGGAAGATCAAGCCAAACTTCATGAATCTCTACTCATCATATACTTTTGTCTGCATTAGTAATTTTTACTGTGAGATAATTTCAATCAGGAAGTCTCTCTGGTCTTTTTAGATTGATCTTTTTGAATGAGGAACCTCAGGACGATGAAAGACAAGTCATTTTCATACACGTCCTGTATCACAATCCCCAGTGAGCAATGTGAGAATTTCCATGCTTACAAGGCAAATAGTTATCTTGCGAAAAGTATGACGACCATGATGACATAAGGCATTCATTTTCTCTACCCAAACACTACAGGTTGCCCATTGCTAAACCCCTTGAACGGCGATTTCATTTCATATCCCTGTCAGGAACATCCCCACATTTGGATAATTTCAAAAGTTCAAAAAAATGAGTAGAGTTTTCTTGCTTTCACTTGCATCAATCTTTGAGTGTATTCGTTGCATGCGAATTATATGTTAGCTCAAGTGCTTTAGATATGATGAAGAGCATTTCATTTCTATACCCATATATACCAATCATTTGCTTAACCCAATTTGAGCAGCGAATTCATTTCTCAAAGCCCAACGGGTGATCATCCTGAAAAGAGGTTGTTTCTAGTTATTCGACGGATGAGCGAAGTGCCTTGGGGTAAGCTGAAACTTGGAAAATATGCTAGCACAATATGCAACAATTTAGATAAGACACTTCCTTCCTTAAAAAAAAGGGAGCTCGATATGTAAAAAGAGAGAAAAAAGGCTTCCCATGCAGAAAAAAAAAATCAAAGTTTTCCATGCAGAAAAAAAAATTGAAATTTGCCAAGCGAAGGAAAAGAAAAAGAAAAAGCTCTCTCAAAGAATCTCCAGAAGAAAGGGAGGTCTTTACCTGAATTGATTCAAGAAATGAAAGGTCATTCGTGAGTGACGGAGGCAGATGATCACCAATCTCATCTTCATATAAACCCTTTATGGAAAATAGGCCTTTCATTTCAAGCCTACCCTAAACCTACATTACAACCCTTTCCAAAAGTCTCTTCATATTAGGGCACTTGGATTAATGTAGGGTTTCAAATGCTTATGAATATTGTTCGAAGAAGAGTGAGCAAGATCATTTTTATCTCATTTTGCAGGGTTCCTGACTTGTAAACCAATACAGCTAAATGAAGATTTCATTTCATGGCCTAAAATGACTTGCATGAGTCCCCTTTGAATAACCTTTGACCAAGCCTGAATTACAGTCCTTATAAAAGACCTCACGGATTGGTCCAGTCATACTGATTGCAAGAATACCCGGACTCTTGTCAAGTTTGATGATGACAGCTCTGAGAGATTTTCTTACCCGCAACAATGATCGGGTCAAAGAGCCTTTTCAAAGAGAGTGAGAAAAAGTCCTTTCTGACTGAAGGTTCCTCATTCTATTTGGTCAACTTTTGTCGAAGGGATCAGATAGATTTCCTTATTGACAAATTCTCCAGTGAAGCTTTGTAATGCAAGCAAAAGCTCACAAACCTTTCTAACATATGATGTTGCATTTACATTGATTTTATGTATTCATCATTTCATCATTTTTTCAATAAAATGGACAGGTATGTCGTAGTCGACCTAGCCATCACTTACCCATTGCTCGGAAACTCAGGTAAGTTTCCTAATTCCCTTTCAAAATTTTATATCAACACTTGATCAGCTCAAGAGATTCCCAGAATCTTATATTATTTTGATACTTGATTAGCTCAAGTTATCACACCTCTCTGTGTTTGTTTTGATTAGCTCAGGCATCAAACCCCTTTCGTGTTCATTCTGATTAGCTCAGGCGTCACACCTTTTTTGTGTTCGTTCTGATTAGCTCAAACGTTACACCCTTTTGTGTTTGTTCTGATTGGCTCAGATATCACACCCCTCAGTGTTCACGCCGATTAGCTCGGGTGTCATATTTTTACCGACTCATGGTTTATAGTCCACATGGCGACTTGCCAAGAGACATAGTGTCCACGCCGATTAGCTCGGGTGTCACATCTTTACCGTCTCATGCTGATCCATTGAGGAGGTCGCAAGAGACACCTTACCGACTCATGCTGACCTGTTGAGAAGGTCGCAAGAGACATTTTACCGTCTCATGGTGATCTGTTGAGGAGGTCCCAAGAGGCATCTCTCGTCTTAATACGATGAGGCCTTCTAGAGAAGGTCGCGATAGATCATTTTTACCGACTCATGGTGACCCGTTGAGGAGGTCCCCAAGAGACCAATGGTCAGCTCGAACAATAACTTGAGCACATTTTCAAACTCTACACAGATCTTGCGCCGTTTTGTGTCAGAAGGAAACTTCTGGCAACAGATGGGCCAGTACTTTAGCATCTTGGCATCCACTGGAGGTCTGGAGAATGAGGGAATCATCAGCATATGATTATTTGGTAAAACATGTATTTTTCATATGCGAACCATGTGCAGGTTTCTTTAATGTGGGAAAAAGGGAAGTTCTCCACATGTTATTTACAATCTTACATAGCATACATCATTTCCCTTGCATAGAAAATGGGATTAAAACTCCCACAAAAATTCATCATTCATCATTCATTGTCAAAATTTAGGTTCAATTATGTCTTTGAGCGAAACCTCTAAAAGCCTCCACTCAAAGAGGGGCAGCTGTTGACACCTAAATTTTAATATTTATTTTATCACTAATTACATAAAAATTGCGGATTAACCTTTAGTCCCTAAAAAGAATATGTTTTAATGATTTTTTGCATATAGTTCGCATTTAGATCATTTCAATTTTTGCATTCATCGCATTCGCATTTTATCAAGACTGGCGGTGGAAAATGGAGTTGTTATTCAAAGACGAGAATGTTAGCGCACACTTCAGTGCATAGAAAATTGCACATCTCTACGGATGGGAATCAAGATGGCTTCCAGATATTCAAGATTGTGAAGAATGTTCAACAATTATAGTGAAACAAAATCAGTCCATGCGCAAGTCCAGACCCAAAGAAGATCACGTAAAATCAAGAGCAGACTTGGACACGCGCAAGGAAATAAATGGAAGAACACGTCCAGGCCAACTGGTCCAAGATGCGAATTACAATGTCAAGATTTGGTGACGTTGCAGCACTAATCCAAGACCATCTTTTGAGAATCATTGTTAGCACCAATGGAAGTCTAGCATCCAAGGACCACCATCTTGTGCACGTCAGAGGCAGTCAATTATGGAAAACTTGAATATGATTGAAACTAAATGGTAATCTTGGGCGCATCAAAGGCATATGTTGGGAATATTCAATCAATAATTTCATACATCAATCAGTGGTATGAAGAAAAGCAAGAATACGTTATAATTGGAAGAAATTGCTCGAATATTGGCGGATCAATACTAATTGAACGAGCCAGCTGACGGTGAATGAACATGGACACGTTCAAAGAAAAAAGGCAAATTACAAGATCGCAAAAAAAAAAAAGAGAGAGCAATAATCGATTGAGAATCGTCAATCATCCTCCATGAATCCCGAACTTCCAAAGGGATATGAGCATATTTATGTTATAAAAGATGGACGACTTTCATTCACAGGGGAGGGATTTTGAAACCTTACATACATATCAGGAAGTAAGAGCCACTGGGGAGGGGCTCGAGACTCGTACCATTGTTGTTTCTTCGCGTTCATCCGCCACGGTCCAGCTGCAATTTTTTCTCACCCCCAATCGACCCGAAGGTTCATCAACGTTCCCACTCAATCGTGATTTGTTCTGGATCACCGCTGATCAGTTTATACGCCCGAATCAACCCGTCAACACTGAAGCTCCCTCCCTGTCTAGATCGGAGCTACTGTCCAGTTGCTGTTCAACGTTTGACAGAGGTAGATCAGCCTTCGTTTTGTCAAAATTTGAAGTCTTAATCCTTCTATTATCTGCGCTAGATAGATTGGAGAATTTCGGCTGGTGATCAGTCCATCGTGCGAGCTCGGTCTCAAGCAAAAAGCGAGCAACTTTGCAAGATTAGTTTCGAGGTCCGAAACCATCTGGAAGGAGGCTATTTCAGGTGAAGCTCACGGCTTCTACGTGCACTGGTACATTGATCAAGAAGGTGAGACTCATTTACTTTTTTGTTTGAAATCCATGCTGTGCTGGTTTCATAATATGCATACACGTTCTCATCCATTAATGGATGCATGTGAATTGATGGACAAAGTTAAAGAACTCATTTTTTTCCATTAGCTGATCATTAAAATAATGGTGGGTTAAAAATCTGATTCTGATGGGTATAATTCGAGAGTAAAATTGATCATCGTTGTGGTGATTTAAATTGGAAAACATTTTTTTTAGAAACCAATTGCAGCACGTTAACTCCATCATGGCTAAAAGTAACTATTAGGTGAGTCTTTTGTTAAAACCTTCATGGACGACAATGTTCTAGGGCTTTGTCAGATTGCTAAGACTCTCCTAAAATTGAATAATGTTGGATTTGTTGCGAGCAACCTTTTGATCCCAAAAAAGTATCAGTAGCATTGGATTTGTTTGATTGCATGTTGACTTTATCTTATCTCTTGCGATTAATTCGAGTGTGTTCGTTGAATGATTTGCTTGCTCTTTCCCGCATTTTTGGCATGCCGGTTTGGTTTGATGTAAAGCTATTTTCACTTAATTCTAACGCCGTCGCCAATGCAAAAAAAAAAATGCAAACATTTTCGGATATTCAAAGAACACTTTCTTGGTCTAAACCGTCGTACGTCAATTTTCATAAAAAAAAATTGTGGATTTAGTTAATCTGACCTATCACCGCTTAGGTCTGATTCGCTATCTTCAGAAAATCGATCTTTAATGGAAAGCTGGTTAAATTTTTGAAAATTAAAAGGGATAACGACACGATCACAATTTCTTTCATTATCTCGCGGCGAACATTCGGGTGGATGTTTTGTCTTGATTGGACTTGCCATGTTCTGAGATTTCCGGAAGGTTTTAGTCAGATGTGGTTTCCTAAAAACCCCATCTAAATGGATTTTTAGGAAGATAAGGTTTCTTAAAAACCTTAGGCTTTTAAATCAAGACGACGAAATCTCCATTGTATCCCCATAATGGCCGCCTTTTTTTTTTTTAAAGGAAAGAGCAAAAAATCACATTCAGGCAAAAAAAAAATCACCTTAGTCAGATTCATGGCATATTTCGCATTAGATAGCATATATTCAATCCCGTGCGTATATCATGTCTGCATATTAGGTTAAATAGGATAACATCTTAGTTCATTTTTTTTATAAATAAAAAAATGCATAAAAATAAAAAAAAAATATCTGCTACGTCATATTTTTCATGTCACATTTTTGCCACGTCATTTTTCCACATCATTTTGCCCCGTCATTTTTCCATGTCATATTGCCATGTCATTTTTGCCACGTCATTCTTCCACGTCATTTGCCATGTCATGTTGCCATGTCATTTTTGCCACGTCATTTTCCATGTCATCTTGCCATGTGAGTATGCCGTGTCATGCATCGTTGTCGTGTCATATTATTCCACATGTCATGTAGTTAGATTGCATTAGCATCACATTTAATAAAAGAAAATAAAAATAAAAAAATAGGTCACATAAACCAACCAAAGGACATTTGCATAAAATTGGTACCGAAAGGGCATTTATTAATTTTTAATTAATGTAACCAAGTCCCCGAACTCTTAATCTCTGGTTTGTAGAAGTAAAATGGTTTTCCCGCCGTTTTACTTAGGTTTCTAATCAACCTACCCAAAATGATTAGTGGCGGCTCCAATTTATAAATCATTTTCATGAAATTTAAGTTGCGAATTGGTAGGGCTTGGGAGAGTCCGTATTAGGTTAGTTAATTCGTGTGATTAACTTAATAATCCATTAGCCTAATTTTTTTTAGGTCGCGACAGAAGAAAGTCACCAAGTCCTTTGAGACCGAAGCTTGAACTGTGCTCGCCAGGCCTCGCAAGAACTCAGGACGGGACATCCTCAGCTTCGGGATATCGACATCGTCCAAGTTATGTGCAGTAGCAACAGAAGCTGAGAGCAATATCAGAGTGATCCAGCGGCAACAGTGTGAAGACATTCCAGGGACTGGAGTCATAACTGCCGAAGCTAAATTAAGCATGTACATGACAAATTGTTTTGATGTTTCTGACGGTTTGATCGTTCCGCTAGTTCAACGCTTTGCATACCCTCTTTCTTGCGTTTCACATAATTGATTTGACATCGTGAGAATGATGAGGCGGCTGGGCTCGAAGTTAATTGGGATTTCGTGGGGAGAACAAAGAGACTCCAAAAGAATAATTACATGACATGATCAAGGATGACAAGGAGATAAGTGCAGAAACAAGACTTAAAAGATCAAAATCGACGTTCATTTGAGTACTTACGGTTTTTTGTTTTAGTTTAGGACTCAAGAGGTTTCAAAAAAGTTCCAATCAAGTCTCGAGCTCGCTATCGGTTGTCGGAAATTAGACGTAGCTTTGGCATGGGAATATTTGATCACTTGCCACGCGTCATTATTAATGTCCGAGAACGTAAGTTTCAAAACAAGATGGTGCGACGTACATATACCTCGTGATGGGACTTGAATCCCCTGCCCCGTCGAAATATTGCAACTTGGAATTGTTTCCAGCACTGCATGTACCATCAAAGTCGCCTTAGAAAATTCAGTCTAATTTGGACAAAAGAACCAAAAAGTTATGTCGAACAAATCCTACCACGAAGCTTCAAGTGATTCTTAACAAGTCGAACACGTCTCCACGTTCACATCTAATTGGATCGGCGGCAGAAAGACTTAATTGAATGGTTTTAATTGCAAGATTTGGTCACATGACAAGTTCAAGTGGGATATCAAGTCAAGAAATTGGATTTAAGGGCCAATTTCCGTCTGAGTCAGCATTTTTCCAAAGTGCACAATGAAATAGACAGAGAATTAATTGAGTCCGAAGATCGTCTATTATTTTCTTTCATCTGTTCGTGCAAGGCGAAGAAGGAAAAAATAAAATACATGTGCATGTGGCAGAATGAATTTCATCATTGAAAGATGGGATATTCATGGACAACCACGCAAAAGAACCTTTCATGCACTTATTCATAGCTTTTTAAGACCCAAGATTCACGTTCGGCCAAACAGAATTATAAAGACTTTTCTCTCTTTACGCCGATCTTTTGTCCATTTGACCTTAAGATGTCTTTTATACTCCTCCGCCTCTAATCTTACTGTTGCAAGGCTTCCAGAAGAGGTCTCTCCAAAACCTTTATAATGAATCCCTAGACGGTGGCTGCTTTGTTTGTTTGAGATGGAAGTTGCTGAAGGGACTACACAGATTGTGGTGAAGTAAGGCATACGAATTAAATTTCCCTGCACAGTTTAGCTTTGTGAAATTTTTGGAAATTTCTGTCAATCTAACTAGGGTTCCTTTAGCAACATCTCCGAGTGCAAATATAGCATCTCTTAGATATTGCTTGTTGGCAACTACAAATTTACATCTGTGTCTTGTTACCTTGTCCAGGAAGAACTTCAAACTTTGCATATTATACGCTGGTAGAAACAGTTATGGCAGCTTAGACAGGGTAGTACTAATTGCATTGGCTTACATCAGAAGAAAAGAGTGCCTATGATTCTCAACTAAACGTGATACATTTCTAGCTTAGTATTTTTATGATTTTATCTTGCACTCTTGAACGTATCCTCCTTAAAAGCTAGAACTCCTGATGCTGGCGGACAGTTGGTACAAGAACAAGCGGCGTCTTCTTCCTCGTAGCCAGGCCAAAGATCTCACTTAGGTCCATATCCCGCGCCTTAGTGCCTGGCGGCAATGCCCAATTAAAATGATACAGGAGTTTTGCCAATGAAGACTCAACGGTCATTGCAGCGAAAGCAAACCCAGGGCAGCCTCTTCGTCCTCCTCCAAAGGGCAGAAACCTGAAATCCTGGTCCTTCACATTAATGTCGCCACCTTCGAACCTCTCGGGTCTGAACTCTAGGGGTTGGTCCCATGACTCACTGTCTCTCCCGAGAGCATAAGCATTTATCAGCACCCTAGTTCTTGCAGGTACTTCATAGCCATCGAGCACACATCTCTCCATGGATTCCCGCGGAACCAGCAGTGGAACTGGCGGGTGTAGCCGCATAGTTTCCTTGATCACAGCTTTTAAGTAATGTAGGCCGTCGAGATGTCGCTCCCCAAGCTCCTCGCTAGTGGGTACACTTCTGCGAACTTCTTCTTGTGCTTTCTTCATGACTCTAGGGTTCCTGGCTAGCTCTGTCATGGTCCACTCTAGAGTTGCCGCCGTTGTATCGGTTCCGGCTACAAACATGTCCTGTCAAGATATGACGATCCATAAGGAAGTCTCACTTTAGCAGTCAAATTAAGCAATGGAACATTTCCCTCTAGCTGCTAAACCATCAGAAGTGTTAAGACTTTCATCTATGTTTTTGAAATGCCGACGGTAATGCTAATCCATCAACTTCGACTCGGGTAATTACGTGATGCGAACTACTGCGTCTTTGATGCAGATGGGCAGGTAATGCATGATGTGGTGGACAGAATCGAGTCGTTTTAGAAAAATATTTCGGTGTAGATATGAAAAAATATTTACCAGGACTAGGGCCTTGAGATTATCATCTGTGATGGGCACTTCCAAGTCCTGCTGTTGTACCCTCATCAGCACATCTAATAGATCTTCCCTGTCATCATCAGCATCGAAGCTCATGATCCTCCTCTCTCTCTTCTTCACATGGTCTCTGATGATCTCATCACAAACACCTCTCAAACTCACCAAGTTGTTCTGCAACCTCCTCTCTAAACCAGTGACCCGGTTCACCCACTCCCACCTTGGGAAGAAATCCCCCGCACTGAACCCAGCAAGCAAATTCTGAGTCTCAGTCAAAACTCTCACCAAATGGCTCTCCTCTCCCTCTCCAAAACCCTCCGCCACGAACCGCTTCCCGAATGCCACTCTGCATAGCACGTCGTTCGCTAGCCCGAAGAATTTCTTGCTCATGTCGACCTCCGACCCCGAGAGCGATCGCAGCACGCCGAGTAACCGATCCATTTCCTCCTCGCGCACGAACCGGAAGGAACCCACCCTTTTCGAGCTGAGCAGCTCGGTCACGCATATTCTCCTCGCCTGGCGCCAGTACAGCCCGTAGGAGGAGAAGGTGATGTCGGAGCAGCCGAAGGAGAGGTACTGAGCGGCGATGAGCTGGGGGCGGCTCGCAAAGACATGGTCATGGGTCTTGAGCACGAGCCTCGCGAGTCTCGGCGAGGAGACGACGATGGTGGGGACTTGGCCAAGTTGGAGGTGGAAGATAGGGCCTAGTCGGCGGGCAAGATCCGTGAGGGCGTGGTGGGGCATGGCTGTGAGTAGGTGGAGGTGACCTATAAGAGGGAGTCGCGGGGACGGCGACGGCGGGTGCTTAGGTTGGGAGGACGAGAGGTCGCCGCGGCGGTGCTTGGGTGAACGTTTGACGTAGATGAGGATGGTGAAGAGGAAGAGGAACAAGAGAGAGAGCATTTGGGTTGTGAATCCACTGCAGTCCATCTTTTCATGGATCTTTCGATGGTTGTTTAAGGTGAGAAGAGAAAGATTGGCTGAGTTTGTCATTGAAATGCTTCGCCTTCGCCTTATACTTATCCACGTGATGGGACTTCAATTTCCTGCCCCGTCGAAATATTGCAACGTGGAATTGTTTCGAGAGAAACCTCACTGCATGTACCATCGAAGCCGCCTTAGAAAATTCAGTCTAATTTGGACAAAAGAACCAAAAAGTTAGGTCGAACAAATCCTACCACCAAGCTTCAAGTGATTCTTAACAAGTCGACCACGTCTCCACGTTCATGGAAATTTCAAATCGGATCTTCCCGAAATCTAGACTAAAGCACCAAAAAGTTAGGTCGAACAAATCGTACCACCAAGCTTCAAGTGATTCTTAACAAGTCGACCACGTCTCCACGTTCATGGAAATTTCAAATCGGATCTTCCCGAAATCTAGACTAAAGCACGAACTCAATGATTAACATTAATAGAACAAGTTGTTCTTTGTCAGTGGCTATCTGCTGCTCACTTGAACGCCAGAGGAGGTGACAACGGTGAGTTCGTACGAGAGATTATCAAATTCCTTTAGCCCACAAGAACATCCATTTAGATCGCGGACGGACAGTGTCACGCTCCGATCCCCGGGAACGTAATATCCCTACCAAGACGCCTCAGGTCTCAATGATAATGTCCCAGGCACGCTATCGACCCTCGATAACATATCGCACACGCGGAAACGAACAAACTCCCATACAGATAATACAACAGGGATAGTCCAGTATAAACATCAGCAACAGTAGGATATCAAAACACATGATCGTCAATTTAGTGTACAGCAGATGATTACTAACCCTACAGAGCTACAGTCGACTCACTAGGATCCACTAAAGAACAAAAGGGGATCATGCAGGGTTAGGTCCTCATCTACTCCAACAAGAACCAAAAGTCTCCAAAAGTCCAAGTGACGAGTCAGGATCACCATCAAAAGTCGGAGAACGATCATCAAAGGGCCAGCATCATTGTGGACCTGAAAAATGTTCCCACGAAGGGGTGAGATAAAATCCCAGTAAAGTCAACGTCTAAGTCTCGGGTAGGGCGATGATTCGTCCAGATGTCCTATCAAACAATCACACGCAACTTACCAAGTGACACCTCACGCATTATGCACCATTAATGAAACGTGCGACCGTGTCAGTCCGAAATAATCATCAAGACACTCAGATGACTACAATGTATCCAAGCATATATCGTGCATCAGACATCACACCATGTCCATTTTTAAAATGATGATCTACGACGTTTCAATATAACTACACTACCCCATGCCTATGGCACTCCAGGTAATGTCTTCTGTAAAACAGGCTCCGTCCCATATCCTATCAGCGACGGCATCTACAGGTTGTAACCCCATGCCCATGGCACTCCAGGCACAACAAGTAGGCTCCCAAAAGGGGTCCGATCCGTCACAAGCTCCGATCGGCTACCGACAGTCTCTCCATGCTCCATGCCAGCTTCGCACCACACCAAGACTGCCGGGCATCCAACAAGTCGTATGGTTATAGTCCCCAGTGCCATTGGCACCTCCAGGACAACGAACATGTTAGGAGTCTCCTCATCGTTACTTATGTGACCACTCCATCCATTCCTCAGCCCATAAATTCATTTTTTTTTATTATAGCAAATAATCAAGTACAATATCAATATGAGCAATCAACTAAGCAACGATAGGAAATTCCAGTCGGGATTATCAAAATAAATCCACATCAATCATAGGCCAAGTAATTTATCATTCAAGAAATCATAAATCGACTAACCTAATCGATTAGGGCCACTTAACCTAATTCGAGTTTCTAACCTAATCCGACCCCAATCGAACTACCTAAATGCCTAATAATTTAAGCAAACTAATCTAGACGTAATTAACGATCTAATCAAAAATTTGATGTCAGCTCACAGTCAAATGCACGAACTAGGATTGATGGCGGTCCTCGAGAAATCCTTCGATCCAAACCTCGAACTCAACCGGACCGCAAACCGTGAATATCGTCCAATAGGCCAAAAACTCCAATTGACTTGGTCCACGGGTCCAAAACAAAGCCCAAAATACTTGGTCCAACACCCTAGCACACAGCACAACTCAGAATGGGTTTTGGCTCAACTCAACAGCCCAAAAACCAAGCCCACAGAACCTGTCCAGCCCAACAACAGAACAAGATCAGCAGCAACGCAGGGCAAAACAGTGGCTGGATGGCACGGCTTCAGGCGGCCTTGAGTGGTGGCCGGACCTGAGGTCAAAGGGGGAGGTTCACGGAGGTCGGGGGTGGTCGTCGGCGACCGGTGGTGGCCGGAGAAGTCGTCGGCAGCCACGAACAGAAACGGAACAGCAGGGAAACAGGGCGCCAGCTAAAACAGGAGAAACCAAGCCCACAGAACCTGATAGGGAACGTCCATAGGGGTGTCAAGAAGTGTGTGGTGGCCGGAAGGAGGTGGAGAAACAAGTTAGGGACGGCTAAATCACTCAGAACCCGGAACTATTCTAAACCGGCAAAAACAGGGACTGAGTTCGGTTTTCTTCTTAACTGAGCTTTTCTGGCGATTGGTGGCGGCTTGAGACGGTGGAGGGGGGGTCCAAGAGAAGGTGTGGAAGCTATATGAAGTGGTAGTGGCGGTCGAAAGTCCCTGAGCAGCGAGCAGAACCTGCTGCTACGCCTTGCTCGAGCAGAGCATCAGAGCTGCCCGAGCAGCTTCCAGCCAGTCCTCCGGCGACCCTGGACGGCGGCGACGGACTGAGGAGGGAGTGGTGGTCGGTGATGGTCTGGAGGAGTCTTGTTCGCTCGAGCACAGTGACAAAGAGGGAGACAGTCGGTCGGTGCAGGCAAAAACAGACGAAGAAAATGTGTTGGGGTTGTCGTGGAAAAAAGACAGAAGGAGAGAGAAGTTGTGGCTGACCTAGTGTCCACTTGGGGGGTCTCTAGAAGCAAGTGGGGCCCACCTTCATTAAAAAGCTTGTCCCATTGTCCATAAAAATCCAAGGGCATTTTAGTAACTTCCATTCTTAGCCGGGGGCAATTTCGTAATTTTGCTCTCAAGGGTAATTCGGACATTTGGCCATTCAATCGGGATAATGGGTTCTTTGATGCCGGCTTGGCTACGACGAGGCTCAGACTCGAAAATTCCAATCCTAAGGCAAATCGACAAATCGATTGAAATCCAATTCAATTCAATCAACGATTACCGAAAATCCTTCAATTTCAAATTTCTAAATCCTCGAAATAAACTTAAGCAACCAAAATGAAATTCTTATTCATACTATTGTCTGGATTTCACTGCTTACAAGAGTCGGGATTTCGGGGGGTCACAACTCTCCCCATCTTAAGAAATTTCGTCCCCGAAATTACACTAATATTGAAAATCTTCAAAAAGATCGGGGTATTTCTGCCACATTATCTCCTCGTTTTCCCGCGTCGCACCTTCCGTACCGTGGTGTTGCCAAACCACCTTTACAAGAGGAATTGTCTTGTTCCACAGAACATGCTCCTTTCGCTCCACGATTTTAATTGGGCGCTCCACATACGTCGCTCGCTCGTCCAATTCGATTTCCTCAAAGTTCAAAATATGTGCGGGATCAGGCTCATATTTTCTTAACATCGAACGTGAAACACATTATGTACTTGAGATAAGTTCGGCGGTAGAGCAAGGCGATAGGCCAAATTCCCAATCTTTTCCAAAACTTTGAATGGTCCCACACATCTCGGACTTAATTTTCCCTTTTTACCAAACCGAGACGTACCTCTCATTGGCGATACTTTCATGAACACATGATCCCCCACTTGAAACTCCAAAGGCCTTCGCCTTTTATCTGCGTAGCTCTTTTGGCGGCTCTAAGCAGCTTTCAGTCGATCCCTAATAATTTTAACTGTCTCCATGGACTGTTGGATCAATTCCGGACCGGTAATTTTTCTCTCGCCAACTTCGTCCCAACACAATGGCGTTCTACAGGGCCTCCCATATAGGGCCTCAAATGGTGCCATCTGAATACTCTGTTGGTAACTATTATTATAAGCAAACTCAACCAAATGTAATTGCTCCTCCTAGTTACCCTTAAAGTCCAAAACGCATGCTCGTAACATATCCTCAAGTATCTGTATCGTCCTCTCAGATTGACCATCAGTCTGAGGGTGGTAAGCTATACTAAACTGCAATTTCGTTCCCAGAGCAGTTTTGCAGGCTTTTCCAAAATGTCGAAGTGAATTTAGGGTCACGATCTGAAGTGATCGTCACAGGAACTCCATGCAATCTCACAACATGCTTCACATAGAGATCTGCATATCTGTCTAAAGCGAAATCCTTTCTAACTGGGATAAAGTGAGCTGACTTCGTCAGTCTGCCCACTATAATCTAGATTGAGTCATGCCCTCTCTGACTTCTTGGTAAACACATCATGAAATCCATCGTAATATGCTCCCATTTTCATTCAGGGGTTTCTAAAGGCTGTAATAGTCCTCTCGATTTACAATATTTTGCCTTAACCTGCTGACAAGTTAAACACTTAGCCACATGTTTGGCTACATCAGCCTTCATACCACTCCACCAATACTGCTGTTTCAAATTCTGATACATCTTCGTACTCCCAGGGTGGATGCTATAATTACTGCGATGTGCTCCTGACAAGATATCTTCCCTTAATTTTTCGTCCCTAGGTACCACTAAACGTCCACGAAACTTTAGAATTCCATCATCAGTTACCTGAAAGTCCGCACTCTTTCTAATTGAATCGTCTTGAAGAATCTTTTGGATGGTGGGGTCGTTTGACTGTAAAGTCTTAATTCTTGTTTGCACTTCCGGCTCAATCCTCAAGGTAGCAATTAAGCTCGTCAAGTGACTAACTTCAAACTTAAAATCAGAGTCTCTCATCTCTTCTAATAAACGCCACTGACTAGTACGTAATTGAGCAATCACTGATTTTCTACTAAGAGCATCCGCGACTCTATTCGCCTTACATGGATGATAGAGGATCTCACAATCATAATCTTTAAGCAATTCTATCCATCGACGTTGTCTCATATTCAGCTCCTTTTGTGAGAATAAATACTTCAGGCTTTGGTGATCAATATACACTTGAAATTTCTCCCCAATCAGATAATGTCTCTAAATCTTCAAGGCAAATACAACTGCAGCCTTTGGTGGATGCTATAATTACTGCGATGTGCTCCTGACAAGATATCTTCCCTTAATTTTTCATCCCCAGGTACCACTAAACGTCCACGAAACTTTAGAATTCCATCGTCAGTTACCTGAAAGTCCGCACCCTTTTTAGTTGAATCGTCTTGAAGAATCTTTTGGATGGTGGGGTCGTTTGACTGTAAAGTCTTAATTCTTGTTTGCACTTCTGGCTCAATCCTCAAGGTAGCAATTAAGCTTGCCAAGTGACTAACTTCAAACTTAAAATCAGAGTCTCTCATCTCTTCTAATAAACGCCACTGACTGGTACGTAATTGAGCAATCACTGATTTTCTACTAAGAGCATCCGCGACTCTATTCGCCTTACCTGGATGATAGAGGATCTCACAATCATAATCTTTAAGCAATTCCATCCATCAACGTTGTCTCATATTCAGCTCCTTTTGTGAGAATAAATACTTCAGGCTTTGATGATCAGTATACACTTGAAATTTCTCCCCAATCAGATAATGTCTCCAAATCTTCAAGGCGAATACAACTGCAGCCAACTCTAAATCATGCGTCGGATAATTTACTTCATGAGGTCTCAACTGACGAGAGCCATATGCGACTACCCTTCCATGCTGCATCAAAACAAAGCCCAATCCCCTGAGTGAAGCGTCACTATAGATTTCAAATCCCCCAAGACCCAATGGAATTGTCAGGACATGAGCCGTAGTTAGCTTACGCTTAAGTTCTTGGAAGCTATGCTCACACTTCTCCGTCCATTCAAATTTTATGTCCTTCTTTAGTAACCGAGTCAAAAGCGAGGCTATAGCAGAGAACCTTTCCACAAATCTTCTATAATAGCCCGCCAATCCTAAGAAGCTCCTGATCTCAGTTACTATCGTCGGTCTCGGCCAATTTACAACTTCTTCAATCTTCGCAGGATCGACGGCAATGCCATTCCCAGAAACCACGTGACCAAGAAATGCCACACGAGCTAACCAAAATTCACACTTACTAAACTTGGCATATAACTGATGCACTCTAAGAGTTTCTAACACCATTTTCAAATGCTGTTCATGCTCCTCGAAGCTCCTCAAGTACACCAGGATATCATCTATAAACACAATAACGAAGCGATCCAAGTACTCCTTAAATACCCTATTCATCAAATTCATACAGGCAGCAGGAGCATTTGTTAATCCAAACGGCATTACTGTAAATTCATAATGACCATATCGCGTCCTAAATGACGTCTTAGGAATGTCCTCCTTCCTAATTCTTAACTGATGATAACCTGTTCTCAAATCGATTTTAGAAAATAAAGCAGCTCCATGCAACTGATCGAATAAATCATCAATCCTTGGTAACGGATATTTATTCTTGATCGTTACCCGATTTAATTGCCTATAGTCAATGCATAACCATAACGATCCTTCTTTCTTCTTCACAAATAAAACAGGCGCTCCCCAAGGCGACGCACTAGGGTGAATAAATCATTTATCCAGTAACTCCTGCATATGAACCTTGAGTTCCTTAAGTTCATACAATGACATCCTATATGGAGCCTTAGAAATTGGTTCCGTTCCAGGAATTAATTCAATCACAAATTCGATTTCTCTTTCCGGCGGTAGGCCGGGTAATTCTTCTAGAAAGACATTAGAGAATTCACGCACCACTGGTATGTTTTTCAACTTAGGCTCTTCAACTGATGCCAGAATACCATAACATCCGTCTTCTAATAGTCTAGTTGTCTCGAGTGACGAGATCATCGTCGTCGAGGTTCCTCCTCGACTTCCCACGAACTCGAAACTGACGTCGTCCACTAGATTAAATCGAATCACTTTATTGTGGCAATCTATTACGGCTCTTTGTTTATTCAGCCAATCCATTCCGACTATCACATCAAAGTCGTACATTTCCAACACAATCAAATCTATCTTATCCTCATACCCGCTTACTATAAGTTTACAATCAGGACAGCCTACAGTGACCATCACATTATCCTGTAAGGGCGTAGAAATCCTATATGTAGTAACCAACCGTTTTAGTTCCAAATCCACTAACTTAATGAATTGCTCCGCCACAAAAGAATGTGTTGCACCAGGGTCAAATAAAGCATAGGCAGCTTGATCATGTAAAAGAACCGTACCTGTGACGATCGGCGAATCCTTCACCGTATCTCGGGTGACTGCATACACCCTTCCCTGAGCTGGTGGTTGACCCTGAGTATTTTGTGGCGCACTTCCTCCAGGTTGTCCTCCTTGTGGCCTATTCCCTTGGCGTTGAGGGCAATCCCTTGCCAGATGGCCAAACTGACCACATCCATAGCATGCTCCGGTCCTCATTGGGCATTGTCCAGGTCCATGCCTTCGACGACATAAACAACATTCCTCACCCTGATGATAAGTCAGCTTGTTAATGGCACCTGATCGGTTTGGTGGAATATAAGCTCTACCACTAGGCATCGGCCTCTTGCTTTGTCTAATATCCCTTTTGGCACGAGGAAACCGTGAACTAGCAGTAGCCGCCATCTCATTCAGATTTCTTTCTATCAGTTGAGCTCTCTCGTACAGCTCATCATAGTCCTTCAGGTTGAATGGTATCAGAATGTCATTGATTTCGAGTTTCAATCCATCCCGAAACCTTTTCACCCTATCTCCAGGATTCTCAACCATTCTAGTGGCGTATCGAGACAATTCAGCAAATCGAGCCTCATACTCATCAACAGTCATCTGGTTCTGACGCAGGCTCATAAATTCATTCAACTTCCTTTCTCGAGCCACATCTGAGAAATACTTATTTTTAAAAGCTTCTACAAACTTACCCCAATTTAGGGCTATACCTTTTGGAAAGACTCGATGCTTAGTTACGTCCCACCAAGAGCCAGCATTACCCTGCAACTGGTAAATAGCCAAAGTAACTTTGTCTTCTTCCGAGCACTTTAACAAATTAAACGCTTTCGCCATTTCCTTGACCCATTGAATAGCAGCTTCAGGGTCCCCCTCGCTTGCAAACTTAGGCGGTACCAACTTCATGAAGGATTCTGCCAACTTATGCATCGGCCTGTCTTCAATGTTCATAGTTGAAGGTGCAGCTTACGATGTCTCTGCAGCATTCAAATTTCTTGTTCGTTGACCAATCAGTTCTCCCAGTGCGGCAAGAATTTCGTCTGTCATCCTTGGATCTCTTTCTGGAGGCCTTTGAGATGGTGATTCTCCTTCCATGGTCTCTTCGACCCTGGGTTCCTGCCCTTCAGACTCAACTCGAGATGGCCTTCCAGCTCCCGAAGCTTCACCGATCTCGTTAATCCTCAATCGCCTTACAAGCCTGGCTCGAGGTACTCTTTTACCGCGTTCGCTCATTACACAGGTATAATACTGAGTCCTGCCCACCCCAGAGCAAAACACGATAAAAGGACAACTCTAACAGTCAGAATAACAACCAGCAAACACAAGTAGAAATCGTACAATCCTACTAACTATCTCATTTTCCCATCGCTCCATATTACTCCAAACCTATGACCGGGTAATCAGGCCAACCTTGCTCTCATACCACTTTGGGGGGGATGTCATGCCCCGATCCCCGGGTACGTAATATCCCTACCAAGATGCCTCAGGTCCCAATGATAATGTCCCAGGCACGCTATCGACCCTTGATAACATATCGCACACGCGGAAACGAACAAACTTCCATACAGATAATACAACAGGGATAGTCCAGTATAAACATCAGCAACAGTAGGATATCAAAATATATGATCGTCAATTTAGTGTACAGCAGATGATTACTAACCCTACAGAGTTACAGTCGACTCACTAGGATCCACTAAAGAACAAAAGGGGATCAGGCAGGGTTAGGTCCTCATCTACTCCAAAAAGAACCAAAAGTCTCCAAAAGTCCAGGTGACGAGTCAGGATCACCATCAAAAGTCGGAGAACGATCATCAGAGGGCCAGCATCATTGTGGACCTGAAAAATGTTCCCACGAAGGGGTGAGATAAAATCCCAGTGAAGTCAACGTCTAAGCCTCGGGTAGGGTGATGATTCGTCCAGATGTTCTATCATACAATCACACGCAACTTACCAAGTGACACCTCACGCATTATGCACCATTAATGAAACGTGCGACCCTGTCAGTTCGAAATAATCATCAAGACATTCAGATGACTACAATGTATCCAAGCATATATCGTGCATCAGACATCACACCATGTCCATTTTTAAAATGATGATCTACGACGTTTCAATATAACTACACTACCCCATGCCTATGGCTGTCGCGACCCTCTTGAGGTTGTCGGGCTCTCGAGGGCTAATGGGCCGTCCTGTCTGGTCGGACGCGGGCCTCTCCCAAGGCCCATTACCCAAATCGCAACGGAGGTATGCGTGATCGACTTTCAGTGTGGTCTAGTGACATGTGCTAAGTGTGCATGCCATGGAGTCGCCACCAATCATTTTTTTAGGGTGTGATTGGACCACCCAATCGAATAGTTGGGAGTTTCTATTCAATTCTGCGAGAACCAGAGAAATGGTTTCGGGGACTTAGTTACACCAACAGTCAGAGTTGACGCCCTTTCGGTACCTAAGTTGACTGAATTTTCTAGCCTGAGATTCATGCGGATGAGTAAGGTATGAACCCTAAATCTAGAAATTCATGCAGATAGGAGTGATTATCCTAGCAATCACAATCAGTAATAAAATGCGCAACTCAAGGAATCTAGATATGCAAATAAATCACATGGCATTCATAGTAAGGCCCTATTTATCAATCACAGCTCAAGAATGATTTAGCTGTCCTAGCCATTCTACACATGATCTAACCTAAGAAAAGCATTAGGAAGCATCGAAGGAGTTCGAGAGTACTCACATGGAGTTCGCCGTGCCCTGGTTTGGTCTTAGACGAGCTATCGAGCTCATGCCGACCCGATTATATTTGGGGATCCACTCGGCGTTTTACACCATAAAATCATGTGAAACAAAAACGAAAATATTCAGCAAGGGGAATTTATTGTAGATGGTGGTCGATCTAATTGGACGTCAAGACTAAAAAATATGTAGAAATTTACAAATTAAAATACTCGAATGACATTTTTTTGCCAAATTCAACTCTATGCGTCGTGAAGAAACACATGCAATTGAACTTGAATTTTGACTATTTATGAGTTCAAAATGAAAAGGAAATTAAAATAAAAATATTGACTATTTTTCTATATTTTTACGACATCGAACGCTATTTTTCTTCATTTTTCATGTATTTTTCTATTTTTGGAAAATATTAAAAAATATTAAAAAATATGACAAATTATTTTTTATCAAAAATGGTTCCTTTAGCTTGGTCAAGGCTACCAAAGATGATTTTTTAATGTTTTTAACTTTTTATAGATTTTTTATGAATTTTTTAAAAATAAACTATGAAAGACTGATCAAAAATCAGGTGTCAACAGCTGCCCCTCTTTGAGAGGAATTTCGTCAGAGGTTTCTCTCAAAGACAAGGTGACACCTGTGTTCCGATCGACTCGACTGGGAAAATAAAAGAAATCATGACATCCAATTTTCATGCCCATCAATGTGTGCTTTTCCTTAAAAAGAGATGTGCTCATTCAATTCCCTGATATGATGTAAGAAAGTTAAGGAGTAGATAGACTTCCCTGCCCCTTACCTGTCGAATGCTTGCGGCATTTGCTTTGTCTGATGGGTTCAAGTAGATTCCTAAGGACTTGTCATCGGAGTGTCCTGGGGATGTTAAGCTCTGACCTGTATGGTAGGTCAAACCATAATGGAATTCCTAACTGATAGGAACCTAAGGAAGACGCATCCCACATTTGGGAATTTGCCAAGGGTTTTGATCCGTGTGGTGGACTAAACTAGAAATGGCTTGCCTAATGTAAGGCTTATTAGGGAAAACGAATCCTCCCGCGTTCGGGATTCATCAAGGTTTTGATCCGTATGGTGGATCGGACCATTGGGTTGATCCTTCAGGCGGTCTCTACCAGTCCTTTGACCCTTCAGGCGGTTTCTACCATTCATTGACCTTTCATGCGGTTTCTACAATTGAGTTGACCCTTCAGGCGGTTTCTACCATTGGTTGACCCTTCAGGCGGTTTCTACCATACATTGACCCTTCAGGCGGTTTCTACCATTGTTTTGACCCTTCATGCGGTTTCTTCCATTGGTTGACCCTTCAGGCGGTTTCTACCATACATTGACCCTTCAGGCGGTTTCTACCATTGTGTTGACCCTTCAGGCGGTTTCTACCATTGATTGACCCTTCAGGCGGTTTCTACCATTGAGTTGACCCTTCAGGCGGTTTCTACCATTTATGAGATTCCAAACTGATATGAATCAAAGGATGACGTACCCGCTCTTCGGGGCTAGTCGAAGACTCGATCATTCTATGGATCGGTCTTAGAAAAGATTTGCCTACTAAAAGGCTTCACCTAAGGATGACGCACCCAGTCTTTGGGGCGGCCAAAAGTCCTGCAGAAAGCTTAGACCTGAAAAAATTTTCCTCGCCAAGAAGATATTAGTAATCTTTGGGAAGACAATAATTGTCTAACTGACAAAATTCTACGACTTAAGTTTTAGTCATGAAATGTGCATTTTGATTGCTGGAGGTTATCCAAAACATTCCTGCCATATACAGATGTGATCATAAATTCCTTGCACGGAAACTCTAGATCAAACAATTTGAAAATTTCAAAAAGAGTTTGCTCAAAACATCCATTGGAGTATTTCTCATCCAAGAAGGCTCCTCACTACTCTATGATAATGATCTTTAATAGGGAAAGTGCTCAATTTCCTACCGACCTGTGCCTGGGTTTCAGGATCATTCGCAACGCATACATTTCGACCGATCAGGAGGTCTTTCACGGGACCGTAGTGTTAGGCTTGGATATCGGTTTCCAAGGGGGACTCACTTTTGAGTCAAGGCCGTTGAACAAAAATTTTCACTATCTGCTCTGGGTTTACAAGTCAAGAACCCTGTAAAATGAGAAAGAAATAGTCTTGCTCGTACTTCTTTGAGCTAAGTTATACATTAACCCAAGTGTCTTAGTCAGATGAGACTGCTTCAGGGTTGTAACATTGGAAGGATTGGGGACCGAAAAAGGCTTATTTTTTGCCCAGAAATTGTGAAGGGTTTGGCATTTGTGATCATTGCAAATTTGCCACATGTCCTTCGAAGAACATCTCCATTTCTTGAAGTGTACACTCCTCTTTTAGAGCGCACAAGGATGTTTAAAAGCGTCTCTTGTTACATTAAGAGACCGTCTGTTTGTGTGTTTGCAATTTGAGCACGACATCATTTGGAGAGTAGTCATCTTGATCTGACTCCTTTGCAGGGTCTTTTCATCGTATATCTAGACTTTACTGGGGATATTTTGAATAGACATCAGCCTTGCTTTTTACCAGGCACTTTGCTTTTTCTTGATGTCTAGGGATTTTTCTTTTCCCCCTTTTTTTAATCCCGTGTTTTTCTTTTCTTTTGGAGTTAGGATTTTCGGCAATCATGCTAGATATGCAACTTAAACTTTGGCACGCTTCCATTCCTAGAGTGATGTTGCCTTTGCTTTGGAATATGCAATGATCACCAATAGGTTGATGAAATGAATTTGCTGGCTCAACTTGGTCGTGCAAAGGATAACAGTGTGTAGGATAGAGAAATGAATTATTCTCGTCATCCTATGACACTTGGATTATCATATAAACAACACACAAAGATTTATGTTAGTCCGAGCAAGAAAATTTCAAACCGTTTACTTTCTGATACTGTTGGACTAACCTTCATTTGCCCCAATGTGGGGTGGTTCTTGACAGGGTTGAGAATGAAAATCGCCGTTCAATGGGGTTCTCAATGGGCATCTGTAGTGTTTGGAATGAAGAAATAAATGCCTCTATCATCTCGATCCATGTAATCGTTGCGAATGACCCTTATATCCATAGGTTAAGGTTTCGCTATCATTTCCAATCTCCTCATCTCTCAAGTGTGTATGGGACGTGTTTGGATTAGGCTCGCTTCTCTTATGAGAAAATACCCTTTTGAACAGTTCAAACGACTCTTGTTGGAAAAATTCATTTCATTTCATCAAGATTTATCCTTCAAAGGGATTTTGTGATGCACCATACATGTGTAATTCATGTTCAGACAATCTCATGTTTTAAAACATGAATGTCAATGAAGTAAGAATTCTATGTCTTTTTAGATGTGAGAATCGAATTAATTCTGAAAGTTTTTAATCTCCAATGAATTGGGAAAAGGGATACTTACCTGCCCATCGAGGCTGGAGATCCTGGAGATATAAAAGGGATATGTCATCGTATATTCTAAAACTTTACAAAAATTGGAACGATACATCTTACCCTTGGTCATATGCTCCAACGAGTGTACAAGGGTTGTGAAAATCTGCACTTCACATAGTAACACAAGATTGTTAGGTGTTCTAAAGTTCTTTCGACTTCTTGGTTTTTGGAGAAAAATGAAACTTACATGTCTGCCCTGATGGCGAGCTCCTGCCAAGGATAAATATTAAGCATTATTTTGGGTTTCCAAATTCAAAACAAATTGGGACGATACTACTTTACTCTTGATTTGAATTCCATTCTGCATGCCAATGTGCAGATTGTAGAAGCCGGCCCTCAAGCTTGTGGCCATGATTTCTTCGTCTGGTTGGGCAACGAATCCACCTCGAGGATTTACGTCGGAGGAGATTCATTCATCTTTTTGGGCGTGTTTCATGCACTGTTTTGTTATTTGAATGCATGGCTTCTTGGGTGCCTCGTCTCTGTTCATCACCTGAGAGGAAAATGAGAGAACATTATCCCCGCATCTGATTGAAAATCATTTAGGAACGATACGTTCTTTTTACCAAATGGGTGGCTCCGCGGCCAAATGCGTTTTACATTGAAAGGATGGATTCCATTACGCTCTGCAGATTATAACTATCGCTTCAGGGACTTGCCCCACGGATTAAACGATGAATTTGATGTCTTCGGCTTCGACATGCTTTCCGGATGTAGGAATGGTTTGCCCCCATTTTCAGTGGAGATGGGTTTTGTCGAGTGGGCAAGATCAAAAACTCATCCTAGATTTGGCTTTAGTCGAAGGTTGAAATCCCGACCTTGGATAAGCGAATCATGATTCATCTCCTTCTGCTTCGGATTTGTCATTTGCATGCTTCACATTTTACAATACCAACTTCGCCGCTTGATGAAAATGAATCGATGATTTTCGAATTGCCCCAAGTTCTATAGTCATCTGCGTCGAATCTCTTTGAACTTCATCGGGTGATAGACCAACTGATAAAATGATTTTTCAATCCCGAGATCGAACTCCTGACGTTTCGTACCACTTCCATTTCACTGACTACCAAGACACAGCACTATTGGCGTCCCTAACTGGTTCGTTTTTTGTTATAAAATTCTTGAAGCAGTTAGCGACCCCCATCGAGAATGAAACAAGCTCAATTTAGAGTTCATAAAAACTAAAGGTCCCTTAGAACGATACAGAGCTAACCGTCTTTGAGCTCGCTCGGGCTTTTGCTCGCATTTTCCTATGTGAAGCCTTTAAATGTTTTTCTTCGTGGCGTTTAATTGATTCGCCTCGACTCTAATCTAACAAGGGATTGTCGCACTCAAGCATGATGATGCTCGCAGGTAGTACTGATCGCTGCCCCAGATTAACTCTAGGCATTAAGGAAGATTATCTTGCATGGAAGACTTTATGACAGAAAGATTAATGATACATCCAGCCACATGTGCCTAGTTCCCTTGAGGATTCTCGGTGATCAGCCAGTTACACCATGAATCAGACATATAATCGTCATTTTGGATCATAACTTCATAAGTCCATCAGTTTTAAACTGATCGATCCAGATATGGAGCTCCTCATCAAGGAAATCTTTTGATTCTTCGAGCAACTGATATTCGGGTTGACCATCATCGCTTGGCGTTGAAGGATTCCTGTTTCTGTTGTGAGCGATCTGATTCTTCGAGCTAGAACCTTCGTCGTTGCTCGAGATTATAAGAGGATGATTGATCGGTTCACTATCAAAAGCACCTTCCATTTGGGAATGGAAGAAACAAAAATCCTCAGAGCATCCGCCCGCTTGATCTTCCGAAATCATATGCCCAAGCCGGGCAGATCTTTGAACACTAGGCGCAATATGTTGATCGGGGATAGGAAGAGCACTAGCGAAAAGTTGCTGCTCAAACCAAGGAGTTCGTACCTGCTGCACTTGTGGCATATACTCTTGAGGGGTGCTGAGATGATTCGGGGGAATATTCTGATTAGCGCCCAAGTAGTCGATGGTGCTGCTACCAGCTTGGTCGGTGCCTAGATTAGGCAGGGTATTTCTTACTTCAGGGGCATTGTAGTTATAACCATGCCTAGTGTTTAGGCACAAGTTGAGTTCTTTCAGGTTCAGTGCTGTGTGGCGCTGTCTTAGCGCCCTTCTGTAGCTCTTGAGGTGACTCGCGACTCCATCTTTAGTGAGTCCTGGTATGTTCATGATCTCAAGTATGCGCGTTGGATATGCTGAGTTGATCCCTAGTTGCTGAACCGCACTAAGGAACTTGAGATGAAGCTCGGGGGACCAATTGACCCTCGTCTTCTTGCGAATCGGAACAGTGTTGACAACTTGGCTATTGCTCTCTGGCCTATTTCCAGTAGGATTTGATCGAGCCGGAAATTGTTGTGGAGGGAATTCATCAGCTTTGGATTGGTCGGTCGTGATAGTAAGCTCATCGTTAAGGAAACTCCAATCATGGTGACGCATATCACATCCTTTAGAAGGCATCGGTATTGACTTCGTAGAATTGATTTGTTCATGCATATCTCCAACAAAATCCGATTGTATCGAAGATGGTTCGAGGGAGTGGGGTGGTGAATGAGCATTTTCAATCCTCATATAAGGCTTATCAAGGAACATTTCGCCGAGAGTGATAGGGCCACCGCAATTAAGGCAAGCGATAGTGCTGGGAGCTTTCTTATACCTCATGTTCTCCGCTCGAAGCTTTTCGTTTTCCTCCTTTAGAATCGCAAGTTCTTGACGTCTGTGTTGAGCCCTCAATTTGGCTCGCTTATTTTGAAACCAAAACTTGACCCTCAAAGGTTTCATCCCTAGCTTCTGGCCCAATTCATTTCTTTGTTTCATGTTCGGGAGAGGGCATTCACTAAAGAAAGCTTCAAGCTCTTGGATTTCATTCTGAGTGTGGCACTGGCGACGTTTCCTTTTCCGGGATTGACCATCGATGCTGCTGTTGTCGTCGCTGCTGAGATCCTGAACTTCGTTGCCGAAAGGGTTGGGTTCTGTGGTTCTGGTACCAGACGCCATCCTAGAATCTTCGAGATCTCTCAGTAGTTCATTTTCTGAGATTTTTGGATCAGTCACCTCTAGCAACTGATGGTAACTCTCAAACATGTTGGATCGAAAAATGTTCGATCAATTTTTTCTCACTCAGGGTTCTCTACTCTCTCATGTATGCTCACTCTCTCTAAATTTTCTTTTGAGTGGTTCTGTATGCCCATGAAACGTTCTTTAAACATGGATGAAGATCATCAGGCAAGCGTTGCTCCCAAGATTTCGTATTTCCCGCTTTGTCGTCTTCTTTCTTCTTTTCAACGTGGAGGGACACCAAATCGATTTCCTTTTCTCGATATCCATGTCTGTCTCCCACTTTTTCGATAGTTGCGCTTTACTCCCGTTCAATTTTAATATGGTGACACCGACATATCTTTTTACAACTTTTTTAGGTTTATCAAGCCTGAAATCGCGGACTGGGACAAATCTGATGGTTCACCGAAAGAGCCACCATTGCTTTACCCAATTAACTTGGCTCCACGAGCATTATTGTTGTGCCTTTCTTCATTCTCGAGTTGCTATAAAAGGAGGAGTTAATGCAGAGAAGATTAACACTCTTACATAATTGCCTTTTCGTATTTTAATCACTCTACCACACTCATCTTCTTCTCCCTCACTCCAACGAAAATGACCTCCTCTCCTATTCGCGCTTTCTCGTCCGAAATTTTGGCCCAGTGGGAAAAACTCTATAACCTCCTCGGTCGAGGCTATGCTCATATAGCCGATCACCCAGAAACTGAAGATGAAATCCGTATTTTGCTCGTGGAAATAGACACCACCTCCATCGAGGGCACTAATTTAGAGAGGGAATATAGAATCTTCCCAACCCTCTTTATAAACTTTTTAGAGACTTACCGTGTCGCTCATCGAAAAGCTACCGTGGCTCACGTTTTGCGAGCTCGCTATGAGGATCGGTCCAACTGCTTGGTGTTGGCCAACCTTGTGGCCGATAGTCACAGAAAGGCTGTTGAGTTTGCCAACAAGCGAGTCTCGATGTTGCTTCGCGAGAGGGGAAATTTGGTGGAGCGCTTGGCCTTATCCCTGACCACCTATGAGCACGACCGTCGTAATGTCGTGTTGAAGTTTCAATGTGAGTGGCAGGAAGAAAGGCTTGACAGCATTACCGCGGATATAGCCCATGGGAGAGGACTAGTTCGGGACCTGGAAATAGCCGCCGAAGATCACGGGACCAAGGTTGCCGATCTTAAAGGGGAATGTAAACGCCTTCTTCTTAAGCTTGCAGATCTCGAGTCTCGAGGTGGTGAGTATAAGCAAAGCATCAATAATATGGAGGGCCAACTAGGTTCCTTTGTGATGCTAATTAGGGCTCATTGCGGTTTTATGTTTCCACCCCGATGATTTGTATGATCTGCTTTTAAGGTCCCTCGATTGAGCGAAATGAATGAAAGCTCTAATGTGTGTGTCTCAACTTCTGTATGGATGACTTTCTCGAACACCTGACCACTCTCAACCTAGGCAAGCTGCGCTTTGACATTGATGATTCGAGCGTGTACATCTTGATTTTTTAATCTTGCTTATGATCGGATAAAGGAACCTCCCACCGCGATTATCCACAAAAAGACTTCTCTTCTCTACTTGTTTTTAACCTGTTTCAAATGAAAAGGCAGAATCAGAAGAAAGAATTTGAAAAATAAAGCATAAATCCTTTCAATTATATGCTTACTTGTGATTAATATGGATAAGAGCTTTTACAAGGGTTTTGGCCTTGTGCAAAAGCTTTTATCAATATTCCTCAAAGGAAAGCATATCATTGAAAGGAATGTAATTCACGATAATCGCCTTTGATCAATTCCAAGAAAATCAATGGAATGTTCAAAAGTACACAATTACGATGTGTTTTAAATTCAATTGAAGATACGGTATCCAAATTAAAGCTGTTTGCTAAGAACGAGAGTAATTTGGATATCTATCTTTTCATTAAATTTGAAAAACACGAGTACTCTTGATCAATTATTGTGGATTACCAATGATGCAAAACATGCATGAACCAATTCAAGTTTATAGTTCCTTCTGGCGAAATTGGGATTGTATTGCCCTATACGGCCAAAAGGTTGTATAAGACTTCCAATTTCAATTTCATCCAAAGGAATTATAAAATTGATTTTGGAGTATTCGAGTGATTAGAAGAAATGCCACTATCACATTCTAATGACAAGTCAATAGAAATACAACAAATTTCAATCTGAATGTATATAAACACAAATAGATCCCTAATACAATCAATCTAAGGAATCAGATAGAGAGGATCTTAGCAAAATAAATCATATACAAAAAGGCTAGAAATGAAAAATAAAACAAAGGAATGTGACCTTAATACTTAGAGATGCCCCAGTTTCGATCTTTGAGACGTGACTTCAGGATCACCTATTCCAAATTGTCATCTTCATTAGATGATACCTCAATGATGTCCATAGTAGGCTCTTCTTGTCCACTTGGCGCTCGTAATGGGATGACACCATCTTCATCTTCCATCAAGAACATTGGGAGGAAAACACACATATCTATCCTCAAAATGGCATTTAATCCAATCACCGGAATTATGCAATGAATATAATGATTAAGAGCTGTAACAAGTTCGAGGGATAGAAAAGTCTTACCAACCAAACTTAAGAGAAAATCAAGCTTCTCTGTATTTTTTGCAGTGTTAGGTATACTAACCTTCCATAGACAAACGCATGAGACAAGTGAGAGAAAACTCCTAAAAATCAAAAGATAGGGCTTGGTACCTAAAGCCAAGGTTCTCACCTCGAATTCTGGGAAGAGCCGATTCCATTGCACAACTATCGTTGCATTGGGACTCAATCCATAGTTCGAAGTGAGCGGAATTGAAAAGTGGATTACCCCATGTTTTTCCTCACAGAGATTCCATTTTCAATTCCTTCTATTGTGTTCCTAAAGAGGGCGCCTGGGGTTTTAGGCGCAATTGTGTGTATTCATTGTGTCGTGCTAAAGCAATAGACATGCATTTTATTTAACAATCACCGCTTCAATATAAACATCCACACAATCATACATCCAAAACTCCTGCCTGCATAAAACAAAGTTAACAAGCACTTCACCCCTTATTTCTCCCGTCTACAAAAACATCTAACACATTCGTTAGCATATATACCTCACTTTCGAGAGCATCTGCATAAAATTAGGTTAGAAGAATCAATCAACTTTTTAATCGGCTCAAGTCCACTAAATGGTTAAGAACCAGTCCCCAGCGGAGTCGCCAGTCTGTCGCGACCCTCTTGAGGTTGTCGGGCTCTCGAGGGCTAATGGGCCGTCCTGTCTGGTCGGACGCGGGCCTCTCCCAAGGCCCATTACCCAAATCGCAACGGAGGTATGCGTGATCGACTTTCAGTGTGGTCTAGTGACATGTGCTAAGTGTGCATGCCATGGAGTCGCCACCAATCATTTTTTTAGGGTGTGATTGGACCACCCAATCGAATAGTTGGGAGTTTCTATTCAATTCTGCGAGAACCAGAGAAATGGTTTCGGGGACTTAGTTACACCAACAGTCAGAGTTGACGCCCTTTCGGTACCTAAGTTGACTGAATTTTCTAGCCTGAGATTCATGCGGATGAGTAAGGTATGAACCCTAAATCTAGAAATTCATGCAGATAGGAGTGATTATCCTAGCAATCACAATCAGTAATAAAATGCGCAACTCAAGGAATCTAGATATGCAAATAAATCACATGGCATTCCTAGTAAGGCCCTATTTATCAATCACAGCTCAAGAATGATTTAGCTGTCCTAGCCATTCTACACATGATCTAACCTAAGAAAAGCATTAGGAAGCATCGAAGGAGTTCGAGAGTACTCACATGGAGTTCGCCGTGCCCTGGTTTGGTCTTAGACGAGCTATCGAGCTCATGCCGACCCGATTATATTTGGGGATCCACTCGGCGTTTTACACCATAAAATCATGTGAAACAAAAACGAAAATATTCAGCAAGGGGAATTTATTGTAGATGGTGGTCGATCTAATTGGACGTCAAGACTAAAAAATATGTAGAAATTTACAAATTAAAATACTCGAATGACATTTTTTTGCCAAATTCAACTCTATGCGTCGTGAAGAAACACATGCAATTGAACTTGAATTTTGACTATTTATGAGTTCAAAATGAAAAGGAAATTAAAATAAAAATATTGACTATTTTTCTATATTTTTACGACATCGAACGCTATTTTTCTTCATTTTTCATGTATTTTTCTATTTTTGGAAAATATTAAAAAATATTAAAAAATATGACAAATTATTTTTTATCAAAAATGGTTCCTTTAGCTTGGTCAAGGCTACCAAAGATGATTTTTTAATGTTTTTAACTTTTTATAGATTTTTTATGAATTTTTTAAAAATAAACTATGAAAGACTGATCAAAAATCAGGTGTCAACAATGGCACTCCAAGTAATGTCTTCTATAAAACAGGCTCCGTCCCATATCTACAGGTTGTAACCCCATACCCATGGCACTCCGGCACAACAAGTAGGCTCGCCAAAGGGGTCCGATCCGTCACAAGCTGCGATCGGCTACCGGCAGTCTCTCCATGCTTCATGCAGCTTCACACCACACCAAGACTGCCGGGCATCCAACAAGTCGTATAGTTATAGTCCCCAGTGCCATTGGCACCTCCAAGACAACACACTTGTTAGGAGTCGCCTCATCGTTACTTATG
Source organism: Rhodomyrtus psidioides (assembly GCA_021437785.1). Taxonomy (NCBI): domain Eukaryota; kingdom Viridiplantae; phylum Streptophyta; class Magnoliopsida; order Myrtales; family Myrtaceae; genus Rhodomyrtus; species Rhodomyrtus psidioides. The sequence goes on along the minus strand of JAILYB010000024.1, from coordinate 3,406,435 downwards.
CAGTTATGTGATCACTCCATCCATTCCTCAGTCCATAAATTCATATTTTTTATTATAGCCAATAATCAAGTACAATATCAATATGAGCAATCAACTAAGCAACGATAGGAAATTCCAGTCGGGATTATCAAAATAAATCCACATCAATCATAGGCCAAGTAATTTATCATTCAAGAAATCATAAATTGACTAACCTAACCAATTAGGGCCACTTAACCTAATCCGAGTTTCTAACCTAATCCGACCCCAATTTAACTACCTAAATGGCTAATAATCTAAGCAAACTAATCCAGAAATATTAACGACCTAATAAAAAATTAGATGTCAACTCACAGTCAAATGCACGGACTAGGATTGATGGCGGTCCTCGAGAAATCCTTCGATCCAAACCTCGAACTCAACTGGACCGCGAACCGTGAATATCGTTCAATGGGGCTAAAACTCCAATTGACTTGGTCCACGGGCCCAAAGCAAAGCCCAAAATACTTGATCTAACACCCTAGCACATAGCCCAACTCAGAATGGGCTTTGGCTCAACTCAACAGCCAAAAAACCAAGCCCACAGAACATGTCCAGCCCAACAACAGAACAAGATCAGCAGCAACGTAGGGCAAAACAGTGGCTGGATGGCACTACTTCAGGCGGCCTTGAGTGGTGGCCGGACCTAAGGTCGAAGGGGGAGGTTCACGGAGGTCGGGGGTGGTCGTCGGCGATCGGTGGTGGCCGAAGAAATCACCGGCAGCCACTAACAGAAACGGAACAGCAGGAAAATAGGGCGCCGGCTAAAACAAGGGAAACAGAGCAGCTTGATTTTGGGTCTGTTCGGGCTTCTAATGGTGACGACGCTTCTTGCAGCTGATAGGGAACGTCCATAGGGGTGTCATGAAGTGTGTGGTGGTCGAAAGTAGGCGGAGAAACGAGTTAGGGACGGCTAAATCACTCAGAACCCGAAACTATTCTAAACCGGCAAAAATGGGGACTGAGTTTGGTTTTCTTCTTACCTGAGCTTTTTCGGCTACTGGTGGCAGCCTGAGACGGTGGAGGGGCATCCAAGAGAAGGTGTGGAAGCTATATGAAGTGGTGGTGGCGATCGAAAGTCCTTAAGCAGCGAGTAGAACCTGCTGCTGCGCCCTGCTCGAGCAGAGCATCAGAGCTGCCCGATCAGCTTCCAGTCGATCCTCCGGCGACCCTGGACGGCGGCGACAGTGCTGGGGGCGGCGACGAACTGAGGAGGGAGTGGTGGTCGGTCAGTGATGGTCTGGAGGAGTCTCGTTCGCTCGAGCACAGTGACAAAGAGAGAGAGAGAGAGTCGATCGGTGCAAGCAAAAACAATGGAAGAAAATGTGTGGGGGTTGTCGTGGAAAAAAGGCAGAAGGAGAGAGAAGTTGTGGCTAATCTAGTGTCCACTTGGGGGGTCTCTAGAAGCAAGTGGGGCCCACCTTCATTAAAAAGCTTGTCCCATTGTCCCTAAAAATCCATGGGTATTTTAGTAACTTCCATTCTTGGCCGGGGGAAATTCCATAATTTTGCTCTCAAGGGTAATTCGGACATTTGGCCATTCAATCGGGATAATGGGTTCTTCGAGGCTAGCTTGGCTATGGCGAGGCTCAGACTCGAAAATTCCAATCCCAAGGAGAATCGACAAATCGATTGAAATCCAATTCAGTTCGATCAACGATTACCGGAAATCCTTCAATTTCAAATTTCTAAATCCTCGAAATAAACTTAAGCGACCAAAATGAAATTTTTATTCATACTATTGTCTGGATTTCACTACTTACAAGAGTCGGGATTTTGGGGCGTCACAGACAGCACGGGGAATTAATCGTGCATGTAAAGTCGCCTCATGTCCTAAATCACAAAGTTAACCACGTAGAGCATAACGTACTTTGCGTTTCGCTTGAACTTACAATAAAATACTACATGACTACTTAAAAGATTGCAGTGGGACTCTTGTGTTGGTGATTTGTTTGTAAAAATAAACTAAGAGGTGCCTTGTCCCACTTCGAAAAGATGTGAGTGCGCACGTGGACTAGATTTGGCATAAATAAACAATTACCAATGTTTTCTAGTGAAACATTGCGACTATTCACGAAGGATTCTGATAGCCTTTGAAAGGTTGTGTCTATTCAATTAGCTGTTATTTTCTAAGGCACTCTTACAACCTTTGGAGTGTTGGTGTCTGTTTGGAAATAACTACAGTTTCATTTATGAAAAGATACGATTGAATAAACTGTTTGGACACAAAGAGTTACATGAGAATTAACTATTTTTCGGACGCGAAAAGGTGTGTTCATTCTCATTATATATTCAAGTGTTCTGTTCATTTTCAGAATCACTCTCTTCACTTCTTCTCTCAATTTTCGTTCTTTGAGCACAAGAGAAATACAGCATTTGTTTCCAATTGTTTCTTAGAGAGATCCTGGAGAAATATCAGAATTGCTATCTACTATTTTCGTTGAGATTTTGTTGTATCCTGGAGGATATTTGCCGGAAACAATTAGCAACGTTGTGGGGCGAATAAATCCTTAAAGAAAGTGATTACACGCCTCAAAGTCTGATCCCATTGTTCATCCCATTTACGACAAAATTTCCCAACATCTTATTTATGCTATACTTTTTATCACACACACACACACAAACACAGTCCCTAAACATTTCTTTTCTCAAGTTCTAAGCAGTCGTGTCTCCCAAAAAAGAAAGAAAAGGAACATAATTGAGTCATCAATGTCCGTGTTTTGTCCTATCTTCATAGTTTGATTAGTTCTTTCATGATTGAAAGAAGTTACCATCCGGCCAAACTAAAACTAGTGGTCATGGGGCATCGTGAGATGAGAAGCTCACACACCTCCAGATTAGTTTGGTTTTGTCTTACTACCATTGTTAGCGGCTGCTAATGAACCGAGGAAATCGCTACGTGTCCAAAGAATGAAAAATGAGATATGACATAAATGATTTTTGAATTTTAATTTAATATGTATATGGTTCTTAAACTTTGATTGAAGGCAGTGTAACTTTCTGGTCTATAGCTGAAGTGATCGAGAGTTTGGTTGTAGAAGAAAGTCACCAAGTCCTTTGAGACCGAAGCTTGAACTGTGCTCGTCGGGCCTCGTAAGAACTCAGGACGGGACATCCTCAGCTTCGGGATATCGACATCATCCAAGTTATGTGCAGTAGCAACAGAAGCTGAGAGCAATATCAGAGTGATCCAGCGGCAACAGTGTGAAGACATTCCAGGGACTGGAGTCATAACTGTTGCGCGGAACAAGCGATCGATCGAAAAATAGACAGAACGAGCAAAGTAAAACGGACACCAGATGTACGTGGTTCGATCGTAAAGACCTACGTCCACAGGGAGAGTAGCAACGAATTCCACTATAGAACGAGCGATACACGGAGATTACAGATCACACTCGAGTTACACAAACACACTCTTGGTGTTTCCAGCCCCAATTACATCCAGAATGCACACAGTGTTTAGCCCCAATTCCTAGCGAAATAATCTCTCAATTTCGCAAAGGAATTAAACACAAATCTAACCTCAAGATTTAAGCGGCTTCGACACTTGAATTCTTGATGTAATTCCATGAATAAAATCAGCGACGATAAACCTTGCCAAGCACTCGACGAACGGCGCTTCCGGGTTGATGCGAAGACCCACGCTCAAGCGCTCATGAAAGTGGCGCTTCAAGACTTCGTACGAACGCTACGTACGGATTAACTAGCGTGTCTTTCGTTCACCCACATATATATATATGTGCATGTACACCGCATGAAAGGGACGAACAACCGACTTGCTCTTGGATGCATTATTCGGCCTGCTCAAGAAAACATCAAGATATTCTTTCCTGTTTTGACCGAGTCAATAACCCCAAAAAGGCAAAGCACACTTGGACTTTCACGTACAGAAGATTTCATGCAACGTCCAAGATATTATTTTTTTCACGGTCAAAGTCCAAGATGCATTCACTTTCCTTTTTCATCCTTTTCTGCATATCCTTTTAACAAATAATTCAACCGTGGGACTTTCCTTCTTTGATTTGCTGATTCTCCAACGTGTGCACCAAGGCAACAAATTTCCACGCGTGATATTTTCTCGACGCAGGATTACCGAATTTCATCGAGGATAGATTTTGTCTAATAAGCTTAAACTCGAGACACAATTTAACAATCTCCACCTTGGCTCGACGTTTAAATCGTGCTTGAACTTCGCCATAACCAAGGACCTCATCAAAATACCAACTGAACATGCACCTTTAACTGCTCCACAAGGACTATCTAACACAAGCTCCTCAACCACAGATAAAGCAAAACCACCGTTGCATCCATATCTGTCAGGGGACCGAATACGTACCTTGTCAATTTTAGCAGTTACAGCAACTGTTGGCTCTATAGGCTCCACCTCGCTACAAGCACCATCTGTGTCAATTACCACGCTAGTATCTGCTTCTTTAGGAATTTCTGGTTGCAACTCCACCTCAAGCTGAACACCGTCCAGATCTGTATGAACACTGCCATAATCACTCCTAGCCAGAAGTACTGGAGACTTGTCAAAGGTAACTTCTCTACTGCAAACAGGCGAATCTATATCCGGGCACCACAACTGATCGTCACACTCACCTTGTGCATAACCATGGAATATGCACCTTGCCTCCACATCGAGCTTACCATCACTTACTCGATAATAACACGGGCAACTAAACATTCTAAAATTAGAATCATCAGCAGCATTACCTGACCACACTTCCTCGGGAGTCCGATATCCAATCGCAGTCGATGGGGATCTATTCACCAAGTAGTTCGCCATACTAAGTGCATCCCCTGGAATTCTCCCAGCCATACTAGCACTAGAGATCTTTTCACGGGCCGTCTCTAGTAACTCTCTGCTCATCAATTCTGCACACTGTTGTGGTTTACTGACACTAGTGCGGTGTTTCACTATGCCCTTTTTCATGCAGAATTTATTTACCAACTTCGAGCAGGACTCCATGCTACTGTCATTTTACACATGCTTGATCAACTTACCAGTCTCCGTTCCAATCAAAGCTGTCGACCGCGTATTCCTGACAACAGCATCAAACTTGTGCTTTCGCACAAACACCCAGGCCTTTCTCGAGTAGCCGTTAGACTCTCGAACAGATGTCGACGTCTTAGGAGCGAAACTTATCAATGTCTCACCTTGAAGTTTATATATGTTGCCATGCTTGATTCCCTTCATTATCACCAGAGCACCTCGAACAATTTTTAGGACTCCACCTCGTGAAGAATACATGCATCCAGCTGAATCTAGAGCACCCAAGGAAATTAAGTTCTTTTTCAATTTTGGAACATGTCTTACCCCAGTCAATGTCCTCATAATACCATCATGCATTCTGATTTTAATATCACCAACACCCACAACATCGCATTCAGTGTTATTTCCCAACTGCACTGTACTACTATCCATGCATTGATAAAAAGTAAACCAGTTCCTGTTTGGTGTAGCATGAAAAGAATAACCAGAATCCATAATCCATCCGCCAAACGACGAATTCTCAGTGACAGACAATACACAATCGACACCATCAGAATTTTCAGCTACAACTGCAACATCATCTGCAGATTCAACTCCAATTCCCTTAGCCCTTTCGTTTTTCAGCTTAAAATAATTCCTTCTAAGATGCCCCATCTTGCCACAATTCCAACAGACATCACCGCCAGTCCTAGACTGACTGCGTCTATTCATGTTCATACTACTTCTGCTAACACGAGCACTAGCTCTTCCTCTTTCACCTACTAAAGCAGCAGATACAAATTCGCCAGATTATCTTCTACGGATATCCTCACTCAGAATTAAATCTCGAATCCCATCAAACGTCAAACTAGTCGACCCAGAAGAATTACTAACAGTAGTAACAGTAGTATTCCAACTATCAGGCAATGAGGATAACAGAATCAAAGCACGTACCTCATCTTCAAAGTCAATCTCAACTAAACTCAATTGACTAACGATCACATTGAATTCATTGATATGATTAGTAACTGATGTACCTTCGCTCATCTTCAAGTTAAACAGACGTCGCATCAAATAGACCTTGTTGATTGCAGAGGGCTTCTCGTATCTGTCCGACAGGGCTTTCATCAAACCCGCAGTAGTCTTCTCCTTGACGATATTAAATGCGACATTACGAGCCAACGTCAGCCGAATAACACCCATCGCTCGTCTATCCAGCAATTCCAATCGGGTTGCTTCATCGTTTCTGGTTTCTTCCCAGACAAGGGCTTGTGCAGCTTCATCTAATATAAATAATCTTCTATCTGCATCTTCCAGAAACCAAAGTCCTTCCCCTCAAATCTGTCAATTTTTCCTTTAGCTTCTTCTGTCGCCATCGATTCACTTCAGCTTAAGCAAGCCTAGCTCTGATACCAATTGTTGCGCGGAACAAGCGATCGATCGAAAAATAGACAGAACGAGCAAAGTAAAACGGACACCAGATGTACATGGTTCGATCGTAAATACCTACGTCCACGGGGAGAGTAGCAACGAATTTCACTATAGAACGAGCGATACACGGAGATTACAGATCACACTCGAGTTACACAAACACACTCTTGGTGTTTCCCAGCCCCAATTACATCCAAGAACGCACACAGTGTTTAGCCCCAATTCCTAGCGAAATAATCTCTCAATCTCGCAAAGGAATTAAACACAAATCTAACTTCAAGATTTAACCGGCTTCGACACTTGAATTCTTGATGTAATTCCACGAATAAAATCAACGACGATAAACCTTGCCAAGCACTCGACGAACGGCGCTTCCGAGTCGATGCGAAGACCCACGCTCAAGCGCTCATGAAAGTGGCGCTTCAAGACTTCGTACGAACGCTACGTACAGATTAACTAGCGTGTCTTTGTTCACCCACTATTGGCCGAGACGGACGAAAGATATGTATATGTGCATGTACACTGCATGAAAGGGACGAACAACCGACTTGCTCTTGGATGCATTATTCGGCCAGCTCAAGAAAACATCAAGATATTCTTTCCTGTTTTGACCGAGTCAATAACCCCAAAAAGGCAAAGCACACTTGGACTTTCACGTGCAGAAGATTTCATGCAACGTCCAAGATATTATTTTTTTCACGGTCAAAGTCCAAGATGCATTCACTTTCCTTTTTCGTCCTTTTCTGCATATCCTTTTAACAAATAATTCAACCGTGGGACTTTCCTTCTTTGATTTGCTGATTCTCCAACGTGTGCACCAAGGGAACAAATTTCCACGCGTGATATTTTCTCGACGCAGGATTACCGAATTCATCGAGGATAGATTTCGTCTAATAAGCTTAAACTCGAGACACAATTTAACAATAACTGCCGAAGCTAAATTAAGCATGTACGTGACAAAATGTTTTGATGTTTCTGACGGTTCGATCGTTCCGCTAGTTCATCCCTTTACATACCCTCTTTCTTTCGTTTCACATAATTGATTTGACATCGTGAGAATGATGAGGTGGCTGGGCTCGAAGTCAATTGGGATTTCGTGAGGACAACAAAGAGACTCCAAAAGAATAATTCCATGACATGATCAAGGATGACAAGGAGATAAGTGCAGAAACAAGACTTAAAAGATCAAAATCGACGTTCATTTGAGTACTTACGGTTTTTTGTTTTAGTTTAGGACTCAAGAGGTTTCAAAAAAGTTCCAATCAAGTCTCGAGCTCGCTATCGGTTGTCGGAAATTAGACGTAGCTTTGGCATGGGAATATTTGATCACCTGCCACGCGTCATTATTAATGTCCGAGAACGTAAGTTTCAAGACAAGATGGTGCGACGTACATATACCTCGTGATGGGACTTGAATTTCCCTGCCCCGTCGAAATATTGCAACTTGGAATTGTTTCGAGAGAAACCTCCGAAATGGTCACTGCATGTACCATCAAAGCCGCCTTAGAAAATTCAGTCTAATTTGGACAAAAGTGTTAGACATACTTGTATAGCCTTGTAGTCTTGTAGTTTTCTCTTGCACTTCTTCTTTCTTTTTAGTCCCACATAGGAAGAGCACTAAGCTCTTTATCTCTTCTAAGCCTATATAAAGGCTTCTCATGTACATTGTTTCAACACACAATTAATAGAGAGCATATACCATTCTCTCTTAATCTTTCTTTCTTTTCATGGTATCAGAGCCAAGATCATTGTCTTGAAAAGTATGCTCTGCGGTTGCCATAAATTGGATCTTTCGCATAAGAAATTAAGACAATGAGCTCATTGTTTTTAAAGTATGATCTGCGGTTGCCATAAATTGGATCTTCCGCATCAGAAATTAAGACAGTCAGTTTAGAGCTATTGTGCTATCTTCCTTGCTTGCTTTAGTCAAGCTTCCCTATATTTATCTTTCTTTCTAGAGGTTTTGTTCGCGCCTCAAATCAGTGCTTCTCGATCTTTTCGATCAGTTTATGCACCTCAACTCACACTTCTAGCTTCACCAACGATTTTTCTGTCTTCATGGGCGATTCTAGTGATCACATCGATGTTTTCGATCGATTTATCTTGACCGCTCCACCACGTGCTCCACCTACACGTGGCTCTCGGCATCTTTCATCTACTTATTGTCACCATCTTGGACATGAAGAGTCGCATTGTTGGGAAAAGAATAAGGATGCTCCACGCCTTTCTGTGACACCGCATCCTATTCCACACTCTCGACCTATTACTCTGGTTTCTTCTTCTACAGATGATCGTATTGCTGCTCTTGAAGCCCAGCTTGCTCGGTTGAGTCCTTCTCTGCTTGGGTCTTTTCCTGATTCCGGCACTACTACACATTCTTCCTCTACAGAAAGAAATGCTGCAGCCACTCCATCTTCATGTGGCACTTCTACTACCTGGATACTTGACTCAGGAGCTGCTAGACATATGTCTAGTTTCGCTACTTGTCTCACTCAGCTCTCTGAGCTCAAGCATCCAGCACATTTCTTTACTGCTGATGGCTCTCCTCTCTTGGCTACCCAGCGGGGTACTCTCACCGTCTCTCGAGATTTCAATGTCCCTGATGTATTACATATTCCTTCTTCTCGTCTCACCGTCCCTCATCAACGAGGTGCTTTGGGTCATGTTTCTTCTGGTAATCTTCCTCCTTGTTCTATATGTCCTTTGGCCAAGCAATCTGCTAATCCTTTTCCTATCAGTAACTCAAGATCTAGTGCAATTTTTGATCTTATTCATTCTGATGTATGGGGTCCTGCACCGCTTTCTTCCAAGAGTGGCTTCAAATATTATGTCTCTTTTATTGATGATTATTCTCGTTATACATGGGTTTATCTTATGCGTCAACGCAGTGATTTCTTTTCCGTCTATCAATCTTTTACAGCCATGATTTCCACTCAATTTAATACAAAAATCAAAGTTTTTCGTTCAGACTCGGGAGGAGAATATCTCTCTGCTGTTTTTCGTTCCCTCTTGGTCAATGATGGTACACTTCCTCAACTATCTTGTCCTGGGGTTCCAGCTCAGAATGGGGTTACTGAACGCAAGCACCGTCATATTCTAGAAACCACTCGCGCTCTCTTACTTGGGACATCTGTTCCTACTGAGTTTTGGGCTGAGGCCCTTCTCATAGCTGTTCATCTAATTAACCGTCTACCCTCATCTGTTCTTCATCAAGACACCCCTTTCAGCGTCTCTATTCTCGATCTCCTAGCTATAATCATCTTCGAGTTTTTGGGTGTACTTGTTTTGTCATTTTTCCCCCCACTGAACGTACGAAGCTCACAGCTCGCTCTGTCTCGTGTGCATTTTTGGGTTACAGCACCCAGCACAAGGGTTATCGATGTTATGACCCAAATGCACGACGCATACATATTTCTCGCAATGTTACTTTTCATGAACACGTTCCTTTCTTCCCTACCAATGCCACACCTCCTATGTCGTCTCCTGTTCCATTTATGGATTTCCCTGTTGATCCTTTTCCTGATCCTCCTTGTCCTGTTTCCACCTTGGATCCAGATATATCGCCACCATCCCCATCTTCGCCTTTCCCTTCTACTGCACCTCCTGCTCCACCTGCCCTTGATGATTCTGCACCTCTAGAGCCACGCCGTAATCCTCCTCGAGATCGGCGTTTGCCAGTCCGGTATGTTGCTTGTACTTCTTATTCTACTGAGTTTAGCTCTTTTTTGGCTGCTGTTCATGCTGTACAAGAACCCACCAGTTATCGTGAGGCAGTTCAGCATGCTGAGTGGCGTCAGGTTATGTTTGAGGAGCTCTCGGCGTTGGAAAGTACTGGTACTTGGGAGCTAGTGCCTCCTCCTCTAGGTCGCTCCTTAGTATCATGCCAATGGATATACAAGATTAAGACCCGTTCTGATGGCAGTATTGAGCGCTACAAAGCACGTCTAGTTGCCAGAGGTTTCTCCCAGAAGTATGGTATTGATTATGAAGAGACCTTTGCTCCCGTAGCAAAGATGACATCTGTCCGAGCTTTACTAGCTATTGCTTCAATTCGTAATTGGCCTCTCTTTCAGCTTGATGTCAAGAATGCTTTTCTTCATGGGGATCTTCAGGAGGACATCTTCATGCAGCCTCCGCCTGGTCTTGCTCATATCTCTGGACAAGTCTGCCGCTTGCGAAGGGCTATTTATGGTCTTAAACAGGCTCCTCGTGCTTGGTTTGAGAAGTTCAGTGATGCTATTCGATCTGCTAGTTTTACTCAAAGCGAGGCTGATCATGCTATGTTTGTTCATACCTCTTCTGCTGGTTGCACTATTCTTCTTCTTTATGTTGATGATATGATTATCACTGGAGATAATAGCGACCATATTGAACATATCAAGCGGCACCTTCAGCAACATTTTGCCATGAAGGATCTCGGACCACTACGCTACTTTATGGGGCTTGAGATTGCTCGCAGTTCGCGTGGTATCCTTATTTCTCAGCAAAAATATACTGCCGATATTCTCTCTAGGGCTGCTCTCTCGGATTCACGCACTGCTGCTACTCCTATTGAGCTGAATCAGAAGTTCTGCCCGGATGACGGGGAACCTCTTTCTGATGTGACACGCTATCGGACTTTGGTTGGTAGCCTTGTATATCTTACTATCTCCCGACCCGACATCGCTTATGCTGTTCATGTTGTTAGTCAGTTTGTTGCTGCTCCTCGCACGGTTCATTATGTTGCTGTTCTGAGGATCTTGCGCTATCTCCGAGGCACTTTATCGCGTTCCTTATTTCTGCCATCTTCTTCTGCGCTCAAGTTGCGTGCCTATTCTGATACTGATTGGGCTTCTAATGTGACTGATCGCAAATCTATCACTGGCTATTGCATTTTTCTTGGCGATTCTCTCATTTATTGGCGTGCCAAGAAACAACATATTGTCTCACGCTCCTCTACAGAGTCCGAATATCGTGCTATGACTGACACTACCGTTGAGATTGTTTGGTTTCGCCGCTTACTTGCTGACATGGGTGTTTCACTTCCGGATCCCACTCCTCTACATTGTGACAACAAGAGTGCCATCCATATTGGTGCAAATCCAATTTTTTATGAGCGTACAAAACATATTGAGATCGATTGTCATCTGACTCGTCATCATCTTCAAGCTCGCATCATTTCTCTTCTTTTTGTTGGAACTGAGAATCAGCTTGCGGATTGTTTTACGAAGGCTCTCACATCACAACGCTTTAAATTTCTTCTTTCCAAACTCTCGTTGTTTGATCCACCTTGAGTTTGAGGAGGGGTGTTAGACATACTTGTATAGCCTTGTAGTCTTGTAGTTTTCTCTTGCACTTCTTCTTTCTCTTTAGTCCCACATAGGAAGAGCACTAAGCTCTTTACCTCTTCTAAGCCTATATAAAGGCTTCTCATGTACATTGTTTCAACACACAATTAATAGAGAGCATATACCATTCTCTCTTAATCTTTCTTTCTTATAAAAAAGAACCAAAAAGTTATGTCGAACAAATCCTACCACAAAGCTTCAAGTGATTCTTAACAAGTCGAACACGTCTCCACGTTCATGGAAATTTCAAATCGGATCTTTCCGAAATCTAGACTAAAGCCCAAACTCAATGATTAACATTAATAGAACAAGTTGTTCTTTGTCAGTGGCTATCTGCTACTCACTTGAACGCCAGAGGAGGTGACAACGGTGAGTTCGTACGAGAAATTATCAAATTCCTTTAGCCCACAAGAACATCCATTTAGACCGCGGACGGACAGCGCGGAGAATTAATCGTGCATGTAAAGTCGCCTCATGTCCTAAATCACTAAGTTAACCTCGTAGAGCATAACGTACTTTGCGTTTCACTTGAACTTGCAATAAGATGCTACATGACTACTTAAAAGATTGCAGTGGGACTCTTGTTTATGCTATACTTTTTATCTCACACACACACACACTCCCTAAACATTTCTTTCCTCAAGTTCTAAGCAGTCGTTTCTCCCCAAAAAGAAAGAAAAGGAACATAATTGAGTCATCAATGTCCGTGTTTTGTCCTATCTTCATAGTTTGATTAGTTCTTTCATGATTGAAAGAAGTTGCCATCCGACCAAACTAAAACTGCGAAGGGATCGTCTGCCATTCCCTTAGAAGGGCAGGCCCTGCCCTTTGAATCCGGACCATCTGTGTTATGTATGGATGGCCCAGATTATTACTAAAAAAAATAAAAACCAAAAAACTCAAAAAGTTATCCCCTAAAATAGAAGATCTGGGCCGTCTGTTTAAAAACGGATGGCCCAGAACGCAAGGGCAGGTGCCTGCCATTCTAAGAGAAGGGCAGACAATCCGGATCCACTAAAACTAGTGGTCATGGGGCATCATGAGATGAGAAGCTCACGCAACTCCAGATTAGTTTGGTTTTGTTTTACTACCATTGTTAGCGGCGGCTAATGAACCGAGGAAATCGCTACGTGTCCAAAGAATGAAAAATGGGATATGACATAAATGATTTTTGAATTTTAATTTAATATGCATATAGTCCTTAAACTTTTGATTTGTTCAACGCGGTTCTTAAACTATTAGTAAATGTTCAATATAGTCATTCGATTTGCTAAAACGACATATTAGGCGTTATTTGATCATGTGAATTATAAAATTCTGAATTGGATTATTGAAAATGATGAGTTAACATGCTCATTTATTTTTCCATTTACTTTAGAAAAAAAAAATTGGAGCAAAATCTTGTCAAAATTGGAAAAGTTTGCGAAGAGCCCTAAATTTAAAATTGGGGAAAAATTCTGTTAAAGCCAAAATTGGAGCGTCGGGATATAGAAGTGAGAACGATAATGAACAACGGAGGAGGAGTGCCGTCGTTCTTATCAAAGTTGCCGAACCATGTTTCCATGCCGAAGTAAAGAGCGAGAGAGATCCGGATCCCCTACCTTTATGGTAGGGGTGACATAGTTGATTTGGGTCATTCATTTTGAATTAAATAGCCCGGATCCTTTGATATAGGGGGATTAAAAGGTTTTTAAAAAAAAATTGATATTCGCGAACGAGAGAGGGAGAGAGAAAGTTTGTAAGTTTTCTTTAGGCAGCCAACCATTTTCAGATAGAGAGAGAAAGATATGGAGTCTTCCCAAAAAAAAAGTCATCATTTTGTCAGCTCTTGCCACGTCGGATCATGTTAGACTTCAATTTATTTTAAAAAACCATGCATAATAATCTGTCGTAATAGATATTCAAGTGAACGATTTAAACTGATATGACACTCAAATGAGAAAAAGAAGAACAAGTTACCGCCCTCAAATGAGGACCGTACAAGGTTAAGACACTTTTAACATTTTTATTCCCATATCCTAATATGTCCAGTATTATTCCAATTACATAAGTTCTAGCAGGAATTGAAACCAGGCTTGCATTTCCATTTTTGTCTTTGTTTCCTTAAATGGGGGAAAACTGTCAAAAGCTTGCATTGAGATGAAATATCCGCGATTGTTGGGGTCCCTTAGTGCTTTGTCAAGCATCCAGCCGTACTAGGTTGATTCACCATAAAATCGATGCTGCAAAATTTCAACTTTACGTTCATAAAATGCGTGAATATATACATATGAACTCCAAACATAACGAAAAAAGAGGGTATAACCGGGCAGTGGCATTTCTATTACCTCTATTGGACCAAAAGGCTCCAAACCGAGCTGCATTGTCCTTCGGGAACCGCCTATTTCGCCGTCGATGGGTTCTTTTGCACCGAGATAAACGAACATCAGGCCCCTTGCAGGCGCGCCACCCCAGTAGTTGAACTTGATCACATACCTTTGTTTGAAATGGGTGTAACTTTCGGGCCTGTAAGCACAATGATCAAGGGGTTTGGTTGTAAAAGAAAGTCTGAAAGTCCTTTGACAGGGTAGAAGGCTAGAAGCTCGATCAGATCGGTAGGATCTTGAATAAATATCCGGGGAGTACGCTCAGCTTCGGAATATGGCAACCATCCAAGTTCTCTCCAGCAGCAACATAAGCATAGAAAAATATAAAAAAGATCAAAATGCTACAATGTAATGAAGACATTGTTGACACCTGATTTTTGACTATCTTTTATTATAGTTTTAATTTCTAAAATTAATTAAAAATAGCAAAAAAAGATCAAAAAATTACAAAATCAACTTTGGAAGCCTTAGCCTAGCCTTAGGAACCAATTTTGAACAAAAAATATTTTTTATATTTTTTAATATTTTTTGGAATTTATTTAATTATTAAAATACCCAAAAAATCAGAACAAATACCATCCGTGGTCAGAAAATTACACAAAAATATTCAAAAATTTTATTTTAATTTCCTCTTTAATATTTTCACTTTTTATAAGGGAAATTTAGCTCGGTTCATGGGGTTCCTTCACAAACCTAATCCCGAACCAGGCCTAAAAAATCCTTTTCGAGTCTTTTAATTTTCAATTCTCGGTTTTTATAAGCTATGACATTGGACTCTAAAGTATTGAAATGCAATTGGGTCAATTTGCCCTCCAATTTGATCAATTTTAGCCAAAAGGGCTTAATTGCATAAAAATATTTCAATTTAGTCCCCGGTTTTACAATTTTCGAAATTAAATTTCACACGGGCACACCCATTAAACTTAAACACCTCTACCCAATAGTTTTCATCATGCTGAATCCATTGGTGGGCTCTATTTTGAATGATTCGATCGTTTGGACCTTCGATTTGGTGAAATTCATTTTCGGATCTTAGGGACAATTTGGGGTTTTCATAAAATTTCAATCAATTGGTTCACAAAAATACCCTTATTTGATAGAAAATGTGTCAAGGAGTCCGATTATGCCATCAATTTCACGAAAATAGGTCGAATCGGGGCTCAATTTGAGCGAATTGGTCGAACCGGGTCGGTCGGGTCAGGCCCGACCCGACCCGGTCCGACCGGGTCTGCAACATTGTTGCAGACCGTGGCCGACAGAACAGCAGGGGAGAACAGGGGAAGATGGGCAATGTGATGGGCGTGCGATTTTTCAAAGAGAAATGGGACAGCCGAGCGTGGGAAGCAAAAGGGACAGGGCATATTCGTTCTGGCAAGGGCGTGGGCATCGAAAAAGGGCCGGTCGGCCACGAGAGCGAGCGGGGGGACTTCGGACAAAGACGACGGACAACCGACAACCCCGAACCTCCAGCGGACTTCACTCATCACCACCAAGGTCGCCATTGCCGTCGCCGAGCCCGGAGCAGGTCGGTATTCTCCCCTGAGCTCCATTTCTCTAATGCACGCCGACTGTTCGACGAAATGCCTAAACGAGTATCGTATTTTTGGAGTCTCGGCCAACCCATCCCGGCCCCTATTTGTCGCGATTCTGGCTTTAAACTTTCATGCTAATCTTCCCTACCCCCTGGCCTGCTGTTTGTTTTACATTATTCGACAAAAAACGAGGGCCGAGGCTTCGCCGGTCGTGGTCGGGGTCGGGAGCTCAATGGGGAGCTTCAAGTGTTCGCCGAGCTCAAAACGAGCTAAGGTAAGTTTTCGGACCATCCTATGATGCTATTTGATGACTGAGAATCGAGCTTGAGCAAAAGAAACGAATTGTGTAAATCGTCGCCGGCACCGGGAAGTCGGGGGTTCGTCCCGATCGTTTTCGACGTGTCCATGGCCTTATTTTTGGTATGTGATGATGTTGAGGTGCTGAGGGTCCGAATGCCACAAAAATTTCCCCAAAATTTTGAGTTTTGGTTCGGTTTTGGGCATTTTCCGGCGACCTCGCCGGAATTTTCACTGTTCCGGCGAGGCGCCGGTCGTCTTCTCCGGCGGGCCGACGCCACGCTGACCGGTCAACGGCTGACGTGGCATGCCACGTAGGCGCCACGTCAGCCGGGTGGGACCGGTCCGTTGATTTTCAAACCAACGGATTGGGCGGCCCGGATCGCGACACGTGTCGCGATCCTGTAATTTTAGAAAATTAAAAAATGATTTTCGAATAAAATAAATGACTTTCTGATAATTAAATTAAAATCGATCTGACGGTCGAGAATGTGCCAAGTGGCTTTCTGTGGATCGTCCGATCTCGTCCAAGATCGGACGCACCAGGAGTAGCCACGTGGCACAATCTGGAGCGTCCGATTTGATTGGTTTTCTAAAAAGGAAAATAAACTAATTGTTGATCTAACGGTCACCAATGAGCCACGTGGCTCCCTGTGGATCGTCCGATCTAGCGGGAGATCGGACGCACAGGAGGAGGCCACGTGGCGCAATGAGGACCGTCCGATCCGGGGAATTTTCGGATAATTAAATAAAATAGATAAAAAATCAAAAAAATTGTTAAAAAATATAAAAAAATATTTAAAAATATAAAACGGTGTCGTTTTAGGCCGGTGTCGACCCCTAAGGTCGGGCCGGGCGCCCGAGAGGCGCGGGCCGGGTTTGACCCGGCCCGGAAAATATTTTTAAATATTAAAAAATCCAATAATAATAATAAAATAATCAATAAATCAATAAAAAAATGAAAAATCATAAAATATTCAAAAAAATTCGGAAAATTCAGAAATATTATAAAAAAATTCCAGAAAATAGGAAATGGCCACATTCAACTGGCCACGACCTGTTCCGGGTCATTTGACCCCCGATCTTTTCCAAAAATGACGGTTTTTCCCTTCCGGCAAACCGTCTTCCAAAAAATTCTAAAAAATCCAGAAAAATCCCAAAAAATAAGAAATGGCCACAAACAACTGGCCAAGACTCATTCCGGGTGTTTTGAACCCCGACCCTTCTTAAAATGACGATTTCGCCCTTTGGGCGAATAGTCTTCCAAAAATTGAAGAAAAATCAAGAAATTCCAAAAAATTCTCAAAAATGGGAAATTGCCACAATCAACTGGCCATGGAATATTTTGGGTAATTCGATATCCAAACCTTCCAAAATTGACGATTTTGCCCTTCGGGCTAATTGTCCCCGAATCTTCCCATTTTACCCCTAACCCTAAATCACACCTTCCCTAAGCCCTTATGGCTATACTAGGAGGCCCATGATTGAAATTGATGTGCATTGACATGATCTATTTATGCACTTGATTGCGCCTTCATTAAAATTGATTGTGATTAATAGGACCAGTCTTCCAATCTGCATGAAGCCCTGAACCAAAACTACCTCACCCGAAATTGCGTCTGCATGAAATCTTGAATAGGAAAATCACTCGCGTTAGGTACCGAAAGGGCGTTGGTAATGACACCGACGTAACCAAGTCCCCGAACCTAAAATCTCTGGTTCCGCAGAACTGATCGATTTCTCCCAATCGGTCAGTAAGGTTTCCGGTCTACCTTCCAAGAAAGACCGGTGGCGACTCCAAATGCATGCACAAATTGCACATGTCACCCCGACCACACTAAGGTCAAAAGCGATCGACTCTTATCGTCGAACCCCTCAAAAGAAAACTCTCGCCGCGATTTGGTATGGGCCTGGGAGGGCCCGCGCCGATCCAAGACCCCGCGATCGGTAATCCATTAGTCGCGTCCGATTTCGGACGGGTCGCGACAGACATCTTAAGGTTTCCGGTCATTCCTTAAGCTAAAACATGCATGTGAAGAGAGAAGGATTTTTGTGACGTTGTTTTGGGGTCACGTAGTTCACACACACACACACATATACATATATATATATATATATATATATATATATATATATATATATATATATATATATATAGGTGACGGCTCGAAAAACCTATGGTTTCATTAAAAAGTTATAAGAAAGAACATTACAGGTTAGAATGCTCATTGGGGTCAATGGCTTCGCATCTACTAAGCATACTATTATGTAATACATTACCTTTGAGTGTATGAGAAACTAGTGTCACAAACCGAGAGTTTATCTAGCGTTCCTATAATTCATGCGGCCTTAACAAGTGATTCCCAAGTCAGCCCACACACTCACCGCACTCACTGGGTGGGGTAATCCGAACCGAACCGAACACACACACAATATCACATGACCAAGGAGAGAGTTGAGGGAATTTGAGATGTCTTGATGTTCAGATATGTCCAAGCAAGGGGAGGATCTCTATTTATATACACAAGAGGCAATTCGCGGGTGACTCTTGGTGATGTAGGACAATTAGCGTATAATTTTTGGGAAAAGCAATATTACGATTTTAGATAGAGTTTAGGTATTTTTCTATTTTAAGAATTTTAGCGATATAGATAATCGTGATATTTGATTTCAATTCCGTTTGATTATATTAGCTTAGATATGGTTTTGATAATATTATATTTAGTGATTCTATTGCTTAAAGGAATCCTATCTCTATATATAGGACGTCTGCCTTTGTAATCTGCACATTATCATTCTATCATTCAATCAAAATTTGAGTATTCTTTAGAATTGTTTTCCAAGATCGCTTCTCTCTGCGTCATTTGGTATCAGAGCAGGTTTCTCCTGTGACGATAACTAATAGCGTGAATATCAATCTCCCCATAGCTGAGGGCCATGAAAACGAGCCTATACACGGGTTGAGTTCAATCGATTCGTGGGCCAAACCGATCGGAGGTTTCAAGAATTCCTTGAAGCCATACAGCATTTGTCCACAAACCCTATACTTGGCGTGCTTCCAGCCGAGCGAATTTCTGTCGCTTGTGATCCCGAAGTAGCTATGGATCGTGGGGCAAATCACCGACATCACCGACAAAGGTGACAAGTCTATGTTGAGGATTTTGAAGAAGAGGATTTCTAGGACATGCCTATTCGTGGAGGTTGCCGTTATGGAGGATTCCCGGATGAGCAAGTTCGTAGGGATCGCCGACATGGAGGTTATCGACGATATCCCGAAAAATATCAATTGAAAGTTGATCTCCCTACCTTCAATGGAAATTCGGATATCGAAGACTTTCTGGAATGGCTCTGGAAGGTTGAGGAGTTCTTTGAAGCCATGGAGATCGATGAGAAAGAGCAAGTAGAATTCGTGGCGAGAAAGTTGAGGCGCAACGCTCTAGTTTGGTGGGAGCAGACACAAATATCCCGACGCCGTCAAGGAAAAGCTCCTATCCGAACATGGAGACGGATGAAACGAATGTTAAAGGTACGTTTCTTTCCACTTGACTATGAACAAGAGTCGGTGAAGGGTGGTGAGGTCGTCCTTGGAACCGTTCCCCAGGCGGCGACGCGGATGCACTGGGATTTCGTCACATTCAAGGAGAAGCCGATGGATGAGCTGATGGCTAGGATTAATTTCACTTCTTTTCCCCAATCTCTTGCCATGGCCTCCAAAGCCCTCCAAACGGGGGAACCAAAAGGCAAAGACCATATTTTGGAGAAACTAGAGGAGGAACCGAGGGTGGAAGGAGAAACGGAGCAAAAGGACCCGGAGATCATTCTTGAAGTCGAGACTTCCGTCGAGAAACCAAGTCTAGAGCACGATGATGCCCAAAATGTTGAGGGCTCAATCCGAGACGTGTCTTAAGCAAGAGGAGATGCTGATACATTACTAAAAAAGCTCCATCATAGTCTTCTCAAGCAAGATGAGATACTGATATCGTATGCGCAACAACAACCCAAGGCGCACGAAAGAGCGGTGGAAACTGCAAGGTCAGTTTCTAAAATCACAGTCAACTTCTTTGAGCCTCTGGACATGCATGCGACCAAGTTGAACCAGTTCGTGGAAGATGCACAAACCGTAAATGATCAAAAGCTGTCTAAACTTGAGAAAAATTTTGAGGAATGTGCTGCCAATAAAGAAAGTCAAATGTTAGAAAAAGTGGCAGAACTATTTGCAAGCCCAAATGCAAGGGGAAAAAAATTGGTTCCAATGGCTGTGCAAAATCTTCGGGAGAGTGCCACAGAGTCGCAATATAATGAAGACAACTCTGCTGTGGAAGTTTGGAAAAAGGGGTCAGAAGAGGAAGAGGAAGCGGAAGACGAAGGGGCATTGGAAGTACAGGAAAAAGCGAACCCAAACGCAACGAACTCGAGGACGAGTTCTTCTTCTGAAGAAGAGAAATGATGTAGGACAACTAGCGTATAATTTTTGGGAAAAACAATATTACGATTTTAGATAGAGTTTAGGTATTTTTCTATTTTAAGAATTTTAGCGATATTGATAATCGCGATATTTGATTTCAATTCCGTTTGATTATATTAGCTTAGATATGGTTTTGATAATATTATCTTTAGTGATTCTATTGCCTAAAGGAGTCCTATCTCTATATATAGGACGTTCGCCTTTGTAATCTGCACATTATCATTCTATCATTCAATCAAAATTTGAGTATTCTTTGGAATTATTTTCCAAGATCGCTTCTCTCTGAGTCACTTGGTCTGCCCGTCTTTGTCATGTTCTATTCATCTGTTAGTATTTTGTCTTACACTCATGCTGCACGCATCATGCACGCTCGCTCATGGATGAATCTGGACACCACATGAGCTCAAGAGTCGCGTCAGTACGCCTGCCCAACGTTCTTGGATAATGCTCGGCCATATCGGGTCGGTTTGGGCTGCCCATCATCATCCCAATTGATTCATGTATCGATTTGTTCAGCATGTCATATTGGTTGGAGATTCATTGGGCCGTGATATTCTCCCCCACTTAAATGGGCGATGTCCTCGTCGCCTTTCTCAACATGGAAGGCCTTGATATGTTTCTGAAATTGCCACAGTGCTTCTTCCAATTCCTAACTATTCTCATTTTCTGGGGGATCCTTCCATTGAATCAAATATTCACGCTTAGGCGTATGATAGCATTTCCTTATGACTTGTTCGGTCGAAATGCATTCAACGTCCCTTATCATAGGACGTTTCTTCCTCAAGGGCGCCGGGTATGATTCCCCTCGTTCCGACTCTTCCTCCTCCAAGTGAAATGGCTTAAGCATACTCACGTGGAATATATGATGAATCTTCAATTTTGCTGGGAGTTTAAGCTTATACGCCGTTTTCCCGATCTGCTGCACCACATGGAACAGTCCCTCATATCGATGTAGCAACACTTTATGTACCCCTTTGTACCGTAGGGGTAGCTTACAAAGCACTTGGTCTCCAATTTGGAATTCTATGTGCCAAGGTTTTCTATCTGCCCACTTCTTCATTCTTTTTGAAGCCTTGTGGAGACAACTAGGAGCCAAGTCAGCTTCTTCTTGCCACTCTCTAGCATATTGGTGCGCTATCGGGCTACTCCCCCAATGGCCTATTGCAACCGCATTTGGAGTAAGTGGCTGCTATCCCATTACAATCTCAAAGGGACTCTTCCCAGTTGATTTGCTCTGCTGCAAATTGTACGAAAATTGAGCCACATCAATCAGTTTGGCCAAACGTGAATCTTGGGTCTTAAAAAGCTATGAATAAGTGCATGAAGGGTTCTTTTGCGTGGTTCTCCATGAATATCCCATCTTTCAATGATGAAATTCATTCTGCCACGGGCACATGTATTTTATTTTTTCCTTCTTCGCCTTGCACGAACAGATGAAAGAGAATAATAGACGATCTTCAGACTCAATCAATTCTCTGTCTATTTCATTGTGCACTTTGGAAAAAAGCTGACTCAGACGGAAATTGGCCCTTAAATCCAATTTCTTGACTTGGTATTGTCGCGACCTAAAAAATCAATTTTTTAGGTGAATCGGATTATCAGGCAAGTTATCGAGAACTAACCTAATGCGGATCCTCCCAAACCCTACCAAATCGCAACACGGGAAAAATTAGAACAAATGAGGAGTCGCCACTAATCGTTCGAGGTAGGTCGATTAGAAACCTAGGTGAACTAGCGAGAGAACTAATTCACCGCTGCGAACCAGAGATTTTGGATCCGGGGATTTGGTTACGCTAATCGACTTTGACTAACGCCCTTTCGGTACCTAGGTTCCCTTTTATTTTGGATTTTTCTTGAAAAGATTGATGATTTGGAAATCAACTCAAGGCTTTTGCTTTTTTCTATTTTTTTGTTTTTTTTTGTTTTTGTTTTGTTTGTTTGTATTTTTCTTTTTATTTCGAATAAAAGAAAAGTAAATGAATTACTAATGCAATGCATGACCTAAAACTATATGACATGCGACGAATTATTAAAAGATACAAAACCTCAAATACTCGAAAATTACACACAAAGAATCAATTGACTCGGAATAAAAAGCAAATTCGAAAATATACTTTAATAATTCCGAAAATCCTAAAAAAAAAATTAAAGGGAATTTTCTCCGACGTTCTCGTCATCTTGATCTTGCTGGGCTTGGGCCACCGTCTGATCCTGGACATCTTTCTTCTTGCAAGGCCCACGCTTTGGAATGATTTTGATAATCCATCGCCTCTTCTTGAAATTCCCTATGACCCGACTCTATTAGGCCCATAACATTGGGCTTTTCCTAATCTATCTAACCCTAATTAACTGAAAATTACATTACAAATAAAATGACCTGGGAAAATATGGAATGACATGCAAGATGACATGACAATATGCAGGATGAAATAATCATTCATTTTTTTTTTAAATTCGAAATTTGTCAACCAAAGACCGAACTCGCCATTTTTTATTCATTTTTTTGTTTTCTTTTTTCGAAAATTTTTATTTATTTATTTTTCCTTTAGAAAATTTTTATTATTTTTTTTATTTTCCGAAAATTATGTCTATTTCCTATTAAATTCGAAAATCGATCTAGGATTTGCCGCCAATCACTATCAAAGATATTCGCGCGCCTTCCATGTTTGGAAATCGGGATCAACATCTATTAAACGCGCCTTCCTTATTAAAAATGTGATCGGATTCACAATTTCCTAACTCGAATTTTTCCTTACCGAAAACTTTCAAAAATATTCGCGCGCTTTCCATATTTTGGAAATCGGGATTGCAATCAATTACACGGGCCTTCCTTTTTAAAATGTGATCGGCTTCAAAGTTTCCTAATTCGAATTTTTTCTTGCCGAACGAAATCGATTTGAAACGGGAAACTAACTTTGATAAGGCAACGACAGAATTTCAATCAATCAATCAAATCCTATCAATTAGGCAAACGATCACACCGACATGGCAGGAATCCGAAAATCTGCAAGAATCAAATTTTTATTTCTAAAAGTTCAACCTTGCCGATTTAACAATTTTTTGTATCAAGCCCGACAAATCGCACCCGCGGGGTGACGGGCGAGACTAGCCATAACTTGATTTTTTATTTGGCCAAAAGAGCTTTTGATTTTATTAGCAATTCGCGATACATGCGAAAAAAGACTAAACTCAGCTAAATCAAATTAAACGACCATGACAAATCAAATCGATATCCATCAAAATCAGGATTTAGAATTTGTACCTAAGCCGAGCTTCCTTTCCTTCTTCGAGTTAAGCACCCCCAAAATCGATTCGATACCCTAAATTGCCGATTTGCTTTCCAAAATTGAATGGATCACGGATTGGGACAGCTCGGCTCTTGGTAAGGTGACTAGTAGAGCACGTTCAGATTGATGGTGTCCACAAGGATCCACTGGAGTTGCATACAGTGACTGACAAACAAAACCGGAAAAAGACAATGCAAAGGACGAATCAAGATAAAGAAATAAAGCCCAGTTTCAAATTTTAATTGGAAAGAAATGACCTGATTTGTCATAAAGAAATAAGTGGGCAGTGAGCGGTCTTTTCTTCTCTTTCCAATTGCTCTTCTTTGACCGCGGCTTGAATTATGGATGAAGAAAATCAACGACCGCCGGGACTCCAAACAAGCAGTATCAGTAAAATCTTCGTGCAGGTCTTGAAGGGTAGTTCGTCATCTGGTCGGGAAAGCGGCCGCACGTTGACGTATTGAATGTTCCTCACGGCAACGACTGCGAGGGTCTGGGTCTTGGTTGGAAGGCTCGCCCGAATAAAGGGCGAAGACTCCTCGTTCCTTGATCTCATTTCCTGTCTTCGCTAATTGTCGCCATGAACTGCAATTCAATTAAAGGGCATGCAATAATTATTAAAATATTCATAAAATTGATTTTATAAGACCATGGAGGAGTTAATGCACCATGGAGTAGTTAAATGCAAGTTTGGGTAGTTAATTCAAGTTTGGTGTGATTATCATTACTATGTGTCTTGGGTTTCATAGTAATTACATGTTGTGTTATCATTACTAGGTGTCTTGTGTTTCATAGTAATTACATGTTGTCTTATCATTAATAGGTGTCTTGTGTTTCATAGTAATTACATGTTGTCTTCATCGGAGTGTTTAGTTTTTGTTATAAATACTTGAGTGTGTTGTATTGTAAGATAAGCAAGAGAGAAGCCAAAGCAAGTGTTCTCCAATATACAGATTTTCTCCATCCATTTCGTGCCTCGTTTCTTATATCCGAAAGGTCACCCACATTGTGTCTTCGGTTCCAACATTTGGTACCGTTCAAATGCAGCTTCCAAAGTTGAACGGAAAGAATTTCAACAACTGGACTGTCCAGATGAAGGTTCTGTTCAAATCGCAAGATTTGTGGAATCTAGTTGAAAGTGGCTACAACGAAGTAGCCGATGCCGAAGCATTCGAGGCTTTGAGAAAGGAGGAGAAATAATCTCTGGTGGAGTCCCGGAAGAAAGATCAGAAAGCATTATATGCGATTTTTCAAGCCGTGGAGGAAACGATATTTGAAAAAATATCGAGTGCCGAGACCACGAAAGCTGCCTGGGATATCTTGCAGAAATCCTACAAAGGCGATGATCGTTTCCGGCGGGTGCGGCTTCAGACTCTTCGAGGTGATTTCGAGTCTTTACGCATGAATGACTCGGAAACAATATCGGCATATTTTGATCGTGTGCAGGCCATCGTTAACCAATTGAGGGTTAATGGTGAAGAACTTCAAGATGTTCGTGTCGTAGAAAAAATCTTGAGGTCTTTGACCGAAAGATTTGACTACGTCGTCGCAGCGATCGAGGAAGGACAAGACGTATCAACTCTCACGTTGGAGCGGTTGATGGGTTCATTATGCTCCCATGAGCAAAGAATGAACCAGAAGTCTACGGGTTCCGTTCCCGAGCAAGCATTGCAAAGCCGGGTCGCTCAATCAAACCGAGGAGGCTATCAAGGCGGTCGAGGTCGTGGAGGAGCCCGAGGTAGAGGTGAGAATTTAAATTTCACCAGAAAATTTAGAACACCCGACAAATCAAAAGTCAAGTGTTTTAAGTGTAATAAATTCGGACACTACAAATCCGAGTGCCATGCAAAGGCGACGTACGTGCCGGTGGAACATGCACATGCCACAGATGCTGAAGAATACATGGTACTAGCATGTGCGAAGGATGATTCAACTATCGTGGATACTAATACATGGTATCTAGATACTGGGTGTAGCAACCATATGACCGGAAGAAAGGAGTTATTCTCACAGCTGGATGAGACAAGCCGTGGCGAAGTCAACTTCGGGAATAAATCAAAAATTCCTGTGAAAAGGTAACATTAATATCAAATCCAAAAGCGGTACTAATGTTTCTATTGCAGATGTTTACTTTGTGCCAGGACTTTTTTGGAATTTGCTAAGTGTTGGGCAACTTTCTGAAAAAGGCCACAGAGTTCACATTGAAAATGGAGTTTGCACCATCAGAGGTGTAAACAACAAGTTGATCACGACGGTACAAATGACGAAGAACCGGATGTTTCCCCTGACTCTTCAGACGAAGAATCTCTTGAGCTTTCAAGCGATGACGAAAGACAGCAGCTGGCTGTGGCATCTTCGATTTGGGCATCTAAATTTTCGTGGAATGAAGCAATTAGTTCAGAAAAGGATGGTGACTGGCATGCCGTTGATTAACGATCCAGGGTGTCCTTGCGAAAGATGTCTCGTTGGAAAACAACACCGAGACTCTTTTCCAGTTAGAAAAGCCAGAAGAGCAAACCAACCGCTGGAGTTGGTACATACCGACATATGTGGCCCTGTTGAGGTGGAATCGTTTGGACAAAAAAGGTACATGCTAATTTTTGTCGACGATTTTAGTAGAAAAATATGGGTACACTTCTTGAGGGAAAATCTGAAGCTTTTGGCAAGTTTAAAGAATTTAAAGTCTATGTTGAAAAACAAAGTGGCTTTAAATTGAAGGCGTTGAGATCGGATAGAGGTGGAGAATTTACCTCAAATGAATTTCACAAATATTGTAAAATTCATGGAATCAAACGTCAGTTGACTGCCAGCTATACTCCTCAGCAAAACGGTATAGCAGAAAGAAAAAATAGGACAATTTTTGAAATGGCAAGAAGTATGCTGAAAGCTAAAGATTTGCCCAAGAAATTTTGGGCAGAAGCTGTTGCTTGTGCTGTATTTGTACTAAACAGGTGTCCAACAGTGAGTGTTCTTGGAAGAACTCCAGAAGAAGCTTGGAGTAGAAACAAACCAGATGTTTCGTTCCTACGAGTATTTGGGTGCGTGGAATATCCCCA
Source organism: Rhodomyrtus psidioides (assembly GCA_021437785.1). Classification (NCBI taxonomy): domain Eukaryota; kingdom Viridiplantae; phylum Streptophyta; class Magnoliopsida; order Myrtales; family Myrtaceae; genus Rhodomyrtus; species Rhodomyrtus psidioides. The sequence continues at coordinate 3,379,681 of JAILYB010000024.1, read as the reverse complement.
TATACCAGACGAGCGAAGAAAAAAGTTGGATGACAAAAGCGAGAAGTGCATCTTCATCGGCTACAGTGATACAACTAAAGGTTATAAGCTGTATAACCCGATCACTGAGAAAGTCATTATCAGCAGGGATGTCCAGTTTTTAGAAGATGAAGCCTGGGACTGGAACCAGAAGGGTGACCAGAAAAACATCATCATCGAAGATGAGCCACTGGCGGGTGAGACAGAAATACCTCCATCATCTTCAACAAATGGTCCATCTTCCTCAACTGGAGGTACATCTTCACCAACAGCAGTTTCAGAACCACAACTACGTCGTTCACAACGACTGAAGAAGACGCCAGTAAAATTCAGAGATTATGTGGTCACAAGAAATAGAGACAGTGATAGCGAAATCACTGATGAAACACTGGTAAACTTTTGTTTATTTGCTGATTGTGACCCTATAACCTATGATGAAGCAGCTGTAGATGAAAAGTGGATTGAAGCAATGGATGAAGAAATTCACTCCATTGAGAAGAACGACACATGGATATTAACTTCTTTACCACCTAGTAAGAAGCCTATTGGTGTCAAGTGGGTGTACAAGACAAAGTACAAACCCGACGGTCAGGTGGACCGTTACAAGGCTAGATTGGTTGTAAAGGGCTACAAACAGAAGCCAGGTATTGATTATTTTGAAGTATTTGCACCAGTTGCCCGGATGGATACCATTCGTATGGTATTAGCACTTGCAGTTCAAAACCATTGGAGAATCCATCAAATGGATGTGAAATCAGCATTTCTCAATGGTGTCCTTGAAGAGGAAGTATATGTGGAGCAACCACAGGGTTATGAGAAGAAAGGGCATGAAAATCAGTTTTACAGACTGAAGAAGGCTTTGTATGGATTAAAACAGGCACCACGTGCTTGGTACACACGTATCGACACATACATGTTGGAGCATGATTTTCAAAAGTGCCCTTATGAGCATACACTGTATATCAAGTCAAATGCTAACGGTGACATGTTAATTGTGTGCATTTATGTTGATGACTTGATATTTACAGGGAGCTGTGAAAAAATGTTTGCTGAATTCAGGGAGGCTATGACTAGCCAGTTTGAGATGACTGATTTGGGACTAATGTCCTATTTTCTTGGTCTTGAAGTGAAGCAAACAGATGATGGCATATTTATTTCTCAGCAGAAATATGCTAATGATATTTTGAAGCGATTTAAAATGGAATCGCTGAAGCCAATCCGAACTCCCGTAGTAGAACGATTGGAGCTGAAGAAAGAAGGAACCGGTGAGTTGGTAAATCCCACTTATTTTAAAGGCATTGTTGGCAGCTTGAGATATTTGGTTTCTACAAGGCCAGATATTACCTATGGAGTGGGTATTATTAGCAGGTTCATGGAAAAACCCTACTAGTCACATTTCCAAGCAGTAAAGAGAATTTTACGGTATGTCAGTGGAACTCGTGATCATGGAATTTTATATTCTTATACTGACAACTTTGGTCTAGTGGGGTACACAGACAGTGATTGGGCAGGTGATACCAAGACTCGAAAAAGTACGTCGGGGTATGCTTTCTTTCTTGGATCAGGAGTATTCTCTTGGTCTTCCAAAAAGCAACAAGTTGTTGCTCTCTCGACAGCTGAAGCAGAATATATGGCATTAGCTTCAGCGGCTTGTCAGGCGATATGGCTTCGTAGGATGCTCCATGAATTGATGCATGAACTGATGCATGAACAAACGGGTCCTATTAAAATGATGTGTGACAATAAGTCGGCTATTGCATTAGCCAAGAATCCTGTATTTCATGGCAGGAGCAAGCACATCGACATCAAGTATCATTACATTCGTGAGCGAGTCAAAGATGGTGAAATCGATCTTAATTTCTGCAGATCAGAAGATCAGCTTGCAGATATTTTGACGAAACCCTTGAAGGCGGATTCGTTCGAAAAATTGAAGAAGATGCTTGGTATGGAAATCAATTTTAAGGGAGGCTATTAAAATATTCATAAAATTGATTTTATAAGACCATGGAGGAGTTAATGCACCATTGTTGACACCTGATTTTTGACCTAGTCTTTTTCAGCTTTATTTTTTGAAAAATCACAAAAAATTCATAAAAAGTCAAAAAATTACAAAATCAACTTTGGTGGCCTTGGCCAAGTCCAAGGAACCATTCTTGACCAAAAAATAATTTTTCATATTTTTCACATTTTTTAGTTTTTTTAGAAAATAGGAAAATACTAGAAAAATCAACAAAAATAGAATTTGAGGTCACAAAAATATAGGAAAATAGTCAATATTTTTATTTTAAATCCCTTGTCATTTTGACCTCATCAAGAGTCGAAATTCAAGTTTAATTTTGTGTGTTTCTTTGTAACACACAGGGTTAAATTTGTCAAAAAATATGTTCCGAGTCTTTTTATTTGCAATATTTTGCATTTCCCGAATCTTGACATTCATCTTGATTACCCGACATTTCAATTTGGTTCAATTGTGCATTGATTTGATCAATTTTGGCCTTAGGGACCTAATTGCATAAAAATCTTTTTATTTTAGTCCCTATTATGCCAATTCCGAAATTAAACTTTTCTGAGGGACACCCATAAAATCCCAATACTTCCTCCCTATAGTATTCGATCCCCTGAATCTAATAGCGGGCTCAATTGGTGTCGATTCGTCCATTAGGAACCTCAATTTAACGAAAATCGATTTCGGATCTTGCCTTAAATTTGGGGTTTTCACACAAATTAAAACCAATTTAGCCATAATTTACATCTTCTAGATGGAGTCTGTGCCATGGAACCCAATTTTAGCGTTAATTTTGTGATCTCGGCACATATGGGCATCCAATTCGGACAAAGAAAGTAGAACCGGGTCGACTGGGTCGGGTTGACCCGACCCAGTCAACCCAGTTGACCAAACCAAGAGAATAGAGCTGTTCTCTTCCTCTTCGCGCACGAACGGAAAGAGGAGGACGATCAGTTGAGAAGTCAGTTGAGGGGGGATCAGTTGGAAGGGGAGTTGGTTAGAGGAGCTGGCAAAAACGGACGCAAAAGAGGGGACGCAAAGGAGGAAGAGAAAAAAAAAAAAAGAGCTCGCGACGGGCAGGCGAAGACAGAGAGAGAGCAGACGAAGACAGAGAGAGAGCGGGCTCGCAGAGGAAGAAAGAGAGAAAGAGCCGCAGAGAGCGCTCGCGGAGGAAGAACAGAGAGCTCTGAGAGCGAGAGAGAGTAGGCGAAAGGGAAAGAGCTCGCGAAGGTTCACGGAGAAGAAGACAGAGATCACAGAGAGAGCAAGAAAGAAAGAGAGAGAGAGAGAGAATTTGCAGAGAGAGAAAGAAGCGGCCGGAGCTTACCTGTGCAAGCTTCGTCGAGTCATTCTCAGCGAAACCGACGCTGGCAATCATCATCGTCGACTTCCTGGAGCTCCGAAGAAGCTTCCCAACCCGTTCGATCAGCCTCTGATCTCGAAAAAAGGCGAGACATCTCTTCAAGCTCGAACTCGGCCTCTAATGGCAACTTGAGATCGAGTCATCCATTTGCTGTGATATTTGTTGCAAAACGTTTGTCTTGCTTCACTGAGCATTTTCACTTTTTATTGCATATCATTTCGACGCCTAAATCGCCTGGTCCACCCCCTACCATGACCGATCGGTCACGAGCTCCGCGGCTCGTTTTGGACCAAAACCGAAGCTCACCGAGGGCCAGGTAAGTCTCTTCGATCTCCCATAATGCTTCTTGATGGATTGATAGGCTTAGATATCTTCAGAAATGACCAGGGCGTACTCTCGCCGGAGATTAGCTTCGGCCTAGGATGGTAAGATTGCCAAACTTGATGCTGCTATGATCATCGCGATATATGTTGTAGAGGAGATCCGCGGGAGTAGAATGGCGTTGGTCTTGTATGATTTGGCGTTCTGAGGCCGGAGAAACAGCCCTCCGACGAGGCGCCGGCGAGGGAGCGCCGGCACCGGTCATCTTCTTCGGCCAACCTGTTGACTGGTCAACAAAAGTTGACCAGTCAACGCGCACGTGGCGCTGACGTGGTGCCCACGTGGCAGCCACGTCAGCGCATTCGGTTAATAACCGAATTAAAACAATTGATCCAACGGCGAGAGATGTGACACGTGTCACAATCTTGGAATTTCGGAAATAAAAAATGATTTTCAAAAATAAATATGCTTTAGATTGGACGATTACGATTCAACCTAGCTCCTTAATCTGGACCGTCGGTTCCGCGCATAGATCTGGCCGTCCGCACGTCGACACGTGGTGCAATCAGGACCGCCCGTTCGGTTTAGGCGGGAAATTGAAATTGGAAAGCGGGAAGGCCCAATGTGACGTCGTTTTGCCGCGCGGGCCCGGGTCGGCCGGCCCGGATAACATTTTTTTTAAATAAAAAAAAATTCCGAAAATGATTTTAAAAAATAAAAAAAATCAGAAAAATCTTAGAAAATCCAAAAAATGCTAGAAAATTTCAGAAAATTCCAAAAAAATGTGGAAAAATCCTAGACACTCTAGAAATCCCCAAAAATCGAGGATTGACCACAGACAACTGGTCAACCATATTTTTGGGGTTTCTTATCCAATTTTCCGAGACTTGACGACATTACCCTTTAGGGGTAAGTCGCCTCTGCTGTGCATGCTAGAAAAGGCCGATAATGCCAATGTGAGAATTAGGGTCGATTAGACGACCAATTCTTAGGTTTGGGTTTTCGAGTCCCGCCTCTTATCTCAAAATGACGATTTTGCCCTTTAATGGGAAAATCGTCTTTATTGTCTCAATCGAGTCCTGAAAATTGCTTGAAGTTAGGGTTTGGGTCAGGTGGACGACCAACCCTAATATTTGAGATTTTCAGTTCTCATCTTTGTCCAAAATGACGACTTTACCCCTCCAAGGGTAAAATCACTTTTAAATTCCAGAAAAATCCTGGAAATTCCCGAAAAATAGGAAATGGATTGGATTGATGGCCAATCCTATTTCCCCTATCTTTTGACTTCCCAATTCGTCTAAAATGTCAAATTTTCCCTTTTCGAGGTAAATTGTCCCTGAATAGTTCAAAATCACGATTTTGCCCCTTTGGGCAAATCATGCCAAAATCATTCTTAAGCCTTGATTGATATTTCTCTAGGCTAATAGGGCCTCATTAGGGATGGCATGCTGATTTCATGTGTTTTATCCGCATGTACTGATTCCTTGATTTACGCTATTACTTTTAATGATTGTGAGTGATAGGGTAGCTATTCCCATCTGCATGAACTCCTAGATTTATGGTCAATGCCTCACTCGTCTGTATGAAATCCTAGGATCAGATAAACCATTCAGCTTAGGTACCGAAAGGGCGTCAACTCTGACAGTTGGCGTAACTAAGTCCCGAACCCACTTCTCTGGTTTCCGCAGAATCGAATAGACCACTCCCAACTATTCGATAGGGTTTCCGATCGTACCCTCCACGAAACGATTGGTGGCGACTCCTTGGCATGTACACTCATCACATGTCACTAGACCACACTAAAGGTCGACTACGTATATCCAGCAGTTACGATTTGGGTAATGGACCTTGGGAGAGGCTCGCGTCCGATTCAGCCAGCGATCGGGCGGCCCATTAGCCCTCCGCTCTCGAGAGGGTCGCGACAACCATGGAGTAGTTAAATGCAAGTTTGGGTAGTTAATGCAAGTTTGGTGTGATTATCATTACTAGGTGTCTTGGGTTTCATAGTAATTACATGTTGTGTTATCATTACTAGGTGTCTTGTGTTTCATAGTAATTACATGTTGTCTTCATAGGAGTGTTTAGTTTTTGCTATAAATACTTGAGTGTGTTGTATTGTAAGATAAGCAAGAGAGAAGCCAAAGCAAGTGTTCTCCAATATACAGATTTTCTCCATCCATTTCGTGCCTCGTTTCTTATATCCGAAAGGTCACCCACATTGTGTTTTCGGTTCCAACAATAATCAGAGCATGGATTCGTTGCCTTCAGTGGGCAGCTAACTTGAGATCACGTCTATCCGAAGAGCGGTTCGTTGCCATTGATGGAGCAACGAGCTTCATCATCTCCGGGGGAGCGGATTTTGGGGACGACAACAAGTGTGACGACCTTGTTTGTGCCACGATTAGGATTCCCCAGAACACCTGCAAAACTAAAGACTTGCAAGAACAATTAATATGTTAAGCAACGCACTCGTTGGTCCGTCACAGTGCATGGAGGGGTTGAAAGGCATCCGATGGGGCGGTGTCACAAATCTTTGAAGCTCAGAGAGAGACCGTCGGGGTACGGTGCAGAAAACACCGAGGACGTCGAGGCACCGAGGAAGCTGCTAGCCGTCGGGGAAGTGCGGAGGAGTCACCGGATGGCTGGATGTCGCGCGAGACGTCAGGACGTACGGCGGGTGGCACGACTTTTTCGAGTGTCGATCCGCTTGCATATCGGAGAGCAAATCAGCCGCATTTGCCCCAGCGAGACCTGCCCCTGATCACGAGTAAGACCCGAACAGCGAGTCGTTGAGTGCATTGGATGCAACCGATCTGGACCAATGTGTAGGCTCCAAAGCGGCTGAGCTTGTTGGGATTAAATCGCAGTCTGGGATGAGAGGGAGGACCATGTTTGAACGTCTCCTTTTGGTTTTTTCTGCGGGTATACCTGGTAAAGAAATCGAAAGAAAAGGACAAGTAGGAATTAAAAACAGTCAAGAATCGAGAGATGTAAATACTGGAAAACTGATGAAGAATTTGTCTCCCCTCTTTTTGTCTTTTCCTTCTTCATGATCATCTCCTAGTGGATTTCCTCGATGGATCTTGAATCATGAGAGCCCCTGGTGCCCAGCCATCTCCTCCTCTTTTTTTTTGGCGTGTTCTTAGGTCCTTCCTCTCATTGCCTCTCAATCTGTCCTGCTCTTCATATTTGATGAACCTCTTCTCTTTTCTTTTTTTTTCACGTAAAAGTGTCACCGTATATGTATGGCCTTCCCAATTCTTTCTTATCTACTCCTCCCCTCTCTCTCTCTCTCTCTCTCTAAGATCTGCCGTGTATTGCCATTGTGTCGCCCCCCTCAAAGTCAGAGTGATGGAAGAATTTTTTTGACTGGCTTTATTCTCTCGATTCTGCCATCCTCTCTTCTCCTCGTGAACCTCAACATCTATAGCCGCGTATGGCAATTGGTCAGCTTCGAAATCTGCCATCTTCTCCTTGTTTGACGAAGCTCCTATTTGTGGTCGTGTCTTTTATGAATGTGGCTTCTCCCGAACCCTAGACCATAAGGCTCTATTTATAGGCAATAGGGAACCCTAATCCTAGTCAAGGTAAGATTCATCGTTGACCGTCGGATTAAAAATTCTAATCTTGGGAAATCCCAACGGATCGAAATACTCCAAAAGTTTGGCCATGGGAATAAGATACGGGCCAGCCAAGGATTTGCCCTTTCGTGGGCTCATTCGCACAAGTTTGGACTTTAATTAAGGCTTTCTCAAAATAATGGACATTTAATTAAAAAGCCTTAATTATTTAAATGGATTGATAAAAGAAGTCCAATATGGCTTAATTAATTTCGGCACCCCCTACCTGTCTTAGTCGAAATCCTCAGATTAAATCTGGCTCAATTGCTTGTCAAATTAAGCTCAATCGACTTACCTAATGTAATGATTGAAATTAAATATGCAATGCATGAAAATTTATTTTTTGCAAGAATTATAAATAACTCTCATTTTATGAAATAAATGAATTTCCTAAGAATTAAAATTTAGGTGCTAACAGGTATCCCACTTGAACTTGTCATGTGACCAAATCTTGCAATTAAAACCATTCACTTAAGTCTTTCTGCAGCCGATCCAATTAGATATGAACGTGGAGACGTGTTCGACTTGTTAAGAATCACTTGAAGCTTCGTGGTAGGATTTGTTCAACATAACTTTTTGGTTCTTTTGTCCAAATTAGACTGAATTTTCTAAGGCGGCTTTGATGGTACATGCAGTGACCATTTTGGAGGTTTCTCTCGAATTTCTGCAGCCGATCCAATTAGATATGAACGTGGAGACGTGTTCGACTTGTTAAGAATCACTTGAAGCTTCGTGGTAGGATTTGTTCAACATAACTTTTTGGTTCTTTTGTCCAAATTAGACTGAATTTTCTAAGGCGGCTTTGATGGTACATGCAGTGACCATTTTGGAGGTTTCTCTCGAAACAATTCGAAGTTGCAATATTTCGACGGGGCAGGGAATTCAAGTCCCATCACGAGGTATATGTACGTCGCGCCATCTTGTCCCGACGCTTGAAACTTACGTTCTCGGACATTAATAATGACGCGTGGCAGGTGATCAAATATTCCCATGCCAAAGCTACGTCTAATTTCCGACAACCGATAGCGAGCTCAAGACTTGATTGGAACTTTTTTGAAACCGCTTGAATCCTAAACTAAAACAAAAAACCGTAAGTACTCAAATGAACGTCGATTTTGATCTTTTAAGTCTTGTTTCTGCACTTATCTCCTTGTCATCCTTGATCATGTCATGTAATTATTCTTTTGGAGTCTCTTTGTTCTCCTCACGAAATCCCAATTGACTTCGAGCCCAGCCGCCTCACCATTCTCACAATGTCAAATCAATTATGTGAAACGAAAGAAAGAGGGTATGTAAAGGGATGAACTAGCGGAACGATCGAACCGTCAGAAACATCAAAACATTTTGTCACGTACATGCTTAATTTAGCTTCGGCAGTTATGACTCCAGTCCCTGGAATGTCTTCACACTGTTGCCGCTGGATCACTCTGATATTGCTCTCAGCTTCTGTTGCTACTGCACATAACTTGGACGATGTCGATATCCCGAAGCTGAGGATGTCCCGTCCTGAGTTCTTGCGAGGCCCGGCGAGCACAGTTCAAGCTTCGGTCTCAAAGGACTTGGTGACTTTCTTCTACAACCAAACTCTCGATCACTTCAGCTATAGACCAGAAAGTTACACTGCCTTCAATCAAAGATACGTGGTCAATTCCAAGTACTGGGGCGGCGCGGAATCTGGCGCACCGATCTTCGCCTTTCTCGGTGCAGAAGCACGGATCGATGGCGACATAGGTAATGTCGGGTTCCTCACAGATAATGCTCCTCAATTTAGAGCACTACTGGTATACATAGAGGTAATTAAAAACAGTAATGTCTGAAATTGTGTCACTACTCTTTTAACTTGACGCTTTCACAATTTATGTTGTGAAATTTATTATCCTTGTAGCATCGGTTTTATGGAGAATCAATCCCATATGGAATGACATTTGCTAAAGCCCTCCGCGATGCCAACACCCGCGGATATTTCAGCTCTGTCCAAGCGCTCGCCGATTACGCGGAAATCCTCATATACTTGAAGCAGAAATTGAAAGCCGAACATTCTCCTATAATTGTTGTCGGAGGATCATATGGGGGAAGTAAGTGACTATATATTCTCACTAACATCTTTCTTTCCTTCACACACATACATACATACATACATACATACATACATACATAGCTTACATGGTAGTTAATTCCCTTTTATAAAACCCAGAAATCCTTGAATCATCTAGTGTTAGCTTACTTTATTAAGATTTGCTACGATTATCAATGTTCTTAGTGTTAGCTTCGTGGTTTCGGCTGAAGTATCCTCATGTGACCCTCGGAGCTTTAGCTTCATCCGCCCCGATTCTTTACTTTGACAACATCGTTCCTCAGGATGCATTCTTTTCAGTAGTTGCAAAAGGCTTTTTGGTAAGATCTATTTGCTATGTGTTTTTCTCTTTCTGTTTCCATTGCCATGCTAACCAATCCGTATAAGAGATTCTGTAGGAAAGTAGCTCTTCTTGCCACCAAACGATAAGACGATCCTGGGAAGAAATTGATAGAGTTGCTTCTGAGCCTCACGGTCTCACGAAGTTGAGCAACACCTTCAAAACTTGCAGGTGTAAATACTTTTTTTGTTACTTCTATTTTTTAACTGATTCAGAAAATAATTGTAAAAGCTCTAACTCTTTTATTTCCCTTCTGTTTAGTCCACTGAAAAGTTCATCAGAGCTCAAGAAGTACCTGAGAACACTGTACGCACAAGTTGCTCAGTACAACGATCCATCCGCACAACCCTTGAAACTTATGTGCAGCGCCATTAATGGAGCTTCTCCAAGAAACGGACTTCTGCGGAAGATCTTTGCGGGCCTTGTTGCCATCAATGGCAACTTAACATGCTACGTCAATTCACCCACTTCTGCTACATTAGCTGAAACTCTTATGGGGTGGTCTTGGCAGGTCCGTAACATGTGCTTCGGACCTATGTCTGCGACTTGCATTTTTATCACTTGTTTTTCATCACATTGTTAGCGAAAATTAATTAGAAGGTTGTCTCAGTCGAGTCCAGTCGAGTCGAGTCAAATCCATATGATCATTCACTACTCGAGCTTGGCTCTTCTCAATTATATGCCAACACCTCTAACACAGTGGCGGGCTTTATTTTTTAGGCTCGAGTTCGCCTAAATGAAGTGTCTTTAGGCTCGAGGCAAACCCGATATCATCTGTTATCGAAAAGCAAGTTTGAGATAGAATTATTAAAACTGAGCTCGAGGCTGGGAAGAAAGTATTGGATGTGTGCTTCTTTTGGAATGATCGGATTCTCCAATGTTCTAAATGGATGATGACTACAGTACTTCGAATTAACCATGTTTTCAAACTGTTTGGACTACACTTGCACTCGAAAAGAATCAAGCTGAGTTTGATTACGTAGTTCAAAATTTATTTGAGCTTGCGTAGCGGCTCGACTCATTTACACCATAAAGGAAGAGAGATCTGTGCATTTTTTTTTTTTGGGGGGGTAAGGAGAGAGATCTGTGCAATTTTTCATCGTTTGATTCTATCTTTTTCTGCAGGGTTAGTCTAATAAAACTCTGCACTTGGTGTTAATCTTCCTGTTCCTTTTGTTGGACTGAAGAGAGCTAATGTAGGTATTTGCAGACATGCAGTGAGATGGTGATCCCTATGGGCATTACCAGAAACACTATGTTTCCACCAAAACCTTTCAATCTAAATAGCTTCAGCAACGCCTGCAAAAGCGTGTTCGGCGTCGCGCCTCGGCCGCATTGGATCACTACCTATTTTGGTGGTCATGTACGTCGCTCTGCAAATCAAACACATTTTGCTGCTTTTTTTTCCTACCAATTGTTGATTAATTTCTTTGCAAAACCAGGAGGAATGGCTTCAGACCTCAACATTCCCTAATGTCAAATGACATTAATTTCTTCGTTCACGATGAAAAATTGCAGGACATAAAACTTATTCTGCGGAGGTTTGCTAGCAACATAATTTTCTCCAATGGACTTCAAGATCCTTACAGCAGCGGCGGGTACGTGTAGCATCGAAACTTATAAATTTTCTATGCATACATCGGCTACTCAATCAATTCATCAATTATATTTAGGGTCCTCAAGAATGTTTCTAGCACCGTTGTTGCGATCCACACAACCAAAGGTACATGCTCGACTTGATTTGTCTCATACCAGACTTATATATACATATTGTTTCTGGACTTAGAAATTAATTTCTCAATTTGATTTTGCAAAATATTTTCTACGTAGGTTCTCATACTTTGGACTTACTCGGAGCAAAAAAGAGCGATCCACATTGGTTGGTCGAACAGCGCAAAACCGAGGTTGAGATTATGAAAATGTGGCTCGCAACATACTATGCGGATCTCCGCACTTTCAGAAACTGATATCATATGGAAAAGTAATGGAAGTACAATGACAATATGGTGAGAGAACAAAGGCCGAGTATTAAGTTAATATCGTCAGTAATATGAAGAAGGAAAAATTTTCAAATAAAGGCATGGAGTGCCCTCATTTGTTTAAATAAGGGCTCTCAAAGAAGGGCCTGGCCGAAGGGCATTTTCGTCCTTTATATGTTCTTATTTTTTCGTATGAATTCTCTAAGGAACACGAGCGTCATCCCATTGAGCAATCCTCCCCAATTTCACGGCTTCAAAAGCCACAGAATTTCTTTTAATTACTCAAAGGTATTAGGACGGTTCAGAACACACAAATTCGAAACGAAGAGCCAAGCAAAGAACAAAAGAAAGGCGGAGGGAATCGTACCGGAGCCACTCGGGAGCTCTCCGCATGTCCGTCACGACGAACGCATGTAGGGTCGTCTCCCAAAGCGCCAAGTCGCTGCTGCCGATCGTGTGGGAGGAGCGACGGTGAAGCCCATGTAAAAAGAAAAGGAAAAAAATAAATAAATAAAAAAGTAAATGACAAAAACGCCCTTGAGGCATGACCCTTTTTTGAGACCGCATTATCACTTCACGCCCCTATTTGAAATAAGGTTCACTTCATGTCCTTACTTACTCTTACTTGAAATAATGTCCAATTCAGCCTCTTGTTTGAGAAAATGAGGACTTTTTAGGCCTTTATTTGAAATTTTCCTAACCAAGAATACAAAAGTCCTATACCATCTCGAACAAATTGGTCTCGAGGATCACATTTTTTGCTGAATGAATCATGTGGATTTTTCGTGCATGCATCGCCTCGTCGCTTATGCTTACCCAGATGATATACCTATTTAGTTTATTCAATCGAAAAGAAAATTTCCATTAATATCTTATCTATAAAATACAACATAATTTATAAAAAAAGATTTGAGAAGCTTATAGTGTAACAGTCTTACGGTGCAATCTCAACCACAAGTGTTATAAATGGCAAAAAATGTTTAGCAATCATGGCGGGAACTACCTCTAATCTTATGTCTAACATTCCACCGTTATATTGTCATGCTAGCAGAACCCTTGATAAAAAAAAAAAAAAAAACTACATATTTCAAAAAAGGAAAAGACGGATAAATATGTTAATGATAATTATTACGTATCACGTCATCAGCACATTTGAAATATGTGGGAAAGGGTGTGGTGATTTCCGGCATAGACCCACCAGCCAGCAACTTCTTCCCCCAATGGTACAGCGAAAATATCTCATGCCATTGCCTTAATGCTTAACTTTTCTTACATCCATGGGGTCATTTATGCCAATTATTTGGAAAAAGAAATTCTGAGTGTTGGGGTCACCCTTTTCCTTCGCCGTCTGTTTCGCCACATGGGGACAAAAGAAGTTCTAGTGCTGGGGTGAGCCTTTTCATTTCGCCGTCTGTATCATCACATGGGGTCAGTTGTGCCAATTATTTGAAAGAAGAAGTGATCAGTCTTTTTTCCATTTCGCCGTCTGTATCATCTCATGGAGTAAATTGTGCCAGTTATTTGGAAAATGAGATTGAATTTTCCTAGTTGAGGTGGCCTCCTTCGAAAAACCACACAACACCAAATTCTGGCCTCATTTCGCCGTCTGTATCATTTCATGTGCAAGAAAGATAAACCAGTGGACAGTAGTAAGTGGATTGGATGACACCACTCAATATACTTCAAGGAATCTAAACAGCAACCACTATGAGTCATTTGGATCCGATTTTTCAACAAATGTGTTAGGCTGGACGGACGCATTTGCTATGTTTGATCATTGCTCATTGGTGATCATGCCGTTTTGATTTCTGGCTTCCTGATGAGGCAAAACAGATGCTTCTCATTGTGCAATCTGTTATTTCCTCTCGTTTTTCCATTAATCTGTGCCTGATTTGAAAACTTGAAACAGTTGCTGTGGAGCTCCAGAACGAAATGACTAGAGCTTCAGTCACAGGAACTTCAGATCTTCCTTTCTATAGTTCCATTAATACTGGTGTATGCTCTAAGCAGATCAATGGTAGATGTCGCCGGGAAGGCCTCGTTCCTATTTTGCTTCAAAGACAATCTTTCTCTTTATTTAGTAATCAATAGGAATTCTACGGTCAATCTGTTCATTGACAGGTTCACATTGTTCAGCTTTCATTACTGTTTCTTTTTTCTTTTGATCTAGCCATCCATGGTTACATGAAAGCATTGCTCTCGTTAAAATTATGTTTCGAGTTTAAGATTTTGATTTTATGGCCGTGGAACGTTTAGTATTCACCTCTGACCGTGCGCCACGATTTGGGCGTCTTTCAACAGAAAAGATCTCGGTGGGTCCCAGCGCAAAGCAAATCTTCATCATAGACGAAAGGAAGAAATAAAAGAAAGACGCACCGAACAGCGTCCACACGAACAACGTCCACACCAGCGGTACGAGGACAGAACGCACGAGAAACGTGTATCGTGGGTGCTCATGTCCTGTCGTGATCTCTTCAAGCCGACGAAGACATCTGAACACGAGCCAAGGATTTATGCAGCGAGTTTATTATATCCAATTGAGAGTTGTTTGATTTATAAACACTTTGAGATTGGATATAATATGAGTGCGGGAAACACGAGCGTATTGAGCGATTGTAACTCCGATTCTCTGATTATAATGAATTATTATTGCTGACTTTTCCCGTAGATGTAGGTACCGATATTTGGACCGAATCGTAATATATGGTGTCCTTTATCGATCCTCGTTGTTTTTCTAGCCTTTTCACATTCTCTTAATCTGCAAAATCCTGTTATTCCGCATTAAAATTACATTAGTTCTTGCCATGAATAAATCGCGGGAGATAATTGAAGTCGGGATCCATGCACGGCAAAGAGTCTCTCAAGTGGTGAAAGCCTTCGGCCACCTTAGAGATGATAATCCTTAGCGAAAGCCTTCGGCTGTCCCAGCCTCTCAGATATGTGCCGGTAGAAAATAAAAGAAACCCTTTCAAAGACGGGGGGCCTTAATCAAAGTACGCAGTTAATCTTTCTACATGTGAGAAAGAGATAAGTTTATGTTTACATTACGACATCCCTAAATGAACTCACTCGAGATATTATTTGCTTTGGGCCATCTTATTTCGAATATCGTGATTGTGTCATTTGACATACATATATGCTTTGTTAGGAGGTCACCATCCTGATAGTCCTGAACATGATTAACTTTGGAGTTTTAAAACAAAGCTTGTCGTTACGTCAAAAGGCCCCTCTCTGTAAGTTCATTTCAGTTTTTTGTGTGTGTATTTACACACACACCATATATAATGTATGTATATATGGTATATTAGGCAGCCTTGTCCCTGTTTAGTGTGCAATTCAGCATATCCCTGCCTCTCCACCCTCCTAAAAATTGCTCCTTATAGGAGCCTTCTGGCCACAGCGACCACTCCCCGCCCTTGTAAGTGATGGCACAACCGTCTTTCCACTCAAAGGACACAGCTCAAACACAAACCTGATTTGAGAACACACACATATCCAACTATCTCAACTCAACTCATATCCAAAATGAAACTACCAAAACTTCACGCTAATAGCTCTCTCATCTTTCTTATCTCTAGATAAGGAACCTAAAAAAATTGGAATGTATGAGATGAACAACCACAATTTTGTGAGTAATGCATATCTTCTCTAAGCAGATGAAGCGCCCACTATGCATATTTACAAAACTATATTGAAACTCTTTTAATCCAAATCTAGTATTTATCACACGTATGAGATCAAAAATGAGTTTTATTTTTTCAACAAGACTTTATACTTAACGGAAACACGCATTTCATCAGTAATATCAAAGCAAACATGAGTGGTCCAGTCATTGACCAATCTCATCAATTCACATATCAATGGTCTATTCCATTTATCCATCTTGTTAAATCTCACGTCAGTTAATGCTCATTATCCAACTATGGTCACGACATAACGCCTAGAGGCGATCAAGATTTCCCCTTCGCAAGGTCTCCACCTATTATCAACCGGTGGCTTGACCTAAAAGGATACCCTCAACTCCATATGTATACCCGAAAACCCCGACCCGATTTCACACTGATGTTGAGCATAAAAAATTCATCTCATAATCAGACGTTTTATAAATCAAGACATATATTCTTTTATCACTCTGTCCCTAACACAATATAATTAACAAGAGATTTTTCAAATCATTTCCAAATCCCTTTCATACGCCAGATTCACAAAAAATAATAATAATAATAATAACCTTAGAAAACGTCTTTCATAAAACATGTCTCAAGCCATTCACAATTAACTAAAATGTGTAGTAAATTTTCGATCGTACTTTTATGCAATAAAAATATCATGTCATAACTCATAATATAACTATAATCCATATCATTTTCTAAATGTGAGTTTACAAATTCGAAGAAGAGATATCACTGGTCACCTGCAAATGCCCAAAATTAAACAAAGTAGCCATACGCGCCGCCGATGTCGTAATCCTATCAATAAAAAAAAAAATCGATGTTAAAATCAAAGAAAACACTGCTTTAACTAACAACTTGACTAGATTATGCTATTTCAGAATTAAAACGCTCACAACAAAATTTCTTGTGCCATATCTCTCTACACTATGCTCCGTTTCAAATGAGCTTACTGTCGAAAGAAAGACTTCTTCAGTACAAAAAGACTAATAGCTTGATTGACCCAAAATTTAGGCCGCAACCGATTAAATTGGGCCAAAAGATTATTGTCAATACAGTGCATAACGCGCACCCAACTTTGAAAATTCGTTTGGGGGCAAATCATAAACCCAAAAGCGATTTATGTAAAATCTTACCGCTTCACAATACCCTAAACTATCAATCCCTCATGATTTCTCAGCTGAACAACTCCTAAATAGGACATCGCAATTCAAATTTCACTTAGGGTGCACTTGTTTAGGAAAAAACTTCATGTTAAACGAAAATACTTTCCGTGAAATGATTTTCGAGGAAAATGGCTAATTTTCAGTGGTATGAGACAGCGTATGTTTTCTGGTGTATGGATTTTATTTAAAAAATGATCTCAATCTCATCACTTTGTCTCAACAAAGAAATTAAATTTTTTAAATAATTTTTATTGCTTCATTTTTTTGTTCTTCCTTCCTCCACCGTGACTAGCCGGCGGCAGCCATAGGCGATCTCGAGGCTCGCAGTCGACTAGCTATCACCGATGCCCGACAATAGGCATAAGAAGAAGAAAAAATAAAAATCTCGAAAAGTGTTTTCATATCTTAAATTCAGGAATTCACTTTCCTAACTTTATGCATAAATTTTTCATTGACCGAAAAGTATTTCTATTCACTAAGTTATTTTTGGCGAACTAAACGTGAAAGTGTGGAAAACTAATTTTCGAAAAACACTTTCACTCAAACAATATCCTTAGTTTCAAATTTGTGCCATAATTCCACAAATCACTCAATTTGAACAACGATGGGTTTGAATCCTCACGGGACATTACCAGTCGAAGTAAATCCGACTCTGGGCCTATAAAATGGAGAGTGTCTATTAAAGAATATGGGAGCAAGAAACCCTTATCAATTTGGCTTTGTTCTATTAAGCTCATTCCAACCTATATTTTAAGTTTTAAGCAGCTGATATGTCACTCAACCTATCAAATCTGAGTTAAAATTTGCGTCCCTGGCCCATTGTGCGACCTCTAAATTGTGATCATTTTAGAGAGAATGTTGGCTTTTAAGAGCGCGAATGGCAGCCATTCCCTTCCTAGCTCTATTTTTAGGCAGAAATAGATTTTTCCATTTTTATTCCTTATATGAGTTTGTAAGTAGATACGCGCATTTGATAACTACACAAAATTTCTATTCTTGGAACAGAAATTCGTTTGATAACAATATAAAATTTCTTCGGTTTCCAACCGTTGGGCCTCAGCCGGCTTTTGGAGGATGGAGACCAGGGATCGGATACTGGCGATTGGAAGACGGGACCAGCGACTGACGAATGGTGACCAACGGATGGCGAACGATGGCCAACAAATGGCGAACGGTGGCCAACGGATGGCGAACGGTGGCCAACGGCAAGGACACGAGAGATGCGACCGACGTCAGAAAGCGACCAACAGATGGTGATTGGCGGCTGGGGACAAGAGACCGGCTGGTGGCGAACAATAGCTGGCAAGCAGCAAATGGAGACCGATGTAAGAAGATTAGTGGATGGTGATGGCGGATGGCGACGGGCAAATGGAGAATGGGAGTCAGGGACCAGAGACCAGCGAACGGCGAATGAGAGCTGGGAATTAGAGA
Source organism: Rhodomyrtus psidioides (assembly GCA_021437785.1). Taxonomy (NCBI): domain Eukaryota; kingdom Viridiplantae; phylum Streptophyta; class Magnoliopsida; order Myrtales; family Myrtaceae; genus Rhodomyrtus; species Rhodomyrtus psidioides. Next base: position 3,361,693 of record JAILYB010000024.1, on the reverse strand, counting down.
CTAGCAACCGACAAATGGTGAATGGCGATCGGGTGCAGGGAGGGGAGATAAACGACTAGCAGCAGAGGATTAACAGAAGCATAGACGCGAGAAAGAGGGAGACCGCACCCAAGAGAGAGCGAGTAAACAATGAGAAGAATTCTTATTTCTTTTTGTGCTCCAGAAATAGAAAAATAGAAAATTTCTCCTCATTTCTATTCCAAACTTATTTTTGGAGCAAAAATTTTCTCGGAAATAGAAAAATGAATGTGCGTTATCAAATGGATTTCAGATCCAAATCTATTTCTTGAAAAAGAAAAATAGAACTATTGTCATGCGCGTCCTAAGTCACTTAGCCTTCTCTCAATGAATGTGTCTTGGAATGGAACATGATCGCATGCATACAAACATACATCATTTAATTACACCAAGATGTTCATCTACTAGAATTTGAATAAAGTATGCGTTTTGGAAATATGATAATGAGGATTCATCCAGAAAATGTTGACCCTTCCGTGTCATTTTCTTCGGCATCAATATTTTTTATTGCTATGGTCTACCCTGAAGGTTTCAAAGGTCGATTTTCATTTTTTTAGAAAAATCTAAAATGTCCACGTCGATGACGGATTGTCTTCTTAATTGCTTATGTAGCAATATATGAACCGGAATGACAAGATTTTCTGATGGAGAATTTTTTCTTTTCTTTTGTTTTTTTCGAGATGACTCACTATTGTGAATCTCGAAAGATTGACAAGGTTGGGGAAAGGAAAATACACAAGTTAAAAATTAAGAAGAGCATTTCAATGTCAGCATGGACACCAAGTTCAAAATAATAGGTACAAAGTTCTTCGCAAGACCCAAGGAAAAATCAAAGTTGATCACAAATGACACAGCGCATATTGGCAAAACGAATTTCATACCTCTCTCGTGTTCTTCCTAAGCTCAATCCATGGAAATTATGCAAGTCGCTTGTATTAATGCGTCGCGTGTAGTTCGTAATCTAGAATTTGCGGCCTCGTTAAATTTTCGTATCCAAATTATTAATCTAGTATTTGAAATAGGTGTTAAAATATATTTCGAGTTCGAGCCCGTTGGACGAGTATCAAAATTAACGCGTACGAGTTTGTCTCGATAAATAAAGTCCATGTTAGATTGTGATTGTCTAAGATTTTGTAGGGAGGCCGAAATCTACATTAAATGCTTTGCATGCGAAAAATATGTTCAGCGGCAATTGTGAGAAGAAGAAGAAGAAGAAGATTACGTACGGATTTCATTTCCGAGCATTCGTGGATTAGTTCGGCTTAACGTGACTCCTTTCGACCGAGTTGGACTTATCAAAGCATGGGAGTTGTCGTGGATGAAGAAGAAAGCTATGAAGGCCATCCAATGCACGGGACCAACCAAATTTGGTTTCTTCTAATGGAAGATCACTCTTTGGGAGTGGAAGGAGAATAGTGGGCAAGTGGGCTTCAAAATCATGAGAGCCACCATGAAAAGAAATAAAAGGACAGATGAAGAAAAGGCCCATGATGGGAATTCATTGCACGCGTCAAAAGAAAGGAAAGAATCTCAAGTGAGACATCATGATGAAAGATAAAAGGAAAGGAAAATGCTTCCATGATAGTATAGTATGATAGTACTGTCAGTTATTTTTTTACCATATATCCAAAGGAAAATGCTTCAATGATAGTCTGATAGTGCTGTCAGTTATTTTTTTTTTACCATAGATCCACACACACTCCATCACCATGTGTTTTACATAAAGCATTCATTATTTAAAAAAATCGTAGGATTAGAAATAATGACAATACTGTAAAACTATCAGGATAGCCGCTCCAAAAAGGAGAGATGAAGAAAACAGCAACGATGGGAAGTCATTCCATGGGTCATAGAAAGAGAAAAGAAGACCCCAAGAAAAATGGAGCGCATCTGGAGATTTTTGTGGGCGTCATCGTTGCTATTTATCGAGTTCTCTTTTCTGTCTTGTTCTTTCCCTTATACAAGAGAGAGAAATCTAACAAGAATTGCGCCAAGCTCATTCGGGGGCTTAGAGAAGAGAGAGTTCTTCTCATGAAGGTTTACTTGTTGTAATTATATGCGTTAGTGATTTAGCCAATTAAATTCTTGTGAGTAAAATTTGTATAATTCCTCGAGTGAGATTTCATTGGGAATTGTGAGAGATTAAACACTGTGAGAGTTATTGGATGTAATTGGGGGCTGAAAAATATCGGGACTGTGTTTGAGTGTGTTCTAATATTAACGCAGACACTGACAGGATCTTGTAAATATGTCAATGCGAAATTACCAGAGAAATAAACGAGAAATAATAAAGGACACAAGAGATTTACGTGGTTCGGTCCAGATGTCAATATCTCATTTGAAAAATGGCTTTGGGTTGAATGGTGTTTAGTAAAAACAACATTCCAAAGGGGTTTTGAATGCAAATTTTTAATTTTTAATTAAAAATTTACCTTTTGTCAGATCAATGAAGAAGATAAATAGTTAAGAGAGGGACAAAATCGAAAATATAGGGAATTGATTAGTCCATCAGTAGCAACACAAATCAGCTAACGACATATTATCATATGGGATCGTGGGTTGCTATATAAAGGTGAACTATATGCCAAGGAACATCACAAAAACCCTTCCCTTCGCATGCATGCTTTAGCCTAAGCAATGACCAGAAACCATAACATGTCTTTATCTCATTATAGCTTCCTGATATTTCTGATACTTGGCTTAGCTTGCGCTGCTATCGGCAACAACTTAGACGATTACAGAATTCCGAAGCTGAGTATACACCGCCCAAGGTGGGTTCAAGATCCTGCACGGGTGGTTCGAGCTTCTGCGGCGACAAAGGATTTCCAAACTTTCTTTTACGACCAAACGCTCGATCATTTCAACTATAGGCCCGAGAGTTACACCACCTTCAAGCAGAGATACGTAATCAATTTCAAGTACTGGGGCGGCGCGGATTCAGATGCCCCGATTTTCGTTTATCTTGGTGCAGAAGCACCCATCGATGGTGACCTAGTTAACGTCGGGTTCCTCACGGATAATGCGCCTCAATTTAGAGCGCTTATAATCTATTTAGAGGTAATAATGTTCCATATTATCTGCTTGGTTGCACGTACTTTTTCTCTTATGTTTGGTGCACACTCGTATATATCTACTCATTTAAAATCGCAAAGTTGTAATGTTGCAGCATCGATTTTACGGTAAATCAATCCCGTACGGGCTGGCATTTGAAGAAGCTTTGAAAGACAAAAACATTCGCGGATATTTCAGCTCGGAGCAAGCTCTTGCCGATTACGCAGAAATCCTCGTCCACCTGAAGCAGAAGCTGAATGCCAAACAATCTCCGATAATCGTCATTGGAGGATCATATGGGGGAAGTAAGTGAATATATTCATATAGGAGGACCAATATGACTACCGCTATAAATTGAAATTAAAGAATATCGCCCGCTAATTACGTTAAACCGGACATTGCTGATTTAGGTTGACCCATAGTAGGATGTAGTAATCATATATTTAATCTGCCGTAGGTTATTGTTCTTGAACATATCCTGAATAAAGCTTTCACTAATGAGTGCCAGATATAAATATTGACACCTTGCACTGAAGGCATTGAAAAAGGTTTCAACCCTCTTAGTAAGAGGAAAAAATCAACACCATATTTTCTACCTATAACTTAGAAATATGTGTTCCAATATTCACACATTTAAATTTCAGTGCTAGCTACGTGGTTCCGATTGAAGTACCCTCACGTGGCTCTGTAGAAACCCGAATGGTTCTTTGCGGAAATTTGGTGGTTACAAGGCGAGAGAGTTTTCGAATATGTAAAATGAGAGTGGTATTCAAAATAGCCTTGCTAAGGCTTTTACACAAACAAAACACACATACAAGCTTTCCTAAGCTTGAGATACAAAAAATCACAACTCTCTAACTCTCTTGCTCTCTATGTTCTAACACCACACAAATACAACTATGGCATATCTCAAATGCCTTCAAGACATCTCTATTTATAGAGAGTTTCCATGCCTAACAAAGCATCAATTTGTTGACCTTCAAGTGTAAAACAAATATTGCCTAACTTGCCTAACTTTGAAGGTGTGCTACAAATGTGAAATGTGAAAGGTGTGCTACCGTCCACCTTTCAATGACCAAATGGAAGGCTACCTTCCAAGTCAAACTTTTGGTTCTCCACCGTCCAAGGAAGAATGGGAAGGTCTGCCAACATGCCACATATTTGGTGTTGAACTCCAACACTCCCCCTCAACACCAAATATTCTTCACCCTATAACATCTGATATTCATCTTCCTCGGTTGGTTCTACAACTGCAATTTCTGACTGAGCTTTGCGAAGCTTGGACTTTGTCAACGCCATTCGAACTTGCGCGTCGATCACTTTTCCTTTCTTTGCAGTCTCCGTAGTTGCGAGAGTTTCAAACCTCTTATTGACGGTTTTCATTTCACCATTCAATTTATTCAACTCCATCTGAAGCACTTCGGTAGAGGCATCTCGATCCTTTCTTTTGTAGGACTTTTTCTCTACCCTCTTCCAATGATCCTTGCGCCTTGGGATCTTTTTCTCTGGGTAATACTTCTTAAACTTTTGCAATTTCTTGAGCTCGTGTCGGAGCTTCTCGTGCTCTCTTTCTTTGATCTTGAGCTCCTCATTCTTTTGCTTCAGCATTTCATCCCTTGCTTTCAATATCCCCAGCAGCTCCTTCTCACTTCTGCTTGTTGAAGTTTCAACTTGCTTCTTTGAGTTTTCACTTGACTTGCTCTTCTTCGGAGACATCTCAGTAGCTATCGCATTATCTGCCTCGATGATCCTCGTGGTTGCGAGTTCTTCTTGAACCTCTGTTGCAACAGTTGCTTGAAGACTCAATTCTTCTTTACCCCCGTGCTCTTTCATGGTAAAAGACATGTCTTTTTCTTTTACCTGTTTGAACCAACAGACTCTAGCAAAGTGACCTACTTTCCCACATATGTAGCACCGTCCGCTACGCTTCCTGTTGTTCTTATCATGATCTCGATGAGCTCCCCCTGGCTGAGAGCTTCTCGTTGCTGATCGTCTCTGCCAGTTTCGATGTCCTTTTGACTGTTTGTCATACTTACCAACATTGCTCCTTCTATGATTCTTGGAACATCTTTTATTACAAAAGATGGAACTACCATAATCTATGGTACATGCGAGAACCATATCTTCAGCATTATCGACGGTATGTGCATATTCCGTCGTCTTTTCTTGACATTCGGATTTGTAATGTCCAAACTTATTACACTTAAAGCACCTTACCTTTGATTTATCACGTGCTTTATACTTTCTGATGAAACTCGAATTTTCACATCTTCCTCGGCCTCCTCCGCGACCTCGATCGCCTTGATAGCCTCCTCGGTTTGGTTGAGCGACCCGACTTTGCAATGCTTGCTCGGGAACGGAACCCGTAGACTTCTGATTCATTCTTTGCTCATGGGAGCATAATGAACCCATCAACCGCTCCAACGTGAGAGTTGATACGTCTTGTCCTTCCTCGATCGCTGCGACGACGTAGTCAAATCTTTCGGTCAAAGACCTCAAGATTTTTTCTACGACACGAACATCTTGAAGTTCTTCACCATTAACCCTCAATTGGTTAACGATGGCCTGCACACGATCAAAATATGCCGATATTGTTTCCGAGTCATTCATGCGTAAAGACTCGAAATCACCTCGAAGAGTTTGAAGCCGCACCCGCCGGACACGATCATCGCCTTTGTAGGATTTCTGCAAGATATCCCAGGCAGCTTTCGCCGTCTCCGCGCATGATATTTTTTCAAATATCATTTCTTCCACAGCTTGAAAGATCGTATACAATGCCTTTTGATCTTTCTTTCGGGACTCCACCAGAGATTCTTTCTCCTTCTTTCTCAAAGCCTCGAATGCTTCGCCATCGGCTACTTCGTCGTAGCCACTTTCAACCAGGTTCCACAAATCCTGTGATTTGAATAGAACCTTCATCTGGACGGACCAGTTGTTGAAATTCCTCCCATTCAACTTTGGAAGTTGCATTTGAACGGAACTTGTGGATGCCATAGCTATCTCCGGGTTCACGATCCTCAATCGTCCACTCTAGGTTCTCGGTCTCCGCGATTGGATTCTTGACCGCCTAGGTTCCGGCACGATCCTTCGACACCGTGGCTCTGATACCAAATGTAGAAACCCGAATGGTTCTTTGCGGAAATTTGGTGGTTACAAGGCGAGAGAGTTTTCGAATATGTAAAATGAGAGTGGTATTCAAAATAGCCTTGCTAAGGCTTTTACACAAACAAAACACACATACAAGCTTTCCTAAGCTTGAGATACAAAAAATCACAACTCTCTAACTCTCTTGCTCTCTATGTTCTAACACCACACAAATACAACTATGGCATATCTCAAATGCCTTCAAGACATCTCTATTTATAGAGAGTTTCCATGCCTAACAAAGCATCAATTTGTTGACCTTCAAGTGTAAAACAAATATTGCCTAACTTGCCTAACTTTGAAGGTGTGCTACAAATGTGAAATGTGAAAGGTGTGCTACCGTCCACCTTTCAATGACCAAATGGAAGGCTACCTTCCAAGTCAAACTTTTGGTTCTCCACCGTCCAAGGAAGAATGGGAAGGTCTGCCAACATGCCACATATTTGGTGTTGAACTCCAACAGGCTCTCGGAGCTTTGGCATCATCTGCTCCAGTTCTCTACTTTCTCGGCGTCACACCTCAGGACGCATACTATTCGGTCGTAGCAAAAGACTTTTTGGTAATCTTCATTTGCTCAATTTGCACTTTTTCCTCTTGAATGCATTTTTCTGCAATCAGATCGATCACTTGAACAGTTGTTTGGGTGATTTTTCAGGAGGCTAGTCCTTCTTGTCACCAAACAATAAGACAATCATGGGAAGAAATCGATAGAGTTGCTTCTGAGCCTCATGGTCAGACGAAGTTGAGCAACACCTTCAAAACTTGCAGGTGTAAATATATATATTTTTACATTTTTTTAACTGGTTCTGAAAGTTGTGAAATTCTAACTCTATTAATTTCCTTCTGTTTAGTCCACTGCAAGATCTATCAGATCTCACGGTTTACCTGTCAAACCTGTACGCACAAGTTGCTCAGTACAACGATCCATCCACACAACCCTTGAAACTTGTGTGCGACGCCATTGATGGAGCTTCTCCAAGACTTGGCATTCTTCGGAAAATATTTGCAGGCCTTGTTGCCTTCAGTGGCAACTTAACGTGCTACGTCAATCCCACTTCTAGGGGAACAGATGAAACTCAGTTGGGTTGGCATTGGCAGGTGTGTAATGTGTATTTATCACCAACATATGCGACTTGCATTTTTATCGCCTCATTATGACAATTAATTAGAGGGTTATGCAGTCTAGTCAAGTCAAATCGCTTGATAGTGGTGAGCTTGATTTTTGAGGCTCAAGTTTTATGGAATGCAGTGTTTTTGGGCCCGAGGTAAGCCCGATGCCATCTGCTTATCAAAAAGCAAGTTTTAGTATGAGTTTGCCTTCACTAAAACTGAGTTGCGAGGCTTGAAAGAAAGTATTAGATGTGTGCTCGTAAGGTTTTTCTCCCCTCTTTTGGTGTAACGTGATTTTCTAATGTCATAAACTAGACTTGGACTAAAAACGAATCAAGCTGAGATTGAGTACATAGTTCATGTTAAAATGCATGTGTGAGTTCTGTTAAAAGGTATGGAAGAGTTAATAATACGAGCTGGCTCATAAATCATTAATTTAAGTTTTTGAGTAAAGATGGATTCAATTTGATATGTTGATCGATTCGGATTGAGTCCTCTCAATTATCTACCCGTATTAAGTTATTCGGTTGAGGAGTTATGTTAGAAAAATCACACGTCGAAAAAATTTGTGTGGTATTGAGTAAATAATAATCCTATGTGGGCAATAACTAATTAGCTTAACCTCTTGAATAAAGGCGAGTCTAACTTGATATGCCGGCGCTACTGAACTTGGGCTCCTTCTTGGTCTCCTCTAATATCAGATTATTGGATCGAATACGACCAGAGCAGCAGCTTGACTCTTTTACATGATACTTCAATATACACTAAGAGTGATCTGCGCCTCTCCGTCATTCAAGTTCTGCCAATCTGATCTTGTTCTTTTTGTTGAACTAAAGAAAGCTAATGTGGGTTTTTGCAGACATGCAGTGAGCTGGTGATCCCTATGGGCATTACCAAAAACACTATGTTTACGCCGGCCCCTTTCGATATAAAAAGCTTCAGCAGTGGCTGCAAAAGTCTGTTCGGTGTTGCGCCTCGGCCGCATTGGGTCACTACCCATTTCGGTGGTCATGTATGTTACTCTACCAATCTAATAAATTTCATGGTTGTTTTCTGTTTGATTTTGTGGGACCACATTATTCTAAAAGCTTAAGCTTTTAGAAGAATGCGTGGTTTAATATTTATATATTCCAACACTCCCCCTCAAGCTTAGTCTGATTTTTTGCCTAGTACTAAGGGTAGCCAAATTCACTTGAGAGGCAAATAGAGGCCTGGAAAGATTTGAATTCAGGACCTCCTGCTCTGATACCATATTGGATTTGGTGAAACCACTTGCCAACTGCTCTAAAAGCTTAAGCTTTTAGAATAGTGGTCCCACCAAATCTCACATTTTCCTACCTTTTGTTGATTAAAAATTCTGTGCAAAACCAGAAGGAATGGCTTCAGACATCAACATTCCCAAAGGTTATTATATTTTCGTAGTTTCTGCATTAATGATGAAAATTTGCAGGACATAAAACGTGTGCTGCATAGGTTCGCTAGCAACATTATTTTCTCCAACGGACTTCAAGATCCTTATAGCAGCGGCGGGTACGTGGACTGTGGAGCATCAAGTCCAATAAATTTTTAAAATTTTCTATGAAAATAACACTTCCTTAATCAAGCTTAATTTTGACCCAAAAAAAAACTAAAATCAAGCTTAACAACAATTCATATACATCAATTCTATTACAGGGTCCTGAAGAATATTTCTAGCACCGTTCTCGCGATCTACACAGCCAAAGGTATATGCTGACTTGATTTGTCTCGAATGGAGTTATATATACTATACTCTCCTTGGACTTAGAGAAATTAATTTCTCAATTTGATATGTAAAATATTTTGTACATAGGTTCTCATACTTTGGACATACTCCAAGCTACGAAGAGTGATCCAGATTGGTTGGTCGAGCAACGCAAGACTGAGATTGAGATTATCAGAAAGTGGCTCGCCACGTACTATGCGGATCTTCGCGCTTTCGGACGTTGATCTCATGTGAGAAAGTAGTGAAAATAAGATGGTAATGACGCGAGAGAATAAAGAGGGTCAATGTTGCGTGCGCATTTATCTATGAGTTGTGTGACTTTGTAATCCTCAATAATATATATGCGTGCGCGTTTATCTGTGAGCAATGTAACTTATAAGTTACGAAGGACTGGTATTTAATGCTGATGGAATATAGGGCTTATGGTGTGCGCCCATGCGGGCAATCACACCCGCCTCCACAGATAACCGCAATAGCGGTTATCTGCAATTTGAAGAGACGCATCTCTTCACGTCAAACAGAACGACGTAAAAGAGAACGTCTTCCCCTGCTTCCAACCTCTCCCTAACGATACATTGTCGATGAATAAAAATGACAGAAAGTCTCACTCCCCCTCCCGACATTGAATCGCATCAAAGGCGACGAAGGACTCTTGGGACTGCGAAGGCGACATCTAATCTGTGGACAGTGGGTACGGTTCCTCGTGTAGTCGTACTCCGATCAGTGATCCAAGTAAGTATTTCTGGGCGTTAATCAGTAGTTTTCCGCACGTATTACGTATACGAATTAGGAATTAGTTTCCAACATTGGTATCAGAGCGCCGGTTCTTGTTTCCTGATCTATCGTGCTTTTAATCGACAATTTTTTTAAGAAGAAAACCGAGACCCGAGCGTACTGTTCATCGGCGACAGATTCTGTTCTGGCCGACAAAAATTTATTTTGAACACATCATTGGAACGGGCTCGGCGAGACGAGAATTTGGAGTGGTTGAAAAGTCACAAGGCGACGCCGGACGGCGCCGCACGCACGACACGCGCCTCCGCAGGATAGGGTTCCCGGGGGCAGCGGCGAAGCGACGCGATTTTGTACACTTTCGCTCGGTGAAAGTAGAAAATAAACATACTAACTGAATCGTCTCGTCAATACTAGCATTTTGAGGGGTGGATCACCACCAACGGCCTCCGGAAGACGCCGCACGCGCCGACACGCGCCGACGGGGCGCTCTGCGCGTGGGCCTCACGCGCCCACGTGCGTCGCACGTGCCTCGAGCCGTTGAAACGGCCTGCTGACGTGGCGGCTGACGTGGCAGGCACGTGGCATGATGACGTGGCAGATCGACCCGACCCGACCCGAAATTCGACCCGGTTGACCCATGACCCGACCCGGGTCAACGGTCAACCGTTGACCGTTGACTGGTCAACGCTGACCGTTGACCGCACTGACCCGCGCGTGGCCGGCGCGTGAGGGCGCGTGAAGCCCACGCGCAGTGGCTTCTAGGCGCGCGTGAGGGCGCGTGCGGAGTCCAATTGAGGTGATTTTGATGCCGATGTGTTCGTATTGAAATTTCCTACAATGGGGTATATTTGTTTTACCATTTTTATGCACTATGGATTATGTGTAATCCCTTTTATTGTTCTGCATTTGTTGCAGGAACTATGGAACAGAGTGCAGTGCGAATTACAATATTCCCGTGGACCGACGAGGAACAAGAGAGACTCCTGAAGCTGAGGAACGAGTTGGCACTTTATCGATGGGATGGCAGAGTTGATATGATGACTCACATCATAACAGTAAACAAAATGATATTGGAAATCATTTGTAATGGTTATGTCATGCCAGACTATCTGAGGGTTGTTGCCTTAAAAACCACTCTTCCTGATTGGCATGAGGTCTTGGACCGCTTGTAGAAAAATGCCTACTACTTTTCTTATAAGGACCTTGGAATAAGATTCCTGATAGAGTTCTTAGAAGTCGGGGCAAGGAAGACATCAACCCTTGCTATGAATGGGTCTTGACGTAGGCAGAATGCGCCTTGGCGAAGAGATTTGTTCCCTTGGTTGAGACCAGAGAGTTTCCCAAGAGCCACCATAGGGACACCTTCTAGGGTCAAGAAGTTCCCTAAAGATTTTATTGAATCTTTTCCCGTTCTTGGCATACATTATGTCACATGATGTTGTTGTATTGGAATTGTATGTCAATAGATATAAATATTCTTGTTCATATGAAATAGTTTGCCTTGTATTATATGAGAATTTTTTTTTTAATACCTTGGTGGTATATGGATAAGTTGGGAGTTCGAAAAGGTTTTAGTAACTTTGGTGAACTCAATTTTACATAAATGATTGTATTAATGGTAATTTCAAGCAAGGATTCTCAGACGATGATTGGGAACATAGTGAACTTTCGACTTTGAGACCTTATATGAAATTATTCATTAATATAATTAGTTAATGTAAAATAAATGCATAAATGTTTAGGCATCAATAATTGAAAGAGAACATGTCTATTGAACTTTGTGTTCAGATACAATAGTTTGAGCTTATTATAGTATTGTAGTTAAGCTTGATTGAAAATAGAATTAGACGGCGAAAATTATGAAAATTGGAATAAGATCCAATATGTGCTAAAAGAGCTAGATGCACTATAAGTTCTTGACCTAGTTATGGAAGAATCTGAATATATGATTACTGCATTGTCAAGAAAGTACAAAGAGATACTTGCAATGAGAAACAAGTTGAACTCTATTGCTCGCATTATGTTGCTGAAGCAAGGAAAATATTTTTTTTACATGAGTTCAGGCATTTTTTTATAAAATGCTAAAGTCAAATGGAAGGCATTAATGAATTAATTTTGGTGAGATATTGGTCTCCAATTGAAACAGATCACTATAAGGTTTGATACGTATATGATGCCTTATGGGCAGAATAAAATATGGCCTTTGTGGCATATATCAAACAAATAAGTGAACTGTAAGATGCAGACTCCATTTTGACTGATGAATAGCAAGTCAAGCAGTAGTCCGTTCTTTATCTCATAGCTATGTGCATATGAAAATCCACTAAATCCACATTATGAGTAAAGACTCTTAAAGATGTTATGCGACGCCTTAAACTAGAGATGGATTGCCTTCTGGTGGCAAAACCTAAAATCGACATTCGCAATGTTGATTCTAGTTTTAATGAATTTTGTGCTCTAGATATAAGCGTCAAGGTGGATTTAAGTAGTGGAAAGAACAATCCAAGAAAGAAATCGAAGTTTAACCGACATAAGAAAGGAAAACGTCCTTTCAAGGAAAACATTTCAAAAATGAACTGTTTTCACTGTGGAAATAAAAGTCACTCTATTCATGATTGTGATAAGTTAAAGAAGTAAGAAACCCTTGTGCACTTAAGAGTGTCACTTGTGTCTACAGTTCAGTCTTTGAGGCTGAATCTTATCCTTAGTGGATTGTAGACTTAGGGACCACGGATCATGTAGTTGAAGGACAGAAATACCTTAGTGGGATTTCAACGAGTTCCTCATGGAGCAAAGTGAGTAAATGTGGGAAATAACTTCTTAGTGAAAGTTAAAATGTTATATGCGTAATGATCGCATTTTATTCCTACATAAAATGTTATATGCTCCAAAACACGACGGAATTTAGTTTCCGTGTTAGTTTGGTTAAACTTAGTTTTTCAGTTTGGACTTTCATAACAATGGTAATAACTTGTCATAAAGAACAAGTTATTAGAATTCTAAATGGTTTAATTGTGCATATTGTTAAGTACAATTATGTAATGTTATTCCTCATTTTCATCTTTGTGATGATATGTATATGTGGCATGCTAGGCTGGGTAAAATAAGCTAAATAGGGCTTATTAGACAAGCGTTGAAAATGTCGTTTAGCCTATTTATGAACATTGCCTTTGGAAGGAATAATAAAAATGAAACCATTTAAAAAAGGAACAAGAGCTGAGTTTCCTTTGTTGATATCCACTCAGACATATATGGTTCAGTAAATGTGATAGCAGGGCATGAGACTGTTTGTTTCATCACATTTGTATAATTACACTCGATTTGGATTTATTATTTTATGATTTTTCATAAATTTGAGGCATAAGTTGCTTCGATAAGTTTTATTTGAAATCCGATCGAGGTCGAGTTAATATATCTGATTAGTTCAGATGTTTATGTGATGAAAAATGAATAAAATAATAGTTGATTATTCCATCGATTTCTCTGAATAATAAAATTCCAGAGAGAACAAACAGATCATAATAAATATGGTTAAGTCTGTGATAGCATAATATCATCTTTTGTGATGATATTTTTGTTGATGGCTGTCTAGATACTTAACTGTGTGCCTTATAAATCAGTTACCACCAATTCATATGAGTTGTGGACAGGTCGACAATGAGATTTGAGTTTTCTCAAACCTTGATATGCTTTCTATGCACACGCGTTCTCCCACAAGTTTGGGAAATTAGACCCTAGAGGCAATAGTATCTTCGTGAAATACTAAGAGCACTCGAAAGGGTAAATGCTGTGGATGAGCAAGAAAGTGGGGAGTGTAACTGAATTCGAATCACGAAATGTCACATTCTTAGTGAATGAATTTCTAAAGGGCGAGATATTTCAAGATTATTCTCTGTTTGAATTTTAGGAAAGTGACAATGATTGCTTATGGCCATCTTATCCAAGTAGGAGCAATGTGAGAAGTGGGGAATTTGCTTCGACTTAGTCTCAATTGCAACCACTTGATGTGTAAAAGATGTCGTCATTGTCTGATCCGAGTGGGAGCGTAATGGAGAATGATGTACTAAGTGTACGATCTCAATGATGTACTACGTGTACAATCTCCAAGTTGGCAAATAAGTCGCAAGTAGCTTTATAAGCTTTCATGATTGCTCTAAAAGAAGAGAATAAGTCTAGGAGTATAAAATGAGGCTCCGATTTGCCCTGATAAAGAAAAGTGGATAGAAGCAATGGAAAAGAAATGGAGTTAATGAGATCAAACAAAGTTTTGGGAATTGAATGATCTTTTGAATGGACTCACAGCCATTGGGAGCAAATGTGTTCTCAAAAGTAAGCGTAAAGCTGATGGCTTGTTTGAGAATTTTTTGGCTGACCTTATGGTGAATCGTAATATTTAATTCACCTTATTCTGGTAATAATGATGAGTATGGATCTAGAATTACATCAAGGATGTAAAGACTGCAATTCTCAATGGAGAATTAATAAAAGAAAACTATGTGGTACAACCTACAGGAGTTGTGAATGAAGGTCAAGAATATGGCCCTGAGCAGTCATTGAGATATTGATATGTACGTTTTTCATGATGTCTTAGTGGCATATGATTTTGTAACAATTGATAAAGGCCATTGTGAATATATCAAAAGATCCTAAAATCAATTTGTGATTTTATCATTATGTGTCGATGATATACTCTTATTACAAGTAGTAAAGGTATGAGCCAAAATATGTATCCTGAAACTCCATAAGGAGATAAAGAAATGGAAAGTGATCCATTTGCTAAGTGCTGTTGTTAGCTCAAGGTACACTGTGATATGTTCAAGACCTGATATTTGTTATTCAGTTGGAATGGTAAGTAGGTACCAATCCAATAGAAGTCAAAGTGTACTGAATTGCCGTCAATAGAATTCTGAGGTATCTGAAAGTACTGCTGATCAATTTATTGAATATTCAAGGTAGAGATTTGCACCTTGAAAGTGTATTGATATTGATTGAGGGGGAGATATAGATGAGAGGAATTTTACCTCTGGATTTGCGTTCTTACTGAGTAATGGCGCCATATCATGGAAAAGTAAGAAGCAAATGGGTATGACCTTATCCACGATGGAAGATGTTCTCGTGGTGTTATCAGCAGAAGTATAAAATGGTCTTTGACTTGAGAGATGTTTGGATCAATAAAGTATTGCTAAGAATGCTACAAGTCCAATTATTAGTTAATTGTGATAGATAAGTAGCAAGAACTTACACTAAGGATCCACTGCAAGACCAAACATATTGACTCGGAATATGATGTTGTAAAAGACATGTTTGTATGAAAAGATGTGAACAGTGTATATCTACGCAAAGAATGAAAGCAGATCCTATGATGAAATAAATTTTCTAGAGATGTTTTGACTTGGTCATGTGTTGACAAGAAGGATTGGTTCTTTGCATTAGAATCTCTAGAAGGGCGTAGAAATTAGAATATTGGATGTTTAATGTTCCCCAAAGTTCACAATGAATGAGTTAATGATATTTGTTATCATTATTAATGCCTATGACAATTAATGCTTTAATGATATTTGTTATCATTATTATTGTTTATGATTTTTTGTGTAACATTTATGCATATTAATGTTCTGTACATTAGTTTGAGAAAGTATGTCGGACAGATAAGAGATTAGCCCACTCACACGGGTAATCGCCTCTATTTACTGTGTGATGAATAGAGATGAAGCAATTTTAAGCTTATTATCTAGGTGATAATTGAGAGCTGGAGCTTAAAATATTTATGCCGCCTTAACAAGAATGTTAAGATGAGGACTTACTATTTATAATGTCCGAAAGTGAAATAAAGAGATTTTATTAGTCCTCCCACATATTTCACTTTATCTGTCTTGAATGCCAGATGAGAGTTCTGTTGGAAACTCTTGGTTTGAGTTGTTACGTGAACTCTGGTTAGACATTGAGTATGTCTAAGTGATCATCTGTACGATATTAAAATAGAAAGACATACGCTCCATGGGGAAGGAGAAAATATCGTAATACGTACTTCATATTACGTATGCATTGTCGACCAATGAGAGTTGGCAAAAGTTATGATCTCAACTTTTTCAATGCCGTGTGAGACTCTCGAGGATAAAAATTCCTCATTTGGTGCCCTCACGACTTTTCGTTATTCTCAAGATTTCTATTTAGTGTTCGCTATCTTAGGGTGTTACCTATGGTCATGAAATTGATTCGATCTAAAGGGACACTTCTAGAAAAGCGAGCTGAACTGAGATCGAGAGGTCTAATGGAAGAGGAAGATCGATTTCGAGATTTGAGTCACATAATAGATTTATGTTCACAAACCGGCCGGTTATGATTATTCAGTGTGATCATAATTGTGAATATAACATATCATACTTAAATGGGATCTAGAGAGAGATATGTATGTGACTGATCGATCTAGGGTACAAGCATACGGAAATATACTTTTGATTATGTCCATTTTTTAGCTGTCATATACTCCCAACGGATGTGTGACAACGAGCTCTCAGGTATGCTGGTCGCACGGATTATTTGTCAATATGAACTTTGCAGATATAAATAGAGTTATGCTTGGTCCTTTGTGGACGAGTGGGAGATGTTAGTCCTCCGTGGACATGTGAGAGTTATTTGCCCTACATGGGCGAGTGGGAGATGATGGAATATAGGGCTTATGGTGTGCGCCCATGCGGGCAATCACACCTGCCTCCACAGATAACCGCAATAGCGGTTATCTGCAATTTGAAGAGACGCCTCTCTTCACGTCAAACAGAACGACGTAAAAGAGAACGTCTTCCCCTGCTTCCAACCTCTCCCTAATGATACATTGTCGATGAATAAAAATGACAGAAAGTCTCACTCCCCCTCCCGACATTGAATCGCATCAAAGGCGACGAAGGACTCTTGGGACTGCGAAGGCGACATCTAATCTGTGGACAGTGGGTACGGTTCCTCGTGTAGTCGTACTCCGATCAGTGATCCAAGTAAGTATTTCTGGGCGTTAATTAGTAGTTTTCCGCACGTATTACGTATACGAATTAGGAATTAGTTTCCAACAAATGCATCAATGTTGCTCCAGGAAAAAGCGATTTGAGCTTGCTCGACTATAGTCAAATTGTGACGAAAAAGAAACTCCAGCTCGAGATTGATCTAAAAAAGCTCGAGCTTTATCTAAAACATATCGAGTAATGCGGGTACATAATATAATTTGGAGGATATGTACAAATCTTTTAACTTGATAATTTTGTTTTATAAAAATAATAGCAGCTCGACTATGCTCGATTAGATTTTTTTAGGCTATCGAGCTAAGTATTGGCAAGCTCAAGATCAACTTCACAAGATATTGGAAGAGCTTGAGCTCGAAATAGATTCGAAATCAGCTGAATTCGTCTCAACCGAGCCCAAGCTATTTGTAAGTTGCTTGAGTGAGTGTCATCCTAGTTGAAATTGGCATGAGCATGTTCAGTCAAATGCTCAAATTGTCACACGACCTTTTACTCGATCATCTCCCTCAGACAAAGTTTCAAGTACTCAATGTATTATGAAGCATCAGAATAGCTATCTGGAGGAATTTTATCTCACCACGCTCACTTTTGACGAACATATATATGGAAGTTTAAACTATAGACAACTGGACAAAAGCTTAAACTAATCTTTCTGGTGCAAGTTTTTTTATGACAAGAAGGCGTCCACCGTTTGCTTGACGAACTGTCGCACTAGCTTATCACACTTCATATTCTTCCCTTTGCGACTGAGTCTTACATAAGACTATTTTGTTATTGCTAACTTGTGTTATGTTAAGACATAAGTGACTAAGTAATGTTATACTTAAAATTTTCCAATAAAATTGCCGCTTTCATACATTAATCTAATTGGGTGATAATCGGGCTGATGAAATGGAGATCGTTTGGCTATTTCTGTTGGATCTCAGAGGCGCAACACTCTGATTGTTGTAACAAATGCGGAAAACAAAAACAGAACACAAGGATTTACGTGGTTCGATCAAGGTGATCTACGTCTGTTGACACCTGATTTTTTACTAAGTCTTTTTCAGTTTTATTTTTGAAAAATCACAAAAAATTTATAAAAAGTCAAAAAATTACAAAATCAACTTTGGTGGCCTTGGCCAAGCCCAAGGAACCATTCTTGACCAAAAAATAATTTTTCACATTTTTCATATTTTTTAGTATTTTTGGAAAATAGAAAAACACTTAACAAATCAAGAAAAATAGCATTTGAGGTCACAAAAATATGGAAAAATATCCAATATTTTTCCTTTTAATCCCTTGTATTTTTTACCTCTCAAAAAAATCAAAATCAGATTCAATTTTAGGTGTTCCTTTGTAACCCGTACTATTGAATTTGAAGAAAAAATAACAATTGAGTCTTTTAATTTGCAATTTTGGCATTTTTTAAGATCTTGACATTCAATCTAACTATCCCTTATCTCAATTTAGCCCAATTGTTGGCGCAATTTGCTCAATTGCATGGATTTGACAAAATTACATACTAAAATTGCATTTTAGTCCTTGAAATTAAGCATAATTGAAATTACTTTCAATTCAAGGGCTATCATTGCAAATTGGACATGCTACCCAATGGATTTCACCATTTTAAATCGATTGGCACAGGTGGTTTGACTCAATTTGATCATTTACATCCTCAATTACACGATCCCCAATTTCCAATTAAATGAAAATTTGGGGATTTTGTAGAAATTGATGAAAACTTTTGGGCAAAACCATATTTCTAGATAGAATTCATGCCTTAGATTCGATTATGAGGTTCAATTGCAAAAATTTCCCATTAATTTGGGTTTGATTTCGAAAATGGTGAGTCGGAGCCGGTTCTGACCGGTCAGACCGCCGGTCGAACCGGTCAGACTGGTTTGCTACAGTGTCGTCTTCCCCAACAGAGCTCGAGCAGATGAACAGTGATGAACTGAGTTTCGAACGCCAAATTGAAGGGCAATTCGCTACTAATTGAAAGAGGAATGGTGGGCGTATTGTTCTTTACCTCGAAACCTACCGATCGAGACCAACCCTAAGGCCAATGGTCGCCGGAGGAAGGGGTAATCAGTCGGTCAAGTTCCGAAGCTGCGAAAAGTCAACAAAATCAAACGCAGCTCAAATTCGTGCCAAATTCGCATGAGAAGGAACCCGCCGAGGAACCAAACAGAGTTAGACGACTCACCCATCTTCCCCGACGCCGTTTGGACCTAAAATCACGTGATGGCACGTGCTTTTGGAGTCAGTTGGAACTCCCCAAATCGGCGCCAAAATCTTCAGGAGCTATATAAGCTCGTGATCGCTTTCAGTTGAAGAGGACGGTGGATTCAGTTGTAGAAAGAGAAACTGAATCGAGAGAGAAGGAGAAAACGCGAAGCAGAGATCGTTCTCCGACCCCCGTCGTCGAGAATTTGAGCTCGAATTGCAGGGCGCTGGTTGGGTCTTCCCAGGCCAAACCAAAGCCATACGAGGCCACCAAAAGGTCGCCCAAAGTCCCCGGAATCGATCGCCGCCGGCCGCGCACGAGGAATCCGCGAGAACAGGTGAGCTGCAGTCTCGAGCGTTTCTTCAAGCTTTCATGGCGATTCGTGCGTTTATTGATCATTCATGCAATTAGTGTGGGCGTTTCATTCCCTGAACATCAATGACCATCATCGCGTATCTTGTTTGCATCGGTTTTGTCTTAACATGCCCAATTGAGTCTTCAAATCCAACCTCCATTGTCGAGCTACTGTTCATCTTTCCCCAGCCGAATCTGGGTCGAGCGAGCTCAATCGGAGCTCGAGGTAAGTCTTCTGAACCTCCATTGGTGTTATTCTGTGACTGAATTTCTTTGATTTCGAGTGAATCGCATGATTGAGCTTCCATGGCCGTACTCGGCAATTCGCACGATGTTCTTGATTCTGTGAATAGGATGTTTCGATTTTTAGATATGTCAAACTAGAGCTAATCGCGAATCGATTGCCGTTGGTCTCGAGTGATTCCATTAAGATTTCACCGCACGATCATCGCCGGAGAACTACAGCCGTCCATTCCGCCGGAGTCGCGAGGTTGAAGACGAAGCTGACGTGGCGCGGTCAACTGGTCAAAGGTCTAGGTGGCAACACGTGATTGGTTCACGTGGATGTCGAGTCAGCATGGCCGTTGAGTCTGTTATTCAAATAAAAAGAATCCAACGGCCGAGAATAATCGAGTCTAATAAATGGTGACCGCCCGATTAGAAATTAGGATTATCCGAAAACATTTTAAAATTGGAAAATTAAAACGAGCTGAAACGGTGTCGTGTAAGTTAGTGGCCGTGCGGTGTCGTTTAGGTAAGTATAAATCAACGGTCTAGATCGAATCTTAAAATCTAATCGTGGCCGTAGGCTTAAATAATCTGATCAGACGGTCATGATCGAGTCTTCGCCTAATCTGAACCGTAGATTCCAGTCAGGTTATCCAGTGGACGTGGAATAGCCACGCGGCGCAATAAAGGCCGTTAGATCAAGTCCGACAATTCAAAGGAGGGGACGGCGTCGTTTTGGAGCTGGGGCACGCGCGGGTCCGGGTCTGGACCGGGTTCCGGCCCGAGTGGGTCGGGTCGACCCGGTCCGAATCACATTTTTTTTTATTAAAAAATCAATAAAAAAAATAAAAAATAAAAAAAAATCAGAAAAATCTTAGAAAATCCAAAAAAATGCTAGAAAATTCCAGAAAATTCCAAAAAAAATGTGGAAAATTTGTGGAAAAATCCTAGACATTCCAGAAATCCCCAAAAATCGAGGGTTGACCACAGACAACTGGTCAACCCTATTTTTGGGGTTTCTTATCCGATTTTCCGAGACTTGACGACATTACCCTTTAGGGGTAAGTCGCCTCTGTTATGCATGCTGGATAAGGCCGATAATGCCAAGGTGAGAATTAGGGTCGATTAGACGACCAATTCTTAGGTTTGGGTTTTCGAGTCCAGCCTCTTTTCTCAAAATGACGATTTTGCCCTTTAATGGGAAAATCGTCTTTCTCGTCTCAATCGAGTTCTGAAAATTGCTTGAAGTTAGGGTTTGGGTGTCGCGACCCTCTCGAGGTTCGCCGTGGGCTCTCGAGGGCTAATGGGCCGTCCAGTCTGGTCGGACGCGGGCCTCTCCCAAGGCCCGTTAGCCAAATCGCAACGGAGGTATGCGTAGTCGACCTTCAGTGTGGTCTGGTGACATGTGCTAAGTGTGCATGCCATGGAGTCGCCACCAATCATTTTTTGGAGGGTATGATTGGACCACCCTATTGAATAGTCGGGAGTTTCTATTCAATTCTGCGATAACCAGAGAAATGGGTTCGGGGACTTAGTTACGTCAACAGTCAGAGTTGACGCCCTTTCGGTACCTAAGTTGACTGAATTTTCTGACCTAAGATTTCATGTAGATGAGTGGAGTACGAATCCTAAATCTAGGAATTCATGCAAATAGGAATGACTATCCTAGCAATCACAATCAGTAATAAAATGCGCAAATCAATGAATCCAAATATGTAAAATAATCACACCAAATCAACATGACACTCCTAATAAGGCTCTATTAGCCTAAATAAGTATCAATCAAGCTTAGGAACGATTTAGTCATGATTTTACCCATCAGGGGTAAAGTCGTAATTTTGAGACAAAAGGGACGATTTGCCTAAAAAGGGAAAAATCGTCATTTCGGAATGAATCCGGAGTAAAACAATGTCAAAAATAGGTTTGGTCACTCAATTGACCCATTTCCTATTTTTTTTGCAATTTTCATGATTTTCTGGAATTTTAGAAACCGATTTACCATTCGAAGGGGTAAAATCGTCATTTTCTAAAAATGGGAATGAAATGTGAAAATCTTAGACATAAGGTTTAGCCACCTATCTGGCCCATCACCAAATTCTAAGCAATTTCCACAATTCATCGGAATATCAAAGACGATTTACCCTTTGAATGGTAAAATCGTCATTTTGGATTAAATGGGAGAAAATCCAAAAAATGGAAAAAAATCAATTTTTTTTTGTCATTTTCAGCCTTCAAAATTTTTTAGAAGTTTTTAGGAATTTTCTTCAATTTTTCTCAATTTTTTTTTGAATTTTTCCTTAATAATTCATTTTTTTGGAATTTTTTTTATTCAATTTTTTTTTATAAATTTCTGAGAATAAATCCCAACTGACAGTCCCTAACTCACCACGTGGCGTCTCGGTGACAATCTAATTATTTCAATTTTTGTAAAATTCGAAATTCATTTCTTTTAATGTTAAAAATATATTTTTTTTTTCTGAAAATCACCTAATCACGACACGTGGCTCATCTGCAGACGTCCGATCTAGCATTTTTTGTTTTTGTTTTTATAGGACGCAACACAATGCAAAAAATAAAGAAGATATTAAGTCATTATACAACATAAAAATAAGCAATGGAGATGGGATCCGGTGAATTTTACGACGTCGGAGTCCGTCGGTGCTCGTGCAACAATGTGTGGGGGGTATATACCACCAGCAGGAGGCTCGGCCTTTCGATTCTGGGGTAGCACAATATAATTTACAAAAAATAAATAAATAAAACACCTTGGACACCAATAGGAGGCTTAGCCTTCCGATTCTGGGTCTTTTATACGAAATATAGAAATGCTATGACATAAAGTAAATACACAGCAAATATTTAGACACCAACAGAAGGCTCGACCTTCCGATTCTGGGTCTTTTATGCGAAATATAGAAATGCTATGACATAAAGTAAATACACAGCAAATATTTAGACACCAACAGGAGGCTCGGCCTTCCGATTCTGGGTCTTTTATGCGAAATATAGAAATGCTATGACATAAAGTAAATACACAGCAAATATTTAGACACCAACAGGAGGCTCGGCCTTCCGATTCTGGGTCTAATAGGTAAAATGTAAGGAGTGAAAGGTGGTCTTACCAAGATTGAACTCAAAACAAGCTCGGAAATCCAATTTGGCACTCGCGGACTCAAGTCTGATCAGTCTGACCTTTTCTACTTCAAACAGCTCTACGGGACAAATGGCTCGGCCAAATTGGACTCACGATATGTCATTAGAACGGCAAGAGAATAAGCTTTCTAACAGTATATGGCTCGTTCCCATACGATTCCTAACGAAAGAGTTATGGTCGAAAAACCGGACGGTTTTCAATCGCCCAATGACCAGAATCTGTCCCAGAAAACTCATTCAATTCAACCATTAAAACCCATCCAAAACTCAACTAGACTACAATCTCAGCTTGCTAGATTCCTAATTTAGGTGCTAGAGACATTTTATCAAATATTGGAAGCAAGGCAAGCCCTTGAATCACTCACAATGTTCACGGCACCACCTTGACAGAACCGGTTCAGATTTTTCGAACAAAACAATAAGGGATCAGCCCTTAAATCCAAATATAATCCATCTTCAAACCATAAAACACAATAATATATGTCTTAACAAGGAGTGAGAGGTGGTCTTACCAAGATTGAACCCAAAACAAACCCGAAAATCCAATTTGGCACCCGCGGACTCAAGTCTGATCAGTCTGACCTTTGCTCCTTCAAACAGCTCTACGGGACAAACAGCTGGTCCAAATTGGGCTCACGATATGTCATTAGAACGGCAAGAGAATAAGCTTTCCAATGGTATATGGCTCGTTCGCATACGATGTCTAACGAAAGAGTTATGGCCGAAAAACCGGACGGTTTTTGATCTGGGCGGCGAGCTGAGCGAGAGGAAAAAACGAAAATGAAAGAGAGAGAGTTGAGGGAGAAGCAGAATCGGGAGATGATGAGGGGGAGGAGATAAATAGGCAGCGGGAAGGAGAGAGGGAGTGGGGGAGAGAGAGAGAGAGAGAAAAAAATATAATAATAATAAAATAATAAAATAATAAAAGTAAAAATAAAATAAAATAACAAAAAGAGAAGACAAAATCATTAGTCCCATTTTCCTTTTAAATGATGATGTTTCCCTCCTTTTCCTTTTAATCATTACTAATATTTTTGTCAAATTCAATTTTATGGTGATCAGAGAACACCTAAAATCAAACCTGAATTTTACTATTTATGAGGTTAGAAAATAGATAAAAAAAAAATAAAAATACCGACTATTTTTATATATCTTTGTGACCTCAAATATTATTTTTCTTGATTTTCTTCTTTTCTTTTTTTCTTTTTTTTTTCGAAAATATTAAAAAAATGAAAATTATGAAAATAATTTTTTTGGTCAAAATAGTTCATTTAGCTTGGCCAAGGTCACCAAAATTGATTTTTCAATTTTTGAAATTTTTATAGATTTTCTATGAATTTTTTTTTAAAAAAAAAAAGTTGATCAAAATTTAGGTGTCAACAGCTGCCCCTCTTTGAGAGGAATCTCGTTAGAGGTTTTTCTCAAAGATGAGGTGACACCTGAGTCCTGATCGACTCGACTCGGGAAACTAAAGGAAAAGGAGTTATGACATCCAATCTTCATGCTTGTCCATGTATGCTCTTTCTTGAAGGGGGAACATTCATTTGACATGAGAGAGTGAGATAGTAGAGAGACATACCTGCCACTTACCTGTTCGATGTTTGTGCGATTTTCGCGATGTCTGATGGATTCAAGAGAAATTCTAGGAACTCGTTACTAGAGTATCCTAGAGAGGTTAAGCTCTGACCCGTATGGTAGGTCAAACCATAATGAGATTCCTAACTGATAGGAATCTAAGGAAGACGCGTCCCATTTGGGATTTGCCAAGGATTTTGATCCGTATGGTGGATCGGACCATTGAGTTGACCATTATGACGGTTTCTACCATGAGTTGACCCTTCAGGCGGTTTCTACCTTTGACTGACCCTTCAGGCGGTTTCTACCATTAATTTGACCCTTTAGGCGGTTTCTACCATGTGTTGACCCTTCAGGCGGTATCTACCTTGGTTTTGCTTTGAAAAGGGGTCTCATGACGAGGGTTCTCCACGTCCAATGAGACTGCTTGGTTTTTGAAAAGGGGTCTCATGACAAGGGTTCTCCACGTCCGATGAGACTGCCTGATTTTTGAAAATGGGTCTCATGACGAGGGTTCTCCACGTCCGATGAGACTGTTTGATATTTTTGAAAATGGGTCTCATGACGAGGGTTCTCCACGTCCGATGAGACTGCCTGATTTTTTAAAATGGGTCTCATGACGAGGGTTCTCCACGTCCGATGAGACTGTTTGATATTTTGGAAAAGGGGTCTCATGACGAGGGTTCTCCACGTCCGATGAGACTGCCTGATTTTTGAAAATGGGTCTCATGACGAGGGTTCTCCACGTCCGATGAGACTGTTTCTTTTAAAAGGGTTTTTCTTCCCCTTTTTTTTTTAGAGATCCCGAAGTTTGTCGGGAATTCAGTTTTGAAGGAGTGAAAGATTTTATTTTGACAAAGCTTCACTTGAGTCTGCTGAGCCGACATTCTGAAAGCTGGGTTCTCCAGGTATCCTGCAGAAAGTTCAAACCTTAAAGATTTTTCTTCACCAAGAAAATGTTAATAATCTTTGGGAAGACAATAATTGTCCAATTGACAAAATTTTATGACTTAAGTTTTAGTCATGAAATGTGCATTTTGATGCTGGAGGTTATCCAAAGCATTCTTACAACATGCAAATGTGATCACAAATTCCTTGCATGGAAAATTCGGATCAACAGTTTGAAAATTCCAAAAAGAGTTTGTTCAAAACATCAATTGGAATATTTCTCGACAAGGAGGCCATCTCATCTGTTTTGAGGTAATGATTTTTATAGGGGATGTACTCAATTCCCTACTGACCTGTGCCTAGGTTTTAGGCTCATTCGCAGCGCATACATTTTGATCGGTCGGGAGGTCTTCCACGGGACCGTAATGTTGGGCTTGGATATTGGTTTTCAAAGGGGGGACTCACTTTTGAGTCGGGGCCATTGAATGAAAGTCTTCACCATTTGCTCCGGGTTTACAAGTCAAGAACCCTGCAAAATGAGAAAGAAATAGTCTTGCTCATACTTCTTCGAGCTAAGCAATATGTTAACCCAAGTGTCTTAGTCAGAGAAGACTGTTTCAGGGTTGTGACATTGGTAGGATTGGGGACCGAAAAAGGCTTGTTTTTGGCCTAGAATTCGTGACGGGTTTGACATTGGTGATCATTGCTGATTTGCCTCCTGTCATTTCCTTTCTGCATCTTTAGTCTTTGAGGTGCGCAACCGATTTTGAGGTGTGCACCAGCTCTTTAGAGAGCGTCTCTTGTGGTATTAAGAGGTTGACAACTCTTTCTGTGTTTTTGCTCCACGGCTGACATCATTTGGGGAGCAGTCTTCTTGATCTGACTCCATTAGGGGTTTTTCCCTCTTCTTTTCCCTACCAGGTTTCTTTAGGGATCGATCAAATTGTTCACCCGAGCATCGGCCTCGCTTTTACCAGGCACTTTGCTTTTTCTTGATGCTGGGGATTTCTTTAATCTCTTGTCGAAAGTGGGATGCTTGGCAATTGTGCTAGATATATGACTTGGCTCTTAGCACGCTTGAGTATCAACTTAGTAGTTTTCTTCGTAAACCCTAAGTCTTGAACTTCTCCGTTCCTGAAGTGATTTGTCTTTGCTTTGGAACTTGCAATGATCACCAATGGGTTTATGAAATGAATTTGCAGGCTCAACTTGGCTATGCAAAGGATATGGTGTGTGGGATAGAGAAATGAATGCTTCTCATCATCCTATGACATTTGGATTACCATATAAACAATACACAAAGATTGATGTTAGTCCGAGCAAGAAAATTTCTAACCATTTTCTCCTGATGTTGCTGGACTCACCTCCATTTTGCCCCAATGTGGGGTGGTTCTTGACAGGGTTGAGAATGAAAAACGCCGTTCGAAGGGGTTGTCAATGGTCACCTGTAGTGTTTGGGGATAAGAAACGAATGCCTCCGTCGTCCCATTCCATGTAATCGCTGCGGATGGTCCCTACTTCCGTAGGTCCAGATTTTGCTATCTGATCCGCTCCACTTCTCTCTCAAGTGTGTATAGGACGTGTTTGGATTAGGCTTTGCCTTTCGTCTTTTGAGAAAACGTCCTTTTGAAAGTTTTGAACTTTTGATTGGAAAAAATCTCTTTCATTTTCTTCAAAAATTTTACCCGTCAAGGGGATTTTATGATGCACCATGCATGTTCTTATTCATGTTCAGACAACCTCCTGTTTTAAAACATGAATGCCAATGAAGTTTGAATTCTATGTATTTTCTAGACATTTGATTCTGAAAGCTTTTCTTTTTCTCTCTGTTTTTTATTTAACATCTTCAATGGATTGGGGAAAGGGATACTTACCTGTCCCCCGCGGCTGGAGATCCCTGAAAATGCGGAAGAAACATGTTATTGTACGTTCACGAATTTTTCAAAAAATTAGAACGATACAATTTACCCTTGGTCATGTATTCCAACGGGTAATACATAGGATGTGAAAACCCGTTTTGCCTTGATGGCGAGCCCCTGTAAAAAACAAACAATAAGTGTCAGTTTGCGTTCCAAAATTCAAGACAAATTGGAACGATACCGCCTTGTTCTTGCTTGGCGTTTTCATTTGAACACAAACGCGCGGCTTGCAGAAATTGGCCAACTATATTGTGGCCACGATCCCTCCGTTTGGTTGGCGATGAATCATTCTCAAGGATTTGCCCCAGAGGAGATCCATTTGTGTTTTTGGGCGCATTCCAGCGCCATTCTTCAAAGTTCCTTTTATTCAAGGAAAAAGGAAATTGTTATCGGAATGCATGTCAAAGCATGATGTGTGGAAGCGATACTTTTTACCCTCCACTCGATCTTATAATCAAAGACCATTTCTTGGAGTGCATGACTTCCAAGGCCGATAATTTTGTTCGCTCCCCAATTAGTGAGTTCTTTTCTTTTGTGGCTTTCGGCGCCAACGCCTTCCTGCTAAATGAGGAAAAACTCATGTTACATGTGGGATCTTTGGAGATCAAATTGGAACGATACAAAGTTACCGTTCACCCAAATTTGTATCTTGGGGTTTACTTCTGATGCGGACGACTATGTCATTGCGTCCCTGGATTTTGCCAGAGAAGAAACGTCCGGCGTACAAATGATTCACTTGCCCCAGTTAGGCATGGTTTTTCATGCCTGCCCCAACTAAATTCATTCCTGCATTTTGCTGCAATCATCATCCACTTTGGGAATGTCTTCTCTCGTCTGTATTTATGGGTGTTGTTCGTGAGATTAACGGCCGTTCTGCCCCAGTTGGGCGACGTTTGTCCTGGCAACATGCCTTAGCACTTTCTGTGTTTGTTGGCAATTTTCAATTCAATTTTGACAACGTCCATGCACCTGCACATGAAGAAACAGGTGTAGGTTTTGACTTCATTTGAAATTTCAGGAAAGAGATACTCCCTTCGGGGTTTCCAACATTTGAAGGGACGGTGTTCTTCAAGTATTTTGCCTTGGTAAGACTTGTCTTGATGTTTGTTATCTCTGGATTTAATAACCCTGGTCCGATGCGTCTTTATGGGGGATCATGAGAGTTTGCCCCCGGTTTGGCCTCTTCAAAGAAAATGGGAGAACTCACTCCCATGGGTTTCGCCGATTCTGATCTTCTCTCTCAATTGTCAGAATCTTCAATTATTTTTATCCATCTCTAGATGGCTTGACGGTCTTGGGATTTTTCGTGTGGCGATTTTGTGATTCTCTCGATCATCGTCGCCATTTGAAGGATTTTGTGGAAAAATCCTAGACATTCCAGAAATCCCCAAAAATCGAGGGTTGACCACAGACAACTGGTCAACCCTATTTTTGGGGTTTCTTATCCGATTTTCCGAGACTTGACGACATTACCCTTTAGGGGTAAGTCGCCTCTGTTATGCATGCTGGATAAGGCCGATAATGCCAAGGTGAGAATTAGGGTCGATTAGACGACCAATTCTTAGGTTTGGGTTTTCGAGTCCCGCCTCTTTTCTCAAAATGACGATTTTGCCCTTTAATGGGAAAATCGTCTTTCTCGTCTCAATCGAGTTCTGAAAATTGCTTGAAGTTAGGGTTTGGGTCAGGTGGACGACCAACCCTAATATTTGAGATTTTCAGTTCTCATCTTTGTCCAAAATGACGACTTTACCCCTCCAAGGGTAAAATCATTTTTAAATACCAAAAAAAATCCTGGAAATTCAAGAAAAATAGGAAATAGATTGGATTGATGGCCAATCCTATTTCCTCTGTCTTTTGACTTCCCAATTCATCTAAAATGACAAATTTTCCCTTTTCGAGGTGAATTGTCCCAGAATAGTTCCAAAATCACGATTTTGCCCCTTATGGGCAAATCATGCCAAAATCATTCCTAAGCCTTGATTGATATTTCTCTAGGCTAATAGGGCCTCATTAGGGATGCCATGCTGATTTCATGTGTTTTATCCGCATGTACTGGATCCTTGATTTGCGCATTTATTTCTATTGATTGTGAGTGATAGGGTAGTATTTCCCATCTGCATGAACTCCTAGATTTAGGATCTGTACCCCCACTCGTCTGTATGAAATCCTAGGATCAGATAAACCTTTCAGCTTAGGTACCGAAAGGGCGTCAACTCTGACAGTTGGCGTAACTAAGTCCCCGAACCCACTTCTCTGGTTTCCGCAGAATTGAATAGACCACTCCCAACTATTCGATAGGGTTTCCGATCGTACCCTCCACGAAACGATTGGTGGCGACTCCTCGACATGTACACTCATCACATGTCACTAGACCACACTGAAGGTCGACCATGTATATCCAGCAGTTGCGACTTGGGTAATGGGCCTTGGGAGAGGCCCGCGTCCGATCCAGCCAGCGATCGGGCGGCCCATTAGCCCGCTCCCGCCTCCGAGCTCGAGAGGGTCGCGACAACGTCCACGGGTGAGGCAAATTGAGATTCCACTATAATCAAAGATGGTACAAATTACAAAAGTCGTTCTCAGCGACTGAACAAAAGCACCTTGCTCACGAAAACTCTCTAATGACGAAAAACTTCCGTCCTTACAAATAAAACCCTAGCCGCAGCAAAAATAAAGCCCAAAAAAGCATGATCTCCGAGTTCGATCAAGGTGATCTCCGAGTTGGGCCTATTGGCCTAACTCTCCGCGTCACGAACCAAATCTCAATTTTCTCTCCACTTTTGGGCCGCACAAAAAATATGTCGAGTCGGGTGATGAACCGGACCGAGTACATAAAATTCAAGACATATTTAACAAATCTCTACCTTGGCTTGAATTTAAAGAAAACAGTCAAGAAATCGAACACATTCTCCCAGCATCCCTAAGCCTACGTGAGCTAACTCGGTGTAGGAAACAAGGGATGCAACGAAAGAATATATTCACTTCTTCAAAAATGTAGAACTTGCATTCACCTCGCCACCAAGCCCCAGAAGGGGCAAAGCTCAACAAAGCATGCCAATCAAGTTCAAGCAATGCTTAAACTTGTTGGCGGGGACTGACTTGGTCAACATATCAGCAGGATTGTCAGCAGTACCAATTTTCTTTACCATCATATTTCTCTTAGCAAATGCTTCTAGAATAAAGTGGTACCTGATATCGATGTACTTAGTCCTCTCATGATATGCTTGATTTTTAACCAAGTATATAGCACTTTGATTGTCACAAAAGACAACTAAATTGTCTTCCTGCTGGAGCCCAAGTTCCTGAACAAGATTCCTTAACCAAATAGCTTCTTTAATCGCTTCTGCTGCTGCCATATACTCTGCCTCTGTAGTAGACAAAGCAACTGTCGACTGTAGGGTTGACCTCCAACTAATAGTCGAGCCAGATAGTGTGAAAAAATAACCAGTCAAAAATCTTCTCTTATCGTGATCACCTGCAAAATCAGAATCCATAAATCCCACAACTGAGGTACCGTTGGAACTGTTTCTATCAAACAATAGGCCTAGCTCTGCGGAGCCTCTAAGATACCTAAGTATCCATTTCACTGCCTGCCAATGGACCTTTCCAGGGTGTGCCATATATCTACTAACCACACTAACTGCATACGCAATGTCGGGACAAGTACATACCATGGCATACATCAGGCTACCAACTGCACTGGAGTATGGGACATGAGACATCGCAGTCTCCTCGACCTTTGATTGAGGTGAATGCATA
Source organism: Rhodomyrtus psidioides (assembly GCA_021437785.1). Classification (NCBI taxonomy): domain Eukaryota; kingdom Viridiplantae; phylum Streptophyta; class Magnoliopsida; order Myrtales; family Myrtaceae; genus Rhodomyrtus; species Rhodomyrtus psidioides. The sequence continues at coordinate 3,330,796 of JAILYB010000024.1, read as the reverse complement.
GTTGAGAGTCTAAAATGAGATGCTAACGGTGTACTGACAGGCTTAGCATTTTGCATGCCAAACTTCTCAAGTACCTTCTCAATATAACTCCTCTGCGAGAGATATAACTTCCCTGCTTTTCTGCCCCTCTGAATCTCCATTCCTAAGATCTTCTTGGCAGGACCCAAATCTTTCATCTCGAACTCCTCACTGAGATGTTTCTTCAAGATCAACACATCTGACATGTTCTTTGCAGCAATGAGCATGTCATCCACATATAAAAGAAGATAGACAAAGGATCCATCGAACCCTTCCTGAAGTAGACACAACTATCATAGCTGCTCCTATGATAACCACTCCCTATGATAAAGCTGTCGAATCTTTTATACCACTGTCTTGGAGACTGCTTCAAACCATACAAGGATTTCTTCAATCTACAGACATGATCTTCCTTGCTTTCTCCATAATAGCCCTCTGGCTAGGCCATATAAATAGTCTCATCAAGGTCACCATGTAAAAAAGCAGTCTTCACATCAAGTTGTTCAAGCTCTAAGTCAAATTGAGCAACTATAGCCAGCAACAAACGAATGGAAGTGTGTTTTACCACAGAAGAGAACACTTCATCATAATCAATTCCCTCCTTTTGATTGTAGCCTTTAGCTACAAGCCGTGCCTTTAGCTACAAGCCGTGCCTTGCATCTAGCATTTTCAACACCTGGAATGCCTTCCTTTTTTCTTGAAGACCCATTTACACCCAATGGCTCTTTTTCTCTTAGGCAACGACACCAAATCCCAAGTCTGGTTCTTGTGGAGTGATTCAAATTCTTCAATCATAGCAACAGCCCATTTCTCTGATTCTGTATAAGTAATAGCTTCAGTATAGGTAGAAGGTTCATGAATACCCATATTTTCTGCTGTCGAAAGAGCATAAGCCACTAGATCAGAGTACCCATATTTTTTAGGGGGCCGAGTCTGCCTCTTTTCTCTGCCAGTAGCAATAGAGTATGGCTGCTCCACCTCATCTAACACTTCCTCATCTGAACTTGAATCAATAGTAACAATTTGCTCGCTCAAATCATTCTGAGAGGTCTTTTCTCGAAGTTCCACCTGAACCTCCACCTCATTCCATCACTCTCATGTTTTCCAGCAGACTCATCAACAACCTTCTTTTGATCAAGCATAAGCATTTCATTAAAAGTAACATCCCTACTAATAATGAACTTAGGTGAGTTAGGTTCTTGGCACCACAAACGGTAACCTTTCACCCCATCAGCATACCAAACAAAGATGTATTTCTTTGCTCTAGGTTCTAACTTACCATCCTTAACATGAAAGTGAGCAGGACATCCAAAAACCTTTAGATTAGAATAGTCTCAAGGCTTACCTGACCACATCTCAAAAGGAGTCTTGCATTATATTGCTGTTGAAGGAGAACGATTAACTAGATAACAAGCCGTGTTAACTGCTTCAGCCCAAAAAACCTTTTCCATGCCAGCATTAGAGAGCATGTATCTTGCTCTCTCCAATAGAGTTCTGTTCATCCGTTCTGCCACTCCATTTTGCTGTGGAGTGTGCCTAGCTGTACGGTGTCGAACGATACCTGCATCTGCACAGAATTCATTAAAATCGCCACCACAGAACTCAAGACCATTATCGGTCCTAAGACGTTTGATCTTCTTCCCTGTCTGATTCTCAACAAGGGTTTCCACTTCTTGAAGGTTTCAAACACGTCACTTTTTCTTTTCAAAAAATAAACCCAAACCTTCTTGGAATAATCGTCAATAAACGTCACAAAGTAAAGAGCACCACCCTTAGATGGAACCTGTGCTGGTCCCCATAAATCGGAATGGATGTAGTCGAGTGTGCCCTTCGTCGAATGCGTGCCCGTACTAAAACTGACTCTACACTACTTCCCAAATACACAGTGTTCACAGAAATCTAGTGAGGTTGTCTGATCACCATAAAGTAAACCACGTTTACTCAATGTTGTGGAAATTCTCCTGTATTTTGACTCTGACAAAACTTTCAAAAGAAATTGTTTAATGTTATGTGATGCAGGAAGAATGTGTAAGCAGCAGGTTGAGTGATTCCAATTCTGTCGCATTGACGAAGGGTCAGATCGAAGTACTTCTGACGAAGGGTCAGATGGAAGTGCTCCTGACGAAGGGTCAAATGGAATGCTTCTGACGAAGGGTCAGATGGAAGTGCTTCTAACGAAGAGTCAGATGGAAGTGCTTCTGACGAAGGGTCAGATGGAATGCTTCTGACTGAGGGTCAGATGGAAGTGCTTCTGACGATCTAAACAGTGACGGATGGATCACATCAAATCTCCGTATTACCATTCTGTGTCAACTGATCTAGTAAGAAACAAATCTTCTTTTAGACGAATCTGAAGAAAGATCAGTCTCTGCATTTGCAAAACACGAAGACCCACGTATGGCAGGTTTCCGATCAAGGCAAGTTTCCTACGTAAAGCTTGTGATATTCGATTGTCCTGATATCCCTTCCAATCAATTAAGGGACTTTCTACAATGGGATATCATCTTCTAAGGAATATTTCTTCTGGAACCAACTCAAACTTATTACACTTATGGAAGCTGGAGATTCAGTTATATGGGCGACTGAATCAGAAGGGTTCAACGTCTTTCCCAACGGTCTACATATCTTCTAAAGATACAGTCTCGTTCAATCACGATTGATGACGTCCAATCAAGGATTGAAGAGCGATCCTTTGGCTGGAATCCAACGGCTAGTTCGGAGGCAGGGGAGTATAAAAGAAGAATCATGATGGACTAAGGGGAGAGGGCGAACAACAATCCAAAGTGCAAGCATAATCTGAGTTTTATCCGAAAATATTCTGTGTACCCAAAATCCTTCATTGTGAAAATCTATGAGAGAGAAAAACCAAGTGCTTGAGTGGTTGTAATTCTCTTGATTCTTCATATTGAAATCCAGCCGATCGGCTGTCATCATGAGAGAGTGGACGTAGGCTTGATCTAAGCCGAACCACTATAATCGTCGTGTGCAATATTCTCTACTCTAAACTCTTACTTTTGCTTTAGATTTTCTGCACACTGTTATATTGTTCCTGTTTCTAATTGTACACTGAATTTTATTTATTCCGCAAGAAATTTCAATTTTATTCAGAATCACCTATTCACCCCCCCTCTAGGAGATATTGCTAGATCTATCAATTGGTATTAGAGCGGGTTGCTCATTTTACGAAGTGTTTATTGACTTCAGAGTTAACGATCTACTATGTCTAGCAATCACTCTTCAGGAACAAGCGATTCGTACTTTGCCAACAAGCCACCATACTTTGATGGAAATGACTACAATATGTGGAGCAACAAGATGAAGTGGTTCTTCAAAGCCTATGATGATCTGATATGGGATGTCGTTACGAATGGAGTAGTTCCTGCAAATGCTACAAATCCAACCACTGTTGACGGAGTAAATCCTATCACAACAATGACTGATGCTGAAAAGGCTAAAAGAAGAGGCATTGATTCTAAAGCTGTCAATGCTCTCTTTTGTGCCTTATCTACCCCTCTCTATAATCGTGTCTCAGAGGAGGAATCATCTAAGGGAATATGGGATAGACTTCATATTACCTTTCAAGGAACAAATCGTGTAAAAGAAACAAAGCTCAGCATTTTACTGAGTGACTATGAAGCATTTGAAATGAAACCTGATGAATCTATTGCAGATATGATAGATAGGTTTCAGACTTTGGCAAATGGACTTGCAAGACAAGGCGCACCTATTGCTGAACCAATGCAAGTTAGGAAGATACTGCGTGGACTCACAGATGATTGGAATTACATCAAACCATCAATTCAAGAATGCCAAACAATCAGACCACTCTCGGTGGATGAGTTAGTCGGGACTTTGCAATCTTATGAAACAGAACGAGCAAACAAGAAGGGAGAACAAAAAGGTAAAAAATCTATTGCCTTAAAAACTGAAATTAATCAATGTTTTTCTGATACAGATGATGAAGATGAGGATGATGAAGAATTAGCCCTCATGGTCAAGAAATTTAGGAAGATGGCTCGGAAAGGCAGAAACATAAAAGGGAAGAAACCTTGGAAGAAGAATGATGTGAAAATATCAAGCAATGACCCACAAGATAGCAAAGACGTGATCTGCTTTCACTGTAAGAAGGCAGGACATATCAAACTGAACTGTCCTATTTTGAAGAAGGACAAACTCAAGTATGAGAAGTACAAGAAGGCTCTAAAGGCAGAAACTTTAAGTGATTCTGATGAAAGTGAAAATGATTATGCAAACATCTGTCTCATGGCCGAATCAGATTCAAGTTCAGATTCAGAAACTGAGGTATGTTCATCTGAACTCCCTGATGAAGTTATTGAATATATTGATGAATTGTATAGGAATTACAAAGAAGCTCTTGAAAAAGTTTCTAGTTTGAAAAAGGAAAATGCTTTCTTAAAACAACAGAATTTGTCCCAAAAAGAAAAAATTGATTTTCTACAACAAGAGTTTCACCATATGAAAGAAAATTCATGATTTGATTTCAAAAGAAAATGCTTCCTTGAAAGAAAAGGTTTCCGATATATCAAAAAGGTTTTCACAAAGCTCAGAAACTCTGAATAGCATTATTTCAAAACAAATACCCTTCAATGACCGATCTGGGTTAGGGAAAGGATACGAAAGGATCTCGGGTTTGATGGCACTTGAGACTTTCGTGTTCGTTCCCGCTCATAATCCAAATTAGCGATATCTAGCCCTCTTGGGTGGATACTCTTGGGGAGGAATCTGCCTTATTTGGATCGTGGGAGCTTAAGCCATAGGTTCCTCACCTGATTCTTGAGTTGTTTAGTGTATACCCATTTGTCTCATGCGCATGTCTATGGAAGGTTGGTATACCTAAAACCACCTATTGTTATAGGGGAATATTTGACATTCGCTGGGTTTTGGTTGGTAAGGCATTTACTTTCGATGTACTTCACTATTCCCTGTTTCATAGTATGTTCATGCATTGTATACATCCATGTGCATTGCATACATCATGAAATCACTCAAGTGACTAATTGAAATAACGATGATAAGGGGGTAGGATGTCGCTGTTTCCTAGAAGTTCGACAGAGTTGGTAACCTTCGAATACCTAAGGAAAGTCACTCGTCCTGGACCGAACACAAGGTTGCACTTTATCAGATTTGTGCATGGCCGAGAACTAACCAGACGCAAGTTGAGATACGCCGAAGATTACCAAACCTGCTACTATGTCGATAACCTCAGGTTCAAGCGACAAGCAGACGAAAGGTTCAAAGATTACATGGAGATGAAAAGACAACATCGCAACCACCTAGCTAGAGATGCATATGCCCGTCAAAAAGCTGAACGTCAAGCTAATGAAGACACACCCATGATCACTCTTTGGGAAAAGAGAAGACGCCCGCAACCAAAACAAAGCCGAAGCGCATCACACTCAAAAAGGTGAAACTCGAGAAGACCCCTAAAGTCATCATACCATGGACTAGAGAATTTCCAGAAGAGCTAAAGTGCCTCGACCAATCCATTGAAGACAATTTCTTACATTCTAAGAAACACTCAACTATGGGGGAGGTCCCAACTATCGAGCCATATCTTGAAAGAAAGACAGATGAAGATGCCTTTGAGAAGGAGCCCCCAACTAATTACCATTTTGAAGAAGATTAGCTTTTGGGGAGGGATAGTTTAGATCCCCACCTTCCATGGGCCTTTTATGGCTTTCTTGTTTTCGAAGTCTCCCTCTACCTTTCTTTCATTAGGCATCCTAGTTGTAATAAGGGATTAACTCCGTTATACTCCCATATGTTGTTTTGGCCAATGGAATGTGACGTTGTTATGTCCTTTAGTCACTGGGGCGATTCTGATTAAATTGCATAATTCACTTGCTTGAAATTCCAAATTAGACTTTAAGTCAGGTCTTCCATACCTGAAAAGAGTTCTAATTTCCATTTCTCTAACTGAACTATGCAATTAAGCCAGCCCATGCATATTTCATGGCATTTACATAGTCACATGTTTAAAGTAATTTTTGACGATTGACTTTTCAAAATCATTTGCATATAATAGACTTGATGGGAAAGAATGATATTCAAGTGTTCAAAATCCCCCGGACCGAGCTCCTAGCCTGGTGGGACAGCATGGGCGAAGCTAGCTAGAAATACGCCAAATCACGGCTGGGGTATCTATTGGAGCTGCTGAAGATTGAGTGTCCACCTGCCTTTATCCAAGCCATGGCGCTCTGTTGGGATCCTACCACTGCTACATTCTGCGTGGAAGAACCGAAAGTTACCCCTACTCTTGAAGAGTATAGCGCCACCATTGGAGTTGAGTTTACTCACTTACTAGTCCAACCTTCTATAGGGTTTGAACCTTTGAATCAACTAGCTGAATTCCTTGATACAAACCTCAATGAAATCAAAGCAGATGCCAAAAGTAATTCTGGACGAATTTCCCTATCTTTCCTTCTATATAGATTTCCTAACCTCCTTGCTATCAAAGGAACTAAGTCTGATAGAGCCTTTGTCTTGACTTTCTTTAGCTTTGTGCTATTCCTGATCTCATCTGTTACATTCGACCCTATTGTGGCTGTAGTGGTTAGACAAGTTTGTTGTGGGTGGGATTATTCGAACATTATCCTTGCTAAAACTTCCCTTTCCCTAAACCGCTTCAAGAAAAATAAGAAATGAATCTTTAGAGTCTCCAGCGGTCTTCTATATCTATGGTTCACATCTCACATCAAAATATTTCACATCCTCATGGGTTTCACCGAGATTAGCTCCGATGCCCATCCTCTTAGAACTTTCATCAGAACCCATACACGTATTCCTAAGTTCAATTTTAGAGAATGGAAGAAATTCCTTGGAACTCTAAAGCCAGAACAACTCCGATGGCGGCTTAGACTGCCAACACTAGGTAAAGTCAGGCTCGCATGTAATGACGAAGACCCAGTCCATTTGTTAGGATTCACAGGCGCTACTGCATATTATCCAAAGAGGGTTATCCGACAGTTTGGAGCATTGCAAGAGATCCCTTCATCGGCGCGACCAAGTATCTTCTCGTTTGACATGCCGGGGGAGACCCTCACAGGAGAAAAAAAGAAACAATTTGAAGCCAAGGTAGAATTTATTATATTCTCTTTGAAGAACTCTTAGGCTGAAGACATAAGATGGCCAGAAGAGATGACTCATGAGGAGAATATTCACAAGGCTACTACAGACTATATTCAACACTTTGAGGCGACCAGATGCAGCTTTGTTGAGCCTTATGTGCCTGAATATATCGTACCATACGTACATGGAGTAAAACCGTATATACCCAAAGACATGGGATCGCCGTCGTACTCAGGAGACGAAGGATCCCAACCTAAAAGAATTAATCTCTACTGGGACGATGAGGATACCTTAGACCTCAAACGCCCTAGACTTGAATAGACTATTCTGTCAAGTTTAAAATGTGTGAACATTATGATGCCTTTTCAGCATACTCATTTATATTGAATGTTACTTTGGACACATATGTATGAGCATAAGCATGTTTTATCGATGCAAAAAAAAAAACTATCGTCAAAGATTACGCTTCTTTTAATTTCATGAATTATGTTGGGGAATGATTAAATGAACCACTCACGTGAGACTAAGGCTCACAGAATAGTCCTTTTTATCACTCATCAATAGAAAACATGCAATTGGAATGATCCAGTACTTTTCCAATCAATCCTAAGGAGATACTTACTTGTTATTTTTAAATAAACAGGTGCATTCTAATCATGAAACTATCAAAGCATCATTTTCGTACTCGACTTAAAACGAGAATGGAACAGCAGGAGTTGACTCCACGAGTAGGCCTGTTGGAAACTCAGATGACTACTATGGCAACTTTGGTGGCTGATATTAAAGCAATGTTGGAAGTCTCTCAAGCTAGACATACAGTAGTACCTAACCAGAACAACTCAGGTCAATCCCCGATACCCAATATGTCTGACAAAGAAACGGCAGAAGATGCCCAATATGCCGTGGAAGACATCCATATGCCGAACGTCCAATCATAGTCAAAGGCACCCCCTATTATCATTAATCTCGAGAAGGAGGAAAAAGGGAAACAAACTGTGAAAACTGAAGCTGAGGCTAAGAGAATAGCCAAAATCGAGGAGTGTTTGAGCTGCTAGGGTTATGAGCTGGCCCGTTTTGACAAGATATATCCTTTCGCCAAGGTGAAAACCCCTCCTGATTACAAAGAGCCAGATTTCGTAAGGAAGTATAATGGGACAGGCTGTCCCCCCGCTCACCTCAAGTATTACCTGCGTAAGATGGCCCAATATTCGGATTACATCACATTGCTGATGAATACGTTCCAAGAGAGTTTGGCTGGCATCGCTCTAGCTTGGTTCATTGAGTTAGACCCGGATGACTATGATGGGTGGGAGGACCTGGCGAAAAATTTCCTAAGGCAATATAAGTTTAACACAGCTACAGCCTCGACAAGGGAAGACATACTACGAACTCCAAAAGCGAGAGGTGAAACAATCAGAACGTACGCCCAACGGTGGCGAGCTTTGGTGACCCAAGTAAAATCGTCAATCCCAGAGAATGAGCTGATTGACTTGTTCTTAAAAGCGCTTCCGTACGAATACTTTGACAGATTGAACACTTCAGGATGTCAAACCTTTACACACTTGATAAAGATGGCTGAGAAACTCGAGTGGGCCTTAAGAGAGAGGAGGCCGCATGAAACTTCTACGAGAAAATAATACCCTCCGAAAAAAAAAAAAAAAAGAGACTGGGCTCGACATAGCCTTCATACCAGACCTCCATAAGCCCAAGGTGTTCAATAACTCTAATCAGACTAAGAGAGGATCATCATGGCTGTCGCGACCCGTCCGGAAGCAGACGCGGCTAATGGATTACTGATCGCGGGTCTTGGATCGGCGCGGGCCCTCCCAGGCCCATACCAAATCGCGGCGGGAGTATTTTTCAAAGGGATTCGACAATAACAGTCAATCGCTTTCGACCTTAGTGTGGTCGTGGTGGCATGTGCAACTTGTGCATGCATTTGGAGTCGCCACCGGTCTTTCTTGGAGGGTAGACCGGAAACCTTATTGACCGATTGGGAGAGATCGATCAATTCTGCGGAACCAGAGATTTTGGGTTCGGGGACTTGGTTACGCTGGTGTCATTACCAACGCCCTTTCGGTACCTAACGCGAGTGATTTTCCTAGCTAAGAATTCATGCAGACGCAATTTTGGGTGAGGTAGGCTTGATTCAGGGTTCCATGTAGATTAGAAGACTATTCCTATCAATCACAATCCAGTTTTAGTGAAAGCGCAATCAAGTACATAAATAAATCATATCAATGCACATCAATTCAAATCAATGGCTTCCTAGCATAGCCATAAGGGCTTAGGGAAGGTGTGATTTCAGTCAGGGGTAGAATGGGAAGACTTGGAGGCGATTGGCCCGAAGGGCAAAATCGTCAATTTTTGGAAGACTTGGAATACCGAATTACCCAAAATATTCCACGGCCAGTTGTTTGTGGCCATTTCCCGTTTTTGAGAATTTTTTGGAATTTCTTGATTTTTCTTCAATTTTTGGGAGACGATTCGCCCAAAGGGCGAAATCGTCATTTTTAAGAAGGATCGGGTTCAAAACACCCGGGATGAGCCTTGGCCAGTTGATTGTGGCCATTTCCTATTTTTTTGGGATTTTTCTAGAATTTTTAGAATTTTTTTGGAAGACGGTTTGCCGGAAGGGCAAAACCGTCATTTTTTGAAAAGACCGAGGTCCGAAAGACCCGAAACAGGTTGTGGCCAATTGAATATGGCCATTTCCTATTTTTTGGAATTTTTTAGAATTTTTCTGAATTTTTCGAATTTTTTTGAATTTTTTATGATTTTCTATTTTTTATTGATTTTTGAATTTTATATTATTATTATTATCCGAATTTTTTTATTTAAAAATATTATCCGGACCGGGTCAGACCCGGCCCACAACCCAAACCCGCACCCCCAGGCCCGGCCCGCCTTCCCCAGGACCAAAACGGCGCCGTTTCACCAACTTGGAATGGACGCCCAAGATCGCGACACGTGGCACACTCTCCACCGTTCGATTTGATTTTATTTTAATAGGCCGTGGACCCCCCTACGCTGACGTGGTCGCTGACGTGGCCGGCCACGTCAGCATTGACCGGTCAACGGACGACCAGGCCCGCCGGAGAAGACAACCGGCGCCTCGCCGGAGCCACCAAACCGACGTAAAAACGATGGTTTCTAAACGCGATTTCGAACCTAATCGGCTCCCCACCAACTCCAAATCAACATACATCAATAATATGGTGAAACACCACCTTGGAAGGCGGCCGAACGAACGACCACCGAGCCGGCGCCGGCGACGATTTACAGATTTTTTTTTATTCTCGTTCAAGCTTAATTTTAATCATTCAAAGGACACCATAAGGACGCTAGGAAGCTTACCTGGAGTCTCCCGACGTTCGACGACCACTCTCAACGCCGGTGCGAGGTCTCGGCCGAACCGTGCTTGGTGGGAGCTCCGGCCATCGTCCCCGGCGCGATTCCGATGCAAAACAGACGTCAAGACAGGGTCGGAGAAGATTAGCGCGAATATTCAAGGCCAGATTCGCGACCAATAGAGGTCGGGATGGGTCGGCCGAGACTCTCAAAATGCAATACTCATTTTGGCATTTAGTCGAACAGTCGGCATGCATTCAAAAAAACGAAGCTAGGGGAAGAATACCGACCCGTTCGAGAGTCGCCGGCGGCTCTGGACGCTTCGACGACGATCTGTCGGTGTGCTCCGGGTCCGGGGTCCTCGCCTTCCCCCTTTGGTTCGCCCAAAAAGTCCCCCCGCGTTCCACTTTCAGCCGAGCTCTATTAAACCAAGCCTCCTTTTCCCTCGTGGCCGACCGACGAAATTTTTAATGTCCAACGACCCTGTCCCTAGCGAGCCTGGACATCCATTCATGTCCCCACGTTCATGCTTCGCTTTCCCTTAAAAAAATCGTCGCCCTCCACACTGCCCTGCTTTCCTCTGCTCTCGGTGCGCGCATGGGTCTGCAACTTTGTTGCAGACCCGGTCGGACCGGGTCGGGTCGGACCCGACCCGACCGGCCCGTTTCGGCCAAATCGCCCAAATTGGGCCCCAAATTGACCTCTTTTCCTGCAATTGATGCCATAATCGGACTCCTTAACATGTTTTATATCAAAATATGGGTATTTTCGTGAATCAATTGATTGAAATTTAGTGAAAACCCCAAATTGTCCCTAGGATCCGAAAATGATTATCGCCAAATTGAAGGCCCAAATGATCGAATTAGTCCAAATTAAGGCCGCCAGTGGATTCAGCATGATGAAAACTATAGGGTAGGGATGTGTAATTTGAATGGGTATGCCCACATGAAATTTAATTTCAAAAATTGAGAAACCGGGGACTAAATTGAAAGATTTTTATGCAATTAAGCCCTTTTGGTTAAAATTGATCAAATTGGAGGGCCAACTGACCTAATTGCACTTCAAGACTTTAGAACCCAATGTCATAGCTTATGAAAAGTGGAAATTGAAAATTGAAAGACTCGAAAAGGATTTTTCAAGCTCGGTTCGGGTTTATGTTTGTGAAGGGACATAGTGACCCGAGCCTAATTTTTTGAGATTTAAAGTGACCAACTTGAACAGAAAATTAAAATAAAATTATTGAATATTTTTTTATATTTTTCTGACCACGAATGGTATTTTTATGATTTTTTGGGTATTTTTATAATTAAATAAATTCGAAAAATATTATAAAATACCAAAAAATATTTTTTGTTCAAAATTGGTCCCCGAGGCTAGGCCAAGGCTTCCAAAGTTGATTTTGTAATTTTATGACTTTTTTTGATATTTTTAATTAATTTTAAAGAATAAAAATCACAATAATAGATGGTCAAAAATCAGGTGTCAACAGCTGCCCCTCTTTGAGTGGAATCTCGTTAGAGATTTCTCTCAAAGACAAGGTGGCACCTGAATCTTAACCGACTCGACTGGGGAAAAGAAATGCTATGACATCGGACCCTTAAGTTTTTTGGTGAATGCTCAAATTAATCACCAGTTTACTCTTGCAATTCGAACATGGGCCGGAGTGAGAGAGGCTTACCTGAAGCTCACCTGTCAGATGCTGCCGGTTGCGACGACTTTCAAGCAGATACCTAGGACTTGTCATTCAGAATATCCTAGGGAGATTAAGCTCTGACCTGTATGGTAGGTCATACCGTCATGGGATTCATAACTGGTAGGAACTTAAGGAAGGCGCATCCCCACGCTTTGGGATTTGCCAAGGATTTTGATCCGTATGGTGAATTAGACCATAAGCTGTTCGCCTACAGTAAGGCTTACCTAGGAAGAGAACTTCTTCAACATTTGGAATTAGTCAAAGTTTTGATCCGTATGGGGGATCGAACCATTGGGTTGATCCTTATGGCGGTATCTACCTTTGAGTTGACCCTTCAGGCGGTATCTACCTTGAATTGACCCTTCAGGTGGTTTCTACCTTTGTTTTGACCCTTCAGGCGGTTTCTACCATTGGTTTGACCCTTCAGGCGGTTTCTACCTTGAGTTGACCTTTCAGGCGGTATCTACCTTGAGTTGACCCTTTAGGCGGTATCTACCTTTGTTTGACCCTTCAGGCGGTTTCTACCATTGTTTTGACCCTTCAGGCGGTTTCTACCTTTGATTTGACCCTTCAGGCGGTATCTACCTTGATTTGACCCTTCAGGCGGTATCTACCATGATTTGACCCTTCAGGCGGTATCTACCTTTGATTTGACCCTTCAGGCGGTTTCTACCTTGAGTTGACCCTTCAGGCGGTTTCTACCTTGGGTTGACCCTTCAGGCGGTTTCTACCTTGTGTTGACCCTTCAGGCGGTATCTACCTCGTTTTGACCCTTCAGGCGGTTTCTACTTTTGGTTTGCTTTGAAAAGGGGTCTCATGACGAGGGTTCTCCACGTCCGATGAGACTGTCTGATTTTTGAAAAGGGGTCTCATGACGAGGGTTCTCCACGTCCGATGAGACTGCTTGATTTTTGAAAAGGGGTCTCATGACGAGGTTTCTCCACGTCCGATGAGACTACTTGATTTTTGAAAAGGGGTCCCGAGACGAGGGTTCTCCACGTCTGATAGGGTCGCTTGATTTTGAAAAAGGGTCCCGAGACGAGGGTTCTCCACGTCTATTGGGATTGCTTGATTTTTTTGAAAAAGGGGTCCTGGGACGAGGGTTCTCCACGTCATGTTAGGACTGTTTGATATTTTTGAAAAGGGGTTCTAAGACGAGGGTTCTCCACGTCATGCTAGGACTGTTTGATATTTTTGAAAATGGGTCCTAGGACGAGGGTTCTCCACGTCATGCTAGGACTTGGGTCTGTTGAGGCGACATTCTGGGAGCTGGGTTCTCCAGGTATCCTGCAGAAAGTTCAAACCTGAAAGATTTTTCTTCACCAAGAAAATGTTAATAATCTTTGGGAAGACAATAATTGTCCAATTGACAAAATTTTATGACTTAAGTTTTAGTCATGAAATGTGCATTTTGATGCTGGAGGTTATCTAAAGCATTCTTACAACATGCAAATGTGATCACAAATTCCTTGCATGGAAAATTTGGATCAACAGTTTGAAAATTCCAAAAAGAGTTTGTTCAAAACATCAATTGGAATATTTCTTGACAAGGAGGTCTTCTCACCTGTTTTGAGATAGTGGTTTTTATAGGGGATGCACTCAATTCCCTACTAACCTGTGCCTAGGTTTTAGGCTCATTCGCAGCGCATACATTTTGATCGGTCGGGAGGTCTTCCACGGGACCATAATGTTGGGCTTGGTTATTGATCTTCAAGGGGGACCCGCCTTGGAGTCGAGGCCATTGAATGAAAATTTTCATCATCTGCTTCGGGTTTACAAGTCAAGAACCCTGCAAAATGAGAAAAAAATTGTCTTGCTCGTACTTCTTCGAGCTAAGCTATATGTTAACTCAAGTGTCTTAGTCAGAGAAGACTTCAGGGTTATGATGTCGGTAGGATTGGGGACCGAAAAAGGCTTGTTTTTAGCCCAGAATTTATGAGGGGATTGACATTGGTGATCATTGCAAACTTGTCACCTATCTTTTCCTTTCTGCGTCTTTAGTCTTTGAGGTGTACAACCGATTTTGAGGTGTGCACCAGCTCTTTAGAGAGCGTCTCTTGTTGCATTCAGAGACCGACTCTCTCCATGTCTTTGTTCTGTGCTTGGCAGCATTTGGGGAGCAGCTTTTTTATTTGGTTCCTTCAGGGATTTCCTCTTTTCCCATTCAGGCTTCATTGTGGATCAATCAAAGAACTTACATGAGCATCGGCCTTGCTCTTACCAGGCACTTTGCTTTTTCTTGATGCTAGGGATTATTATTTTTTCTTTGAAATCCCGGTTCTTCTCATCCTCGATGGGATCATGTCAGACATATGTCTGAAAGTCTAAACATGCCTTAAACATCGGCCCCAGAATCCTCTTCGTAATCCCTGAGTCTTGAATTCCTCCGTTTATGAGGTGATGATGCATTTATCTTGGAATGTGCAATGATCACCAACGGGTTCATGAAATGGATTTGCAGGCTCAACTTGGCTGTGCAAAGGATATGGTGTGTGGGATAGAGAAATGAATGCTTCTCGTCATCCTATGGCACTTGGATTACCATATAAACAACACACAAAGATCGATGTTAGTCCGAGCAAGAAAATTTCTAACCATTTTTTCCTGACGCTGCTGGACTCACCTCCATTTTGCCCCGATGTGGGGTGGTTCTTGACAGGGTTAAGAATGAAAACCGCCGTTCAAAGGGGTTATCAACGGTCACCTGTAGTGTTTGGGGGATATGAAACAAATGCCTCCGTCGTCCCAACCCATGTAATCGCTGCAAATGGTCCCTACCTCCGTAGACCCAGATTTTGCTATCTGCCCACTCTACTCATCTCTCAAGTGTGTGTTGGACGTGTTTGGATTTAGGCTTTGCCTCTCGTCTTTTGAGAAAACATCCTTTTGAAAATTTTGAACCATTTTTGATTGAAAAAATTTCCGTCATTTTCTCCAATAAATTTCCTCCCAAGGGGGTTTTATGATGCACATGCATGTTATAATCATGTTCAGACAACCTCTTGTTTTAAAACATGAATGTCAATAAAATTAGAATTCTATGTCTTTTCTAGACATCAGCTTCTAAAAGCTTTTCTTCTTCTCTCTGTTTTTTTTATTTGACATTTTCAATGGATTGGGGAAAGGGATACTTACCTGTTCCCCGCGGCTGGAGATCCCTGAAAATGCGGAAGAAACATGTTATTGTACGTTCATGAATTTTTCAAAAAATTAGAACGATACATCTTACCCTTGGTCATGTGTTCCAATAGATAATACATGGGATGTGAAAACCTGTTTCGCCTTGATGGCGAGCCCCTGTCAAAAACGGGAATTAGGTGTCAGTTTGCGTTCCAAAATTCCAGGCAAATTGGAACGATACAGCCTTGTTCTTGCTTTGTGTTTCCATTTGAACACAAACGCGCGGCTTGCAGAATTTGGCTTTCTATCTTGTGTCCTTGATCTCCCATCTGGTTGGGCGACGAATCCTTCTCAAGAATTTTCCCCAGAGAAGATCCATTTGTGTTTTTGGGCGCACTCCAGCGCCATTCTTCAAGGTTCCTTTTATTCAAGGAAAAAGAAGAAGATTTTATCAAAATGCATGTCAAAGCATGTGACGTAGGAGCGATACTTTTTACCATCCACTAGGTCTTATAATCAAAGACCATCTCCTGGAATCCTGACTTCTAAGGCCAATGATTCTATTCGCCTCCCTGTTAGCGCGCTCTTTTCATTTGAGGCTTTCAGCGCCAACGACTTCCTGTAAAATGAGTAAAAACTCATGTTAGGCATGTGGTCTTGGAAGACCAAATTGGAACGATACAAGGTTACCGTTCACCCAAATTCGTATCTTGGGGTTCGATTCCGATGCGGACGACTCTGTTATTGCGTCCATTGACTTTGTCAGAGGAGAAACGTCCTGCGTACAAATCATTCACTTGCCCCAGTTAGGCATGGTTTTGCTGTTTGTCATCTCTGGATTCGATGACCCT
This sequence comes from Rhodomyrtus psidioides, assembly GCA_021437785.1. NCBI lineage: Eukaryota > Viridiplantae > Streptophyta > Magnoliopsida > Myrtales > Myrtaceae > Rhodomyrtus > Rhodomyrtus psidioides. The sequence goes on along the minus strand of JAILYB010000024.1, from coordinate 3,314,674 downwards.
GGTCTGATGCGCTTTCATGGGGGATCATGAGAGTTTGCCCCCGATTTGGCTCCTCAAAGCAAATGGGGGGAACCTGCTCCCATTGATTTTTGCAGATTCTGATCATCCATCTCGATTGTCAGAGTCCTTGATCAATTTTATCTGTCTCAAGACAGCTTGATATTCTTGGGATTCGTCATGTGGCGGTTTGGTGATTCTCTCGATCACAGTCGCCATTTGAGGTATTTGATGTTCCATGTTTATTATTTGAAAGCATTACATCATGCGTCCTCTGCTCTTGATTATCACCTGAGAGGAAAAAGAAAGGAAGCATTATTCCCATATCAAGAAAATAATCATTTTGGAACGATACGTCCCTTTACACTTGATTTGCATTCCGTTTGGATGTTGCATATTGATATGCACAACATCTATCAAATTCCTCCATCCGTGCTTGAAGGTATTTGCAACGCCTACGGTTCATTTGCCCCAGCTGGGCGACGTCTGTTTTGTCATTTGAATGCATGAGCTTTTGGGTGCATTGCCTCTTTTATCACCTGAGATAAAGAAAAATGGAGAAAAACTTATCCCCAGATCTGATTAAAAATCAATTAGGAACGATACGTCCTTTCACCAAACGAGTGGCTCTGCGGCCAAATGTATTTTGCACTGAATGGACGAATTCCACTATGCTCCACGGGTTTGGGGAATTGGCCCCCATTTTCGATAGAAATGAGCCTTATCAAGATGTATACAATACAAATAGATCCCTAATACAATCAATCTAAGGGACGAGATAGAGAGGATCTCAGCAAAATTAATCTTATACAAGAGAACTAAGTATGTCAAATCAATCAAAGGAATGTGGTCCGAACACTTGGAGATGCCCCAGTTCCAGTCTTCGAGATGTGACTCCAGGATCACCGATTTTTTTTTTTTTAGGTGGTTTTAGATATACCAACCATCTAAAGACATGCACATGAGACAAGTGAGGATAAAACTTCTAAAAATCAAAGGATTTGGTACCTAAGGTCAAGGTTCCCACCTCGAGTTCTAGAAAGAGCCGATTCCATTGCACAGCTATCGTTGCATTGGGACTCGATCCATAGTTCGAAGTGAGCGGAATTGAAAAGTGGATTACCCCATGTTTTTTCCTCACGGAGATTCCATTTTCAATTCCTTCTATTGTTTTCCTAAAGAGGGCGCCCGAGGTTTTAGGCGCGGTTGTGTATGTCCATGTGTCGTGATCACCACAATGCGAGTCATGCACAACAGTTTATCAATCGGTGCTTCAAATCATCCGTACAACATACATTCCTACGCAAACCTGCATAAGACAATGTTAATCACAGACTACCCCCCTTATCACTCAAATCTGCAAAAACATATAACACCTATCATGAGCGGACTTACCTCACTTTCAAGAGTGCCTGCAAGGTTAGAAAAATCACTTAGCGTTTTAATTACGGCCTAAGTCCACTTGAGGTCTAGAACCATAAGTTCTAGAACAAGGGTCCCCAGCGGAGTCGCCAGCTGTCGCGACCCGTCCGGAAGCGGACGCGGCTAATGGATTACCGATCGCGGGTCTTGGATCGGCGCGGGCCCTCCCAGGCCCATACCAAATCGCGGCGGGAGTATTTTTCAAAGGGATTCGACAATAACAGTCAATCGCTTTCGACCTTAGTGTGGTCGTGGTGGCATGTGCAACTTGTGCATGCATTTGGAGTCGCCACCGGTCTTTCTTGGAGGGTAGACCGGAAACCTTATTGACCGATTGGGAGAGATCGATCAATTCTGCGGAACCAGAGATTTTGGGTTCGGGGACTTGGTTACGCTGGTGTCATTACCAACGCCCTTTCGGTACCTAACGCGAGTGATTTTCCTAGCTAAGAATTCATGCAGACGCAATTTTGGGTGAGGTAGGCTTGATTCAGGGTTCCATGCAGATTAGAAGACTATTCCTATCAATCACAATCCAGTTTTAGTGAAAGCGCAATCAAGTACATAAATAAATCATATCAATGCACATCAATTCAAATCAATGGCTTCCTAGCATAGCCATAAGGGCTTAGGGAATGTGTGATTTTAGTCAGGGGTAGAATGGGAAGACTTGGAGGCGATTGGCCCGAAGGGCAAAATCGTCAATTTTTGGAAGACTTGGAATACCGAATTACCCAAAATATTCCACGGCCAGTTATTTGTGGCCATTTCCCATTTTTGAGAATTTTTTGGAATTTCTTGATTTGTCTTCAATTTTTGGGAGACGATTCGCCCAAATGGCGAAATCGTCATTTTTAAGAAGGATCGGGTTCAAAACACCCGGGATGAGCCTTGGCCAGTTGATTGTGGCCATTTCCTATTTTTTGGGGATTTTTCTAGAATTTTTAGAATTTTTTTGGAAGACGGTTTGCCGGAAGGGCAAAACCGTCATTTTTTGAAAAGACCGAGGTCCGAAAGACCCGAAACAGGTTGTGGCCAATTGAATATGGCCATTTCCTATTTTCTGGAATTTTTTATAATTTTTCTGAATTTTTCGAATTTTTTTGAATTTTTTATGATTTTCTATTTTTTATTGATTTTTGAATTTTATATTATTATTAATAATTATTATTATTATCCGAATTTTTTTATTTAAAAATATTATCCGGACCGGGTCAGACCCGGCCCACAACCCAAACCCGCACCCCCAGGCCCGGCCCGCCTTCCCCAGGACCAAAACGGCGCCGTTTCACCAACTTGGAATGGACGCCCCAGATCGCGACACGTGGCACACTCTCCACCGTTCGATTTGATTTTATTTTAATAGGCCGTGGACCCCCCTACGCTGACGTGGCCACTGACGTGGCCGGCCACGTCAGCATTGACCGGTCAACGGACGACCAGGCCCGCCGGAGAAGACAACCGGCGCCTCGCCGGAGCCACCAAACCGACGTAAAAACGATGGTTTCTAAACGCGATTTCGAACCTAATCGGCTCCCCACCAACTCCAAATCAACATACATCAATAATATGGTGAAACACCACCTTGGAAGGCGGCCGAACGAGCGACCACCGAGCCGGCGCCGGCGACGATTTACAGATTTTTTTTTATTCTCGTTCAAGCTTAATTTTAATCATTCAAAGGACACCATAAGGACGCTAGGAAGCTTACCTGGAGTCTCCCGACGTTCGACGACCACTCTCAACGCCGGTGCGAGGTCTCGGCCGAACCGTGCTTGGTGGGAGCTCCGGCCATCGTCCCCGGCGCGATTCCGATGCAAAACAGACGTCAAGACAGGGTCGGAGAAGATTAGTGCGAATATTCAAGGCCAGATTCGCGACCAATAGAGGTCGGGATGGGTCGGCCGAGACTCTCAAAATGCAATACTCATTTTGGCATTTAGTCGAACAGTCGGCATGCATTCAAAAAAACGAAGCTAGGGGAAGAATACCGACCCGTTCGAGAGTCGCCGGCGGCTCTGGACGCTTCGACGACGATCTGTCGGTGTGCTCCGGGTCCGGGGTCCTCGCCTTCCCCCTTTGGTTCGCCCAAAAAGTCCCCCCGCGTTCCACTTTCAGCCGAGCTCTATTAAACCAAGCCTCCTTTTCCCTCGTGGCCGACCGGCGAAATTTTTAATGTCCAACGACCCTGTCCCTAGCGAGCCTGGACATCCATTCATGTCCCCACGTTCATGCTTCGCTTTCCCTTAAAAAAATCGTCGCCCCCCACACTGCCCTGCTTTCCTCTGCTCTCGGTGCGCGCATGGGTCTGCAACTTTGTTGCAGACTCGGTCGGACCGGGTCGGGTCGGACCCGACCCGACCGGCCCGTTTCGGCCAAATCGCCCAAATTGGGCCCCAAATTGACCTCTTTTCATGCAATTGATGCCATAATCGGACTCCTTAACATGTTTTATATCAAATATGGGTATTTTCGTGAATCAATTGATTGAAATTTAGTGAAAACCCCAAATTGTCCCTAGGATCCGAAAATGATTATCGCCAAATTGAAGGCCCAAATGATCGAATTAGTCCAAATTAAGGCCGCCAGTGGATTCAGCATGATGAAAACTATAGGGTAGGGATGTGTAATTTGAATGGGTATGCCCACATGAAATTTAATTTCAAAAATTGAGAAACCGGGGACTAAATTGAAAGATTTTTATGCAATTAAGCCCTTTTAGTTAAAATTGATCAAATTGGAGGGCCAACTGACCTAATTGCACTTCAAGACTTTAGAACCCAATGTCATAGCTTATGAAAAGTGGAAATTGAAAATTGAAAGACTCGAAAAGGATTTTTCAAGCTCGGTTCGGGTTTATGTTTGTGAAGGGACATAGTGACCCAAGCCTAATTTTTTGAGATTTAAAGTGACCAACTTGAAGAGGAAATTAAAATAAAATTATTGAATATTTTTTTGTATTTTTCTGACCACGAATGGTAGTTTTATGATTTTTTGGGTATTTTTATAATTAAATAAATTCGAAAAATATTATAAAATACCAAAAAATATTTTTTGTTCAAAATTGGTCCCCGAGGCTAGGCCAAGGCTTCCAAAGTTGATTTTGTAATTTTATGACTTTTTTTGATATTTTTAATTAATTTTAAAGAATAAAAATCACAATAATAGATGGTCAAAAATCAGGTGTCAACAATGGCCAACGCCAAAAGGGCAAGTGCCTAGGAAGAGACACTCCCAAAAGCTGTTTTCTCAGCTCCCGAGACCTTTATCCAGACTTCTCCCAATGCTACTAGAACAACAATTGGTGGTAAAAGAACCCCCTAGAGTGAATTATGTTAAATATCCTGATTTTGATGAGAGCCAGACCTGTGTCTATCACATGGGTGAAAGAGATGCAATGTAGATAATTGCTATATCCTTAAGGTGAAGGTGCAAGCTTTGATCGACAGTCAGATTTTGAAGTTCGATGATATGGCTCCAAACGTGCAAGAGAATTCGCTTCCTGATCACCAAACAGTTGGTGCAATATTCACCGATGAAGAAGAAAATCACCTTGAGCTGAAGGTGGATGTACCTAAGCTAACTAACATTTTGGCAATCGCTTCATTATATCTAAAAGATGGAGAAGTGTCCGCTGACAGAAAGAAGTTATGTATTGCCAAGATGATGAGTTTGGGGATAATGTCGAGCGTTACCGATGTAAGCTTGGAATGGAACGAGTTTGTGGTTGAAACTGAACATGGAAGCGTGTGGAATGTCCCAGATGAAAGTATGGTAGGCGACCTTGAGTTGATTATCAAACCAGAAGAAGAACTTGACGAGGATGAATTAGAAGCAAGCAGGCGAAGTCTGGAAGATCGCGGATTTATGGCTAAAGCGCTAGAGAGGAGCGAAGTCATAGACAATCTGGGTGAAGATTCTGGGGGATACAACTTTAAAGTGAAATATTCGGCTCCTCCTAGTTTTTATCAGAGAATGGAGGATATCATACCCGATGGGTGGGGAGGTATGGATGATCCTATTCAACCAGAGATCCCGAAGGATGTGGTAAAGCCTTTTACGAAGGAACCTGAATCGTCGCTTGACCAGACGATAGACTCCAAGCTTAACACAGAGTAGTACGTCAGGGTGGAGAGATCAAAAGCTCAACGGCAAAACTCAGTTGAACCATTCAAGGGAATGATGGAGTACTTGAAATTTGCAATAACAACAGAAGCAAGTGATATTAACAGGCATCATCAGCTAGAGTACAAAATTGTCACAAAAGACCTTGGCGACACTGTGGCAATGATTGAAGTTGCTACGACTGTAGTGATCAAACTAGAAGAGCTTGATAGCCTGAGTCAGGAAGAGGATTGTCTGATTAAACCTGTTGTGATTCGATTGCCGAGGGAGGAAGCGGACGATAGAACTAAACCAGAGGCATCTTGCCTGATGACAGTAACTATAAAAGTTCATCCAGTAGAAGACTACGACCCTAAGGCAGTCCATTGAGACTATGGGACGAAAGAAGTAGATGCTGTAATGAGGTCTAGACGATTTTACGCCCTTAGGGAAGGCGAATTCGAAAAGAAAGAAGTTTCAAAGGAAGATACTAAATGAGGTGCATGTCCAAGAAAAACTCATGTCCATCGTTAAAACCAGTGAGTTTGAAGTGATTGAGCAATTAAGGAAGATGCCGGCCCAAATATCTTTGTTAGATTTGTTCATCAACTCAGAGAAGCACAAAGACGCACTATTGAAGATACTAAATAAGGTGCATGTCCTTGAAACTATTAATGATGTGCAGTTAGGGGACTTTGTGGGGGCAATCCTTCTAAAAGACCAATTAAGCTTCTCAGATGAAAACGTCCCCATGGAAAGGAGAGGGCATAACAAGGCTTTATACATTACGGCACAATGCAACGGAAAAAGAATAGCGCACATGCTAATCGACAACGGATCCGCTTTTAACATCTTCCCTTTAGCTACATTGAGGAGTTTGGGCATCAAAGAGGAGATGGTTAAAACCTCCAAAACAGCCGTGAGAGCTTTTGATGGAATGAAGAAGATAGTGGTAGGCGAGATTAAGCTCTATGTGCTCATCGGCCCAACTAAATTCTCCATAAACGTCCAAGTGATGGATTTGCCGAGCGCATTCGAGTTCCTGTTAGGAAGACCCTGGATTCATGTGGCTGGAGCCATACCTTCAAGCCTACATCAGAAAGTACGATTCGTAGTGAATGGGAATGTGGTTGCCGTACATGGAGAAATTGATCTCCTAGCATATCAAAATAACACTATTCCTTATGTCGAGCCAAAGGTTAAGCTAGAAGCAAGCTACCATTCCCTAGAGCTGGTGGCAACGGTACACACTCCCGTGGGGGCAAGACTGAAAGGTCCTTTTATCTCTGAAGCTAACCTTTTTACCAGCTAAGATGCTACTAGCATACGGGTACAACCCAGGAGAAGGTCTGAGCAAGTATGGTCAAGGAATCAGCACTCATCTACAGTTAAAATTCAACGAGCACAAAATGGGCTTGGTATATCAAAAAACCTGCATTGGTGAGTCTACCTCTAAGAAAGCAGGCCGAGGCCGAGGCAAGAGCCAATGACGCCATGGAAGATAGAAAAATCAGAAGGATTCATTTATTGATTCCTTAGCCTGGAAAGGCAAATCTAAGATGTTCAGCAGCCCTTTAAACAACTATTTCAGCAAAGACTCTAGGTGGTTGTCAGAAGAAGATGTAATCCCAACAGCAGAATTAGATTTGACAAGCCCCTTTCTGGAAGACAATTTCGTGAATGTCATCATAGAGTGGCTAGGTGATGAAGCCACTACTTTTGAGTAAAGAACCTCTCCCCTGCTTTTAATACTGCACCTAAACTTCCCGCATTTTGTTGCACTTTCAGTGTTTGTTGTTTGAAATAGATGTAGGAAAACGTTTTTGGATCTCCGGCCGTTGGTCCAAACAGCATAACTTGTAATGCGGCCCATTTTTGCATTCAATAAAATCACACAAGTTTTGTTAAGGGCATATGGAACCACAAATCAGCCCAATGATGATACTAGTTTTCCATATGGAAGCTTGAGGCCTGGTTTGCCATATGATTCTTGATTTCCAAAAGATTTCTAAGGAACAAGGATGTCCTAGGATATGAGGACTAGTTCTATTTATGCCTGCACTTATTTTGAAATCTCTTTTGAAAAGATTTTTCACACTCATGCATAGCATTTTTATATGAAATATAGACTAACCATGCTCATGACATTTCAAGCATATCATCTCAGACATACATACTAGGTTGTTATGCGATTCGGATCGCCACGTTGATTGTTCCTACAACATTGAGGAAGATGAGGATGAGGGTTATGCGTCTATCCGTAGAGAATGGAGTGCCTTCGAAGAGTCAACGCCTCCCACTTCAGAAGAACCAGTCGTTATTAACTTGGGTGACTCCGCAAATATCAAGGAAATCAAGATCGGTGGGTACTTATCCCGAGATGAAAGGCTCAGGTTTACAGAATTACTGAAGGAATATCATGATGTTTTTGCATGGTCATATGCTGACATGCCGGGTTTGGATCCCAAAATTGTGGAACATGCATTACCCACAGATCCCAGTGTTAAACTTGTCAGACAAGGCAGTAGATTGATGAAAGCCGAGTTAGAAGACAAAATTAAGGAAGAAGTGATGAAACTTCTTAGGGTAGGCTTTATTGAAGCTATCTCGTATTCGGATTGGATAGCAAACATAGTCCTCGTCATAAAAAAGGATGGCAAAGTTCGGATCTGCGTGGATTATCGAGATTTGAATAGAGCGAGCCCAAAAGATGATTTCCCGCTTCCCCACATTGATGTGCTGGTGGATAGTACTGCGGAGTATGAATTATTCTCATTCATGGATGGATTCTCCGGATATAACTAGATCCTCGTGAGGCAGGAAGCCTTGGGGAAACTTTTGCTATAAAGTTATGCCCTTAGGACTGAAGAACGCTGGGGCTACCTATCAAAAGGCTATGATTACACTATTTCATGACATGATCCATAAGGAAATTGAGGTATATGTCGATGATATGATCGCCAAGTCCAAGAAGGGGCAGGACCACATTCAACTGCTAAAAAAGCTGTTTAAGCGACCGCACAAATACAAGTTGAGGTTGAACCCTAACAAATGTGTATTTGGGGTAAAATATGGGAAACTTCTTGGATTTATGGTCAGTAACTGGGGCATTGAGTTTGATCCTTCAAAGATTCAAGCTATTCATAACCTAGCAATTCCCTCAACAGTGAAGGAAGTAAGGAGTCTTTTAGGGAGATTAAACTATGTTGCCAAGTTCATCAATCAGTTATCAGATGTGGCTAAATCGATTTTTAGACTACTCAAGAAGGGCGCAAAAGTGACTTGGGATACATAATACAGCCAGGCATTCCAGAAGATCAAGACCTATCTAGTCACTCCACTAGTACTTGTGCCACCCATCCCAGGTCACCCCTTGACCTTGTATTTGACTATACAGCAAGAATCTTTGGGAGGCTTACTTACTCAAACAAGCCCAATGGATCGTAAGGAAAGAGCCATCTACTACTTAAGCAAGAAATTCACCTCGTCTGAAACGAATTACGTACCTGTCGAAAGGGCTTGCGTAGCGACAGTATGGGTACTTCGCAGGTTGAGGCAGTATACCCTACATCACCATATTCAGCTGGTAACAGAAAATGACCATATCAAACATCTCTTGGAGAAACCCGCTTTGATTAGAAAATTAGCAAAATGGCAAGTGATGTTGTCCGAATTTAACATTAGATGTTCTCCGCAAACATCTGTAAAAGGGAGAACCATAGTCGATATGTTGGCAGAGAATTCGCAAAGTTGCACATCTTCTGGAAAGACAAAGGTGGAAGATCAAGTTTTGAATCTAGCAGAGGATAAGTGGGTCATGTATTTCGACGGTGCTGTTAATCTGTCGGGAGCTGGCACAGGGGCAGTACTGATATCCCCCGAAGGATAACATTACCCTGTCGCATCAAAGATGACTTTCATTTGCACCAACAATATTTCAGAATACGAGGCGTGTATTCTAGGCCTACGATTGGTCATCTCCATGAAAGTACCTAGACTGAAAGTTTATGGAGATTCCATGCTCATTATTTTATAGACGTAGGGGAAGTGGAAAACAAATGACGCGAAACTTATCCCCTATCATGAATATCTTGAAGAATTGACACTTAAGTTCTAAGATGTGTCATTTGAGTACCTGCCAAGATCTCATAACCAATTTGCAGACGCATTGGCCACATTGGCCTCGATGTTGCAAATAACTGATGGATTGGAAGTAGAGCCATTAAGAATTGGCATAATAAAAAAAAATAGCTTATTGTATGCTGATCGAAGAAGAATTCGACGGAGAGCCGTGGTACCATGATATTAAGAACTATCTCTTGAAAATGGAGTTTCTTGAGAAGTGTCAAGCGGGAGACCAAAAATACATAGCCAAGATGGCTAGCAAATTCTTCCTCAATAGACAAGTTTTATACAAAATGTCATTTGACTCCACTCTATTAAGGTGCGTAGATGCTAAAGAAACAAATGTTCTCATGAAGGAGATCCATGAAGGTATTTGCGGGCCACATATGATTGGTCATATTCTCGCTAGGAAGATCATGCGACTTGGCTATTATTGGATGACCATTGAATCAGACTGTTGTCAACATGGCAGGTCATGCCACCAGTGCCAAGTATATGGCGTTAAGATTAATGCACCCCCGAACGAACTTCATCAGATGTCCGAAGCTTGGCCTTTTTCTATGTGGGGGATAGACATGATAGGGTCTATCAATCCAATGGCTTCAAATGGTCATCGTTTCATCCTGGTGGCAATTGATTACTTCATGAAGTGGATAGAAACTAGCTCTTACAAGAATGTCATTGCAAGAAATGTAGCAAGGTTTATTAAGAGAGACATAATTTCTCGATATGGTACCCCTCGAGCGATCATCACGGATAATGGGTTCAACCTGAACAACAAGATTGTCGACGATTTGCTGAATCACTTTGGTATTCGACATCTTAATTCTTCCCCTTACCACCCACAAATGAATGGAGTAGTAGAAGTAGCTAACAAGAATATAAAAAAGATCTTGGCTAAGACTACTGAAAATTATAGGGATTGGCATGAAAGGCTACCCTTTGCCTTAATGGCGTATCGAACTTCGATCAGGACTTCTACAGGGGTAACTCCTTATGCTCTGGTGTATGGGATGGAAGCTGTCCTGCCCATAGTGGTTAAAGTTCCCTCTTTAAGAATCTTATCCGAGGCTAAACTCTTCGAGGCAGAGTATTTCAAACACAGATGTGAACAACTGAATCTGATAGATGAGAAACGTCTTAGAGCAATTTGTCATGGCCAGGGTTACCAGAAGAGGGTGGCCAAATCATTTAATCGGAAAGTTAGAGCCAAAAGTTTCGAGGTGGATGACTTGGTGGTAAAGAAGACTTTGCCAAATGCTGTTCATCCGAGAGGCAAGTTTACCCCGAATTATGAAGGCCCTTACATTGTCAGGAAAATTCTCACAGGAGAAGAATTGGGACACCCTGTAAATTCAGATGCTGTGAAGAAGTATTATTCATGAAATGAAATCAGATATTGATCACGTGGCTTGTCCCAAAATAATCTGAGTCGCCATGAAGGTCATTATATAAGCATATCATGCATTCATGCATACATTGGCATGTGTTCTATTTTGCAGCATTTCGAGAAATAGACTCAGAATCGGAACCAAAGGCAGAAGGGTTCTTAACATCAAGAACCAAGTGATATGTATCTGTTTCATCAAGAGTTAAACCATCGTTCACTCATAAAAATGTCTATTCTGCTTATATACAGGAATGCCTGATGAAGACAGAAGACAGCAAAGGAGAAACACTGTAAAATTTCTCACCCCCTATAAGATAAAAGGACTATGAGAATGAACATTCATATGGTTGAACTTAAGGATGAATCACCCTTTAGGAAAATGAATTCCTGACAGTTACTGCACACCTGTTGGGACTAGAGATTATCCAAGCATGGTCAGAGTATACATGATGCATCATTAAAATCCCGTGTGGGTTGAAATGCTTGAAGAAAAACGAAGTGATTTTTCCAAAGTAAGGGTTGTTTAGGCTATCTAGCAAAAATGTTTCTTCAGATGAGAAGCAAACCTAATCCAAACACGTCCTACACACACTCGAGAGATGAGAGGTGTAAGAATAGAAAAGCCCGAACCAAGGGATACAAGGGCCATTCGCATCGATTACATCGATTGGGATGATGGAGGCATTCATTCTTCTCCATAAACAATACACGTGATCATTGACAAACCCTTTGAGCGGTGGTTTTCATTTCTTAACCCTATCAAGAGCCACCCCACATTGGAGTTATACAGAAGCCGTCCAGTGGCATGAACAGGTAAATGGTTAGAAATCTTTTTGCTCGGACTAACATCAATTTTTGTGTGTTGATATGTATTGATCCAGGCGCCTTAGGATGGCGGAGAGATGTTCATTTCTCTATCCAACACACTTATACCCGTTGCATATCTAATTTAAGCCTACACATTCGCTTCATGCGCCCTTATTGGTGATCATTGCACAGCCCCAAGGTAAAAATGGCCAAAGCACTTGTGAATAGAGAAGTTCAAAAGTGAGAGTTACATGAGAACCTCAAAGTAAGGCATTCAAGACAGAATGAGACTCAAGTCACGCATCTCACTAGATGATCAAAGATTCTAGTTCCTAGAAAAATACAAGAAAAAGGCGGGATCGAAAAAGAGAAAAAGCCGAATCCCTATGTATTAGGGAAGAAACCAAAAACCTGACAAGAACAGGGCTGACCTCTACCAAAATGCTGGAGGATCATAAGGTAAAACCTCGGGGACACCAAGGGATCATTGGATATCTCAACCCCCCAACAAATTCTGAAATAAAAAAGAACCTTTAGGATTTTTACGACAAGAGGCAAACTTCCAAATGGAATTGTAGCCAACTGCCAAAATGGCAGGCAATGTCTCTCAAAGATTAGACTCATTTCCAAGACGTGTAGTAGCAAGAAAACTAAAGGCGTCCTTCGAGTAATTGTTAATCAGGGATCAAGCAGAGGACTAATCGGCAATGATCACCAATGTCATACCCTTCGCGATTCTGGGCCAAAAATAAGCATTTTTCGGTCCCCAATCCTACCAACGTTATAACCCTTTTGCAGTCTTTTCTGACTAAGACGCCTAGGTTGATATATACCTTAGCTCGAAGAGGTACGACCAAGATTATTTCTTTCTCATTTTTTTGTAGGGTTCTTGACTTGTAAACCAGAAGCAGATGAAGAAAATTTTTCATTCAAAAAAGACCTGACTTAAAGAGTGAGTCCCCCTTGGAAACCATGTCCAAACCCAACATTACGGTCCCGCAAAGACCTCCCGATTGATTGAAATGTATGCACTGCGAATGGCCTCGAAAACCCAGGTACATGTTATTAGGAAATTCGAGTGCTTTTGTTATAAAAGACCAAAGTCAAAGAATTGGTAAGAAGCCCTCTTTGACGGAGACATTCCAACAGAATGCTTGAAAGTAAGCTTTTGTTGGAAACTTCAAATCGTTTGATTCAGAATTTTCCTTACAGGCATTCTTGATCAACTTTGCATGCTTTAAGATGTCTTGGATAACCTCCAGCGTCCTAAGTCATTTTGCATAATTGCATAGGTCAAAGTAAAGCTTTGCTTGCATTATAATTATCATTGCCTCGAGATAACTGATATCTTTTCAAATGAGGAATGAACTCTCAAGTCTAAACTTCTATGAGACTTATGGCAGCCCCAAGTCAAAGAAGTACACTTTGCTCTGCGATGAAGAGCTTCAGAATCGTCTTTCTGCGAGATTTCAAGTAACTCCTAAATCCTAGAAAAATCTTATCAAAGCTTTTGTAGGTTTGAGTTTTCTGCAGGACACTTGAAGTCCCCAGATCCTAGAATAACACATTGCATGTCAAAAGGACAATCTTCAGAACCAGCTGTTGACACCTGATTTTTGACCATTTATTATTGTGATTTTTATTCTTTAAAATTAATTAAAAATATCAAAAAAGGTCATAAAATCACAAAATCAACTTTGGAAGCCTTGGCCTAGCCTCGGGGACCAATTTTGAACAAAAAATATTTTTTGGTATTTTATAATATTTTTCGAATTTATTTAATTATAAAAATACCCAAAAAATCAGAAAAATACCATTCGTGGTCAGAAAAATACACAAAAATATTCAATAATTTTGTTTTAATTTCATCTTCAAGTGTGTCACCTTAAATCTTGAAAATTCGGCTCGGGTCACTATGTTTCTTCACAAACATAAACTCGAACCGAGCAAAAAATTCCTTTGCGAGTCTTTTAGTTTTCAATTCTCACTTTTTATAAGCTATGACATTGGATTCTAAAGTCTTAAAGTGCAATTAGGTCAATTTGCCCTCCAATTTAATCAATTTTTACCAAAAGGGCTTAATTGCACATTTTTCTTTCAATTAGTCCCCGGTTTCACGGATGTATACGTATGCTCTACGTATTTATACGTCATATGTATTTATACGTTATGCATATTTGTACTGTTTGGTAACCTCTTTAACTCTTGTAATAATAATAATGGTTATTATTTTTAACACCTTTGTTAGTGCTTTTTTTTTAGCATTTTTGTATTGTGAGTGCTATTGTTAGTGTTATTTTTAAATAGCATTTTTGTATTATAAATTGTGAGTGCTATTGTTAGTGCTATTTTTAAATGACATTTATTTATCATAAATTGTGAGTGCTATTGTTAGTGCTATTTTTAAATGACATTTATTTATCATAAATTGTGAGTGCTATTATTAGATAGAATTTATAATTGTTAGTGCTATTTTTAAATAGCATTTTTGTATTATAAATTGTGAGTGCTATTGTTAGTGCTATTTTTAAATAGCATTTTTGTATTATAAATTGTGAGTGCTATTGTTAGTGCTATTTTTAAATGTCATTTATTTGTGAGTGCTATTATTAGATAGAATTTATAATTGTTAGTGCTATTTTTAAATAGCATTTTTGTATTATAAATTGTGAGTGCTATTGTTAGTGCTATTTTTAAATAGCATTTTTGTATTATAAATTGTGAGTGCTATTGTTAGTGCTATTTTTAAATGTCATTTATTTGTGAGTGCTATTTTTAGATAGAATTTATAATTGTTAGTGCTATTTTTAAATACAATTTATTGGAAGGTATTTTTGGCTATAAAAGGATGGCAAGAGTTTTGAGGTTGGAAGGGGAGAGACATTTTGTAGAGTGTGCAAATTTTTGAGAGCTTAGAGAGAAGAACACAAACACTCTCTATATTCTCATAATCTTGAGCGAGCAAAATATACTAAGTTCGGAATATTGATTCCGCATATTGCTAGCACAATTGTTGTGGAGTTATTAGTCGTCTCCCCGTTCGTCAATTGGTGGTGCGTCCGAACTAGATGCCTAACACTTGTGGAGGCTGAGATCGAAGAACATCGAACCGACACCTCCGTTCAAGCACGCTACGAGAGGTAATCTATTTACTCCCTTTGAGACTTTGTGATTTTTTTCGATTGAAATGCACGAAGTACGCCTCTGGAGATACATGTGTGGGTTGTTATTTATTTCCGCTACGTGTTACGTGGATCCCAACAGTGGTATCAGAGCCAATCCTTAGGTGTTTTCGTGCATTTAATTGATTTTTTGCAATTTTTGCAATACTATGGCCAATATGTATTAACGAATTGTTCGTCTTACATGGCTAATGGAGATTGATTATTTTATATGATAAATTAATCAACGTAGCAAAAATTGAGACTAAATCAATTTTGAATCGAAAATTTATGGCTATCTTATTTTACGTAAAAATTCTGAATATGATTCAACGTAGAATTTTTATTGTGCCTTCCTAAGTTTTAAATTGTGAATTTATTACTTACGTGAAAGGGTGGTGATCATGGAAAAATCCCTAATCAATGTGATTGATGTATATATGAATGTATGATGATTATTTATATATTTGGGATTGTAATTATTAAATGGAGGCTGCGTACTCCTTTTATTTTTCATGTAATCTTTATTTTTAGCATAGTCAATTGTTGATGTAAATGCTACGAGGATTACGTGGAGGAGCCTTTTAAGTCGGCGAGCTCTTTGGGGCCCAATTCTTGAAGAGTTCAAGAAACCAAGAAGAAGCGAAGAGCGGCTCTCCGTTATTAAAATATTAAAATGATTATATGTGGTCTCATTGGCTCGAGACCCATTAAATCATAATTCCATGATCACCACGTAGGATAGATATTTATGTGATTGACATCTATTTATTTATTATGATTACGTGAGCATGTTAAACTGGTTAATGTGCAAAGTCAGACTTACCTCACCCAAAATTGTGCCTGCATGAAATCCTAGTTAGGAAAATCACTCGCATTAGGTACCGAAAGGGCGTTGGTAACGACACCAGCGTAACCAAGTCCCCGAACCCAAAATCTCTGGTTCCGTAGAACTGATCGATCTCTCCCAATCGATCGGTAAGGTTTCCGGTCTACCCTCCAAGAAAGACCGGTGGCGACTCCAAATGCATGCACAATTTGCACATGCCACCACGACCACACTGAAGGTCGAAAGCGATCGACTCTTATCGTCGAAGAATACTCCCGCCGCGATTTGGTATGGGCCTGGGAGGGCTCGCGCCGATCCAAGACCCGTGATCGGTAATCCATTAGCCGCGTCCGCTTCCGGACGGGTCGCGACAGCTGGCGACTCCGCTGGGGACTTGTTCTAGAAACTATGGTTCTAGACCTCAAGTGGACTTAGGCCGTAATAAAAATTGAGTGATTTTTCTAACCCTACAGGCGCTCTTGAAGGTGAGGTAAGTCCGCTCACGATAGGTGTTATATGTTTTTGCAGATTGGAGTAATAAGGGGTGTAGTCTGTGATTAACTTTATTTTACGCAGGTGTGGCGTAGGAATGTATGTTGTGTGGATGATTTGAAGTGCTGATTGATAAATTGTTGTGCATGACTTGCATTGTGATGATCACGACACATGGACACACACAACCGCGCCTAAAACCCCAGGCGCCGCCTTTAGGAACACAATAGAAGGAATTGAAAATGGAATCTCCGTGAGGAAAAACACGGGGTAATCCACTTCTCAATTCCGCTCGCTTCGAACTATGGATTGAGTCCCAATGCAACGATAGTTGTGCAATGGAATCGGCTCTTTCTAGAACTCGAGGTGGGAACCTTAACCTTAGGTGCCAAACCCTCTGATTTTTAGAAGTTCACCATCACTTGTCTCATGCGCATGTCTTTGGGCGGTTGGTACACCTAAAATCGCACATAAGTCGACGAGTTGGGTTGGTAAGACTCTCTATCCCTCAAAACTATTACAGTTCATATAAATATAGGCATTTCATTCATTGCATTCTGGTGATTAGATTAAATGCCATTTCAAGGATAGATGCATGTGTTTTTTCCCAAACGTCCTTGATAGAAGACGAGGAGGATGATATCCCATGGCGAACACCGAGTGAGCAACAAAGGAGCCTACTATGAACATTATTGAGATATCGTCCAATGAAGATGACGAGTTGGGGCAAGTGATCCGGAAGTCACAGATCGAACTTGGGGCATCCTTAAACGTTAGGATCACATTCCTTGGTTTCATTACTAGTCCTCTTGTATAGGGTTTATTTTTATCGAGGCTTTCTCTATCTCACCCCTTAGAGTGATTGTATTAGGGATCTATTGGTGTATACATTCATATGGAACTCGGTTGTATTTTTTTTGACGGGTCATGGGAATGTGATAGTGGCATTTTCTCTAATCATCCGAATACTCCCAAGTCAAGTTTATAATTCCTTTAGAGGAAACTAAAGTTGAAAATCTTACACGACCTTTTTGGTCGTACAGGGTAATCCAACCCCAATTTCGCTAGAAGGAATTATACACTTGAATTGGTCCATGCATGTCATACGTCACTAAGTAATCCACGATAATTGATCAAGAGTATTGACGTTATTTCGAATTTAATGACGAGATAGATGTCCAAATTGCTCTCGTTCTTAACAAAACGGCCTTGATTTGGATGCCGTATCTTCAATTAAATTTAAAAACACGTCGTTATGCCTTGCATTTTTGACTAATTCGCTCTTCTGAATATTGGTCAAAAGCAATTATCGTGAATTACATTCCTTTCAATAGTATGCTTTCTTTCGAGGAATATTGATAAAAACTTTTCGCACAAGATTAAAACCCTTGTAAAAGTTCTTGTCATTATTAATTACGAGCAAGCATAAGATTGAAAGGGGTCTATGCTTTCTTTTTCAGATTATTCCTTTTGACTCGGTCTTTTCATTTGCAGGTGAAAAAACAAGTAGCATAAAGAAATCTTTTCTTGGATAAGTCTGAGGCTATTCTTTCATCTGACCATGAGTGAGTTAGAAAATCAGAACACATCTACTCGACTTATTATGGATCGGCTCATCCAAGTCTAAGATGTCCGGATGCTCGAAGAAATGGATCATATAAAAGCTAAAACAAACACAGGGGATTTCATTCATTCTTGCCCAAACCAGATCATACAATTCATTGGGGTGGAAAAGTAAAGCAGAAGTGAGCCCTAATCAACGACACAAAGGAGCCCAGCTGGCCCTCCAGGTTATGGATGCTTTGTTTATACGCACCACTCCGCGTATCATGGTCCGCAAGCCTGAGGTGGAGGCGTTTGCGTTCATCATTGACTGCAACAACCTGAGTCTCGTGATCTTCGGCGACTGCTTCCAAGTCCCGAACAAGTCCATTCTCACGAGTTATATCCTCGTTTATGCCGTTGAGCCTTTCTTCCAGCCACTCGCTCCGATTCCTTAGCAGGGCATTACGTCGATCGCGCTCATAGGTAGCCAGAGATAGAGCTAAGTCCTCCACCAGATTCCTCCTCTCGCGTAGCAATGTCGAAACCCGCTCTTTGGCGAACTCAACAGCCTTTTTGTGACTATCGGCCAGGTAGTCAGCCAACGCTAGGCGGTCGGACTGATCCTCATAACGGGCTCGCAAGACACGAGCCACGGTAACTCCCCGATGAGCAGCGCGGTAGACCTCCAAGGAGTTCGTAAAGAGCGTTGGAAAAATATTGTATTCCCTCCCCAACGCGGTACCCTCGAGGGAGGTGATGTCCAGGTCCCCGAACATGACTCTGATCTCATCCTCGGTTTCGGGATGATCGGCTATGTGAGCGTAGCCTCGACCCAAGAGGTTATAGAACTCTTTCCATCGAGTCAAAGCTTCGGCTGAGAAAGTGTGAACTTGGGAAGAAGCCATTTTCGATGGAGATGTGTGTAGTGGAGCGATTAGAGGATGGAAGCAAATTATATGAGAGCGTTAATCTCCCAAACACCAACTCCGCATTTTATAGCGTCTCGAGAGTGGAGAAAAGTTGCAGCAATAATGCTTGTGGAGCCGGGTTAATTAATGTAAAGCGAGGGCTGCTCCTCCCGTGAATCATCAGACATGTCCTGATCCGCAATTTCAGGCCTGACAAATTCGGTCTCGCCATTATTAAAGTTGGGAGGGAGGCGAGCGCAACTATCGAAGAAGCCGCGAAAGGATTGTGTTGTTCCATCACGCATGAAGCTGGGCGGCGAGTGAACAGCTCTGCCACTTAAAAAGAGAAGACAATGCTGAACAGGCATGACTATTGAGGAAAAGTGAAAGGCGAGCGCAACTATCGAAGAAGCCGCGAAAGGATTGTGTTGTTCCATCACGCATGAAGCTGGGCGGCGAATGAACAGCTCTGCCACTTAAAAAGAGAAGACAGTGCTGAACATGCATGACTATTGAGGAAAAGTGAAAGGCGAGCGCAACTATCGAAGAAGCCGCGAAAGGATTGTGTTGTTCCATCACGCATAAAGCTGGGCGGCGAGTGAACAGCTCTGCCACTTAAAAAGAGAAGACAGTGCTGAACAGGCATGACTATCGAGGAAAAGTGAAAGGCGAGCGCTACTATCGAAGAAGCCGCGGAAGGATTTGGTTACCCCTTCGTGTCGGAAAGCTGAGCAGGAGGTAAACAGTTCCGTCGTTTCAAAAACAGAACGCTGAACAGACCTAGCTTTCGAGGAAAAGGAGGCAACAAATCGAAAGAGCGAGTATACAAAAGAGAACAGAGAACCCCGAGTGACGAGTTCGTTGAAAGACCTCAAATTCTCTAGAATCAGATTCGACATCGAAGCCATGGAACTCAACATCGCCGGTGACGAACATCAAGATCGCAGTGGTGACGACGGCAGTGGCCACGACGCTCAACCCCGGAAAAGAAAAAGTCGCCAGCGCTACGCTCGGAAAGAAATCCAGGAGCTTGAAGCTTTCTTCGATGAATGCCCTTGCCCAAACGAGGAACAAAAGATTGAATTGGGCCAGAAGCTGGGAATGAATCCTATGAGAATCCATTTTTGGTTTCAGAATAGACGTTTCAGACTAGGTGTCCAACACAGGCGTAAGGAGATCACGGCCCTAAAAGAGCAGAACCAAAACCTTCAAATGGAAAACATGTGGTATGAGAAAATTCTCAGTACTATTACCTGCCCTGACTGCGGTGGCCCTACCACCCTCAGTAAATTGTTCCCCAGTAAGCCTTCTACGAAGATGGAAGGTGCTCATTTATCCCCTTGCTCCCTTGAGCCATCTCCGGTACAATCAGATCCTGCTAATGGCGCGCATGAGCAGATCGATCCTACAGAAATTATACCAGTGTCTTCGGAGGAAGAAGATACGTGTCGTTATGATCGGAGTCACCTCATCGAAGCCCATGAATCTCCTCCACAACAGCTTCCGGTAAGATCAGATACGGTTCAAGAGGAGTTAGAGGTTAGTCGGCAGGCTATCTACGCCACTCTGGACGACGAGAAGAAGAAATTCACTTGGCCCCCGGAGCTTCATCTCAAGTTCTTGGACGCAGTTCGACAGATAGGACTCGACTTCATAGGTCCGACAAGCATACTTAGGGTCATGAACGTACCGGGACTTACCAAGCAATTAGTCGCGAATCACCTTGGTTGCTACAGAAGGGCGTTAGGACAGCGTTATGCAGAACTGAATCCGAGCAATAGACTCGGCTGCGAACCCAGCACCCTTATGACAAATGAGGCCCGGTCGAATCTGGACGACTATTGGGGATTTGATCAGGATATCCTCGCGAGTCATTTCAATATTCCTCAAGAACACGCATCACAAGTGCAACGAGTAAGCACTCCTCCGTCCGAGCAGCAGCTAGTCAGTGTTCATCCTGTCGCAGATCAGCCCACCACGCCCAGTGCTCAAGGGTTTGCCCAATTAGAGCATATGGCTTCAGATGATCTAATGGGAGAAAGCTTGGAGCACTCTTATTTCCCTAATCCCCAAGTGGGAGATGCTTGTGGTAGTCAATCGATCAAATCTCCTCTTATAATCCCAGACAAAGATGGAGGTTCCAGTTCGAAGAACCCGTCGGGCGATGCAGCTCAACCTACACATCAATCGTTCGAGGGGTCGGGTGATTTCTTCGATGAAGGACTTGATACCTGGTTCGATCAGTTGGAAGCTATTAAAGGTTGGCAACCATGATCTGCACTTGGTAATGGCACACCTAAGCTGAGGCCAGACTGGTTAGTCATTGGACATGCCCCAAGAAAGAAGGGGATGTACGCGAGAAGGATGTATCTCCTATTGTAAAGTTCTCATCGGTGCATGCGTTTGTTTCTTCAATAGCTAGAGTTGATTCTGCATAATGTTGTTCGCAAACGTCATCTCGTGTGTATACGGTAATTCCTTGTTATTAAGTTCAAGGTAAAATCAGCCCCGACGCGTGAAGGCAGAATTGATAGCATGAGTTACTAGCAGAATGTGATCGAGCTCGAAAGTGAAAGATTACTAGCGGCCCCAAACGCAATGACCGCAAAATCAGGGGCAATCTTTAAGTTTCGAGCAACTACAAATCTATTTCTCACGAGGCATTCAGGTCAATCAAATATAAAGCGTCGGGCTGTGAGAATGATGCGTAGTCAATCTGTTGACACAGGCGAAAAAGGAGTCGCGTAAATCCGAAAGCAAAAACCTTTCTTGGCTAGTCAACAATGCAGAATGAAAGAGCATATATAAACAAACTCGCATTTATTTCATTCAGCAGGAAAGTTTACAAGTGGATCACTGAGGGGGAGCAGTAAACCCAAAATGAGTTCTGACAAGCATCACAAAAAAGCTTAACTGACTCTCCATGCTATCCATGCCTTGCTTACAACCCACACTCCGGGAATCGAGGTCTACAAGCTTGAAGAAAAGGAGACGACATTTCTCCTTAAGTTCGTTCACCTTGGTGTCATAGTACTCGAACTCAAGCTCTAAGTCATGAGCCAGCACCCTCCCGCGAGCTATATCCATGCTCAGGTCTTCAAGCCTTTCCTCCAACCAGGCACACTGGAACCTCAGCACGAAGTTGTGCTGGTCTTGCTCAAAGGCGGTGTCAAAAAGAGCCAGACGCTCCACCAAGTTGTCCCTCTCACGGACCAGCATCGAAACCTGGGCGTGGGCGTATTCAACAGCCCTTTTATGGTTATCGGCCGTCAGCATGGCCAACATCAGGGACTCAGTTCGGTCCTGATAACGGGCTCGCACGATACCAGCCAAAGTGACCTCCCGGCTAGCAACTTCGTAAGCCTGCATGAAATTGTTAAAGAGAGTTGGGAAGATCACAAACTCCCTTTGCAGTTTCGTACCTTCAATACACGCAGTATCCAGGGCCGGAATCAGAGTACGAACTTCAACCTCAGCTTCAGGATGATTGTTTATGTAGCCATAAACCCTACCCAAGAGGTGGTAAAATCTCTCCCATTGGGTCGAAGCTTCAGGTAAGGCAACAGGCATAGAGGAGGAATCCATATGCGATGGAATGACGGAGAAGAGAGTGAGAATGTGAAGAGTGTTTGAGAGGCTGAGTCTGATAAGGCTAAAGTGTTAATCTTCTTGACATCAATCTATCACCTTATAAATGCTCGAGTACAGGGAGAAGTGGTAATAATATTTTATGTGCAGTAGAGCCAAGCGGGTTTCGTTAATGCATCCCCGATGAGTCACGAATCCACCACCGTCCTGTGATCTCGGGTTTTACGAAACATAATGGCGCCGAAAGGTGGGCAGGCTTGTTACTCTAGAGACTGGGCCAGGGGGACAAGCGTAGTGCTCGACAAAGCGAAATCAACGCAAGAGATCTTCAGGCTCCGTTCACGTAGAAAAGAGCAAAAAAGGACAAAGTGGGAATTACGAAGCCTTGAGAAAAACGCTCGTCAAGTAGCCATCACAAAAGGACGAAGTGGGAATCTCGAAACATTGAGAAGAGCGCTCGTCGGGTAGCCATCACCTTTGATCGAAGAACGGTGATCCGGCTCCTTTAACTTCTCAGAATTTGCAGAGAAAGTGAAGATCCAAGGAGGAACAAAGAAAGCTGAGTTAACGGAAAATCAAACAGTGATATCCCGGTCAAAATGTTCAAGGGATTCTGTCATTTACTGGAAGCGCCAGACTTGGAGGTCTCCGAGCTTGAGCTGCTGGAAGAGTTTGAAGATCTCAGGACCGAACCTGACACGAGGGCCATGGAGACCGATCCTTCTAATGATGAAACCCGCGGCTTGGTTAACGAGAACAGTACCCGCGACGGTTATCAGCGTCAGAAAGGGGAATATCTCAAACGCAACACTTCAGGTCAAGTCCATAAACTCGAATTGTTTTTCAGGGAATACCCCTATCCGGACATGGAACAGAAAATCAAAATGGGCCAGGAGATAGGGTGGGAGCCTCGGAAGGTCAAGTGCTGGTTTGAAAACAAACGAACCCGGCTGAAGCAGCAACGCGATCGGCACGAGTTAGCGGTTGTAAGGGAGGAAAATGAAAAGCTTCGAATAAAAAACACTCAGTACAAAAAAGCTCTAAGCATCGCTATTTGCCTGGAGTGCGGTAACCCTGTTCCCACGGACGGAGTATTCACTGAAGAGCCAGATCTGGGGGTTTATAATGATCATTTGTTGCAATGCCCTTCGCAACATCTTTCGGAACAGGCGGGTACCGCCGAGGATCTACAAGAGGAAACTAGTGCTATAAGGTCAAAGTCGACGCCCATTGTGGAAGGGAACATGCGTCATGACAAGTCGGGTCCGCTCGATGATGAACTCACCATCATGACCAGCCGATCTGAGACCACTAAATCCCCTCCAGAGCAACCTCCAACACGACCAGATTCCGAGAAGAGTAACCGCCAAGTTGCTGACACCACTTCGGCTAGCAAGAAAATAAGATTTCGTTGGACCCCGGAGTTTCATAGCAAATTTGTTGATGCAGTTCAACAGTTGGGGATCAGTTTTGCTTGCCCATTGCGCATACTCGAAATCATGAACGTGCCGGGACTGACTAAAAATATGGTCAAGAATCACCTTTGGCGCTACAAGAAACTACTGAGAGATGGACGAGCGTCGCTAGACCAAGATAGAGGCGGTTCAACACGACCAGATTCCACGAAGAGTAGCCGCCGAGTTGCCAACCCTACTTCGGCTAGCAAGAAAACAAGGTTTTATTGGACCTCGGAGCTTCATAGCAAATTTGTTGATGCAGTTCAACAGTTAGGGATCAGTTTGGCTCGCCCATCGCGCATACTCAAGATCATGAACATGCCGGAATTGGATAGAAATAAAGTCAGGAACCACCTTTGGTGCTACAAAAGACTACTGAGAGATGGACGAGTGGCGCTAGACCAAGAGAGAGGCAGTTCAAGTTTAAACGATGAGCATGGCTGTGATCGCAATCCTCATGAAGCAGGAAGCATCCAATCACCTCTTAACACCGATGGGACTGACAATTACACGGTCGATTGTTCAGGCATCAATCAGAGTACTCCCATGGGTTATCCCAGTACTCCTCAGGAGTATGTACCGCAATTTCAGCAAATCGGGACTCCCCAGTCTGAGCACCGACTGGCCGTTAATACTAGTCCTACAGCGGATCTAACACTTGCAGGAGATGCACATACAATCTTGCGAGACGATTACGGAGATTCCGGCTCGAAGAATCAGGTGGTCCATGACGAAAATGGCAAAAAGATTCCTTCTCCAGTCGTCGACAATACTCAACCTGAGTGTCAGTCGCTCGATGGTTCAGACGATCTCCTTGAAAACATTTATTCTTGGTTCGATCGGCTGAATTCCCCCCTGAGTTACCCTGGTACTCCCCAAGAGTATGTACAACAATTTCAGCAGGTATGGACTCCCCAATTTGAGCACCAACCGATCGTTAGTGTTATTCCTACGGCGAATCCAGCATCGGGTACAAACCTACTGGACAACGATGAAAATACCAACTCGAGAAGTGAGGTTGTTCATGTCGAAAGTAGTGTGAGGAACCCATCGCCAACGGTTGAGGATGCCCGACTTGGGCGTCAATGGCTTGAAATTTCAAGCGAGTCCCTCAGTGAGCAACTCGGCGTGTGGATCACGCATAAACCGAGAAACCAGGTTGTTCATGCCGAAAATGGGAGAAGTCCGTCACCAGCAATTAAGGATGCTCAACTTGGACGACTCGAGCGGTCGGACGATCTCCTGAATGAGCAACTCAGCCTATGGGTCAAGCATTTTGGAACAAGTGCATCTTCGCAGTCGTGACCGGTACCGGCGACCGGACATCTGGTTCGAAGCTCGTGTGCTAAATCATTAGAAGGCTCAGGAGAGTGAGAGGTGAATACATCGAATGAATGTGTTACGGATTTCGTTGTAAAGTTCCCGCGGGAACATTGTAATTAACGCTGAAAACTAACCGCTCTGAGTGTCAACATTACCCTTTGAACGTCTTCGAGCCAAGGGCCATGGATTAATCACTTAATCCATGGAGCAAATTCCATGAACGATGACTATCACCCGCGGAGCATAATGGGATCTACCCCCATTCAGCACGAAATACGTTTGGTCACGAAGCCTCCCATTTGGTAAAACGATGTATCGTTCCTAAACGATCTTCAACCGAATACCAAAGTAATGTCTCATTTCTTTCCCTTCTCAGGTGTTAAACGTGGATAAATCACCCAAGGAGCCATCTGTTCAAATAACAAAACAGACGTTGCCCAACCGGGGGCAGCTGAACCATTGATATTGCAAATATTCCAAGCATGGATAAGCGGATTTGATAGACGTGGTTCATATCAATACGCGACGTCAGAACGGGATGAGAACCAAGAGTAAAGTTGTATTGTCCCAATTTGTATTCAATTTGGGAATATGAGTTAACACTTGCTATTTATCCTTGATAGGGACTCACCATCAAGGAGGACAAATTTTGACAACCTGTGTGCACTCGCAGGGGCACACGACCGAGGGTAAGATGTATCGTTCTAATTTTTTGAAAAATTCATGAACGAACAATAACATGTTTCTTCCGCATTTTCAGGGATCTCCAGCCGCGGGGGACAGGTAAGTATCCCTTTCCCCAATCCATTGAAAATGTTGAATAAAAAATAGAGAAGAAAAGAAAAGCTTTTAGAATCTGATGTCTAGAAAAGACATAGGATTCTAACTTCATTGGCATTCTTGTTTTGAAACATGAGGTTATCTGAACATGCATTGGGCATCATAAAATCCCATTGACGGGTAAAATTTTTGGAGAAAACGAAAGAGATTTTTCCAATCAAAAGTTGTTCAAAACTTTCAAAAGGACGTTTTCTCAAAAGACGAGAGGCAAAGCCTAGTCCAAACACGTCCTATACACACTTAAGAGAGAAATGGAGCGGATAAGACAGCAGAATCTGGACCTACGGAAGTAGGGACCATTCGCAGCGATTACATGGGTTGGGACGACGGAGGCATTCATTTCATATCCCCCAAACACTACAGGTGACCGTTGATAACCCCTTTGAACGGCGGTTTTCATTCTTAACCCTGTCAAGAACCACCCCACATCGGGGCAAAATGGAGGTGAGTCCAGCAGCATCAGGAGAAAATGGTTAGAAATTTTCTTGCTCGGACTAACATTAATCTTTGTGTGTTGTTTATATGGTAATCCAAGTGCCATAGGATGATGAGAAGCATTCATTTCTCTATCCCACACACCGAATCCTTTGCATAGCCAAGTTGAGCCTGCAGAATCATTTCATAAACCCGTTGGTGATCATTGCACATTCCAAGACGGATGCAGCATCACTTCAGAAACGAAGAAGTTCAAGACTTAGGGTTTGCAAAAGAATTCCTAAGTTAATGTTTAACCTTGTTAGACCTTTGATCATAGGTCTAACGCGATCCTATGAA
Organism: Rhodomyrtus psidioides; assembly: GCA_021437785.1. Lineage (NCBI taxonomy): Eukaryota > Viridiplantae > Streptophyta > Magnoliopsida > Myrtales > Myrtaceae > Rhodomyrtus > Rhodomyrtus psidioides. Next base: position 3,287,912 of record JAILYB010000024.1, on the reverse strand, counting down.
GATGAGAAAAAGTGGGATTTCAAAAATCAATGAGAAAAATCCACGGCATCGAGAAAAAGCAAAGTGCCTGGTAAAAGCAAGGCCGATGCTCATGAAAGCTGTTTGCTTGATCCCCAGTGAAACGTGGATGAAAAAAAAAAATTCTTAAAGGAGTCAAATAAAAAAAAGCTGCTCCCCAAATGCTGCCAAGCACAGAACAAAGACATGGAGAGAGTCGGTCTCTGAATGCAACAAGGGACGCTCTCTAAAGAGCTGGTGCACACCTCAAAATCGGTTGTACACCTCAAAAACTAAAGATGCAGAAAGGAAAAGACAGGAGGTAAATCAGCAATGATCACCAATGTCAAACTCGTCATGAATTCTGGGCCAAAAACAAGCCTTTTTCGGTCCCCAATCCTACCAACATCATAACCCTGAAACAGTCTTCTCTGACTAAGACACTTGGGTTAACATACAGCTCAGCTCGAAGAAGTACGAGCAAGACTATTTCTTTCTCATTTTGCAGGGTTCTTGACTTGTAAACCCGGAACAGATGGTGAAAACTTTCATTCAATGACCTTGACTCAAAAGTGAGTCCCCCTTGAAGACCAATATCCAAGCCCAACATTACGGTCCCGTGGAAGACCTCCCGACCGATCAAAATGTATGCGCTGCGAATGAGCCTAAAACCTAGGCACGGGTTAGTAGGGAATCGATTGTATCCCCTATAAAAAAACACGATCGCAAAACAGGTGAGAAGACCTCATTGTCGAGAAATATTCCAATTGATGTTTTGAACAAACTCTTTTTGGAATTTTCAAACTGTTGATCCAGATTTTCCGTGCAAGGGATTTGTGATCACATTTGCATGTTGCAAGAATGCTTTGGATAACCCCCAGCATCAAAATGCACATTTCATGATTAAAACTTAAATCATACGGTTTTGTCAAAATGGACAGCCGTGGTCTTCCCAAAGATTACTAACGTTTTCTTGGTGAAGAAAAATCTTTCAGGCTCAAACTTATGCAGGATACTTGGAGAACCCAACTCCCAGAATGTCGCCTCAACAGACTCAAGTGAAGTTTTGTCAAAATAAAATCTTTCACTGCTTCAAAAAACTGAATTCCCGACAAACTTCGGGGTCTCAAAAAAAGGGGAAGAAAAATCCTTTTAAAAGAAAAAGTCCTATCAGACGTGGAGAACCCTCGTCCCAGGACCCATTTTCAAAATATCAAACAGTCTCATCGGACGTGGAGAACCCTCGTCATGAGACCCCTTTTCAAACATGGTAGATACCGCCTGAAGGGTCAACACAAGGTAGAAACCGCCTGAAGGGTCAACTCATGGTAGATACCGCCTGAAGGGTCAAACCAAGGTAGATACCGCCTGAAGGGTCAACACATGGTAGAAACCGCCTGAAGGGTCAACTCAAGGTAGATACCGCCTGAAGGGTCAACTCATGGTAGATACCGCCTGAAGGGTCAACTCAAGGTAGATCCCGCCTGAAGGGTCAACTCAAGGTAGATACCGCCTGAAGGGTCAGCACAAGGTAGAAACCGCCTGAAGGGTCAAACCAAGGTAGAAACCGCCTGAAGGGTCAACTCAAGGTAGAAACCGCCTGAAGGGTCAAACCACGGTAGATACCGCCTGAAGGGTCAAATATGGTAGAAACCGCCTGAAGGATCAGCCTAATGGTCCGATCCACCATACAGATCAAAACCTTGACAAATTCCAAACACGGAAAGAGTCGTTTCCCTAGGTAAACCTTACAGTAGGTGAACCATTTCTGATTCGATCCACCATACGGATCAAAATCCTTGGCAAATCCCAAAGTGTGGGACGCGCCTTCCTTAGGTTCCTACCAGTTAGGAATCCCATAATGGTATGACCTACCATACAGGTCAGAGCTTAATCTCCCTAGGATATTCTGAATGACGAGTCCTAGGTATCTGCTTGAAAGTTGTCGCAACCGGCAGCATCAGACAGGTGAGCTTCAGGTAAGCCTCTCTCACTCCGGCCCATGTTCAAATTGTTAAAGCAAACCGGGGATTAATTTGAGCTTTCATCAAAGGGCCTTAAGCGATCCAATGTCGTAGCATTTCTTCTCTCATTTTCCCAGTTGAGTCGGTTAGAAATCAGGTGCCACCTTATCTTTGAGAGAAACCTCTAACGAGATTCCTCTCAAAGAGGGGCAGCTGTTGACACCTGATTTTTGACCATTTATTATTGTGATTTTTATTCTTTAAAATTAATTAAAAATATCAAAAAAGGTCATAAAATCACAAAATCAACTTTGGAAGCCTTGGCCTAGCCTCGGGGACCAATTTTGAATAAAAAATATTTTTTGGTATTTTATAATATTTTTCGAATTTATTTAATTATAAAAATACCCAAAAAATCAGAAAAATACCATTCGTGGTCAGCAAAATACACAAAAATATTCAATAATTTTGTTTTAATTTCATCTTCAAGTGTGTCACCTTAAATCTTGAAAATTCGGCTTGGGTCACTATGTTTCTTCACAAACATAAACTCGAACCGAGCAAAAAATTCCTTTGCGAGTCTTTTAGTTTTCAATTCTCACTTTTTATAAGCTATGACATTGGATTCTAAAGTCTTAAAGTGCAATTAGGTCAATTTGCCCTCCAATTTAATCAATTTTTACCAAAAGGGCTTAATTGCACATTTTTCTTTCAATTAGTCCCCGGTTTCACGGATGTATACGTATGCTCTACGTATTTATACGTCATACGTATTTATACGTTATGCATATTTGTACTGTTTGGTAACCTCTTTAACTCTTGTAATAATAATAATGGTTATTATTTTTAACACCTTTGTTAGTGCTTTTTTTTTAGCATTTTTGTATTGTGAGTGCTATTGTTAGTGTTATTTTTAAATAGCATTTTTGTATTATAAATTGTGAGTGCTATTGTTAGTGCTATTTTTAAATGACATTTATTTATCATAAATTGTGAGTGCTATTGTTAGTGCTATTTTTAAATGACATTTATTTATCATAAATTGTGAGTGTTATTATTAGATAGAATTTATAATTGTTAGTGCTATTTTTAAATAGCATTTTTGTATTATAAATTGTGAGTGCTATTGTTAGTGCTATTTTTAAATAGCATTTTTGTATTATAAATTGTGAGTGCTATTGTTAGTGCTATTTTTAAATGTCATTTATTTGTGAGTGCTATTATTAGATAGAATTTATAATTGTTAGTGCTATTTTTAAATAGCATTTTTGTATTATAAATTGTGAGTGCTATTGTTAGTGCTATTTTTAAATAGCATTTTTGTATTATAAATTGTGAGTGCTATTGTTAGTGCTATTTTTAAATGTCATTTATTTGTGAGTGCTATTTTTAGATAGAATTTATAATTGTTAGTGCTATTTTTAAATACAATTTATTGGAAGGTATTTTTGGCTATAAAAGGATGGCAAGAGTTTTGAGGTTGGAAGGGGAGAGACATTTTGTAGAGTGTGCAAATTTTTGAGAGCTTAGAGAGAAGAACACAAACACTCTCTATATTCTCATAATCTTGAGCGAGCAAAATATACTAAGTTCGGAATATTGATTCCGCATATTGCTAGCACAATTGTTGTGGAGTTATTAGTCGTCTCCCCGTTCGTCAATTGGTGGTGCGTCCGAACTAGATGCCTAACACTTGTGGAGGCTGAGATCGAAGAACATCGAACCGACACCTCCGTTCAAGCACGCTACGAGAGGTAATCTATTTACTCCCTTTGAGACTTTGTGATTTTTTTCGATTGAAATGCACGAAGTACGCCTCTGGAGATACATGTGTGAGTTGTTATTTATTTCCGCTACGTGTTACGTGGATCCCAACAGTGGTATCAGAGCCAATCCTTAGGTGTTTTCGTGCATTTAATTGATTTTTTGCAATTTTTGCAATACTATGGCCAATATGTATTAACGAATTGTTCGTCTTACATGGCTAATGGAGATTGATTATTTTATATGATAAATTAATCAACGTAGCAAAAATTGAGACTAAATCAATTTTGAATCGAAAATTTATGGCTATCTTATTTTACGTAAAAATTCTGAATATGATTCAACGTAGAATTTTTATTGTGCCTTCCTAAGTTTTAAATTGTGAATTTATTACTTACGTGAAAGGGTGGTGATCATGGAAAAATCCCTAATCAATGTGATTGATGTATATATGAATGTATGATGATTATTTATATATTTGGGATTGTAATTATTAAATGGAGGCTGCGTACTCCTTTTATTTTTCATGTAATCTTTATTTTTAGCATAGTCAATTGTTGATGTAAATGCTACGAGGATTACGTGGAGGAGCCTTTTAAGTCGGCGAGCTCTTTGGGGCCCAATTCTTGAAGAGTTCAAGAAACCAAGAAGAAGCGAAGAGCGGCTCTCCGTTATTAAAATATTAAAATGATTATATGTGGTCTCATTGGCTCGAGACCCATTAAATCATAATTCCATGATCACCACGTAGGATAGATATTTATGTGATTGACATCTATTTATTTATTATGATTACGTGAGCATGTTAAACTGGTTAATGTGCAAAGTCAGACTTACCTCACCCAAAATTGTGCCTGCATGAAATCCTAGTTAGGAAAATCACTCGCATTAGGTACCGAAAGGGCGTTGGTAACGACACCAGCGTAACCAAGTCCCCGAACCCAAAATCTCTGGTTCCGTAGAACTGATCGATCTCTCCCAATCGATCGGTAAGGTTTCCGGTCTACCCTCCAAGAAAGACCGGTGGCGACTCCAAATGCATGCACAATTTGCACATGCCACCACGACCACACTGAAGGTCGAAAGCGATCGACTCTTATCGTCGAAGAATACTCCCGCCGCGATTTGGTATGGGCCTGGGAGGGCTCGCGCCGATCCAAGACCCGTGATCGGTAATCCATTAGCCGCGTCCGCTTCCGGACGGGTCGCGACACCAGCTTTCTGTAAGGTTCTAGGTAATCCCTAAGCCCAGAATAGCTCATTTGGTAAACCTAAGAGTTAGGTACACCTCATTGGTATAGACCCTCGTTGACTCCTCAAGGTGTAGGATCAGGTTAGTTGTCGATAATCCTTACAGAACAGGTGCGTCATCCATAAGTTCCTGATAGATAGGAGTCCTATTCACGGCCCGATCCCCCAGACAGATCAAAATTTTTGACAATCCCAAAAGAACGGGTGCGTCACTCATAGGTTCTTAATAGATAGGAGTCCTATTCACGGCCTGATTCCCCTGACGGATCAAAATTTTTGACAATCCCAAAAGGACGGGTGCGTCATTCATAGGTTCCTAGCAGAGATGAGTCCTATTCATGATTTGATCCACCATACGGATCAAAATTTTTGACAATCCCTACAGAACGAGTGCGTCATCCATAGGTCCATAGCAGAAAGGAGTCCTATTCATGGTTTGATCCACCATACGGATCAAAACCTTTGACAATCCCTAAAGAACGGGTGCGTCATCCTTAGGTTCCTGTCAAATAGTAATCCCATTCTAGTTGGGCCTACCATACGGGCTAGAGTTTAACCGCCCTAGGATGCTCAAGAGACGAGTCCCTAGGTATTCACTTGAATCCGCTATACACCGCACATGCCACACGAGCATCAGGCAGATGAGTAACATGTAAGCATCTCAATTCTATCTCTCTCTCACGTCAACAAAAGAATGATGAGCAGAGCGTTCACCAACAAGACAAGAAGGATTGGGTGTCAAGAATCATTTTTCTGTTCCCCAGTAGAGTCGATCTAGACTTAGGTGTCACCTGTCTTTGAGAGAAACCTCTCACGAGATTCCTCTCAAAAAGGGGCAGCTGTTGACACCTAATTTTGGATAAGTCTTTTCTAGCCTATATTTAGAAAATTCATAAAAAATTCACAAAAGGTCAAAAAATTACAAAATAAACTTTGGTGACTTTGGTCAAGCCCAAGGAACCATTTTTGACCAATTTTTTTTTCATATTGTTTTGCAATTTTTAGTATTTTTAGAAAATGAGAAAATACTCGAAAATTCAAGAAAAATAGCATTCGAGGTCGCAAAAATATGAAAAAATAGTCAACATTTTTATTTTAAATCTTTTGTCTTTCTGACCTCATAAAAAATCCAAATTCAAATTCAATTTTATGTGTTCCTTTGTTACGTATATGATTGAATTTGGTAAAAAAATGTCAATTGAGTTTTTTAATTTGCAATTTTGGTATTTTTTAGAATCTTGACATTCAATCTAATTGTTCTTTATTGTAATTTAGCCCAATTATTTGCACAAATGGTTCAATTGCATGAATTGGGCAAAATTGCATAATTAATTGCATTTTAGTCCTTGAATTTGGGCATAATTGAAATTACTTTCAATTCAGGGACTAACATTACCAATTGAAACCATTACCCAATATTTTCCATCATTCTGGGTAGATTGGCATAGGTGGTTTGGTCCAATTTGATCATGTGAGCCTTCAATTTCACGATTTGCCGAATTGCATTTAAATGAAAATTTGGGGCTTTTTGTGGAAATTGACATGAAATTTTGGGCAAAATCACATTTTTGGATAGAATTCATTTCCTAAGTTCGATTATGAGGTTTAATTTTGAAAATTTCCCACAAATTTTGGCTAATTTTGAGAAAAATAGAGTCGGCCCGGTTCTGATCGGTCGAACCGGTTCGCTACAGTGTCATCACCTTCCTCAGAACTCCCGTGTAGATGAACAGTGTAAGGCTCAATTTTGATGGAAAAAATTGATCGACCAATCGACCACAATTGAAGAAGCATTGATGGGGGTTTAATTGCTCAGGCCATTCACCGTTGATTGATGCCGGGATCACGACCGATGGTCGCCGGAGCTGGGAGCAATTGGCAAGGCAATCTCGCGGGACCTGCAAAAGTCAATGAAGTTAAACTCAGCACAAATCCGTTCCAAATTCGCGCGAAATAACACTTGCCGGAGGACTAAACGGAGTTGGACGGAATGCCCATCATCCCCGACGCCATTTGGACCATAAAGCACGTGACCTCACGTGCGGATTGACAGAATTGGCTCCCCCGATTGGCGGCAAAAAATTCTTGAATTGGATATAGCCTCGGGAAGCCTAGGAGGATAGAGAGGTCGGTTCATTCGGTTGAGGAAGCTTAACAGAACCGAGAGAGAGAGAGAGAGAGAGAGAGAGAGAGACAGAGAGAGAGAGAGAGAGAGCGAGAGAGAACTCGTTCTCCGACCCCCGTCGTCGAGAACTTGAGCTCGACTGCAAGGCGCTGGTTAGGCCATCCCCGGCCAAACCGAAGCCAAAGAAGACCACCGGAAGTTCGCTTAGAGCTCCAAGGAGCGATCGCCACTGGCCATGCCGCCTGAAACCACTGGAACATGTGAGACGCGTTTCTGAGCTTCTCACTATGCATCAATGGCGATTCACATATCTCTTGTTCATTCTCGCATTTAGCGTGTGCGTTTTGTTTCCTAGACATCACTAACCATCATCGCATCTCTATTTTGCATCAATTTCGCTTTAACACTTCGAATCGAGTCTCCAAACCTTTCGCCATGGCCGAGCCCTGTTCACTTTCTCTTAGCCTAATCTAGGCCGTGCGAGCTCAATCGGAGCTCGAGGTAAGTGTCCTGAACCTTCTCTCGTGTTATTCTGTGGATGAATTGCTTTAACTTTGCGTATTTTACATGATTGAGCTCCCATGGCCGTACTCGGCGTTCTGCATGCTGCATGTGATTCAGTGGATGAAATGCTTTGATTCGTAGATATGTTAAACTAGAGTCTATCACGAGTCGATTGGCGCCGGTCTCGTGCAATTTTGTTAAGGTTTCACCGTTGGATCGTCGCCGGAGATGCACAGCCGTCCATTTAGTTGCAGTCGCGAGGTTAAAGACGAAGCTGACGTGTCTGGTCAAAGAGTTAGCGGTCCTAGGTGGCAATCTATCATTGGTCCACGTGTTCGTCCAGTTAGCATGGTCGTTAGAGTTTGTTATTCGAACAGGCTGATCGGATGGCTTAGATAAATCGCGTCTAAATTTTAGTATCCATCCGATTAGTAATTAGGATATTAGGTTATAATTGGAAAATAAAGAAAAACTGAAATGGCGCCGTGTGGGTAAGTAAGCAGGCAACGTCGTTTAGGGACAGTGTGAATGGACGGTTTAGATCAGGTCCAGTCTTCTAATCTTGGCCGTAGATTTTGGTATGCCAATCGAACGGTCCTGATCGAGTCTTCGCTTAAATCTAAGCCGTAGATTTAGGTAAACCAATCCTAAGGCCGTGGAGTAACCACGTGGTTCAATAGGAATCGTCGGATTAAATTCGAATAATAGAAAAAAAAATGAAGGAACGGTGTCGTTTTGGGGGATCTGTGTGCGCGGGTTCGGGTCGGGTCGACCCGATCCGAATTATTTTTTTAATAAAAAATCGAAAAATGATTTAAAAAATAAAAAAATCAAAAAAATTCTAGAAAATTCTAAAAAAATGTTAGAAAATCCTAGAAAATCCCAAAAAAATATAGGAAAATAAAATTCCTAGACACTTTAGAAATCCCCAAAAATTGAGGATTGACCACAGACAACTGATCAATCCTATTTTTGAGATTTCTTATCCGTTCTTCTGAAAATTGACGACTTTACCCTTTAGGGGTAAATCGCCTCAACCTTGTATACAAGATGGTCGATGACGCTAAGATAAGGATTATGTTCAGTTAGGTGATCGATCCTTCTGCTAGAGTTCTCGAGTTTCGTCTTTTCTTCAAAATGACGACTTTACCCCTGAAAGGGTAAATCGTCTTTCCTATTCTAATCGAGTCTTGAAAATTGTTTAAAATTAGGGTTTGGGTCAGGTGGTCGACCAATCCTAATGGTTGAGATTTTCACTTCTCATCTTCGCCCGAAAATGACGATTTTACCCCTCAAAGGATAAAATCACTTCTAAATTCCATAAAAATTATGGGAATTCCCGAAAAATAGGAAATGGATTGGTCGAATCGCCAATCCTATTTCTGTCATATTTTGACTACATACTTCATCTGAAATGACAATTTTACCCTTCTGGGGTAAATTGTCCCAAAATTTCTCAAAATTACGATTTTGCACCTTATGGGCAAATAATGTCAAAATCACTCCTAAGCTTTGATTGATACTTCTCTAGGCTGATAGAGCCTTATTAGGGATGCCATGTTATTTTTATGTGATTTATCCACATGTTTTAGATCCTTGATTTGCACATTTATTTCTACTGATTGTGAGTGATAGGGTAGCCACTCCTATCTGTTTGAATTTCTAGATTTAGGATCCATACCCCACTCATCTGCATGAATCTTAGGATTAGATAAATCATTCAAATTTAGGTACCAAAAGGGCGTCAACTCTGACAGTTGGCGTAACAAAGTCCCCGATTCCACTTCTCTAGTTTTCACAGAATCGAATAGATCACTCCCAACTATTCGATATGGTTTCCAATCGTATCTTTCAGAAACGATTGGTGGCGACTCCTTGGCATGTACACATACCACATGTCACCAGACCACACCGAAGGTCGATCACGTATATCCAGCCATTGCGATTTGGGTAATGAACCTTGGGAGAGGCCCACGTCCGATCAGGCGACATCGGGCGGCCCATTAGCCCCTTCGAGAGCGCATGACCCGCCTCTCGAGAGGATCGCGACACTCGTGACAACTAGGCATTTATTTCTTTTTAAGTAACCGTTAGTATCCTTTGTTTGTAACCTCTGTTTGTAACCTCAGTTTGTAACTTTTGCTTGTAGTCTCCCTTTGAAACCTCCATTAATATACATCAATTGTAGGTTATAAATAGCACATCGTACTTTTCAAATCCCCCCACCCCACAAAAAATCAAACAAATTTACTATCTTTCAATATATTTACATTCCTGCGTTGTACTTTTACCTTCCAGACTCTCATCATAGATTAAATTCTAGCATCGTAGTTTCTAAATCCGCGTCATTGATCATATTCAGGAGTAATGTCTTAGTGTTTTCAAGCTTTCTTGTTGATTGAATTTCAGAAATGCTTTTTTGTACTTGATCCCATTATGAAAGTCTGTATATTCCAACCTTATCATCCATTAAATTTCGTCATGGTAGTTTGTCCAATCCTGTTGAAATTCAAGCTGTTGATTTCCTTCGTACCTTTTTATTTTCCATCCAAAGTTGCCACATAACTTGTTTCCCTTTACTTAAAATTTGAAGAATGACTTTCGGTGAAAAATATTTTGTTGCAGGAGCAATTCCGGTAAAACAAATTTTTGGCACGTTCAGTGGGATCATTGTGGTTGATTTGAGAAAGAAGATGGTGAGAACAAGGAACCAACTTGATTCTGACAATACTGGCAGTAATAACTCATAACCGCAACGTGGTATTGATAGAGTAGGACGTTCTAAGTCATTGACTGCACAGCCGGGTGCAGACTTGAACATGATGGAGATGTCAACATCCCAAGACAACTCATCAATGAACATGTAAGGTAGTTGGCTCCAAATCCTATGATGTTGGCCACCATGAGGAGGATTCTCGACGAACACTAGAAGAATGATGAATCTCATGATGATCTTGATGCGCGCTCCTCTATTGAAGACGGATTCGATGATTGGCCGCTGATTTTGGTGTGAAGAAGTCATAGATATGCTCTTGAATTGTGTGACTCGTAATATTGTTATGATAATTTCTCTTGTTATCTAGGGCTTATTTTATTTTGAGGAAAAAGTGTCAAAAAAATCCTAAACCTATAACATCAGTGCCAATTTAGTTCTAAACCTCTTTTTGGTGCCAATTCAGTCCTACCTTTTATTGATACCAACTCAGTCATAAACTTTTTGCATTAGTGCCAATTTAGTCACAAATATTTTGCATTTATGCTAATTGAGTCAATTCAACTAATTTTGACAGGAGACCACTGGCATGGATGCCAATTATTCTACATGGCATGGTTGGCGCTAACGTGAATTTTCAATTTTTTTATATTTTAAATAATTTTTAAAAAATGCTTAAACAATTATTTAAAATATTAAAATAGTATTAAAAAATGTCCAAGTTAGGGCTAGTCGTGCCACGTAGGACAATCGATATCCATGTCAATAATTTTTGGCCAAAATTGACCGGATTAACTCAATTGGCATAAATATAAAAGATTTAGGATTGAATATGCACTAATGCAAAAGGTTTAGCCTTACAAAAAAAAATGCAAAAAGGTTTAGCCTTACAAAAAAAAAATACAAAAGGTTTAGTACTGAATTAGCACCAATAAAATGTTTAAGATTCAGTTGGCATTAATGCAAAAGGTTTAAAACTAAATTGACACGAAAAAAAGTTTAGAATTGAATTGGCATTAATGCAATATGTTTATAACTTTTTTTACACTGGTTTATAACTTTTTTGACACTACTCCCGTTATTTTGAAGTTTTCTGGGATTTGTATTGATTTGTAGTTGAATTGCAATGTTTCTCTCTTGTATTTCAAGGAAGTGAATGAAATTATATATTGACTCAAAAAATGACAAAGAAATACCTCATTGACGTGGTCAAGTCCATAATCGTCAATCCCTTCCATCAAGTCATGCACGGGATAGGAACGTCGAGCGATTCAATTCAAATGCTACTTAATCCTACCAACCTAGACCTTTAAGGATTTTGCCAAGGGCTAAAGCTGTTGGTACTACCTGTCGCGACCTAAAAATTAACAATTTCTAGGCTAATGGATATCAGGTTAATTTTAACGACTAACCTTATACAGACTCTCCTAAGCCCTACCAATTGCAACTTTAATTAATTAGATACGATTTGGAATTTGGAGTCACCACTAATCATTTTCGGTAGGTTGATTAGAAACCTAAGTAAAATAGCGGGATGACTATTTTACTTCTAGGACTTGGTTACATTAACTAATTAAAGCTAATACCCTTTCGGTTCCTTAATTCCAAATGGGATGTCCTAAATTGACGACTCAGATTGAATTTATTTTTGAATTCAGATGAGGTGTTTACTTTTTTTGGATTTTCTCTTTTTAGATGCAATGCTAATGCAAACTAACTATATGACATGTGACGTGCAATGACGTAAAAGGATGACATGGAAACTATGTATGGATGACGTGGTAAATATGAATGACATGGAAAGTATGACATGACAAATTTGACGTGGCAAAGTGCATGACATGGCATGACAACTTGGAAAATATGACATACGACATATATATATATATATATATATATATATATATATATATATATATATATATATATATATATATTGTATTTTCGGATTTTAATGATATGGGATGCATAAATGACATACTATATGATGCATGAGTTAATGATATGAAACGCACGAAAACAACTTTACTTCGAACCCAAAAACAGCATGCAAGGCATGTAAAAACAGCGAGTAAATCACTCAACACACATGCTTGACACTTACTGAGACTACAAAAAAAAAAGGGTTTATCCGCAATAATAAGATTTGCACTCATCTGTGGCATAAAATAATCATCTGAAAGCCAATCGGATAGACTTCATCCAACTAATTCAAACACGGAAATCAAAGTGAAACTCATCCATCCATGCAAAATTCGGCTGAAGAAACATGTGTACCGACAACCACTTTTTGGTCCATGGAAATTCCTATCTTTCATGTTAACCCATTCAATTAAACACTATCAACTCTCAAAGGCATCATAAGTTTAATTGATTCAATGAGCAAACTAGGCTTGGTCAGAAATCAGATTTTCATTCATAATATCCTTTCTGTTCTTGATATACGAAAATTGTTCCAGAGATTTTTTATAGAAGTTTTCATTGTTAACATCAAAGAATAGTATCAACAATTCCCTTTTTAAGCTCCCACGAGTTCCTGCATAAGTTGGTTATCGTAGAACATGCAAAAGCGAGTATCTTCGGGCTAAGCAGCACACATGTAACACGAGAACAGCAAGTAAATCCTACGAGGGTTACCTTATTTTGTAGCGCGAAACTCGAACTGATTCAATGTGGAGACTTTCCTTGACAGTAGCTCAATTATCCTCCAAGCAGCAGCGAATTCGGCTCCTAGAAGTGGCTGAATTTATACACGAATAGGACTGAAACCGCAGGATGGTGGTGCAGAAGAAATCCCTCGCTCTCTCTGAGGATTAACGATGAAGAATAACCCAATACAGAATTATTTCAACCCCTGGATAACAGTAACTTGGGCAGCGAATAACAGCGAGAGAGAGAGGTCCAAATTATGATGAAAAATCGACACAAACAGGGGCTGTGTCGATTTTTATTGGCGCCAAACAGCGATGGCGTCGGGCTGAGCAAGATGCGTCAAAGGACACTCAATATTTTGTTGCGACGGCCACCAAAATTTCCACCACGTGAATGGAACTGCTAGAGTGTTGAAGACCCCCAAAAATCGCCAAAGGACCTTCGCCGAATCTCTTCTTCCGAATGTATTCTTCCGTGAGCTTTTCTTGTCTACCGAATTTTTGCTTCCCCCTCTTTGTGTTTTGAATTTTTTTTTGGACGAGCCCCCCTTGGCCGTATATAAAGAATTGTCTCCTCTCCAAATAATGCCCACAATGTATGTATATATAGGCGCGAGGTTAGAGTTTCTTGCCCATATATCTTTCCTATTTTAATTCAAAGCACATATTCTGATATTCCCGGTAATCTTTGATATTATCATATCAATTTGCTCATATCCTTTAACATTTGAGATATGATAATATCGAGATTAATTGCCCACAAACTAATATTTTAAATTTAAATAAAGTTAATTGCTTCCGTCGTCGGTCCCAAAAAATGTAATGCATGCTAAAATAAACGTAAAAAAATGATTTAATTATTTTTTTTGTAGGAACTAAAATCAATTCCTGATTTTTATGAAAAATTAAACGACTAAAAATGATAGTTAAAATTTAGGTGTCAACACTACCCAAACTGGGGGGGGGGGGGGGGGGAGCATACTTATCGATGGAATTAATTTGCCTAATATTGCAGCTTCCAGATATGTTCTTCTAACTCCTAATCAATTGAATGGAGGAAATGATTTAGGCCAAGTGATCCCAACGCTAGTGAGGATTTTGTCAAGGCCTGAAAATCCCATCTACCCCGAACCTAGAGGATAGGAAAGGGTGTCAACTTGTGAATCCTGATCAAGGGGATGAGCACATATTACAACAATTAGGTAACAATAGAGGAATGGTCAAGCCAATATATAGGAAGTCACATCCTAATTGGGCTGACACTATATATCACCCAAGAAAATTCATAATTCTTGACTTCATTATTTATACTGGTGAAGATGACCAATCCACAGTTGACCACATTGGTGGATTCATTGCCTAATGCGGAGAGGTAAGAACAAATGAATTACTAAGACTTAGGTATATTCAATTCTTCTTTATCAAAATGGCCTTTGCTTGGTGTACAAATTTATCTTCTAATTCAATCCATACTTGGGCTTGTCGCGACCTAAAAATTAGGTTTTCAATTTTAGGTTGATGAATTACCAGATTAATTAATTAAATTAACTAACTTAGCTCAAACTCTCTCAAGTTCTACCAAATCGTGACTTATGATTCAAGTGATTATCTTGAAAAGGTTTTTATTTTATTTCTTTTAAGCCGTCACTAATCATTTCTTGGTAGATTGATTAGAAATCTAAATAAAATAGGGGGAGAATGCTATTTTATTTCTGCGAATCAAGAGATCTTAAGTTCAAGACCTAGTTATATTAGTCTTTTGGTACCAATTTCATGAAAAAAGTTCGATTTGGCAATTTTGATGGATTCTGATTGAAGTTCAAAGGTGCAATTTTTGGTTCTTCTTTTTATGATTTTTCTTTTGTATTTTTGAAATTAAAAATTAACGAAAAATGAGATAGAATTGGTTCAAGATTAACTTATAATTTTCTGATTTAATTTGGATTAATTACCAAAATCTTTAAGAAAATATTTTAACCCTAAGTCTAAAATTGAAATGGATTCAAAATATTTTATTTACTGAGTGTAATCCATAAGATAGGTTTTATTATATATATATATAGAAAATCTCATCTTTCTAAAAATGATAAGACGTGGTTTTTAAGAAGCCATATCTTTCTACATCTTTTATTTTCTGGGATTTTTTGAAATGAAATGAGACATGAATTTATATTTTTTTTCGAATTTTTCGAATTTTTTGTGATTTTCAGTTTTTATGAGTGAATTTAAATTAAAGTGGAAAATCCTTTTAATGAAAAAGATAATTACCTCTAAATGTTTCGAATCAAGTTTCGATCTAAAACCTAATAGATCGACCCTAAAATTCGAAACACCCGCCATGAAAATAATTCCATCTGATAGATAGACTTATTTATATGTGTACGGTTGCATATCATGAGATTTTCCTAATCGATCACATTTTGAAATATTTTTGATATCTTGATTCTGTTGGATATATTCAAAAGGTTTTGCAGATTAACTAGATTATCACCAAACTCTAAAAATATCTCAATCAAATCACAATTTTCAAATTTGCTAGGTACATGATATATCACAATATTTGTTTCGAATTTTCGGTTTCTAAATTTAATGTGCAAATCTTCCAACCAAGGCAACCGAATATTCAATTTTGCAATGCAATTTTCTAAATAAGGCAATCCAATCGATCAACTTTGCAACAACAATTCATAATATCCGAGATCCAATTTTTTGACGTGAAATTGAATTAGACAACAAAATATTACATGTCCTGAATAAAGTCACCGGAATATGCAACCAAATCCGTAATTATGCAAAATTGGCCACACAAAATTCCAAAAAATTAAATTTGGGAATATACCTAGATTGCGATATTGCCTTTCCGAATTTTGCGCCAACCTTGTTAAGTAAGCCTAGCACCTAGGATCGAACAACACAGGACCTCCACGGATCAGCTTGGCACACAGGATGGCTCTCATTCAACGCTGTTGTTCAAACTTTTGAGATCACGATCGGTTTGGAACTCGTGTAGGCACCGAATAGAGCTGAATCAAATTGTCTTGGCTCTAGTCTTCAATTCTACTCAGTCAATCGGTGCAAGGACACAAACAAAAACGTCTCCAACTAGTTATAGTTCAATGTGGGCTTGTTTCACTTACGAAAATCTGCAAAAGAGCACCAAATAGGGGCTGATTTTTGCGCCAATCAGGGAGAGAGCTAGGCACCGATCAACAACTTCTTGAATCTTTTTTGGAACATCAACACCAGGACCTATTCTGCGTAGTTCCTGAACGCAACAACGACACGGCAGAGGCTCTCGGGTCACCAGCTACGCCAGGGACAGAGTTGGGTCGTCGGGAAGCGTTGCAAGGGAAGGTCACTGACGTCAAGACTCCAGGCGTCAGCGAGGGAGTGAAGCAGCAGTCCACCGTAGATTGAATCAGGGTTCTTGAATCCACCGCAACAATGTGGAGGCTGGAATGCTAGAGAAATTTCGGTCAAGGGAGAACCGAAAGCACTGATCTCTCTTTTTTTTTGCTCTCACTTTTCTGACGTATCTGTCTCTCTGTGAATTTCCTCCATGAATCCACCCAAAACCTAGACTTGATGATGCTTTTATAAAAAGTAAACTTTGCAAGTCGGAGGCCTAGGTCTTCTAATTTTCATATAATAGACCTAACTCAAAATCTGAATTTTAATTAAGTCCTAAAAGGTCTAAATTGCATCAATTCAAGTCTCAAAGGCCTTATAATTTTCGGCAAAGCTAAATGGGCGGGCTTTTGCGGAAAAACCTAACATTTTATGCACAATTTGAGCTTAATTGGGCCTATTATGAATAATCTGACAACTTATTAAAAACCTTTTCCAATTGATGTACTGATATGGGCTTAATTAAGATCGAATTAGACCCAATGAACTCATGAAAATCGGCTTCATTGCCGAAAATTGTAGTGGTGAACTTCGATCCAGCTGCTCGTTCATTTAAGTTCAATTCCCTGCCACCGATCTAAATTGATGCAAAATGCAATGCATGCTAAGATTAAACATGAAAAATCGATTTGTTTATTTTGTATTAGAATTAAAATTATTTTTAATTTTTTTATGCAGAAATTACTGAAAGTGCTAGTCAAAATTTTGGTGTCAACATGATGAGATGGGAAGACAGTTTCATTTTCAATTTTATAGAGCGATACCTAAAGTATCTATTATTGATTTGGCCAGGTAATGGATCAATCGATCAGTTCGTTGCTTGATTAAAGAGGCCTATGAATAGACGCTTTCCTTTACTCTTAGAGTAAGTATTCACAAAATTAGCTATCAATGGATTGAAATTCAATATTAGAGAAAAAATCAAAGGTTATGTTTTGATTTATTCTAATTGGCAACGAGAGTGTCTAAATATGTGTAATTAATTAATGATAGATATAGAGGAATAGATGAAGACTTATGTCTTTTGATAACTCTATAAAAATAGAGTTATTTTTATCTAGTTTGAGCAACAAATAATGTGATATATGTGAGAAAATATTTGAATTTCATTCTATTTATTCAAATTTTTATTATTTGTGCATGATAATGATATATGGAGAAGATAAGGAAAATAGAAGGAAATCAAGATGCCATCGCATAATCATTAGAAGATAGAGACCAAATTGTTAGAAGATTGACTTGTTTTTAGGATATCTTAATGTTATCCTAAGAGATTTAGTTATTTTTGGGATATCCTAATGTTATCTTTAGGATTTTATTTTATTCTTGACTCTTGAATGTCACTCTAGAGGGAGGATAGCAAAAAGAGCTTTAGAGAGACGTCTAGCTTTTTGCTTTACTTTTTCACATCTTTCTTCATCGTTCTTGGAGCTTTCAAATATTTTGAAGAGAAGACAAAGTGGTGACATAATTCTTGTTTCTTTATTCAAGATGTTTGATATAATTTATATTTTTTTCTTCTTTTATTATGTTCTAACTTTCTTTCGTTAGGGCTACGATGTACCCTAACCATGATGATATGAATTTTATGATGTTTATGTTTTGCAAGTGATTTCATTCATGCGAGTTATATATTATTGTGCTTAATGCTTTTAAATGACTGGCCACCACTTGAATGATATGATGTGCATGTTTGAGACTGAGAAGTGATAATATGCAATTTGCTTCTTATAATATATAACCATGAATTACAATGTGGATAGAAATATTGTCGCGACCTAAAATTTGGTTAATGGATTATTAGATTAATTAGATGAATTAACTAATCTAATACGGACTCTCCCAAGCCCTACCAATTTACAACTTAGGTTTACTCAGAAGATTTTTTAATTTTGGAGCCGCCACTAATCTTTTTTTGGTAGGTAGATTAGATACCTAAATAAAGTACGGGAGAATACTTTATTTTCTACTAACCAGAGATTTAGGTTCGGGGACTTGATTATGTTAATTTTTCAATTAACACCCTTTCGGTACCATTCTTGTGAAGAATTTTCTTGATTGGCAAATTTCATTGATTTTCTTGAGGACTAAGGTGCAATTATTTTTTTTTTGGGATTTTCTTGATTAAATGAATGTCATGCGAATGCGACTATATGACATGCGAAAATGCAAATATAACATGGAACTATATGAAGTGAAAAATAATCATGCATGATACTTTAAAACAAATCGAATTTTAATGCAAGAGAGAAAGTAAATTCTAACCTAAATGCATATGACATGAATTAGGGAACCTAGATGACATGGCATAATAATGCATGATGACGGGTAATATGCATGAAATGTGAAAATCACGACTACTCTAAATGACGTGGAATAATGCATGATAAAGTTTGAAAATTAAATTTTGATGCACGAGAAATATAAGTCTAATTCACATGTCATGAAAATGGGGGCTGACTTATGACGTAGCATGATTAAAAATGCATGAATGAGCTTAGAGAAAAAATTGAATTTAATGCAAATAAACATGATTTAGATGATATGACGTAGGATGGCAATATGAATGACAAGCAAGAATATGACCTATTCTAGTGGCGCGAAAATGGACGATAATGGCATGAATATTATGAGACATACATATGAATTATGAAATGACTTGAAAATTGCATGCATGGCATATGAGAAATGAATGACGACCAAACAGTATGAAATGCACATTGAGATGTGATTACTCTTCATGAATTTTCGATTCTTATAAAGAATTGGCTCAACCATTAACACAAATTGATTAGTTAAAATCCAATTTATATTAAGGGCTTATTTATGATAAAACTTCCGAAAATTTCACTTAAAGCCACGGCATGATTTTTTTGTTTTTTTTATGATAAATACATCAAATAAAATTATAATAGACCTTGAGCATAATACACCTTAAAACCGAATTTTCCGATGAATTCGCTTCGTACCCTGGGGGTCGGGTGAGAAGGTAATTTTATTCACGTCGTACCCTGGGGGTCAGGTTAGATAGTGAATTTCAAAATTTGTTGATTCCGTCCCAAAGTTATGGGATAGGTTAGACAAATTGGTGTGCGGATGACGTCGTACCCTGGGGGTCGGGCCAGATAGTCATCACAAATGCATATAATTTCGAGGGACAAGGCACATGGGAGCATGTATTATACTCAAGGTAGATTATAAAATTATTTGATTTAAGTTAAAAATGATGATCTTCGGCCAACTAGGGATAGGTGCCGAAAATTTTAAAGGACATAAGGTCCTATCCGCAAAGGATCTTATATCTTTTAAATTAGGAAAACTATCTCTCAAGATTTGAAATGAATTTTCAGACAATCTTTCCAAATTTTAAAGATAACTTTTGAGGATTTTCAATCGGGTTAAATCTCATAAAAAACAAAAAATTCTGGTCTCCTCAAAGATTCAGATAATCTTACCAAATTTTAGAGATATCTTCAACAAGGTGCAGTCAAATTTTGATTTTGAGGAGTTATCCTTAAGATGATGAAATTAATTATAGATAATTCTTCAAATTTCCGATATGCTTAGATCTTATTCAAGAAAATCTTTCCAATGACCAAAATTAACAAAAGATCGCACTCATTCAAAACGAAATCCATCTGAATCCCTAAGGGGCAGGCAATATTCATATGCTAACACGTGAGATATGGTCAAGAGGATGACATGCCGAAAATTTTCAAATTGTTCAATCACCCATGCATAATTTGGCCAAGATAGGATTCAATGTGAAAAGATTATCTTGTTGGAACTTTGATTTTAAAGTTCCATATGAAGTTGAATGAGAAATGAAGAGTTGTCTCGGTTCGTAATAGAAATAAAGAGTTGTTTCATTTCGTCGAATCATTTCAATGAAACCGTGCGACTTCGTGATGTTTCGTTGAATTCTTTCGACGAAATCATGCATTTTCAACGACGAACCCTTTCGACAAATCCATATGTCTTCGTAACTCTTCGATTCACTCTTTATAAATAGAGCATTGACCATCGCATTAAAGAAGAGTAACATACATAAGGATTAGATACGAGCACTAGATACAATTGTTATGTTCGTCATTCATTCATCATTGTCACCTTCTTGTGCGATTATTTCACGAAGTTGCGTTCGCCGGAGTCCTTTGAAGAAGTACCGCTTCAGAAGAACGTGATCCGTTCTATCTTGGGAGACAATTGTCCAACGTCCTCAGGTACCGATTGAGGGGGCAAATTTATCTTAAGGACACAACATTATTTCGTTGGGCTCGGATCATTCATTTGCATTCAGATTACTCGTTTGCGATTGATTTCAGGTTTGTTTATCAACCTTAATTTTTTATATACGAACTTCAAGCACGTATACCCTCTTAGTGGACAACAATCTTAAGACAAATTTGGTGATTTTTTGTGCTTGATTCGTATAGTTATTTTTGTTGTACGCATTCTGTTTCGACGTATTATTATTAGTTTAGTGCAATGGAAATTATGTTTGATTGCATATTCGGATTCTTCTCGAGGATACGAGAAAAAAAAATGAATGGTCGCATTCGATGTTCGATTCCATCATTGGTTTCAGAGCCTTGGTTAAAATATATGCCTTGTTTTCTATTGAGTTTTGGCTTGTTGATTTGAGATTGCTGCATGTATGTTTCATGACGAACCGAGTCTGGAAAACTTGTCTAAAGGTTTTAGACCACCATATTGTTCGACAATTTTCTTCAAAATTTTGTTCAGCGAATTTTTTTTTTTTTTATCGCATGATGAGATAGATCTTGTTGAGACCAAAAAAAAATGGTGATAGGCCTACGGGGACGTCGTATGGGATGGATACGCGAAGAAAATGTATTGTTGCGAGACGAACAATGAAGAATTTGGTTCGCTGGTTCGCACACACTGGAGATTTTTTTTTTAAAAAAAATGAACAATCTCGTCGGGTCTTAAACATCGAACAGAAATCTTTTTTCGTGGACTCGGAAGGACGAAAGTCCACGTTTTTTGGTGGCACCACTGTCTTCGGATAAATCTACTTTCTTGGTGCACTAATTCGGCGAACAATATATATATATATGTACCTGGGCGCAGATTTTGCTAGTCTGATTATTTACCATTTTGCGTTTTTTTTTTAATTTACTTACTGTTTTACCGTTATATGCAATTTGATGCATATTTTTGTTTATGTAATTAAATGCCAAGTGATCTATACATATTTAATTAATTAGAGATTAATCACAACATCTCTAATTATATTAAATTATATGTTTAGAATTTGTAATTTCAGTTCAAAGCGAACTCGAACAATAGTAGGAGATTATGTTATCTTGTATCCCGCATTTGATTTTGGTTGATGCATATAAAATTATTAGGATGCATATGAAACCCTATGTATGTGTATTTTTCAAGGGTATTTTGGGATATTTCGACTTAGTTTCTGAAATGACTTCATCATCGATAATGCCTATTGCGTCTATCCCAACTCTTGAAGAGAAGCCTGAAAAGTTCAATGGTCTGATTTTTAAGAGATGACAATAGAAGATGTTGTTTTATGTCATGACATTGAATTTGGCAAGGTTCCTCAATAAGGATGCGAGACAAACATGGAAATGATTATTGCTGTAGATGTGTGGAAGCATTTTGACTTCTTGTGTCGCAACTAAATCCTAAATGGTCTAGACAATTTCCCATATAACGTTTATAGCCTGTTGAAAATGGCTAAGGAGTTATGGGAAAGACTGGACGAGAATTACAAAGCAGAATATGATGGATTGAAAAGATTCATTGTTGGCAAGTTTCCGGACTTCGACATGGTTGATTTTATAACCGTCCTAAATCAAGTCCTGAAAACTTCAAATGCATAACATTCATGCCGAAGATATGGTTCTAAGTGAATCATTTCAAATGGATGCTTTCATTGAAAGGCTACCACCGTCTTGAAAAGATTTCAAGGATTATCTCACAGTGTGGGGGCGAGAAATGTTATGTATAATGGCAAGTCTCGATATATACGTCAAAGACACGATACCGTAAGAAAACTACTCTTTAGTGAAATTATCACGATTGACTATGTGAAGTCAAAGGATAATGTAGTGGATCCATTAACAAAAGGCCTAACTAGAGAGATGATTGTGGAAACATCAAGAGGAATGAGTTTTAAGGCCATAAATAAGTCATCATAGCGGAAACCCTACCTTGTTGACTAGAGATCCCAAGATCTAGGTTCAAAGGGACAACCAAGTTATGAAGGCGGTGTAGAGTACTATGAATTTTTCTATTCATTCCTATATATAGACAGTATTAATATGTGAATGTTAAGCGTAAGCTTTTAATGATTCTGAATAGAGTATATGATATACCTTGCATTCAGAAATCACCTATGTGAGTGGGAAGTGAGGGCCGTTTCTGTGAGAATTGAAAAGGCCGAATTCTCTAAAGCACTCATGAGACTAGGTGGTGTTCATGGCCAAAACGAACACAACAATGAGAACCAACTTTGTTCGAGGGAAAGTTGTGTGTTTCTTATTGTCTAGGCTTACACCAAATGTCGACAATTCAAAGACATCAAGTCTACTGATTGACCGAGTAAGTCTGATAGGTCTCCACTAGGGTAAGTTCAAAGTTTCAGACTACTTATCTCGATGCAACGATCTCTCATGGAATATTCGCACATTCCATGTCATGCATTCATGGAGAGTTTTGATAGTTGAAATTCTCATTCATGTGAGGGATTTTTGGAACTTTGATTTTAAAGTTCCATATGAAGTTGAATGAGAAATGAAGAGTTGTCTCGGTTCGTAATAGAAATAAAGAGTTGTTTCATTTCGTCGAATCATTTCAATGAAACCGTGCGACTTCGTGATGTTTCGTTGAATTCTTTCGACGAAATCATGACTTTTCAACGACGAACCCTTTCGACAAATCCATATGTCTTCGTAACTCTTCGATTCACTCTTTATAAATAGAGCATTGACCATTGCATTAAAGAAGAGTAACATACATAAGGATTAGATACGAGCACTAGATACAATTGTTATGTTCGTCATTCATTCATCATTGTCACCTTATTGTGCGATTATTTCACGAAGTTACGTTCGCCGGAGTCCTTTGAAGAAGTACCGCTTCAGAGGAACGTGATCCGTTCTATCCTGGGAGACAATTTTCTCGGTTCGTAATAGAATTAAAGAGTTGTTTCATTTCGTCGAATCATTTCAATGAAACTGTGCGACTTCGTGATGTTTTGTTGAATTCTTTCGACGAAATCATGCCTTTTCAACGACAAACCCTTTCGATAAATCCATATGTCTTCATAACTCTTCGATTCACTCTTTATAAATAGAGCATTGACCATCGCATTAAAGAAGAGTAACATACATAAGGATTAGATACGAGCACTAGTTACAATTGTTATGTTCGTCATTCATTCATCATTGTCACCTTCTTGTGCGATTATTTCACGAAGTTGCGTTCGCCGGAGTCCTTTGAAGAAGTACCGCTTCAGAGGAACGTGATCCGTTCTATCCTGGGAGACAATTGTCCAACGTCCTCAGGTACCGATTGAGGGGGCAAATTTGTCTTAAGGACACAACATTATTTCGTTGGGCTCGGATCATTCATTTGCATTCAGATTACTCGTTTGCGATTCATTTCAGGTTTGTCTATCAACCTTAATTTTTTATATACGAACTTCAAGAACGTATACCCTCTTAGTGGACAACATATCTAACGTGCAAATTCCACCCTTGTAAGTTCATGCAAGTGTGACAAGAAACTCATGCCATAAAAAAAAAATCGTTCTCAACAATGAATCGGAATCAACACCAGAATTTTTGCATGCTATTAGTCAATTCACTGTTCTGGCACAAACTTGATATAAGAGACTCGATTTTTTCAGATTCCAACTTGCAAGTTAACACGGATACAAAGCTTTGGACGAAACCAATCACTACTTGCAAACACAAGGTTAAAGAGCCTTACCTTTTCGGACAGAAGAAATCCTGTACACGAATCAAAACAGCCGCGATGTGCGTGCAGCGGGATCGGGCGTCGAGCAACAGCAGGGACGACGGTCGACGAGTGGGCACGGCAGTCGTCACGCAACAAATAGCAGTGGTGGAGTGTCGCGATGGAAGCGAGTGGCTGCAGCAGCGGTGGGCGGGCGTCACGGCAGAATCGAGTGGTGGCAGCAGCAGTGGCTGGACGTCACGGCAGAATCGAGCTGCGGCAGCAGTGGCGGCCGGAAGTCGCGCAGTAAGAGGCGAACACCAACAACGGTGGTGGTTGACGACGGCCTGAATGAGCAGCAGGGGCGACAACAATCAAAAAAAAAGAGAAAGGGAAAGTCTCAACCTCCCAGGGAAACCTTCAACCTTCTTCTTTCCTTTTTCTTTTCTCCAATTGACATGAACATCAAGTACCAGCAGGAAAACTTTTGCCGACCCCTTTAACCCTAAGCTATAACAAGGTATATGTAGTGAATATTAGGGCAGTGCTTTGGGATTTAATCTTAGCCGTTGAGATTTCTGACAAGGTACCAACCTTAGGACCCAAAAATTCAGCCACCATGGAGAGATATAGGACTTGGCCGAAAATTCACAATTGGTGGGCTTATCTGCGTAATTCTGGACTGAAAATCAGGCTTAATCAATCAATTAATTAAATTAATTAATTAATTAATTTCGAAAATTAGATTAATTAAAGCCCATTATTAAAACGACACCCCACTCTCTAAATTTGAAAATTTAAATCTGATACGGCCACTTGCTAGTTCGAAATTAAAATGCCATTGCTCGCCCGAGCTCGAGACGACAGACGAATCTTGTATTTTTTTTTTCTTTATCTATGCATTTTCCTAAAATTAAAATTTAGGTGCTAACAAATATATCATGTTATTGTGTAGCTTTCGGTGATAATATAATCAAAAGACTCATTGTAAATCGGGAATATTCATATATTTTAATACACTTATATTTATTTAAATTCATATAGAGATATGATGGATTGATAAACTGAGTAGGTTTATTATATCTAGAGATAATATAGTAAATAGCAGATGAAATTTCACTAACACATGTTTGATGTCGTTCTTGTAGGCGTAAAGATCTGAAATTCATATCTAGTGCTTATGGTGAAATTGGATGCTCTGACATATTTATTTGATTGATTTAATCGCATCTAGGTCTGAATTTTTTTCCTTAATATTGTAAATTTTATTTTATTCTCAATTCTACTTTTATTTGTTAGATAAATTTTAGAATTAATCCATTTTTAGTATTTAATTTATTTATTAATAATCAATCTCTGTAGGATGATATCTTTTCACATCACTACATTATTTTTTCGACACGTATATTTGCGTTGAGAATTTTACAAACACCTTTCATAAAAAAAATATGAGCCATGCGATTCATCAAACCAAGAGAAAATTCGGCAAGAGAAAATTAAATTTGTCGATGGCAAGGGGGCACAAGATGGCCCTTTATAATTTAATTTAAGGAATCAAATGAATGATGAATTATTCAATTCTTTTAAAGGCAGCTTGTTTGTACCAAAAGAATGATGAATTTTTTGTTATTATCAACATATTACATAAAATATGTTATCGACATTTGATTCTTTTAGGGCAACACTATTTCCATCCTCTAAATGAGTAAAACACTCCCATTTATATTAAAAAGACAAATCTGCCCTTGGTTTTTTTTTATTGCAATTTGAAATGTTGGCCCCGCTCCTTGTTTTTCTATTTAGGATAAATATCATTATTAAGCATTTTACATGTTCCGTTCTTTAGCGTACTAAAAGAAATGCATTCACAAATATTCCTATAATGTTGCATGCTCCTTGTAAAATTATCTCACTAATAATAAGGAAAAAGAGACATTCTCTGTATAAAACTGAAAAATTCTCTTTTTTTTTTGTAAGGTAAGTATGTATTGAAACCTTCCAAATGGCTAGATACAAAAGATAACCAAGCACAAAAATCATGAACCAACAATGGCACCGAAGATGCCTAATGAGGGTTCAACGGTGCTTCGGTTGTAAGATGCAAGCAAAATAGAGAAAACGAGCCCAACAAGGGGAATAGCTAGCTAGCGGAGGGTAAAGAAAGGCAAGATAAGAAGCCAACAAAAAAACACAGCCAAACAAGAGCCCAAACTTTCAACTAAACAGAAAGACACTATGAGGCGCCAGGAAGGTCTTCAAATATGGATTGGGACAGCCCCCAATTCCTTTGCACGCGCCTATTTCGAGGATTGTCTTCAAAGTGGCCAAGCATTAGAGCTTGTCCTTGACTACCTTGATGAGATGCTTGATGATACCCGGCACAAAGAGAGGTTTCCGTCTAAACAAGATGTGATTTCTCTCCGTCCAAATGATATGACATAAGGCACCAAAAGAAAATCTAGCCAGCCGATGAGGAAGGGATTGACCACTTAGGTGTTGCAGAGCCCAACGTAAATGATCAAGCCATGGCTGGTTACGCCAAGATAAATTACATTTGGAAGCCCAAATTAAAGCTATACTACCCGTTACAGAACAACCAAAAAACAGATGGTCAATCGAGTCTGGTCTACATTTACAAAATACACAAACCCCATCCACTTCCTCTATTATACGATAATGAAGTAAAAGCACCTGAGTAGGGAGGCGGTTCAGAGTTACTAACCACAAAAGATACACAAACCCCATCCACTTCCTCTATTATACCTTTTTGGACGGTCTCGATAACCGCCTAGACAATGTTCATGCTGATGTTCTGAAGATGGATCCATTCCCCACTATTAAGCAAGCTTATGCCCGGGTCAGGTGAGAAGATATGCGCCAATATGTCATGCTCTCAACTCCCGTCGAGGTCACCTCTGGTTCCGCCATGATGTCACAACGGGGCAAGGGTGATTCGCACCTCCAGTTAGTGTCTTCTGCCCTAGGAGCTCGCCCTGGACCTGGTATGCCAATTCAATCTGAAGGGTGCTCTCACTGTGGAAATCCTAAACATACAGCAGCATCTTGTTTTAAACTATATGGTTATCCAGATTGGTGGGATGATTTTCAGACCATGAAGAAGAAACTGGGCTCACAGAAGGGGCGGAATGGAAGGCAAGCCTCCTTAGTGACTAGCAGCTTGTCATTAATTTCTATGGAGCCTGAATCTGCTAATGCCGAATCTCTTGAAGGATTGTGGGTTTGTCTTTGCTAATGGACATGGTGATGGTCATCATGGGTGGATAATCGATTTTGGCTCTACTGATCATATGACTCCGGAATCTGATGACCTTCTTACATCTACTACACCACGTCGAGATCATATTTACAATGCCAACGGGTATAGATTTCCTGTGATGGCTGCGGGGCGTGTGTCTATCATGCCTTCTCTCTCTCTCTCTATCTCATACTTTACTTGTTCCTACATTGTCTAATCGTTTGTTATCAGTTGGACAGCTTACCAGCGAGTTAAATTGTGTTGTACTTATGTACCCTGATTTTTGCCTATTTCAGGACATTCTCACCAAGAAGATTATTGGGCGTGGTACTAAGAGGGATGGGCTGTATTTCGTGGATGACATTACTTCTGGACGGACCTATCATTCTCGTGGACAGTTAGCTCAAGAGAAGGAGCTTTGGTTATGGCACCGTCGTTTAGGTCACCCATCCTTTGGGTATTTACGGCATTTGTTTCCCAAGTTATTTCATGGTCTATCGAACTCTAGTTTTTAGTGTGATACTTGTATTTTGGCAAAGAGCTATCGCACCTGTTTTCCTCCTAGTTTGAATATCAGTTCTACTCCATTTTCTTTAATTCATTCTGATGTATGGGGTGCGTCTCCTATTACTATTGTATCTGGGTTTCGATGGTTTATCGTCTTTGTTGACGATTGCACACGTATGACTTGGCTATATTTGATGAAACATAAGAATGTGGCTCGAGCTATCTTTCGGACTTTACACCGTATGATTCAGACTCAATTTGGGGTCAAACTTTAGGTTCTTCGATTTGATAATGGTGGCGAATACTTAAGTAAACCTCTTGCAGCTTATTTTCAAGAACATGGTTTGATACATGAAACTTCTTGCCCTCAGACTCCTCACTAGAACGGTGTTACTGAGCGCAAGAATCGCCATCTACTTGAAACCACTCGAGCACTGTTGGAGGGTGGCCATGCTCCCCATCGTTTTTTGGGATTCTACCGTAGTTACAGCTGCTTATTTGTTGAATCGCATGCCTTCCCGCATTCTACCCTATCGGACGCCAATGCAAACACTTGCTGCCCATGTGTCTCTTCATTCGGTTCTTACATTACCTCCTAAGGTGTTTGGGTGTGTCGCTTATGTCTATCTTCACAAAAATCAGCGAACCAAACTTGATCCTTGAGCAGTCAAGTGTGTGTTTCTTGGCTATGGCCCTTCTTAGAAAGGGTATCGGTGCTATGATCTTGCCGGATGCGCATGTATGTCACCATGGATGTAACATTTACCGAGACGGAATCCTATTTTCCTTCCCCCAGTGTCATGTTCAGGGGGAGACTAAATGTAGAACCAGACATTGGTGGGAGGTTTGGACTACAGCAGTGACGGATTGGTGTGTGGCGGATGGGACTGCAGGAGTGACGGATGGGTGTGCACGGCCGCGCGATTCTGAGGCTGAAGATTTTGAGCTACTGTCTCACGGCTGTGAGATAAGCGCACGGCCGGGCAGCATAGAAGCAGTAGCAACCGAGCAGGTAACAACAGATGCACAGCAGCAATAACCCTCCTTGTCTTTGCCCTCTTTAGTATAACTCCAAGCTCCTGAGAATGTACCTGAGGTAAGTACTTCTACTGTACTTGATTCGTTTGAAGATACTAATGTGCTTGCTGGTTATAAGCTGCCTGATAGAGATAATAGGGGTAAACCACCGAATCGATATTCTCCAGATGTAGAGGATTTCCGGTCTTGATATCCCATTGCAGATTATGTGTCTGCCAAGAGGTTGTCCACACCACTACAAGCCTTCGTGTCCACGGTCTCCTCAGTTCAAGTTCCAAACAGGGTTGAAGAAGCCATGAAAGATCCGAAATGGCTTCAAGCGATGGAGGCAGAGATGGAGGCATTGGAGAAAAATCAAACCTGAACACTTGTGGAACTACTAGAGGATAAGAAGCCGATTGGATGTAGGTGGGTGTTTACAATCAAACATAAAGCAGACGGCACTATTGAGAGGTATAAAGCACGACTGGTAGCTAAAGGGTATACACAAATTTATGGGGTGGATTATCAGGAAACATTCTATCCAGTTGCAAAGTTAGACACGATAAGAGTATTGTTATTGTTAATATACCTTGAATAGTTAAGGGCTTAAGTTATGGGCCTTGGACCAACATTAGGGTTTGAGGGGTAATACTATAAATATTGTTTTTTTCTCAAACTGTCAGATAGAGAAGCTTACGTTGCCTCATTTGTAATCACTGATTCTCATAGTGGATTTTGCTTCTCCTCTCTCTCGTGATTTTTCCTGCGAGGGTTTCCACGTAAATCTTGGTGTTCTGTGCTTCTCATCTATCTCAATTTCGTTTTAGTTTCCGCATTGTCGTAACAAACTGGTATTAGAGCTCAAGGTTCATCCATCGACGAAAGAGAGACACGAGATTTCGGGAATTTGGATTTCGTAAATTTGAGATTCGACGAAGGTTCTTTGGCGATTTTTGGGGGGACTTCAACACTCCTGCAGTTCCATTCACGAGGTGGAAATTTTTGTGGCCTCGAGTATTTGAGATTCGATTTTTGGTGGAAATTTCAGCGAAAGTCCTTTGGCGATTTTCGTCTAATTTGAGATTCGTCTTGTTGCTGTCCAACCCACTTCGAAATTTCTCTAGCGCTTCAGTGGCCTCACCGTTGCAGCGGTTTCAAGGACATCAGATTCAACACCATCGTTGTTCAATTCAGCTTCATCTCTGACGCAACACGTTGTCCGAGGTCTTCTTGTGCTACAATTCAGTGCCGAATCCCATGCTATTTGGCGACCCAATTGCCTCTGTTCAGCCGTTTGATTAGCATTAGATTTGGTTAATCAGTGGGCACAAGGAATTGAAGCTCACGCGAATTGAATAAAGAGAGAATTGGATTAGAGAAAGAGGGGTCTTCGCTTCGAGAGCCACGCCCAATCCCCGTTC
Source organism: Rhodomyrtus psidioides (assembly GCA_021437785.1). Lineage (NCBI taxonomy): Eukaryota > Viridiplantae > Streptophyta > Magnoliopsida > Myrtales > Myrtaceae > Rhodomyrtus > Rhodomyrtus psidioides. The sequence continues at coordinate 3,257,384 of JAILYB010000024.1, read as the reverse complement.
CGACGCACGCCTGACGCAGCGCCATCCAAAGCAGATCATGATGGCCACCATCGCCTAGCGATAGAGTCGCTGCCATGGAAGCGTACTCGGACGATTTTTCTGCAAGTTCCTCCGAGCAACCCGATAGCAACGTCTGAGAAGCCTCATCAACCGTCAAATCCAACCGGTCCCGTTCTCGCCTGGAGTCGCTGCTGTCCAGCAGTTTTTAGCTACTGTTCGGCTTACTTGAGGTCCTTTCAACCCAATATTTGATTGATATTTGCTCACTAATTTGTGTGTGGTCTGGTGTTAGAACTTTCGCTAGTTAAAGTGTGAATTTAGTTCAAAAAGGGGTTACTCTGGGCATGATTCACAACCTGTAGACGCTAGAAGTTTGGCATTGATAAGTAGCGTCTTCTCAGCGGGCAATTTCGACGATCTTCTCAGTAGGTGATTTCGGTGATTTCATCGGTGGGCAATTTCTGTAATTTTGTTCTCTTTGGGAATAAGCCTACCAATCTTTGTCCACAGTTGTCCGAGGAGTTCGTGCGTGTTTCTTCGACTCGAAATAAGTTATGGTTTCGAGTTCAGCAAAGAAATTCGATATCGAAAGTTTGATGGGAGCGGCAGTTTCAACCTATGGCAGGTTCGTATGTTAGCCGTTCTTACGCAGCAGGGTTTGAAGAAAACTTTGTTTACTAAAGGGAAGAAACTGGACACGACAAATGAAGTATGGGAAGAATTGGATGAGAAAGCTTTGTCCACTATTCAGTTGTGCCTCACAAACGAAGTTTTGCAGGAGGTATTAGATCAAAAAATAGCCGCAGGTTTATGGACGAAGTTGGAGAGTATTTTTCTGACAAAGTCTCTCACCAATCGATTGAGGCTCAAGCAACGACTTTTCACTTTTCGTATGACTGAAGGTACTTCTCTCAAATCTCATATTTCTGAGTTCAATGCTCTTATCGCTGAATTAAGAAGCATTGATGTTAATATTGAAGATGAGGATCAAGCTCTTTTGTTGCTAGTTTCACTACCTCCCTCTTATAAGAATTTTAGAGAGACCATGATTGTTAGTAGAGAAACTATTGATTTTGAAGATGTTAAGACTAGTCTGCTAAATAAGTACAAACTCGATACAGAATTGACTTCTGATGGTGGTAATAATCATAGGGCTGGTTTAGTCGCTCGAGGAAGGTCTGTTGAGAGAAGAAATAGTGGCAGGAACAGGTCAAAGTCTAAGCATGGAGATATGATTTGCAACTATTGTAAGTCTCCAAGGCATATCAAGATAAATTGCCTAAAACTGAAGACAAATGAGCAGAGAGAAAATAATTCGAATCAACAAAATTATGGGAATGTCAATCGTCATAACATTCGCAACTATCAGAATAGACAGAATAGGCGAAACGAAAATCCTGCTCAAGCTGATGTTGCTAAAGAAGAAAATGAAAATTGACTATTGTTTGTTGATAATAAAGATAAATTCTGTGATAGTTGGATTCTTGATCCAGGCTGCTCATTTAATGTGTCCTCATCGAGATTGGTTCTCTACGTATAAAGAATATGATGGTGGAGTTATTCTCATGGGCAATAATGCTAGATGCAAAGCTATTGGGATTGTCACCGTTAATATTAAGATGCATGATGTCATGATCAGAACTTTAGATAATGTTAGACATGTGCCTGATTTGAGGAAAAATCTAATCTCATTGGGTACACTTGACGCCAATGGTTGTAGATTTACTGCTGAGAGTGAAGTTTTGAAAATTATGAGAGGCTCACTTTTATTGATGAAAGGGCACAAAATTGGTACTTTTATCAGCTGCAAGCCTCTACTGTTACTGGTTCAGCAGCGGTCTCTTCTGATATGACAGATTCGGATAATACAAAATTCTGGTATATGAGACTAGGCCATATGAGTATTAGAGGGATGGAGGAGCTAAGTAAAAGAGGTCTCTTGTGTGGTCAGAAAATTGAAAAACTAGATTTCTGTGAACATTGTGTTTTTGGGAAACAGAAAAGAGTCAGTTTCAAAACAGGAATTCACAGCACAAAGGGCACTTTGGATTACATTCATTCTGATCTCTGAGGGCCTGCTAGAGTTCCATCGAAAGGCCTTGGTTCCAAATATGTACTCACTTTTATTGATGATTTTTCAAGAAAAATTTGGGTATTTTTTCTCAAGGCAAAGAGTGATATTTTCATTACATTCAAGCATTGGAAAATATTAATTGAGAAGCAGACCGGTAAGAAAATTAAGCGGTTGAGAACAGATAATGGATTAGAATTTTATGGAGGCGAATTTAATGAGTTTTGCAAGAACGAAGGAATTGTGAGACATCATACTACAGTGTATACAACGTAGCAGAATGGTATTGCAGAACGTATGAACAGAACACTATTAGAAAGAACAAGGTGCATGTTGTCTAACGCTGGTTTGGGCAAGGAATTATGGGCTGAAGCAGTCAATACTGCTTGTTGGTTAATAAATCGTTCTCCTTGCATGCCTATTGAGAACAAGACACTTGAGGAGGTATGTTCAGGTAAATCGGTTGATTATTCTTCTCTTCGAATATTTGGATGTCCAGCATATGCACATGTTAGTGAAGGGAAACTAGAGCCTAGAGCGAAAAAATACATTTTTCTTGGTTATGCTTCTGGTGTAAAAGGTTATAGGCTATGCTGCTCTGATTCATCTAAGATTATAATTAGCAGAGATGCCACTTTTGATGAGTCTGCTATGCTTCATCCTATCAAGAAATCATTTGATACTTGCCAGGAAAATCTACAAAGTGCACCAAAGAAGGTAGAGTTTGAAGTATCTTCTTCACAACCAGTTCAGTCAATGACTGATAATATTGAGATTGAAGAATCTGAAGAAGAGAATTATTTTATAGCCAAAGATAGACCGAGAATAACAGCGAAACCTCCACAGATGTATGGATACTCAGATTTTGTTGTTTATGCTCTTTTAGCTGCAGAATCGATAGAATATGCTGAGCCTAAAACGTACAAGGAAACTATTTCCTCAAAAGATTCAACAAAGTGGTTAGTTGCTATGAATGAAGAGATGAAATCTCTTGAAAAGAATCAAACTTGGGAGCTTGTCAAACCACCAAAAGGAAAGAAAAGTGTGGGTTGCAAGTGGATTTTCAAAATAAAGGAATGTATTCCTGGAGTTGAGACATTAGATTTAAAGCACGTCTAGTCGCTAAGGGCTATAATCAGATTGAGGGAGTTAATTTTAATGATGTGTTTTTACCCGTCGTTAAACACAGCTCTATTCGGGTCTTTCTTGCCTTAGTTGCTATGCATGATTTAGAGTTGGAACAACTCGATGTGAAAACAGCTTTCTTGCATGGTGAACTTGAAGAAAAAATCTATATGGGTCAACCTGAGGGTTTTCAGTTTGAAGGTAAGGAAGATCATGTATGTTTATTGAAAAAATCTATTTATGGCTTGAAGCAATCACCTAGACAGTGGTATAAAAGATTATATTCTTTTATGGTGCAACTTGACTATTGTAGAAGCAAATATGATAGTTGTGTATATTTATGCAAACTTCCAAATGGATCTTATATTTATCTGCTGTTATACGTTAATGACATGTTAATTGCAGCAAAAGATAAATTTGATATACATAATTTGAAGGCACAGTTGAGCGATGAATTTGATATGAAGGATTTAGGTTCTGCGAAGAAAATTCTTGGCATGAAAATTCAGCGAGATCGAAAAAGAGAAAAATTATATCTTTTCCAAAAAAGCTACATTGAGAAGGTGTTAGATCGTTTTGGCATGAAAGATGCCAAACCAGTGAGTACTCCTCTTGCTGCTCACTTTCGATTATCAGCTGATTTATGTCCACGTACAGATGATGAAATAAAATATATGTCACATATTTCATATTCTAGTGCAGTTGGTAGCATTATATATGATATGGTTTGCACTCGACCTGACATATCACATGATGTTAGCGTGGTAAGTAGATATTTATCATGCCCAGGTAAAATTCATTGGCAAGCAGTGAAGTGGATTTTGAAATATTTGAAGGGTACTTCAGATTATGGTTTAAGTTTGGGAAAACTTGTGAAACTCTTACTAGATATGTTGACTCTGATTATGCTGGTGATCTTGATAAAATGAGGTCTTTGACAGGGTACATCTTTACTGTTGGGGGTTGTGTAGTCAGTTGGAAAGCTTCTTTACAGCATACAATTGCTTTGTCTACTACAGAGGCAGAATATATGGCTACTACAGAAGCAATCAAATAAGCTATATGGTTAAGAGGCTTATTTGGAAAGCTCAGTGTGGATGATGATGTGACTGTTGTGCATTGCGATAGTCAGAGTGCTATACATCTTACTAAAGATCAGATGTATCATGAGAGAACAAAGCACATTGATGTGCGGTATCATTATATTCGAGACATTCTTGCTGATGGCTATATTAAGGTCTTGAAGATTGGTACAGAAAACAATACAGCTGATATGTTGACAAAGTCATCGCCCTTTACTAAATTCAAGCACTATTTGGATTTGGTTAATGTTTGCAGCAGCTGAGTTTTATGCTGGTGGGAGGAGACGATTGTCTTAATACTTATGTCTACTTGGGAATTCAAGTCAAGGTGGAGATTTGTTAATATACCTTGAATAGTTAAGGGCTTAAGTTATGAGCCTTGAGCCAACATTAGGGTTTGAGGGGTAATACTATAAATATTGCTCTTTTCTCAAACTGTCAGATAGAGAAGCTTACGTTGCCTCTTTTATAATCCCTGATTCTCATAATGGATTTTGCTTCTCCTCTTTCCCGTGATTTTTCCCGCAATGGTTTCCACATAAATCTTGGTGTTCTGTTTTTCTCATCTATCTCAATTTCGTTTTAGTTTCCGCATTGTCGTAATAGTTATCTATGGCTGCAAACTTGGACTGGCCTTCACATCAATTTGATGTGAAGAATGTATTTTTTCATGGAGATTTAGAGGAGGAGATCTTTATGGAGCTTCCACCTGGATACAGATGCGCAGATCAAGCGAACATGGTTTGTAAGCTGGAAAGATCATTGTATAGGTTGAAACAGTCCCCTCGTGCATCGTTTGGTCGCTTTAGAAAACTTACGATATAAATTAAATTAGATATTTATAATATTTTATTTAAATTCTGATTAGATTTGATTTGAATATTTCGTTTTAGGTTATCTTTAAGAAATCTAGAGTCATCTTTATATATAAGGACGTCCACCTTTGTAATTGATGCAAATAAATCTCGCGATCTCCGTAATATTGCGAAGATTGCGTAATATTGCGTAATTTTATATTTTTAGGCGATATTATGTTTTAAGGGTATTTTTGTAATTTTGTATTTCCGAGGTTAATTAGGTTTAGAATCTTATATAAAGATATTTAGGGTTCATGGAAGAGAAGTTTATGACAGACATTGATATTTTTCGTTGATTTTGATAAAATCACACTTGAGTGAACGATGGTTCCTCGTTTATCGTTTCGATTATTCTGTTTAGCCCTGCTTTCTATCGCACTTCGGCATCATTTGGTATCAAAGAACAGGTTGCTTGAAATCAATGGCTGAACGGAATCGAGGTGGTCGAAGACAGCGTGCTCATGGAGGTCGGGAGCGTAGAGTCGTTCCTGATGCAGATGAACAGCCGTGTCTAAGAGACCTGCGAGACATAGAAAAAGAAGAGCTGAGAAGACAACTTTAGGATTTGAAGAAAAGACTTGCGCGGGTGCAGAAAAGACGAATGTATATGGAGCGACAACTTGCACTGGCGGGGTTGTACTTTCCATCCAAAAAAGATCCGATCGTCGATGAAAATCCGATCATCGATGAAAATCCGATCGTTGATCAAGATTCGATCTTTGATCAAGAACCAATTTTTGATCAAGATCTGATTTTTGATAAAGATTCGGTTTATAAAGATTCAGCCTATGATGAAGATAGACTTCCAGTTTACGATCAATCCGACGGAGAACAAGAAGATGTGTATTCATGCACGGCGGTAGAAGCCATCGTGTCGGCGATGGGCGGCGAGTTTGCCCTTGGCAACATTCCCCAGGCGACAGCGTGGATGCCGACGTACGAGGTGAAGGATTGGGATTTCGCCGCGTCCGAGGAGGGGTTGGTGGGTGAGCCTATGGCTAAGATTGTGTTCAGATATATGTTGAGCTATGAAGAGGCCAAAACGGCGATAGCTGAATTGAAGGATGCTATGGACGAGGTATATTTATCATCCCCAAACACCACTGGATGTGAAGACCAATTTCCAAACAGTCCGACAGAGTTCGAGCTTCACGTGTGGCAACGCTGCAAATCAGGTACCCTCTTGCTGAATGAAGCGCTTGCTTACTTCCAAACACTGGTTCGAATAAAGCCCATAGTGTCCATTCGTACGTTTAATCACGTGATGGGGTCGGTTTGCAAGAAAGAGACGTACTCGGATGTGGTCGTTTTGCACAATAAGATGAATGGGGCAGGGATGAAGCCAGATTTGTATACACTGAGCATTCTAATCAATTGTTGTTGCAATTTGGAGATGACAAATTGTGGATCTGGAGCATTTCCTCAGAACGTGAAGACGCCCAATGTATACACTTTCTTGCAGCACTTGGTGACGTTCGGGATTGTGCAGGAGGATGTGGATTTCTATAGGAAGCTCATGGTGGGGTCCGCCTGGCACAAGCAGATGCCCAAGCTTGCGGTTTCGCTTGGTCTGGGAGCTAAAATGCCCGATATCATCAAGGAATTAATCAGCAGGGGACGGCATATTCTACATGGGGCTGCTTCAATTTTAAGGCAAGACAAGGGTAGTGCAAAAGCAAGCGTGATTGAATCAGATGATGGATTTTATGAAACTGATACAGAAGATGACGTTGACCCCTTCATTAAATCTGTGGGCACTAATTTTCCTTATGATAAAAGGCGCAAGAAGTTATCCGATCCTAACGAAAAGAGATTGATGTCGATGAAGATTCGAGGACGAATCTTTTCCTAGCAAGGGAGAATGATGCAAATAAATCTCGCGATCTCCGTAATATTAGATTGCGTAATTTTATATTTTTAGGCAATATTATGTTTTAAGGGCATTTTTGTAATTTTGTGTTTCATAGGTTAATTAGGTTTAGCATCTTATATAAAGATATTTAGGGTTCGCGAAAGAGAAGTTTATGACAAAAATTGATATTTTTTGTTGATTTTGATAAAATTACACTTGAGTGAACGGTGGTTCCTCGTTTATCGTTTCGATTATTTTGTTTAGCCTTGCTTTATATCGCGCTTCGGCATAGTAATATTCACGTTATCTTTGGATCAAAATTTTGAATTTCTTTGAAATTGTTTCGAGTGATCGCTTCTCTCTGCATCAGATTTCCTCGGCCGAGTAAGCTCGTCTTCAATGCGGGCTGCACCAGAATGCCAACATCCCTGGTGTTTTTACTAAGCGACATAAGAAAAAGCACTTGATCGCGTCGAGCCAGTCAGTGGAAGCTCAGTTCGACGAAGTTACGATATATAAGTCAATTGTCGTTGTCCTTATTGATACCCACCAGGGGTAAGAACAGTAGGAGTGCCACAACTTTTGTACGGAGATCACTTGAGTGCCATAACTTTTTTTTAGATCACTTGAGTATCAAATCGGAGCAAAAAGGATCACTTGAGTGCCACTTCCGGCCAAACATCATACGTGGACTTTCTACTTAATATTTTATTGTGACGTGGAAATTCTTGTCCAACGTGTCGTTATTAAATTGAACCTAAGTGATCACTTTTTCAAAATTAAGGAACCTAAGTGACTGCTTTTAAAAAATTAAAGAACCTAAGTGATCACCTTTCAAAAATTGAGGAACCTAAGTGGCTACTTTTAAAAAGATGTGGCACTTAGGTGACCACTTTGTGAAAGTTCAATCTGAAAGCGTGCAACGTTCTTAAAATGAATCTAAGTGATCGCTTTTCCAAAATTAATGAACCTAAGTGAGCACTTTTAAAAAATTAAAGAACCTAAGTGATCACTTTTAAAAAATTGAGGAACCTAAGTGATTACTTTTAAAAAGATCTAGTACTTGAGTGGCCACTTTTTGAAAGTTCAATCCGAAGCATGCGACGTCGTTTCCTTTTTATTGCTGATTCAACTTTCCGGCGAGCCACGTGGGTCGATTTTATATTATTTTAGTGCCACGTCGGATTTTCCGGCAACCCAAATAGCAAATGGCACTCAAGTGATCTATTTTTAAAAGTTGTGGTACTCAGGTTATCCAAAAAAAAGTTATGGCACTCAAGTGATCTCCGTACAAAAGTTGTGGCACTCCTACTGTTCTTACCCCTACCCACCACGTGAGATCGACAAAAAACGAAAGGTCGTTGAATTTTCTCTTCCAAATTCATAATCAATGGAGCATCCGCCAGTTAGTTTTTAATATAAGGTCGTTTATTCATTATGGTTGCGAAGTGGTCTCGTTTGGAATTCTTTCAATAACACAGGTCCTGTACACACAACATACCATGACTCTTTCTCGGCTCTCTTTCATCATCTCCTTCATTTTATCCACAGCTGCGGTTTCTGGACAGAAACTTTACACTCCAACGCTGAGTCTACAACGCGAAGACATCCTCCGAGGCCCGGAACGTGCAGTGTCGGCATCCGTAGCTAACGAATTCGAAACCTTCTTCTTCAATCAAACGCTCGATCATTTCAATTACAGATCCGAGAGCTACACAACCTTCAAACAAAGATACTTGATCAACTCCAACTATTGGGGCGGCTCAAATTCTAGTGCGCCAATCGATGGAGCTCCGACTCGGATTGGGTTTCTGACCGATAACGCAGCTCAATTCAAGGCTTTATTAGTTTATATTGAGGTATCACACGTTTGAGTTCCCCCTTTTTTTTTGGGTCTATGCATGAATGTTCTTTCTGTTAATTTCTTCTTCTAACCAAGTAATTAAATTCTTCTTTTCTTGGTGAATCTTTCTGGTCAGCACCGGTATTATGGTGAGTCAATTCCACTTGGGATGAGCTTCGAAGAAGCTCTCAAAGATGCAAATGTTCGTGGGTATTTTAGCTCGGCTCAAGCTTTGGCCGATTATGCAGCTATTATCTTGCACGTGAAGGAGAAGTTGAAAGCCAGGGATTCTCCAGTTATTGTCGTGGGAGGATCATATGGAGGAAGTAAGTGCAGTGTGTGAACATTCTATCCATATGAAATTATAGGAAAGGGTCCACGAGAAGTCTGACGGGTTTTGATATCCTTTCTATGTTGACTATGTCAAAAACCAATGACATGTGAAAATGATGAGTTATTATTCAGTAATTTTCACCAAAAGTACTAATTCCTTTTCAATACGTTAAAAAAAAAAAAACGTATCATTTCATTTTATTGAATTGTTCATTCCTAAAAGCTGATGCGAATTTTAGTGCTTGCTTCGTGGTTCCGGCTAAAATATCCACACGTGGCCCTTGGAGCTCTGGCTTCGTCAGCTCCAGTACTGTATTTTGAGGATATCACCCCGCAGGATGGCTACTACTCGGTGGTCACCAAGGATTTTAAGGTAATTACACCCGTTATTTGTCTTCTTCTTTCCTGTTCTAATAATGGAGTGTGCGGCGCTTTTCGAGTTTCGAAAGGATATCCAATAATTGACACAGTATCCCTATATTCCCATTTTACGGACACAAGGTAGGTACATGACACACATGTACTTGCTCCTAGGGGATGGCATCAATAGAATTCAAATGTATAGTTGTTAGTAACTGTACCTCAAGTGAGAAAGGCATACAAACTTACCGCTTGAAATAATCTTTAGGATCTTGATATATGTTCTTGGTTTTGCTTTAGTTGTCTTGAACCATGATCATTTTTGCACAGGAAGCTAGCGAGACTTGCTACCAAACTATAAGAGACTCATGGTCGAAGATCGATACAGTCGCTCAAGAGCCTAATGGCACTGCAAACTTGAGCAAGATATTCAAGACTTGCAAGTACGTGGTCTGATCGACGCGTCATCTATTATGTGCCTTAACACACAAGTGCTATAGAGAATTCCCATCTGATTTCTGAATTCAATGGAGTTGAAATGACTCAATTTAATTACCTTATGAGATCAGGAACCTAATCCGTGCTCGCTCTTCTGTTTGGTGTGGAGTTTCGACGATCTTCTGAGGCTGAATTGAGTCTTTGAGAAAGTGTGTGAATGTTAATTTGTTGAAGTGGACACAATCGATTGTAGATTAACTACTGCTTTTCTTTGCTTGTGGGGTGTAGGCCTTTAAAGAGTGGGGATGAGTTGACGGGCTACTTGAAATCGTTGTACGCCAGCGCAGCTCAATACAATGATCCACCAAGATATCCAGTGACCCGGATATGCAACGGCATTGACGGAGCAAACGCTACCGAAAATGGCATTCTTGGCAAAATATTTGCAGGAGTCGTCGCCTATAACGGGAGCTCCCCATGCTACGTCAATCGTCCCACTAATGTTTCCCAAACTAGTCTGGGTTGGAGGTGGCAGGTACGGTACTCTACACCATCATCTTTAGGCATTAGCGGAGCCCCGATGGGTCTAGATTAATTGCACCATCCTTCCCTTGTACACTTCCTCGTGAAATTGTGTAGTGTGTAAGTAAACTTACGCTACTAAAAGGGGGATTTGCTTGCAGAGATGCAGCGAAATGGTAATGCCCATAGGCATCACAAACAACTCTATGTTCCCGTCATACCCTTTCGTCTTGAGCAACTTCATTCACGATTGCAACTCCTCGTACGGCGTCGTGCCTCGCCCGCATTGGGTCACTACGTACTACGGTGGTCATGTACGATTTCAACCGACTCTTGGAAAATACATGTGTTGGCTCTTGTTTTGATCAGTAAATTAGACTTGTTTTGTTGTTGTTGCTGCTGCAGGATATTGAACAAATTCTTCGAAGATTCGGTAGTAACATTATTTTCTCAAATGGACTTCGAGATCCTTGGAGTAGCGCCGGGTATATAACACTATATGCTTATTATCATACATCTCAAGGGTTAATGTTTTACTTTAGTTAATCATGCTTAACAATATCTCTTTTTCTTTTTCTTTTTCAAATTTAGGGTCCTGAAAAACATTTCAGAGAGTATTGTCGCTGTCTTTACAGAGAAAGGTACCTCACTAGGCGATTGATTTGTCGTTTGCGACCTGTCTCCCATGCCGACGAATCATACAAGAGAAGAACAATGTTAATGCATGTTAAAAAAAAGTTTCAACGGATCTTTAATTCTTTGAGTATATGCTTTGCAGGTTCTCATTGTTTGGATATACTTGTGGAGAAGCAAACTGATCCAGACTGGTTGGTCTTGCAGCGAAAAGCTGAAGTAGAGATTATAAAAGGGTGGATAGCCAAATATTATGCCGATCTTCTTGCTTTCAATTACTGATATGAAGAGTTGTTATCGCCATAAATATGGATCGGTTCACGATTCGGGAAGGCCATTATGAGAACACAAGAATAAGGCCGATGTATCTCACCATAAGGTTATCCTTGTATTTCAATGCTCCATTAGAACGAGCTCTTAAGTAAATCAAAATGACTTTTCCCATTATTTCAATTAAGCCATTGTGTAGATCGTAGCAAGCTTGCAGTTAATTGACCCACATTTAAAACTGCTGGTCTTTTTTATTTATTAAGCATGGACTTTCATTATATTTTGACTTTCGTATTTATGGCATGGGTTTATGGACCCAAATTCAATGGGAAAATTACCAAAGAAGTCCTAAACCTATTTAATTTTTGTCAATCCAATATTAAACCTTTCAGTTGTGCCAATTGAGTCCATACAGCTAATTTTTGTCGGAAGACGTTGATGTGGCACTCCATTTAGCGCCAATCGACTTATGTGGTGTACCAGCAATCTCAGGCGATGGCCAGAGAGGGCTAAGCGAGGGCTGTCAAGTGACGACCACTAGCAAGGGACGGCCTTGCCTGATCGTGATTAGGCGAGGGTCATCGTCATCGGCCACTGTCAAGGCTGGTCCTCGCCAAATCTGCTTGAAAACGTTGTATTGTAGAGTAGTTCTGATGTAGAACAATTGGGATGCGATTATCTTGCCAAATTAGATCGCCAAAAGCCGGCGTGACTTCACCGGTAATTTCGGATCTTTGGTCAAATGATCTCGGATTGCGCTCAAAATTGGTCGGTTGAAGTGAAATGGCCATCCGATTCAAAATTACGGCTTTGCCGTGAGATACGATGGATTTTGGCATTCCGGAGTCATTTAGATCACTTTTCAGACAATTTTCTATTTTAGCCAATTTTGAAATTTTAGATTATCTGCAATATTTGATTCGAAATCCATTAGGATAGGCTAGATACGATTTAGATGATGTTATCTTTAGTTATTCTGATACCTAAAGGTGTCCTATCTCTATATATAGGACGTCCGCCTTTGTAATCTACACATTATCATTCTATCATTCAATCGAAATTTCGAGTATTCTTTGGAATTGTTTTCCAAGTTCGCTTCTCTCTGCGTCAAGTTCAATATGATGATCTGTTGTGGAAATTCTCCTATATTTTGATTCTGACAAAACTATCGAGAGAAATTGTATAACGTTCTGTGATGCAGAAAGAATGTGTAAGCAGCAGGTTGAGTGGATCTAATTATGTCGCGTGGACGAAGGGTCAGATGGAAGTACTTCTGACGAAGGGTCAGATGGAAGTGCTTCTGACGATCTAAATAGTGACGGATGGATCACATCAAATCTCCGTATTACCATTCCATGTCAACTGATCAAGTAAGAAGCAAATCTATTCTAAAACGAAACCCAAGAAAGATCAGTTTCTGGATTTGCAAAACATGAAAACCCATGTATGGCAGGTTTCCGATCAAGGCAAGATTCCTAAGGAAAGCTTGTGATATTCGATTACCCTGATATCCCTTCCAATCAATCAAGGGACCTTCTACAATGGGATATCATCTTCTAAGGAATATTCTTTCGGGAACCAACTCAGACTTATCACACTTATGGAAGCTGGAGATTTAGTTGTATGGGCGACTGAATCAGAAGGGTTCAATATCTCACTCAACGGTCTACATATCTTCTGAAGATACAGTCTCGTTTAATCACGATTGATGACGTCCAATCAAGGATTGAAGAGCGATCCCTTGGCCGGGAATCCAACGGCTAGTTTGGAGGCAGGGGAGTATAAAAGAAGAACCATGATGGACTAAAGAGTGAGAAGGGAACAACAATCCAAAGTGCAAGCATAATCTGAGTTCTATCCGAAAATATTCTGTGTACCAAAAATTTTATTCATTGTGAAAATCTATGAGAGAGAAAAATCAAGTGATTGAGTGTTTGTAATTCTCGTGATTCTTCATAGTGAAATTTAGCCGATCGGCTGTCATCGTGGGAGAGTGGACGTAGGATTAATCTAAGCCGAACCACTATAATCATCGTGTGCAATATTCTCTACTCTAAACTCTTACTTTTGTGTTTAGACTTTTTGCACACTGTTATGATGTTCCTGATTCTAATCGTACACTGAATTATTTTTTATTCCGCAAGAAATTTCATTTATATTCAGAATCACCTATTCACCCCCCCTCTAGGTGATATTGCTAGATCCATCAATTGGTATCAGAGCAGGTTGGTCATATTTACGAAGTGTTTATTGACTTCAGAGCTAACGATCTACTATGTCTAGCAATCACTTTTCAAGAACAAGGGATTCGCACTTTGCCAACAAGCCACCATACTTTGATGGGAAAGACTACAATATGTGGAGCAACAAGATGAAGTGGTTCTTCAAAGCTTATGATGATCTGATGTGGGATGTTGTTACGAATGGAGTAGTTCCTGCAACTGCTACAAATCCAACCTCTGCTGACGGAGCAAATCCTGTCACAACAATGACCGATGCTGAAAAGGTTAAAAGAAGAGGCATTGATTCTAAAGCTGTAAATGCTCTCTTTTGTGCCTTATCTACCCCTCTCTATAATCGTGTCTCAGAGGAAGAATCATCTAAGGCAATATGAGATAGACTTCATATTACCTTTCAAGGAACAAATCGAGTAAAAGAAACGAAGCTCAGTATTTTACTGAGTGACTATGAAGCATTCCAAATGAAATCTGATGAATCTATTGCAGATATGATAGATAGGTTTCAGACTTTGGCAAGTGGACTTGCAAGACAAGGCGCACCTATTGCTGAACCAATGCAAGTCAGGAAAATACTACGTGGACTCACAGATGATTGGAATTACATCAAACCATCAATTCAAGAATGTCAAACAATCAGACCACTCTCGGTGGATGAGTTAGTCGGGACTTTGCAATCTTATGAAACAGAACGAGCAAACGAGAAGGGAGAACAAAAAGGTAAAAAATCTATTGCCTTGAAAACTGAAATTGCTCAATGTCTTTCTGATACAGATGATGAAGATGATGATGATGAAGAATTAGCCCTCATGGTCAAGAAATTTAGAAAGATGGCTCGGAAAGCCAGAAATATCAAAGGGAATAAACCTTGGAAGAAGAATGATATGAAAATGTAAAGCAACGACTCACAAGATAGCAAAGACGTGATCTGCTTTCACTGTAAGAAGGCAGGACATATCAAACCGAACTGTCCAATTTTGAAGAAGGACAAACTCAAGTATGAGAAGTACAAGAAGGCCCTAAAGGCAGATACTCTAAGTGATTCTGATGAAAGTGAAAATGATTACGCAAACATCTGTCTCATGGCCGAATCAGATTCAAATTCAAACTCAGAAACTGAGGTATGTTCATCTGAACTCCCTGATGAAGTTACTGAGTATTGATGAATTGTGTAGAAACTACAAAGAAACTCTTGAAAAAGTTTCTGGCTTGAAAAAGGAAAATTCATCCTTAAAACGGCAGAATTTATCTCAAAAAGAAAAAATCGATTTTCTACAACAAGAGTTTCACCAATTGAAAGAAAATCATGATTTGATTTCAAAAGAAAATGCTTCTCTGAAAGAAAAGGTTTCCGATATCTCAAAAAGGTTTTCACAAAGCTCAGAAACTCTGAATAACATTATTTCAAAACAAATACCCTTCAATGACCGATCTGGGTTAGGTTTTAAAAAAGAGAGTAATCTCAAAAATTCCTTTAAAACTGAATTTCGAAAACCAATATTTTCTGATTACAGGCATCATTTTCATAAGCATTTTACTAGATCTTATATTCGACAATCCTGTGTGAATTGTGGTGATCCTAGTCATACTAAGGATTATTGCAAGAAAAGTTGGAGACTCGTTAAAAAGTCAAAACCTACTAACACAGAAGGACCCAAGAAAGCATGGGTACCAAAGAAACAGTAAGTTGTTTATTTCTTGCAGGTACCAAAGAGAAGGAAGAATAAGTGATTTCTGGATAGTGACTGTTCAAGTCACATGACTGGAAATCCATATGTATTTATGTCCTTCTCAGATTGTAATGGTAGAAATGTGTCATTTGGAGGAAAGAACAAGGGAAAGGTCATTGGGAAGGGAAATGTAAAGATTGGAAATCTGACGGTTAAATATGTCTCTCTAGTCAGAGGATTGAACAATAACTTAATTTCTGTAAGTCAACTCTGTGACTTTGGCTATGATATTTGCTTCCAAGATTTAAAAAGTACAGGTATGAGCAAGGACAAGAAGCAATCCTTCACGGGACGAAGGCATGGGAATATTTACCTTTTAGATATTGATGCTAACTGTGAAAGTACAAAATGTCTTATTTCTGTTAAGGATGAATCTGATCTTTGGCACAGAAAGTTAGGTCATATTAGTGTAAAACATATCTCAAAGCTTTCCAAGAAGGGACTTGTTCGAGGGTTACCTCAAACGAAATTTGAGAAAGGTGGACTATGTCATGCATGCACACTAGGCAAGAAGGTAAGAAGTTCTTTTAAGTCCTTAAATCAAGTGTCCACTAAGCATTGTCTACAGCTACTACATATGGATATCTTTGTGTCGCGACCCTCTCGAGGTTCGCCGTGGGCTCTCGAGGGCTAATGGGCCGTCCAGTCTGGTCAGACGCGGGCCTCTCCCAAGGCCCGTTACCCAAATCGCAACGGAGGTATACGTAGTCGACCTTCAGTGTGGTCTAGTGACATGTGTTAAGTGTGCATGCCATGGAGTCGCCACCAATCATTTTTTGGAGGGTATGATTGGACCACCCTATTGAATAGTCGGGAGTTTCTATTCAATTCTGCGATAACCAGAGAAATGGGTTCGGGGACTTAGTTACGCCAACTGTCAGAGTTGACGCCCTTTCGGTACCTAAATTGACTGAATTTTCTGACCTAAGATTTCATGCAGATGAGTGGAATATGAATCCTAAATCTAGGAATTCATGCAAATAGGAATGACTATCCTAGCAATCACAATCAATAATAAAAGGCGCAAATCAATGAATCCAAGTAAGCAAAGTAAACACATCAAATCAACATGACACTCATAAGAAGGCTCTATTAACCTAAATAAGTATCAATCAAGCTTAGGAATGATTTAGACATGATTTTACCCATAAGGGGTAAAGTCGTAATTTTGAGACAAAAGGGACGATTTGCCCAAAAAAGGCAAAATCATCATTTCGGAATGAATTCGGAGTAAAACGATGTCAAAAATAGGTTTGGTCACTCAATTGACCCATTTCCTATTTTTTTGCAATTTTCATGATTTTTTGGAATTTTCATGATTTTTTGGAATTTTAGAAACCGATTTACCATTCGAAGGGTAAAATCGTCATTTTCTAAAAATGAGAATGAAATGTGGAAATCCTAGACATAAGGTTTAGCCACCTATCTGGCTCATCGCCAAATTCTAAGCAATTTCCACAATTCATCGGAATATCAAAGACGATTTACCCTTTGAGGGGTAAAATCGTCGTTTTGGATTAAATGGGAGAAAATCCTAAAAAAACGACAACCAATCAATTTCGTTTGATCATTTTCAGCCTTGGGAATTTTCTAGAATTTTTTTAGTAATTTTCTGCAATTCTTCTCAATTTTTTTGTTTTTCTTTAATTTTTCCATTTTTTGGCATTTTCTGATTTATTAATATTTTTTTATATTTTCAGAAAATATTTTAACAAAAAGCATATCATTGGCAATAGACAACACTCAACCAGATAAATAAGCTAACTACTGAACTGAGATAAATACATACAAACCAAATCTATAATGGCGACATTTTAGAAAAATAACCCTAATACACGGATCGGGTACGTAAAACATACCGGATTGGACACCGGCCTTCAATCGCCCAGCCCCAGCCTGCGACCATCTCCATGCACATCACCTGTCGATCACCACATCAAAATGTCAACAATCAATTTTACAAGTTTTAAGACCGGTAATAAATAATAATAATTTAAAAAATAAATAAATCCAGGCTCGGAAACGGGCCAATTCACTCAGCCATGGACCGGCTATGGGCTCACGACCTCGGCCCAAGATCACGGCCTCGGCCCACGGCTTTGGCCCACGGCCTCGGCCATGGCCGAGGCGCAAGGCCACCGGCCTACGGCCTCGGCCATGGCCGAGGCTTACGGCCACCGGCCCACGGCCATGGCCGAGTAGCACGGCCACCGGCCCACGGCCATGGCCGAGTAGCACGGCCACCGGCCCACGGCCATGGCCGAGGCGCACGGCCACCGGCCCACGGCATTGGCTCGCTGACTCGGCTATGGGCTCGGCCATGGCCCAGGATCACGGTGGTAGCTGGCTCGACGAAGGTGGCCGGACGTGTGGTGGCGGGGAGTGATGTACGACGAGATGGGGAGATTCACCAAGAAAAAGAAGAAGAAGAAGAAGAAGAAGAAGGAGAAAGGGGAAGAGGAGGAAGGAGGAGAAGAAGATGAAATTGCGGGGGGAGAAGAAGCCAGCGACGGATGAGGGAAAAGGTGAGTGAATAATAATAAAAAATAAAATAATAATAAAATAATAATAAAATAAAATATTAAAAAGTAAGAATAATAATAAAATAATCAAAAGAAAAGACAAAATGATTAGTTTCCTTTTCCTTTTGAATGATGATGTTTTCACTCATTTTCCTTTTAATCATTACTAATATTTTTGCCAGATTCAATTTTATGGTGATCAGAAAACACCTAAAATCAAACTTGAATTTTACTATTTATGAGGTTAGAAAATAGATAAAATAAAAATAAAAATACCGACTATTTTTATATATCTTTGTGACCTCAAATATTATTTTTCTTGATTTTCTTTTTCTTTTTTTCTTTTTTTTGTATTTTTCGAAATATATATAAAAAAATGAAAATTATGAAAATTATTTTTTTGGTCAAAATGGTTCATTTAGCTTGGCTAAGGTCACCAAAATTGATTTTTCAATTTTTTCAACTTTTTATGGATTTTCTATGAATTTTCAAAATAAAATAATAAAAAAATAATAAAAAAAAAAGTTGATCAAAATTTAGGTGTCAACACTTTGGACCGAACAGAACCTTAAGCCTTGGAGGTAAGAAATACTGTCTTGTTATAGTTGATGACTTCTCTAGATTTACATGGGTTTTATTTCTAGCTCACAAAAGTGAGGCTTTTATGTCCTTTTCAAAACTTGCCAAAAGGATTCAAAATGAAAAGGGCTACACCATTTCTAGTTTGAGAACGGATCATGGGGGAGAATTTGAAAATAAAAGTTTCTCAGATTTTTGCACTAATTTCGGAATTCAGCATAACTTCTCTGCACCTTATACTCATCAACAAAATGGGGTAGTAGAAAGGAAAAACAGATCCTTGCAAGAAATGGTCAGAACTCTTCTTATTGAGAGTAAAATTACTTCTAATTTTTGGGCTGAGGCCGTTTCAACAGCTTGTTATATCTTAAATCGAATTTCTCTCAGACCTTTTTCCGAGAAAACCCCCTATGAAATTTTCAAAGAAAGAAAGCCTGATGTTGCATATTTTCATGTATTCGGTTGTAAATATTTTATTCTAAAGAATGCTAATGATCGAATTGAAAGTTTAATAAGAGATCAGATGAAGGAATTTTCTTGGGATATTCAACAACGAGCAAAGCCTACAGAGTCTACAACAAGAACACTCGCGTTGTTGAAGAGTCAGTGAACATCAAGTTCGATGAAAGCCATCAAAATGATGAACCTCAAATCAATCAAGTTCATATACCTCCTCAAGTCTCAGACTCACACGAAGAATCAGGAGAAAAACAAGACTCAATTATGGATGATGGTTCGGAGAATGTTCAGAAGAAAATTCTCTCAATTGAAGAAAGACCAGAAGATTTACAGAATGAACCCACAACATCCTCAAATGATTGCTTCGACAAAAGTTGGAGGCACAAGTCAAGTCATCCAAAGGAACTTATCATAGGAAGTATAAGTGATGGCATAAAGACAAGATCAAAATTCAAGCAAGCAATGAGCAACATAGCATTGATATCTGAATTAGAACAAAAAAGGATTGAAGATGCATTAGCAGATGAGAACTGGATAAATGCAATGTAGGAAGAGTTACATCAATTTAAAGTCAACAATGTTTGTGAATTGGTCAACAAACCCAAAAATCGTCCAGTGATTGGAACTAAGTGGGTATTCAGAAACAAACTGGAAGACAAAGGAAAGGTTGTAAGAAACAAAGCAAGACTTGTAGCAAAAGGCTATTCTCAGGAAGAATGAATAAACTACGATGAGACCTACGCACCGGTTGCCAGGTTAGAAGCCATTAGGCTACTTCTTGCTTATGCTTGTTACAATGATTTCAAACTTTTTCAGATGGACGTGAAAAGTGCTTTTCTAAATGGCTACATCAAAGAAGAGGTATATGTTGAACAACCCCCCGGCTTCGAAGAACCTAGAGAAAAGGATTTGGTATTTGTCTTAAAAAATGCACTCTATGGACTGAAACAAGCACCTCGTGCTTGGTATGAAAGGTTGAGTAACTTTCTATCTCAACACAACTTTACAAAAGGTAATGTAGACACTACTCTTTTTATTCAAAGAAAAGGTAAGGATATTCTTCTAGTTCAAATCTATGTTGATGATATTATATTTGGTTCTTCTAATGAGCTTCTCTGCAAGAAATTTTCTAAAGTAATGCAAGATGAATTTGAGATGAGTATGATGGGAGAATTACGATTCTTTCTTGGTCTTCAAATTGATCAATCTCAGAAAGGAACTTTCATATATCAAGAAAAGTATGCACTGAAAATAGTGAAGAAGTTTGGTTTGGAGAACGGTAAAAAGACAGAAACTCATATGTCTCACTCCTCCAAATTAGATAAAGATGAAGATGGAAAGGAAGTTGATCCCAAACTATATCGAAGTATGATTGGATCACTACTCTATCTCACAGTTTCAAGACCAGACATTCTATATAGCGTCTGTTTATGCGCAAGATTTCAATCAAGCCCAAGAGAATCACACATATCAGCCGTCAAAAGAATAATCAAATACATTGGGACGTATCCCAACTATGGTTTGTGGTACTCCAAATCTTCTGATTTTATACTAAATGGATATTCAGATGCAGATCTTGCAGGTTGCAAAATTGATAGGAAAAGTACATCTGGAACTTGTCAGCTCATGGGAAACATGCTTGTCTCATGGTATTCCAAGAAGCAAAATACAGTGGCACTTAGTACAGCTGAAGCAGAATACATATCTCTTGGAAGCTGATGTGCTCAAATACTTTGGCTAAAACAGCAACTCAAAGATTATGGTGTTGAAGAATCAATTGTGGAAATCATTTGTGACAATACAAGTGCCATAAATCTTACAAAAAATCACATACTTCACTCAAGAACAAAGTACATTGAGATCAAGTATCACTTCATACGTGATCATGTTCAGAATGGTGTTGTTAACATTCAATACATTGATACGAAAAATCAACTTGCAGATATTTTCACTAAACCATTGGATAAGCAGACTTTTAATTTTATTAGAAATGAATTATCCATCATTAACCCTCCTTCTTAAGTATATTTTAGAACAGAGAGAGTCAGAAGGAAAATCAGAAGGAACGTCAGAAGGAACATCAGAAGGAGCTTCAGAAGGAACGCCAGAAAGAGCGTCAGAAGGAGCATTATAAGGAACGCCTGAAGGAGCGTCAGAAGGAAGGCCAGAAGGAGCGTCAGAAGGAGCATTAGAAGGAGCGTCAGAAGGAACGCTAAAAGGCACGTAAGACGAAATTCACATCTTTTTGGAAAAGTTCATAAATTAAGGTCAGTTAACTCTTAAAATTCTCTTTAAGGTAAGTTTCTCATATGAATATATATCTCTGAATATCTGATTGACGGTGATTAATTGATTTGTTAAAGAAATTCTTTTATTTCTTTTTAGAAGATCAGAATTTTCTTTTATTGATTTTGTTTCCAAAAATAACCGCATCTTTTATAAAACACCGAACCGTCACCTCTGTTCTCTCACTTTCAAATCTCTCTCAAATCGAAACCCTAAAACCGTATTCAAGATCTCTCGCTCTCGATTATTTCCTTAAAACAACACTCTTTCATCCAAAGTTTCAAACTTTCTACGTATCAATGGCTCCAAAATCAGCCTCTGATTCAAAGAAGACTCCTCAGTTGAATAGAAAGTTTTCCGCCTCAACTACAAGCAGCGCCGAACCTACGGAAACCCAAATCAACGAACAGCGTGAGGCATTCCAACTAGCAAAGGGTTTGTCTCTATCTGCTTTTGAAGGAAAAGAAGCAATGGCACATTCTATTAAGCCAATGTAAGATAGTATTAAGGCAGCAGGGGATTCTAGCAATAAACTTAGAAGATTGCTGAATGCTCATCAGTTCGAAAGTGAAGGTGAACTGCTCGAGTTTATTAGTTTACTTGGAAAAATAGTTGATCCAAGGGCTGTAGAAAAACCTAAATCGGCATCTAGAAAAGGAAAAGAGAAAATGGCAGAGCCTAGTTCGAAGTCAAGAAAACCATCCCCTATAAGACCTGGCGGAACTAGGGCAAAGATTGAAGATGATGATGACATCTGTTCAATGACTTTGTGAAGAATATCGGGTTTAATGTGGATAAAAGCTTTCCTGATCTCATGTTCCAGAATCAGGCTCACAAAGACAAGTTTGAATTCATAAAACAGAGAGGTGTTATACCTCACAAGGTATTTGAGTTAAAGTACTTTGATAGTAACGGCATTTATCTAAGGAAGCATATACAAAAGGTGAAGATAGATCAATTCATAACGCATAGGGGCTATACCTTTCCTGATCTGGTAGCCTACTTCTACTCAAATCTCCAGTTTGTCAACTTCAACTCCTTGGCTTTCACGATGAAAATAAAGCAGTATATTTTGACTGTTGATGAATTGGCATCTATCATGGGAACCAGAAAGAGAGATTTCATACCTCTAGATGTCACTTCAGAAGAAGCCTTTTGCTTCCTAACTGGAAAATCAAGCTTCTCAAGGGAATCGAAGTCATATATTGCCTACAGTGACTTTCCCTTAAAACATATCATGATGCGCAATGTGATCATTGAATGTCTTAGACCCAAGGCAGCCTCTAAAACAGACATCTCGAAGTATGAGGCAAAACTGTTGTGGAGCATCTTGACAGGAAAGATGATTTCCTTTGCTCACACAGTCCTATTACACATGTACAGGTCTGTTCTCAAGCCAAAGGGACAACTACCTTATGCTGCTTTGATATACAGAATAATTGATCATTTCAAGATCGGAGGTCTGGGCTCTCTTGTCAAACAAGATATCCTTCTGATGACTGCTGGTGAAACTATGGTGACAAAGATGGGATACAAGATGACTCCTACTGGATGGAGGACAAAGAACAATGAACCAGTCATTGTGGATTTCGAGGATGAGTCCAAGCAGAAATCTCCAAAGAGGAGAAAAGTTATGGCTATCAAGGGACAACAAAAAGACAGTGACTTTCCCTTAAAACACATCATGATGCGCAATGTGATCACTGAATGTCTTAGACCCAAGGTAGCCTCTAAAACAGACATCTCGAAGTATGAGTGTCGCGACCCGTCCGAAAGTGGACGCGGCTAATGGATTACCGATAGCGGGTCTTGGATCGGCGCGGGCCCTCCCAGGCCCATACCAAATCGCGACGGAAGTATTTTTCAAAGGGGATTCGACGATAAGAGTCGATCGCTTTCGACCTTCAGTGTGGTCGTGGTGGCATGTGCAACTTGTGCGTGCATTTGGAGTCGCCACCGGTCTTTCTTGGAGGGTAGACCGGAAACCTTACTGACCGATTGGGAGAGATCGGTCAGTTCTGCGGAACCAGAGATTTTAGGTTCGGGGACTTGGTTACGCTGGTGTCATTACCAACGCCCTTTCGGTACCTAACGTGAGTGATTTTCCTGGCTAAGAATTCATGCAGGCGCAATTTTAGGTGAGGTGGGCTTAATTCAGGGTTTCATGCAGATTGGCAGACTGTTCCTATCAATCACAATCAATTTAAGTGAAAGTGCAATCCAGTGTATAAATAAATCACATCAATGCACATCAATTCAGATCAATGGCTTCCTAGTATAATCATAAAGGTTTAAGGAAGGCGTGATTTAGGACCAGGGGCAAAATGGGAAGATTTGGGAACGATTAGCCCGAAGGGCAAAATCGTCAATTTTTGGAAGATTTGGATACCGAATTACTCAAAATATTCCATGGCCAGTTGATTGTGGCCATTTCCCATTTTTGAGAATTTTTTGGAATTTTTCTGAATTTGTTTGGAAGACGGTTTGCCGGAAGGGCAAAACCGTCATTTCTGGAAAGATCGGGGATCAAATGGCCCGAAACAGGTCATGGCCAGTTGAATGTGGCCATTTCCTATTTTCTAGAATTTTTTTAGAATTTTTCTGAATTTTCCGAATTTTTTTTGAATTTTTTATGAGTTTTTTATGATTTTCTATTATTTTTTTTATTGATTTTTTGAATTTTTTTAATATTTTTTATTATTATTAAAAAAATAATATCATATTTTAAAAATTATTCGGACCGGGTCGGATGACCCGACCCACAACCCGAATCCGAACCCGGATCCGCACACCAAAAGCCAAAACGACGCCGTTTTAATATATATATTTTTTTTTTAATTGTCCGAAAATCTACGGATCGGACGGCTCTGAGAGCGCCACGTGGCCCCTCATGGCGCGTCTGATCTAGCCGTAGATCAGACGTCCCACAGAGTGCCACGTGGCACAATCTCACCCGTCAGATTATTCGACCGTTGACCGTTGACCATTTGACCGTTGACCGTTTGACCGTCGGCGACTTCGCCGGAGAAGATGATGAATAGTGAAATTTCCGGCGAAGTCGCCGGAAATCTCACCGGAAAAGGCAAACCAGTCCCAAAACTTAGTACTTTCAGCCCGTTTTTTTGGCATCCGACTCCCTAGGACTTCGGCGTCAACATGCAACTAAGAACGACGCCATGAGCACGTCAAAACCATCGAGCCGGACCTCCCTAGTTCCGTCTCCGGCGAACGATCCACAGTTAAAAAAATTCGCTCTAGCTCGGTTCTGATTGTTCGCGTGGCACCCAAAGGGAGTTTGAAGACGTACCTGAGGTCACCTCATCTTCGGTGACTGTCGTTTATGCCGGTATGAGCCCGCGGCCTGGTCGAGCATGGTAGAGCTCCGGCCCCCATTTTCCGGCGAGGTTTGATACAAAAATACGGACGTAAAGAGGCTTAGAGATGGTCCCAGTCAAGTATTAAGGCAAAAATCTCAATGAATATGGCTTGGGAAGGCGTGGCCGGGAGCCAAAAATCAAAATGTCCATTTGGACATTTCATCCAACCCTCGGCGTGCATTTAAGAAAAACAGAGGCCAGGAGAGAAACCAACCTGTCCGGAGGTCGCCGTCGACCACGAAAGCTGGTGACTATCGGTGAGGGTTGTTCCAAGTCTTGGGATACTCCCCCGTCTCTGGTTTTGCTCGTGATTTCTTTTTCAATTTTTCTCTCCGTTCACCTCGTCGAGCTCGGTTAAGAACCGAGTATCTCTCCCCTCCTCGTGGCCGACCAAACCTTTTCCAGGTCCCTCACCCGCACAAACGATCGCCCACTCGCTCGTGTCCCCCGCATTCGCTCGTCGCCCATTTTTTTTAGTCGAAAGCCTGGTCCCCGTGCTCTTTTTTAATTCTCTGTTCTCCCCTGCGTTTTCCCGGCGGGTCTGCAAGTTGCAGACCCGGTCGGACCGGGCCGGGTCGGGCCTGACCCGACCGGCCCGGTTCAACTTAAATTTCTCAAATCGGGCCCCGAATCGTACCCTTTTCATGAAATTGATGGCAAAATCGGACTCCTTGACATGTTTTCTATCAAATATGGGTATTTTCGTGAATCAATTGGTTTAAATTTATTGAAAACCCCAAATTACCCTTAGGATCCGAAATTGATTTTTGCTCAATCGAGGGCCCAAACGACCGAATTAGTTCAAATTGAGGCCACCAATGGATTCATCATGATGAAAAACATAGGGTAGAGGTGTTTAATTTCAATGGGTATGCATGTATGAAATTTAATTTCAAAAATTGTGAAACCGGGGACTAAATTGAAAGATTTTTATGCAATTAAGCCATTTTGGTTAAAATTGATCAAATTGGAGGGCCAATTGACCTAATTGCACTTCAAGATTTTAGAATCCAATGTTGTAGCTTATAAAAAGTGGAAATTGAAAATTAAAAGACTTGAAAAGGAATTGTTGGGCTCGGTTCGGATTTATGTTTGTTAAGGAACATAGTGACCCGAGCCGAATTTTTGAGATTTAAAGTGACACACTTGAAGAGGAAATTAAAACAAAATTATTGAATATTTTTGTGTATTTTTCTGACCACGAATGGTATTTTTCTGATTTTTTGGGTATTTTTATAATTAAATAAATTCGAAAAAATATTATAAAATACCAAAAAATATTTTTGTTCAAAATTGGTTCCTAAGGCTAGGCTAAGGCTTCCAAAGTTGATTTTGTAATTTTATGGCTTTTTTTATATTTTTAATTAATTTTAAAGAATAAAAATCACAATGATAGATGGTCAAAAATCAGGTGTCAACAGCTGCCCCTCTTTGAGAGTGAGCTCGTCAGAGGTTGCTTTCAAAGACAAAATGACACCTGAACCTTAACCGACTCGACCGGGGAAAAGAAATGCTATGACATCGGACCCTTAAGTCTTTTGATGAATGCTCAAATTAATCACCAGTTTACTCTTGCGATTCGAACCTGGGCTGGAGTGAGAGAGGCTTACCTGAAGCTTACCTGTCGGATGCTGCCGATTGCGACAACTTTCAAGAAGATACCTAGGACTCGTCACAGAAAATCCTAGGGAGATTAAGCTCTGACCTGTATGGTAGGTCGTACCATTATGTGATTCCTAATTGGCAGGAACCCTAGGAAGGCGCATCCCACGCTTTGGGATTTGCCAAGGATTTTGATCCGTATGGTGGATCGGACCATTAGGCTGATCCTTCAGACGGTTTCTACCATGAGTTGACCCTTATGGCGGTTTCTACCTTGGTTTGACCCTTCAGGCGGTATCTACCATGTGTTGACCCTTCAGGCGGTATCTACCTTAGATTTTGACCCTTCAGGCGGTATCTACCTTTGATTTGACCCTTCAGGCGGTATCTACCATATTTTGACCCTTCAGGCGGTATCTACCTTATTTTGACCCTTCAGGCGGTATCTACCTTCATTTGACTTTGAAAAGGGGTCTCATGACGAGGGTTCTCCACGTCCGATGAGACTGCCTAAATGAAAAGGGGTCTCATGACGAGGGTTCTCCACGTCCAATGAGACTGTCTGATTTTGAAAAGGATTTTTTTTTTTAAGGGTTTCTCTTCCCCAAGAAAATATTGGTAATCTTTGAGAAGACAGCAATTGTCCAATTGACAAAATTTTATGACTTAAGCTTTAGTCATGAGATGTGCATTTTGATGCTGGAGGTTATCCAAAACATTCTTGCAACATGCAAATGTGATCACAAATCCCTTGCATGGAAAATCTCGATCAACAGTTTGAAAATTTCCAAAAAGAGTTTGCTCAAAACATCAATTGGAATATTTCTCGACAAGAAGGCCATCTCACCTGTTTTGAGGTGATGATTTTTAGGGGATGCACTCAATTCCCTACTGACCTGTGCCTAGGTTTTAGGCTCATTCGCAGCGCATACATTCCGATCGGTCGGGAGGTCTTCCACAGGACCGTAATGTTGGGCTTGGATATTGGTCTTCAAGGGGGACTCACTTTGAGTCAAGGCCGTTGAACGAAAGTTTTCACCATCTGCTCTGGGTTTACAAGTCAAGAACCCTGCAAAATGAGAAAGAAATAGTCTTGCTCGCACCTCTTCGAGCTAAGCTATATGTTAACCCAAGTGCCTTAGTCAGGGAAGACTGTTTCAGGGTTATGATGTTGGTAGGATTGGGGACCGAAAAAGGCTTGTTCTTGGCCCAAAATTCTTGGAGAGTTTGACATCGGTGATCATTGCAGATTTGCTACCTGTCCTTTCTCTTTTGCGCCTTTATTCTGCGCTTGACACCATTTGGCGAGCAGCCTTTTGGAATTTGGCTCCTTCGGGGATTTCTTCTTTTCCCATCCGGCTTCATTGCGGATCAATCAAATGACTTACACGAGCATCGGCCTTGCTTTTACCAGGCACTTTGCTTTTTCTTGATGCTGGGGATTTTTTGTTGAAATCCCGCCTTTTCTTTTCCTTTGGAACTACGATGTTCAGAAAATTGTGCTAGATATACAACTTGAATCATAGCACATTTAAACGCCGATATGAGATTTTTCTATAAATCCCATCTCTTGATTTCTTCCGTTCTTGGAGTGATGCAGTTTCTATCTTGAAACATCCCATGATCACCAACAGGGGTTTATGAAATGAATTGGCAGGCTCAACTTGGCTGTGCAAAGGATATGGTGTGTGGGATAGAGAATGAATGCTTCTCGTCATCCTATGGCACTTGGATTACCATATAAACAACACACAAAGATTAATGTTAGTCCGAGCAAGAAAATTTCTAACCATTTTCTCCTGATGCTGCTGGACTTACTTCCCTTTTGCCCCGGTGTGGGGTGGTTCTTGACAGGGTTAAGAATGAAAACCGCCGTTCAAGTGGGTTGTCAACGGTCACCTATAGTGTTTATGATATGAAACGAACGCCTCCGTCGTCCCAATCCATGTAATCGCTGCGAATGGTCCCTACCTCCATAGGTCCAGATTTTACTATTTGATTCGCTCCACTCATCTCTCAAGTGTATGTAGGATGTGTTTGGATTTGAGCTTGCCTCTCTTTTGAGGAAACATCCTTTTGAGAGTTTTGAACAACTTTTGATTGGAAAAATCTCTTTCGTTTTCCCAAAAAATTTTACCCGTCAAGGGGATTTTATGGTGCACAATGCATGTGCAGACAACCTCATGTTTCAAAACATGAATGCCAATGAAGTTAGAATTCCATGTCTTTTCTAGATATCAGATTTTGAAAGCTTTTTCTTTTTCTCTCTGTGTTTTTGGCTTAACATTTTCAATGGATTGGGGGAAAGGGATACCTACCTGTCCACCGTGGCTGGAGATCCCTGAAAATGTAAAAGAAGCATATCATTGTATGTTCACGAATTTTTTGAAAATTGAAACGATACATCCTACCCTCATGTACCCTAACAGGTAGTATATGGGATGTAAAAACTCATTCGTCTCCAAGGCGATTCCCCTCTATCAAATCCGCCTATCCATGCTTGGAGTGTTTGTAACATCAATGGTTCATCTGCCCCCAGCTGGGCAGCGTCTGTTCTGCTATTTGAACGCATGACTCATTGAGTGATTTATCCATGTTTATCATCTGAGAAGGAAAAGAAAGAATACATTACTTCGGTATTCGATTGAAGATTGTTTAGGAACGATACATCGTTTTACCAAATAGGTGGCTTCGCGGCCAAACGTATTTCGTGTTGAAGGGGTAGATCCCATTATGCTCAGCGGGTGATAATTATGGTTCATGGAACTTGCTCCACGGATTAAGTGATTAATCCACGGCCTTCGGCTTGAAGATGCTCAAAGGGTGATGTTGACACTCACGCGCAATTAGTTCTAGATATTAATGAAAGATGTTCCCGTGGGAACCTTACAGTGCGATCAACAACATATGCAATAGGAGTATTCAACCCCTTTTCTCGAAGCATTTTTCATCGAGTAGCCATGCCTTGCATCAGACGTTTTATCACCGGCCTCGCGTCACCACTGCGATGGTCCTCCGGCTCCAAATTGATCGAGCCAAAGATTGAACTCATCACCAAGGAAATTGCTCGGGTCTTCGAGCCATTGATGTTCAAGTTGGGTATCAACGATTGTTGGGGGCAGATTTCTTTCATTGCCTTCGTTGTGAGGGATTGGAGTCTTTGAGCTGGAACCTTCATCATTGCCCTGTTGGGGTTGAGACATACATTCCCGAAGAGTATTGATCCAAGTGTCCAGCTCCTCATCAAGGAAATCACCTGTTCTTTCTAGCCCTTGGTGCCCAGATTGGGTGTCGTCGACTGTAGGCGAGGGATTCCTCTCTTTGCTCTCGCCGTGAGCAATTTGACCCCTCGAATTGGAACTTCCTCCGATGACCGACAGGTTCATATATGCACTCTCTACCAATGCCAGATCCGCTTCAGGGACAACATTAATGACTGATTCGCGCTCAAACTGAGGAATTTCTATGTGCTGGAACTGTGGCATATACTCCTGAGGAGTATTGAGATAGCTCGGCGGAGCATTCTGATTTGGGTTAGAGGAGTCGCTGACACGACTGCTAGTCCCGTCATTGCTGAAACACGGTTGGGTGCTCTTGGCTCTCCAATCATCATGGTTGTAACTCTGCCCAGCACTTGAGCTCCAACTGGCTTTATGATGGTTTAACGCTATCCTTCCATCCCTTAGCAATCTCCTATAGTACTTGAGGTGAGACTCAACGTTAATTCTAGAGAGCCCCGGCACATTCATAATCTCGAGTATGCGCAGTGGGCTAGCCGAATCAACTCCCAGTTCTCGAATTGCATCAACAAATTTGGTGTGAAGCTCATAGGTCCAGTAAAACCTTGTTCTCTTATCACCCAAAATATCGTCAATACTTCGGTAGCTATTCTCTACGGGATCTAGTCGTTTCAAAAGTTGTCCAGGGAGGGACTCACCGACTTTGGATTGGCTGGCTGCGACAGCGAGTTCGTCATTGAGAGAATTCCCCCTGTGATGATTCATATCCCATTTCTCAGAGGATGTTGGTGTTGATCCTATGGTGTTGACTTGCTCATGCAGATCTCCGGCGGTATCTGGCTGTGTCGGAAAATACTGTGGAGAATACGGTAACAGCTGAGCGTTATTCGTCAATAGGGATGGTTCATCGAGGAACACCTCGCCGAGGACAACAGGATTACCACAATTAAGGCAGGTGGCCTTGGTCAGAGCTTCCTTATATCTCGCGCTTTCAGCTTGAAGCTTCTCATTCTCCTCCTTCAGGACCAGTAACTCATGGTCTGCGTATTGCTGTTTCACCCGGGTTCGTTTGTTGGCGAACCAAAACTTGACCTTCGAAAGCTCCAATCCTATCTTTCGGCTCAACTCCATTTTCTGTTGTCTGCTTGGAGTGGGGCATTCATTGAAGAAAGCTTCGAGCTCTCGGATTTGGCCTGGAGTGTGGCGTTGTAGTTGCTTCCTTTTCCGGCTCCGGTCATCATTGTATACTCCTTCTTCATAGCTGAAACCTAGAATTTCATCGCTGGAGGAGTCAGTCTCTATGGCCTTCGGGCAGGATTCAGCTCCAGGATCTTCAAAGTCTCCCAGCAGTTCGTGCTCAGAAATGTCCAGGTCGGGCGTTTCTAGCAGATGGGAATAACTTTTAAACATGATGGATCGGGGTATCTCGGGCTGATCTAGTTCACTCAGCTTTCTCAATTCGCTCTTACGTGTTTGCTCACTCTAGAAATTTTCTCAAGTGATTGTGCGTGTCCTGGAACCATCCTTCAGGCTGCATATGAAGACCAGCAAGCAAGCGCTCCTCCTGAGATTCTGCAATTACTCATCGTCTGTATTCCCCTTTCTTTTTCCTCGTGATAGGATCACAAACTCTCTTGCATTGATTCGGTTTCATCGAGTATTGCGCTCGTCCCCTAGTTCAGTCTTCAAAGTGGTGGGTCTACAATCTTTCGGCGCCTTTTATGATTTGCTAGGCCCGAGAACGTGGGGAGCAGCGGTGGACCCGCAATTAATGACTCCGTTTAATTCATTTAGCTCCATGGGAATTAACGCTATGATCTTCTCTCAACCCCTTTTCATCGTTCAAACGAAAGTGACATTTTCCCTGTGCATGCTGTTACTCTTCATTTCAGCATCCCGGGCGCTTGGTGAGGAATGAGTTCGTGGCCACTCAAAATTTTAAAGACCGTCTCTGGTTTCAGACTTAATCTAACAAGGGATCATCACAACTGAGCATGACGATGTTCGTCGATATCGTTGGTTTTAATATAGAATTAACTATAGTCATTAAAGAAAAATGTTCCCGTAGGAACTTTACAACGGATAAAATGAGTGATCTACTCGTGAACATGTTCTTCTTCCTATGGGTGTTCGTAGTGACCGACCCATCGTGCCCCGAGCCAGGTGCTAGATCATGGCTGTCCAAGCATGCCAGCTTCCCACTGATTGAACAAGGCATCGAGCCCCTCATCGAAGAAATCGTCTGTCGTGGGTTGACCAGCGGCAGGCAGAGCACCAGCCGACTGTTGCTCGAATGGAGGAGTGCCCACTCGCTGTACTTGTGACACGCGCTCTTGAGAAGTGTTGAAATGGCCTGGGAGGACATTCTGATCAGCTTTCACTTTGCCGGTGGTTGGGTTGCTAGCTTGATTGATGCTTAGATTTGGCCGGGTATCTCTTGATGCCTGAGCATTACAATGGCGGTCGCCCCTAGCTTTTGAGCTCGAGACGGATTCCCCCGGTTTAGCTCCGCTCGACGTTGTTTTAATAGCTTTCTGTAGGCAGCAATGTGATTCCTGACCAGTTCCTTACTAAGCCCCGGTACATTCATGGCTTTAAATATGCGCGTCGGAGTTGCTGAATCGATCCCCATTTGGTGAACCACGTCTAGGAATCTGGAATGCAGTTCAGGGGGCCAAGCGAACCTCCTCTTATCGTGGCCCAAAATTGCATCGATGGCTTGACGACTGATTAACTCATCTCCAGCGGGACCCGACCCTATCGAAAATTGTTGTGCATGAGGCTGATATGCTTTGAGCTGGTCGGCGGTAACATCCAGCTCCTTGAAACTGTAACTCCAATCAAAGCGATGCAAATCCCATCCCCCAGGAGGCATTTGTATCGTTTTCGTAGGATCATCCTGCTCATGCGTGACTCCGGCAAGATCTGGGTGCGCAGGAGATGCCCCGAGGGAGTAGGGTGGTAAATGAACGTCTTCAATCATCGCGTGAGGCTTATCGAGGAATATCTTACCGAGGGCGACGAGGTTATCGCAATGAGGGCAAACGGTGATATTGAGAGATGGGATACCTCATGTTTTCTGTTCGCAGCTTTTGATTTTCTTCCTTTAAAATCTCGACCACCTGACGTTTGCGTTGAGCCCTCGATTTGGATCTCCTATTTTGAAACCAAAACTGGATCCTCGACTGATTAATCCCCAACTCCCGGCTCAATTCAATTCTCCACTTCTTTTTCATGTAATGGCTTTTACTGAAAAGGGTTTCCAGCATTTGGGTTTCCTCCTGAGAGTATTGGTGAGGACGTCTTCTTTTCCCAAGTTGAGCATTGGGGATGTCGTTGTCGTCGTCGCCGTGATCTTGATTTCCGTTGCCAGAAGTGTTGGGCTCCATGGTTTTGGCGTTAGATTTGATCTTGGAATCTTCGAGATCCCTCTGTGGTTCAATTTCTGAGATTTTTGAGTCAGTCGCCTCTAGCAGCTGACAGTAACCTCTTAAATATGTTGGATTGAGAAATGTTTGATTGGTTCTTGCCCACTCAGAGTTCTCCACTCTCTCCTGTATGCCCACTCCCTATAAAGTTTTCTTCGAGTGACTTTGCATGTTCAGGAGACGCTCTTCAAGCATCATTAGGCAAACGTTCCCCCTCAAGACCTTGAATTTCTCGCTTAGCTTTTCAACGTGATGGGACTGCCAAACCCTGTTAGGGCTCTCTTCGATAGTTGCGCTTTCCTCCCACCTAACTCTAATAATGGTGATCCCGACAAATCTTTTTCATCTTTTAATTGATGAGCCGGAAATCGCGGACCGAAACGAATCCAATGGTTCTCGTGAGGGGACCTCCTGCTTTACCCCCTAACTGGGCTCCACCAGCATTATTACTGAGACCCTTCATCATCCTCGAGTTGCTATAAAATGAGGAATTAATGTATGGAAGGTTAACGTTCTCGCATAATCAGCTTCTTCCTTCTAATCTCTCTGTTAAACTCGTCTTATTCTCAAGCCAACCCAACGCAAATGGCCTCCTCTCCCGTACGCACTTTTTCAACTGATGTCTTGGCCCAGTGGGAAAAGCTTTATAACCTACTGGGTCGCGGTTACGCGCACATAACCGATCATTCTGCAACCGAGGATGCAATCTGTGTCCTGCTCGAGGACCTTGATACCACTTCTCTCGAAGGTACTACACTGGGGAGGGAATATAGAACTTTCCCGACTCTCTTTGCACACTCCTTAGAGGCCTATCGTGTTGCTAATCGGGAGGTTCTGGTGGCTCGCGTCTTGCGGGCTCGTTATGAGGATCGATCTGACCATTTGGTGCTGACCAACTATCTGGTTGATAGTTACAAAAAGGCCCTCGAGTTTGCTAATGAGCGGGTCGCGACGTTGCTTCGCGAGAGGAGAAATCTGGTGGATCAATTGGCCATATCCCTGACCACCGGCGAGCATGACCGCCGCAACGTCCTGTTGAGGCTTCAGAGCGACTGGCAGGAAGAACGGCTCGACAAGATAACCGAGGACATAGCTCGCGGGAATGGACTGGTTCGGGACCTGGAAGTAGTCACCGAAGAACACGAGGCCAAGGTCGCCGAAGTTAAGGGAGAATGCAGAAGTCTTCTCCTCAGGCTTGCCGACCACAACATGCGGAGCTGGGAGTATGAGCAGAGCATTAATAACATGGAGGGTCAGTTGGGATCCTTTGTGTCGTTAATTAGGGCTCACTTTGGCTTTACTTTTCCACCCCGACTTGTATGACCTGCTTCTGAAAACCCTCCGCTGAGCAAAATAAATGAAAGTTCTCGTGTGTGTGTTTTAACTTCTGTATGGTTCATTTCTTCGAGCATCCAAACATCTTCAACTTGAGTGAGCCGAACCATAATAGCAATAAGCCGAGCAAATACGTCCTGATTTTATAACTCGCTCATGATCAGATGGAAGAATAGTTGCAGATTTGTCCAAGAAAAGATTTCTCTATACTACTTGTTTTTCACCTGCAAATAAAAAGACAGAATCAGAAGGAATAATTTGAAAAAGAAATCAAAAACCCCTTTCAATCCTATGCTTGCCCATGATTAATAAGGACAAGAACTTTACAAGGGTTTTAATCCTGCGCGAAAAGTTTTTATCAATATTCCTCGAAAGAAAGCATACTATTGAAAGGAATGTAATTCACAATAATCGCTTTTGATCAATTTCGAGAGGAACGAATTACTCAAAAGTGCGAGGCATAATAACGTGTTTTAAATTTAATTGAAGATACGGCATCCAAATCAAGGCCGTTTTATTAAGAACGAGAGTAATTTGGACATCTATCTCGTCATTAAATTCAAAACAACGCGGATATTCTCGATCAATTATCGTGGATTACCAGCGACGTAAAACATGCATGGACCAATTCAAGTGTATAATTCCTTCTAGCGAAATGGGGGTTGGATTACCTTATACGACCAAAAAGGTCGTGCAAGATTTCCAATTTTAATTTCCTCTAAAGGAATTATAAACTTGACTTGGGAGTATTCGAATGATTAGAGAAAATGCCACTATCACATTCCCATGACCTGTCAAAAGAAATACAACCAAGTTCCATCTAAATGTATACACCAATAGATCCCTAATACAATCACTCTAAGGGGTGAGATAGAGAAAGCCTTGATAAAAATAAACCCTATACAAGAGGACTAGTAATGGAAAATGAAACAAAGGAATGTGATCCTAACGTTTAAGGATGCCCCAAGTTCGATCTGTGACTTCCGGATCACTTGCCCCAACTCGTCATATTCATTGGACGATATCTCAATAATGTCCATAGTAGGCTCCTTTGTTGCTCACTTGGTGCTTGTCATGGGATATCATCCTCCTCGTCTTCTATCAAGGACGTTTGGGAAAAACACACACATCTATCCTTGAAATGGCATTTAATCTAATCACCAGAATGCAATGAATGAAATGCCTATATTTATATGAACTGTAATAGATTTGAGGGATAGAAAGTCTTACCATCCAAACTCGTCGACTTATGTGCGGTTTTAGGTGTACCAACCACCCAAAGACATGCGCATGAGACAAGTGATGGTGAACTTCTAAAAATCATAGGGTTTGGCACCTAAGGTTAAGGCTCCCACTTCGAGTTCTAGAAAGAGCCGATTCCATTGCACAGCTATCGTTGCATTGGGACTCGATCCATAGTTCGAAGTGAGCGGAATTGAAAAGTGGATTACCCCGTGTTTTTCCTCACGGAGATTCCATTTTCAATTCCTTCTATTGTGTTCCTAAAGGCGGCGCCTGGGGTTTTAGGCGCGGTTGTGTGTGTCCATGTGTCGTGATCATCACAATGCAAGTCATGCACAACAGTTTATCAATCAGCACTTCAAATCATCCACACAACATACATTCCTACGCCCAACCTGCATAAAACAAAGTTAATCACAGACTACCCCCCCTTATTACTCCAATCTGCAAAAACATATAACACCTATCATAAGCGGACTTACCTCACCTTTGAAAGCGCCTGCATGGTTAGAAAAATCACTCAGCGTTTTAATTACGGCCTAAGTCCACATGAGGTCTAGAATTATATGTTCTAGAGCAAGGGTCCCCAGTGGAGTCGCCAGCTGTCGCGACCCGTCCGAAAGCGGACGCGGCTAATGGATTACCGATAGCGGGTCTTGGATCGGCGCGGGCCCTCCCAGGCCCATACCAAATCGCGGCGGAAGTATTTTTCAAAGGGGATTCGACGATAAGAGTCGATCGCTTTCGACCTTCAGTGTGGTCGTGGTGGCATGTGCAACTTGTGCGTGCATTTGGAGTCGCCACCGGTCTTTCTTGGAGGGTAGACCGGAAACCTTACTGACCGATTGGGAGAGATCGGTCAGTTCTGCGGAACCAGAGATTTTAGGTTCGGGGACTTGGTTACGCTGGTGTCATTACCAACGCCCTTTCGGTACCTAACGTGAGTGATTTTCCTGGCTAAGAATTCATGCAGGCGCAATTTTAGGTGAGGTGGGCTTAATTCAGGGTTTCATGCAGATTGGCAGACTGTTCCTATCAATCACAATCAATTTAAGTGAAAGCGCAATCCAGTGTATAAATAAATCACATCAATGCACATCAATTCAGATCAATGGCTTCCTAGTATAATCATAAAGGTTTAAGGAAGGCGTGATTTAGGACCAGGGGCAAAATGGGAAGATTTGGGAATGATTAGCCCGAAGGGCAAAATCGTCAATTTTTGGAAGATTTGGATACCGAATTACTCAAAATATTCCATGGCCAGTTGATTGTGGCCATTTCCCATTTTTGAGAATTTTTTGGAATTTTTCTGAATTTTTTTGGAAGACGGTTTGCCGGAAGGGCAAAACCATCATTTCTGGAAAGATCGGGGATCAAATGGCCCGAAACAGGTCATGGCCAGTTGAATGTGGCCATTTCCTATTTTCTAGAATTTTTTTAGAATTTTTCTGAATTTTCCGAATTTTTTTTGAATTTTTTATGAGTTTTTTATGATTTTCTATTATTTTTTTATTGATTTTTTGAATTTTTTATTATTTTTTATTATTATTAAAAAAATAATATCATATTTTAAAAATTATTCGGACCGGGTCGGATGACCCGACCCACAACCCGAATCCGAACCCGGATCCGCACACCAAAAGCCAAAACGACGCCGTTTTAATATATATATATTTTTTTTTAACTGTCCGAAAATCTACGGATCGGACGGCTCTGAGAGCGCCACGTGGCCCATCATGGCGCGTCTGATCTAGCCGTAGATCAGACGTCCCACAGAGTGCCACGTGGCACAATCTCACCCGTCAGATTATTCGACCGTTGACCATTTGACCGTTGACCGTTTGACCGTTGACCGTTGACCGTTTGACCGCCGGCGACTTCGCCGGAGAAGACGATGAATAGTGAAATTTCCGGCGAAGTCGCCGGAAATCTCGCCGGAAAAGGCAAACCAGTCCCAAAACTTAGTATTTTCAGCCCGTTTTTTTGGCATCCGACTCCCTAGGACTTCGGCGTCAACATGCAACTAAGAACGACGCCATGAGCACGTCAAAACCATCGAGCCGAACCTCCCTAGTTCCGTCTCCGGCGAACGATCCACAGTTAAAAAAATTCGCTCTAGCTCGGTTCTGATTGTTCGCGTGGCACCCAAAGGGAGTTTGAAGACGTACCTGAGGTCACCTCATCTTCGGTGACTGTCGTTTATGCCGGTATGAGCCCGCGGCCTGGTCGAGCATGGTAGAGCTCCGGCCCCCATTTTTCCGGCGAGGTTTGATACAAAAATACGGACGTAAAGAGGCTTAGAGATGGTCCCAGTCAAGTATTAAGGCAAAAATCTCAATGAATATGGCTTGGGAAGGCGTGGCCGGGAGCCAAAAATCAAAATGTCCATTTGGACATTTCATCCAACCCTCGGCGTGCATTTAAGAAAAACAGAGGCCAGGAGAGAAACCAACCTGTCCGGAGGTCGCCGTCGACCACGAAAGCTGGTGACTATCGGTGAGGGTTGTTCCAAGTCTTGGGATACTCCCCCGTCTCTGGTTTTGCTCGTGATTTCTTTTTCAATTTTTCTCTCCGTTCACCTCGTCGAGCTCGGTTAAGAACCGAGTATCTCTCCCCTCCTCGTGGCCGACCAAACCTTTTCCAGGTCCCTCACCCGCACAAACGATCGCCCACTCGCTCGTGTCCCCCGCATTCGCTCGTCGCCCATTTTTTTTAGTCGAAAGCCTGGTCCCCGTGCTCTTTTTTAATTCTCTGTTCTCCCCTGCGTTTGCCCGGCGGGTCTGCAAGTTGCAGACCCGGTCGGACCGGGCCGGGCGGGCCTGACCCGACCGGCCCGGTTCGACTTAAATTTCTCAAATCGGGCCCCGAATCGTACCCTTTTCATGAAATTGATGGCAAAATCGGACTCCTTGACATGTTTTCTATCAAATATGGGTATTTTCGTGAATCAATTGGTTTAAATTTATTGAAAACCCCAAATTACCCTTAGGATCCGAAATTGATTTTTGCTCAATCGAGGGCCCAAACGACCGAATTAGTTCAAATTGAGGCCACCAATGGATTCATCATGATGAAAAACATAGGGTAGAGGTGTTTAATTTCAATGGGTATGCATGTATGAAATTTAATTTCAAAAATTGTGAAACCGGGGACTAAATTGAAAGATTTTTATGCAATTAAGCCATTTTGGTTAAAATTGATCAAATTGGAGGGCCAATTGACCTAATTGCACTTCAAGATTTTAGAATCCAATGTTGTAGCTTATAAAAAGTGGAAATTGAAAATTAAAAGACTTGAAAAGGAATTGTTGGGCTCGGTTCGGATTTATGTTTGTTAAGGAACATAGTGACCCGAGCCGAATTTTTGAGATTTAAAGTGACACACTTGAAGAGGAAATTAAAACAAAATTATTGAATATTTTTGTGTATTTTTCTGACCACGAATGGTATTTTTCTGATTTTTTGGGTATTTTTATAATTAAATAAATTCGAAAAAATATTATAAAATACCAAAAAATATTTTTGTTCAAAATTGGTTCCTAAGGCTAGGCTAAGGCTTCCAAAGTTGATTTTGTAATTTTATGGCTTTTTTTTATATTTTTAATTAATTTTAAAGAATAAAAATCACAATGATAGATGGTCAAAAATCAGGTGTCAACAATGAGGCAAAACTGTTGTGGGGCATCTTGACAGGAAAGATGATTTCCTTTGCTCACACAGTCCTATTACACATGTACAGGTCTGTTCTCAAGCTAAAGGGACAACTACCTTATGCTGCTTTGATCTACAGAATAATGGATCATTTCAAGATCGGAGGTCTGGGCTCTCTTGTCAAACAAGATATCCCTCTGATGACTGCTGGTGAAACTATGGTGACAAAGATGGGATACAAGATGACTCATACTGGATGGAGGACAAAGAACAATGACCCAAGGCAGCCTCTAAAATAGACATCTCGAAGTATGAGGCAAAACTGTTGTGGAGCATCTTGACAGGAAAGATGATTTCCTTTGCTCACACAGTCCTATTACACATGTACAGGTCTGTTCTCAAGCGAAAGGGACAACTACCTTATGCTGCTTTGATCTGCGGAATAATGGATCATTTCAAGATCGAAGGTCTGGGCTCTCTTGTCAAACAAGATATCCCTCTGATGACTGCTGGTGAAACTATGGTGACAAAGATGGGATACAAGATGACTCCTACTGGATGGAGGACAAAGAACAATGAACCAGTCATTGTGGATTTCGAGGATGAGTCCAAGCAGAAATCTCCAAAGAGGAGAAAAGTTATGGCTATCAAGGGACAACAAAAAGACAGTGACTTTCCCTTAAAACACATCATGATGCGCAATGTGATCACTGAATGTCTTAGACCCAAGGCAGCCTCTAAAACAGACATCTCGAAGTATGAGGCAAAACTGTTGTGGGGCATCTTGACAGGAAAGATGATTTCCTTTGCTCACACAGTCCTATTACACATGTACAGATCTGTTCTCAAGCCAAAGGGACAACTACCTTATGCTGCTTTGATCTACAGAATAATGGATCATTTCAAGATCGGAGGTCTGGGCTCTCTTGTCGAACAAGATATCCCTCTGATGACTGCTAGTGAAACTATGGTGACAAAGATGGGATACAAGATGACTCCTACTGGATGGAGGACAAAGAACAATGAACCAAGGCAGCCTCTAAAACAGACATCTCGAAGTATGAGGCAAAACTGTTGTGGGGCATCTTGACAGGAAAGATGATTTCCTTTGCTCACACAGTCCTATTACACATGTACAGGTCTGTTCTCAAGCCAAAGGGACAACTACCTTATGCTGCTTTGATCTACAGAATAATGGATCATTTCAAGATCGGAGGTCTGGGCTCTCTTGTCAAACAAGATATCCC
Organism: Rhodomyrtus psidioides; assembly: GCA_021437785.1. NCBI lineage: Eukaryota > Viridiplantae > Streptophyta > Magnoliopsida > Myrtales > Myrtaceae > Rhodomyrtus > Rhodomyrtus psidioides. Next base: position 3,217,065 of record JAILYB010000024.1, on the reverse strand, counting down.
TCTGATGACTGCTGGTGAAACTATGGTGATAAAGATGAGATACAAGATGACTCCAACTGGATGGAGGACAAAGAACAATGAACCAGTCATTGTGGATTTCGAGGATGAGTCCAAGCAGAAATCTCCAAAGAGGAGAAAAGTTATGGCTATCAAGGGACAACAAAAAGACAGCTCAACTGATAAGGACTCAGAGGCAAGTGAAGAAGGAACATGGGAGTATGACTCTGAAGCTACACAATCTCGAGGTGGATTAGATGAAGAAGGTGAATCTGGGGATCACAGTGCTGAAAGGAATGAGGAAGGATGAGATGAAACAGAAACACAACCAAAATAAAAGGTTGTATATCCTTGTGATCTGACTGAGGAAGAATTCCTCACAATGTGGAATGAGGAGCATACTGCCAAAATTGAAGATGAAATAGAGTATGACAATACCCTTGTCAATTTTGATCATGAGCAGTTGCTAGCACAAGTCCTAGCTAAGTTGGCCTCAAAAGAGTAGGAGAAAGAGCCAGATGACATTGAGGCTTATTCTGTATCCTCCACCAGACAAAGAATTCACAAAGCTGCTACAAGCTTGGCTTCGGCTATTGCACGAGAAGATCAACTCTCGAGTGCTCAGTCCATACCAATGGATATTGATGAAGATGTAGAATATGTACCCAGCTTACGAGCTAAAGGGAAGAAAGCTCAAACTCAAGGGGAGCCCTTGCCTGCAACATATGATGTCTTTCTCACTGAAGTGTTTGCCTCTCAAGTTTTTCCTAAAGCACAAACTGAGGGGGAGAATTTAGCTACAAAAGGGATTGACACATCATATCAAGAACCTATTTTTACAGAACTACAGGTGGACCTTCAAGGACACTTTGAAAATCTTCAACATATCCTTCTTCAGACTCTGGTTGCTATGGAAACAAGGTTAGATCAGAAACTGCAGACTTTTGAACAGAAGATCGATAGGAAGTTGCAGGGTATGACTAGTCAGGTGAACAAGTTGGAGAAGTCAATTGATCTATATGGCAGAATATTTTGTGCTGAGGTTGCAAACATGCCTACCAACACACTGGTCAGAACTGACAGAACAGATTCAGAACTGCCTTCATCTCATGCTGTTAGAAGCCGTGCTCAGCAAATGGGAAGAAGCTCGGAAGGACCTTCCCAAGTGGAGGCTGATAACGAGCCTGAAGATCATCCCTCTTCTTCAAAAATGCCTCCACCCACATCTTCTTAGTTTTATTTTTTTTTGGACCAAATGTTGCTCTTTGCTATGATACAACCTTTACTCTATTGTTTAACATTAATTCGATTCATTTTTTTTTAACTTTATACAATCTTTCTGATGTTGACAAAAAGTGGGAGAAGAGTTGATATCCATTTTGTGCAGGGATTGATATCATCTTGAGCAGAGATATCTATATGCTATTTATACTCTGATTACATACCTCTGATTATACTCCAATTCAGAAAGGGGGAGAAGAATTTATTCTTGTGCAGGATAACCATACTCTGATAGGTACCTACACTCTGTTTATACTCTGATTATGCATCTATACTCTGATCATGTTTTCCTATAGGAGTATTTTCAGTACAGGATCTCTAATGATGATTACTTACATGAGCAAATCGGATGATTACTCGTTTTTGTCACTGTTTAAAATCTTTAAATTTACATATATGTATCTATAATAAGAGTAGTTTTGTCACCATAAAAAAGGGGGAGATTGTTGTGGAAATTCTCCTATATTTTGATTCTGACAAAACTATCGAGAGAAATTGTATAACGTTCTGTGATGCAGGAAGAATGTGTAAGTAGCAGGTTGAGTGGATCTAATTCTGTCGCATGGACGAAGGGTCAGATGGAAGTGCTTCTGACTAAGGGTCAGATGGAAGTGCTTCTGACGATCTAAACAGTGATGGATGGATCGCATCAAATCTCCGTATTACCATTCCATGTCAACTGATCAAGTAAGAAGCAAATCTATTCTAAGACGAAACCCAAGAAAGATCAGTTTCTACATTTGCAAAACATGAAGACCAACGTATGGTAGGTTTCCGATCAAGGCAAGATTCCTAAGGAAAGATTGTGATATTCGATTACCCTAATATCCCTTCCAATCAATCAAGGGACCTTCTACAATGGGATATCATCTTCTAATGAATATTCTTTCAGGAATCAACTCAGACTTATCGCACTTATGGAAGCTGGAGATTTAGTTGTATGGGTGACTGAATCAGAAGGGTTCAATATCTCACTCAACGGTCTACATATCTTTTGAAGATATAGTCTTGTTTAATCACGATTGATGACGTCCAATCAAGGATTGAAGAGCGATCCCTTGGCCGGGAATCCAACGGCTAGTTTGGAGGCAGGGGAGTATAAAAGAAGAACATTGATGGACTAAAGAGTGAGAAGGGAACAACAATCCAAAGTGCATGCATAATCTGAGTTCTATCCAAAAATATTCGGTGTACCAAAAATCCTATTCATTGTGAAAATCTGTGAGAGAGAAAAATCAAGTGATTGAGTGTTTGTAATTCTCGTGATTCTTCATAGTGAAATATAGCCGATCGGCTGTCATCGTGGGAGAGTGGACGTAGGCTTAATCTAAGTCGAACCACTATAATCATCGTGTGCAATATTCTCTACTCTAAACTCTTACTTTTGTGTTTAGACTTTTTGCACATTGTTATGCTGTTCCTGATTCTAATCGTACACTGAATTATTTTTTATTCCGCAAGAAATTTCATTTATATTCAGAATCACCTATTCATCCCCCTCTAGGTGATATTGCTAGATCCATCATGATCAACCAAGAAAACGATTAATTAATCTTCCATTTAATGTTTCCTTCTTATCACGTAAGGAATAATAGCTGAATATCATCTCAAAACAATTAATTGTCCATGTACCCCCACCTCGCCATTTGATATTTTCCCAGTCATGTCATGCTTGTTTTAATTTGTTACCAATCATTTTCCATTTGGGTATTTGTGCAGGACTTAATCTACTACGTATAAAGCAAGATCAGCTAAAGATATGATCTTGAACTTACGGAATGATAGCTGAATATGGAAGTCGTCGACAATGTCCATCAAAGACTTCATCTCAAAACAGGCAATTATCCACGTACTCCCACCTCACCATTTGATCATGCCCTTCTTATGTCATGCTTGTTTTCGTTATTAATTGCAATTGTATTCCATTGGGGTGTTTGAAAAGGAGTTAATCTTACACTTATAGTTTCGAACAAAAAAAAATCTCACAATTATAGCACAAATAAGCTAAAGGAGTTGAGGACTAGTATCACGGCCCGATGAGTCCTCCGACCAGGATGGGTCGTGACATGCCAAACGAATCAATCCATGATTCAAGTGGAATGATGAAGGACGTGCCCAAATCAACCCGACCCTTCATAAGCGACTCTTGAGCTATTGTGGTGTCCAGATCCATCCACGGGGCAAGCGTGCATAATGCGGGCAGCGTGCGGTGCAAGACAAAAAAACTAACAGATGTTGACTCCTAAAAATTTTGGCTAATTCATTTAGGAAAATTTGCATAAAAATTAGAGGCAAACTTTAATCTCTAACCAAAAATATTTAAACCATTTTAGTGTAGTTTCATATGCATTAATTTTCTGCACATTGCATTTACATTCATATCTAATTGGATCGGCTGCAGAAAGACTTAAGTGAATGGTTTTAATTGCAAGATTTGGTCACATCACAAGTTCAAGTGGGATACCAAGTCAAGAGATTGGATTTAAGGACCAATTTCCGTCTGAGTCGGCATTTTTTCAAAGTGCACAATGAAATAGACAGAGAATTGATTGAGTCTGAAGATCGTCTATTATTCTCTTTCATCTGTTCGTACAAGGCGAAGAAGGAAAAAACAAAATACATGTGCACGTGGCAGAATGAATTTCACCATTGAAAGATGGGATATTCATAGAGAACCACGCAAAAGAACCCTCCATACACTTATTCATAGCTTTTTACGACCCAAGATTCACGTTCGGCCAAACTGATTGATGTGGCTCAATTTTTGTACAATTTGCAGCAGAACGAATCAACTGGGAAGAGTCCCTTTGAGATTGTAATGAGATAGCAGTCACTTACTCCAAATGCGGTTGCAATAGGCTATTGGGGGAGTAGCCCGATAGCGCACCAATATGCTAGATAGTGGCAAGAAGAAGCTAACTTGGCTCCTAGTTGTCTCCACAAGGCTTCAAAAAGAATGAAGAAGTAGCAGATAGAAAACCTTGGCACATAGAATTCCAAATTGGAGACCAAGTGCTTTGTAAGCTACCCCTACGGTACAAAGCGGTACATAAAGTGTTGCTGCATCGATATGAGGGACCGTTCCATGTGGTGCAGCAGATCGGGAAAGCGGCGTATAAGCTGGAACTACCAGCAAAATTGAAGATTCATCATATATTCCACGTGAGTATGCTTAAGCCATTTCACTTAGAGGAGGAAGAGTCGAAACGAGGGGAATCACACCCGGCGCCCTCGAGGAAGAAAACGTCCTACGATCAGGGACGTTGAATGCATTTCGGCCGAATAAGTCATAAGGAAATGCTATCGTACACCTAAGCATGAATATTTGATTCAATGGAAGGATCCCCCAGAAAATGAGAATAGTTAGGAATCGGAAGAAGCACTGTGGCAATTTCAAAAACATATCAAGGCCTTCCATGTTAAGAAAGGCGACGAGGACATCGCCCATTTAAATGGGGGAGAATATCACGGCCCAATGAATCTCCAACCAAGATGGGTCGTGACATGCTGAACAAATCGATACATGAATCAATTGGGATGATGATAGGCAACCCAAACCGACCCGATGTGGCCGAGCATTATCCAAGAACGTTGGGCAGGCGTACAGACGCGACTCTTGAGCTCATGTGGTGTCCAGATTCATCCACGAGCAAGCGTGCATGATGCGTGCAGCATGAGTGTAAGACAAAATACTAACAGATGAATAGAACATGACAAATACGGGCAGACCAAGTGACGCAAAGTGAAGCGACCTTGGAAAACAATTCCAAAGAATACTCAAATTTTGATTGAATGATGGAATGATAATGTGCAGATTACAAATGCGGACGTCCTATATATAGAGATAGGACTCCTTTAGGCAATATAATCACTAAAGATAATATTATCAAAACCATATCTAAGCTAATATAATCAAACGAAATTGAAATCAAATATCGCGATTATCTATATCGCAAAAATTCTTAAAATATAAAAATACCTAAACTCTATCTAAAATCGTAATATTGCTTTTCCCAAAAATTATACGCTAGTTGTCCTACATCATTTCTCTTCTTCAGAAGAAGAACTCGTCCTCGAGTTCGTTGCGTCTGGGTTCGTTTTTTCCTGTACTTCCAATACCTCTCCATCTTTCGCTTCCTCTTCCTCTTCCGACCCCTTTTCCAAACTTCCACAGCAGAGTTGTCCTCATTATATTGCGACTCTGTGGCACTCTCCCAAAGATTTTGCACAGCCATTAGAACCAATTTTTTTCCCTTGCATTTAGGCTTGTAAACAGTTCTGTCACTTTTTCTAGCATTTGATTTTCTTTATTGGCGGCACATTCCTCAAAATTTTTCTCAAGTTCAGACAGCTTTTGATCATTTACTATTTGTGCATCTTCCACGAACTGGTTCAGCTTGGTCGCATGCATGTCTAGAGGCTCAAAGAAGTTGACTGTGATTTTAGAAACTGATCTTGCAGTTTCCACCGCTCTTGCGTGCGCCTTGGGTTGTTGCGCATACGATATCAGTATCTCCTCTTGCTTGAGAAGACTATGATGAAGCTCTTTTAGTAACGTATCAGCATCTCCTCTTGCTTGAGACACGTTCCGGATTGAGCCCTCAATATTCTGGGCATCATCGTGCTCTAGACTTGGTTTCTCGACGGAAGTCTCGGCTTCAAGAACGATCTTCGGGTCCTTTTGCTCCGTCTCTCCTTCCACCCTCGGTTCCTCCTCTAATTTCTCCAAAATCTGGTCTTTGCCTTTTGGTTCCCCGGTTTGGAGGGCTTCGAAGGCCATGGCAAGAGATTGGGGAAAAGAAGTGAAATTAATCCTAGCCATCAGCTCATCCATCGGCTTCTCCTTGAATGCGGCGAAATCCCAGTGCATCCGCGTCGCCGCTTGGGGAACGGTTCCAAGGACGACCTCACTGCCCTTCACCGACTCTTGTTCATAGTCAAGTGGAAAGAAACGTACCTTTAACATTCGTTTCATCCGTCTCCACGTTCGGATAGGAGCTTTTCCTTGACGGCGTCGGGATATTTGTGTTTACTCCTACCAAGCTAGAGCGTCGCGCCTCAACTTTCTCGTCACGAATTCTACTTGGTCTTCCTCATCGATCTCCATAGCTTCAAAGAACTCCTTAACGTCCCAGAGCCACTCCAGAAAGTCTTCAATATCCGAATTGCCATTGAAGGTAGGGAGATCAACTTTCAATTGATATTTTTCGGGATATCGTCGATAACCTCCATGTCGGCGATCCCCACGAACTTGCTCATCCGGGAATCCTCCATAACGGTAACCTACACGAATAGGCATGTCCTGGAAATCATCTTCTTCAAAATCCTCAACATAGACTTGTCACCTTTGTCGGTGATGTCGGTGATTTGCCCCACGATCCTTAGCTACTTCGGGATCACAAGCGACAGAAATTCGCTCGGCTGGAAGCACGCCAGGTATGGGGTTTGTGGACAAAAGCTGTATGACTTCAAGGAATTCTTGAAACCTCTTATCGGTTTGATCCACGAATCGATTGAACTCAACCCGTGTATAGACTCGTTTTCACGGCCCTCGGCTACGGGGAGATTGATATTCACGTTATGAGTTATCGTCACAGGAGAAACCTTCTCTGATACCAAATGACACAGAGAGAAGCGATCTTGGAAAACAATTCCAAAGAATACTCAAATTTTGATTGAATGATAGAATGATAATGTGCAGATTACAAAGGCGGACGTCCTATATGTAGTGATAGAACTCCTTTAGACAATAGAATCACTAAAGATAATATTATCAAAATCATATCTAAGCTAATATAATCAAACTGAATTGAAATCAAATATCACGATTATCTATATCGTTAAAATTCTTAAAATAGAAAAATACCTAAACTCTATCTAAAATCGTAATATTGCTTTTCCCAAAAATTATACGCTAGTTGTCCTACATCACCAAGAGTCACCCGCGGATTGCCTCTTGTGTATATAAATAGAGATCCCCCCCCCCTTGCTTGGACATATCTGAACATCAATACATCTCAAATTCCCTCAACTCTCTCCTTGGTCATGTGATATTGTGTGTGTGTGTGTTCGGTTCGGTTCGGTTCGGATTACCCCACCCTCAAGTGAGTGCGGTGAGTGTGCGGGCTGACTTGGGAATCACTTCCTAAGGCCGCACGAATTATAGGAACGCTAGATAAACTCTCGGTTTGTGACACTAGTTTCTCATACACTCAAAGGTAATGTATTACATAATAGTATGCTTAGTAGATGCGAAGCCATTGACCCCAATGAGCATTCTAACCTGTAATGTTCTTTCTTATAACTTTTTAATGAAACCATAGGTTTTTCGAGCCGTCACCTATATATATATGTGTGTGTGTGTATGTGTGTGTGTGTGAACTACTTGACCCCAAAACAACGTCACAAAAATCCTTCTCTCTTCACATGCATGCTTTAGCTTAAGGAATGACCGGAAACCTTAAGATGTCTTCATTACATTTTAGCCTTTTGATCTTTTTTATATTTTTCTATGCTTATGTTGCTGCTGGAGAGAACTTGGATGGTTGCCATATTCCAAAGCTGAGCGTACTCCCCGGATATTTATTCAAGATCCTACCGATCTGATCGAGCTTCTACCCTGTCAAAGGACTTTCAGACTTTCTTTTACAACCAAACCCCTTGATCATTTTGCTTACAGGCCCGAAAGTTACACCCCTTTCAAACAAATGTATGTGATCAAGTTCAACTACTGGGGTGGCGCGCCAGCAAGGGGCCTGATGTCCGTTTATCTCGGTGCAAAAGAACCCATTGACGGCGAAATAGGCGGTGTCGGGTTGCCGATGGACAATGCAGCTCGGTTTGGAGCCTTTTGGTCCAATAGAGGTAATAAAAATGCCACTGCCGGTGCCTTTGTGAGTTCATGGTTTTTGTGTCATGTTCTCACTTGTTTCTAGCGCTTTTTGGAAAGTCTCAATACATACTTACCTTACCACCAAAAAAAAAAATGCCACTGCCAGGTTATACCCTCTTTTTTCGTTATGTTTGGAATTCATATGTATATATTCACGCATTTTATAAACGTAAAGTTGAAATTTTGCAGCATCGATTTTATGGTGAATCAACCTAGTACGGCTGGATGCTTGACAAAGCACTAAGGGACCCCAACAATCGCGGCTATTTCATCTCAACGCAAGCTTTTGACAGTTTTCCCCCATTTAAGGAAACAAAGACAAAAATGGATATGCAAGCCTGGTTTCAATTCCTGCTAGAACTTATGTAATTGGAATAATACTGGACATATTAGGATATGGGAATAAAAATGTTAAAAGTATCTTAACCTTTGTACGGTCCTCATTTGAGGGCGATAACTTCTTCTTTTTCCCATTTGAGTGTCATATCAGTTTAAATCGTTCACTTGAATACCTATTACGACAGATTATTATGCATGGTTTTTAAAAATAAATTGAAGTCTAACATGATCCGACGTGGCAAGAGCTGACAAAATGACGACTTTTTTTGGGGAAGACGCCATATCTTTCTCTCTCTATCTAAAAATGGCTGGCTGCGTAAAGAAAACTTACGAACTTTCTCTCTCTCTCTCTCGTTCGCGAACCTTTTAATCCCCCTATATCAAAGGATCCGGGTTATATAATTCAAAATGGATGACACAAATCAACTATGTCACCCCTACCATAAAGGTAGGAGATCCGGATCCCTCTCGCTCTTTACTTCGGCATGGAAACATGGTCCGGCAACTTTGATAAGAACGACGGCACTCCTCCTCCGTTGTTCATTATCGTTCTCACTTCTATATCCCGACGCTCCAATTTTGGCTTCAACAGAATTTTTCCCCAATTTTAAATTTAGGGCTCTTCGCAAACTTTTTCCAATTTTGACAAGACTTTGCTCCAATTTTTTTTTCCTAAAGTAAATGGAAAAATAAATGAGCATGTTAACTCATCATTTTCAATAATCCAATTCAGAATTTTATAATTCACATGATCAAATAACGCCTAATATGTCGTTTTAGCAAATCGAATGACTATATTGAATATTTACTAATAGTTTAAGAATCGCGTTGAACAAATCAAAAGTTTAAGGACTATATACATATTAAATTAAAATTCAAAAATCATTTATGTCATATCCCATTTTTCATTCTTTGGACACGTAGCGATTTCCTCGGTTCATTAGCAGCCGCTAACAATGGTAGTAAAACAAAACCAAACTAATCTCGAGTAGTGTCAGCTTCTCATCTCACGATGCCCCATGACCACTAGTTTTAGTTTGGCCGGATGGCAACTTCTTTCAATCATGAAAGAACCAATCAAACAATGAAGATAGGACAAAACACGGACATTGATGACTCAATTATGATCCTTTTCTTTCTTTTTTGGGAGAAACGACTGCTTAATACTTGAGGAAAGAGATGTTTAGGGAGTGTGTGTGTGTGCGCGGATAAAAAGTATAGCATAAACAAGAGTCCCACTGCAATCTTTTAAGTAGTCATGTAGCATCTTATTGTAAGTTCAGTGAAACGCAAAGTACGTTATGCTCTACGAGGTTAACTTAGTGATTTAGGACATGAGGCGACTTTACATGCACGATTAATTCTCCGCGCTGTCCGTCCGCGGTCTAAATGGATGTTCTTGTGGGCTAAAGGAATTTGATAATCTCTCGTACGAACTCACCGTTGTCACCTCCTCTGGCGTTCAAGTGAGTAGCAGATAGCCACTGACAAAGAACAACTTGTTCTATTAATGTTAATCATTGAGTTCGTGCTTTAGTCTAGATTTCGGGAAGATCCGATTTGAAATTTCCATGAACGTGGAGACGTGTTCGACTTGTTAAGAATCACTTGAAGCTTCGTGGTAGGATTTGTTCGACATAACTTTTTGGTTCTTTTGTCCAAATTAGACTGAATTTTCTAAGGCGGCTTTGATGGTACATGCAGTGACCATTTTGGAGGTTTCTCTCGAAACAATTCCAAGTTGCAATATTTCGACGGGGCAGGGAATTCAAGTCCCATCACGAGGTATATGTATGTCAAATATTCTCGGACATTAATAATGACGCGTGGCAGGTGATCAAATATTCTCATGCCCAAGCTACGTCTAATTTCCGACAACCGATAGCGAGCTCGAGACTTGATTGGAACTTTTTGGAAACCTCTTGAGTCCTAAACTAAAACAAAAAACCGTAAGTACTCAAATGAACGTCGATTTTGATCATTTAAGTCTTGTTTCTGCACTTATCTCCTTGTCATCCTTGATAATGTCATGTAATTATTCTTTTGGAGTCTCTTTGTTCTCCTCACGAAATCCCAATTGACTTTGAGCCCAGCCGCCTCATCATTCTCACGATGTCAAATCAATTATGTGAAACGAAAGAAAGAGGGTATGTAAAGGGATGAACTAGCGGAACGATCGAACCGTCAGAAACATCAAAACATTTTGTCACGTACATGCTTTAGCTTCGGCAGTTATGACTCCAGTCCCTAGAATGTCTTCACACTGTTGCCGCTGGATCACTCTGATATTGCTCTCAGCTTCTGTTGCTACTGCACATAACTTGGACGATGTCGATATCCCGAAGCTGAGGATGTCCCGTCCTGAGTTCTTGCGAGGCCCGGCGAGCACAGTTCAAGCTTCGGTCTCAAAGGACTTGGTGACTTTCTTCTACAACCAAACTCTCGATCACTTCAGCTATAGACCAGAAAGTTACACTGCCTTCAACCAAAGATACGTGGTCAATTCCAAGTACTGGGGCGGCGCGGAATCTGGCGCACCGATCTTCGCCTTTCTCGGTGCAGAAGCACCGATCGATGGCGACATAGGTAATGTCGGGTTCCTCACAGATAATGCTCCTCAATTTAGAGCACTACTGGTATACATAGAGGTAATTAAAAACAGTAATGTCTGAAATTGTGTCACTACTCTTTTAACTAGACGCTTTCACAATTTATGTTGTGAAATTTATTATCCTTGTAGCATCGGTTTTATGGAGAATCAATCCCATATGGAATGACATTTGCTAAAGCCCTCCGCGATGCCAACACCCGCGGATATTTCAGCTCTGCCCAAGCGCTCGCCGATTACGCGGAAATCCTCATATACTTGAAGCAGAAATTGAAAGCCGAACATTCTCCTATAATTGTTGTCGGAGGATCATATGGGGGAAGTGTTGGAGTTGGCGAATACTTCGGGGACCATTGTTTCTCACACCGGGTATGCCCACGTGAGCTTAGGGAAACCAAAGTGTTATCCGACGACATATGACACATGCGCGCGGGATGCGAGGGTTCGGGGGCAGCGCCCCCGACACGGGTGTCCCGCTGCCCGGTCAGCGGACGGCTGCCCCGCTCGCCGGTGAGCGGGTGGGGGTTCGGGGGCAGCGCCCCCGAAACCTCAACGGGTTTGTACTTTTATTTAAGTTAACCCGTATGTTATGGGCTTAATAGAGATTTCGCTAGATTTAGGTTTTTGGGCCCGTTTAGGGCATATATATTTTGCTCGTTTATGCTGATCATTGTAACGAGTTGAGAGGCTGTAAACCGAATATCATAGTGAAAATCTCTTGCAGGACGTAGCCCTATTCTGGGGTGAACCTGGGTAATCTCGTGCGTCATTCAATTTTCTTGATTTCTGTGTGATCGTTCTGATTCGGTGTGCGATAAATCCCATCAGGAAGTAAGTGACTATATTCTCACTAACATCTTTCTTTCCTTGACACACACACATACATACATACATAGCTTACATGGTAGTTAATTCCCTTTTATAAAACCCAGAAATCCTTGAATCATCCAGTGTTAGCTTACTTTATTAAGATTTGCTGCGATTATCAATGTTCTTAGTGTTGGCTTCGTGGTTTCGGCTGAAGTATCCTCATGTGGCACTCGGAGCTTTAGCTTCATCCGCCCCGATTCTTTACTTTGACAACATCGTTCCTCAGGATGCATTCTTTTCAGTAGTTGCAAAAGGCTTTTTGGTAAGATCTATTTGCTCTGTGTTTTTCTCTTTCTGTTTCCATTGCCATGCAAACCAATCCGTATAAGAGATTCTGTAGGAAAGTAGCTCTTCTTGCCACCAAACGATAAGACGATCCTGGGAAGAAATTGATAGAGTTGCTTCTGAGCCTCACGGTCTCACGAAGTTGAGCAACACCTTCAAAACTTGCAGGTGTAAATACTTTTTTTGTTACTTCTATTTTTTAACTGATTCAGAAAATAATTGTAAAAGCTCTTACTCTTTTATTTCCCTTCTGTTTAGTCCACTGAAAAGTTCATCAGAGCTCAAGAAGTACCTGAAAACACTGTACGCACAAGTTGCTCAGTACAACGATCCATCCGCACAACCCTTGAAACTTATGTGCAGCGCCATTAATGGAGCTTCTTCAAGAAACGGACTTCTGCGGAAGATCTTTGCGGGCCTTGTTGCCATCAATGGCAACTTAACATGCTACGTCAATTCACCCACTTCTGCTACATTAGCTGAAACTCTTCTGGGGTGGTCTTGGCAGGTCCGTAACATGTGCTTCGGACCTATGTCTGCGACTTGCAGTTTTATCACTTGTTTTTCATCACATTGTTAGCGAAAATTAATTAGAAGGTTGTCTCAGTCGAGTCCAGTCAAGTCGAGTCGAATCCATATGATCATTCACTACTCGAGCTTGGCTCTTCTCAATTATATGCCAACACCTCTAACGCAGTCGCGGGCTTTATTTTTTAGGCTCGAGTTCGCCTAAATGAAGTGTCTTTAGGCTCGAGGCAAACCCGATATCATCTGTTATCGAAAAGCAAGTTTGAGATAGAATTATTAAAACTGAGCTCGAGGCTGGAAGAAAGTATTAGATGTGTGCTTCTTTTGGAATGATCGGATTCTCCAATGTTCTAAATGGATGATGACTACAGTACTTCAAATTAACCATGTTTTCAAACTATTCGGACTACACTTGCACTCGAAAAGAATCACGCTGAGTTTGATTACGTAGTTCAAAATTTATTTGAGCTTGCGTAGCGGCTCGACTCATTTACACCACATAGGAAGAGAGATCTGTGCAATTTTTTTTTTAGGTAAGGTAAGAGATCAGTGCAATTTTTCATCGTTTGATTCTATCTTTTTCTGCAGGGTTAGTCTAATAAAACTGTGCACTTGGTGTTAATCTTCCTGTTCCTTTTGTTGGACTGAAGAGAGCTAATGTAGGTATTTGCAGACATGCAGTGAGATGGTGATCCCTATGGGCATTACCAGAAACACTATGTTTCCACCAAAACCTTTCAATCTAAATAGCTTCAGCAACGCCTGCAAAAGCGTGTTCGGCGTCGCGCCTCGGCCGCATTGGATCACTACCTATTTTGGAGGTCATGTACGTCGCTCTGCAAATCAAACACATTTTGCTGCTATTTTTTCCTACCAATTGTTGATTAATTTCTGTGCAAAACCAGGAGGAATGGCTTCAGACCTCAACATTCCCTAATGTCAAATGATTTGTCATTAATTTCTTCGTTCACGATGAAAAATTGCAGGACATAAAACTTATTCTGCGGAGGTTTGCTAGCAACATAATTTTCTCCAATGGACCTCAAGATCCTTACAGCAGCGGCGGGTACGTGTAGCATCGAAACTTATAAATTTTCTATGCATACATCGGTTACTCAATCAATTCATCAATTATATTTAGGGTCCTCAAGAATGTTTCTAGCACCGTTGTTGCGATCCACACAACCAAAGGTACATGCTCGACTTGATTTGTCTCATACCAGAGTTATGTATACATATTGTTTCTGGACTTAGAAATTAATTTCTCAATTTGATTTTGCAAAATATTTTCTACGTAGGTTCTCATACTTTTTTTTTTTTGTAAGGTTCTCATACTTTGGACTTACTCAGAGCAAAAAAGAGCGATCCACATTGGTTGGTCGAACAGCGCAAAACCGAGGTTGAGATTATGAAAATGTGGCTCGCAACATACTATGCGGATCTCCGCACTTTCAGAAACTGATATCATATGGAAAAGTAATGGAAGTACAATGACAATATGGTGAGAGAACAAAGGCCGAGTATTAAGTTAATATCGTCGGTAATATGAAGAAGGAAAAATGTTCAAATAAAGACCTGGAGTACCCTCATTTGTTTAAATAAGGGCTTAAAATGTACCTTCTTTTAAATCAGGGCCTGACGGGCTCAAATCGTCTCAAAGAAGGGCCTGGCCGAAGGGCATTTTCGTCCTTTATATGTTCTTATTTTTTCGTATGAATTCTCTAAGGAACACGAGCTTCATCTCATTGAGAAACCCTCCCCAATTTCACGGCTTCAAAAGCCCCAGAATTTCTTTTAATTACTCAAAGGTATTAGGACGGTTCAGAACACACAAATTCCAAACGAAGAGCCAAGCAAAGAACAAAAGAAAGGCGGAGGGAATCATACCGGAGCCACTCGGGAGCTCTCCGCATGTCCGTCACGACGAACGCATGTAGGGTCCTCTCCCAAAGCGCCAAGTCGTTGCTGCCGATCGTGTGGGAGGAGCGACGGTGAAGCCCATGTAAAAAGAAAAGGAAAAAAAAATCAAAAAAGTAAATGACAAAAACGCCGTTGAGAAAATGAGGATTTTTCAGGCCTTTATTTGAAATTGTCCTAACCAAGAATACAAAAGTCCTATGCCATCTCGAACAAATTGGTCTCGAGGATCACATTTTTTGCTGAATGAATCATGTGGATTTTTCTTGCATGCATCGCCTCGTCACTTATGCTTACCTAGATAATCTACCTATTTAGTTTATTCAATCGAAAAGAAAATTTCCATTAATATCTTATCTATAAAATACAACATAATTTATAAAAAGAGATTTGAGAAGCTTATAGTGTAACAGTCTTACGGTGCAATCTCAACCACAAGTGTTATAAATGGCAAAAAATGTTTAGCAATCATGGCGGGAACTACCTCTAATCTTATGCCTAGCATTCCACCGTTATATTGTCATGCTAGCAGAACCCTTGATAAAAAAACTACATATTTCAAAAAAGGAAAAGACGGATAAATATGTTAATGATAATTATTACGTATCACACGTCATCAGCTCATTTGAAATATGTGGGAAAGGGTGTGGTGATTTCCGGCATATAAACCCACCAGCCAGCAACTTCTTCCCCCAATGGTACAGCGAAAATATCTCATGCCATTGCCTTAATGCTTAACTTTTCTTACATCCATGGGTCATTTATGCCAATTATTTGGAAAAAGAAATTCTGAGTGTTGGGGTCACCCTTTTCCTTCGCCGTCTGTATCGCCACAATGGAGACAAAAGAAGTTCTAGTGCTGGGGTGAGCCTTTTCATTTCGCCGTCTGTATCGTCACATGGGGTCAGTTGTGCCAATTATTTGAAAGAAGAAGTGATCAGTCTTTTTTCCATTTCGTCGCCTGTATCATCGCATGGGGTAAATTGTGCCAGTTATTTGGAAAATGAGATTGAATTTTCCTAGTTGAGGAACCTTTTTTTCATTTGGCCTCCTTCGAAAAACCACCCAACACCAAATTCTGGCCTCATTTCGCCGTTTGTATCATTCCATGTGCAAGAAAGATAAAGCAGTGGACAGTAGTAAGTGGATTAGATGACACCACTCAATATACTTCAAGGAATCTAAACAGCAACCACTATGAGTCATTTGGATCCGATTTTTCAACAAATGTGTTAGGCTGGACGGACGCATTTGCTATGTTTGATCATTGCTCATTGGTGATCATGCCGTTTTGATTTCTGGCTTCCTGATGAGGCAAAACAGATGCTTCTCATTGTGCAATCTGTTATTTCCTCTCGTTTTTCCATTAATCTGTGCCTGATTTGGAAACTTGAAACAGTTGCTGTGGAGCTCCAGAACGAAATGACTAGAGCTTCAGTCACAGGAACTGCAGATCTTCCCTTCTATAGTTCCATTAATACTGGTGTGTGCTCTAAGCAGATCAATGGTAGATGTCGCCGGGAAGGCCTCGTTCCTAAGCTTCAAAGACAATCTTTCTCTTTATTTAGTAATCAATAGGAATTCTACGGTCAATCTGTTCATTGACAGGTTCACATTGTTCAGCTTTCATTACTGTTTCTTTTTTCTTTTGATCTAGCCATCGATGGTTACATGAAAGCATTACTCTCGTTAAAATTATGTCTCGAGTTTAAGCCCGTCAGGGATTTGATTTTATGGCCGTGGAACGTTTAGTATTCAACTCTGACCGTGCGCCACGATTTGGGCGCCTTTCAACAGAAAAGAACTCGGTGGGTCCCAGCACAAAGCAAATCTTCATCATAGACGAAAGGAAGAAATACAAGAAAGACGCACCGAACAGCGTCCACACCAGCGGTACGAGGACAGAACGCACGAGTAACGTGTTTCGTGGGTGCTCATGTCCTGTCGTGATCTCTTCGAGCCGACGAAGACATCTGAACACGAGCCAAGGATTTATGCAGCGAGTTTATTATATCCAATTGAGAGTTATTTGATTTATAAACACTTTGAGCTTGGATATAATCTTGGAGCGGGAAACACAAGCGTATTGAGCGATTGTAACTTCGATTCTCCGATTATAATGAATTATTCTTACTGACTCTTCCGATAGATGTAGGTACTGATATTTGGACCGAATCGTAATCTCTGGTGTCCTTTATCAATCCTCGTTGTTTTTCTAGGCTTTTCACATTGTCCTAATCTGCAAAATCCTGTTATTCCGCATTAAATTATATCAGTTCTTGCCATGAATAAATCGCGGGAGATAATTGAAGTCGGGATCCATGCACGGCGAAGAGTCTCTCAAGCGGTGAAAGCCTTCGGCCACCTTAGAGATGATAATCCTTAGCGAAAGCCTTCGGCTGTCCCAGCCTCTCAGATATGTGCTGGTAGAAAATAAAAGAAACCCTTTCAAAGACGGGGGGCCTTAATCAAAGTACGCGGTTAATCTTTCTACATGTGAGAAAGAGATAAGTTTATGTTTACATTACGACATCCCTAAATGAACTCACTCGAGATATTATTTGCTTTGGGCCATCTTATTTCGAATATCATGATTGTGTCATTTGACATACATATATGCTTTGTTAGGAGGTCACCATCCTGATAGTCCTGAACATGATTAACTTTGGAGTTTTAAAACAAAGCTTGTCGTTACGTCAAAAGGCCCCTCTCTGTAAGTTCATTTCAGTTTTTTGTGTGTGTGTATATATACACACACACCATATATGATGTATGTATATATGGTATATTAGGCATGCATTGCCCCTGTTTAGTGTGCAATTCAGCATATCCTGCCTCTCCACCCTCCTAGAAATTGCTCCTTATCGGAGCCTTCTGGCCACAGTGACCACTCCCCGCCCTTGTAAGTGATGGCACAACTGTCTTTCCACTCAAAGGACACAGTTCAAACACAAACCTGATTTGAGAACACACACATATCCAACTATCTCAACTCAACTCATATCCAAAATGAAACTACCAAAACTTCACGCTAATAGCTCTCTCATCTTTCTTATCTCTAGATAAGGAACCTAAAAAAATTGGAATGTATGGGATGAACAACCACAATTTTGTGAGTAATGCATATCTCCTCTAAGCAGATGAAGCACCTACTATGCATATTGACAAAACCATATTGAAACTCTTTTAATCCAAATCTAGAATTTATCACACGTATGAGATCAAAAATGAGTTTTATTTTTTCAACAAGACTTTATACTTAACGGAAACACGCATTTCATCAGAAATATCAAAGCAAACATGAGTGGTCCAGTCATTAACCAATCTCATCAATTCACATATCAATGGTCTATTCCATTTATCCATCTTGTTAAATATCACGTCAGTTAATGCTCATTATCCAACTATGGTCACGACATAACGCCTAGAGGCGATCAAGATTTCCCCTTCGCAAGGTCTCCACCTATTATCAACCGGTGGCTTGACCTAAAAGGATATCCTCAACTCCATATGCAAACCCGAAAACCCCGACCCGATTTCACACTGATGTTGAGCATAAAAAATTCATCTCATAATCAGACGTTTTATAAATCAATACATATATTCTTTTATCACTCTGTCCCTAACATAATATAATTAACAAGAAATTTTTCAAATCATTTCCAAATCCCTTTCATACGCCAGATTCACAAATAATAATAATAATAATAATAATAATAATAATAATAATAATAACCACCTTAGAAAACGTATTTCATAAAACATGTCTCAAGCCATTCACAATTAACTAAAATGTGTAGTAAATATTAGATCGTACTTTTATGCAATAAAAATATCATGTCATAACTCATAATATAACTATAATCCATATCATTTTCTAAATGTGAGTTTACAAATTCGAAGAAGAGATATCACTGCTCACCTGCAAATGCCCAAAATTAAACAAAGTAGCCATACGCGCCGCCGATGTCGTAATCCTATCAATAAAAAAAAAATCGATGTTAAAATCAAAGAAAACACTGCTTTAACTAACAACTTGACTAGATTATGCTATTTCAGAATTAAAACGCCCACTACTAGTCTACAAATTAAAGATGAACGGTCAATCGGGGCAAAAAAAAAAATCACTAACGCAAAGAACGGCCACTTGTGTACAAATGGTCACTCGCACGACAAAATTTCTTGTGCCATATCTCTCTACACTATACTCCGTTTCAAGTGAGCTTACTGTCGAAAGAAAGCACTTCTTCAGTACAAAAAGAGTAATAGCTTGATTGACCCAAAATTTAGTCCGCAACCGATTAAATTGGGCCAAAAGATTATTGTCAATACAGTGCATAACGCGCACCCAACTTCGAAAATTCGTTTGGGGGTAAATCATAAACCCAAAAGCGATTTATGTAAAATCTTACCGCTTCACAATACCCTAAACTATCAATCCCTCATGATTTCTCAGCTGAACAACTCCTAAATAGGACATCGCAATTCAAATTTCACTTAGGGTGCACTTGTTTAGGAAAAAACTTCATGTTAAACGAAAATACTTTCCGTGAAATGATTTTCGAGGAAAATGGCTAATTTTCAGTGGTATGAGACAGCGTATGTTTTCTGGTGTATGGATTTTATTTAAAAAATGATCTCAATCTCATCACTTTGTCTCAACAAAGAAATTAAATTTTTTAAATAATTTTTATTGCTTCATTTTTTTGTTCTTCCTTCCTCCACCGTGACTAGCCGGCGGCAGCCATAGGCGATCTCGAGGCTCGCAGTCGACTAGCTATCACCGATGCCCGACAATAGGCATAAGAAGAAGAAAAAATAAAAATCTCGAAAAGTGTTTTCATATCTTAAATTCAGGAATTCACTTTCCTAACTTTATGCATAAATTTTTCATTGACCGAAAAGTATTTCTATTCACTAAGTTATTTTTGGCGAACTAAACGTGAAAGTGTGGAAAACTAATTTTCGAAAAACACTTTCACTCAAACAATATCCTTAGTTTCAAATTTGTGCCATAATTCCACAAATCACTCAATTTGAACAACGATGGGTTTGAATCCTCACGGGACATTACCAGTCGAAGTAAATCCGACTCTGGGCCTATAAAATGGAGAGTGTCTATTAAAGAATATGGGAGCAAGAAACCCTTATCAATTTGGCTTTGTTCTATTAAGCTCATTCCAACCTATATTTTAAGTTTTAAGCAGCTGATATGTCACTCAACCTATCAAATCTGAGTTAAAATTTGCGTCCCTGGCCCATTGTGCGACCTCTAAATTGTGATCATTTTAGAGAGAATGTTGGCTTTTAAGAGCGCGAATGGCAGCCATTCCCTTCCTAGCTCTATTTTTAGGCAGAAATAGATTTTTCCATTTATATTCCTTATATGAGTTTGTAAGTAGATACACGCATTTGATAACTGCACAAAATTTCTATTCCTGAAACAGAAATTCGTTTGATAACAATATAAAATTTCTTCGGTTTCCAACCGTTGGGCCTCAGCCGGCTTTTGGAGGATGGAGACCAGGGACCGGCTACTGGCGATTGGAAGACGGGACCAGCGACTGACGAATGGTGGCCAACGGATGGCTAACGGTGGCCAACGGCAGGGACACGAGAGATGCGACCGACGTCAGAAAGCGACCAACAGATGGTGATTGGCGGCTGAGGACAAGAGACCGGTTGGTGGCGAACAATAGCTGGCAAGCAGCAAATGGAGACCGGCGTAAGAAGATTGGTGGATGGCAATGGCGGATGGCGACGGGCAAATGGAGAATGGGAGTCAGGGACCAGAGACCGGCGAACGGCTAATGAGAGCTGGGAATTAGAGACTAGCAACCGACAAATGGTGAATGGCGGTCGGGTGCAGGAAGGGGAGATAAACGACTGGCAGCGGATGATTAATAGTAGCATAGACGCGAGAGAGAGGGAGACCGCACCCAAGAGAGAGCGAGTAAACAATGAGAAGAATTCTTATTTCTTTTTGTGCTCCAGAAATGGAAAAATAGAAAATTTCTCCTCATTTCTATGCCAAACTTATTTTTGGAACAAAAATTTTCTCGGAAATAGAAAAATGAATGTGCGTTATCAAATGGATTTCAGATCCAAATCTATTTCTTGAAACAGAAAAATAGAACTATTGTCATGTGCGTCCTAAGTCACTCAGCCTTCTCTCAATGAATGTGTCTTGGAATGGAACATGATCGCATGCATACAAACATACATCATTTAATTACACCAAGATGTTCATCTACTAGAATTTGAATAAAGTATGCGTTTTGGAAATATGATAATGAGGATTCATACCTCTCTCGTGTTCTTCCTAAGCTCAATCCATGGAAATTATGCAAGTCACTTGTATTGTATTAACGCGTCGCGTGTAGTTCATAATCTAGAATTTGCGGCCTCGTTAAATTTTCGTATCCAAATTATTAATCTAGTATTTGAAATAGGTATTAAAATATACCTCGAGTTTGAGCCCGTTGGACGAGTATCAAAATTAACGCGTACGAGTTTGTCTCGATAAATAAAGTCCATGTTAGATTGTGATTGTCTAAGATTTTGTAGGGAGGCCGAAATCTACATTAAATGCTTTGCATGCGAAAAATATGTTCAGCGGCAATTGTGAGAAGAAGAAGAAGATTACGGACGGATTTCATTTCTGAGCATTCGTGGATTAGTTCGGCTTAACGTGACTCCTTTCGACCGAGTTGGACTTATCAAAGCATGGGAGTTGTCGTGGATGAAGAAGAAAGCTATGAAGGCCATCCAATGCACGGGACCTACCAAATTTGGTTTCTTCTAATGGAAGATCACTCTTTGGGAGTGGAAGGAGAATAGTGGGCAAGTGGGCTTCAAAATCATGAGAACCACCATGAAAAGAAATCAAAGGACAGATGAAGAAAAGGCCCATGATGGGAATTCATTGCATGCGTCAAAAGAAAGGAAAGAATCTCAAGTGAGACATCATGATGAAAGATAAAAGGAAAGGAAAATGCTTCCATGATAGTCTGATAGTACTGTCAGTTATTTTTTTACCATAGATCCAAAGGAAAATGCTTCCATGATAGTTTGATAGTGCTGTCAGTTATTTTTTTTTTTACCATAAATCCATACACACTCCATCACCGTGTGTTTTGCATAAAGCATTCATTATTTAAAAAATCGTAGGATTAGAAATAATGACAATACTATAAAACTATCGGGATAGCCGTTCCAAAAAGGAGAGATAAAGAAAACAGCAACGATGGGAAGTCATTCCATGGGTCATAGAAAGAGAAAAGAAGACCCCAAGAAAAATGGAGCGCATCTGGAGATTTTTGTGGGCGTCATCGTTGCTATTTATCGAGTTCTCTTTTCTGTCTTGTTCTTTCCCTTATACAAGAGAGAGAAATCTAACAAGAATTGCGCCAAGCTCATTCGGGGGCTTAGAGAAGAGAGAGTTCTTCTCATGAAGGTTTACTTGTTGTAATTATATGCGTTAGTGATTTAGCCAATTAAATTCCTTAAGTGAGATTTCACTGGGAATTGTGAGAGATTAAACACTGTGCGAGTTATTGAATGTAATTGGGGGCTGAAAAATATCGGGACTGTGTTTGAGTGTGTTCTAATATTAACGTAGAAACTGACAAGATCTTGTAAATATGTCAATGCGAAATTACCAAAGAAACAAACGAGAAATGATAAAGGATACAAGAGATTTACGTGGTTCGGTCCATATGTCAATATCTCATTTGAAAAATGGCTTTGGGTTGAATGGTATTTAGTAAAAACAGCATTCCAAAGGGGCTTTGAATGCAATTTTTTAATTTTTAATTAAAAATTTACCTTTTGTCGGACCAAAGAAGAAGATAAATAGTAAAGAGGGGGACAAAATCGAAAATATAGGGAATTGATTAGTCCATCAGTAGCAACACAAATCAGCTAACGACATATTATCATATGGGATCGTGGGTTGCTATATAAAGGTGAACTATATGCCAAGGAACATCACAAAAACCCTTCCCTTCGCATGCATGCTTTAGCCTAAGCAATGACCATAAACCATAACATGTCTTCATCTCATTATAGCTTCCTGATATTTCTGATACTTAGCTTAGCTTGCGCTGCTATCGGCAAGAACTTAGACGATTACAGAATTCCGAAGCTGAGCATACACCGCCCAAGGTGGGTTCAAGATCCTGCACGGGTGGTTCGAGCTTCTGCGGCGACAAAGGATTTCCAAACTTTCTTTTACGACCAAACGCTCGATCATTTCAACTATAGGCCCGAGAGTTACACCACCTTCAAGCAGAGATACGTAATCAATTTCAAGTACTGGGGCGGCGCGGATTCACATGCCCCGATCTTCGTTTATCTTGGTGCAGAAGCACCCATCGATGGTGACCTAGTTAACGTCGGGTTCCTCACGGATAATGCGCCTCAATTTAGAGCGCTTATAATCTATTTAGAGGTAATAATGTTCCATATTATCTACTTGGTTGCACGTACTTTTTCTCTTATGTTTGGTGCACACCTGTATATATCAACGCATTTAAAATCGAAAAGTTGTAATGTTGCAGCATCGATTTTACGGCAAATCAATCCCGTACGGGCTGGCATTTGAAGAAGCTTTGAAAGACAAAAACATTCGCGGATATTTCAGCTCGGAGCAAGCTCTTGCCGATTACGCAGAAATCCTCGTCCACCTGAAGCAGAAGTTGAATGCCAAACAATCCCCGATAATCGTCATTGGAGGATCATATGGGGGAAGTAAGTGAATATATTCATATAGGAGGACCAATATGACTACCGCTATAAATTGAAATTAAAGAATATCGCCCGCTAATTACGTTAAACCGGACATTGCTGATTTAGGTTGACCCATAGTAGGATGTAGTAATCATATATTTAATCTGCCGTAGGTTATTGTTCTTGAACATATCCTGAATAAAGCTTTCACTAATGAGTGCCAGATATAAATATTGACACCTTGCACTGAAGGCAAGGTTTCAACCCTCTTAGTAAGAGGAAAAAATCTACACCATATTTTCTACCTATAACTTAGAAATATGTGTTCCAATATTCACACATTTAAATTTCAGTGCTAGCTACGTGGTTCCGATTGAAGTACCCTCACGTGGCTCTCGGAGCTTTGGCATCATCTGCTCCAGTTCTCTACTTTCTCGGCGTCACACCTCAGGACGCATACTATTCGGTCGTAGCAAAAGACTTTTTGGTAATCTTCATTTGCTCAATTTGCACTTTTTCCTCTTGAATGCATTTTTCTGCAATCAGATCGATCACTTGAACAGTTGTTTGGGTGATTTTTCAGGATGCTAGTCCTTCTTGTCACCAAACAATAAGACAATCATGGGAAGAAATCGATAGAGTTGCTTCTGAGCCTGATGGTCAGACGAAGTTGAGCAACACCTTCAAAACTTGCAGGTATAAATATATATATTTTTACATTTTTTTAACTGGTTCTGAAAGTTGTGAAAATTCTAACTCTATTAATTTCCTTCTGTTTAGTCCACTGCAAGATCTATCAGATCTCACGGTTTACCTGTCAAACCTGTACGTACAAGTTGCTCAGTACAACGATCCATCCACACAACCCTTGAAACTTGTGTGCGACGCCATTGATGGAGCTTCTCCAAGACTTGGCATTCTTCGGAAAATATTTGCAGGCGTTGTTGCCTTCAGTGGCAACTTAACGTGCTACGTCAATCCCCCTTCTGGTGGAACAGATGAAACTCAGTTGGGTTGGGGTTGGCAGGTGTGTAATGTGTATTTATCACCAACATATGCGACTTGCATTTTTATCGCCTCATTATGACAATTAATTAGAGGGTTATGCAGTCGAGTCGAGTCAAATCGCTTGATTATTTATTACTACAGCTTGGCTCTTCTCAATTATTTGCTAACACCTGATAGTGGTGAGCTTGATTTTTTAGGCTCAAGTTTTATGGAATGCAGTGTTTTTTTGTGAGACCACTGCCAACTGCTCTAAAAGCTTAAGCTGTTAGAAGAAGACGTGGTTTAATAATTATATATTCCAACACTCCCCCTCACGCTTAGTCTGGTCTTTTGCCTAGTACTAAGCGTGGACAAATTAATTGATGAGGCAAATAGGGGCTTGGAAAGATTTGAACTCAGGACCTCCTGCTCTGATATCATGTGAGATTTGGTGAGACCACTGCCAACTGCTCTAAAAGCTTAAGCTGTTAGAAGAACACGTGGTTTAATATTTATATATTCCAATATTTTTGGGCTCGAGATAAGCCCGATCCCATCTGCTTATCAAAAAGCAAGTTTTAGTATGAGTTTGCCTTACTAAAACTGAGTTACGAGGCTTGAAAGAAAGTATTAGATGCTTGTAAGGTTTTTCTCCCCTCTTTTGGTGTAACGTGATTTTCTTATGTCATAAACTAGACTTGGACTAAAAACGAATCAAGCTGAGATTGAGTACATAGTCCATGTTAAAATGCATGTGTGAGTTCTGTTAAAAGGTATGGAAGAGTTAATAATACGAGCTGGCTCATAAATTATTAGTTTAAACTTTTGAGTAAATGTGGATTCAATTTGATATGTTGACTGATTCGGATTGGGTCCTCTCAGTTATCTACCCGTATTAAGTTATTCGATTGAGGAGTTATGTTAGAAAAATCTCATGTCGAAAAAATTTGTGTGGTATTGAGTAATTAATAATCCTATGTGGGCAATAACTCATTAGCTTAACCTCTTGAATAAAGGCGAGTCTAACTTGATATGCCGGCTCGACCGAACTTGGGCTCCTTCTTGGTCTCCTCTAATATCAGATTATTGGATCGAATACGACAGAGCCGCAGCTTGACTCTTTTACATTATACTTCAATATACGCTAAGAGTGATCTGCGCCATTCTCCGTCATTCAAGTTATGCCAATCTGATCTTCTTGTTCTTTTTGTTGAACTAAAGAAAGCTAATGTGGGTTTTTGCAGACATGCAGTGAGATGGTGATCCCTTTGGGCATTACCAAAAACACTATGTTTCCGCCATCACCTTTCGATATAAAAAGCTTCAGCAGTGACTGCAAAAGTCAGTTCGGGGTCGCGCCTCGGCCGCATTGGGTCACTACCCATTTCGGTGGTCATGTATGTTACTCTACCAATCTAATAAATTTCACTGCTGTTTTCCTACCTTTTGTTGATTAAAAATTCTGTGCAAAACCAGAAGGAATGGCTTCAGACGTCAACATTCCCAAAGGTTATTATATTTTCGTAGTTTCTGCATTGATGATGAAAATTTGCAGGACATAAAACGTGTGCTGCATAGGTTCGCTAGCAACATTATTTTCTCCAATGGACTTCAAGATCCTTATAGCAGCGGCGGGTATGTGGAGCATCAAGTCCAATAAATTTTTCTATGAAAATAACACTTACTTAATCAAGCTTAATTTTGACCCCAAAAAAAAAATCAAGCTTAACAACAATTCATATACATCAATTCTATCACAGGGTCCTAAAGAATATTTCTAGCACCGTTATCGCGATCTACACAGCCAAAGGTATATGCTGACTTGATTTGTCTCGAATGGAGTTATATATACTATACTCTCCTTGGACTTAGAGAAATTAATTTGTCAATTTGATATGTAAAATATTTTGCACATAGGTTCTCATACTTTGGACATACTCCAAGCTAAGAAGAGTGATCCAGATTGGTTGGTCGAGCAACGCAAGACTGAGATTGAGATTATCAGAAAGTGGCTCGCCACGTACTATGCGGATCTTCGCACTTTCGGACGTTGATCTCATATGAGAAAGTAGTGAAAATAAGATGGTAACGACGCGAGAGAATAAAGAGGGTCAATGTTGCGTGCGTGTTTATCTATGAGCATTGTGTGACTTTGTAATCCTCAATAATATATGTGTGCGTGCGCGTTTGTCTGTGAGCAATGTAACTTATAAGTTACGAAGGACTGGTATTTAATGCATCAATGTTGCTCCAGGAAAAAGCGATTTGAACTTGCTCGACTATAGTCAATTTGTGACGAAAAAGGAACTCCAGCTCGAGATTGATCTAAAAAAGCTCGAGCTTTATCTAAAACATATCGAGTAATGCGGGTACATAATATAATTTGGAGGATATCTACAAATCTTTTAACTTGATAATTTTGTTTTATAAAAATAATAGCAGCTCGACTACGCTCGATTAGATTTTTTTAGGCTATCGAGCTAAGTATTGGCAAGCTCGAGATCAACTTCACAAGATATTGGAAGTGCTTGAGCTCGAAATAGATTCGAAATCAGCTGAATTAATCTCAACCGAGCCCGAGCTATTTGTAAGTTGCTTGAGTGAGTGTCATCCTAGTTGAAATTGGCATGAGCATGTTCAATCAAATGCTCAAATTGTCACATGACCTTTTGCTCGATCATCTCCCTCAGACAAAGTTTCAAGTACTCGATGTATTATGAAGCATCAGAATAGCTATCTGGAGGAATTTTATCTCACCACGCTCACTTTTGACGAACATATATATGGAAGTTTAAACTATAGACAACTGGACAAAAGCTTAAAATAACATACTATGTAGACCGCACTTGTTTAGTGTATAATAGATAAATAAATAAAATACCTCACTTGTTGATGCAGGACAACTGTCGTACAATATTCAGGAAAACGCAATATTACGATTTTCGATAGAGTTTTAGGCATTTTTCTATTTTAAGAATTTTAGCGATAGATAATCGCGATATTTGATTTCAATTCCATTTGATTAGATTAGATTTGTTTTAGTGTTATCTTCTAAAATCTTATTTCCTTTTAGGAGTCCTATCTATATAATGGACGTCCGCTCTTTGTAATAAGGAGACTATTATCAATTCAATTACAGTTTATCTGTTGGAAGAGTATTCCAGTTATCGCTACCATGCGCTACCCTGCGTCATTTGGTATCAGAGCGAGGTTTCTCCTTGTGACGATGACAAAGAACGTGAATCGATATACTTCCGTAGCTGAGGGCCATCTTGGTGAGCCTATTACACGGAAGGTGTTTACCCAGTTTGCCGAGGAAACTCGACGAACTCTGCAAGACCGCCAACGGACGATGCAAGACTTACTTGCCGCTACCCAACGGTTGTCTGCAAACTACCCTAACCCCGGCGTTCTTCCAGCCGAGCGAATTCCTGTCGTTCGTGATCCCGAAGTAGCTGTGGAGCGAAGGGTGAATCCCCGACAAAGACGACAAGGCTATGTCGAGGATCCTGAAAAAGAAGACGAAGACGAAGATTTCCAAGATGAACATGAATTTGTTCGTGGAGGCCACCGACATGAGGAATTCCGAGATGAACATGTTAACTGCGTGGTGAGACGATTGCTATTAGTCCCACGAAAGGAAGATTCGGAGCGAAATAATCTTTTCCGCACTCGTTGCACTATAAGCGGAAAGGTCTGCAATGTCATTATTAATAGCGGAAGTTGCAAGAATATTGTATCGCAGGCACTTGTTGATCATCTCCAACTGAAAACTGAAGCTCATCCCTCACCCTATACAATTGGATGGATTCGTAAGGGATCGAAATTAAAGGTAACTCAGATTTGTCGTTTGCCTACTTCAATTGGAAAAACGTACAAGGATACGATAATCTGTGATGTTGTTGAGATGGATGCATGCCACGTCTTGCTGGGACGGCCATGGCAATATGATGTTAATGTTAATCACCGAGCGCGTGACAACGTTTATTCGTTCGTGTGGGGAAGGACGAAAATTACCATTCGTCCATTGGATGAAGCTGCTCATGTTTCACGATCTGCTCAAAAACCTGAAGGGACGGCTCCCGTCGAGAAAAAGGACCAACTTTTCGAGAAATTAGAGGAGGAACCGAAGGTGAGAGAAGAAACGGAGCAGAAAGATCCGAAGATCGCTCTCGAAGCCGAGGCTTCCGTCGAGAAACCGGGTGAACACGAAGGAGGTGAGCGAATTGAAGAACCTGGAGGAGAAGGTAGAACAGAACTCGAGAAGTTGCCGCTCACCAGCAGAATTACCGCTCCGTGCATCCGGGCAGCTATGTCGGAGTTGCCCAAGCCGGACGCGGTCTTGGCTGATCCAATACACAAGAAGTACTCAGGATGGATTAACTGGTATGGATTGATATCGGAACTTTTCCCAAATGCTAAGTACATGTATGGGATCATGAGGGGATCAATGGAGCCTTATTTGAAAATTTTGAAAAAGTTGAGGCACCATGCAGGGGAACCACCTCTATTAAGTACTGACTATGGTACATCCGAAGGGTGGATCAAGGCAAATGTTAATCCAAATTTGCCTCCTGAACATGCTACTTTCCCTGTACTCCCTAATATTGAATATTTTGAGTTCATTCCCTTACAAGAGTATGCCGATATTCTGGAGCCGAGGCCATTGAGTCTAGCTAAAGTGCAGGTTGGTCAAGAGTATGAGATGCTCGTTACCAATTTTGCAAAATTTCACAGGTATAGACTCGGAGACGTGGTGAAGCTGGTGGGCTTTCAGACAACGAGGCATTGGAAGTACAAGAGGAAGCGGATCAAGACACGACGTTATAACTCGAGGACGAGTTTTTCTAAAGAGGAAGAGAATGATGCAGGACAACTGTCGTACAATATTCAGGAAAACGCAATATTACGATTTTCGATAGAGTTTTAGGCATTTTTCTATTTTAAGAATTTTAGCGATAGATAATCGCGATATTTGATTTCAATTCCATTTGATTAGATTAGATTTGTTTTAGTGTTATCTTCTAAAATCTTATTTCCTTTTAGGAGTCCTATCTATATAATGGACGTCCGCTCTTTGTAATAAGGAGACTATTATCAATTCAATTACAGTTTATCTGTTGGAAGAGTATTCCAGTTATCGCTACCCTGCGCTACCCTGCGTCATTTGGTGATGCAGGACAACTGTCGTACAATATTCAGGAAAACGCAATATTACGATTTTCGATAGAGTTTTAGGCATTTTTCTATTTTAAGAATTTTAGCGATAGATAATCGCGATATTTGATTTCAATTCCATTTGATTAGATTAGATTTGTTTTAGTGTTATCTTCTAAAATCTTATTTCCTTTTAGGAGTCCTATCTATATAATGGACGTCCGCTCTTTGTAATAAGGAGACATTTATCAATTCAATTACAGTTTATCTGTTGGAAGAGTATTCCAGTTATCGCTACCCTGCGCTACCCTGCGTCAGTAGGCTACTCGAACAAAAGGATCGGGAGAGCAACTTGCCCACGTGGATGTCGCGACCCTCTCGAGGTTGCATGTGGGCTCTCGAGGGCTAATGGGCCGTCCAGTCTAGTCGGACGCGGGCCTCTCCCAAGGCCCGTTACCCAAATCGCAACGGAGGTATGCGTAGTCGACCTTCAGTGTGGTCTGGTGACATGTGCTAAGTGTGCATGCCATGGAGTCGCCACCAATCATTTTTTGGAGGGTATGATTGGACCACCCTATTGAATAGTCGGGAGTTTCTATTCAATTCTGCGATAACCAGAGAAATGGGTTCGGGGACTTAGTTACGTCAACTGTCAGAGTTGACGCCCTTTCGGTACCTAAGTTGACTGAATTTTCTGACCTAAGATTTCATGCAGATGAGTGGAGTACGAATCCTAAATCTAGGAATTCATGCAAATAGGAATGACTATCCTAGCAATCACAATCAGTAATAAAATGCGCAAATCAATGAATCCAAATATGTAAAATAATCACACCAAATCAACATGACACTCCTAATAAGGCTCTATTAGCCTAAATAAGTATCAATCAGGCTTAGGAATGATTTAGACATGATTTTACCCATCAGGGGTAAAGTCGTAATTTTCAGACAAAAGGGACGATTTGCCTAAAAAGGGAAAAATCGTCATTTCGGAATGAATCCGGAGTAAAACAATGTCAAAAATAGGTTTGGTCACTCAATTGACCCATTTCCTATTTTTTTTTTTGCAATTTTCATGATTTTCTGGAATTTTAGAAACCGATTTACCATTCGAAGGGGTAAAATCGTCATTTTCTAAAAATTGGAATGAAATGTGAAAATCTTAGACATAAGGTTTAGCCACCTATCTGGCCCATCACCAAATTCTAAGCAATTTCCACAATTCATCGGAATATCAAAGACGATTTACCCTTTGAGGGGTGAAATCGTCATTTTGGATTAAAGGGGAGAAGATCCCAAAAATGAAAACAAATCAATTTTTCTGTCATTTTCAGCCTTGGAAAAGTTTTAGAATTTTTCAGGAATTTTCTGCAATTTTTCTCAATTTTTTTTTGAATTTTTCCTTAATAATTCATTTTTTTGGAATTTTTTTATTTGATTTTTTTTTATAAATTTCTGAAAATAAATCCCAACTGACGGTCCCTAACTCACCACGTGACGTCTCGGTGACAATCGAATCATTTTAATTTTTGTAAAATTCGAAATTCATTTCTTTTAATGTTAAAAATATTTTTTATTCTGAAAATCACCGGATCACGACACGTGGCTCATCTGCAGCCGTCCGATCTAGCATTTTTTTTGTTTTTGTTTTTATAGGACGCAACACAATGCAAATTATAATAAAAATAAAGAAGATATTAAGTCATTATACAACATAAACATAAGCAAATGAGATGGGATCCGGTGAATTTTTACGACGTCGGAGTCCGTCGGTGCTCGTGCAACAATGTGTGGGGGTATAAACCACCAGCAGGAGGCTCGGCCTTCCGATTCTGGGGTAACACAATATAATTTGCAGAAAATAAATGAATAAAATACCTTGGACACCAATAGGAGGCTTGGCCTTCCGATTCTGGGTCTGATAGGCGAAATAACATAAAGTAAATATACAGCAAATATTTAGACACCAACAGGAGGCTCGGCCTTCCGATTCTGGGTCTAATAAGTAAAATGTAGAAAATGCACACTTTTATTAGATGCAATACAATGCAAATTAACTATATGATGCATGAAATGCTATGACATAAAGTAAATACACAACGAATACAACATAATACAAAATAGACAATGAACACTTTTATTGGATGCAATGCAATGCAAATTAACTCTATGGTGCATGAAATGCTATGACATAAAGTAAATACACAGCAAATACAACATAATACAAAATAGACAATGATCCGAGCTCGGATGAAGATGATGTTGAACTTAAAGCAAATATGCCCACCGCTAGAATTGTTTGCGACGAAGTACGTCGACCACATGCATGTCTGGGCTTGCTGAGACGAAGTAGGATTCGACCTTTACTCGTACCCTTGTATGGATGCTCTCTTCAGTGATGATCTAAAAGAACGAGAGAAAGAGTCGGCATGGTGTTTAGAACCCAAAATCAAACATGGAAAAGGGAAGCTAACTTAGCTTTTGCGATCGGATGATGAAGTGCCGAGCGTGCAGGAGTAGTTTCTGATTGAACTGTTGCACAACCACTAAGAATGCTCTTTCCCTAGATCCGAACGGTGAAGGTGAAGAAGGGATTGAGATGACCTTGTACAAAAAATTTCAGCTCGATCCAATGGTGCAATTGATCGGAAACTCAAGATCAGCCAGCGGATACATAGTACTCGCGGCCTGGAACAGCTTCTGATCGAGCTATCATACAACCATCAGGAGAGATCCTATCAAAGATCCGAACGGTGAGTATGAAGAAGGAATCAAGGTGACCACGGACACAAAATTTCGGCTCGATCCAACGGTTCACTTGGCCGGAAACTCAGAATTAAGATGGCCGGCGGATACATAATACCCGTGACCCAGAACAGCTTCTAGATGAGCTGTTATACCACTACCAAGACAGCTCCGTTCCAAGATCCGAACGGTGGAGTTGAAGGAGGGATTGAGATGATCTTGGACACAAAAATTCAGCTTGATCCAATGGTCCAATTCGTCGAAAACGTAGAAGAAGTAACGGGAAGCAAAATGAAAACCTCTTGAGAGGAGCAGAAAAATCTTTTCTTTGCCGTGTGTCCTGCCCTCCAATTCTTTGGCCGTCTCCCTCCTCCTTATGTCCCTTCCTTCAGCAATCCCCGCTGGCCATGATAGAAAGTGATGGATCATTATGACAAAGCAATGAATGATTGTGCAATGGTGATGATGAAGAGGAATCTCATGATGAATGTTCCCTCCCCATTTCTTTAGGACCACTTCTCTTTAGCCGGCCATGAGGTTGGTTAAGAAACTCCACAAGCTCATTTCATCTGCACCCCCACGAGCTCTCTCTTTTATATATATATATATATATATATATATATATATATATATATATATAAAAGCCAAATTTAACACTATGTGTAACAAAGAAGCACATGTAATTGAACTTGAATTTTCACTTTTTTATGGGGTTAAAATGACAAGAGATCAAAATAAAAATTATAGCCTATTCTTATACATTTTTGTGACATCAAATTCTATTATTTTATTTTTTTTATTTTTTGATGCATTTTTTTTAATTTTCGAAAATATGAAAAAAAATATTTTTGGTCAAAATGGTTCCTTAGGGTTGGCCAAGGTTACCAAAATTGATTTTTCAAATTTTCAACTTTTTATTTATTTTCTATGATTTTTTTTTAAAAAAATAAAAAAATAAAAAATAAAGCAAAAAAGTTTGATCAAAATTTAGGTGTCAACAGTGGACCAAAAGGAGCAAAAATTATAGTCCTGCGCAAGCTCGAGAAAATGGGTGAAATTGAGGTGAAGACCGATGGACGAGAATGGATAGAACAAGGAATAGAACAGTGGGTAGCTAGAAACTTCGATGGCTACTCTTCTACGCCTTCAAGGAAGTTGATGGGACAACGATTTCTTCTAGATCAATGACTGCAACTCTTCAAGGATGCATATTTTTGAAAACCTCTGACTGTTCAAGGACGAAGTGAAAACTCTTCTAGGTTTTCAAATGTTTGAACTCTTTAAGGTTCAGGATAATTGCATAAAGCAAATTTTCGTTAATCAAAATGGTCTGCCGTCTATAGAGATTGGATGGCTTTTTATAGCCAAAGAGAAGCAAATAAAAAGACTGTTGTGACGAAACGCGGAAAACAAACACAGAACAACAAGGATTTACGTGGTTCGATCAAGGTGATCTACGTCCACGGGCGAGGCAAAACGAGATTCCACTATTATCAAGGAGAGTGCAGATTACAAAAGTCGTTCTCAGCGACTGAACAAAGCTCACAGCTCACAAAATCTCTCAGATGACGAAAAAAACCGCCGTACAACAAAATAAACCCTAGCCGCAGTAGTAAATAGGGCCCCAAAAAAATTTCTCGGGGGCGTTGCCCCCGAACCCCCATTGCGATCTGTCGCACCGCTATGAAGATTTGTTCATTTGCTCCGAGTTGGGCCTATCGGCCCAACTCTCCGCGTCACGAACCAAATCTCAATTTTCTCTCCAATTTTGGGTCGCACAAAATATGTCGGGTCGGGTAATTAACCGGGCCGAGTACATAAAATTCAAGACATATTTAACAAAGACCAAAGTCAAATCTAGAAACTCGAGAAATTAAAGAACATAGAAAACATAAAAGCATTAAAATTCTTAGAAACTAGAAGCTATTAAGAACAAGATATTTCCCAACGTCTTCGTGACTATCCCAAGGTGTCTTTAAGCTTCCAATGCATAGGGAATGGCGAAGTCTTTATTACGGGATAGACACGTGGATGAGACTCTTGATTTCCGATTTGTGTTCTTTCGATAATGGCAAGACTAGTCGAGTTCGAATGTAGGATGATCTCCTCAGCCGAGTGAGCTCACCTGCGATGTGGGCCGCATCATCCTCCCCTTCTTTGAAAGAATTCGTCCCCAAATTCATGTCATCATCAGATGAATCACCAACATAAGATGTTAAATGTCGAACGTTGAATACATCACGTGTCTTCATGTGAGAAGGAAGCTTTAATCGACACGCATTAGGATTGATGCGCTCAAGAACTTCGAGGGACCAAGCTTTCGATCACTAAGCTTGTTGTAGCTTCCGATGGGATAACGCTCTAGCAACAGATAAGCCCAAACAAAATCTCCTGATTCGAAGATAACTTCACGCCGCCGCATATCGATGTCCATTTTGCGGGACTCAGTTTTGCTTTCCATCCTTTGGCACACATGTTCATGAATTGTTCTCATTTGAGAAACAATATCGTCGATTTTTTAGCAAAAGGAATTAGTGCAAGATCAAGAGCAGTGTTTGGTTGTCGTCCATATATGATTAGAAAATGGCTATATCTAGTGATACGGTTCACAACGAATTTATATGCAAACTGGCCAAGTGACAACCTCGTCTCCTAATAGCAGGGATTATCATCGATCAAAGTCAACATGATGCTTGCGGGATCAGCAAGGGCAAATAAAGGCCAGCATTAGTAGCTTGCCCTTTCCCAATTTGGCAACGTCAACATCTCGTCACATGTCGATGTACATCACATTTCAAATGGGGCCAAAAGTATTTGGCTGAAACAAGTTGCGCGGTTTTGTCACGCCCAAAATGTCCTTCACGGTGAACTTCATTGATCACCCTTTACCAAAGAGAGCAATCAGGCACAAGTAAACGGTTTCCTTTGAAAAGAAAACCATCACATTCAGTAAAATTAGCAAGTCTCTTTTCTTGTGCTTCGAGAATGATTTTGAAAAAATAAGGATCTTCTTGATATAACTACTGGAAAGAATCAAATCCAAGAACAGTAGATCGCATTGTATGGAGTAGGTTCTTCTTTCTACTAAGAGTATCGGCAACCTGATTCTGAACTCTAGCCTTATGCTTAATGATGAAAGTGAACTCTTGGACGTATTCAACCCATTTTGCATGCCTGGAGTTAAGCTTTTGCTGTCCTAAAATATACTTAAGAGCTTCATGATCAGTGTACAAAATAAACTCTCGATGAATGGGATATTGCCTCCAATTGCAAAATAGTGCATAGAACTCCAGCTCATAGATGATGTAACGAAGTTTTACACCATTCAGTTTTTCGCTAAAGAAGGCAATGAGTCGACCCGATTGACTTAGAACCCCTCATATACCAGCATCTTATGCGTCGTAATGCTCTTCAAAAACAAGATCAAAGTTAGGCAATGAAAGTACCGGAGCTATGCTCAATTTTTCTTTGAATTGCTCAGAACTTTTCTAAGTCGTACTCGTCCATTCAAAAACTCATTTCTCCATGCAAGAAGTGAGTGGGACCGCACTTACCCAAAAAAAAAGTGAGTGGGACCACAATGGTGTTGAAATGCGTGATAAACTGTCGATAAAAAGAAGCGAGACCATGAAAGCTTCGCACTTCATGCACATTTTTTGAAGTCAGCCATTCTCGAATCAGTTTGATCCCGGCATCATCAATCGATATGCCTTTCTTTGAAATATGAAATCCCAAGAAAAGGATTTGCGATACCATGAAGTAGCACTTATTTGGGGCTGCATATAAGCACTCACGCCTGTCGCGACCTAAAATTCCTATCATTTCTAGGCTAATGGATTACTAAGCTGTTAAACCTAGCTCGAAATCTCCCAAGTCCATAACATGCAAATAATTTAACTTGGAGTCGCCACTAATCAATTTGCGGTAGGCTGATTAGACACCTAAATAAAGTATCGGGAGAAATACCTTATTTCTATGAACCAGAGATTTTAAGTTCGGAGACTTGGTTACATTAATATTTATATTAATGCCCTTTCGGTACCCATTTCATGAAAATTATCTGAGTTGCAATTTTCAAGGATTTTTCTTTAAAGTTTCAAAGGTGTATTATTTTTCTTTCTTTTTTTAATGAATGTAATTCATGGATGTAATCGTGCGCTACGAGCACAATTATTCTAATGACATGACAAGTGATAATCATCCTAACATGACATGAATGCATGATGGATTTTTTTTTTTAAAAATTATCTTAATGACGTACAAAGCAACATAAATTCTAAACTACATGCTATGGAAAAATGACATGAATTTAATCTAAATGGCATGTGATATTAGACTAAGCTAGTGTATTAATTTAAAATGAATGACATTATATCAACGCGACATGGCATCAAAGATGTGTCAAGCTAATGACATGCCAAACTATATGATATGAGACTTTGATGACATAGCAAAACTATATGACATGGCTAATCAATATGGCGTTCCGCCTCTCGCCAACCACCACCACCTTCCTCGACGTCCCCTTGACACTCTCCAAGTGGTAGCTCGACCGATGGACACCCGTAGAGCTCCGGCCAGCCTCAAACAGAAAACCGGATGGATTTCGGCGAAGCTGAGGTAAGGTCTTCGTTTGGCCACTTCCGGACTTCGATTGTTGCCAAATTTTCGGTGGAACTTTGTACACATGTAGTAATTAAGTTCACTGAGCTAGGGCCGCTGATTTGGTTGAGTTTCGATTAGGTTTCGATGGTTGAATCGAAGTGGATTTTAAGGACAAATTCTGACCGCCGGTGAGCTGAGGGGAAATGATATGTTTGGCTTCGAGATTTATTGTAGGACTATATAACTTGTTGATTAAGGTTTTAGCAAGAGGAATTGATAATAAATTGGAGCTTAAGGGTGATTTAGGGGCTGTTTGTGTGAAAAGAAGCAGAATCGATTTTTTGCCATGTTTTGATTCGGAGTAGTCCGATTCGGTTGGGGGATGTTCGTGGTGTCGCCATACTCTAAATACGTTGTTAGGACATACTAGAATGTCTATTGAGGTAGTAATGAGGTGCACGATTGATGGAATTGAAGTTAGGAAAGATAATTTGGTTGAAACGATGAATTGTCGCTGAGTTGTATTGCTGCCCTATTTTGAACATCGGTGATCTTGATTGGGAGCCGAGCTTGACGAAGAAATTTTAGCGGAAATTGCTAGCTTAAGCGAAGGTAAGCAACCCCTAAACCTATACTAGGATATTTGGTCGCAACTGGATAGTTTTATTGAAGAATCGACAGATTTTATTATGCTTGATTGAGTGGAAATTGAATTGGTGACGTGCTTGTTGGCATGTCTTGCTTGCTCGTGTGGCCATATGATACTCGGCTCTTGAGTCATGTTTTGTGATGATTCTAGACTTGATTTATTTGACGAGAGGGGCGCTTGAGGCATGTGGTACCCTGATGCGTTTTTACGCGAGGTTGCGTGTTAGATTACACCCTGAGGCGTCTTAACGCGGGGTTGTGGTTTGAAATGTATTCTGATGCGTCTGAACGCGGGATAAGAGTTGTACATGTCGACATGAGTCTGGGAACAAACTATTAAACCTGATGCGTCTTAACGTGGGTTTATTTGTGGAGATGGTCTAACGCGTCAGAATGCGGACTAATCATTTGAGTTGTGAAATTGGAAATGAATTGATTTATAACTCT
This sequence comes from Rhodomyrtus psidioides, assembly GCA_021437785.1. NCBI lineage: Eukaryota > Viridiplantae > Streptophyta > Magnoliopsida > Myrtales > Myrtaceae > Rhodomyrtus > Rhodomyrtus psidioides. The sequence continues at coordinate 3,179,029 of JAILYB010000024.1, read as the reverse complement.
TGAGGTAATGAGATTGTTCCGAACTAGTACGGAAGCTTTGGTCACTATCTATATACTTGTCCTTGAATGTAATTTCTTCGTGAAGGGAGTGACGTGATGCCTTGAGTAAAAATGCCATGTTCTGTTCTTTTTCTTTTTTGTTATCACTGTATGCTTATTGCTATGCTCATTTTGGTCTGGTGAGACTGATGGTCTGGTTTAGGATTAGGCTAGGTTGCTGAGACGTAAGTCTTACCCCGTCGCGAGATTTCCTTTTCAGATCCTAAGCCCTGAAGATGCTACATATACGTCTTGGCGACCCGAAGGAAATGACGGCCTATTTTGAGGAGTTTCCAGATGGTCGGGGTATGGTCTATATTAGAAAGAGTATTGTAGTTTGGGTTGACGAGAGGGAAGAACCATGGAAGCCGCATCGTTTTGAGGCTTGGTTCCGTAGGACCGGAGAAGTTACCACTGGTCCGTTGAAGGCTCAAGAGGTTCCTAGGTGTGTTGTACAGTCGTGGTGCCATCCTACTCGAGATGAGATCGAGGTAGAGGTTTCCGTAGTAGGCTCGAGGAACGTTCCAGAGGAGACCCCGGCTAGAGAAGAGAGCATCGAAGTGATCGAGATTTCAGACTCCGAGGACAATCTGGAATAAGATACGGTGGAAGTGTGCTCGGAAACCTTTTCTGATTACGATCCCGTGAAGGACATGAACCAAGACGAAGACAGTAGCACCACTTAGCGACTTTGGTGTACTAAGATCGTCTGAGTCGCCTTTTGGAGACTTTTGGCCTTCGTGGCTAGGGGTTTAGTAGTTACTTTTTGCTTGACCCTAATCCTCCTCGACCCTAGCCTTTTGATGTTAGACGAACCCTGACTCGTGTCTTTGTTAAAGGTGTAAGAAACTAATCCTTGTGTTATGTAAATATCTTTTTGGCCCTGAGTCTTATTCTTTGCTTTATGTATAGAGGTGTAGGTACATTCTTTTTCTTCCGCATGCATGTTTCACTTCATTTAGGGTAGTGGAATAGTATCCTAGGTTGACTTTATGGCATTTTCGGTTGTCACGCTTCGTTTAAGGAGGCGGGGCGTGACATAAGCAGCTAGCGGCAGACGGAGACCGACGTACGAAGATTGGTGGACGGCAAAGGGCAAACAGAGATCGGTGGACAGCGACTCGCAAATGGTGGTCGGGGCCAGGGAGGCGACTGGCAGTAGACGGTGATCGGTGGCATGGATGCAAGAGAGAGGGAGATAACACCCGAGAGAAAGGGAGTGAGCAATGAAAAGATTTTATTTTTGTTCCAGAAATAGAAAAGTAGAAAATTTATCATTTTTATTTCCATTCCAAACCTATTTTTGGATCAAATATTTATCTTGAAAAAAAAAATTATATTACCAAACGAATTTCTTTTCCAAACCTATTCACCAAAATAGAAAAATAGAACTATTGTCATAATCCTAAGTCACTCAACAAAGCCTCTCGGCCATCTCCCAATGAATGTGTGCCATTCTACTAGAATTCAAATAAAGCATGCGGTTTGGAAATATAATAATGAGGATTCATCTAGAAAATGTTGACCCTTCCGAGTCAGTGATTCTTCGGCATTAATATTCTTAATTGCTGTGCTCTCCATGGTCTACCCTGAAAGTTTCAAAGTTCGACTATATATTATTGTTATTATTTTTTAATCTACAATGTGTACGACGTCGATGCGGATTCTCTTTTTAATTGCTCAAGTAGCAATATATGAAACGGAATGACACGATTTTCTCAGGGAGGGTGTGTGTCTATATATATATATAGAAAGATTGACGAGGTTGGGGGAAAGAAAATACACAAATCTTACGTAACACATAAATTAAGAAGAGCATTTGAAATGTCAGCATGGGCACCAAGTTAAAAATATTAAGTAGAAAGTTCTTCGCAAGATCCAAGGAAAAATCAATGTTCATCACAAATGACAAAGCGCATATTTGCAAAACGAATTTGATACCTCCCTCGTGTTCGTCCGAAGCTCAATTCACGGAGATTACGCAAGTCACTTGTAATTAACGCGTCGCGTTTAATTCACAATCTAGAATTTGAATCCTCGTTAAATTTTCTTTTCCGAGTTCATAATATAGTATTTGAACTGGGGATGCATCAAAAATTGTAGCCAATGAATCCTATGCCAGGTCGTGCTTTACTTGTCTTGAGCTAGTCCTCCTTATCAAGAGGTTCTTGAATAATACATTGTACAATTCAGCCAAAAAACGTCTAAAGAGCATAGACTTATGAAAAAAATTCCATTTTTTTCCATGTATCTTAGTCTTTTCTTTTGGCCGAAGAAATATAATTGACTTGATTTTGTAATTGCCCAGGATAGCAGATGCCTATATAAATATGCTTAAGAAGGTGTCTCATTCCATTGTCCTCCTAAGTTTAGAGCTCTTCGTAAACATATATACTTCATGTACACACTACACATCATGACTCTCTCTAGGCTTTCTCTGATCATCTCCTTCATTTTATCCGCACCTTCGATTTCTGGACAGAAACTTGACGCCCTGACGCTGACTCTACACCGTGAAGGCAACCTCCGAGATCCTGAACATGCAGTTTCGGCATCCATGTCAAACGATTTCGAAACCCACTTCTTCAACCAAACGCTCGATCATTTCAACTACAGACCCGAGAGCTACACTACCTTCAAACAAAGGTACTTGATCAACTCCAAGTACTGGGGTGGCGCGAATTCCAGTGCACCGATCTTCGTTTACCTTGGTAATGAAGCGCCAATCGATGGAGCCACGGCTATTGTCGGGTTTCTGACAGATAACGCATCTCAATTCAAAGCCTTATTAATTTACATTGAGGTATCACGCGTTTGAATTGTACCCTTTTTTTTTGTCCATGCATGAATATTCTTTCTGTCTAATTTTTTCTTTTACCTTCAATTCCATTTGGGATGAGCTTCGAGGAAGCTCTGAAAGATGCAAATGTTCATGGATATTTCAGCTCGGCCCAAGCTTTGGCCGATTATGCAGCCATTATCTTGCACGTGAAGCAGAATTTGAAAGCCAGGGATTCTCCGGTTATTGTGGTGGGGGGATCATATGGAGGAAGTAAGTGCAATGGACATGACAGTCTGTCTATATTTGTAGACATGAAACGTGGAGTATTTAATTTTTTTCACGGTTTGACTTTATGCCACCTATTAATTCAAATATGACAAAGTTGATTCAGATTTGAATAACAGAGTATGTGAAAAACAAATGTTATTGAGGGCCTCTTAAAAAGCATCTCTTTTCATTAGGGTATTGTGAATTGTGATATTACTGAAATAGATCAATCACTTTTTACGGGGTCTAAGGAAAACTACAAAAATGATGACTTGTTACTATCCTTCATTTTCAAAGAAAATAATACTTTCTATTTTCGCGAAAAAATATATCATCGTGTTATCTTAATCATCAATTTCTAATAGCTCATGCAAATTCTACTATTCTAGTGCTAGCTTTGTGGCTCCGGCTAAAGTATCCACATGTGACTCTCGGAGCTCTGGCTTCATCAGCTCCTATATTGTACTTTGACGATATTACCCCGCAAGATGCATACTTTTCCGTGGTCACCAAGGATTTCAAGGTAACCACACTAGTAATTTCTCTTCTTTTTGTCCTAATAATGGGGCGTGTGGCACTTGTCGGGCATCCAAAGAACATCTATTTGTCAACGCGATATCCTTGTCTTCCATCTCACGCACGGAAGGTAAGTACATGAGTACGCATATTCATGCTCCTAGGACATACTATGTGAGAAAGACAAACTTACCACCCAAGTAATCTTTTGAATCTTTATATCTGTGTTTTTCATAGTTTATGTTGAACCTTGTTCATTTTGTACAGGAAACTAGTGAGACTTGCTACCGCACTATAGCAGACTCGTGGTTGGAGATCGATGGAGTTGCTGATGAGCCTAATGGCCTTTCAAACTTGAGCAAGATGTTCAAGACTTGCAAGTACGTGTTCTTTTGAGGCGTCATCCACTATATGTCTCAATCCCCACATGAAATCGAATGCGATTGAGTGTAGCCATCCCCGACTACCAACAGACATAAAGTGACCGACTACCGACAGATAATCAGTAACTCCATTGTCGGTATCTTTTAGGAATGCTCTGGCATCAGAAATTAATCATGTTCTCAAACTATTCAGACTACGCTTGGACTCGAAAAGAATCAAGCTGAGCTTGATTACGTATTTCATGATTTTTTTGAGCTCGAACACACCGCGTGTAGCGGCTCGACTCTTTTACACCATATACTTAGAGAGATCTGTGCAGTTTTCATCATTTGAATCTGTCTTTTTCTGCAGGATTAGTCAAATAATACTGTACTTCCTGTTCCTTTTGTTGGACTAAAGAGAGCTAATGTGGGTGTTTGCAGACATGCAATGAGATGGCGATCCCTATGGGCATTACCAGAAACACTATGTTTCCGCCAAAACCTTTCAATCTAAATAGCTTCAGCAACTCCTCGTGTTCGGCGTCGCACTTCGGCTGCATTGGATCACTACCTATTTTGGTGGTCATGTACGTCGCTCTGCAAATCAAACACATTTTGCTGCTTTTTTTCCTAACAATTGTTGATTAATTTCTGTCCAAAACCAGGAGGAATGGCTTCATACCTGAACATACCCAAATGTAAAATAAATTGTCATTAAATTCTTCATTCATGATGAAAAATTGCAGGATATAAAACTTATTCTGCGGAGGTTTGCTAGCAACATAATTTTCTCCCATGGATTTCAAGATCCTTACAGCAACGGTGGGTACGTGTAGCGTTGAAACTTATAGATTTTCTATGAAGACATCGGTTACTTAATCAATTCATCAATTATATTGTAGGGTCCCAAGGAATATTTCTAGCACCATTGTCGCGATCCACACGACCAAAGTTACATGCTCGACTTGATTTGTCTCGTACGAGAGTTATATATACGTATTGTTTCTGGACTTAGAAATTAATTTCCCAATTTGATTTGTAAAATATTTTCTACGTAGGTTTTCAATGTTTGGACATACTCGGAGCAAAAAAGAGCGATCCACATTGGTTGGTCGAACAGCGCAAAACCGACATTGAGATTACGAAAATGTGGCTCGTGACATACTATGTTGATCTCGGCACTATTACATGGAAAAGTAATCAACGTATAATGACAATATGGTGAGAGAATAAAGACCAAGTATTAAGTTATTACTGTTAGTAATATGAAGAAGGAAAAAAATTTAAATAAGATCCTAAAGTGGGCATTGTTTCAAATAAAGGTCTGACGGGCTCAAATTGTCTAAAAAAAAAAAGGCTTGGCCGAAGGGCATTTTCGTCCTTTATGTTCTTATTTTTTCCTATGAATTCTCCATCCTCCCCAGTTTCACGTCTTCAGAAGCACCAGAATTTCTTTTAGTTACTCAAACGGATTTGGACGGTTCAGAACACACAAATTCGAAGTGAAGAGCCAAGCAAAGAGCAATAGAAAGGCGAAGGGAATCATACCGATGCCACTTGGGAGCTCTCCGCTTGTACATCGCGACGAATGCATGTTGGGTCCTCTCCCGAAGTGTCAAGTCGCCACCGCCGGTCGTCTGGGAGGAGCGACGGCGAAGCCCATGGAAAAAGAAAAATCAAAAAATAAATGACAAAAACGCCCTGGAGCCAAGGCCCTTTTTTGAGACCACATAATAAGGTTCACTTCATGTCCTTATTTACCCTTATTTGAAATAATGTCCACTTCGACCTCTTATTTGAGAAAATAAAGATAATTCAGGCCTTTATTTGAAATTTTCCTAAGGAAGAATACAAAAGTCCTATACCATCTCCGACAGATTGATCTCAAGGATCACATTATTTGCTGAATGAATTATGTGGATTTTTCTTGGCCTCGTCACTTATGCTTACCTAGATAATCTAACTATTTAGTTTATTCAATCGACAAGAAAATTTCCATTAATATCTTATCTATAAAATACAACATAATTTATAAAGGCTCGCGCTTTTTTCACTCCCCTTATGGCTTTGACACTCCTTTTTTAATGTGTTTTGACCACTCTATCCTTTATGTATGGCCCACCAAATATGATGCAATTTTATATGATTCTTTTTTAATTATTTTATTTTGTTTCTTTTTTTCCCCTTGTGGATCACACGTTCCTTCTTTTCTTCTTTCTCCTCCTTCCTATGCCGCCTCCTAAACGTCTCTTTTTTTCCCCGCACGACTTCGCTTCGACATGTCCATCTCCTTCCAAAAATCCCGAAAAGCTTCGCCACTTTACAATGTTCTCCCAAAATAGGATAAAGGAAAGCAACAAACGCATACAATAACATTGCTTCTAAATCATGAGATGGTACCCTAAGAACCATCCGGTGTGGATGCACCCTAAGAATTTTAGATTGTAGCAAATAATCTGAGATAAAAATTGGGATGAAATATCTAATTTTGCATCATCACCCGTGTTCAATAGTAAATCATGACATGTTCAGCATGGTTCAATGTCGCATTCCTTTCTGTAAGTTCACAACCTTATGTTCATGAAAATAACCAAAGGAGCAAGCAAATCTCAAGTGTTCAACCTAGTTATAAAGATCCCTCACATGATTTTGATATCGGCAAAGACTATAGTGGACAAGTTTGATGGTTGTAAGGGTGGCCATAAAAAATTTAAAATATTGAGTCAGATGAGCTTTGATATGCACAACGGATGTTAATTACATGATGAGTTTCTCCAAAAGTAGCATAAGTTAGTTTCAGTAGTTTTTGAAGTATGGTTCTTTCTTGGGTGATATAATATGAGATAGAGTCAATCGTTCCTCCTGCAGTGCGCGTCTTTTGCTTAAAAAAAATATGGTATGCTTTATCGGAACTGACAAGCAAAGGAGTCATCAATTTACATTTGCAGTTGAAGTTTACAAGGCAAAGATTCTAGCGTACGTTGATAAGGTTATCAAGAAGAAGGCAGGGAAGAAAATAAAATAAGTGTGCAGATGAAAATTGAAATATGATTAAATCACTAATTCAAATCTCCCTTTCTATTACCTGTCGAAACAAAACTCGTCTAATATTACCTTCATGCGGAGAAAAGGGGATCGTTGAGGAGGCCGGCAAAATTGTTGAGGAGGACGAGATTGACATAGTAAAGTTTTTGGAAGGAGAGGGAGGCGTTGAAGCGAACGTCGTGTAGGAGAAAAAAAAAAAGAGACTGACTGGAAGGCATGGGAAGGAGGAAGAAAAAGAAAAGGAAAAAGGTGGGACCCACAAAAAAAGAAACGAAATAAAAAAAATTAACAAAAATAGAATCATATAGAATTGTATCAGATTTGGTGGGGCATACATAAGGATAGAATGGTCAAAACACACACAAAAAGAAGTGTCAAAGTCATAAGGGGAGTGGAAAAAGCGCGACCTTTTATAAAATACGACATATTTCAAAAAAGGAAAAGACGGATACATATGTTAATGATAATTATTACGTATCACGTCATCAGCTCATTTGATATATGTGGGAAAGGGTATGGTGATTTCCGGCATAGACCCACCAACCAGCAACTTCTTCCCTCATTGGTACAGCTAAAATGTCTCATGCCATTGCCTTTATTCTAACTTTCCTTGCATCCATGGGTTATATGCCAAGAAGTTCGAATGTTGGGTTAGTCTTTTCATTTCGCCGTCTGTATAATCACATAGGTCAATTGTGCCAATTATTTTGAAAAAGAAATTCGAGTATTGGGGTTGGCTTTTCATTTCGTCGTCTGTATTGTCACATAGGGTCAGTTGCACCAATTATTTTGAAAAAGAAATTCGAGTATTGGGATTGGCCTTTTCATTTCGCCGTATGTATCGTCACATAGGGTCAGTTGCGCCAATTATTTCGAAAAAGAAGTTTGAGTGTTAGGGTCGGCCTTTTCATTTCGCTGTCTGTATCACCACATGGGGCCAATCGTGCCAATTATTTGTAAAATGAAGTTAACTTTTCCTAGTTGAGGAACTTTTTTCATTTGGCCTCCTTCGAAAAACCATACGACATCAGATTTTCGTAAGTGGACTCTTCTTTATGTCATTCCATGCGCGAGAAAGCTATAGCAGTGGACTGTAGAAGGTGGATTATATGACACCACTCAATATTTTTAGGAATCTAAACTGAACCCACCATGAGTCGTTTGGATCCGATTTTTCAACAAATCTGTTAGGCTGGACGGACGCATTTTGCTGCAAAGACAATCTTTCTCTCTATCTTGTGCTAGAGATTTAGTAATCAATAGGAATTCTATGGTGAATCCATTCCTTGACAGGTTCACATTGTTCAGCTTTCATTACTGTTTCTTATTTCTGTTGATATAGCGTTGATGGTTACATTAGAGCATTGCTCTTGTTAAAATTAAATCTTGAATTTAAACCGTTCCGTTTTGATTTGATGGATTTGGAACGTTTTGATTTGATGGGTGAGACAAAGTAACTAGTGGATATGCACAATCTTGCTTTATCCAAAGAAGAAACAGAAGTGAGAGCACCGCAAGATTTGCGGTTGGATTGTACAGGAAAATATTCACCTTTGACCGTGGACCACACGATTTGGGCGTCCTTCAACGTAAAAAAAAAAAAAAAAAATCGGTGGGTCCCAGTGCAAAGCAAATCTTCATCAGATAGGAAAGAAAACGTGTCGACACACGAAGAGCGTCCACATCGAGCGGTTCGAGGTCAGACGCACAATAGAACACGTGTTTCGTGGGTGCTTTGATCCTGTCGTGATATCCTCAAGCCGACGAAGAGATCTGAACACGAGCCGAGGATTTTTTTTTTTTTTTGGTCGAACGAGCCGAGGATTTGTGCAGTGAGTTTATTATATCCGACCAAGAGTTAATTCGATTTGTAAACGTGTATTGAGCAATTGTAATTTCAATTCTCCGATTATAATGAATTGTTTTTTATGGTTACATCGTAGATGTAGATACTGATATTCGGATCGAATCACGTAATCTCCAATGTCCTTACTTTATCATTTCTCGTTATTTTTCTAGACTTTTCGCATTAACTTAATTTGCGAGATTATATTATTCCGCATTAATTTATTACGACATGTTATGAAATACATGAAAGTTTGAAATACATGAATGAATATTCCTTATATTCATCCTATCTAATGTTCCTTTTATGGTACATTTCTAAGTTCATCTCCATATCCAATGTATGTTCATCTCCCTATCAAATGTATGTATTAATTCAATACATTAATATTAATGATAAGTGCATCCTTATTCTCCTATAAATAGGAGCTTAGTTTTTTGTCAAAATATAAGTTGAAATAAAGAGATTTCTCCTCTGGCTTTCTCTACTTGCTCTCTCTGTTATCTCTGTTATATACTTGCAGCACGATATTTTACAACACGTTATCAGCACGACGATCTACCAACTGAGAAAGTAGGTAAGTGTTTTCTTTGTTTTCTTTAATCAACTTATACTTCATCCTCTTCTATCAATTCTTCATCTTTTATTATCTTTTTGGTCTGAAACCAACTTCAAATCTAAAAGTGTCATTCTGCTCCTGAAGTGGCGGTGGATATTTGGAAATCCTTCTAATTATTTTAAGGATTCATTTTGGTACAGAATTATGGCAAATATTGAAAAGCCTAAATTCCACATCCTGGAAGTGAGTGAAAATAATTATTTGCCCTGGTGCCTTGACATGGAAACGCACCTCCAAGGGCAAGGTCTCGCTAATGCAATCACAGAAGATGGAACCTCAAATGATAAAGATAGAGCAAATGCACTGATTTTTATTTGTCGTCATGTGCATGAGAGCCTGCAGACTCAATATTTATCCGTTCGAGACCCTCAGACCCTGTGGAGGAGGTTGAAGGATAGGTATGATCATACCAAGACTGTTATCCTCCCTAAAGCACAGTATGATTGGCAGCATCTCATGCTGCAAGATTTTAAATCAGTGTTTGACTATAACTCCGCTTTATTTGATATTATTTCTCGACTTGAGTTATGCGATGTCAAGCTCACTGATGCGGAGCTATTAGAAAAATCTTTCTCCACCTTCCATGCTTCGAACATTGTATTGCAACAGCAATATCGGCAGCGTCATTTTGCCACATACTCTGAATTAATTTATGTGCTCCTGAATGCTAAGCAAACAAATGAACTGCTGCTCAAAAATCATGATCTTAGACCTGCTTGCTCAAAAGCATTGCCTGAAGCACATGCCAACTATGAGAAAAATACTGGCTATTTTAAGAGCTATAAGCGCAGGCAAGGACATAATCCTCGAAGGGGTAGGGGTGGCAGGAATTTTAACTGCCTTAGGAAATCTAACATTGGCCCGTATCATGACAAAGAAAAGAAGCCAATGAAGGTAACTAATGAAAGTATTTGCCATCGCTGTGGCATGGGTGGGCACTGGTCACGTACTTGTCGTACGTCAAAGCACTTTGCTGATCTATACCAAGCATCTTTAAAAAATACGGGCAAGCGTAATGAATCTCACGCCATTGAAATTTATCCTACTGCAATAACCACTGTTGAGGCCAACAATATCTCTGTTGGTGGGACTCCTCTTGCTCCTGAAGCAGCAAATGCATCCTTGGATGTCTCTGATTTCTTTGAGGACCTCTGATTACTTTGATCAGGCATCAAACTGGTGGATGACAACTTAGACTTCAAGTTTTATGATAATTTCTTTCTAGTTATTTTTTCTTTAAATGTATTACTCTTTTATTATTCTTTAATATGATTATGTAATAAAATTCTTATGAACCTTATATTTGGTATTTTTGAAATTTTATTTGATCCTATAACTTATATACAAATTTTATGATACTTGACATCTGAAGTTGTCAACATAAATGCAAATAGAAAATATTGAGAAAAAGGAAGATGTTTGTTTGTTTGATAGTGTAACAACACATTCCATATTTCGTAGTAGACACTTTTTCTCGAGTGTGATATTGCGTAAAGCACATGTCCATACAATATCATGTCCTGTTAAGATTATTGATGGTTTCGGGAATGCCACAATTATTTTGCCAAATGGCACTATCCTGCATATTGAGAATGCATTTCTAAGCAGTAGATCAAAAAGGAATCTACTTAGTTTCAAAGATATACGCCGAAATGGGTACCACATTGAGACTATTTATGAGCAAAATAAGGAATTTCTCGGCATTACCTCTTATAAGATAGGCCTGAAGACCATCCATGAGAAGTTAGAAGCTTCTCCTACGGGTTTGTATTATGTCATGATTAAGGCCATTGAAACATATGCCACAATGTCCTAGAGATTGGTAAATCCTGATAAGTTTGGATTGTGGCATGATCGCCTTGGTCACCCTGGCGCTACAATGATGCGTAGAATAATTCAGAACACAAGAGGACACCCTTTAAAGGATACAAAGGTTTTGTTGTCCAATGATTATAATTGTGAAGCTTGTTCACAAGGAAAACTCATTATCATACCTTCTCTAACAAAGGTTAATCTTGAATCCCCTTTATTTTTGCAAAGAATTCAAGGTGATATTTGTGGACCAATACAACCACCAAGTGGACCGTTTCGATATTTTATGGTACTAGTGGACGCAACCTGTAGATGGTCCCATGTTTGCCTATTATCTACGTGCAATGTCACATTTGCATGTTTACTTGCGCAGATTATAAAGCTCCGAGCACATTTCCCTGATTATCCAATTAAGAGCATAAGGATGGATAATGCTGGTGAATTTACATCAAAGAGTTTTGATACATATTGTGCTTCACTCGGAATCGAGGTTGAGCACCCAGTCGCATATGTTCATACTCAAAATGGATTGGCAGAATCCTTGATTAAACGCATCCAAATAATTGCCCGCACTCTATTATTGAGAACAAATCTCAACGACACAGTATGGGGTCATGCATTTTTGCATGCAGCGGCCTTAATTAGATTGCGCCCCACTGCTAGTCTCTTACAATCTCCCCTTCAGATGGTTCTTGGTTATGAACCTGATATTTCACATTTACGCACTTTTGGTTGTGCAGTACAGGTGCTTGTAGCACCACCAAAAAGAACTAAAATGGGTCCCAAACGCCGTTTGGGCATTTATGTTGGGTTTGATTCGCCGTCCATTATTAGGTTCTTGGAACTAACTACTGGTGATCTTTTTACTGCTAGATTCGCGGATTGTCATTTCGATGAGACAATGTTTCCATCAATTGGGACACCTACGACTTCTATGACTACAAAGCAGAAATCAGTTGAGGTTATCTCTTGGAATGAGAAAAATTTATCTCATTTAAACCCAAGAACTCCTGAATGTGAAAACGAGGTGCAGCGTATAATCCATTTACAAGCTATGGACAATAGACTTCCTGACGCATTTAATGATGCTGCTAAGATAACGAAGTCTCATATTCTAGCTGCAAATGCTCCAGCTAGAATAGTTGTTCCCGAAGGACATGATAAAATGGATCAAAATCCACCACATTTAAAGCGTGGTAGTCTGGTAGACCGATAGGATCAAAAGACACCGTTCCTCGAAAACGAAAGGGAAAGAATCAGGAATCCGCTCCAGAAGAGCCCGGTATTGTGCTTGCTCCCAAAACGCTTATTGCCCCTGAAGAGGCACAAACCCATGAAATGATCACCAACCTCGGGAATACTGAGAATTCCATTACATATTGTAATGAGATTTGGGATCAAAATGAAATCATCATGGATGATGTTTTTGCATTCTTAGTTGCTTATAAAATTATGGATGATGATTGTGAGCCACAATCTATTATTGAATGCCGTCAAAGGCATGACTGGCTTAAATGGGAAGAAGCAATTAAGGCCGAATTAGCTTCTCTAGCTAAACGAGAGGTTTTTGGACCTGTAACTCGAATCCCCGACAATGTAAAGCCTATTGGATATAAATTGGTATTTGTCCGAAAACGAATTGAGAAAAACGAGGTTGTGAGATATAAAGCCCGACTCGTTGCTCAAGGATTCTCCCAGCGACCTGGGATTGATTATGATGAGACATATTCACCTGTGATGGATATGATTACATTTCGTTTTCTAATTAGCCTTGCAGTCTCTGAAAGATTGGAAATGCGTCTTATGGACGTTGTGACGGCTTATCTATATGGCTTATTAGACTCTGATATTTATATGAAAATTCCTAAGGAATTTAAAATGCCTGAAGCATACACTCCCCGCAACTTATTCTCAATAAAGTTGCAAAGATCTTTGTATGAGTTAAAGCAATCCGGTCGCATGTGGTGCCAACGCCTAAGTGAGTACCTAATTAATGAAGGGTACAAGAATGATCCTATCTACCCATGCGTGTTTATTAAGAAATCAGAAATCGGATTTGCTATTGTAGCAGTTTATGTCGAAGATATGAATTTAATTGGAACTCCAAAAGAGTTAACTAAAACTGCTGAGTATTTGAAAAGGGATTTTGAAGTTAAAGACTTGGGTAAAACCAAACTTTGTCTTGGTCTAGAGCTTGAGCATAAAGAAATGGAATAATTGTCCATCAATCAGCATACATTGAAAGATTACTTAAACGCTTCAACATGGACAAGTCTCACCCATTGAGCACCCATATGGTTGTAAGGTCTCTAGATCCCCAAAAGGATCCATTTCGTCCTAGAGAATCTGATGAAGAGATACTTTGTCCTGAAGTACCATATCTCAATGCAATTGGGGCGTTAATGTACTTGGCACAATGTACGAGATCAGATATCGCTTTGGCGGTAAATTTATTGGCACGTTTTAGTTCTAAGCCAACTCGGAGACACTGGAATGTAGTTAAACATGTTTTTCGTTATCTCCGAGAAACCATAGATTTGTGATTATATTATTCTAATGATTCCACTACATCTGGTTTAGTTGGATATGCTGATGCTGGATATAAATCCGATCCACATAAGGCTCGCTCTCAAACCGGTTATTTGTTTTGTTATAATGGCACTGCCATTTCTTGGCGTTCTATTGAGCAATCGCTAGTAGCTACATCTTCTAACTATTTTGAGATTATTGCTTTATATGAAGCTGGAAGAGAGTGTGTTTGGTTAAGATCCGTTATAACGCATATTCATAATTCTTGTTGTTTAACACCGGTTGCAAATTTTCCCACTATAATTTATGAAGATAATGCTGCTTGTATTGCACAAGTTGGGGGATGATATATCAAAGGTGATATGACCAAGCATATCTCGCCGAAATTTTTCTATACTCACGAACTCCAAGAAAGTCGACAAGTTGATGTTAAACAGATTCCATCCATAAATAATCTTGCAGATCTTTTTACCAAATCATTGCCAATGTCAATTTTTGAAAAATTAGTATATGGCATTGGTATGCGGCGAGTTCACAAGATGCAAGATTGACTAGCCCCAGCAGTAGCTATATGGTTTAATTGAGGGGGAGATCTTATGAACTATGCACTACACTCTTTTTCCCTTTTGTCCGGTTTTTTGTCCCACTGGGTTTTTCCGGCTTAAGGTTTTTAATGAGGTAGTATCATTCTATGCACATTCATAATATGATGAACACAATGAATATTCAAAGGGGAGTGTTATAAAATACATGAATGAATATTCATTATATTCATCCTATCTAATGTACCTTTTATGGTACATTTCTAAGTTCATCTCCCTATCAAATGTATGTATTAATTCAATACATTAGTATTAATGATAAGTGCATCCTTATTCTCCTATAAATAGGAGCTTAGTTTTTGGTCAAAATATAAGTTGAAATAAAGAGATTTCTCCTATGACTTTCTTTACTTGCTCTCTCTGTTATATACTTGCAACGCGATATTTTACAACAATTTAATTATTTTAAAAAAGGTCCACGTCAACGCCCAAAATGCCACGTCAACACCGGATGGTCAAGTGAATTGAATTGACACAATTGTAAAATATTTAAAACTAAATTGTCATAATTGTAATAGATTTAGAACTTTTTTATTAATTTTTCCCAATAAACACTGGAAACATCCTAGGTCTAATTTTGGGGAGAGAATTGTTTGAATGCCGTAAGAACAATGCTACAAGCCATATGTTAACTAAAGATTGTTTTTGTATCCAAGTTGATTTATTTTTCGTTTTGGCTAAGTAAGACAAACGTATAATTATTTTCGTAAGGAATTATTTCTTCCCATCTCAACTTAGGGCCACAGCCAAACATTCAAGGGAAAATTTCAAAAAAAAGCTCCAAATGACTTTGTTTTCTCAAATAAGGGTCTAGATTGAACATTATTTCAAATAAGGGTCTGAAGTACTCAAATCATTTCAAAAAAGGGCCTAGTCAAAAGGTATTTTTATCTTTTAATCTTTTGGCCCTTTCTTTTCTGTTTTTCTTATTTTCTCCTCCCCTCTCCCCCTGTTGATCATCTCCCCCAATCCCGGCACGTCTTTTCCCTTCATGGGAATGTAGCCGACCTGCATCAAACTAGGCTCGTTACCCACTGCCACTGCCATCGTCAGATTGAGAATGAGCGTTTCTGCCACTTTTCGCGAGTATTTAGCATCGATATTGCGGTGCGGCTCGTGCTGCGACCTCCGTCTCCGACCTTGGTTCGATTCCTCCGTAATCTCTCGGCACGAACGTTTCAGTCGGAGCGGCTTGAAGCTGAACCAGGTAGCAGATTTGCTGTGTCGTCTGCAGCTCTGTAGCTCGAGCATTTGGATACGACGATTGAGTAGTTTGATGTTGATGTTGCAGTTCGAAGCAAAGATTATGCAGCGCGAGGAGGTTTCTATGCACAGTGATGGAAACGGAAACTGAACCGGAGAGCAATGACGATAGGGTAATTTATGTTTTTTGATTAATTTAGCGTGACGAACACATGGACGGATATCGTCCTCAGTCCCACTCCAATATGTGCGTCATTTTACCTCGCGCCCCCCTTTTTGTCGTCAAGAAAAGCTCTTGTTCTATACCCTGTTTTCCAATTTCAAAATCTTCGGCTCTCTCTGACTCTCTGTCCCTTCTTGAACTGTAGCGTCTTCGCTCCATGTCTTCTTTGATGTTGATTAGCTGGAGCTCTTGAAATTGTGGTCGAGAGCTGAGCATTTTTCGAGGCGGTTCTTTGCGTCGGAAAGCTATGAAAGACAGAGGCAAAGCTGTGGAAGCATACAGGGGCGGCGATGGCAACGGATACGGATTCTTCGCCGGCGACAACTACTACTCCTCGTCGTCGGAGAACTCGTGCTGACAACACTCGGGCGCATCCTCTGTCTGGGTCTGTCTCCACTGCCTCAAGGACAGCCTCGCGAGGCTCGTCTGCTCCGAATGAGGCGAGCAACGCCTCTCCTCCTGCTCCTCCGACATCTCCTCCAACCGCAACTCCTACACCGTCGAGGTCGGCAGCGTCGACCGCATCTCCTTCTTGCTCGAGAGCGACAAGAGCGAGCTCTTGCTCTCACGCCAGATCAGCACCTCCTCGAAGCCCAGAGTTGGGGGAGATGATGAAAAGGGGAGGGGAGGGAAAAAAAAAGAATAACAGAAAAGAAAAGGCCAAAAAGATTAAAAGACAAAAATACCCTTTGTCTAGGCCCTTTTTTGGAGCGATTTGAGTACTTCAGACCCTTATTTGAAATGATATTTACTCTAGGCCCCTATTTGAGAAAACGACACCACTTCGAGCATTTTTTTGAAATTTTCCCAACATTCAAGGTTGACTATTGGCAAAAAGAAACTCATACTATAACTCCACCCCACAAATTTATGGACCTAGAGCATATCACATCCTCGTGTTTTTCCTAAGCGACATAAGGAAAACACTCGATCGACGTTGACCCAGTCAACGTAAGCCCAATTCATCGAAATTACAAAACGTCAGGCCAAATTCCATAAAAAAAACCCTGAACTTTAAGTCTAGTCCCAATTATATCTCCCACTTTTTTTTGTCTCAATAAAAATCCTCAACTTTTAATTTACTCTCAAATCCATCCATCCTCAGTTAACTCTCCGTCCGTCCAAACCACCGTTAATAAATCCACGCCCCTCACTATTCATCGTCTCTATCCTCCCAAAACTCATCAACAATCCCGACTAATACAGGAACACCACAAGGCAGTTAAATCCAGCACACTCACCATCTCGAGAGCACAGGCGGTGGGGAAGGCGGCGAGGCGGTTGCCGCCGAAGAGCTCGCAGGCCGTGACGCACATGACGGGCGGGGCGCGCTTGGCACCCTCGGCCAATACGGAGTACCTCATGGCCTCGTAGATCCGGTCCGGGTACTGGACGGGGATCGCCTCATCCAGCTTCTGGTTGATCTCCCCGATCAGGGTGGCCCAGTACGTCCTCAGATCGAACGGCACAGCGTCGGGACCGCGGACGAGGCGGCGCAGCGGATGGGGATTGCGGGCCTGAGGTTAAGGGGTTTCCGCGTGAGGTAGAGGGCGGGTGACGGCGGTAGCATCAGCGAAAAGGCCATAACTTTCAGTCTTTCACCCATCCCTCCCTCTCTCTCTCTCTGTGAAGCTTTATGGGTCGTCGTCGTCTTCTTCTTCTTGTTAAATTCACGCAGTGGGATTTGCGGGTGGAAGAAAAGATGAGATTGCGGAGGGAGGAGAGGTGTCCGTATCACCGTGAAGACGAGACTGTGGTGCCGAAAGTGGGAATGGTTGTGGGGCCAATTATCCATTTTTTTATCCTTTTTTTGTGGTCAGACACTCCGATCGAAAATTACTTCACATCTCGCGAGTTCTCTTCTCGTGCGGTGGATGCGCATTAGAATTCATTGGCTTCGGGAGGCGGCTCCATATCCGGGCCAACTTTGCCAGAGTCGCCGTGGATGATCCCGTGTTCCCAGAGCCTCCGCGGCCTTCTCTCTCATCGCCCAACTCCTCTCTCAGCTCTCTCCCCTGCTCCGACTCCATCAGTTCTCTCACCGCCCTCTCCACTTCGTCGCCACTCACGAATCCATCCCCGTCCCGTTGCTTCCCGCCGATCACCATCTCCATGTGCTGCACCAGGTAGTTCCTGTTCATGTGCTGCTCCGGGTACAATGGCCAGGCCACCAGCGGCACCTCGCCACCAACAGTGAGGGGCATGGATTTATTAACGGTGGTTTGGACGGAGAGTTAACTGAGGATAGATTTGGGAGTGAATTGAAAGTTGGGGGTTTTTATTGAGACAAAAAAAAGTTGAGGATATAATTGGGACTAGACTTAAAGTTCAGGGTTTTTTTTTTTATGGAATTTAGCCCAAAACGTCAATGGTCCTTGTCCTTATTGAAGCCCAGCACATGAGATTGACACAAAGAAAAGGGTTGTCAACCGGTTGATTTCGAAGAAATTAGTGAAAGAAACCCTCAATCAGTTGTCACCTTATCACCAAAAGAATAGTAATTAAGTTTTCTTATTTAGGTTTGTACTTGTTTTGAGCTAGTCATTTTCAAGAAGATGTTGACGCAGCGTTCAGCGATAGAAATAAGCAAATCCTTGTTTAGAGAGAGAAATCTTGAATTTTCAATATCAAAAGTATATTCTGTCCGTTCAAACATCATAAAACACCTTTTATATAAGGTGTTAAACCTAACCCTACTAGGATTCTGGATACAAAACTCAAAATTATAATATTGCCACTAATAATAAAATTTAATTCGAAAAATACTAACAAATTAAAAAAATCCATCTAAATGATCCTGGATCGCCAAAATCCATCACAGTTCATTGCCGAAATTGCTATGAGTACTGATTAGAAAGCCGTTTCGCTTTAACTGACCGAATTTAAGCTCAATCTGATGTCGTTACCCAAGTCCGCCGGTTCTAGTCGCACCATCATTTCGCTTTCCGATTGGATTTTCGCCAGTCCAATCGGTCTAAGAACGCATTACTAATTGCTTCCGCATCATTCTAGTCTCACCATCATTTCGCCTTCCGATTGGATTTTCGCCGATCTAATCAATCTAAGAACGCATTATTAATTGATTCCGCATCAGATGTCCAACAAGTAACAGGCATAGACTTACAACAAAAACATTGTACCACCACCTTGTTTTTTTACCTAGCTAAAAAAGATCTGACTTTTCTTTTGGCCGGACAAATAGAATTCTCTTTGATTATGCAGTTGAACATACTCCTAGTGCCAATAAGCCCAGAAAACATAAGTTATGTAACATCAAGTGGGTCCCATGCCAGACTCGTGTGATCTAACGACTGAGTTTAAGCGGCTTCACATGTATCGAGTATATGGAGAAAAAGTGCTCAATTCTTTTCAAACCGCGGCCAAAGGATGGAAGACGCCTATAAATGCTTATCAAGGTCTGCTAAGCTTGGAATCCTTCATAAACATACTTCCTGTACACACTATACACTATGACTCTTTCTTGGCTCTCTTTGATCATCTCCTTCATTTTGTCTACCGCTTCAATTTCTGGACAGAAACTTCACGTTCCGGCGCTGAGTCTACGCCGCGAAGGCATCCTCCAAGATCCCGAATGTGCAATTTTGGCGTCCATAACTAACAACTTCGAAACCTTCTTCTTCAATCAAATCCTCGATCATTTCAACTACAGACCAGAGTGCTACACTACCTTCCAACAAAGATACTTGATCAACTCCAACTACTGGGGCGGCACAAATAATAGTGTGCCAATCTTCGTGTACCTCGGTGCCGAAGTGTCGATCGACGGATCCCCTGCTGCAATCTGGTTTCTAGCAAAATAACGCGGCTCAGTTCGAAGCTTTGTTAGTTTATATCGAGGTAGTACATTTGGATTATTTTGTTTGTTCCGTGCGTGAATGTTCTTTTTGTCTAACTAAAGCTTCTAACTACGTAGTTAAATTCTTCTCTTCTTGTGGGTTTTTTTTTTCTTGTCAACATCGGTATTATGTGTTAGGATCGGCACACAATCGCAATAAAGTAAAAAGTCGAGAGAAGGAGAAATCGAGACACGAGATTTATCCTGGTTCACCCTTAAAATAGGGCTACGTCCAGCAGAGGATTTCACTATGTCAGCACCTCACACCTCTCGTTACATCACTCAATTACAAGCGAACAAGAGTATATATATTAGTAGTTATTCATGAGCGGGACCCACGTGCTTTCCTGTCGCAGGGGAATATGAACCACACCCCAACATTCTCCCACTTGGTAAATATTTTCCATGCTTCTTTAGACCCAACTCAGTTGTACACCATTCAAATTTTTCTGCACTCACTGCCTTGGTTAAAAAATCTGCACTATTCACCTGTGTGTCGACTTTTTTCAGCACAACAACCTTTTGTTCTATTTTCTCTCGGATGAAGTGATATTGTATGTCAATATGCTTTGTTCTTGCATGAAAAGTAGGATTCTTAGCCAAGAATATAGCGCTCTGGCTATCACACCCAATATTCACTTCTCCTTTTGTAAAACCAAGCTCTTTGCACAATCTGCTCATCCAGATCACTTCCTTAGCAGCATGAGTAAGAGCCATGTACTCTGCTTCAGTAGTAGATAATGCAACCGTGATCTGTCTCTTACTCATCCAACTCACAGCTCCACCGAATAAGGAAATAACATAACCGCTGGTTGATCTCCTGCTATCAATGTCTCCTCCCCAGTCGGCATCGACAAAACACTTCAGTTCTAACGCTTGCTGTCCCTATGAGCCTTTCATACCTTCATAACATAACTCAATGTCAGACATACCGCGAAGATAATGAAACACTCTCTTTGCAGCTGTCCAATGCTCTTTACCTGGATTGGACATATATCTACTCAATACTCCCACTGCTTGAGCAATATCTGGACGAGTACATACCATGGCATACATCAAGCTCCCAACTGCACTTGCATATGGAACTCCTGCCATCTCTTCAGATTCCTCTTTAGTCTTGGGACATTAGAGCGCTGATAATTTAGAACTTGTGGACATAGGGGTCTTCACTGGTTTACAATCTGTCATGTTGAACTTTTTCAACACATCTTCAACATATTTCTTCTGGCTTAACCATAACTTCTTATTCTCACGCTCCCTTTTTATTTGCATGCCCAAGATAAAATTTGCTGGACCTAGATTTTTCATCTCAAACTGTTTTGCCAACAGTCCTTTCACAATGCTGATCATTTTCATATTACTCTCAACTAGCAGCATATCATCTACATATAAGGTTAAAACAATAAAGTCATCATCTAACCTCTTCACATAGACACAATGATCAGCATCACAGCGAATAAAGCCAAGCTTCAAGACATATGAGTATTGACACCTGATTTTTGACCAAGTCTTTTTCAGTTTTATCTTTAAAAAATCACAAAAAATTCATGAAAAGTCAAAAAATTACAAAATCAACTTTGGTGGCCTTAGCCAAGCCCAAGGAACCATTTTGACCAAAAAATAATTTTTTATATTTTTCACATTTTTTAGTATTTTTAGAAAATAGGAAAATACTCAAAAAATTCAAGAAAAATAGCATTCGAGGTCACAAAAATATGGAAAAATATCCAATATTTTTATTTTTAATCCCTTGTATTTTTGACCTCACAAAAAGTTCAAAATCAGATTCAATTATGGGTGTTCCTTTGTAACCTGTACTATTGAATTTGAGAAAAAAATATCAATTGAGTCTTTTAATTTGCAATTTTGGCATTTTCTAGAATATTGACATCTATTCTAACTATCCCATATTGTAATTTAGCCCAATTGTGTGTACAAATTGCTCAATTGCACGAATTTGGCAAAATTGCATACTAAAATTGCATTTTTAGTCCTCGAAAATGAGCATAATTGAAATTACTTTCAATTCGAGGGCTATCATTGCAAATTGAACATACTACCCAATGGGTTTTACCATTTTGAATCGATTGGCACATGTAATTTGACCCAATTTGATCATTTGAACCTTCAATTGCATAATTCCCCAATTTGCAATTAAAAGGAAATTTGGGGTTTTTGTTGAAATTGATGTAATCTTTTGTGCAAAACCACATTTCTAGATAAAATTCATGCTCTAGATTCGATCATGAGGTTCAATTGCAAAATTTTCCCATTAATTTGGGCTTAATTTGAAAAATCCTATTCGGAACCGGTTCAGACCGGTCAGACCGCCGGTCCGACCGGTCGAACCGGTCCAGAACAGTGTCATCTTCCCCAACTGAGCTTTCGCGCATATGAGCAGTGCGAATATGAGTTTCAACAGCAAAATTGATCGACCAATAGACTATAATCGTAGAAGCATTGTTGGGTGTTTAGTTCCTGAGGCCATTCCCCGTCGATGGGAACCGGAATGAAGATCAGTGGCCACCGGAGCAGCGACTAATTGACCGGTCAAGCGACGGACCCATGAAAGTCAACTCAGGCCACACTCATGCCAAATTTGCTTGAAATAGAGCTCGCCGGAGGACCAAACGGGACTGGACAGAATGCCCATCCTCCCCGACGCCGTTTTGACCTAATTGCACGTGATCACACGTGCAATTGAGGCCGGTACACAGTCCACCGTTCGTCGCCAAAAATCCAACGAGCTATATAAGCTCATGATCGCTTTCTGTTGAAGGGAGGCGGATTCAGTTAGAAGAGGGTAAACAGAATTGGAACAGAGAGAAAAAGAGAGAGAAAGAGCTCGCTCTCCATCGCCATTGTCGAGAGCGAAGCTCGGAATTGCAGAGCATCGGTCAGGCCTTGCCAGGCTAGACCAAAGCTCGGAGAGACCTTCAAGAGACCGCCCACACCGCCAGGAAGCGATTATTGCCAATCGCGCGGTCTGAAATCGCGGAAAAAGGTGAGTCAGCGCTTCGAACTTTAGATTGAGCTTCAATGGCGAATTACGTTCCTTGCAATGATTCTTGTATTTCATGTGTGCGTTTCATTCCCTGAACATCACTGACCACTTTTGCTTCCTCATTTTGCATCGATTCCGCCCGAATACCTCGAATCGAGTCTTCAAATCTAGCCTCCATAACCGACCACTGTTCATCCATGCCTAGCCTAATCTAGGCCGCGCGAGCTCAATCGGAGCTCGAGGTAAGGCTTCTGAACCTCCGTTGGTGCTATTCTGTGACTGAATTTATGTGATTTTGGGTAAATCGCATGATTGAACTTCCATGGCCGTACTCGGCAACTCGCACGATGTTCTCGATTCTGTGAATAGGATGCTTCGATTCTTAGATATGTTAAACTAGAGATGATTGCGAGTCGATTGCCGTTGGTCTCACGCGATTTCATCAAGATCTCATCGTACGATCATCGCCGGAGATCCTCAGCCGTCCATTCCGCCGGGGTCGAGAGGTTGAAGACGAAGCTGACGTGGCGTGGTCAACCAGTCAAAGTCTTAGGTGTCGATTCGCCATAGGTCCACGTGTTTGTCGAGTCAGCTCGACCGTTAGTTTGTTAGGTTGAGTCAGCATTAGATCGGACGGTCCAGGTTAATCGAGTCCAACAAATAGTGACCGTCCGATTAGAAATTAGGATAATTCGAAAATGATTTTAAATCGGAAATAAAAAATGGTTGAAACGGTGTCGTATGGTTTAGGGGATAGGCGACGTCGTTTTAGGATAAGTAGGTATGGACGGTTCAGATCAACCCCTATGTTATAATCGTGGCCGTGGATTTAGTAAGTCAATCGGACGGTTCCGAGAGAGTCGTCGTTCAATCTAGACCGTAGGTTCTAGTAATCAGATCTAAGGGACGCGGACAAGCCACGCGGTTCAATATAAGCCGTTTGATCAGATTAGAATAATCCAAAAAATAGAAACGCGATGCGGCGTCGTTTTGGAGCCGGGGTCCGCGCGGGTCCGGGTCTAGGCCGGGTTCCGACCCGAGTGGGTCGGGTCGACCCGGTCCGAATCATATTTTTTTAAATAAAAAATCAGAAAATGATTTAAAAAAAATAAAAAAATCAGAAAAGTCTTAGAAAATCCAAAAAAATGCTAGAAAATTCCAGAAAATTCCAGAAAATACCAAAACAATGTGGAAAAATTATGGAAAAATCCTAGACACCCCAGAAATCCCCAAAAATCGAGGATTGACCACAGACAACTGGTCAACCCTATTTTTGGGGTTTCTTATCTGTTCTTCCGAGACTTGACGATATTACCCTTTTTGGGGTAAGTCGCCTCTGCTGTGCATTGTAGATAAGGCCGATAATGCCAAGGTAAGAATTAGGGTCGATTAGACGACCAATTCTTAGGCTTGGGTTTTCGAGTCCCGCCTCTTTTCTCAAAATGACGATTTTGCCCCTCATTGGGAAAATTGTCTGTCTTGTTCCGATTGAGTTCTGAAAATTGCTTAAAGTTAGGGTTTGGGTCAGGTGGACGACCAACCCTAATATTTAAGATTTTCAGTTCTCATCTTTGTCCAAAATGACGATTTTACCCCTCCGAGGGTAAAATCACTTTTAAATTCCAGAAAAATCCTGGAAATTCCCGAAAAATAGGAAATGGGTTGGATTGATGGCCAATCCTATTTCCCCTGTCTTCTGACTTCCCAATTCGTCTAAAATGACAGATTTACCCTTTTAAGGGTAAATTTTCCCCGAATTATTCAAAATTACGATTCTGCCCCTCATGGGTGAATAATGTCCAAATCACTCCTAAGCCTTCATTGATATTTCTCTAGGCTAATAGGGCCTCATTAGGGATACCATGCTGATTTCATGTGTTTTATTCGCATGTACTGGATCCTCGATTTGCGTACTTTTTTTATTGATTGTGATTGATAGGGTAGTATCTCCCATCTGCATGAGCTCCTAGATTTAGGATATGTACCCACTCGTCTGTATGAAATCCTAGGATCAGATAAACCATTCAGCTTAGGTACCGAAAGGGCATCAACTTTGACAGTTGGCGTAACTAAGTCCCCGAACCTATTTCTCTAGTTTCCGCAGAATCGAATAGACCACTCCCAACTATTCGATAGGGTTTCCGATCGTACCCTCCACGAAACGATTGGTGGCGACTCCTTGGCATGTACACTCATCACATGTCACTACACCACACTGAAGGTCGACCACGTATATCCAGCATTTGCGATTTGGGTAATGGACCTTGGGAGAGGCCCGCGTCCGATCAAGCCAGCGATCGGGCGGCCCATTAGCCCGCCCCGCCTCGCGAGGGAGGGTCGCGACAGACTGGCGACTCGACTGGGGACTTATTCTAAACCAGAATCTCTGATTACGAATTCCAGAGGACTTGAGCCGATCAAAAAGTTGTTTGGTTTATCTGACCTTGTTTTCTGCAGATGCTCTCGATGGTGAGGTACGTACACTAACCATTGTGTTAGATTTTTTTGCAGATTGGAGAAATAAGGGTGGAGTGATTGTTGACATTTTTTCCTGCAGGTTGGAGTTGGGAATGTATGTTTATTTTTATGCACATACTAAAGCGGTGTTTTGATACAAACTGCTGTGCATGACTTTACATTGTGTTGATCACGACATATTGCACACACTGGCGGTCAAACCCCGACTGCAACCACCCCTAGGTTACCTTAGATAGGGAAAGGGTGCGAAAAAGATCTTGTGTTTGATGGCACTTGAGACTTTCGTACTCATTCCCGCTCATCATCTGCATTGGCGATGTCTAACCCTCTTGGGTAGGTCCCCTTGGGGAGGAATCTGCCTCGTGTGGATCGTGAGAGCCTGAGCCGTAGGTTTCTCACCTGATTTTTGATTTCTTAGAGTATACCCACTTGTCTCATGCGCATGTCTATGGATGGTTGGTATACCTAAAACCGCCCATTGGTAAGAGGGGGACATTCCACATTCCCCCAGGTATGGTTGGTAAGGCATTTACTTCCGGCGTACTTTACTATTCCCTGCTCCATAATATGACTCATGCATTACATACATTTATATGCATTCACGTCATGCAAATCGCTCAAGTGACTAATTGAAACAGCAATGGTAATAGGATAGGATGTCGCTGTTCCCTAAGAGCTCGATAGAATTGGTGACCTTCGAATATCTGAGGAAAGTCACTTGCCCCGGACCAAACACAAGGCTACACTTCACTAGATTCGTGCATGGTCGGGAGCTGACTGGACGTAAGTTGGGATACGCCGAAGATTGCCAAACTCGTTACTATGTCGATAACCTCAGATTCAAGCGACAAGCGGACGAAATGTTTAAGGACTATCTGGAGATGAAGAGACAGCGTCGTAACCAGTTGGCCAGAGAAGCATATGCTCGTCGGAAGGCTGAACTACTGGCCAGAGAAAGTGTGCCCATGGTCACCTTCTGGGGAAGAAAGAGGCGCCCCGCGACCAAGACAAAACCGAAGCGTATCACGCTCAAGAAGGCGAAACCCGAGAAGGCTCCTGAAGTCGTCATACCGTGGACCAGAGAATGGCCAGAAGAACTACAGCCTCTCGACCAAAACACTGAAGACGACTCACTTACACTTGATTAGAGGAAAACTCCCGACCAACTATCATTTGGATAGACCCCTAGGAAAAGAGTGATTTAGACCCTCACATTCCAACGGTCTTTTATAGCTTTCTTGTTTGAAAGATCTCTCTTTACCTTTCTTCCATTAAAACATCTTGATTGTAATAAAAGTTCACTCCACTTTGTTCTTTTGATATATTGGCCAATGGAATGTGACGTTACTATTTCCCTTAGTCACTGAGCAAGCCTGACTAAATTGCATAATTCACTTCCTTGAAATTCAAATTAGGCTTTGAGTCAGGCTTTCAAGACCTGAAAAATGTCATAATTTCCATTTCTTCAATTGAACTATGCAATCGAGTTAGCTCATGCATATCTCATGACATCTGCACGTTCATATGTTTGAAGTAATTTCTGACGATTGACTTTTCAAAATCATTTGCATATTTAAGACTTGATGGGAAAGAATGATATTCAAGTATTCAAAATCCCCCGAACCAAACTCTAATCATGGTGGGACAGCATGGGCGAAGCTAGCCAAAAGTATGCTGGATCACGGCTAGGATACTTGTTAGACCTGCTGAAGATTGAGTGTCCATCTGCCTTTATCCAAGCCATGGCGCTCTATTGGGATCCTATCACCGCTACATTTTGCATGGAAGGACTAGAGATTACTCCCACTATCGAGGAATACAGCGCCGTCATCGGAGTTGAGTTCACTCCTACGCCCGTTCGACCCCCCATAGGATTTGAACCCTTGAATCAGTTGGCTGAGTTCCTTGACACAAGTCTAAAAGAAGTCAAAGCAGATGCAAAAAGCAATTCTGGACGAGCCTCCTTGTCTTTCCTTATAGACCGATTTTCCTGCCTCCCTACTGCTAAAGGAACCAAATCTGGTAGAGCCTTTGTCTTGGCATTCTTTAGCTTTGTACTATTCCCGATCTCATCTGCCACCTTTGATCCTATCATGGCTGTACTAGCTAGACAAGTCTGTTGTGGGTGGGATTACTCAAACATCCTCCTTGCCGAGACCTTCCTTTCCTTAAATCGCTTCAAGAAAAATAAAAAGGGAATCTTTAGAGCCTCTAGTGATCTTTTGTATCTGTGGTTCACATCCCATATTAGACAATTCCACATCCGCATGGGTTTCACTGAAATCAGCCCTGATGCACATCCTCTTAGAACCTTTGTCAGAACTCATACACGTGTTCCTAAGTTCAACTTTATAGAGTGGAAAAACTTCCTTAAAATCCTAAAACCCGAACAACTCCGATGGCGGCTAAGGTTGCCAATGCTAAGCAAAGTCAGATTGATCTGCGATGAAGGAGCTTCAGTCCCCTTGCTAGGATTCACGGGCGCTACAGCATACTATCCGAAGAGGGTGATCCGACAGTTTGGGGCGCTACAGGGGATCCCTTCTCCACCACAACCCGATACCTTTTCTTTTGACGTACCGAGCAAGACTCTCACAGAGGAGGAGAAGAGACAATTTGAAGCCAAGGTGGCATCCATCATACGCTCTTTGAAGAATTCTCAGGCTGAAGAAATAAGTTGGCCAGAAGACATGACTCGAGAAGAAAACACTCATAGAGCCACCGCAGAATACATTCAACACTTCAAAACGACCCGACGAAGGCTTGTCGAGCCCTACATACCCGAATACATCGTTCCGTACGTACCGGGAGTAGAGCCGTACATACCCAAAGACATGGGACCACAGTCGTATTCAGAGGATGAGGAGCCCCAGGCTCAAGAGGGGAATCCATACTGGGATGATGAGGATACCTTAGACCTCAAACGTCCTAGACTTGAATAGGCTATTCTGTCAAGTGTAAAATAAGCAAACACTGTGATATCTTCTCATACATTCTCGTTTCTGTTAGATACTATCTTGGACACATGAGCATGAATATAAGCATGTCTTTCGAATGCATAAAAACTATCGTCAGAAATTACGCATCTTTTAATTTCATGAATTCATATCAGGAAATGACTAAAAGAACTACTTATGTGAGGCTAAGGCTCACAAGGTAGCAACGTTTTCTCATTTACTGACAAGAAACATGCAACTGAAAGAGTTAAACTGCTTCTTTTTGCCAAAATAAGCGAAGCACTCACTAGAAATCTTTTTGAAAAGGTACACTCTCATCACGGAACTGCCAACACATCGTTTTCGTGCTCGCCTTAAGACAAGAATGGAGCAGCAAGAATTGACTCCGCGCGTGGGCATGTTGGAGTCTCAGATGACTGCCCTAGCAACTATGATGGCTGACATTAAGGCCATGCTGGAGGCCACCCAAGCTAAACAGACAACCGCCCATAATCAGAACAACTCAGGCCCTTCTACGGTACCTGATGTAACAGATAGAGAAGTAACAAGGGATACCCAACATACAGAGGAGGATGTCCATGAACCAAACAGCCGATCACAACCAAAAGCCTCGCATGTTGTTATTAACCTCGAGAGGGAGGAGAAGGGGAATCAGACCATGAAAACTGAAGCAGAGGCTAAAAGGCTGGCCAAAATCGAAGAATGCTTGAGCAGTCAAGGTTACGAGTTAGCCCGCTTCGACAAGATATCTCATTTTGCTAAAGTAGAAACTCCTCCTGATTATAAAGAGCCAGAGTTTGTAAGGAAATACAATGGGACAGGTTGTCCCCGAGCACACCTCAAGTATTACCTGCGCAAGATGGCGCACTATTCAGATTATATCCCGTTACTAATGAACACATTCCAAGAGAGTTTGGCTGGCGCCGCTCTGGCATGGTTCATTGAGCTAGATCTAGAAGATTACGATGGATGGGAGGATCTTGCAGAGGACTTCCTCAGGCAGTACAAGTTCAACACGGCTACAGCCCCAACGAGAGAGGATCTTCTACGAACTTCAAAGGCGAGGGGGGCGAATCAATCAGGACATATGCCCAGAGGTGGCGAGCCTTGGCTACCCAAGTAAAGCCGTCAATCCCAGAAGAGGAGCTGATCGACTTATTCCTGAAAGCACTCCCCTATGAGTACTTTGACAAGCTGAACACTTCTGGTTGTCAAATATTTGCACACTTGATAAAGGTTGCTGAAAGGCTAGAATGGGCCTTGAGAGGGGCCTTGAGAGAAAGAAGGCCTCATGAAGCTCCTACTAGGAAGCAGTATCCCTTGAGAAAGGAGAGAGAAGCCGGACTGGACATAGCTTTTATACCAGATCCCCATAAGCCCAAGCCGTTTGGCAATTCCAATCAGACCAAAGGAGGATCATCCTGGTCAACACCGAAAGTGCAAGAACCTAGAAGAAAGCAACCTCAGAAGCAATTCTCCCAGCTCCCGAGGCCTTTATCCAAGCTGCTCCCGATGCTGCTAGAACAACACCTGGTAGCGAAAGAACCGCCTAGGGTAAACCCTGCAAGATATCCTGGCTTTGATGAGAGCCAGACCTGTGCCTATCATATGGGCGAAAGAGGGCATAATGTGGATAACTGTTATATCCTTAAGCTGAAAGTGCAAGCCCTGATTGATAATCAGATTTTAAAATTTGACAATGCAGCCCCGAATGTACAAGAAAATCAACCGCCGGATCATTAAGCAGTAGGGGCAATATTCTCTGAAGGGGAAGAAGACTACCTTAAGCTAAAGGTAGATATGCTTAAGCTGACCGACCTGCTGACAACCGCTTCATCATGCCCGAGAGCAGGAGCGATCTCGACTGACCAAAAGAGACTATGCATCGCTAAGATGATGAGCTTGGGGATAATGTCTGATGTCACCAATGAAGAGTTCGAAGGAGTCAAAGCTTCTTTATCTTTGGAAGGAAGCTACTTCGTGATCAAGACTGAGCAGGGTAATACCTGGGGTACCTCACATGAGAATATGGTAAACAGTATTGGGCCAGTCACTCAATCAGAAGAAGAGTTTGAAGAAGACGAACTGGAAGCCAAGAGACGAAGCCTAGCAGACCTCAAATTTATGGCCGACGCACTTGAGAAGGGCGAAATTATAGACAACCTTGATCAAGATTCTGGAGGATACAACTTCAAAGTGAAATATTCAGCCCCTCCCAACTTTTATCAGAAAATTGAAGACATCATACCGGACGGATGGGGAGGTATGGATGATCTCTCTCAACCAGAGACCTCGAAGGGCATAGAAGAACTTGACAACACCGTATCGATGGTCGAAGTCGCTTCGACAGTGGTAATCAGACTGGAAGAACTTGATAGCATGAGCGGGGTGAAAGACTACCTAGTCAAGCCCGTTGTGATTCAACTGCCGCAAGAAGAAACAGACGACGCGACTAAACCGGAGATATCTCATCAGGCAACTGTAACTATAAAAGTCCCCCCAGCAGAAGAATACGATCCTAAAGCAGTCCATTGGGACTATGGGACCACACATGTAGACGCGGTAATGAGGTCCAGACGATTCTATGCCCCCAGGGAGGGCGAATCCGAAAAGAATGAGGTCTCAAAGGAAGACGCGGAAAAACTCATATCGATCATCAAAACCAGCGAGTTTGAGGTAATAGAACAGCTGAGGAAGTTACCCGCTCAGATATCCCTAATGGATCTATTCATTAATTCTGAAAAACATAAGAACGCACTGTTGAGGATACTTAATGAAGTACATGTCCCTGAAATAATTAATGAGGAACAATTAGGGGGCTTTGTGGGGACGATCCTTTGTCGCGACCTAAAAAAAATCGAGTTTAGGTAAATCGGATTATCAGGCGAGTTATCGAGAACTAACCTAATGCGGACCCTCCCAAGCCCTACCGAATCGCAACATGGGAAAAATTAGAACAAATGAGGAGTCGCCACTAATCGTTCGAGGTAGGTCGATTAGAAACCTAGGTGAACTAGCGGGAGAACTAATTCACCTCTGCGAACCAGAGATTTTGGATCCGGGGATTTGGTTACGCTAATCGACTTTGACTAACGCCCTTTCGGTACCTAGATTCCTTTTTGGATTTTTCTTGGATTTTTAGAATTTTTTTTGTTTGGAAAACAGTTTGCCAAAGGGGCAAAACCGTCATTTTTGGAAAGACTAGGGAGGTCGAAAGACCCGAAACAAGTCATGGCTAGTTGAATGTGGCCATTTACTATTTTTTTGATTTTCCTGGATTTTTTTAGAATTTTTTTGGAAGACGGTTTGCCGAAATGGCAAAACCGTCATTTTTTGAAAAGACCGGGCGTCGAAAGACCCGAAACAGGTGATGGCCAGTTGAATGTGGCCATTTCCTATTTTCTGAAATTTTTTTTAAGAAATTTTTTTGGAAGACGGTTTGCCGAAAGGGCAAAACCGTCATTTTTTGAAAAGACCGGGCGTCGAAAGACCCGAAACAGGTGATGGCCAGTTGAATGTGGCCATTTCCTATTTTCTGGAATTTTTTTTAGAATTTTTCTGATTTTTTTTTTATGATTTTTCTATTTTTATTGAATTTTTGAAATTTTTATTATTTTCTGATTTTTTTTTTAATATTTAAAAATATTTTCCGGGCCGGGTCAAACCCGGCCCACGCCTCGCGGGCGCCCGGCCCGACCCTAGGGGTCAGAACCGGTCTAAAACGACACCGTTTTATATTTTTAATCCTTTTTTTCTATTTTTTAACATTTTTTGATTTTTTTATCATTTTCTTTATTTATCCGAAAATTCCCCTGATCGGACGGCTCCCATTGCGCCACGTGGCCTCATCCTGTGTGTCCGATCTTCCACTAGATCGGACGATCCATAGAGAGCCACGTGGCTCAATAATAGCCATCGGATCAACATTAATTCATTTTCCATTTTAGAAAAATCCACTGAAACGGACGCTCCGGATTGTGCCACGTGGCGACTTTTGGTGCGTCTGATCTTGGATAAGATCGGACGTCCCGTAGAGTGCCACTTGGCGCATTCTCGTCCGTTGGATCAACATTTTTTTTTTATTTTCGAAAATCAGTTAATAAATCCGAAAATCTTTTTTTTTTTTTATATTTTTTTCAAAAATCCCAGATCGCGACATGTGGTTGAACCACGGCCGTCCGATCTGGGTTTATTTAAAATTCGTCTTGGTCCCACACCCGCTGACGTGGCGCCTACGTGGCATGCCACGTCGCCGTTGACTGTTGACCGATCCTCGGCCCGCCGGAGAAGACGCCGGAACAGTATAAATTCCGGCGAACTTGCCGGAATTCTCGCCGGAAAATCGCAAACCGGTCCCCAAACTTGGTGTTTTTCGTTCCTTTTTTCGGCGTTCGACTTTTTGGACCACCAGCATCAACATACAACACAAATAATAACCATGAACACGCTAAAAGCCGACAAACCGGACCTCCCCGAACCCAGCTCCAGCAAGAAATTTGCAGAAAATTTTCTTCGTCCAAAGCTTGTCCTAATCATTCACAGAGCATTCAAATAAGATCTAAAGACTTACCTGGACCCATTTAGGGATCGGCGACCGCTGGCTTCGCCAGACCGAGCTCTCAGCTCGGGTGTGCGTCGGGGAGCTCCGGCCATGGTTTCCCGGCACGTTTCAATGCAAAATAAATAGCAAGCCGGGCTTAGAGCAGTTCTAGGATTAACTTAGGGCCATAACCGAACATATGCCACTCGGATCACGCAAGGCCGGGGGCAAAACAGAATCGAAACAAGCATCGGCATTTCATCGAATACATGGTGTGCATAAAAAAAAATATGGAGATCCGGCGAGATACCGACCTGTCTCCGGCCCGTCGACGGCGGCGGAGGCTCCGGCGAAGCTTAGTGTAGCATCTTGAAGGTCGAGGACGCCCGCTCTTCCTCGATTTTTTTCGCCCAAAGTCCCCTCTCTCTCGGTTCCCCCTGTTTTCTTTCTCTCCTTCTCTGTCTCGGTTTTCTTTTGTGGACACGATCCAAGCGAATAGTTGGCTTGGCTTGGCTTCGATGGCTGACTCCTTAGGATGCTTGCTAAATTAGAAAACAACCAGTAGCCTTGCCGAGGGAATGGGGAAACGGACGCAGGATGTTGGAATGGAGGTTTCGTCGTCAGGTGGAGGACAGTGACTCGTCGAGGCAGCTTCGTCGACGCGGGATTAGCTCAGCGTGGATCGACCAGGCAGCATCGGCCAATCGCCGGGGAGGCCTCGATGGAAGCAGCCCCTTCAACCGATGGCAATGGTGATGAAAAGAGGGAGCGAATTAGTGGGGATAGTGGTGGTGGCTTGCCAGAGAGAGAGAGAGAGAGAGATTCGAGAGTGCTTGGGGAATGATCGTGAAGAATCTCATGGGGAGTCCGTTGGGAGAGAGTGAGAGATAGTTAATGGAGAGTGGGCTTTTTGTTTTTTTAATGAGAGAGAGAGAGAGAGAGAGAGAGAGAGAGAGAGAGAGAGAGAGAGAGAGAGAGAGTTAATGGAGAGTGGGCTTTTTGTTTTTTTAACGAGAGAGAGAGAGAGGGAATCGGTAATGATGATGGGAGAGTGCAAGCATCAGAATGTGGGGGCGTGAGAAAGAAAATGAGAGCAAAAGAGTGAGAGGGAATAAGTCAGATTTTTTTTTTGGGGGCTTCTCAGAGAGAGAGAAAATGTATGTTGGCACATGGGGTATGGGCAAAGGAGAGAGAGTGAGTGGAGATGGAGAATCGTGAGTGTGTATGGATTGTCAGAGAGAGAAAGAGCGATGCCAGCCTTCAAAATGATAGTGGGAGGCGTCTGATGTATATGGTTCACCGCAAAAGAAAATGATAGTGGGGGGGAGCTTGGAGAGAATCCGTCAGAATTTGTTTTTTTGGGGCTTCTGAGCGAGAAAAAGGAGAGAATAGAATCAGAGGAAAAAAACAAATCTTCGTCCTCCCCCGTTATCAGGTCTGAGGGACCGCGCTCAAATCGTGAAGGAGAGCGAAATAAAATGGGAGGATCGGCTGTCGCAGAAAATCCGGGAGAGAATATGTGTGAGGCGAGGGAGTGTCGAACTCGCCATTTTTTTTTTTGCGAGAATTAGGATTAACTCTCATCTTATGAAATAAATGAATTTTCTAAAAATTAAATTTTAGGTGCTAACAGCTTGCCCCTCTTTGAGTGGAAGCTCGGAGAGGTTTCGCTCAAAGACCAAAAGTGGCACCTAAATTTTCTTTTTTTTTTCTTTTTTTTTTGAAATGATAAAATGCAAGACTGAAAATAACATGCGTCTAACTTCTTTTTTCAAAGAACTCGCACATGGGTCGCGTAAGGGGTATCTGTTTTTGCAAATACCTCATACGCTGAGGATTCCCTTAATCACCTGTGAGGATCTTAAGGTACAGGGCCCACCCGTCCTCAGGAATTTCTTTCTTCCTGACTCAGGGCGACGCAAGATGTCTGTAGGTTGAATTTGCGAGTTCTGGATCGCAAATCGGTAGTGCTTCTGCATCACGATCATCCGCTCATCACGTGGAACGTTGGTTGAGAATTGGCTTCTGCATCACGATCATCCGCTCATCACGTGAAACATTGGCCGAGAATAAAGCTTTTGAACCACGATCATCCGCTCATCACGTGGAACGTCGGCTGAGAATTAAGCTTCCAAACCACAATCATCCGCTCATCCTGTGGAATGTTAGCTGAGACTTGGCTTTTGCATCACGATCATCCGCTCATCACGTGAAACATTAGCTGCGAGAAAAAGTTTTCGAACCACGATCATCCGCTCATCACGTGGGACGTCAACTGAGAATTGTCTGAGAATAAAGCTTTTCGAACCACGATCATCCGCTCATCACGTGGGACGTCAACTGAGAATTGTCTGAGAATAAAGCTTTTCGAACCACGATCATCCGCTCATCACGTGGAACGTAGGCTAAGAATAAAGCTTCTGCATCACGATCATCCGCTCATCACGTGAAGCATTGGCTGAGAATGAAGCTTTCGAACCACGATCATCCGCTCATCACGTGGAACGTAAGCTAAGAATAAAGCTTCTGCATCACGATCATCCGCTCATCACGTGAAACATTAGCTGCGAGAAAAAGTTTTCGAACCACGATCATCCGCTCATCACGTGGGACGTCAACTGAGAATTGTCTGAGAATAAAGCTTTTCGAACCACGATCATCCGCTCATCACGTGGGACGTCAACTGAGAATTGTCTGAGAATAAAGCTTTTCGAACCACGATCATCCGCTCATCACGTGGAACGTAGGCTAAGAATAAAGCTTCTGCATCACGATCATCCGCTCATCACGTGAAGCATTGGCTGAGAATGAAGCTTTCGAACCACGATCATCCGCTCATCACGTGGAACGTCGGCTGAGAATTAAGCTTCCAAACCACAATCATCCGCTCATCCTGTGGAATGTTAGCTGAGAAATGCTTTTGCATCACGATCATCCGCTCATCACGTGAAGCATTGGCTGAGAACAAAGCTTTCGAACCACGATCATCCGCTCATCACGTGGAACGTCAGCTAAAAGCTTCTGCATCACGATCATCCGCTCATCACGTGAAGCATTAGCTGTGGACCAGATTTGCGAAATGCTGGTATCGCAATCAGGTAAAAACTGAATCACATTCATCCTTTATGTGAAACAGTGGACAGAATTGCGAAATGCTGGTATCGCAATCAGGTAAAAACTGAATCACATTCATCCTTTATGTGAAACAGTGGACAGAATTGCGAAATGCTGGTATCGCAATCTGAGAAAATCTGAATCACATTCATCCTTTATGTGAAACAGTGGACATAATTGCGAAATACTTGTATCGCAATCTGAGAAACTCTGAATCATGTTCATCCTTTACATGAAACAGTGGACAGAATTGCGAAATGCTGGTATCGCAATCCGAGAAACTCTGAATCATGTTCATCCTTTACATGAAACAGTGGACAGAATTGTGAAATGCTGGTATCGCAATCTGAGAAACTCTGAATCATGTTCATCCTTTACATGAAACAGTTGACAGAATTGCGAAATGCTGGTATCACAATCTGAGAAACTCTGGATATGGTGCTCGAGTTATGGATCGAGCAGGCCTGATTGTCTTCGGGGATCTTCTGTCTAGATCACCATGCTCAGCTTGATATCTGCAACCATTGAAGATGTGGTCATCCAAGTCTGAAAGAGGATCAGAAAACTTACATGAGTTGACTGAAACCTGGCTTTTAGGATTTGCTGAATCGGTTTGCTCACCCTGGTCGGCATTTTCCAGTAAGGTTTGCTCATTCAATGGTCCTTGGATGAATTTCGAGACTTTAAGAGGCAACTCGATCATCAAAAATATGGTACCTGCCAGACAATGTCAGAGGTAACATGTGCAAACATAGTTGCTGAAATTCATCAATGAAATCATGCAAAATTACTCTGTTAATCTTGCATTTGTGCATTTTGCTTATGACTCATCATGTGGTTCATGCATAACTATTCTATCAAGTTTGCATTACCAATTCTGTTCATGGAGGTTATCACATTGTGAATGCCTCAAACGTAATCTGAATGGGGGATTCCAGTTCGAAAGGGCTTTCTCTCACTCTCAGGAAAAGCTGTATATCCCAACTGCAGGATTCAAAAGAAATCACTCAACTTTACCATCATCGCATTCGACAAGGGTCCGAGTAATCTCGCAATTGGCACGACCGAGCCGATCTGGAGGTCATGATAAGGACCATAATGAGGGCTAGTTCAGAGGTTTTCAAATGGGACTCCAATCGAGTCAAGGCTATTGAAATAAAGCTCTTCGTCATCTGCTTCGGGTTTACAAGTCAAGAACCCTGCAAAAATGAGAGAGAAATAATATTGCTCGAACTTCTTCGAGCGATGCTTAAAAACATTCAACTCTACGTTAACTCAAGTGCCCTAGTCAGAAGAGACTTTTGAAGGGTCGTAACGTAGGTTAGGATTGGGGACTGAAGAACAAGAAGGTTTGTTCTGGCTCAGAAAATATATGAGAAGGGCTTGATATTGGTGATCATTGCTGCTTGTCACTGATCTTCGCCTTCAAATGATACCATCATTGCTTGAGAGATGGTATAAACTTCTGCTGAGGATTTGCATTTTGACATTTTCATAGATTTCTCTCTCAACCTCTTTCCCATTTACAAGAGAATTGTGCATGACATTCAGCAGCATTTTGCAAATGAGCAAGAATTTGGATGGGCATTGGCCTTGCTTTTACCAGGCTTTTCGCTTTTTAAATGCCCCAGAATTTTGAGAGATCAGCATTTTTCTTTGTTCTTTCTCTTTCTCTCTCTTTTTGGATTGCTGCATTTTCAGCCTTTTGACGAGTTTTTTTTTTTTGGGATTTTCCATTGACCCGATTTTTCAACCTTTTCTACTCAGGGATCAGCCATACTTGCTTTGAATTGAGCATATGATCACCAAGATGGGTTTAAGAAATGAATCTGCAGGCTCAAGTGGGCTATGCAAGGGATAAAGTGTATATGATAGAGAAATGAATGCTCTTCATCATCCTAAGGCACTTGAATTAATGTTCGAGCATAAATGCAAAGAAACACCCGAAGATTGATGTTAGTCTGAGCAAGAGAATTTCTAACCATTTACTTCAACTTGCTTCTGAAACTTTCTGTTTTGCCCCAATGTGGGGTGGTTCTTGACAGGGGTAACAGAAGTGAAACCTCTGCTCAAAAGGGGTAACAATGGATAACCTGTAGTGTTTGAGGTAGAGAAATGAATGCCTCTGTCACCTCGGCTATCGTACCTTTTGCGAGAAAACCCTTTGCCTTGAGGGATGCGGAATAATACCACTCAACTCACTGGGGGTTAAAATTTAGGGATGTGTGGAAATGGCTTGCCTTTCATCATCCTGTCATGCCCCATTCTATACAACTCAATGCACCATATGCAGTTTATGCTCCCTATTCAGAGTCGGTAAATCAAATCATGAAGAATAATCATGCATGAATCATGCAAAGGGGTGAGCATTCTTAAAGTTCATGGATATAGAAATTTCAAGCATTATGTTCAAGAAAATGACCGTGCAAGAATGCGAGAAGATTTTCAAGAACGAGAAAATCTAAGTTGCCCCAGAACATGTGAGAAAATGAAACGCCTTGGGGAGCTCATATCTATCCTTGCCCCAGAGCAAGGAAATCATAAGCATGATCGAGTCGAGAGAAGACTCGAGTGCTTTGGTTGCCCCCATTCAATAGTGATCACCATCATGGACGGTCGTATGATCCTACAAATAAGGAAGGTATCACTTGAAAATCACATGAGACAGAGAAAAATACTTCCTTTTCCTAAGTCGAGGTCTGCTGGCCCCCATTTTTAATCATGATGGGTATAACTTTTGTTAAAATGTGAGATTGCCCCAGAAGTGGCCAATGTTTGGAAACTCAATTTTGAACTTTGACAAATAGTTTATTTTCCCATTTGATCCTCTGTCTACATGCTGGCAAGTCCTCTTGCTTTGCGTTCCTATTTGAACACAAATGTGCGCTTTGCAAAAATTAGCCACCTAGCTTGTGGCCATGATCTCTTTGTCTGGTCGGGACAACGAATCCTTCTCAAGTATTTGCACCGGTGGAGACTCATTCATGCTTTTGGACGTATCCCCCGTCACTCTTCAGGGTTCTTTGACTTTCGAAGTCGACATTTCTTTACGCCTTCATGTTGGCGAGTTCTTTTCTTTTGGGGCTTTTCAATGCCGATATTTCCCTGTTAAATGAGAACAAGCTCATGTTAGGCATAGGATCTTCGAAGATCAAATTAGAACGATACAAAGTTACCATTCACTCGAAGTTTGTATCTTGGGGCTTGATTTTGATGCGGACGACTTTGCTATTGTGTCCAATGATTTTGCTGGAGACAAAGCATCCTTTTATCCACTGCACAAATGATTCGCCTATCCGGCATGGCAGTAAGCCTGTAAAAAAAAATCAAGAGGGAACGAGTCAATATATGTTCTCAAATTCCAAAAGAATTAGAACGATACAATTTCACCCATTTTATGTATGCCATAAATCAAAGAGGTCCTTTGATTTGGATAGGCTCCTTCATTTTGGAATAGATTGTATGTCCTGCAGATTTGCCTATTTTCAGTCATGATGGGTTATGCCGAGTGGACAATATGAAGAATTGCTCCCAGATTTGGCTTGATTTGAAAATTTGAACTTTCAGCCTTGGGCAAACGAATCATTTATTTCCAGATTCACCGCTTGGTAAAAAAATGAATGGATGAATTTTGTAGCTATCAAAGCTTCAAAATTTCCCCATGCTCTGTAATCCTCTGGGAGATCATGCCATTAACCCAGTTTTTGAGAGCATCAATATGCTCCTTGAGGGCCTCTTGGATCGCAGCATTGATTTCTGCTTTGTCAGCCATTCTCCTCTGACTTTGCTTTGAGCCCTTTTTATCTTTTCTCTGCTCACGCTGTCTCCACTTCTATCGTAGCACTCAGATACTTCGTGTGATCATGTATGATAGATGAATGGCCTTATACAAATTAGTGTCTTCTTGACGATCCATAATCACCTACAAAAGATAAGGGACCAATGAGTATATGACTGAAGAGAGGTCGGTCCATGACTGATTGATTGGTCCAACTTTATTTTCCTTTCTTTTTGGGCAAAAAGTGAGCAAACTTGCCTTATCAAATACGATGTGATTTTTCTGGAAAAATTTCTTGCACATTATAACCTGAAAAAAAAAGTGATAAAATTCTTCTGACATTTGGAACATTTTCGGGAGGAACTTTCATCACAATGAAATTTCAAGTTAAGTTTGTCAAGGAAATCTTGCATCCATTGAAACATTAAGGAAAAATGTGACAGACTCTTCATTGATCAGTAAAATTTCCT
Source organism: Rhodomyrtus psidioides (assembly GCA_021437785.1). Taxonomy (NCBI): domain Eukaryota; kingdom Viridiplantae; phylum Streptophyta; class Magnoliopsida; order Myrtales; family Myrtaceae; genus Rhodomyrtus; species Rhodomyrtus psidioides. The sequence goes on along the minus strand of JAILYB010000024.1, from coordinate 3,138,984 downwards.
GAGGGATCATTTGGTTGTTTTTTTTTTTAAAGAATGACACATCCATTTGATTTTTTTTTAAAAGGACCATGGGATTAAGTTCACAATCTGACTGAAATCTAGCATGGACCGACCAAAAACAAAGTAAGTAAATCACGAAGAAGAGTGGCAAAATACTTACTTTCTGACTGACCATAATGCAAATCACATAGACATACAGATGAGACCGTGAGGTTTACTAGCTAATAGGCTTCAAAGGTGGAGCCCCAAGGATACTCGGACCGAGCCAACTGGGGTTTGCGGCTGGATCGAGGTCCCTCGTAGACATCCGGCTCAGCCAAGTGAAGACCCGCATCACCAGGGTAAGTGACGAGGATATTCGCTCTTGGCACCGATTTAGAAAGGTTCGGGACTTGAAAAGGACGACTCAGGCCACAGGGTAATGGCCGAAGTATCCCTAACCAAGTACCATCCTAAGCCTAGCCATTCAGGTCCAATGGCGGGTTGTGTGTGCAAAGTGTAGTGTCTATCCAACTAAGGCATGCACAACAGGTTATATCAAAACAGCGCTTCTATATAAACTCATATACATAAGCTCCTTCAAACTGCAAAACAAGGGTTAGCAAACACTCGCCTCCTTATAACTCCTAGCATGTACAAAAGGGTTAACAAATACCTCCCCTTATCACTCCAAATCTGCAAAAACATTTAACACCTTAAAGGTGAGATTCAATCAATCCACTCAAGACATCCAGGGAATCTAAACGGCCTAAATCCTCTACAACTTTTAAATTTTCCGAAAGGTTCAGATAACTGAGTTAAGCATTCATATTTCTCGGAAAATAAAAAGTAAACTCCCCAGCGGAGTCGCCAAGCTGTCGCGACCTAAAAAAAATCGAGTTTAGGTAAATCGGATTATCAGGCGAGTTATCGAGAACTAACCTAATGCGGACCCTCCCAAGCCCTACCGAATCGCAACGTGGGAAAAATTAGAACAAATGAGGAGTCGCCACTAATCGTTCGAGGTAGGTCGATTAGAAACCTAGGTGAACTAGCGGGAGAACTAATTCACCTCTGCGAACCAGAGATTTTGGATCCGGGGATTTGGTTACGCTAATCGACTTTGACTAACGCCCTTTCGGTACCTAGATTCCTTTTTGGATTTTTCTTGGATTTTTAGAATTTTTTTTGTTTGGAAAACAGTTTGCCAAAGGGGCAAAACCGTCATTTTTGGAAAGACTAGGGAGGTCGAAAGACCCGAAACAAGTCATGGCTAGTTGAATGTGGCCATTTCCTATTTTTTTGATTTTCCTGGATTTTTTTAGAATTTTTTTGGAAGACGGTTTGCCGAAATGGCAAAACCGTCATTTTTTGAAAAGACCGGGCGTCGAAAGACCCGAAACAGGTGATGGCCAGTTGAATGTGGCCATTTCCTATTTTCTGAAATTTTTTTTAAGAAATGTTTTTGGAAGACGGTTTGCCGAAAGGGCAAAACCGTCATTTTTTGAAAAGACCGGGCGTCGAAAGACCCGAAACAGGTGATGGCCAGTTGAATGTGGCCATTTCCTATTTTCTGGAATTTTTTTTAGAATTTTTCTGATTTTGTTTTATGATTTTTCTATTTTTATTGAATTTTTGAAATTTTTATTATTTTCTGATTTTTTTTTAATATTTAAAAATATTTTCCGGGCCGGGTCAAACCCGGCCCACGCCTCGCGGGCGCCCGGCCCGACCCTAGGGGTCAGAACCGGTCTAAAACGACACCGTTTTATATTTTTAATCCTTTTTTTCTATTTTTTAACATTTTTTGATTTTTTATCATTTTCTTTATTTATCCGAAAATTCCCCTGATCGGACGGCTCCCAATGCGCCACGTGGCCTCATCCCGTGTGTCCGATCTTCCACTAGATCGGACGATCCATAGAGAGCCACGTGGCTCAATAATAGCCATCAGATCAACATTAATTCATTTTCCATTTTAGAAAAATCCACTGAAACGGACGCTCCGGATTGTGCCACGTGGCGACTTTTGGTGCGTCTGATCTTGGATCAGATCGGACGTCCCGTAGAGTGCCACTTGGCGCATTCTCGTCCGTTGGATCAACATTTTTTTTTATTATTTTCGAAAATCAGTTAATAAATCCGAAAATCTTTTTTTTTTATATTTTTTTCAAAAATCCCAGATCGCGACATGTGGTTGAACCACGGCCGTCCGATCTGGGTTTATTTAAAATTCGTCTTGGTCCCACACCCGCTGACGTGGCGCCTATGTGGCATGCCACGTCGCCGTTGACTGTTGACCGATCCTCGGCCCGCCGGAGAAGACGCCGGAACAGTATAAATTCCGGCGAACTTGCCGGAATTCTCGCCGGAAAATCGCAAACCGGTCCCCAAACTTGGTGTTTTTCGTTCCTTTTTTCGGCGTTCGACTTTTTGGACCACCAGCATCAACATACAACACAAATAATAACCATGAACACGCTAAAAGCCGGCAAACCGGACCTCCCCGAACCCAGCTCCGGCAAGAAATTTGCAGAAAATTTTCTTCGTCCAAAGCTTGTCCTAATCATTCACAGAGCATTCAAATAAGATCTAAAGACTTACCTGGACCCATTTAGGGATCGGCGACCGCTGGCTTCGCCAGACCGAGCTCTCAGCTCGGGTGTGCGTCGGGGAGCTCCGGCCATGGTTTCCCGGCACGTTTCAATGCAAAATAAATAGCAAGCCGGGCTTAGAGCAGTTCTAGGATTAACTTAGGGCCATAACCGAACATATGCCACTCGGATCACGCAAGGCCGGGGGCAAAACAGAATCGAAACAAGCATCGGCATTTCATCGAATACATGGTGTGCATAAAAAAAAAATATGGAGATCCGGCGAGATACCGACCTGTCTCCGGCCCGTCGACGGCGGCGGAGGCTCCGGCGATGCTTAGTGTAGCATCTTGAAGGTCGAGGACGCCCGCTCTTCCTCGATTTTTTTCGCCCAAAGTCCCCTCTCTCTCGGCTCCCCCTGTTTTCTTTCTCTCCTTCTCTGTCTCGGTTTTCTTTTGTGGACACGATCCAAGCGAATAGTTGGCTTGGCTTGGCTTCGATGGCTGACTCCTTAGGATGCTTGCTAAATTAGAAAACAACCAGTAGCCTTGCCGAGGGAATGGGGAAACGGACGCAGGATGTTGGAATGGAGGTTTCGTCGTCAGGTGGAGGACAGTGACTCGTCGAGGCAGCTTCGTCGACGCGGGATTAGCTCAGCGTGGATCGACCAGGCAGCATCGGCCAATCGCCGGGGAGGCCTCGATGGAAGCAGCCCCTTCAACCGATGGCAATGGTGATGAAAAGAGGGAGCGAATCAGTGGGGATAGTGGTGGTGGCTTGCCAGAGAGAGAGAGAGAGATTCGAGAGTGCTTGGGGAATGATCGTGAAGAATCTCATGGGGAGTCCGTTGGGAGAGAGTGAGAGATAGTTAATGGAGAGTGGGCTTTTTGTTTTTTTAATGAGGAGAGAGAGAGAGAGAGAGAGAGAGAGAGAGAGAGAGAGAGAGAGAGAGAGAGAGTTAATGGAGAGTGGGCTTTTTGTTTTTTTAACGAGAGAGAGAGAGGGGGAATCGGTAATGATGATGGGAGAGTGCAAGCATCAGAATGTGGGGGCGTGAGAAAGAAAATGAGAGCAAAAGAGTGAGAGGGAATAAGTCAGATTTTTTTTTTGGGGGCTTCTCAGAGAGAGAGAAAATGTATGTTGGCACATGGGGTATGGGCAAAGGAGAGAGAGTGAGTGGAGATGGAGAATCGTGAGTGTGTATGGAATGTCAGAGAGAGAAAGAGCGATGCCAGCCTTCAAAATGATAGTGGGAGGCGTCTGATGTATATGGTTCACCGCAAAAGAAAATGATAGTGGGGGGAGCTTGGAGAGAATCCGTCAGAATTTGTTTTTTTGGGGCTTCTGAGCGAGAAAAAGGAGAGAATAGAATCAGAGGAAAAAAACAAATCTTCGTCCTCCCCCGTTATCAGGTCTGAGGGACCGCGCTCAAATCGTGAAGGAGAGCGAAATAAAATGGGAGGATCGGCTGTCGCAGAAAATCCGGGAGAGAATATGCGTGAGGCGAGGGAGTGTCGAACTCGCCATTTTTTTTTTGCGAGAATTAGGATTAACTCTCATATTATGAAATAAATGAATTTTCTAAAAATTAAAATTTAGGTGCTAACATCCTTTTAAAAAACCAATTGAGCTTCTCTGACGAGGACTTCCCCATGGAAGGAAAAGGGCATAACAAAGCCTTGTATATTTCCGCACAATGTAACGGAAAAAGAGTGGCGCACGTATTGATCGACAATGGATCAGCCTTCAACATCTGCCCTTTGGCTACCCTAAGGATGTTGGGAATCAATGAAGAAACGGTTAAAACATCCAAAACGGCTGTGAGAGCTTTCGATGGGATGAGGAAGACAGTGGTAGGAGAGATTGAGCTTGACGTGTCTATTGGCCTGACAAAGTTCTCTATAAATTTCCAAGTGATGGATCCGCCCAGTGCATTTGAGTTCTTGCTGGGAAGGCCTTGGATCCATACAGCATGAGCTGTCCCTTCAAGCTTGCATCAAAAAGTACGCTTCACAGTAGATGGGAAGGTGATTACCGTACATGGAGAAGTCGACCTCCAGACATACCAGAGCAGTGCCATACCCTATGTTGAACCTGAAGTAAAAACAGAGGCGAGTTATCACTCCCTGGAACTGGTAGCAACAGTTCATACCCCGGCAGGGACAAGGCTAAGAACCCCATACATCCCAGAAGCCAGTCTTCTACCAGCTAAGATGCTGCTGGCATACGGATTCAACCCCGAAAAAGGCCTAGGCAAACATAATCAGGGTATAAATACCCCACTGCAGTTAAAAGCTAACCCACATAGAATGGGCTTGGGGTATCAGAAATATCACATAGATGGATCTGGCCCAAAGACAACAGGCCGAGGTCGAGGCAGAAGCCTGGGACGCCTGGAGGCCAGAGCAGCCCGAATGACTCATTCATTGGTTCTCCAACTTGGAAAGGCAGGTCTCAAATGTTCAATAACCCTTTGAAGGCCCACTTCGACCAGAACTCTAAATGGTTGTCTGAAGAAGATGTCACTTTACCAATAGAACCAGATCTGACAAATCCTTTCCTCAAAGATGACGCTGTAAATGTCATCATGGAGTGGTTGGACGATGGAGCCACTTCCTCTGAGTAACGAGACTCTTCCCTTGTCTTTAAATACTGCATTTAGAACTTTTTGTATCTTGTTGCATTTTCTTTCCTTATTGTACGTATAGGGAAACGCCTTTACATCTTGTAATGCGGCCCATCTTGCATGCAATAAAACCATACATATTTTGTTAAGGACATATGGAACCACGAATCAGCCCGATGATGATACTAGTCTTCTGCACATAAGCTTGAGGCCTGATTTGCCGTATGACTCCTGATTTCCAAAGAGATTTCCTTGGGGCCAAGATATCCGATGACATGAGGATTAGTCCTGTTTATACCTGTACCTATTTCGAAAACTCTTTCGAAAAGACTTCCCATGATCATACATGTCGTTCTTATGAAATACGAACTAACCATACTCATGACATTTCAGGCATATCATCTCAAACATGCATACCAGGTTGTTACGAGATTCGGACTTCTCCAGTAACCATTCTTATAATATTGAAGAGGATGAAGATGAGGGTTATGCGTCTATCTGTAGAGATTGGAATGCCTTTGAGGAATCGACACCTCCTACTTCAGAAGAACCAATCATTGTTAATCTGGGAGACTCCGTGAATATCAAGGAGGTTAAGATCGGCGGGCATTTATCCCGAAATGAAAAGCTCGAGTTCATAGAGTTATTAAAAGAATATCAAGACATCTTCGCATGGTCTTACGCTGATATGCCAGGCCTTGATCCTCAGATTGTGGAACATGCATTACCCACGGATCCCGGTGTCAAACCTGTCAAGCAAGGCAGCAGACGGATGAAGGCCGAGTTGGAAGACAAAATTAAGGAAGAAGTCATGAAACTTCTTAGGGTAGGCTTTATTGAAGCTATCCCATATTCAGACTGGATTGCAAATATAGTCCCCGTCATGAAGAAGGATGGTAAAGTTCGGATCTGCGTAGATTACCGAGATCTGAATAGAGTAAGCCCAAAAGATGATTTTCCACTTCCTCACATTGATGTGTTAGTGGATAGCACAGCGGGTTATGAATTGTTCTCGTTTATGGATGGATTTTCGGGGTACAACCAAATCTTCATGAAACAAGAAGACAAACCAAAGACTACTTTTACCACACCCTGGGGGAACTTTTGCTACAAAGTCATGCCCTTTGGATTAAAAAACGTCGGGGCTACCTATCAGAAGGCCATGATCACATTATTCCATGATATGATCCACAAAGAAATTGAAGTATACGTCGACGACATGATCGCCAAATCCAAGAAAGGACAGGATCACATACAGGTGTTAAGAAAATTATTTGAACGCTTGCGCAAATATAAGTTGAGGTTGAACTCTAACAAATGTGTGTTTGGGGCAAAATCTGTGAAACTTCTTGGGTTCATAGTCAGTAACAGGGGCATTGAGATTGATCCGTAAAAAATTCAAGCTATCCACAATCTGTCAACTCCCTCCACAGTAAAAGAAGTGAGAAGCCTTCTGGGGAGACTGAACTATATTGCCAGATTTATCAATCAACTGTCTGACGTAGCTAAGCCAATCTTCAAATTGCTTAAGAAAGGCGCGAAAGTAACATGGGATACTGAATGCAGCAGGGCGTTCCAAATGATCAAGAACTATCTGATCACACCGCCGGTACTTGTGCCACCAATTTCTAGTCACCCCTTGACCTTATATCTGACTATACAGCAGGAATCCTTGGGAGCCTTACTCGCCCAAACAAGTCCGATAGATGGTAAAGAAAGAGCCATCTATTACCTAAGTAAGAAATTCAGACCATCTGAAGCAAAGTATGCGCCAGTCGAAAGGGCCTGTATAGCAGCGGTATGGGTACTTCGCAGACTGAGACAATATACCTTGCACCACCACATTCAGCTTGTAACAGAGAACGATCCTGTCAAATACCTCCTGGAGAAACCCGCTTTAATCGGGAAATTAGCAAAATGGCAAGTAATGCTATCTGAATTTGACATCAAGTGTTCTCCACAGAAGTCAGTTAAAGGAAGAGCTATAGCTGACATGCTAGCAGAAAACCCATCAAATGGTGAGTCTCCTAAAGTAAAAAGCACAGAATGTCAAATTCTCAACTTAGCATAAGACAAGTGGGTCATGTACTTCGATGGTGCTGTCAATCTATTAGGGGCAGGCACTGGGGCAGTACTGATATCCCCCGATGATCAACATTACCCTGTGGCGGCAAAAATAACTTTCCCTTGCACCAACAACATCTCAGAATATGAGGCGTGCATTTTAGGCCTACGATTGGCCATTTCCATGAAGATACCTAGGTTGCAAGTTTTTGGAGATTCCATGCTCATCATCCTACAGACACAGAGAGAATTGAAGACGAAAGATGTAAAGCTCATCCCTTATCACGAATACCTTGAAGAATTTATACTTAAGTTCGAAAAAGTGTCATTCGAGTACCTATCAAGATCTCACAATCAATTTGCAGATGCGTTAGCCACCCTGGCCTCGATGTTGCAAACAGCTGGAGGGTTGGATATAGAACTCATAAGGATCAGTATAGTTGAACGGCTAGCTTATTGCATGTTAATCGAAGAAGAGTTTGATGAGGAACCATGGTATTACGACATCAAGAACTATCTCTCAAAAGGTGAATTCCCTGAAGGATGCCAACCAGGAGACCGAAGATACATAACCAAGATGGTCATCAAGTTCTTTCTCAATGGACAAATTCTGTACAAAAGATCCTTTGATTCTACTCTATTGAGATGTGTAGATGCCAAAGAAGCAAATATCCTCTTGAAAGAGATCCATGAAGGAATATGTGGGCCTCACATGAACGGCCACCTCCTCGCCAGGAAGATCATGCGCCTTGGCTATTATTGGATGACCATCGAATCAGATTGCTGTCAGCACGTCCGGTCATGCCACCAGTGCCAAATATACGGTGATAAGATCAATGCACCCCCAAACGAACTGCACCAAATGTCTGAAGTTTGGCCTTTCTCTATGTGGGGCATAGACATGATAGGGCCTATTAATCCTGTGGCCTCAAATGGTCATCGCTCCATCTTGGTAGCGATTGATTATTTCACAAAATGGGTAGAAGCCAGCTCTTACAAGAATGCCACTGCAAGAAATGTGGCAAGATTCATCAAAAGAGACATCATATCCCGGTGTGGTACCCCTCAAGCGATCATCACGGATAACGGGTCTAACCTAAACAATAAGATTGTCGATGATCTACTGGATCACTTTAGCATTCGACATCTGAATTCATCTCCTTACCGCCCACAAATGAATGGGGCAGTGGAAGTAGCCAACAAAAACATCAAGAGAATCTTGGCTAAAATAGCAGAAAACTACAGAGATTGGCACGAAAGGCTGCCCTTCGCCTTGATGGCTTACCGAACGTCGATCAGGACTTCTACAGGGGCAACTCCCTATAGTCTGGTGTATGGGACAAAAGCAGTTCTACCAGTAGAAGTTAAGATTCTCTCTTTGAGAATCTTATCCGAAGATAAACTCTCTGAGTCAGAGTATTTCAAGAACAGATATGAACAGCTGAATTTAATAGACGAGAAACGTCTTAAAGCCATTTGCCATGGACAAACTTACCAGAAGAGGGTAGCCAGGGCGTTCAATCGAAAGGTCAAGACCAGAAACTTCGAAGTAAATGACTTGGTAATTAGGAAAGTTTTGCCGAGTACTACCCATCCAGGGGGAAAATTCACTCCGAATTACGAATGCCCCTACATTTTCAAAAAGATCCTCACGGGAGGAGCATTAATTCTTGTAAACACCGAGGGAGAAGAACTGGGGCACCCTGTAAATTCAGATGCTGTGAAGAAATATTACCCTTGAAATAAAATCAGATTCCGGTCATATACCCTGCCTCGAATTGAGCCTACTCTTCATGATAGTCTTTGCATAAGCATGTCATGCATCCATGCATACATTAGCATGTGTTCAATATTGCAGGACCCAAGGAAGCAGGGTCGCGATAGATTGGAATGCATGATCAAGAGGACTTACTGTCATGGTGGTCAGGTGCACGTCCTTTCTCTTCAAAGACTGAGAATTTCAAGAAATTTTAGAACACTTAACCATCTTGTGTTGTTAAGAAAAATGCAGATTTTCACAAATCTATCCCCTTCCATTGGAGTGCATGATCAAGGGTAAGGTGTATCGTTCCAATTTTCTGAAATTCGAGAGCATACACTGACATATTCCTTTTATGTTTTTCAGGAATCCCTAGCCGCGCTGGGCAGGTAAGTATTCCTTTCCCGATCTTTTAGGTTTTTAAGACTGTCAGAATCCTTATTGCTAGAATTTGAAGGCTTCTTGGAATCTAGCATGCATTCAAATCTCATGTCTAGAAAGACGCAAAATTCTCACAGTCATGTCATTGGCATTCATGTTTAAACTTGGAGGTTATCTGAACATGATTGAAATATACATTGTGCCTCATAAATCCCCTTGGAGGGTAAGTTTTGGAGAAAACGAAATGAACTTTTCCAACAAGAGTTGTTTAGAACTGTTTAAAAGGATGTTTCCTCAGACAAGAGGCAAGCTGGATCCAAACACGTCCTATACGCACTTGAGAGATGAGTGGAGTGGTAAGGACAGCGAGACCTTGACCTACGGAAGTAGGGGTTATTCGCAGTGATTACATGGATCGAGACGACGGAGGCATTCGTTTCTCTATCATAAACACTACAGATGACCATTGATAACCCTTTGAACGGCGATTGCGTTCTATACCCCTGTCAAGAACCACCCCACAGTGGGGCAAACTGGAGGTACGTCCAGCGGTATCAGGAGGTAAATGGTTAGAAGTTCTCTTGCTCAGACTTGCATCAATCTTCGTGTGTTGCTTGTCATTTTAACTTTTATGGTAGTTCAAGTACTTTAGGATGACGAAAAGCATTCGTTTCTCTATCCTATACACTTTTACCCTTTGCACAGCCCAGTTGAGCCTATACGTTCGTTTCGCAAACCCGTTTGTGATCATTGCATATTCCAAGACGGAAGCGACGTCACTTCAAGAGCGGAAAAGTTCAAAACACAGGATTTGTGAAAAATTCCTAGATTAATGTTTGAGTGCTAAGATTCAAGCTGTACATCTAGCACATTCATTTGAAAATTCTGATCCCCAAAAGAAAAGAATAGATGGGATCTCAAAAAGAAAGAAGAGAGAAAAATTCAATCTTCGGCATCAAGAAAAAGCAAAGTGCCTAGTAAAAGCAAGGCCAATGCCCATCCAAATACTTGTACACTTGTGAATCATGTGTTTAATCTTGTAAATGCCAAAAGATAGCATGATACCTTTGTATAGGTCACTAATGAGGGACAAGATAAATGTGCGCTTCGAGGACTGACGATGCTCTCCAAAGACTAACAATGCACTTCGAAGACTGAAGACGCACTTCAAACCAGAAGGGACAAGATCAACGGCAAACTTGCAATGATCATCAATGTTAAGCCCTTCGCGTATTCTGAGCCAAAAACAAGCCTTTTTTGGGTCCCCAATCCTACCTACGTTACAACCCTGAAAAGCCTTTTCTGATTAAGGCACTTGGATTGACATAGGGTTTAATGTCTAAGCTTAGCTCGAAGAAGTTCGAGCAAGATTATTTCTTTCTCATTTTGCAGGTTTCTTGACTTGTAAACCTGGAGCAGACATTGAAGACTTCTCTTCGAAAGCCTTGACTTGCACGCAAGTCCCCCTTTGAAAACCATTGACCAAGCCCAACATTACGGTCCCTTGGAAGTCCCCCTGATCGATCGAGGTGTGTTCACTGCGAATGATCCTGAACCCTAGGCGCATGTTTGATAGGAAATTCGAGTGCATTCTTGGTAAAAGACCATTATCTCAAAACGGTGAGAAGTCCTTTTTGATAAGAATACTCCAATGAACGTTTTAACCAAACTCAAGTGGGTAATTTCAGATTGTTTGATTCAAACTTTCCTCACAAGGGATTTTTGATCACTTTCGTATGTCGCAAGGTGTTTTGGATTACCTCCAGCATCGTAATGCATTCATCGAAATTTTTCATGACTATGATATAAGTCATAAAGTGCTGTCAGTTTGACATCAGATATCACTTAAAGACCGTTGATGTACCCTTGGTAAGAAAATTTTCAGATTGGAGCTTCTGCAAGATTCTTGATGACTTCGGCTCCTAAAACGGCTTGTATCACTCTTGGTGAGAAACGTTTAACATGTCTAAACTTCCACAGAATTCCTGGCAAGCCCAGATCTTAGAAGAACACAACCTCTCTTGGACTCGTGGTAGCCCCAAGTCCCGGAATGACACATTTCTCTAAGAAGGAAAGTTTATATGCCTGAGCTTCTGACAGATTCTTGGTAACCCCAGATTCTAGAATGCTATTGTTCTTAGTTAAACTTCTATAGGAATCATGGTAACCCCAGATTCTAGAAGGATGCCTTGCTCTGTAAAGAAGAGCTTTCAAGTTTATTTTCCTGCAAGACCCCTGGTAATTCCATATCTCAGGAAAACACATTCTTATGAACGATTTTGTAGGTCTGATCTTTCTGCAGGATACCTGGAGTACCCAGATCCCAGAATGTCACCTTCAATGTCAAAAAGGACAATCTCCGAAATCATCCCTCTGTGAGATTTCAAATTTACAGGTTTTATCTTTCTGCATGATGCCTGGAGCTCCCAGGTCCCAGAATGTCACCTCCAATGTCAAAAGGACAATGTTTGAAATTATCTCCCTATGTGAGATTCCAATATTACATGTTTGATCTTTCTGCAGGATGCCTGGAGTACCCAGATCCTAGAATGCCACCTCCCATGTCAAAAGGACAATGTTTGAAATTATCTCCCTGTGTGAGGTCCCAGTGTTACAGGTTGGAACTTTCTGCAGGATACCTGGAGCTCCCAGATCCCAAAATGTCACCTTCAATGTTGAAAGGACAACATTCAAGATAGTCTTTCTGTGAGATCTCAGATAGCCCATATATCCCAGAAGAATCTTATCAAAGTTCTTGCAGGTTTAAGTTTTCTACGGGATACTTGGAATCCACAAATCCCAGAATAACGCCTCGCGTATCGAAATGACGATTTTCAGAATCAGCTTTCTGTGAGGTTCTAGGTAACCCCTAAACCCAGAATAGCTCATGTGGTGAAGCCTAAAGGTTAGGCACACCCCACTTGTATGAATCCTAGTTAATTCCTTAGAATATAGGATCAAAAACTCCTAACAAAATCAGCTTTCTATGAGGTTCTAGGTAACCCCTAAACCCAGAATAGCTCATGTGGTAAAGCCTAAAAGTTAGGCACACCTCCTTCGTATAGATCCTAGTTAATTCCTTAGAATATAGGATCAAAATGTTCGACAATCCCTAAAAGACTGGGTACGTCATCCATAGGTTCCTAGTAGAGAGGAATCCTATTCTCGGCCTGATCCCCCTGACGGATCAACATGTTCGACAATTCCTAAGAGACTGGGTGCGTCATCCATAGGTTCCTAACAGAGAGGAGTCCTATTCATGGTCTGATCCACCATACGGATCAAAACCCTGACAATTCCTAAGAGACTGGGTGCGTCATCCATAGGTTCATAACAGAGAGGGGTCCTATTCATGGTTTGATCCACCATACGGATCAAAACCCTGACAATCCCTAAGAGATTGGGCGCGTCACCCATAGGTTCCCGGCATAGAGGAGTCCTATGCATGGTCTGATCCACCATACGGATCAAAACCCCTAACAATCCCTAAGAGACTGGGTGCGTCATCCATAGGTTCCCAGCAGAAAGGAGTCCTATTCAAGGTCTGATCCACCATACGGATCAAAACCCCTGACAATCCCTAAGAGACTGGGTGCGTCATCCACAGGTTCCTGTCAAATATATGAATCTCATTCTGGTACGGCCTACCATACAGGCTAGGGTTTAACCGCCCTAGGATACTCAAAAGACGAGTCCCTAGGTATTCACTTGAACCCGCTATACACCGCGCATGCCGCACGAGCATCAGGTAGGTGATCAACAGGAAAATAACAGGTGGGTCTCTCTACTTTCTCTCTCACGTCAGCAAAAGAATAAGAAGCAGAGCATTCACCAGCGGGACAAGGAAGATTGAGTGTCAAGATTCATTTTTCTTTTCCCCAGTCGAGTTGGTTTAGATTCAAGTGTCACCTGTCTTTGAGAGAAACCTCTCACGAGATTCCTCTCAAAGAGGGGCAGCTGTTGACACCTGATTTTTGACCAAGTCTTTTTCAGTTTTTATCTTTAAAAAATCACAAAAATTCATGAAAAGTCAAAAAATTACAAAATCAACTTTCGTTGCCTTAGCCAAGCCCAAGGAATCACTTTTTACCAAAAAATAATTTTTTATATTTTTCACATTTTTTAGTATTTTTAGAAAATAGGAAAATACTCAAACAATTCAAGAAAAATAGCATTCGAGGTCACAAAAATATAGACAAATATCCAATATTTTTATTTTTAATCCCTTGTATTTTTGACCTCACAAAAAGTTCAACATCAGATTCAATTATGGGTGTTCCTTTGTAACCTGTACTATTGAATTTGAAAAAAAAATATCAATTGAGTCTTTTAATTTGTAATTTTGGCATTTTCTAGAATCTTGACATCTATTCTAACTATCCCATATTTCAATTTAGCCCAATTGTGTGTACAAATTGCTCAATTGCACGAATTTGGCAAAATTGCATACTAAAATTGCATTTTTAGTCCTCGAAAATGAGCATAATTGAAATTACTTTCAATTCGAGGGCTATCATTGCAAATTGAACATACTACCCAATGGGTTTTACCATTTTGAATCGATTGGCACAGGTAATTTGACCCAATTTGATCATTTGAACCTTCAATTGCATAATTCCCCAATTTGCAATTAAAAGGAAATTTGGGGTTTTTGTTGAAATTGATGTAAACTTTTGGGCAAAACCACATTTCTAGATAAAATTCATGCTCTAGATTCGATCTTGAGGTTCAATTGCAAAATTTTCCCATTAATTTGGGCTTAATTTGAAAAATCCTATTCGGAACCGGTTCAGACCGGTCAGACCGCCGGTCCGACCGGTCGAACCGGTCCAGAACAGTGTCATCTTCCCCAACTGAGCTTTCGCGCATATGAGCAGTGCGAAGATGAGTTTCAACAGCAAAATTGATCGACCAATAGACTATAATCGTAGAAGCATTGTTGGGTGTTTAGTTCCTCAGGCCATTCCCCGTCGATGGGAACCGGAATGAAGATCAGTGGCCACCGGTGCAGCGACTAATTGACCGGTCAAGCGACGGACCCGTGAAAGTCAACTCAGGCCACACTCATGCCAAATTCGCTTGAAATAGAGCTCGCCGGAGGACCAAACGGGACTGGACAGAATGCCCATCCTCCCCGACGCCGTTTTGACTTAATTGCACATGATCACACGTGCAATTGAGGCCGATACATAGTCCACCGTTCGGCGCCAAAAATCCAACGAGCTATATAAGCTCATGATCGCTTTCTGTTGAAGGGAGGCGGATTCAGTTAGAAGAGGGTAAACAGAATTGGAACAGAGAGAAAAAGAGAGAGAAAGAGCTCGCTCTCCATCGCCATTGTCGAGAGCGAAGCTCGGAATTGCAGAGCATCGGTCAGGCCTTGCCAGGCTAGACCAAAGCTCGGAGAGACCTTCAAGAGACCGCCCACACCGCCAGGAAGCGATTATCGCCAGTCTCGCGGTCTGAAATCGCGGAAAAAGGTGAGTCAGCGCTTCAAACTTTAGATTGAGCTTCAATGGCGGATTACGTTCCTTGCAATGATTCTTGTATTTCATGTGTGCGTTTCATTCCCTGAACATCACTGACCACTATTGCATCCTCATTTTGCATCGATTCCGCCCGAATACCTCGAATCGAGTCTTCAAATCTAGCCTCCATAACCGACCACTGTTCATCCATGCCTAGCCTAATCTAGGCCGCGCGAGCTCAATCGGAGCTCGAGGTAAGGCTTCTGAACCTCCGTTGGTGTTATTCTGTGACTGAATTTATGTGATTTTGGGTAAATCGCATGATTGAACTTCCATGGCCATACTCGGCAACTCGCACGATGTTCTCGATTCTGTGAATAGGATGCTTCGATTCTTAGATATGTTAAACTAGAGATGATTGCGAGTCGATTGCCGTTGGTCTCACGCGATTTCATCAAGATCTCATCGTACGATCATCGCCGGATATCCTCAGCCGTCCATTCCGCCGGGGTCGAGAGGTTGAAGACGAAGCTGACGTGGCGTGGTCAACCAGTCAAAGTCTTAGGTGTCGATTCGCCATAGGTCCACGTGTTTGTCGAGTCAGCTCGACCGTTAGTTTGTTAGGTTGAGTCAGCATTAGATCGGACGGTCCAGGTTAATCGAGTCCAACAAATAGTGACCGTCCGATTAGAAATTAGGATAATTCGAAAATGATTTTAAATCGGAAATAAAAAATGGTTGAAACGGTGTCTTATGGTTTAGGGGATAGGCGACGTCGTTTTAGGATAAGTAGGTATGGACGGTTCAGATCAACCCCTATGTTCTAATCGTGGCCGTGGATTTAGTAAGTCAATCGGACGGTTCCGAGAGAGTCGTCGTTCAATCTAGACAGTAGGTTCTAGTAATCAGATCTAAGGGACGCGGACAAGCCACGCGGTTCAATATAAGCCGTTTGATCAGATTAGAATAATCCAAAAAATAGAAACGCGATGCGGCGTCGTTTTGGAGCCGGGGTCCGCGCGGGTCCGGGTCTGGGTCTGGTTCCGACCCGAGTGGGTCGGGTCGACCCGATCCGAATCATATTTTTTTAATAAAAAATCAGAAAATGATTTAAAAAAATAAAAAAATCAGAAAAGTCTTAGAAAATCCAAAAAAATGCTAGAAAATTTCAGCAAATTCCAGAAAATACCAAAACAATGTGGAAAATTGTGAAAAAAATCCTAGACACCCCAGAAATCCCCAAAAATCGAGGATTGACCACAGACAACTGGTCAACCCTACTTTTGGGGTTTCTTATCTGTTCTTTCGAGACTTGACGATATTACCCTTTCTGGGGTAAGTCGCCTCTGCTGTGCATTCTAGATAAGGCCGATAATGCTAAGGTAAGAATTAGGGTCGATTAGACGATCAATTCTTAGGCTTGGGTTTTCGAGTCCCGCCTCTTTTCTCAAAATGACGATTTTGCCCCTCATTGGGAAAATTGTATGTCTTGTTCCGATTGAGTTCTGAAAATTGCTTAAAGTTAGAGTTTGGGTCAGGTGGACGACCAACCCTAATATTTAATATTTTCAGTTCTCATCTTTGTCCAAAATGACGATTTTACCCCTCCGAGGGTAAAATCACTTTTAAATTCCAGAAAAATCCTGGAAATTCCCGAAAAATAGGAAATGGGTTGGATTGATGGCCAATCCTATTTCCCCTATCTTCTGACTTCCCAATTCGTCTAAAATGACAGATTTACCCTTTTAAGGGTAAATTTTTCTCGAATTATTCAAAATTACGATTCTGCCCCTCATGGGTGAATCATGTCCAAATCACTCCTAAGTCTTGATTGATATTTCTCTAGGCTAATAGGGCCTCATTAGGGATACCATGTTGATTTCATGTGTTTTATCCGCATGTACTGGATCCTCGATTTGCGCACTTTTTTTTATTGATTGTGATTGATAGGGTAGTATCTCCCATTTGCATGAACTCCTAGATTTAGGATCTGTACCCCACTCGTCTGTATGAAATCCTAGGATCAGATAAACCATTCAGCTTAGGTACCGAAAGGGCGTCAACTTTGACAGTTGGCGTAACTAAGTCCCCGAACCTATTTCTCTGGTTTCCGCAGAATCGAATAGACCACTCCCAACTATTCGATAGGGTTTTCGATCGTACCCTCCACGAAACGATTGGTGGCGACTCCTCGGCATGTACACTCATCACATGTCACTAGACCACACTGAAGGTCGACTACGTATATCCAGCAGTTGCGATTTGGGTAATGGACCTTGGGAGAGGCCCGCGTCCGATCAAGCCAGCGATCGGGCGGCCCATTAGCCCGCCCCGCCTCGCGAGGGAGGGTCGCGACAATGAGTCGAACTTATGGTACCACATTCTTGGAGATTGCTTCAGGCCATACAAAGACTTGTTCAATTTGCAAACAAAATCTTCTTTTCCTTTGACCACAAACCCATCCGGTTGCTTCATGTAAATATCATCCCCCAAGTCACCATGTAGGAAGGCTGTTTTTACATCTAGCTGCTCTACCTCCAGATTGTATGCAGCTGCTGCAGATAAGACAAGCCTTATGGAACTTAATTTAGCAACAAGAGAAAAAATCTCACCATAATCAATTCCCTCTATCTGCGAGTATCCTTTTGCAACCAAACGAGCTTTATATCGTTCTATATCTCCATCTGCAGATATCTTCTTCTTGAATACCCACTTGCAACCAATTGCCTTCCGATCCGCGGGTAATCTTACTAGACTCCACGTCCTGTTTTTATCCAATGAGTCCATCTCATCTTTCATGGCTTTCTCCCACTGTTTGGCATCTTCCGCACTTCTTGCTTCCTTAATAGTACTTGGATCATCACCTGTGACAGTCAGAGCACAGTTTTCATTATTAGCAAATAGGGTATACCTCTTAGGTGGTCTTGTTACCCGTGTGGACCTCCTCAAGATCGGCTCAGATGGTACTTCAATTTCAAACTCAGTATCAGAATCAACTATATCATCCTCCACATCTGGCTCATCAGCTTCAAAATCTAAATTTTCTGTTTCAGCTTGTGTAGCCTCTGCTTCTCCTTGCAAACCAACATCTAACTCAACTGTATGTGGTTCTTCAGGAGGTTACGAAACAGTCTTATTTGTTGAAGATTCTCTGAACACCACATCCTTGCTGTAGGTAATACGTTTAGTATCAAGATTCCACAGCTTATACCCTTTGATACCATCCTTGTACCCAATGAAGATGCATTTCTCTGACTTGCTCTCAAGTTTATTCCTCTTTTCCCTAGGTACATGCATATATGCTTCCCAGCCAAACACTCTAACATGAGATACATCTGGCTTCTTCCCGAACAGTGCCTCGAACGGTGTTTTATCTTTCAAAACTGATGTAGGAGACCTATTCTTCAGATAACATGCAGTAGCCACTGCTTCCGCCCAAAAATCAGCTGCTAAATCTGCACCACTAAGCATACTCCTAGCCTTCTCCATGAGAGACCGATTAAGCCTCTCTGCCACGCCATTCTACTGAGGTGAATAGGGCGTAGTTTTCTGCCTTGCAATGCCACTGGTAGCACATAAATGATCAAATTTCGCTGAATAGAACTCTCCTCCGTTGTCAGTCCGTAAAACTTTGATTTTTCTATCAAACTGATTTTCCACCAAAGCTTTGAACTCACGAAATTTTTCAAAGATATCATCTTTTCTCTGCAAGAAATATATCCACACATGCCTGGAATAATCATCAGTACAAGAAACATAATACCTTGATTTTCCAAACGATGCTACAGGTGTAGGACCAAAGACATCACTGTGGATTAGATCTAGAATCCCTTTCGCTCTCCCTCCTATGGATTCAAAAGATACCCGATTCTGTTTTCCATGTAGACAATGTTCACAAAACCCGAAACCCATAGAACAGCTTGGGATTCCATCTACCATCTTCTTTGAAGTAAGGGTCACCAGCCCTTTCTCACCGATATGACCTAATCTCCGATGCCACAACATCGCAGAATCTTCTTCCACCTGTTCCGTGATATAACTCTCACCACTGATCACCGTGCTTCCCAGTAATTTCCATAGCTTTCCTTCCCGTTCGCCTCTAGCAATCACCATAGATCCACGGGTTAGCTTACATGAGTACTTGTCGCTGGTGAAAGTAATGCCAGCATCTACCATAGTTCCCACAGATATAAGATTCCTAGTAAGACCAGGAATATGCATCACATCTGGAAGATTTTTGATTGTCCCATCTTTCATTTTCAGCTTCACCTTTCCGCGACCGACAATATTAAGCGTTGTATCATCTCCCATCCGTACTGTACCTCCCTGATATGGCTCATAATAGCAGAACCAATCTCTATGAGGCGTCATGTGAAAAGACGCTCCAGTATCAATAATCCAAGCATCCCAATCAACCTACGATGAGTTGCAAGCGAGATACAAGTCTCCCGCATTGCTGTCATCATCCTTCTTTATACTAGATGATGATGTTTCATCTCGCTTCTCTGGACCTACGCTTCTGTTTCTGCAATCCTTCTTCAAGTGTCCAGCTTGTCCGCACTTCCAACACTTTATTTCAGATCGATCTCGACTTTTAGATCTTCCTTTAAACTTATTCCTTACACCAAATCTGGATTTAGATCGTTCACTACTTCTTCCTATTACGAAAAGAGCTTCATTCGTTGCATTATCAGAACCTGCTCTCCTCATCTCCTCAGACAATAAAGCAGATACAACATTCTCAAAAGACAGGGCACTAACACCAGTACCAATCGAAACAATTATATGTTCCCATGAATTCGGCAGTGAACACAGTAAAGTACATGCTTCATCTTCCTCATCCAGATTAACGTCAATCGACGCAAGCTGCCCACAGACAATATTAAATTCGTTTAAGTGTGCAGAAAAAGAATCACATTCACTCATCCGAAGGTTGTACAGTCGCTACAGCAGAAACAACCTGTTCACGAGCGATTTGCTCTGATAAAGGCTTCCTAGCTTAGCTCAGAGATCTTTTGACGTCTTCTCAGAGGTCACATTCACCAAGACGTTATCAGCGAGGCACAGCCAGATCAGGCTTCGTGCCTTCCGATCGCTGCTAATCCACGCCTTTACCTGATTGGATGCGGACGCAATCTCTTCCTCCTTCACTTTATCCTTAACAGGCAGTTCAGGTTTATCTTCTTCGATCACGTACCACAGATCTCTGTCCACGAGTAAAGCCTCCATCTTCAACTTCCATAACTCGAACCCCTTTCCACCAAACTTCTCCACTTCAATTCGCGATTGACCAGCCGACATCTTCCCAAGATTCAATTTTTCGGATCTCTCTTCACCAAGAAAAACCCTAACCTCAAACCTTGCTCTGATACCAGATGTTAGGATCGGCACACAATCGCAATAAAGTAAAAAGTCGAGAGAAAGAGAAATCGAGACACGAGATTTATCCTGGTTCACCTTTAAACTAGGGCTACGTCCATCAGAGGATTTCACTATGTCAGCACCTCACACCTCTCGTTACATCACTCAATTACAAGCGAACAAGATTATATATATTAGTAGTTATTCATGAGCCCAAGCCCAAACTACTAATGAAAATTTATGGGCTTAAATCATAAAAGCCCTATGGTGTCCAGGGGGCGTTGCCCCCTTGAAACCCTCGCCGGGGCGGCTCCCCCGGACCCTCGCCCGCTCAGCGTGGAGCGGGACCCATGTGCTTTCCTGTCGCAGGGGAATATGAACCACACCCCAACATTATGGTGAGTCAATTCCACTTGGGATGAGCTTTGAAGAAGCTCTCAAAGATGCAAATGTTCGCGTGTACTTTAACTCCGCCCAAGCTTTGGCGGATTATGCAGCCATTATCATACACATTAAGGAGGAACGAAACGCCAGTGAATCTCTAGTTATTGTAGTGGGAGGATCATATGGAGGAAGTAAGTGCAATGTGTATCATGCTAAATTGATGAATAGTTAGTACCCTTCATTTTCAATGATGAAAATGACTCATTTTCATGAAAAAGATTATCTTCTCCTCACCTTTAGTTATCAAGTTTCAATAGCTAATGCGAATTTCAGTGCTTACTTCATGGTTCCGGCTAAAATATCCACATGTGGCCCTTGGAGCTCTGGCCTCATCGGCTCCGATACTGTACTTTGACGATATTACCCCGTAGAATGCATACTATTCAGTGGTGACCGAAGATTTTAAGGTAATGTAGAGTTTGGGCAAACGTAATTTGCATTGATGAAGTAATTTACAAGATATACGCTAGGGTTTAGGGTTACAACAATACAATGACAATTATGCCCTTAAGTATAAATCTAATCTACCAATACTCCCCCTCAAGTTGGTGAATGTACACATGTCAACAACTTGTTCTTAAAAATACAAAATAAATCACGTGTGACCGGCTTCGTGAACAAATCCGCGAGTTGGGAGTGACCGGGAACATGAAGAGTACGCAAAGTTCTATCCTGAATTTTTTCACGAACCAAGTGACAATCAATCTCGATGTGTTTGATGCGTTCGTGGAAGACATGATTAGTGGCAATGTGGATGGCTGCTTTATTATCACAAAAAAGATCAGCAGTAGTAGTGTTGATGTGGAGATCTGAGAGAAGCATGTGAAGCCATGTGATTTCGCATGCAGCAGACGCCATAGCACGGTATTCAGCTTCTGCTAAGGAACAAGCAACAGTAGTTTGTTTCTTGGAACGCCATGAGATGGGGCAAGAACCAAGAAACATGCAGTAGCCAGAAACAGATCGTCGTGATGTAGAACAAGATGCCCAATCAGAATCGGTATAACCATTAAGTTGGAGAGTAGAATCAGATGAGAAAAATAAACCAGTGCCGGGATCATGCTTGAGATATCTCACAATACGAAGGGCAGCATTCCAATGGTCTTCATTAGGAGAGTGCATAAATTGACTAAGATGTTGCACTGCAAAGAGCAAATCTGGACGAGTTACTGTAAGATATAATAATCTACCAATAAGTCGTCGATATGAACCTGGATCCTTAAGAGCTGGGGAGGAATCCGAAAATTGTATATTAGGGTCCATCGGAGTATCAACAGGACGTCCTCCAAGAAGACCAACGTCAGACAAAATATCAAGAGCGTATTTCCTTTGTGATAAGAAAATGCTAGACTTGGAACGAGAAACTTCAATACCCAAGAAGTATTTGAGAGTACCTAAGTCCTTAATGCGGAATTGTGTGTCAAGAAATCGCTTGATAAGCTGAATCATAACTTCATCATCATCCGTGATCACCAAATCATCAACATAAACAAGGACAATGGTCGAAAGAGAGCCGTGAATCAATGTGAAAAGTGAATAGTCTGTCTTGGACTGTTGAAAACCAACATCAAGCAATGCAGAAGAGAATTTAGCAAACCATTGCCTTGATGCCTGTTTAAGACCATAGAGTGATTTTTTAAGATGACAGACTAAATTCTCCCCCTTACTATGAAAACCTGATGGAACCCTCATGTAGACCTCTTCATCAAGATCACCATGTAGAAAAGCGTTATTCACATCTAATTCGTAAAGAGGCCAATGACGAATCGAAGCAATAGCTAATAAAGTGCGAACAGTTACTATTTTAGCAACAGGCGCAAATGTGTCATGGTAATCAATGCCCTCTATTTGAGTGTAACCCTTTGCAACAAGCCTGACCTTGTGGCGTTCAATGGTGCCATTAGAATTATATTTGATACGATAAACCTATTTACATTCGATGGGATGTTTGCCAGGAGGAAGAGAAATAATTTCCCAAGTGTCATTCTGTTCAAGGGCCTTTATTGCAGAAGACATGGCATCCCGCCACTTGGAAGATTGACACGCAGCA
Source organism: Rhodomyrtus psidioides (assembly GCA_021437785.1). Classification (NCBI taxonomy): domain Eukaryota; kingdom Viridiplantae; phylum Streptophyta; class Magnoliopsida; order Myrtales; family Myrtaceae; genus Rhodomyrtus; species Rhodomyrtus psidioides. Next base: position 3,116,258 of record JAILYB010000024.1, on the reverse strand, counting down.
TCATAAGTTTCGGGTTCCTACTTGAAGGATATGGAGGCTAGAAAAGCGCGATGAGTGGGTGAAAATCGCGAGTATGATAAACTGTTGGATAAGGGGTAGAGAGTACCTGATTTATTTACCTTAGAGTCCGAAGATGATTGATCGGAGGCCACAACAGCGCAGTGATAGTCCCAAAGATATCCAGGTGGATTACGTTGCCGAGATGGCCGTGGTACGGCTTTGGTCGCAGTGAATGATGGTCTGGCATTGGTGCAAAGGGCTGAGAATGGGAGGTTGGTGCAAGCATCAGGGTAGATGTTTCACCAAGGTCGGGAATAGGCATTGGAATTATCGGATTTTGTTTGGATGAGGTATGTTCGACAGTTTGACGAAAAGGAAAATCTTGTTCATAGAAAATGACGTCACGACTAGTAAAAGTGGTTTGGTGTTGGAGGTCATATAGACGGTAACCTTTGTGGTTTGTGGGATAACCAATGAGAACACATCGGCGAGATCGAGGGCAAAATTTATCGGAATGCAGATGACTAGTAGAAGCATAGCATAATGAGCCAAAGACACGAAGATGAGAATAGGAAGGTGGTTTGTAAGGTGACGTGGTTCAAATGTGATGTGGTTTGTGGCGCCAGTGTCAATAACCCAAGTATCAGAATTAAATGAATTCGAAGATAAGCCAAGAACATTACCTGAGAGGTTAGCTTTTGGGATATTTACCTCTTGCAGCAAGCGCATCGGTTGTTTATATTGATCATTGGTGAACGGAGGAGGTACCGCATCAGAAGTATGGCTGGACTTGTTATCAGCTGGTTGAGAGACGGTAGATGACTGTCGGCGGCCCTGCTTTTGATTTGGAGGGAAGCCATGAAGTCGGTAACACACATCTCGTGTATGTCCCAAGATACCACAATGGGTGCATCGCTCCCGACCACGGGATGTGTTCGTCCGTTTAGCTAAGTTGGCAGATATAGTGAGAGCACCAATATTGCTGGGCGATCCATGAGATGAAGAATTCGTGTACGGCGGCGGAGCATGGTTGCCGCAATTGCTAAGCAAAGTACTGGTCTGATTGGACAGTGGACGGTTTGATTGAATATGGCGGTGCGACTCATCTTGAAGAACTAGTGTATATGCACGTGCAACACTAGGAAATGGATTCATTAGTAAAATCTGACTGATAACATTTGCGAACCTCGAATTGAGACCCATGAGAAATTGAAACAAGCGTCGATTCTCTTGTTGTGTGGTGATGATAGAATTCGCCGAACAAGAGCGCCGCGGTAATCGATCCAAATTGTTCAATTCATCCCAGCAGCTTCTCACGTTGTTGTAGTACTTGGTCACGGTATCATCACGTTGAGCAAGGGTACATATTGTTTGCTCGAGACGAAAAATCCGAGGACCATTCGATAGAGAAAAACGTTCACGGAGATCGGCCCAAACATCAGCAACTGACTCTGTATAGAGAACCGTTGGCACCAAATCTAGATGGATGGAATTAAGAATCCATGATAGAATCATATTGTTCACACGAATCCAGGATGCATAGGCAAGATTAGTTGCGACTGGTTTTTTTGATTTGTCCAGTAACAAACACCAACTTGTTCTTTGCAGAAAGAGCAATCTCCATAGCACGAGACCACTTATTGTAATTGTCACCCGTAAGGAGCATACCGACAAGATTAGTTCTAAGATTATCAGAATGATGCATAAAATAAGGGCTGTCTGACCGTTCATGTGCTGGAACAGTGACTGAAGAATTTGGAGTCTTGTTTGCCATGGGAACTGTTGCCGTGCGGAGCAGAACCAGCGATGAGCACAGCTTCGGGAACAAACCAGCAATAAAAGCACGAGCAACAACTTCGGCCGTCCCTTGTCTGATTGACGAAAAACGAACCGCACGTAGTGGGCAAGACCACCAGCAGAATCTGAATTCTCGAAATCACCTCCAATCGAAATCACCAGACGAAACAATCAAGCATTTGATCTCCTTCTCTCGCTCCTCTCTTCCTTTCTTTCTCCATCGTTTTCTATCATGTTCCCTGACTAAAAACAAGAGGAAGAGAGCAGTAGATTGGGCTTGCTCCTTATCGCTGGGATGGGCTTCTTTACTGATGCCTATAATTTATTATGCATCTCCCTTGTCACCAAGTTGCTCGGCCGCATCTATTACCACGTTGACGGCGCGGCAAAATCCAACGCAAAAGAAGACGCCAAAAAAGGGATAAAATCCAACTCAAGCACAATACACGAACGTCGTCTTTGGAGAAAGAGCGAGAAACGAGAGACGGCCTCCAAGGATCACCGCTCTGATACCATGTAGAGTTTGGGTAAACATAATTTGCATTGATGAAGTAATTTACAATATATACGCTAGGGTTCGGGGTTAAAACAATACAATGACAATTACGCCCTTAAGTATAAATCTAACCTACCAATAGGTAATTGCACTATTAATTTCTCTTCTTCTTTGGAGCATCTAAAGAATATCAATTGGTTGAGGTAATATCCCTATCTTCCCATCTTACTCACAAGGTAAGTACAGGAGTACAATATTCATGCTCCTAGGACATGGCATCTAGAGAATTCAATGGCGTGTTTATTTGAAACGATACCTTAAGTGAGAAAGACACACAGACTTACCACCTGAGTACTATTTGAAATGTTAATATCTATTCTTTCTTTTTCATAGCTTGTGTTGAACCTTGGTCATTTTTGCACAGGAAGCTAGTGAGACTTGCTACCAAACTATAGCAGACTCGTGGTCAGAAATTGATAGAGTTGCTCAGGCCTAATGGTCTTTCAAACCTAAGCAATATCTTCAGCAGGTATGTGGTCCGATGGTGCTATCTTTTATGTATCTCAATCCCAAGAAGAGCGAAATGCTATAAAGTATCGCCATCCAATTTCTATATTTAAAGATAGACTCAGTTTACCTTTTGAGATCATGAACCTGTCCTAAACACTCTTGTGTTTGGTGTGATGTTTCAAGATCTTCAAGGCTAAATTCAGTCTTTAAGAACTTCTATGAACGTTAAATTTACTGAGGAGACTCAATCAATCTTGCGTTAACTCCCTTTTGTTTTGTGGGGATGAGTTAGGCCTTTGGAGAGTGTGAATGACCTGAAGAACTACTTGATATTTCTGTACATGGGAGCAGCTCACAATGATGATCCACCAATATATCCAGTGACGACGATATGCAACGGCATTGATGGAGCAAATACGACTGAAACTGGCATTCTTGGCAAAATATTTGCAGGCATCATCGCCTATTACGAGAGCTCCACATGCTACTTCAATTCTCCCACGAATGTGTCCCAAATTAACGTCAATCCTCCCTCTGATGTGAGTGAAACTTCGTTGGGTTGGGGTGGCAGGTACCATACTCTTCATCATTATGTTTAAGCACTAGAGGAATCATCAGGTCTATGTTCAGGCTGATCCAAGCATCCTCATCGATCGGGTCTTTTTTAATTGCACTGTCTCATTCTTGAAAACTTGCTCGTGGAATTGAGTAGCCTCTAGGGAAACCTACACTTTCACTGAAATAAAAGGGAAGTTTACTTGCAGATCTGCAGCGAGATGGTATTCCCCATGGGCATCACAAACAATCCTATGTTCCAATCTGCACTTTTCATCTTGAGCACATTCATTGATAACTGCACCAACTCGTATGGTGTCGAGCCTCGCCCGTATTGGGTCACTACCTTCTACGTTGGTCACGTATGATTTCCGGCGACTCTTAGGAAATATATGTTTGCTTCCTATTTCTATCGGTAGATTAAACAGGGATTTCTATGCCAAAAATTCAAAAGTAAACCTTACCACTGTCGTCCTCGACCTTCTTATTGTTTTTTCTTGGCAGGACATAGAACTATATCTTCAGAAGTTTGGTAGTGACATCATTTTTTCAAATGGACTTCGAGATCCTTACAGTAGCGGCAGTTATAAAAAAACATGCTTATCTCCATACGTCCTGTTAGATAAATTATTTAGATATATTATATATATTACAAGTAGGTCTTTTGTGTATTTACTTTCTTGCCCTTCTTTGTATGTATATTTATATTGGCCTTGTGTCTAATTGTAAATTACGATTCCATTATTCAATTCCCAAATCTATCATGGTATCAGAGCTAGGGTTTTGTGCTCTTCCTCCATAGGCGACGTTCGTGTATCGTCCGTGCTTGGTTTGGATTTTGCCCCTTCTTTTGGCGTCTTCTTTTGGTGGTTTCAATTCACCCACTTTCGTCTATTTGGATTTGGATTTCGTGCAATTTTGGAATCATCTGTTGGCTATTGGTGCGTTTCCTGTTGGTGAGTTTCCTATTGGTGCTTGAAGAATCATCTGTTGGCTTGATGTCTGCTGGTTCCCACAATTGACTCGTTCCGCAATTAGTTTGATCGGCACTTGTTCAGTGCACACGTGCTCGTCTTCTTTTGATGTTCTTGTTCACGCCATTCAGGAATTCTTGTTATTGACTCAGTGGATTTTTTGGATTTCGGCGACTTTCCCCTGCAACTACGACTTTTTGTATTTCGATGATTAGTTGATTTCGACGATTAGTGGAATTGAATAAAATAGACATTCTCCAATTGCTCTTCCAGTGGGGATGCGAATTGAATTTCGTGCGATTTGAATTCCAGTGGGCCATTCTCCCTTCATCGTTGGTAAGCCCTTCAACAGCTTTTCTCTGTCCACTAACGTTTTGGGGAGCAATTGGGTTTGGAATCCTGATTATTCGGATTAGGGGTGCTCGCGATTAGGATCGGGACTATTTTTTTTTTCCTGTAGTTGTTCAATGGAAAATTGGAAAAGACGGTGCTTTTCAGTGACGTACGTGTTATTGATATCAGAATTATGACTGATAATGATCGGATTGATCGCATTGATGTTAAGTTGGATGGCTCTAATTATGTTTTTTGGAAACCCTCAGTGATGGCTACTCTTGTTTATTGTGATTTGTATAAACATGTGGATGGTACTCGCTCTTGTCCTGCACCCTTGTTCGATACTACAGATCCTAAACCTAAGGCTAATCAGATTCCACGACGCCAATATGAAACTAGGGATTGGCATGTTACTGATAGAAAAGCATGGGCAATATTATTTGGTTCTATAAGTCCTGATCTTCGCCCCCAATTTACTCAGATTATTGGTGCGAAACAGTTATGGGATCAAATTGCCGAGATGTTTACACAAACAGGTTCTGTCCGTGTTTATCAGCTTATGCGGAAACTTCATCGTGCCACTCAAGGTACACGAACAATTCATGAATTTTATAATTATATGACGTCTCTTTGGTCCTAGCTTGATGTGTTGGCTCGTCCACCATGTCCCACATGTGCTGGTTGTGTTGCTTGTGCTGCATCTAGACTTGAAAATCAGAACAAGAATCGTCTGTATGAATTCTTGATGCAACTCTCACAAGAATTTGAGGGAGTTCGCAGTCAGATTCTATATCGTTATCCTGCACCATCTCTTTCTGATGTAGTCAAGGAACTTCAGGCTGAGGAAACTAGACGAGGAATTCTTGGTGCTTCTCCATCTTTAGATTCCTCTGTAGTAATGGCCACTTCACAGTCTGATTTCCTGCCAAGCTTCTCTCAACGTGGTCTCCAATCTAGCTCTTCTCAACGTGTTTTTCAGTCTGGCTATTCACAGCGTGGTTCTCATCGTGGTTCTCAGCGTGGTTTTGTATGCGGTTCCCAGCGTTTTTCTTCTCAGCGAGGTTCACATTTTTTTTTTGTAATTTCTGTAAGCAAAATGGGCATACTGAAGATCGATGTTTTCAAAAAATGCGTGATCTTCCTGATGCACCCTTGCGTTCAGTTGCACCTGTTTCTTCTCCATCCACAGATCGTGTCACTCCATCCTCATCTTCAGATGATCGTCTTGCTAATATTGAGGCTTAGCTTTCTCGTTTAGCTCAGCAGCTGTTGCACAATCTTCAGGTGATAGTTCTTCCTAGATTCTTGACTCTGGGGCTGCTCATCATATGACTGCCTCTACTCATTATCTCACTCAACATACTGCACTCAAAAATCCAAAAGGGTTCTTTACAGTCGATGGATCCTCTCTTACTGCTACTATGCAAGGCCAACTTACTATCCCTGGCAGTTTTAATGTGCCTAATGTGTTGCATATACCGAACTTAGCCCTGAATCTTTTATCTGTTGGGTAACTTGCCGATATAGGTTATGTGGTGACATTTACTGTTGATTCTTGTGTTGTTCAGGATCGTACGAGTGGCCGGACGATTGGTAGGGGTCGTAGACATGGAGGATTGTATTTGATGCAGCATCTCCAGCTTCCATCACCTCAACCTATTCTTGCCATCTTCGATCTTGACTGTTTGCACCAGCGCCTAGGTCATATATCTGCTTCTCGTTTGTCTTTTCTGCGTCAGCAGGGTGCATTTGGACATGTTTCATCTACTGTTATGCGTCCTTGTACTAGTTGCTCTTTAGCTAAACAATATGCACCTCCTTTTCCTATTAGGTCTTCTGTTTCCACTTCTTGTTTTGACTTAGTACATTCAGATGTTTGGGGCCCTGCTCCCCAAATTTCTAAAAGTGGATTCAAGTATTATGTATCGTTCATTGATGATTACTCTCGTTATACATGGGTTCATTTCATGCGCTTTCATGATAAATTTCTCTCTATCTATAAGAACTTTACAGCCATGATATCTACTCAATTCTCCAAACCTATTATAGTTTTTCGTTCTGATTCTGGTGGGGAGTATCTTTCTGCAGCTTTTCGTTCTTTCTTAACTTCTCAGGGAACCTTACCTCAGTTGTCCTGTCCCGGTGTTCCTGCTCAAAATGGTCTTACTGAACGAAAATATCGTCATATTTTGGATACTACTTGCGCTCTCCCGTTATCCAATTCGGTTCCTACTAAATTTTGGGCTGAAGCATTGTCTACTGTTGTCTATCTCATAAATCGCCTTCCTTCTCGTCCTCTCCAAAACCACCCTTCACCAACGTCTTTTCTCAAGACTACCCACTTATCATCAACTTCGTATTTTTGGCTGTACTTGTTATGTGCTTCTTCCACCCCATGAGCGTACCAAACTCTCTGCAAAGTCAATTCGATGTGCTTTCATAGGTTACAGTATAGAACACAATGGCTATAGGTGATATGATCCTTCTTCATGACGTATTCGTATCTCTCGTAGTGTTCAGTTCTTTGAGCACCTACCATTCTTTTCCGCTGCCTCTACTTCTTCACAGTCTTCTTCATCTGGATTTATGAATTTTCCTCTTGATTCATCTCATCTTCCTCCTCTTATATCTTTTCCGTCAGATCTAGTGTCACCACCTTCTCCTAATATGGCTCGTCCTTCGTCTACTTCACCTGTTACTTCGCCGCCTCTTGACGATTCTCGTCCACCATCCCCTCGGCGGAATCCTCCGCGAGATCGTGGTCCTCAAGCTAGGTACGTGGCGATCACAAGTTATTCTGATGAGTTTGGTTCCTTTATGGCTATTGTCCACACTTTGCAGGAACCATCAAATTATCGTATGGCCGTACAACATGCTGAATGGCGTGATGCTATGTCTGAGGAATTATCTATTCTAGAGCGCACTGGTACGTGAGATCTTGTGCCTCTTCCACCAGGCAAATCCTTAATATCTTGTCGTTGGATATATAAAATAAAGACCCACTCTGATGGACGCATTGAGTGCTATAAAGCACGTCTTGTTGCACGTGATTTTGATCAGGAGTATGGATCGATTATGAGGAGACCTTTGCTCATGTTGCCAAAATGGCTTTTGTTCGTACTTTTCTTGCAGTAGCTTCTATTCGGAATTGGCCTCTTTTTCAGCTTGATGTGAAGAATGCTTTTCTTCATAGGCTTCTTCAAGAGGAACTCTATATGCAGCCACCTCCAGGTCTGCCTCATTCGCCTGGCTAGGTATGTCGTCTTCGTTGGGCTCTTTATGGTCTCAAACAAGCTCTTGGAGCTTGGTTTGAACGGTTTGCAGATGTCGTTCGGTCAGCTGGCTTTGTTCATAGTGAGAATGATCATGCTATGTTTACTCATACCTCTTCAACTGGTTGTACTATTCTACTACTATATGTAGATGACATGATTATTACTAGGGATGACTCTATTCATATTGCTTATACTAAGCAACATCTTCACCGTCAATTTGCTATGAAAGATTTGGGTTTACTACGTTATTTTCTTGATATTGAGGTTGCTCGCAGTCGAGATGGTATTCTTCTCTCCCAGCAGAAGTACATTGCTGATATTTTAGCTCGTGCTGACTTATCTGATACTCGTACTTCAGCTACTCCTGTTGAACTTCATTTACATATTCGTCTGAATGATGGTGAACTTCTATCTGATGTCACTCGCTACCGGGCTCTTGTTGGCAGCCTTGTCTATATTACGACCACTCGTCCTGATATCGCATATGATGTTCATCTTGTCAGTCAGTTTGTCGCAGCTCCTCGTACAGTTCATTATACTGATGTACTTCGAATTCTACGATATCTTCGTGGCACTCTGACACGCTCATTTTTTCTTCCATCGACTTACTCACTTGCTCTTCGTGTTTACTCTGATGTTGATTGGGCTTCGGATGTTACTGACCGCAAATCCATTACATGATTTTGTATCTTTCTAGGTGATTCTCTGATTTCTTGGCGTGCTAAGAAGCAACTTGTTGTGTCTCGCTCTTCCACTGAGTCTGAGTATCGTGCTATGGATGATACTACTGTTGAGCTTATTTGGCTTCGTCGTCTTCTTGCTGATCTTCGTGTTGCCTCCTCTGCTCCCATTCCTCTTCATTGTGACAACAAGAGTGCTATTCCCATTGTTACAAATCCGGTATTTCATGAGCGTACCAAGCACATTGATATTGATTGTCATATTACGCGTTATCAACTCTAAGCACATATCATTTCTCTTCCCTTTGTGGCCTCTGTAGCCCAGCTTGCTGACTTATTCACCAAATCTCTTACATCACAGCCACTACAAAAAACACGCAATTAGTCACGACATTAGCGACGAGAATTTCGCAAAAATTTGTCGCTAAATTGATTTGGCGACGAATTTTGGACGAGAAAAAAATCTGTAGCTAATTTGGCGTCGCCAAATTTAGCGACAAAAAATTGGTCCGTTCGTCCCTAAAATTAGCGACGAACGGACATTCGTCGTCATATTCGTCGCTATTCGCATCCAAAATTAGCGACGAAAAGCTCCGTTCGTCGCTAAAATTAGCTATGAACGGATTGGTTCGTCGCTAAAATTAGCTACGAACGGCGTAGCTAATTTTAGCGACGAACAGCAGTGTATGTCGCTAGATTTAACGGAACTTTTAGCCAATTAACGAAAAATTATCTATGAACAGCGGCTGCTCGTAGCTAAAATTAGCTACGAACAGTGACTGTTCATAGCTAAAATTAGTGACGAACAGTCGCTAAAATTAGCTACGAACAGCCGCTGTTCGTAGCTAAAATTAGCTACAAACAGTGATTGTTCATAGCTAAAGTTAGTGACGAACAGTCGCTGCTCATAGCTAATTTTAACGACGAACAGTCGCTGCTCGTAGCTAATTCTACGTCCAGCTTCTGAAATGCTCCGCCTCGTTCCTCAGCAACTGGAGCCTCGAAATGTGCACGGAGTCACAAGGAAGCGAGACCGGCAGCGATGTGGGCGTTGGCGAGGCCCTGCTCCTCTCGCTCGGAGGAGGTGTCGTCGATCGTCGCCCGGCGATCGACCACGGTAGAGCCGGAGCAGGCCGTTTCCACCGCAGCTGACGTCGGTGGGTGGCTCCACGGGTCCAGGTGCAGTCCCACCCGGAGGGGGGGAGGCTAGTGGTGGAGGCAGTGGCGGCGTCTTCCGACCGCATCATCTTCAATGTGGAGCGGAGCCACAGCCGTCTCGGAGGAGGCGTCGTCGATCGTCGCCCGGCGATCGACCACGGTGGAGCCGGAGCAGGCCGTTTTCGCCGCAACTGACGTCGATGGGTGGCTCCACGGGGGTCCAGGTGCAGTCCCGCCTGGAGGGTGGAAGCTAGTGGTGGAGGCAGTGGCGGCGTCTTCCGGCCGCATCATCTTCAACGTGGAGCTGGATTCACGGCCGTCTCGGAGGAGAGCGAAGTTTAAGGAGATGAGGAGAGAGTGAAGAGGAGGAGGAAGAGGAGGCAGAGAGCTTAGGGACGAGGTAGAAGAAGAAGGAGCGCGAGGGAGCAATATATAGGAGCGGGAAGCGGGTTCGCAGCCAAAATTTTAGCGCGGAGTTTTTGGAGGAGCGGGAAAGTCAAATTCAGCGACGACCTTCGAAGGTCGTCGCTGAATTGGTGACGATCAACAAATGTCGTCGCCAATTCAGCATCGTCACCAATTCAGCGACGACCTTCTAAGGTCGTCGCTGAATTGGCGACAATCAACAAATGTCGTCGCTAATTAAACGACGAAAAGAGATGTTCGTCACTAAAAACAAAATTAAAAATAAAAATAAAAATAAATAATTCGCTAAATTAATTAGATACGTCAAAATAAACCCTAGCCACAGCAACTCTCCGCGTCACGAACCAAACCTCATTTTTTCTCTACTTTTGGGTGATGAACCAGACCGAGTGCATAAAATTCAATACATTTTTACCAAAAATTTTAAAGCTTCTTAAAATTAGCAAGAAAATATATCATATATAATTCAAAAGAATTCGTTAAATTAGCAACGAAACAAAATGAATAAGATGAAACAATCTGAGAATGAAACCCACGATCTATATAAACAGTGAATGATATAAACAAGCTGAGACATGACCTTAATTTGGACATAAAAACTCTATGGATCCCTTCCTCCCGACAAAAGATAAGGTATAATGAGTCTAGCATAGAAATATTGAAAAAAAAAAGAGGGGATAAAGTACAATGATCAAATGATGTGGTATAATGTGTAATAATGATTACACATAAATAATGAAACAGAAGGAATGCTTTCTAATTCAGGAATAAGGATAACAGAAATAAGCCCCAATTCCAAGAAATTATATCTTCTTTAAAGCATTCACTGAAGAAGTAGAAACCCTTTTCAAAGAAGCTATCTAGGACTAAAAGGAATGCTTTCTAATTCAGGAACAAGGATAATAAAAATAAATAAATTAATCGCTCTTCATTTATGCTTATTAATGTAATCTTTACTTAATTAATAATATATTCATTTATAAATTTCAAAAAAATATTCGCTCTATTTTCATTTTCTTTTAAAATGAATTAATGTAGATTAATATAAAATAATATAATCTAAGAAAGAACATAAATAAACTAAGCTAAACGATATGTCATAAGCGTTTCTTATTTATATCATTCACTGTTTGAAGAGAGAAATGATTCCAAATAATTGATCTTTCTTTTAGTTATATATTGAACCTTTCTTTGGTTGATTAACGTGTGATATTATGAATCCCCATTATTAATATTGAACGAAACTACATCTTATAAAATCACATTTGAATATTTGATGATACATTCCGTACCTTGCTAAAAAACTGATCCTTTTAATGTTTTTGAAATCTTTATTAATTGATTTACAACATCTCTTATTCGTTTATAGTATCTTATCTATCTTATTCGTGGATAACACAATTACAATATATATTTTTGGTAATCAAATATTATGCAAAGTAAACCATTTTCGAATAGATCCTTACTCTACTCTATTTAGTATCTCTCATCAAAGACGATTTTTTTTTCTAAGTTATATTTTATCAAAAGAATTGATATCCATTTTTTGTTTGTTCACAACTTTATATATGTAATAAATATAAAAAGGGTCCTAACGCACCTTGAAAAAATATAAATTAAGGATAACAATTAGCGACGAATTAACAATTATTTTCGTCGCTATTGAAAAATTACATAATAAATAAATAAATAAAAAGGGTTTTCGTCGCTTTTGTATTTAGTTTTTATTTATTTTTTACCAAAAAAACAAATAAAAAATAAATACAAAAGAAACACTAAATTAGAGACGAACAAAGGGTTTCGTCGCTAATCAGTTCTTTTTATTTTATTTTTTGTCAAATTAGCTACGAAAAATACTGTTCGTCGCTAATTTGACCAAAAAAACCAAATAATTAAATAAAATTTAGCGACGAACGCTAATTTTCGTCGCTAAATTAGCGATGAAAAGTCTTAGTCGTCGCTAAATGGACCAAAAACCAAATAACAATTTAAATTAAAAAAATAATTTTTAGTCACGAATAACATTGTTTGTGACAATTTAGCGACGAACAATGATCCTCGTCGCTAAATTATTTCTTTCTTTTTCACTTTTTGGTCATTTAGCGACGGAATTGTACATTCGTCACTAAATTAGCTACGGAATGTTCTTTCATCGCTAAATTCATCGCAATTTAGTGACGAAAGTAATTTTTCGTCGCTAATTTAGCTACAAATTCCTTGGTCGTCGCTAATTTCGTCACTAATTAGCTACAAATATTTGTTCGTCGTAAAATTCATCGCAAAATTTGTGAGGGATTTTTTCGTCACTATTTTCGTCGTAAATAGCGACGAACTTCCATGTCGTCGCTTTTTTTTTGTCACAAATTAGCGACGAAAATTATCTCGTCGCTAAATGCTCGTGGCTAAATCGCCGATTTTTTGTAGTGAGCGCTTTGCTGATCTTCTTTCCAAACTCTCGTTGGTTCATCCACCTTGAGTTTGAGAGGGGTGTTAGATATATTATATATATTACAAGTAAGTCTTTTGTGTATTTACTTTCTTGCCCTTCTTTATATGTATATTTATACTGGCCTTGTGTCTAATTGTAAATTACGATTCCATTATTCAATTCCCAAATCTATCACGTCTGAAGTAGTAAAATTTACATTACTTCATTTTGCTTAACAATAGGATCTATTTTTTAATCTTAGGCTGCGTTTGGTGGTCCGGATTTGAGCTCGGATAGGATAATTATTATCCTATCCGATGTTTGGCGATGCCATCAGGACCAGATAAACCCGGATATATCCGGATAAGAAATCCAAGAGGAGGGGGTAGGATACACCCGGATAGGAAAAAAAAAACAACAACAAATCGTCTCTCTCTCTCTCTCTCTCTCTCTCTCTCTCTGGGTCTTCGTTTTAGCAGACCATGAATCCTTCCAGGGGCAAATCAGTGAGGGACCTCCAACTCCAATTCTTCTTCCGTCACCCACGAATCCTTCCGGGGGCAAATCAGTGAGGGGCCTCCCAGTCGTTCTCTGCAAAGCCTCGTGCCGAATGAAAGCTGCTCTTCTGGAATACGAAGGAGTCGCACCGTCGTTCTCTGCAAAGCCTCATTCTCTGGGTCTTCGTTCTCGTGCCGAATGAAAGCTGCTCCTAGTCGTTCTCTGCAAAGCCTCGTTCTCTGGGTCTTCGTTTTAGATTCTAGCGAATACGAAGGAATCGCACAGTCCACGACGGATTTGACGGTCTCTTCGTCTTCGGCACAGGACAAAACCGAAATTGCCGGCTCCGGATCGACCGGTTGCGGAAGCGGAGTCACAATGCCCGTACAGCCGAAGTCGCGGTTGACATCATCGTCGAGACCCTCCTACGCATCGTTGGAGGGATCCGATCAGATTTTTGAGGTTCGCCATTAAAGCTTCGATTTTTCCTTCCCGAAGATTTGCTGCTAGTAAAATATCCTATCCTATCCGGCATCTACCAAACATTAGATGGGATTTTACAAATCCAATAGACAATCCAGAGGATTTTTAATCGGACCTTATCCTATCCTATCCGGATCCAAATCCGGACCACCAAACGCAGCCTTAGGGTCCTGACAGTATCCTTGCTGTCTATAAAAAAAAGGTAAATAACTAATCAATTATATTTGTTGTTTGTGACTTGTCTTACCGTTGGCTGGGTCCGGCTCATTGGTGGGGCCCAGCAAATTTTATTTTATTTGTTTAGAAAAAAGAAACAATAGAAAAAAGAAATAGAAAAAGTGAAAAAGTGAAAAAAAGAAAGAAAAGAAAGTGGACTGTTTTATGTTATTGCTTCGTGTATATGCCCTAGGCTGATGAGAGAGAGAAGAGTCATTGAGAGAATAGAGAGAAGCGGCCGAGAGTGAAAAAACAGGGGCTTCACTGAGAGTGTGCAACGCAGAGGAGAAGAAAAAAGGCAGCGGCTTCCAATGAAGTTTCGACGGCCAAACGTTATAGGAATTGGCTCAAATTTCAGTATGTTATTTGTGAGACCGAGATCTACGAGTTGATCGGTTTCGTTCGTTGAGATTTGTCTCCGACTCTTCTATTACGGTTAGGGTTTTCTTGCCCTTTTTGTATTATGAGGAAAGCTCTTGGAATAATGATGTTGAGTCTCTAGTATGTGACTAGAGAAAAATACTTTGTGTATTCTACTATTCTTGGTGATTAGGGGAGATTTTTGGGTCGTCCGTGGTTTTTCCCGATTCGAGTTTTCCACGTAAATCTTGGTGTATTGTCTCTTTATCATTCCGTTTTTATATTTGCATGTTGCGAGGTTGTTTTCTGCTAGATATAGTCGTTGATTGATCCTACATTGAATTGGAGTAGTTTCGGGAGTTAGTGTTTAATCCTGGATTAGCTTGCTTTTTGTCAAAGTGTTGCCCATTTTCCCCAACACTTACGTGCCTATAAATCACTCAAAAAATGGAAAACTACTCAAATTAGGAATATAACTCAACTGTGGATAGTATTTTCATAAGTTCTTGATTGCTCGAGCGTCGAACTACAAGTCCTATTTGGATTTAGATTTTCTACCTCGATCAGTTTTGTTCAAACTTGAGACATCTTCTCAATAATGATGTTATTCTTTGTAAGTTCCCATTGTTTGGATTTATTCCCAGAGAATCAAACCGATCCACGCTGGTTGGTCGTACAGCGAAAAACCGAAGTTGAGATAATAAAAGAGTGGATAGCCACATATTATGCCGATCTTCTTGCTTTGAAACAATGATATGATGAATTGCAGTTGCCAAAAGAAGTCCATTTCAGTAATAGATGAGAGCACAAGACCAAGAGGTTATCCTTGTGCTTCTGTGCTCCATTAGAACGAGCTATCAATAAAAGCAAAATGACTTCACCGAATGTTATGTTTGAGTTATGTAATTCATAACATGCTTTGTTGGACTCTGATACGACATTTGGAACTGCTGGTGTTCTTTATTGGTTAAGCCTAAATTTTCGTTCTATTTCAATGTTCATGTTCTCGTGGCATGGGTTTATCGACTATCTCATTCACTACACGAGCTAGGATTAGTTCAATTACCCCTCCTCATGGCAATACGTCCTGGGCATTTCCATGGACAATATACCTCAATTGCAATGAAAAACTATGAAATGTTCTCAATCTCGACCGCACGTCCCTCCCATCTGAACTTTGAGATAGAGGAAAATGCAGTTTCATTCCAATATCAAGCTAAACACACATGGCCGATTTAGTTGTCAAAGTGATTTAGATTGCTATTATCTCCAGTTAAGACCACTTCATTTGGAACTTCTCATTGTAAATTTCCCTAGTTCAGTGTGTTTGGCCTGTCCATAATGTGCACAAACTGGTGTATAAATGAATTAAAAAAAAAATCTTTTGTGATAGTAATTGCAGTTTACGGAGTCTTTCAACAGTTTAATGTCTAAGTTTGATATATCTACAAACTCCTGTCTAAGCTGTTAATTTCTATCTTATTGGGAAGATTGATTGGATAGTGTGATATCGATTCTAATAGCTTAACTAACTTTGGGAACACAAGTTTTTTTTAGTATGGCGCTAGAGCATAAATCAATCATTCAAATCTTGACACCCACCCTCAGTTTTCTCCCCTGTAAGTTTCCTGATGTCATATCATTTTTCCTGCTCTCTGGTTACCATCTCGAGTTACAATTCACATACTATGATGAATGTGTAAGTGTTACGACAATGCGGAAACTAAAACGAAATTGAGACAGAGACGAAGAACGGAACACCAAGATTTACGTGAAAACCCTTGCGGGAAAAACCACGGGAGAGAGGAGAGGTAAAATCCACTATGAGAATCAAGGGGATTACAAAAGAGACAACGTAAGCTCTCACTATCAGACAGAATGAGCAAATGGCAATATTTATAGTATTACCCCTCAAACCCTAATGTTGGCCCAAGGCCCATAACTTAAGCCTATTTCCTATTCAAGGCATACATAACAAATCTCCACCTTGACTTGAATTCCCAAGTAGACATAAATATTAAGACAAACTTCTCCTCCCACCAGCATAAAATTCAGTTGCTGCAAACATTAACCAAATCCAAGCAGTGCTTGAATTTAGTAAAGGGCAATGACTTTGTCAACATATCAGCTGGGTTGTCTTCTGTACCAATCTTCAAGACCTTAATATCGCCATCAGCAAGAATGTCTCGAATATAATGAAATCGCACATCAATGTGCTTTGTTCTCTCATGATACATCCAATCTTTAGTAAGATGTATAGCACTCTGACTATCGCAATGCACAATAGTCACATCATCATCCACACTGAGCTCTCTAAATAAGCCTCTTAACCATATAGCTTCTTTGATTGCTTCTGTAATAGCCATATATTCTGCCTCTGTAGTAGACAGAGCAATTGTATGCTGCAAAGAAGCTTTCCAGCTGACTGCACAACCCCCAACAGTAAATATGTACCCTGTCAAAGACCTCCTTTTATCAAGGTCACCAGCATAGTCAGAGTCAACATAT
The DNA here is from genome assembly GCA_021437785.1 of Rhodomyrtus psidioides. Lineage (NCBI taxonomy): Eukaryota > Viridiplantae > Streptophyta > Magnoliopsida > Myrtales > Myrtaceae > Rhodomyrtus > Rhodomyrtus psidioides. The sequence continues at coordinate 3,099,558 of JAILYB010000024.1, read as the reverse complement.
CCAGTCAGAGTTTCACAAGTTTTCCCAAACTCTAAACCATAATCTGAAGTACCCTTCAGATATCTCAAAATCCACTTCACTGCTTGCCAATGAATTTTACCTGGGCATGATAAATATCTACTTATCACGCTAACAGCATGTGATATGTCAGGTCGAGTGCAAACCATAGCATACATAACACTACCAACTACACTAGAATATGGAATACCTGACATATATTTTATTTCATCATCTGTATGTGGACATGAATCAACTGATAGTCGAAAGTGAGCAGCAAGAGGAGTACTAACTGGTTTGGCATCTTTCATGCCAAAACGATCTAATAACTTCTCAATGTAGCTTTTCTATGAAAGATACAATTTTCCTCTTTTCCGATCTCGCTGAATTTCCATGCCAAGAATTTTCTTCGCAGAACCTAAATCCTTCATATCAAATTCAGTGCTCAACTGTGCCTTCAAATTCTGTATATCAAATTTATCTTTTGCTGCAATCAACATGTCATCAACGTATAACAGCAGATAAATATAAGATCCATTTGGAAGTTTGCACAGATATACACAACTATCATATTTGCTTCTACAATAGCCAAGTTGCACCATAAAAGAATCAAATCTCTTGTACCACTGTCTAGGTGATTGCTTCAAGCCATAGATAGATCTTTTCAATAAACATACATGATCTTCCTTACCTTCAAACTGAAAACCCTCAGGTTGACCCATATAGATTTTCTCTTCAAGTTCACCATGAAAGAAAGCTGTTTTCACATCGAGTTGTTCTAACTCTAAATCATGCATAGCAACTAACGCAAGAAAGACCCGAATAGAGCTGTGTTTAACGACGGGTGAAAACACATCATTAAAATCAACTCCCTCAATCTGACTATAGCATTTAGCAACTAGACGTGCTTTAAATCTAATGTCTTCAACTCCAGGAATACCTTCCTTTCTTTTGAAAACCCACTTGCAACCCACAATCTTCTTTCCTTTTGGTGGTTTGACAAGCTCCCAAGTTTGATTCTTTTCAAGAGATTCCATCTCTTCATTCATAGCAACTAACCACTTTGCTGAATCTTTGGAGGAAATAGCTTCCTTGTACGTTTTAGGCTCAGCATATTCTATCGACTCTGCAGCTGAAAGAGCATAAGCAACAAAATCTGAGTATCCATACATCTGTGGAGGTTTTACTGTTATTCTCGGTCTATCTTTGGCTATGGAATAATTTTCTTCTTCAGATTCTTCAATCTCAATATTATCAGTCACTGACTGAACTGGCTGTGAAGAAGATACTTCAAACTCCACCTTCTTTGGTGCACTTTGTAGATTTTCCTGACAAGTATCTAATGATTTCTTGACAGGATGAAGCATAGCAGACTCATCAAAAGTAATATCTCTGCTAATTATAATCTTAGATGAATCAGAGCACCAAAGCCTATAACCTTTTATACCAAAACCATAACCAAGAAAAATATATTTTTTCGCTCTAGGCTCTAGTTTTCCTTCACTAACATGTGAATATGCTGGACATCCAAATATTCGAAGAGAAGAATAATCAACAGGTTTACCTGACCATACCTCCTCAGGTGTCTTGTTCTCAATAGGCATGCAAGGAGAACGATTTATTAACCAACAAGCAGTATTGACTGCTTCAGCCCAGAATTCCTTGCCCAAACCGGCGTTAGACAACATGCACCTTGTTCTTTCTAATAGGGTTCTGTTCATACGTTCTACAATACCATTCTGCTGCGGAGTATACACTGTAGTATGATGCCTCACAATTCCTTCATTCTTGCAAAACGCATTAAATTCGCTTCCACAAAATTCTAGCCCATTATCTGTTCTCAGCTGCTTGATTTTCTTACCGGTCTGATTTTCAATTAATGTTTTCCATTGCTTGAAAGTAACGAAAACATCACTTTTTGCCTTGAGAAAAAATACCCAAACTTTTCTTGAAAAATCATCAATAAAAGTGAGTACATACCTGAAACCAAGGCCTTTCGATGGAACTCTAGCAGGCCCCCAGAGATCAGAATGAATGTAATCCAGAGTGCCCTTTGTGCTGTGAATTCCTGTTTTAAAACTGACTCTTTTCTGTTTCCCAAAAACACAATGTTCACAGAAATCCAGTTTTTCAATTTTCTGACCACATAAGAGACCTCTTCTACTGAGCTCCTCCATCCCTCTAATACTCATATGGCCTAATCTCAGATGTCATAATTTTGTATTATCTGAATCTGTCATATCAGAAGAGACCGCAGCTGAACCAGTAACAGTAGAGGCTTGCAGCTGATACAAAGTACCAATTTTAAGCCATTTCATCAACAAAAGTGAACCTCTCAAAATTTTCAGAACTCCACCCTCAGCAGTAAATCTACAACCATTGGCGTCAAGTGTACCCAATGAAATTAGATTTTTCCTCAAATCAGGCACATGCCTGACATTATCTAAAGTTCTTATCATGCCATCATGCATCTTAATATTAACTGTGCCAATCCCAATAGCTTTGCATCTAGCATCATTACCCATAAGAATAACTCCACCATCATGTTCTTTATACGTAGAGAACCAATCTCGATGAGGACACATATGATATGAGCAGCCAGAATCAAGAATCCAACTATCACAGAATTTATCTTTATTATCTGCAATCAATAGCCAATCTTTGTCTTCTTCTTTAGCAACATCAGCTTGAGCAGGATTTCCGTTTCGCCTATTCTGTCTATTCTGATAGTTGCGATGGTTATGGCGATTGACATTCCCATAATTTTGTTGATTCGAATTATTTTCTCTCTGCTCCTTTGCCTTCAGTTTTAGGCAATTTATTTTGATATGCCTTGGAGACTTACAATAATTGCAAATCATATCTCTATGCTTAGACTTTGACCTGCTCCTGCCACTATTTCTTCTCTCAACAGACATTCCCCGAGCAGCTAAATCAGCCCCATGATTATAACTACCATCAGAAGTCAATTCTGTATCAAGTTTCTGCTTATTTAGCAGACTAGTCATGACATCTTCAAAATCAATAGTTTCTCTACTAACAATCATGGTCTCTCTAAAATTCTTATAAGAGGCAGGTAGTGAGACTAGCAATAAAAGAGCTTGATCCTCATCTTCAATATTAACATCAATGATTCTTAATTAAGCGATAAGAGCATTGAACTCATAAATATGGGATTTGAGAGAAGTACCTTCAGTCATACGAAAAGTGAAGAGTCGTTGCTTGAGTCTCAATCGATTTGTGAGAGACTTTGTCAGAAAAATACTCTCCGACTTCGTCCATAAACCTGCGGCTGTTTTTTGATCTAGTACCTCCTGCAAAACTTCGTTCGTGAGGCACAACTGAATAGTGGACAAAGCTTTCTCATCCAATTCTTCCCATACTTCATCTGTCGTGTCCGGTTTCTTCCCTTTAGTAAACAAAGTTTTCTTCAAACCCTGCTGCGTAAGAACGGCTAACATACGAACCTGCCATAGGTTGAAACTGCCGTTCCCATCAAACTTTTCGATATCGAATTTCGTTGCCGAACTCGAAGCCATAATTTATTCTGAGTAGAAGAAGATCGCACAAACTTCTCGGACAACACGAATAGAAACCCTGAATTTTTCACGAACAAAGCTGATTTTTCCACGAACAAAAGTCCTCTGGCCGAACCTGATTTTTTTTTTTTTTGGGTGTCCGAATCCACTGAAATCACCGACGGCTGACCAGGAGAATGATTCTCGCACGCTGACTTGGTTTGGAAGTGAGATTTACTCACGTGACACTTGTCGAGGTTGATGCGGCCACAGTATAGTGATCAACGCGGCCCTGTCGAAAATAGCACAGGTAGTGGGAGGGAGCAAAGACGTCGTCCACAGCAAGGCAAAGTCACAAAACCCTCTTGGTCCCTCTCAAGACGTCATCCACAACGATAATTGATGGAACAAAAGTCGAGCAGAGGAACAAGAATCGAAGTAGTGCCACAATCACCACCCCAGACAGAAAAACCGTAGAAGCCACTCCAGACAAAACTCTGCTCGGGATTGTGGCTTTGCGTGGATTCAAAACGAACAACAATCTTGGACGAAATTCTTGGACGAAGAAATTGAATTTCTAATCGGGTGACGAAATCCGAATTCCCCTTCTCTCGTGTCTCTCTTTCGTCGACGGATGAACCTTAGGCTCTGATACCAGTTTGTTACGACAATGCAGAAACTAAAACGAAATTGAGACAGAGACGAAGAACGGAACACCAAGATTTACGTGGAAACCCTTGCGGGAAAAACCACGGGAGAGAGGAGAGGTAAAATCCACTATGAGAATCAAGGGGATTACAAAAGAGGCAACGTAAGCTCTCACTATCAGACAGAATGAGCAAAGGGCAATATTTATAGTATTATCCCTCAAACCCTAATGTTGACCCAAGACCCATAACTTAAGCCTATTTCCTATTCAAGGCATACATAACAGTAAGGAACTGTTTAACACGCGTTGGGGAGTATATTAGGTAAAATTGTACAGATACGTTATTGGTTGGCCCTTCCTAACAGTCTAGCTAAACTTTTTGCGAAAACAGATTGAACGAACAATCATATATTTAATCGAGACATTGCATCAGTTTAATTCTAGTGCTATATGATATATGATCACGGAGGCAAAAACCCAACCAATAAATACAGTACGAAAACAATAATAGGTTTCTGTGTCCATACTGCGAAAAATCACAACATCTAAGTCGGGAAAACAAGCTTAAGGTCGTACAAGTTTTTTTTTTTTTTTTTTTTAATGTAAGACTGTTTTAGTTGAAGTGCATGTATACACCAAACAGGGGTTATGGTACATACTCCTAAATCGTTGAGATCATATGATATCCATAACACGGCCTTAGCCATTGTTCTTCAACAAGGACGCGCCTTTTGGTCTTCAGACACCATGAATCTATGCCATAATTTATCAGGTTTCAGAAATTTTCCGATTCACAAGATCCACGTAGTGGCAAGTGGGGAATGAACTTGCGCAATTAATTCACCTTATCAAGCTAACAGTGCAACTCTAAACAGTACAATGACATCAGACCTTGAAGAAGAGGAGGGAATTGTTAAGGAAGACATGGGAAACTTGTATATATGTTGTATATATCAACTAGTGCATTCCAATGTAAGCACTTGGGAAGCCTATCTTCTCATTTTCTAAACGTTTTTTCAAATTTGTTTCTACTTCTTTGTTTTGCCGAACTGTGTGCCAGTCATAAACTCTAGGATAGGCAATTTAAAGTCTCGATTTCTTTTTCACGGTTTTATATGGTTAGTTCCAAAGTCAAAACAATTAATTATCCATGTACTCCCACCTCGCCATTTGATATTTTCCCAGTCATGTCATGCTTCTTTCTGAGGAAAAGTGTCAAAAAAGTCCTAAACCTATTGCTCTAGTGCCAATTCAGTCCTAAACTTTTTTTTGGTGTCAATTCAGTCCTAAACCTTTTATATTAGTACCAATTTAGTCTTAAACCTTTTTTTGGTGTCAATTCAGTCCTAAACCTTTTGCATTAGTGCCAATTTAGTCCTAAATATTTTGTATTTATGCCAATTGAGTCAATTCGATCAATTTTGACCGAAAATCATTGGTACAAATATCAATTGGCATACGTGGCACGGTTTGCGCTAACATGTATATTTTTTTAAATATTTTTTTTATATTTTAAATATTTTTTTTAAAAAACAAAAAAAAATGCTTTAAAATTATTTAAAATTATAGAATAATATTAAAAAAATATCCAAATCAGCGTTTGTCATGCCACGTAGGACAATCGATGTTCACATCAGTCATTTTTTTTTATCAAAATTAGTTGGATTAACTCAATTTGTATAAATTATCAAAGATTTAGAATTAAATTGACACTAATGCAAAAGGTTTAGGACTAAATTGGCACCAAAAAAAGGTTTAGGACTAAATCGACACCAATGCAAAAGGTTTAGGACTGAATTGGCACCAAAAAAAGATTTAGGACTAAATTGGCACAAATGCAATAGGTTTAGGACTTTTTTTACACTTCTCCCTTGTTTCTGTTACCAATCATTTGCCATTTGGGTATTTGTACAGGACTTAATCTACTACGTATAACGCAAGATCAGCTAAAGATATGTTCTTGAACTTACGGAATGATGGTTGAATATGGAAGTCGCCGACAATGTCCATCAAAGACTTCATCTCAAAACAGGCAATTATCCACGTACTCCCACCTCACCATTTGATCATGCCCTTCTTATGTCATGCTTGTTTTCGTTATTAATTGCAATTGTATTCCATTGGGGTGTTTTTTTTTTTTTTGGTCGAAGAAAATTTGCATTACTGATGAATAAAATGTCGCACATGAAGGATCGTACGAGGAGCGTCTACACATGATAAATCCCAAAGGGGTTGTGGCGGGGCAGAAACCCAGTGGATTGGGAGACTATCAGACCGAAACATCTTCGCGACCCAATCTGCCGTTTGATTTGCAGATCTCTTACAGTGGGCCACGGAGATGTTCGGGAGGCGGGCTACAATTGTTTGGGCCTGGAGGATAAAGTTCTCTGCTTCCCAGGTGGCTTCCTGTTCTCTGTTGACCGCAAGTACTACACGCATTGAGTCTGACTCTACTTTAACGCGAAGCTTCTTTTCCATAACCTCTGTCTTCTCTTCAAGAAGCTGCAAACCCGTAAGAAGCGCTTGAGCTTCGGCGACCAGAGGTGTACAGGGGCATATTTTCTTGGTGAATCCTCCTAGCAAAGAGCCACTGGAGTCTCGAAGAACACCAGCGATGGCACCGCCATAGTCTGCACCCCCCACAGAGGCGTCGACGTTCATCATCAAATCAGGGTTTTCCGGAGGCACCCATGCTAGAGGTAAGTCAGAACCTGTTGTCATGTAGCTGCGATCTCTAACGTTCCACTTACTATAGCTTGTGAGAATGGCATCTGCTTCTTCAATTAGACCCTCAGCGTTCGGATTTTTACCCCGAAACACTAAACTGTTTCTTGATTTCCAGATGCACCAAAGAGAGACCGCGATTAATTCGAGCGTAGCTGGACAATTGTCATATTCTATAATAGCCTGGATCCAAGCTTCCATCCTTTGGATCTGTGGGTAGCGCTTCCATATGTTGAGTGTTCTCCAAATTTGTTCTGTCCACGGGCAGAGGATGAATATGTGTTTAGTTGTTTCTGCTAGCTGAGTACATATAGGACTTAGTGGGTGGGGTGTTAGGCTTCGCCGAAATAAATTATCTCTAGTCGGTAGAGCATTTTGGGCTGTTTGCCATAGAAAGATCCGAACTTTAGGAGGGGTCTGTGCTTTCCAAATTCCATTCCAGAGCTTTCTCGTTGGTGGATTCGAAGTGGTTCCGCTAGATTGGCCGGGCCACCAATAATTCCCCTTCTGAGCCAGCAGTCCTCTCTAATGCTAACAGATTCCCCATTCCCAATAGACCAACGAGCTGATTCCGCAAAAGTATCTCTACCGTGTAGCATGCTTAGCCACCCCCAGGAAGGTCTTATGCCTTTCCGTGCATGAAAAAAAACTTTTGTCTAGAAAGTACAGGCCTTTTAGAACTCTGCTCCAAAGGGAGTTTGGCTTCTGGATGAGTCGCCATGCTTGTTTACCCAACATGGCTTTGTTGAAAGTAGCCATGTCTCTGAAGCCTAACCCCCCGTTATCTTTCCTTGCTTTTAAAAGATCCCAACTACGCCAATGCAGACCGGTTTAGAGTTTTGAGGACTAGTATCACGGCCCGATGAATCCTCCGACCAGGATGGACCGTGACATGCTAAACGAATCAATCCATGAATCAAGTGGAATGATGAAGGGCGTGCCCAAATCAACCCGACCCTTCATAAGCGACTCTTGAGCTATTGTGGTGTCCAGATCCATCCACGGGGCAAGCGTACATAATGCGTGCAGCGTGCGGTGTAAGACAAAAAAAACTAACAGATTTTGACTCCTAAAAATTTTGGCTAATTCATGTAGGAAAATTTGCATAAAAATTAGAGGCAAACTTTAATCTCTAACAAAAAATAGTTAAACCATTTTAGTGTAGTTTCATATGCATTAATTTTCTGCACGCCATGCATTTACATTTATATCTAATTGGATCGGCTGTAGAAAAACTTAAGTGAATGGTTTTAATTGCAAGATTTGGTCACATGACAAGTTCAAGTGGGATACCAAGTCAAGAAATTGGATTTAAGGACCAATTTTCGTCTGAGTCAGCATTTTTCCAAATGTGCATGATCAACTATTTGGGGGGGGGGGGGGGATTTGTCACGGTTTGGTCGTCCAGTTGCTGTCCTCCTTGCAGATTGAAGACTATTCTGACCGGTTTAGTTTTTGGTTGGTTTCGACTCCTGTTTGGCCGTTGTTTTATTTTTATTTCTTTTGGCTACCTGTTTAGCCCTTCTTTTCTCCCTTCTTGTTGTTCTTGGCCTCTTGATAGCCCCGCTTATGCCCGTAATTGTATCTTACAATCGGCTCACTGTTGAACCCCATTTAGGCATATACGGTGCCTTTGTGGGTTCATGGTTTTTGTGTCCGATTTTCTCTTGTAACTAGCATTTTTTTGGAAAGTTTCAATATATACTTACCTTACCAAAAAAAAAAAAAAAACTATTTGAGGGGGAACAATTGCAAACGAAAGCAATCCATACTTAAGGCACCGATTGCCTATGAAGAAGCCCGCTAGTACATGAAAGAAAAAATATGCACTGAACCATTAAATATTTGATCAAGCTATCCATTGTCTGATCAAATCTTATATGTTAGAGAAAATGGGCAGAACAGGACTCGCTGAGGAAGTGGAATCTTGAAGAAATTGAGCATGTGTTCTCTTCGCATGTATCCGTGGCATTATATTTTGGTCTTGTTGAGCAAATTAGACATGAAGAGAATGAATCAATAGAGTCCCGTAAATCAAGAAAGAATTTCTTTCACTTTGGGAGTTCTTTTTCAAGAAAAGGAAAGAGCATTGGAAAGGAAGTGCACAATGAAATAGATAGAGAATTGATTGAGTCTGAAGATCGTCTATTATTCTCTTTCATCTGTTCGTGCAAGGCGAAGAAGGAAAAAATAAAATACATGTGCACGTGGCAGAATGAATCTCATCATTGAAAGATGAGATATTCATGGAGAACCACGCAAAAGAACCCTTCATGCACTTATTCATAGCTTTTTAAGACCCTCGATTCACGTTCGGCCAAACTGATTGATGTGGCTCAATTTTCGTACAATTTGCAGCAAAGCGAATCAACTGGGAAGAGTCCCTTTGAGATTGTAATGGGATAGCAGCCACTTACTCCAAATGCGGTTGTAATAGGCTATTGGGGGAGCAACCCGATAGCGCACCAATATGCTAGAGAGTGGCAAGAAGAAGCTGACTTAGCTCCTAGTTGTCTCCACAAGGCTTCAAAAAGAATGAAGAAGTGGGAAGATAGAAAACCTTGGCACATAGAATTCCAAATTGGAGACCCAGTGCTTTGTAAGCTACCCCTACGGTACAAAGGGGTACATAAAGTGTTGCTGCATCGATACAAGGGACCGTTCCATGTGGTGCAGTAGATCGGGAAAGTGGTGTATAAGCTGGAATTCCCAGCGAAATTGAAGATTCATCAGATATTCCAGGTGAGTGTGCTTAATCCGTTTCACTTGGGGAGGAAGAGTCGAAACGAGGGGAATCACACCCGGCGCCCTTGAGGAAGAAAACGTCCTACGATCAGGGACGTTAAATGCATTTCGACCGAACAAGTCATAAGGAAATGCTATCGTACGCCTAAGCGTGAATATTTGATTCAATGGAAGGATCCCTCAGAAAATGAGAAAAGTTAGGAATCGGAAGAAGCACTGTGGCAATTTCAGAAACATATCGAGGCCTTCCATGTTGAGAAAGGCGACGAGGATATCGCCCATTTAAGTGGGGAGAATATCACGGCCATTGAATCTCCAACCAAGATGGGCCGTGACATGCTGAACAAATCGATACATGAATCAATTGGGATGATGATGGGCAGCCCAAACCGACCCCGATGTGGCCGAGCATTATCCAAGAATGTTGGGCAGGTGAACAGACGCGACTCTTGAGCTCATGTGGTGTCCAGATTCATCCACGAGCGAGCGTGCATGATGCGTGCAGCATGAGTGTAAGACAAAATACTAACAGGTGAATAGAACATGACAAATACGGGGCAGACCAAGAGTCACCCGCGGATTGCCTCTTGTGTATATAAATAGAGATCCTCCCCTTGCTTGGACATATCTGAACATCAATACATCTCAAATTCCCTCAACTCTCTCCTTGGTCATGTGATATTGTGTGTGTGTTCGATTCGGTTCGGATTACCCCACCCTCAAGTGAGTGCGGTGAGTGTGCGGGCTGACTTGGGAATCACTTCCTAAGGCGGCATAAATTATAGGAACGCTAGATAAACTCTCGGTTCGTGACACTAGTTTCTCATGCACTCAAAGGTAATGTATTACATCATAGTATGTGTAAAATATGTCTTGAATTTTATGTACTCGGCCCGGTTCATTACCCGATCCAACATATTTTTTGTGCGACCCAAAATCAACCCAACTTTCCGCGTCACGAACCAATCTCCATAGTGGTGCGACAGATCGCAAATGGGGTTCGGGGGCGAAGCCCCCGAGAAAATTTTTTTTGGGCCCTATTTACTACTGCGGCTAGGGTTTTTTGGTGTACGGCAGTTTTTTTCGCCATCTGAGAGATTTGTGAGCTGTGAGCTTTGTTCAGTCGCTGAGAACGACTTTTGAAATCTGCGCTCTCCTTGATTATAGTGGAATCTCGTTTTGCCTCGCCCGTGGATGTAGATCACCTTGATCGAACCACGTAAATCCTTGTTGTTCTGTGTTTGTTTTTCGCGTTCGTCACAACAGTATGCTTAGTAGATGCGAAGCCATTGACCCCAATGAGCATTCTAACCTGGAATGTTCTTTCTTATAACTTTTTAATGAAACCATAGGTTTTTCAAGCCGTCACCTCTATATATATATATATATATATATATATATATATATATAAAACAACATCATAAAAATCCTTCTCTCTTCACATGCATGCTTTAGCTTAAGGAATGACCGGAAACCTTAAGATGTCTTCATTACATTGTAGCCTTTTGATTTTTTTTTTATACTTTTCTATGCTTATGTTGCTGCTGGAGAGAACTTGGATCGTTGCCATATTCTGAAGCTGAGCGTACTCCCCGGATATTTATTCAAGATCCTACCGATCTGATCGAGCTTCTACCCTGTCAAAGGACTTTCAGACTTTCTTTTACAACCAAACCCCTTGATCATTTTGCTTACAGGCCCGAAAGTTACACCCCTTTCAAACAAAGGTATGTGATCAAGTTCAACTACTGGGGCGGAGCGCCTGCAAGGGGCCCGATCTTCGTTTATCTCGGTGCAAAAGAACCCATCGACGGCGAAATAGGCGGTGTCGGGTTCCCGATGGACAATGCAGCTTGGTTTGGAGCCTTTTGGTCCAATAGAGGTAATAAAAATGCCACATATCATTTGCTAGGTTATACCCTCTTTTTCGTTATGTTTGGAGTTCATATGTATATATTGATGCATTTTATGAATGTAAAGTTGAAATTTTGCAGCATCGATTTTATGGTGAATCAACCTAGTACGTCTGGATGCTTGACAAAGCACTAAGGGACCCCAACAATCGCGGATATTTCAGCTCAACGCAAGCTTTTGACAGTTTTCCCCCATTTAAGGGAACAAAGACAAAAATGGATATGCAAGCCTGGTTTCAATTCCTGCTATAACTTATGTAATTTGAATAATACTGGACATATCAGGATATGGGAATAAGATTAATGTTAAAAGTGTCTTAATCTTTGTACGGCCCTCATTTGAGGGCGATAACTTCTTCTTTTTCTCATTTGAGTGTCATATTAGTTTAAATCGTTCACTTGAATACCCATTACGACAAATTATTATGCATGGTTTTTTAAATAAATTGAAGTCTAACATGATCCGACATGGCAAGAGCTGACAAAATGACAGACTTTTTTTGGGGGAAGACTCCATATCTTTCTCTCTCTATCTAAAAATGGTTGATTGCGTAAAGAAAACTTACAAACTTTCTCTCTCCCTCTCTCGTTCGCTAAAGGATCTAGGCCCCTATATCAATTTTTTTAAAAAAAAACCTTTTTAATCCCCCTATATCAAAGGATCCGAGCTATCCAATTCAAAATGGATGACCCAAATCAACTATGTCACCCCTACCATAAAGGTAAGGGATCCAGATCCCTTTCGCTCTTTACTTCGGCATGGAAACATGGTCCGGCAACTTTGATAAGAACGACGGCACTCCTCCTCCGTTGTTCATTATCGTTCTGACTTCTATATCCCGACGCTCCAATTTTGGCTTTAACAGAATTTTTCCCCAATTTTAAATTTAGGGCTCTTCGCAAACCTTTTCCAATTTTGACAAGACTTTGCTCCAATTTTTTTTTTCTTTTTCTAAAGTAAATGGAAAAATAAATGAGCATGTTAACTCATCATTTTCAATAATCCAATTCAGAATTTTATAATTCACATGATCAAATAACGCCTAATATGTTGTTTTAACAAATCGAAGGACTATATTAAACATTTACTAATAGTTTAAGAATCGCGTTGAACAAATCAAAAGTTTACTGACCATATACATATTAAATTCAAATTCAAATTCAAAAATCATTTATGTCATATCCCATTTTTCATTCTTTGGACACGTAGCGATTTCCTCGGTTCATTAGCAGCCGCTAACAATGGTAGTAAGACAAAACCAAAGTAATCTGGAGGTGTGTGAGCTTCTCATCTCACGATGCCCCATGACCACTAGTTTTAGTTTGGCCCGATGGCCACTTCTTTCAATCATGAAAGAACTAATCAAACTATGAAGATAGGACAAAACACGGACATTGATGACTCAATTATGTTCCTTTTCTTTCTTTTTTGGGAGAAACGACTGCTTAGAACTTGAGGAAAGAAATGTTTAGGGAGTGTGTGTGTGTGTGTGTGTGTGTGAGATAAAAAGTATAGCATAAACAAGAGTCCCACTGCAATCTTTTAAGTAATCATGTAGCATCTTATTGTAAGGTCAAGTGAAACGCAAGGTACGTTATGCTCTACGAGGTTAACTTAGTGATTTAGGACATGAGGCGACTTTACATGTACGATTAATTCTCCGTGCTGTCCGTCCGCGGTCTAAATGGATGTTCTTGTGGGCTAAATGAATTTGATAATCTCTCGTACGAACTCGCCGTTGTCACCTCCTCTGGCGTTCAAGTGAGTAGCAGATAGCCACTGACAAAGAACAACTTGTTCTATTAATGTTAATCATTGAGTTCGTGCTTTAGTCTAGATTTCGGGAAGATTCGATTTGAAATTTCCATGAACGTGGAGACGTGTTCGACTTGTTAAGAATCACTTGAAGCTTCGTGGTAGGATTTGTTCGACATAACTTTTTGGCTCTTTTGTCCAAATTAGACTGAATTTTCTAAGGCGGCTTCGATGGTACATGCAGTGACCACTTTGGAGGTTTCTCTCGAAACAATTCCAAGTTGCAATATTTCGACGAGACAGGGAATTGAAGTCCCATCACGAGGTATATGTACGTCGCACCATCTTGTCTTGAAACTTACGTTCTCGGACATTAATAATGACGCGTGGCAGGTGATCAAATATTCCCATGCCCAAGCTGCGTCTAATTTCCAACAACCGATAGCGAGCTCGAGACTTGATTGGAACCTTTTTGAAACCTCTTGAGTCCTAAACTAAAACAAAAAACCGTAAGTACTCAAATGAACGCCGATTTTGATCTTTTAAGTCTTGTTTCTACTTCGACCAAAAAAAAAGTCTTGTTTCTGCACTTATCTCCTTATCATCCTTGATCATGTCATGTAATTATTCTTTTGGAGTCTCTTTGTTCTCCTCACGAAATCCCAATTGACTTCGAGCCCAGCCGCCTCATCATTCTCACGATGTCAAATCAATTATGTGAAACGAAAGAAAGAGGGTATGTAAAGGGATGAACTAGCGGAACGATCGAACCGTCAGAAACATCAAAACATTTTGTCACGTACATGCTTTAGCTTCGGCAGTTATGACTCCAGTCCCTGGAATGTCTTCACACTGTTGCCGCTGGATCACTCTGATATTGCTCTCAGCTTCTGTTGCTACTGCACATAACTTGGACGATGTCGACATCCCGAAGCTGAGGATGTCCCGTCCTGAGTTCTTGCGAGGCCCGGCGAGCACAGTTCAAGCTTCGGTCTCAAAGGACTTGGTGACTTTCTTCTACAACCAAACTCTCGATCACTTCAGCTATAGACCAGAAAGTTACACTGCCTTCAATCAAAGATACGTGGTCAATTCCAAGTACTGGGGCGGCGCGGAATCTGGCGCGCCGATCTTCGCCTTTCTCGGTGCAGAAGCACCGATCGATGGCGACATAGGTAATGTCGGGTTCCTCACAGATAATGCTCCTCAATTTAGAGCACTACTGGTATACATAGAGGTAATTAAAAACAGTAATGTCTGAAATTGTGTCACTACTCTTTTAACTTGACGCTATCACAATTTATGTTGTGAAATTTATTATCCTTGTAGCATCGGTTTTATGGAGAATCAATCCCATATGGAATGACATTTGCTAAAGCCCTCCGCGATGCCAACACCCGCGGATATTTCAGCTCTGCCCAAGCGCTCGCCGATTACGCGGAAATCCTCATATACTTGAAGCAGAAATTGAAAGCCGAACATTCTCCTATAATTGTTGTCGGAGGATCATATGGGGGAAGTAAGTGACTATATTCTCACTAACATCTTTCTTTCCTTGACACACACACACACATACATACATAGCTTACATGGTAGTTAATTCCCTTTTATAAAACCCAGAAATCCTTGAATCATCTAGTGTTAGCTTACTTTATTAAGATTTGCTACGATTATCAATGTTCTTAGTGTTAGCTTCGTGGTTTCGGCTGAAGTATCCTCATGTGGCACTCGGAGCTTTAGCTTCATCCGCCCCGATTCTTTACTTTGACAACATCGTTCCTCAGGATGCATTCTTTTCAGTAGTTGCAAAAGGCTTTTTGGTAAGATCTATTTGCTCTGTGTTTTTCTCTTTCTATTTCCATTGCCATGCTAACCAATCCGTATAAGAGATTCTGTAGGAAAGTAGCTCTTCTTGCCACCAAACGATAAGACGATCCTGGGAAGAAATTGATAGAGTTGCTTCTGAGCCTCACGGTCTCACGAAGTTGAGCAACACCTTCAAAACTTGCAGGTGTAAATACTTTTTTTGTTACTTCTATTTTTTAACTGATTCAGAAAATAATTGTAAAAGCTCTTACTCTTTTATTTCCCTTCTGTTTAGTCCACTGAAAAGTTCATCAGAGCTCAAGAAGTACCTGAGAACACTGTACGCACAAGTTGCTCAGTACAACGATCCATCTGCACAACCCTTGAAACTTATGTGCAGCGCCATTAATGGAGCTTCTCCAAGAAACGGACTTCTGCGGAAGATCTTTGCGGGCCTTGTTGCCATCAATGGCAACTTAACATGCTACGTCAATTCACCCACTTCTGCTACATTAGCTGAAACTCTTATGGGGTGGTCTTGGCAGGTCCGTAACATGTGCTTCGGACCTATGTCTGCGACTTGCAGTTTTATCACTTGTTTTTCATCACATTGTTAGCGAAAATTAATTAGAAGGTTGTCTCAGTCGAGTCCAGTCGAGTCGAGTCGAATCCATATGATCATTCACTACTTGAGCTTGGCTCTTCTCAATTATATGCCAACACCTCTAACACAGTGGCGGGCTTTATTTTTTAGGCTCGAGTTCGCCTAAATGAAGTGTCTTTAGGCTCGAGGCAAACCCGATATCATCTGTTATCGAAAAGCAAGTTTGAGATAGAATTATTAAAACTGAGCTCGAGGCTGGAAGAAAGTATTAGATGTGTGCTTCTTTTGGAATGATCGGATTCTCCAATGTTCTAAATGGATGATGACTACAGTACTTCAAATTAACCATGTTTTCAAACTATTCGGACTACACTTGCACTCGAAAAGAATCAAGCTGAGTTTGATTACGTAGTTCAAAATTTATTTGAGCTTGCGTAGCGGCTCGACTCATTTACACCATAAAGGAAGAGAGATCTGTGCAATTTTTTTTTTTGGGGGGGTAAGGAGAGAGATCTGTGCAATTTTTCATCGTTTGATTCTATCTTTTTCTGCAGGGTTAGTCCAATAAAACTCTGCACTTGGTGTTAATCTTCCTGTTCCTTTTGTTGGACTGAAGAGAGCTAATGTAGGTATTTGCAGACATGCAGTGAGATGGTGATCCCTATGGGCATTACCAGAAACACTATGTTTCCACCAAAACCTTTCAATCTAAATAGCTTCAGCAACGCCTGCAAAAGCGTGTTCGGCGTCGCGCCTCGGCCGCATTGGATCACTACCTATTTTGGTGGTCATGTACGTCGCTCTGCAAATCAAACACATTTTGCTGCTTTTTTTCCCACCAATTGTTGATTAATTTCTGTGCAAAACCAGGAGGAATGGCTTCAGACCTCAACATTCCCTAATTTCAAATGATTTGTCATTAATTTCTTCGTTCACGATGAAAAATTGCAGGACATAAAACTTATTCTGCGGAGGTTTGCTAGCAACATAATTTTCTCCAATGGACTTCAAGATCCTTACAGCAGCGGCGGGTACGTGTAGCATCGAAACTTATAAATTTTCTATGCATACATCGGTTACTCAATCAATTCATCAATTATATTTAGGGTCCTCAAGAATGTTTCTAGCACCGTTGTTGCGATCCACACAACCAAAGGTACATGCTCGACTTGATTTGTCTCATACCAGAGTTATGTATACATATTGTTTCTGGACTTAGAAATTAATTTCTCAATTTGATTTTGCAAAATATTTTCTACGTAGGTTCTCATACTTTTTTTTTTTTGGTAAGGTTCTCATACTTTGGACTTACTCAGAGCAAAAAAGAGCGATCCACATTGGTTGGTCGAACAGCGCAAAACCGAGGTTGAGATTATGAAAATGTGGCTGGCAACATACTATGCGGATCTCCGCACTTTCAGAAACTGATATCATATGGAAAAGTAATGGAAGTACAATGACAATATGGTGAGAGAACAAAGGCCGAGTATTAAGTTAATATCGTCAATAATATGAAGAAGGAAAATTTTTCAAATAAAGGCCTGGAGTGCCCTCATTTGTTTAAATTGGGGAGAAACCCTCCCCAATTTCACGGCTTCAAAAGCCCCAGAATTTCTTTTAATTACTCAAAGGTATTAGGACGGCTCAGAACACACAAATTCGAAACGAAGAGCCAAGCAAAGAACAAAAGAAAGGCGGAGGGAATCGTACCGGAGCCACTCGGGAGCTCTCCGCATGTCCGTCACGACGAACGCATGTAGGGTCCTCTCCCAAAGCGCCAAGTCGCTGCTGCCGATCGTGTGGGAGGAGCGACGGTGAAGCCCATGTAAAAAGAAAAGGAAAAAAAAATCAAAAAAGTAAATGACAAAAACGCCCTTGAGGCATGACCCTTTTTTGAGACCACATTATCACTTCACGCCCCTATTTGAAATAAGGTTCACTTCATGTCCTTACTTACTCTTACTTGAAATAATGTCCAATTCAGCCTTTTGTTTGAGAAAATGAGGACTTTTCAGGCCTTTATTTGAAATTTTCCTAACCAAGAATACAAAAGTCCTATGCCATCTCGAACAAATTGGTCTCGAGGATCACATTTTTTGTTGAATGAATCATGTGGATTTTTCTTGCATGCATCGCCTCGTCACTTATGCTTACGTAGATAATCTACCTATTTAGTTTATTCAATCGAAAAGAAAATTTCCATTAATATCTTATCTATAAAATACAACATAATTTATAAAAAGAGATTTGAGAAGCTTGTAGTGTAAGAGTCTTACGATGCAATCTCAACCACAAATGTTATAAATGGCAAAAATATTTAGCAATCATGGCGGGAACTACCTCTAATCTTATGCCTAGCATTCCACCATTATATTGTCATGCTAGCAGAACCCTTGATAAAAAAACTACATATTTCAAAAAAGGAAAAGACGGATAAATATGTTAATGATAATTACTACGTATCACACGTCATCAGCTCATTTGAAATATGTGGGAAAGGATGTGGTGATTTCCGGCATATAGACCCACCAGCCAGCAACTTCTTCCCCCAATGGTACAGCGAAAATATCTCATGCCATTGCCTTAATGCTTGACTTTTCTTACATCCATGGGTCATTTATGCCAATTATTTGGAAAAAGAAATTCTGAGTGTTGGGCTCACCCTTTTTCCTTCGCCGTCTGTATCGCCACAATGGAGACAAAAGAAGTTCTAGTGCTGGGGTGAGCCTTTTCATTTCGCCGTCTGTATCGTCACATGGGGTCAGTTATGCCAATTATTTGAAAGAAGAAGTGATCAATCTTTTTTCCATTTCGTCGCATGTATCATCGCATGGGGTAAATTGTGCCAGTTATTTGGAAAATGAGATTGAATTTTCCTAGTTGAGGAACCTTTTTTTCATTTGGCCTCCTTCGAAAAACCACCCAACACCAAATTCTGGCCTCATTTCGCCGTTTGTATCATTCCATGTGCAAAAAAGATAAAGCAGTGGACAGTAGTAAGTGGATTAGATGACACCACTCAATATACTTCAAGGAATCTAA
This sequence comes from Rhodomyrtus psidioides, assembly GCA_021437785.1. Lineage (NCBI taxonomy): Eukaryota > Viridiplantae > Streptophyta > Magnoliopsida > Myrtales > Myrtaceae > Rhodomyrtus > Rhodomyrtus psidioides. The sequence goes on along the minus strand of JAILYB010000024.1, from coordinate 3,080,804 downwards.
ACAGCAACCACTATGAGTCATTTGGATCCGATTTTTCAACAAATGTGTTAGGCTGGACGGACGCATTTGCTATGTTTGATCATTGCTCATTGGTGATCATGCCGTTTTGATTTCTGGCTTCCTGATGAGGCAAAACAGATGCTTCTCATTGTGCAATCTGTTGTTTCCTCTCGTTTTTTTATTAATCTGTGCCTGATTTGGAAACTTGAAACAGTTGCTGTGGAGCTCCAGAACGAAATGACTAGAGCTTCAGTCACAGGAACTTCAGATCTTCCCTTCTATAGTTCCATTAATACTGGTGTGTGCTCTAAGCAGACCAATGGTAGATGTCGCCGGGAAGGCCTCGTTCCTAAGCTTCAAAGACAATCTTTCTCTTTATTTAGTAATCAATAGGAATTCTACGGTCAATATGTTCATTGACAGGTTCACATTGTTCAGCTTTCATTACTGTTTCTTTTTTCTTTTGATCTAGCCATCGATGGTTCCATGAAAGCATTGCTCTCATTAAAATTATGTCTCGAGTTCAAGCCCGTTAGGGTTTTGATTTTATGGCCGTGGAACGTTTAGTATTCACCTCTGACCGTGCGCCACGATTTGGGCGTCTTTCAACAGAAAAGAACTCGGTGGGTCCCAGCACAAAGCAAATCTTTTTTTTTTTGGTAAGGTAAGGTTGTATTGACTATTCAAATTCGTAGTTACAAAAAACCGGACACAAAAACCATGATCCCACATTGACATCAGTGCCAATATGAGTTTAATGGTGACCGGTTGCAAAACAAGCACTACTACAAGTGGAGCAACTAAGGTGCATATAAGAGGCACCCGTACATAAGGGGGGAAAGCAGAGGGAAAACATAAAAAGGACGGCCAAATTGTGGCCTAAATGATCGGAGTACTGCAAAATGAGAAACTACAATGAAAAGGAGCACTCCCAAGAGATGAAACAGCATGAGGAACGTTTGACAGTGACCTGATTTAGGGTGCAGGAAAGAACCAGTAGAGGACCAACGAATCTTCATCATAGACGAAAGGAAGAAATAAAAGAAAGACGCACCGAACAGCGTCCACACGAACAGCGTCCACACCAGCGGTACGAGGACAGAACGCACGAGAAACGTGTTTCGTGGGTGCTCATGTCCTGTCGTGATCTCTTCAAGCCGACGAAGACATCTGAACACGAGCCAAGGATTTATGCAGCGAGTTCATTATATCCAATTGAGAGTTATTTGATTTATAAACACTTTGAGCTTGGATATAATCTGGGAGCGGGAAACACAAGCGTATTGAGCGATTGTAACTCCGATTCTCCGATTATAATGAATTATTCTTACTGACTCTTCCGGTAGATGTAGGTACCGATATTTGGACCGAATCGTAATCTCTGGTGTCATTTATCAATCCTCATTGTTTTTCTAGGCTTTTCACATTGTCTTAATCTGCAAAATCTTGTTATTCCGCATTAAATTACATCAGTTCTTGCCATGAATAAATCGCGGGAGATAATTGAAGTCGGGATCCATGCACGGCGAAGAGTCTCTCAAGCGGTGAAAGCCTTCGGCCACCTTAGAGATGATAATCCTTAGTGAAAGCCTTCGGCTGTCCCAGCCTCTCAGATATGTGCTGGTAGGAAATAAAAGAAACCCTCTCAAAGACGGGGGGCCTTAATCAAAGTACGCAGTTAATCTTTCTACATGTGAGAAAGAGATAAGTTTATGTTTACATTACGACATCCCTAAATGAACTCACTCGAGATATTATTTGCTTTGGGCCATCTTATTTCGAATATCATGATTGTGTCATTTGACATACATATATGCTTTGTTAGGAGGTCACCATCCTGATAGTCCTGAACATGATTAACTTTGGAGTTTTAAAACAAAGCTTGTCGTTACGTCAAAAGGCCCCTCTCTGTAAGTTCATTTCAGTTTTTTGTGTGTGTGTGTGTATATACACACACACCATATATGATGTATGTATATATGGTATATTAGGCATGCCTTGCCCCTGTTTAGTGTGCAATTCAGCATATCCCTGCCTCTCCACCCTCCTATAAATTGCTCCTTATCGGAGCCTTCTGGCCACAGTGACCACTCCTCGCCCTTGTAAGTGATGGCACAACTGTCTTTCCACTCAAATGACACAGTTCAAACACAAACTTGATTTAAGAACACGCACATATCCAACTATCTCAACTCAACTCATATCCAAAATGAAACTACCAAAACTTCACGCTAATAGCTCATCTTTCTTATCTCTAGATAAGGAACCTAAAAAAATTGGAATGTATGGGATGAACAACCACAATTTTGTGAGTAATGCATATATCCTCTAAGCAGATGAAGCACCCACTATGCATATTTACAAAACCATATTGAAACTCTTTTAATCCAAATCTAGAATTTATCACACGTATGAGATCAAAAATGAGTTTTATTTTTCAACAAGACTTTATACTTAACGGAAACACGCATTTCATCAGTAATATCAAAGCAAACATGAGTGGTCCAGTCATTAACCAATCTCATCAATTCACATATCAATGGTCTATTCCATTTATCCATCTTGTTAAATATCACGTCAGTTAATGCTCATTATCCAACTATGGTCACGACATAACGCCTAGAGGCGATCAAGATTTCCCCTTCGCAAGGTCTCCACCTATTATCAACCGGTGGCTTGACCTAAAAGGATATCCTCAACTCCATATGTAAACCCGAAAACCCCGACCCGATTTCACACTGATGTTGAGCATAAAAAATTCATCTCATAATCAGACGTTTTATAAATCAATACATATATTCTTTTATCACTATGTCCCTAACATAATATAATTAACAAGACATTTTTCAAATCATTTCCAAATCCCTTTCATACGCCAGATTCACAAATAATAATAATAATAATAATAATAATAATAATAATAATAACCACATTAGAAAACGTATTTCATAAAACATGTCTCAAGCCATTCACAATTAACTAAAATGTGTAGTAAATATTAGATCGTACTTTTATGCAATAAAAATATCATGTCATAACTCATAATATAACTATAATCCATATCATTTTCTAAATGTGAGTTTACAAATTCGAAGAAGAGATATCACTGCTCACCTGCAAATGCCCAAAATTAAACAAAGTAGCCATACGCGCCGCCGATGTCGTAATCCTATCAATAAAAAAAAAAAAAGAATCGATGTTAAAATCAAAGAAAACACTGCTTTAACTAACAACTTGACTAGATTATGCTATTTCAGAATTAAAACGCTCACTACTAGTCTACAAAAGATGAACGGTCAATCGGGGCAAAAAAAAAAAATCACTAACGCAAAGAACGGCCACTTTTGTACAAATGGTCACTCGCACGACAAAATTTCTTGTGCCATATCTCTCTACACTATGCTCCGTTTCAAATGAGCTTATTGTCGAAAGAAAGACTTCTTCAGTACAAAAAGACTAATAGCTTGATTGACCCAAAATTTAGGCCGCAACCGATTAAATTGGGCCAAAAGATTATTGTCAATACAGTGCATAACGCGCACCCAACTTCAAAAATTCGTTTGGGGGCAAATCATAAACCCAAAAGCGATTTATGTAAAATCTTACCGCTTCACAATACCCTAAACTATCAATCCCTCATGATTTCTCAGCTGAACAACTCCTAAATAGGACATCGCAATTCAAATTTCACTTAGGGTGCACTTGTTTAGGAAAAAACTTCATGTTAAACGAAAACACTTTCCGTGAAATCATTTTCGAGGAAAATGGCTAGTTTTCAGTGGTATGAGACAGCGTATGTTTTCTGGTGTATGGATTTTATTTAAAAAATGATCTCAATCTCATCACTTTGTCTCAACAAAGAAATTAAATTTTTTAAATAATTTTTATTGCTTCATTTTTTTTCTTTCTTCCTCCACCGTGACTAGCCGGCGGCAGCCATAGGCGATCTCGAGGCTCGCAGTCGACTAGCTATCACCGATGCCCGACAATAGGCATAAGAAGAAGAAAAAATAAAAATAAAAAAATAAAAATTTCGAAAAGTGTTTTCATATCTTAAATTCAGGAATTCACTTTCCTAACTTTATGCATAAATTTTTCATTGACCGAAAAGTATTTCTATTCACTAAGTTATTTTTGGCGAACTAAACGTGAAAGTGTGGAAAACTAATTTTCGAAAAACACTTTCACTCAAACAATATCCTTAGTTTCAAATTTGTGCCATAATTCCACAAATCACTCAATTTGAACAACGAAGGGTTTGAATCCTCACGGGACATTACCAGTCGAAGTAAATCCGACTCTGGGCCTATAAAATGGAGAGTGTCTATTAAAGAATATGGGAGCAAGAAACCCTTATCAATTTGGCTTTGTTCTATTAAGCTCATTCCAACCTATATTTTAAGTTTTAAGCACCTGATATGTCACTCAACCTATCAAATCTGAGTTAAAATTTGCGTCCCTGGCCCATTGTGCGACCTCTAAATTGTGATCATTTTAGAGAGAATATTGGCTTTTAAGAGCGCGAATGGCAGCCATTCCCTTCCTAGCTCTATTTTTAGGCAGAAATAGATTTTTCCATTTATATTCCTTATATGAGTTTGTAAGTAGATACACGCATTTGATAACTGCACAAAATTTCTATTCCTAGAACAGAAATTTGTTTGATAACAATATAAAATTTCTTCGGTTTCCAACCGTTGGGCCTCAGCCGGCTTTTGGAGGATGGAGACCAGGGACCGGATACAGGCGATTGGAAGACGGGACCAGCGACTGACGAACGGTGGCCAACGGCAGGGACACGAGAGATGCGACCGACGTCAGAAAGCGACCAACAGATGGTGATTGGCGGCTGGGGACAAGAGACCGACTGGTGGCAAACAATAGCTGGCAAGCAGCAAATGGAGACCGGCGTAAGAAGATTGGTGGATGGCAATGGCGGATGGCGACGGGCAAATGGAGAATGGGAGTCAGGGACCAGAGACCGGCGAACGGCAAATGAGAGCTGGGAATTAGAGACTAGCAACCGACAAATGGTGAATGGCGGTCGGGTGCAGGGAGGGGAGATAAACGACTGGCAGCTGATGATTAATAGTAGCATAGACGCGAGAGAGAGGGAGACCGCACCCAAGAGAGAGCGAGTAAACAATGAGAAGAATTCTTATTTCTTTTTGTGCTCCAGAAATAGAAAAATAGAAAATTTCTCCTCATTTCTATTCCAAACTTATTTTTGGAGCAAAAATTTTCTCGGAAATAGAAAAATGAATGTGCGTTATCAAATGGATTTCAGATCCAAATCTATTTCTTGAAACAAAAAAAATAGAACTATTGTCATGCGCGTCTTAAGTCACTCAGCCTTCTCTCAATGAATGTGTCTTGGAATGGAACATGATCGCATGCATACAAACATACATCATTTAATTACACCAAGATGTTCATCTACTAGAATTTGAATAAAGTATGCGTTTTGGAAATACGATAATGAGGATTCATCCAGAAAATGTTGACCCTTCCGTGTCATTTTCTTCGGCATCAATATTTTTTATTGCTATGCTATTCATGGTCTACCCTGAAGGTTTCAAAGGTCGATTTTCATTTTTTTAGAAAAATCTAAAATGTCCACGTCGATGACGGATTGTCTTCTTAATTTCTTATGTAGCAATATATGAACCGGAATGACAAGATTTTCTGATGGAGAATTTTTTCTTTTCTTTTGTTTTTTTCGAGATGACTCATTATTGTGAATCTCGAAAGATTGACAAGGTTGGGGAAAGGAAAATACACAAGTTAAAAATTAAGAAGAGCATTTCAATGTCAGCATGGACACCAAGTTCAAAATAATAGGTACAAAGTTCTTCGCAAGACCCAAGGAAAAATCAAAGTTGATCACAAATGACACAGCGCATATTGGCAAAACGAATTTCATACCTCTCTCGTATTCTTCCTAAGCTCAATCCATGGAAATTATGCAAGTCACTTGTATTAACGCGTCGCGTGTAGTTCATAATCTAGAATTTGCGGCCTCGTTAAATTTTCGTATCCAAATTATTAATCTAGTATTTGAAATAGGTATTAAAATATATCTCGAGTTTGAGCCCGTTAGACGAGTATCAAAATTAACGCGTACGAGTTTGTCTCGATAAATAAAGTCCATGTTAGATTGTGATTGTCTAAGATTTTGTAGGGAGGCCGAAATCTACATTAAATGCTTTGCATGCGAAAATATGTTCAGCGGCAATTGTGAGAAGAAGAAGAAGATTACGGACGGATTTCATTTCTGAGCATTCGTGGATTAGTTCGGCTTAACGTGACTCCTTTCGACCGAGTTGGACTTATCAAAGCATGGGAGTTGTCGTGGATGAAGAAGAAAGCTATGAAGGCCATCCAATGCACGGGACCTACCAAATTTGGTTTCTTCTAATGGAAGATCACTCTTTGGGAGTGGAAGGAGAATAGTGGGCAAGTGGGCTTCAAAATCATTAGAGCCACCATGAACAGAAATAAAAGGACAGATGAAGAAAAGGCCCGTGATGGGAATTCATTGCACGCGTCAAAAGAAAGGAAAGAATCTCAAGTGAGACATCATGATGAAAGATAAAAGGAAAGGAAAACGCTTCCATAATAGTCTGATACTACTATCAGTTATTTTTTTATCATAGATCCAAACGAAAATGCTTCCATGATAGTCTGATAGTGCTGTCAGTTATTTTTTTTTTACCATAGATCCACACACTCCATCACCGTGTGTTTTACATAAAGCACTCATTATTTAAAAAATCGTAGGATTAGAAATAATGACAATACTGTAAAACTATCAGGATAGCCGTTCCAAAAAGGAGAGATGAAGAAAACAGCAACGATGTGAAGTCATTCCATGGGTCATAGAAAGAGAAAAGAAGACCCCAAGAAAAATGGAGCGCATCTGGAGATTTTTGTGGGCGTCATCGTTGCTATTTATCGAGTTCTCTTTTCTGTCTTGTTCTTTCCCTTATACAAGAGAGAGAAATCTAACAAGAATTGCACCAAGCTCATTCGGGGGCTTAGAGAAGAGAGAGTTCTTCTCATGAAGGTTTAGTTGTAATTATATGCGTTAGTGATTTAGCCAATTAAATTCTTGTGAGTAAAATTTGTATAATTCTTCGAGTGAGATTTCACTGGGAATTGTGAGAGATTAAACACTGTGCGAGTTATTGAATGTAATTGGGGGCTGAAAAATATCGGGACTGTGTTTGAGTGTGTTCTAATATTAACTCAGAAACTGACAAGATCTTGTAAATATGTCAATGCGAAATTACCAGAGAAATAAACGAGAAATGATAAAGGATGCAAGAGATTTACGTTGTTCGGTCCAGATGTCAATATCTCATTTGAAAAATGGCTTTGGGTTGAATGGTATTTAGTAAAAACAGCATTCCAAAGGGGCTTTGAATGCAATTTTTTAATTTTTAATTAAAAATTTACCTTTTGTCGGACCAAAGAAGAAGATAAATAGTAAAGAGGGGGACAAAATCGAAAATATAGGGAATTGATTAGTCCATCAGTAGCAACACAAATCAGCTAACGACATATTATCATATGGGATCGTGGGTTGCTATATAAAGGTGAACTATATGCCAATGTTGGAAATGTAAAATTGATTGTGTTTGGCAACCTACCACTTGGTCAAAGATTAAAAGTGGACGGTAGCACACCTTTCACATTTCACATTTGTAGCACACCTTCAAAGTTAGGCAAGTTAGGCAACATTTGTTTTTACACTTGAAGGTCAACAAATTGATGCTTTGTTAGGCATGGAAACTCTCTATAAATAGAGATGTCTTGAAGGCATTTGAGATATGCCATAGTTGTATTTGTGTGGTGTTAGAACATAGAGAGCAAGAGAGTTAGAGAGTTGTGATTTTTTATATCTCAAGCTTAGGAAAGCTTGTATGTGTGTTTTGTTTGTGTAAAAGCCTTAGCAAGGCTATTTTGAATACCACTCTCATTTTACATATTCGAAAACTCTCTCGCCTTGAAACCACCAAACTTCCGCAAAGAACCATCCGGGTTTCTACATTTGGTATCAGAGCCACGGTGTCGAAGGATCGTGCCGGAACCTAGGCGGTCAAGAATCCAATCGCGGAGACCGAGAACCTAGAGTGGACGATCGAGGATCGTGAACCCGGAGATAGCTATGGCATCCACAAGTTCCGTTCAAATGCAACTTCCAAAGTTGAATGGGAGGAATTTCAACAACTGGTCCGTCCAGATGAAGGTTCTATTCAAATCACAGGATTTGTGGAACCTGGTGGAGAGTGGCTACACCGAAGTAACTAACGTTGAAGAATTCAATGCTTTGAAGAAGGAAGATAAGGATTCGTTGGTCGAGTCCCGAAAGAAAGATCAAAAAGCATTGTATGCGATCTTTCAAGCTGTGGAAGAAATGATATTTGAAAAAATATCGTGTGCGGAGACGGCAAAAGCGGCGTGGGATATTCTACAAAAATCCTACAAGGGCGATGATCGTGTGAAGCGAGTTCGGCTACAAACTCTTCGAGGTGATTTTGAATCTTTACACATGAACGACTCTGAATCTATCTCGTTGTATTTTGATCGTGTACAAACCATCGTTAACCAATTAAGGGTTAATGGTGAGGAACTCCAAGACATTCGTGTCGTAGAAAAAATTTTGAGGTCTTTGACCGAAAAATTTGACTACGTTGTCGCCGCAATCGAGGAAGGACAAGATGTGTCAACTCTCACGTTAGAGCGGTTATTGGGTTCATTATGCTCTCATGAGCAAAGAATGAATCAGAAGTCCGCTGGTTCCGTTCCCGAGCAAGCATTGCAAAGTCGGGTCGCTCAACCAAACCGAGGAGGCTATCAAGGCGGTCGAGGTCGTGGAGGAGCCCGAGGTAGAGGTGAGAATTCAAATTTCACCAGAAAATTTAGAACACCTGACAAATCAAAAGTCAAGTGTTTTAAGTGTAATAAATTCGGACATTATAAATCCGAGTGCCATGCAAAGGCGACGTACGTGCCGGCGGAACATGCACATGCCATAGATGCTGAAGAGTACATGGTACTAGCATGTGCGAAGGATGATTCAACTATCGTGGATACCAACACATGGTATCTAGATACTGGGTGTAGCAACCATATGACTGGAAGAAAGGAGTTATTCTCACAGCTGGATGAGACAAGCCGTGGCGAAGTCAACTTCGGGAATAAATCAAAAATTCCCGTGATGGGCAAAGGTAACATTAATATCAAATCCAAAGATGGTACTAATGTTGCTATTGCAGATGTTTACTTTGTGCCAGGACTCTTTTGGAATTTGCTAAGTGTTGGGCAACTTTCCGAAAGAGGCCACAAAGTTCACATTGAAAATGGAGTTTGCACAATCAGAGGTGTAAACAACAAGTTGATCACGACGGTACAAATGACGAAGAACCGGATGTTTCCCTTGACTCTTCAGACGAAGAATCTCTTGAGCTTTCAAGCAATGACGAAAGACAGCAGCTGGCTATGGCATCTTCGATTTGGACATCTAAATTTTCGTGGAATGAAGCAATTAGTCCAGAAAAGGATGGTGATCGGCATGCCGTTGATTAACGATCCAGGGCGTCCTTGCGAAGGATGTCTCGTTGGAAAACAACACCGAGACTCTTTTCCAATCGGAAAAGCCAGAAGAGCAAACCAACCGCTGGAGTTGATACATACCGACATATGTGGGCCTATTGAGGTGGAATCGTTCGGACAAAAAAGGTACATGCTAATTTTTGTCGACGATTTTAGCAGAAAAATATGGGTACACTTCTTGAGGGAAAAATCTGAAGCTTTTGGCAAGTTTAAAGAATTTAAAGTCTATGTTGAAAAACAAAGTGGCTTTAAATTGAAGACGTTGAGATCGGATAGAGGTGGAGAATTTACCTCAAATGAATTTCACAAATATTGTAAAATTCATGGAATCAAACGTCAGTTGACTGCCAGCTATACTCCTCAGCAAAATGGTATAGCAGAAAGAAAAAACAGGACAATTTTTGAAATGGCAAGAAGTATGCTGAAAGCTAGGAATTTGCCCAAGAAATTTTGGGCAGAAGCTGTTGCATGTGCTGTATATGTACTAAACAGGTGTCCTACAACGAGTGTTCCTGGAAGAACTCCAGAGGAAACTTGGAGCGGAAACAAACCAAATGTTTCGTTCCTACGAGTATTTGGGTGCGTGGCATATCCCCACATACCAGATGAGCGAAGAAAGAAGCTGGATGACAAAAGCGAGAAGTGCATCTTCATCGGCTACAGTGATACAACTAAAGGTTATAAGCTGTATAACCCGATCACTGAGAAAGTCATTATCAGCAGGGATGTCCAGTTTTTAGAAGATGAAGCCTGGGACTGGAATCAAAAGGGTGACCAGAAAAACATCACCATCGAAGATGAACCATTGGCAGGTGAGATAGAAACACCTCCATCATCTTCAACGAGTGATCCATCTTCCTCATCATCTTCAACTGGAGGTACATCTTCACCAACAGCAGTTTCAGAACCACAACTACGTCGTTCACAACGACTGAAGGAGACGCCAGCAAAATTCAGAGATTATGTGGTCACAAGAAATAGAAACAGTGATAGCGAAATCACTGATGAAACACTGGTAAACTTTTGTTTATTTGCTGATTGTGACCCTGTAACTTATGATGAAGCAGCTGTAGATGAAAAGTGGATTGAAGCAATGGATGAAGAAATTCACTCCATTGAGAAAAACGACACATGGGTGTTGACTTCTTTACCACCTGGTAAGAAGCCTATTGGTGTCAAGTGGGTGTACAAGACAAAGTACAATCCCGACGGTCAGGTGGACCGTTACAAGGCTAGACTGGTTGTAAAAGGCTACAAGCAGAAGCTAGGTATTGATTATTTTGAAGTATTTGCACCAGTTGCCCGGATGGATACCATTCGTATGGTAGTAGCACTTGCAGCTCAAAACCATTGGAGAATCCATCAAATGGATGTGAAATCAGCATTTCTCAATGGTGTCCTTGAAGAGGAAGTATATGTGGAGCAACCACAGGGTTATGAGAAGAAAGGGCATGAAAATCAGTTTTACAGACTGAAGAAGGCTTTGTATGGATTAAAACAGGCACCACGTGCTTGGTACACACGTATCGACACATACCTGTTGGAGCATGATTTTCAAAAGTGCCCTTATGAGCATACACTGTATATCAAGTCAAATGCTAACGGTGACATCTTAATTGTGTGCATTTATGTTGATGATTTGATATTTACAGGGAGCTGTGAAAAAATGTTTGCTGAATTCAGGGAGGCTATGACTAGCCAGTTTGAGATGACTGATTTGGGACTGATGTCCTATTTTCTTGGTCTTGAAGTGAAGCAAACAGATGATGGCATATTTATTTCCCAGCAGAAATATGCTAATGATATTTTGAAGCGATTTAAAATGGAATCGCTGAAGCCAATCCGAACTCCCATAGTAGAACGATTGGAGCTGAAGAAAGAAGGAACCGGTGAGCTGGTAAATCCCACTTATTTTAAGAGCATTGTTGGGAGTCTGAGATATTTGGTTTCTACAAGGCCAGATATTACCTATGGAGTGGGTATTATTAGCAGGTTCATGGAAAAACCATACCAATCACATTTGCAAGCAGCAAAAAGAATTTTACGGTATGTCAGTGGAACTCGTGATCATGGAATTTTATATTCTTCTACTGACAACTTTGGTCTAGTGGGGTACACAGACAGTGATTGGGCAGGTGATACCGAGACTCGAAAGAGTACATCTGGGTATGCTTTCTTTCTTGGATCAGGAGTATTTTCTTGGTCTTCCAAAAAGCAACAAGTTGTTGCTCTCTCGACAGCTGAAGCAGAATACATGGCATTAGCTTCAGCAGCTTGTCAGGCAATATGGCTTCGTAGGATGCTACATGAATTGATGCATGAACAAACGGGTCCTACTAAAATAATGTGTGACAATAAGTCGGCTATTGCATTAGCCAAGAATCCTGTATTTCATGGCAGGAGCAAGCACATCGACATCAAGTATCATTATATCCGTGAGCTAGTCAAAGATGGTGAGATTAAACTTGATTTCTGTAGGTCCGAAGACCAGATTGCAGATATCCTCACAAAACCTTTGAAAGCGGATTCGTTCGAGAAATTGAAGACGATGCTTGGTGTTATAAGTCTCCAAAATCAATTTTAAGGGAGGCTGTTGGAAATGTAAAATTGATTGTGTTTGGCAACCTACCACTTGGTCAAAGATTAAAAGTGGACGGTAGCACACCTTTCACATTTCACATTTGTAGCACACCTTCAAAGTTAGGCAAGTTAGGCAACATTTGTTTTTACACTTGAAGGTCAACAAATTGATGCTTTGTTAGGCATGGAAACTCTCTATAAATAGAGATGTCTTGAAGGCATTTGAGATATGCCATAGTTGTATTTGTGTGGTGTTAGAACATAGAGAGCAAGAGAGTTAGAGAGTTGTGATTTTTTATATCTCAAGCTTAGGAAAGCTTGTATGTGTGTTTTGTTTGTGTAAAAGCCTTAGCAAGGCTATTTTGAATACCACTCTCATTTTACATATTCGAAAACTCTCTCGCCTTGAAACCACCAAACTTCCGCAAAGAACCATCCGGGTTTCTACACCAAGGAACATCACAAAAACCCGTCCCTTCGCATGCATGCTTTAGCCTAAGCAATAACCATAAACCATAACATGTCTTCATCTCATTATAGCTTCCTGATATTTCTGATACTTAGCTTAGCTTGCGCTGCTATCGGCAAGAACTTAGACGATTACAGAATTCCGAAGCTGAGCATACACCGCCCAAGGTGGGTTCAAGATCCTGCACAGGTGGTTCGAGCTTCTGCGGCGACAAAGGATTTCCAAACTTTCTTTTACGACCAAACGCTCGATCATTTCAACTATAGGCCCGAGAGTTACACCACCTTCAAGCAGAGATATGTAATCAATTTCAAGTACTGGGGCGGCGCGGATTCACATGCCCCGATCTTCGTTTATCTTGGTGCAGAAGCACCCATCGATGGTGACCTAGTTAACGTCGGGTTCCTCACGGATAATGCGCCTCAATTTAGAGCGCTTATAATCTATTTAGAGGTAATAATGTTCCATATTATCAGCTTGGTTGCACGTACTTTTTCTCTTATGTTTGGTGCACACTTGTATATATCTACTCATTTAAAATCGCAAAGTTGTAATGTTGCAGCATCGATTTTACGGTAAATCAATCCCGTACGGGCTGGCATTTGAAGAAGCTTTGAAAGACAAAAACATTCGCGGATATTTCAGCTCGGAGCAAGCTCTTGCCGATTACGCAGAAATCCTTGTCCACCTGAAGCAGAAGCTGAATGCCAAACAATCCCCGATAATCGTCATTGGAGGATCATATGGGGGAAGTAAGTGGATATATTCATATAGGAGGACCAATATGACTACCGCTATAAATTGAAATTAAAGAATATCGCCCCCTAATTACGTTAAACCGGACATTGCTGATTTAGGTTGACCCATAGTAGGATGTAGTAATCATATATTTAATCTGCCGTAGGTTATTGTTCTTGAACATATCCTGAATAAAGCTTTCACTAATGAGTGCCAGATATAAATATTGACACCTTGCACTGAAGGCATTGAAAAAGGTTTCAACCCTCTTAGTAAGAGGAAAAAATCAACACCATATTTTCTACCTATAACTTAGAAATATGTGTTCCAATATTCACACATTTAAATTTCAGTGCTAGCTACGTGGTTCCGATTGAAGTACCCTCACGTGGCTCTCGGAGCTTTGGCATCATCTGCTCCAGTTCTCTACTTTCTCGGCGTCACACCTCAGGACGCATACTATTCGGTCGTAGCAAAAGACTTTTTGGTAATCTTCATTTGCTCAATTTGCACTTTTTCCTCTCGAATGCATTTTTCTGCAATCAGATCGATCACTTGAACAGTTGTTTGGGTGATTTTTCAGGAGGCTAGTCCTTCTTGTCACCAAACAATAAGACAATCATGGGAAGAAATCGCTAGAGTTGCTTCTGAGCCTCATGGTCAGACGAAGTTGAGCAACACCTTCAAAACTTGCAGGTGTAAATATATATATTTTTACATTTTTTTAACTGGTTCTGAAAGTTGTGAAAATTCTAACTCCATTAATTTCCTTCTGTTTAGTCCACTGCAAGATCTATCAGATCTCACGGTTTACCTGTCAAACCTGTACGTACAAGTTGCTCAGTACAACGATCCATCCACACAACCCTTGAAACTTGTGTGCGACGCCATTGATGGAGCTTCTCCAAGACTTGGCATTCTTCGGAAAATATTTGCAGGCCTTGTTGCCTTCAGTGGCAACTTAACGTGCTACGTCAATCCCCCTTCTGGTGGAACAGATGAAACTCAGTTGGGTTGGGGTTGGCAGGTGTGTAATGTGTATTTATCACCAACATATGCGACTTGCATTTTTATCGCCTCATTATGACAATTAATTAGAGGGTTATGCAATCGAGTCGAGTCAAATCGCTTGATTATTTATTACTACAGCTTGGCTCTTCTCAATTATTTGCTAACACCTGATAGTGGTGAGCTTGATTTTTTAGGCTCAAGTTTTATGGAATGCAATGTTTTTTTGTGAGACCACTGCCAACTGCTCTAAAAGCTTAAGCTGTTAGAAGAAGACGCTTAGTCTGGTCTTTTACCTAGTACTAAGCGTGGACAAATTAATTGATGAGGCAAATAGGGGCTTGGAAAGATTTGAACTCAGGACCTCCTGCTCTGATATCATGTGAGATTTGGTGAGACCACTGCCAACTGCTCTAAAAGCTTAAGCTGTTAGAAGAACACGTGGTTTAATATTTATATATTCCAATATTTTTGGGCTCGAGGTAAGCCCGATGCCATCTGCTTATCAAAAAGCAAGTTTTAGTATGAGTTTGCCTTACTAAAACTGAGTTACGAGGCTTGAAAGAAAGTATTAGATGCTTGTAAGGTTTTTCTCCCCTCTTTTGGTGTAACGTGATTTTCATATGTCATAAACTAGACTTGGACTAAAAACGAATCAAGCTGAGATTGAGTACATAGTCCATGTTAAAATGCATGTGTGAGTTCTGTTAAAAGGTATGGAAGAGTTAATAATACGAGCTGGCTCATAAATTATTAGTTTAAGCTTTTGAGTAAATGTGGATTCAATTTGATATGTTGACTGATTCGGATTGGGTCCTCTCAGTTATCTACCCATATTAAGTTATTCGGTTGAGGAGTTATGTTAGAAAAATCTCACGTCGAAAAAATTTGTGTGGTATTGAGTAATTAATAATCCTATGTGGGCAATAACTCATTAGTTTAACCTCTTGAATAAAGGCGAGGCTAACTTGATATGCCGGCGCTACCGAACTTGGGCTCCTTCTTGGTCTCCTCTAATATCAGATTATTGGATCGAATACGACAGAGCCGCAGCTTGACTCTTTGACATTATACTTCAATATACGCTAAGAGTGATCTGCGCCATTCTCCGTCATCACCTTTCGATATAAAAAGCTTCAGCAGTGACTGCAAAAGTCAGTTCGGGGTCGCGCCTCGGCCGCATTGGGTCACTACCCATTTCGGTGGTCATGTATGTTACTCTACCAATCTAATAAATTTCACTGCTGTTTTCCTACCTTTTGTTGATTAAAAATTCTGTGCAAAACCAGAAGGAATGGCTTCAGACGTCAACATTCCCAAAGGTTATTATATTTTCGTAGTTTCTGCATTGATGATGAAAATTTGCAGGACATAAAACGTGTGCTGCATAGGTTCGCTAGCAACATTATTTTCTCCAATGGACTTCAAGATCCTTATAGCAGCGGCGGGTATGTGGAGCATCAAGTCCAATAAATTTTTCTATGAAAATAACACTTACTTAATCAAGCTTAATTTTGACCCCCAAAAAAAAAAAATCAAGCTTAACAACAATTCATATACATCAATTCTATCACAGGGTCCTAAAGAATATTTCTAGCACCGTTATCGCGATCTACACAGCCAAAGGTATATGCTGACTTGATTTGTCTCGAATGGAGTTATATATACTATACTCTCCTTGGACTTAGAGAAATTAATTTCTCAATTTGATATGTAAAATATTTTGTACATAGGTTCTCATACTTTGGACATACTCCAAGCTAAGAAGAGTGATCCAGATTGGTTGGTCGAGCAACGCAAGACTGAGATTGAGATTATCAGAAAGTGGCTCGCCACGTACTATGCGGATCTTCGCGCTTTCGGACGTTGATCTCATGTGAGAAAGTAGTGAAAATAAGATGGTAATGACGCGAGAGAATAAAGAGGGTCAATGTTGCGTGCGCATTTATCTATGAGTTGTGTGACTTTATAATCCTCAATAATATATGTGCGTGCGCGTTTATCTGTGAGCAATGTAACTTATAAGTTACGAAGGACTGGTATTTAATGCATCAATGTTGCTCCAGGAAAAAGCGATTTGAGCTTGCTCGACTATAGTCAAATTGTGACGAAAAAGAAACTCCAGCTCGAGATTGATCTAAAAAAGCTCGAGCTTTATCTAAAACATATCGATTAATGCGGGTACATAATATAATTTGGAGGATATGTACAAATCTTTTAACTTGATAATTTTGTTTTATAAAAATAATAGCAGCTCGACTACGCTCGATTAGATTTTTTTAGGCTATCGAGCTAAGTATTGGCAAGCTCGAGATCAACTTCACAAGATATTGGAAGAGCTTGAGCTCGAAATAGATTCGAAATCAGCTGAATTCATCTCAACCGAGCCCAAGCTATTTGTAAGTTGCTTGAGTGAGTGTCATCCTAGTTGAAATTGGCATGAGCATGTTCAGTCAAATGCTCAAATTGTCACACGACCTTTTACTCGATCATCCCACTCAGACAAAGTTTCAAGTACTCAACGTATTATGAAGCATCAGAATAGCTATCTGGAGGAATTTTATCTCACCACGCTCACTTTTGACGAACATATATATGGAACTTTAAACTATAGACACTGGAGAAAAGCTTAAAATAACATACTATGTAGACCGCACTTGTTTAGTGTATAATAGATAAATAAATAGAATATCTCTGTTGCGCGGAACCAGCGATCGATCGATAAAATAGACAGAACGAGCAAAGTAAATCGGACACAAGATGTACGTGGTTCGGTCGTAAAGACCTACGTCCACGGGAAGAGCAGCAACGAATTCCACTATAGAACGAGCGATACACGGAGATTGCATATCACACTCAAGTTACACAAACACACTCTTGGTGTTTCCCAGCCCCAATTACATCCAAGAACGCACACAGTGTTTAGCCCCCAATTTCTAGCAAAATAATCTCTCAATCTCGCAAATGAATTAAAACACAAATCTAACCTCAAGATTTAATCGGCTTTGGCACTTGAGGACTTGATGTAATTCCACGAACGAAGAACTCGCAGAGAAAATCCGAAACAAGCACTCGCAGACGGCGCTTTGACGATTTGATCAGTCTTCCTCCAAGCACTCACAACGGCGCTTCAAAACTTGATTTTCTCCGAACATGGAACGTACGATCACCTCTCTTCCTCTCTCTAGACATGGACGTCATGAAGACCTCTGCAAACTCATCAGAAAACGACGGTCTTCTAATTTTATGTGAAGAACAAGACCCTTCGTTTTTCTGATCAACCTGATCATGCCCAAATTTGCAGAGAGTATATATATGTGTGGTCCAAGGTTGACCGAATGACCTTCTGCCCAAATTGACCGAATCTTGGTCCAATTGGAAAGTCCACAATCTATATTCCAAATATAACCCACATATCAAACGCATGATAGCACAAAAGATGTCAGCTATTTCTTTTCTTTATTTTCTTTCCTTTCCCACGATCAGCCCGTAGATTTCAACGTGAAAAGAAATATTACGTGCATCTTTCTTACTTCAATCCCACGTAAATAACAAATCATCTCAAATCGATTTCGTTCGCCAGTTCAAACTCGAGACATATTTTAACAATCTCCACATTGGCTCGACGTTTGAGCCAAATCGCAATCACTTCGCTGATAATCCGAACATCATCTGCTACTCTCCTAACAGCCCCGATGGGCTCAACCGCCACAAACATCATCCAAGTCCAAGCCACGCTTGAACTTCGCCATAACATAGGACCTCATTAGAACACCAACTGCACATGCACTTTTAACTACTCCACAAGGACTATCTGACACAAGCTCCTTAATCACAGATAAAGCAAAACCTTAGTAGCATCCACATATGTCAGGAGATTGAACACGTACCTTGTTCATATCAGCAGTTACAGCAACCGTTGGCTCTATAGGCTCCACCTCGCTACAAGCACCATCTATGTCGATTACCACACTAGTACCCGCTACCTCATGAGTTTCTGGTTGCAACTCCACCTCAAACTGAACACCGTCCAATCCATATGAACACTGCCATAATCACTCCTAGTTAGAAGTACTGGAGACTCGTCAAAGGTAACTTCTCTGCTGCAAATAGGTGAATTTTTAATCGGGCACCACAACTGATCGCCACACTCACCTCGTGAATGGCCATGGAATATGCACCTTGCCTCCACATCGAGCTTACCATCACTTACTCGATAATAACACGGGCAATTAAACATTCTAAAATTAGAATAATCAGCAACGTTACCTGACCACACTTCTTCGGGAGTCTGATATCCAATCGCAGTCGATGGGGATCTATTCACCAGGTAGCTCGCCATGCTAAGCGCATCCGCTGGAATTCTCCTAGCCATACCAGCACTAGAGATCTTTTCACGGGTCATCTCTAGTAATACTCTGCTCATCAATTATGCAAACTGTTGTAGTTTACTAGCACTAGTGCGGTGTTTCACAATGCCCTTTTTCATGTAGAATTCATTTGCCAGCTTCGAGCAGGACTCCATGCTACTGTCAGTTAGCACATGCTTGATCAACTTATCAGTCTCCGTTCCGATCAAAGCTCTCGACCGCGTATTTCTGACAACAGCATCAAACTTGTGCTTCTGCACAAACACCCAGGCCTTCCTCGAGTAGCCGTTAGACTCTCGAACATATGTCGACGTCTTAGGAGCGAAACTTATTAATGTCTCACCTTGAAGTTTATACAGGTCACTGTGCTTGATTCCTTTCATTATCACCAAGGCACCTCGAACAATCTTCAAGACTCCACCTCGTGAAGAATACCTGCATCCAGTTGAATCTAGAGCTCCTAAGGAAATTAAGTTTTTTTTCAATTTTGGAACGTGTCTTACCCCAGTCAATGTCCTTACAATTCCATCATGCATTCTGATTTTAACATCACCAATACCCACAACATCGCATTCAGCGTTGTTCCCCAACTGCACTTTACTACTATCCATGCATTCATAAGAAGTAAACCAGTTCCTGTTTGGTATAGCATGAAAAGAACAACCAAAATCCATAATCCATCCGTCAAACGACGAATTCTCAGTGACAGACAAGACACAATCGACACCATCAGAATTTTCAACTACAGCTGCAACATCATCCGCAAATTCAACTCAAATTCCCTTAGCCCTTTCGTTTTTCAGCTTAAAATAATTTCTTCTAAGATTCTCTCTCTTGCCACAGTTCCAACAGACATCATCGCCAGTCCTAGACTGACTGCGTCTATTCATGTTCATACTACTTCTGCTAACACGAGTACTAGCTCTTCCTCTTTCACCTACTAAAGCAGTAGATACATATTCGCCATATTCTCTTCTACGGATATCCTCACTCAGAATTAAATCTCGAATCCCATCAAACGTCAAACTAGTTGACCCAGAAGAATTACTAACAACAGTAACAGAAGTATTCCAACTATCAGGCAATGAGGATAATAGAATCAAAGCGCGTACCTCATCTTCAAAGTCAATCTCAACTGAACTCAATTGACTAACGATCACATTGAATTCATTGATATGATTAGCAACAGATGTACATTCGCTCATCTTCAAGTTAAACAGACGTCGCATCAAATAGACCTTGTTGATCGCAGAGGGCTTCTCGTACATGTCCGACAAGGCTTTCATCAACCCCGCAGTGGTCTTCTCCATGACGATATTAAACGCGACGTTACGTGCCAACGTCAGCCGAATAACACACATCGCTCGTCTATCCAGCAATTCCCAATCGGGTTGCTTCATCGTTTCTGGTTTCTTCCTAAATAGGGGCTCGTTCAGCTTCATCTGATATAAATAATCTTCTATCTGCATCTTCTAGAAACCAAAGTCCTTCCCCTCAAATTTGTCGATTTTCCCTTTAACTTCTTCTATCGCCATCGATTCGCTTCAACTCAAGCAAACCTAGCTCTGATACCAATTGTTGCGCGGAACCAGCGATCGATCGATAAAATAGACAGAACGAGCAAAGTAAATCGGACACAAGATGTACGTGGTTCGGTCGTAAAGACCTACGTCCACGGGGAGAGCAGCAACGAATTCCACTATAGAACGAGCGATACACGGAGATTGCAGATCACACTCGAGTTACACAAATACACTCTTGGTGTTTCCCAGCCCCAATTACATCTAAGAACGCACACAGTGTTTAGCCCCCAATTCCTAGCGAAATAATCTCTCAATCTCGCAAAGGAATTAAAACACAAATCTAACCTCAAGATTTAATCGGCTTTGACACTTGAGGACTTGATGTAATTCCACGAACGAAGAACTCGCAGAGAAAATTCGAAACAAGCACTCGCAGACGGCGCTTCGACGATTTGATCAGTCTTCCTCCAAGCACTCACAACGGCGCTTCAAAACTTGATTTTCTCCGAACATGGAACGTACGAACACCTCTCTTCCTCTCTCTGGACATGGACGTCATGAAGACCTCTGCGAACTCATCAGAAAACGACGGTCTTCTAATTTTATGTGAAGAACAAGACCCTTCGTTTTTCTGATCAACCTGATCACGCCCAAATTTGCAGAGAGTATATATATGTGTGGTCCAAGGTTGATCGAATGACCTTCTGCCCAAATTGACCAAATCTTGGTCCAATTGGAAAGTCCACAATCTATATTCCAAATATAACCCACATATCAAACGCATGATAGCACAAAAGATGTCAGCTATTTCTTTTCTTTATTTTCTTTCCTTTCCCACGATCAGCCCGTAGATTTCAACGTGAAAAGAAATATTACGTGCATCTTTCTTACTTCAATCCCACATAAATAACAAATCATCTCAAATCAATTTCGTTCGCCGGTTCAAACTCGAGACATATTTTAACAACCTCACTTGTCTAAACACGAAACTAATGTAATCTGTGTATTTAATCCGTATGTAGCAACCCAAAATACACACGTACAGATACACAAATCCATGTTCCATAGAGTTAAAGAATTAACACACATTTTTTTGGATTCATCGTTCTTGATGCGGAATTGCAAGAATCCAACGCATAAGAGCTTCTCCTCTATGAACCCCTTGATCACTGGCTTCAATGAGATGGCCTCTCACTGTCGTTTCTGACTATTTCTATATGTGAGGTTATGTGGATATTAGGGTTTAGAAGAGGGACTTAAGCACTATTTATAGAGAATGAACCCTACCCCCTCATCAAGGATAAGGATATGTCGGCCCATACTATCCAGCACCATATCCTATTTGAATTAGGAAATAATATATCTCTTTCTTATTAGACTAAATAATAATTACAGTAACAATTAATAAAGCCCACAATTGAATATTAAAACAGAATATTCTAACATTCTCCCACTTGGGCTAAATTAATTGAAATTGTACTGTATATGCGCATCTTTATATTGGTCTAGAGATAATTTCCAACAGTCAATCCGATCCCATAAAGTCTTAAGTACCAGACCATGCCAATAACTACATCAGAAGACACAGAGCCATCCACAATCACAAATACTCTTAAATTTACTGATATGGATTTGATATGGTAGTATGGCAATCGGATAACATCTCAAATAACAGAGACACCTTATATGTTATCCTCCTTGTCAGTCACCATTCTCTCACTTTATGTGTCACGAAACCAGATGTATCACGAGAGAACATCTTTACAGTTCCAACGAACCAACATATGTCTTACCTTTATAGTTAACTATGCTTTACGTGTAACAAGACATATGCCTTTTGGCTAAAATAAATGCCCCAGCCATCACTCAAGGTTTACACAATTCCTTGAGATTTTCAACAGATATGCATTCAATATCACATTCAAAAAACTTCAAAGAATGTAAAAGTTCAATACATATCAAAATCATTACTAAAAGTAATATAACATTGTAAACTTTATTAGAGCAAAAACTAGAAAGCTCCTACTAAACAATGGCATCCCATGATGCTTCTAAGCCCATATTAATGACATGTCGTTCAAATACACAAGGGCGTAGACCTTTCATCAGTGGATCAGCAATCATAGCATATGTAGTTATATGCCCTACTACAACGTCACCATTCTGCACGGACTCCTTTATGGTCAAAAACTTGACCTCCATATGCTTAGACCCCTTGAGACCTCTATTGTTGTTAATGAACAACACGGCAGAGTTATTGTCACAATACAACTGTATGGGCCTATCAATAAAGTCAAACACGGTCGACTCCCTAATGAGATTCCGGAGCCAAATAGCCTGAGTAGCAGCTGTAAAGCATGCTATAAACTCCACTTGCATAGTGGAGGATGATATTGTTTTCTGTTTCTCACTTTTCCATGATACTGCACCACCTGCTAGCATAAAGACATACATGTTGTCGACTGTTTGTCATCCTCACAACCAGCATAATCTGAATCTGAATATCTTATTAGCTGCAAGTTCTGAACACCTATGTAAATCAGCATATAGTCTCTAGTTCTTTTTAAGTACCTCAAAACCTTCTTGGCAGCAATCCAGTGATCATGTCATGGATTTGACTGATACCTGCCTAGAAGTCCTGTTGCAAAAGCTATGTCTGGCCTAGTACAAACTTGAGCATACATGATACTACCAAGTGCACTAGCATAAGGTACATCATTCATCTGTGCTTTCTCAATTTCTGAATGAGGACATTGTGAAAGACTCAATTTATCACCTTTGCAAACTGGAGCATTCCCAGGTTTGCACTCTTGCATATTGAATCTCTTTAGAACACGATCAATATAAGCCCTCTGAGATAAGCCCAATATGCAGCGACAACGATCCCTGTGGATCTCAATGCCAAGAACAAAAGATGCTTCACCTAGATCCTTCATGTCAAAATTTTGCGACAACATTCTTTTGGTCTCATGCATTAACCCAATGTCGCTACTAGCAAGCAAGATGTCATCAACATAAAGAACGAGAAAAATAAACTTTCTCCCACTGACCTTGCAGTATATACATTGATCTAGCTTGTTCTCAACAAAACCAAAAGAAGTAACAACACTATGAAACTTCAAATACCACTGTCTAGAGGCTTGCTTCAAACCATAGATAGACTTTTTCAATCTACAAACCAGATTACATGTATCATCTGTTGTAAAACCTTCTAGTTGTGTCATATAAACTTGTTCATCAAGATTTCCATTCAGAAAAGCAGTTTTAACATCCATCTGGTGAAGCTCCATATCAAAATGAGCTACTAAAGCCATAATTACTCTAAAAGTGTCTTTAGAAGAAATTGGAGAAAAAGTTGATTCATAATCAAGTCCTTCCCTCTGAGTAAATCCCTTAGCTACTAGTCTAGCTTTAAATTTTTCAATCTTTCCTGTGGAGTCTCTTTTGATCTTAAAGACCCATTTACAACCAACAGGTTTGTAACCTTCAGGTAATTCAACAAGCTCCCAAACATCATTATGTTTCATAGACAACCTCTCATCCTTCATTGCATCTAACCATAAATCAGATTGAGGACAAGAAATTGCTTCTGTATAAGTCACTGGATCAACAACATAACCAATATCATAATCATGTTCTCCCAAATAAACTATATATTCTGGTGGTATATCTGATCGTTTCTGTCTAACAGATCTCCTTAGAGGAGCATCTTCTACTTCATTCTGTTCCTGATAAGCTTGAGGAACTTCATTAGGAATTGCCTCAATAACAGGTTCTTGAGCCTCAATAGGTTCAATCTGTGGTACAGGAACTTCTTGAACTGTCTCTATAGGTATAGAAAACGACATAGGAGTACTCACCGTGCTATTATCCTCAATGGTCTGCGAACAATCACCATTTTCTGCTACATCAAGCTCCAGGAACTTTGCTGTCTGTGAATCCACAATTCTCATTCCTCCATTGGGATTATAAAATCGATATCCCTTTGAATGATCTAGATAATGGACAAAATAACATCGAGTGGTTTTGGGATCCAACTTGCTGAAAGTTGGATTATACAATTTTACTTCTGCAGGACATCCCCAAACCTTTAGATGATTCAAGCTAGGCTTCCGTCCAGTCCACAATTCAAAAGGGGTAAGCGGCGTAGATTTAGTAGGAACACGATTTAATATGTAAAGCGCTGTTTTCAAAGCCTCACACCATAAAAAATCAGGTAAATTAGTTCTGCTAATCATACTTCTTACCATATCCATGAGAGTACGATTACGCCTTTCAGTTACACCATTCTGTTCAGGACTACCGGGCATGGTAAACTGAGCCACAATCCCAGAATCCTCTAAGTACTTGGCGAATGGCCCTTTAAGCTGTCCAGCATCGCCATGTCGACCATAGTACTCACCACTGCGGTCAGATCTGACAATTTTTATGACTTTCCCCAGCTGTTTCTCAACTTCAGTCCGAAAAATCTTGAACTTGTCAAGAGATTCAAACTTTTCCTTAATCAAGTACAGATAACCATATCGGGAATAGTCATCTATAAATGTGATGAAATAAAAATTTCTACACAATGTTGCTGTATAGGGTCCACTTATATCTGTGTGGATGATCTCTAACAAGTGAGAACTACGGACTGCAGTTTTCTTCTTTATTTTGGTTATCTTACCTCTATAGCAATCTACGCATGTGTCTAGGTCACTTATAAGAGTAAGTAGAATGCTAGCCTTTATCAGTCTTTCCACTCTTTCTTTAGAGATGTGACCAAGACGTTTGTGCCATATTGCGTATGACTGTTCCTTAGGTAGAGGTCTTTTGGAAACAACCTTTTCAGCTGTATAAGCGACGTATATTTCGTTGGGAGACAAACATAATATGTACAATCCATTGGACATAGTGCAATACCCAATTTTATTTGAATTAAAAGAAATAGAAATTGCAGAGTTTGAAATCTCAAAAGAATAACCACACATGTCCAAACTTGATACGGAAATTAAATTTCGTCTGAAAGAAGGTACATAAAATGTATTTCTTAACATTAAATTAAAATCAGAATCTAGAATTAAAATAACATCTCCCACGAACTCAACATCAGCTTTATTATTGTTTCCTACGGTGAGCTTTGATTCATCCTTATTTGGCTTCCTCCGATTTATGAATCCATGTATGGTGAACGAACAAGATGGGGCTTCAGACAGATTAGATTCACAAACCAACACCAAAGAACCATTACCTTTAGGCTCACGCTTAGATAACCAGTTCTTATACTTAGCGCAGTCTTTCTTTACGTGTCCTCCCTTCTTACAGAAAAAGCAAAGACCATCCTTACCAGCATTACCATCCTTTTTAAAGGTCGGTTTCTTTGGTCCCAAGTTGTCATGATGACCAGCAGATGAATGAGTTCCTTTACGATTCAGGTTGCCCTTGCCCTTCTTGACACCAGAACTTGAAGCAGCATACATAGCCATATGCACGTTACTTTTCTTCAGCTTGGACTCTTCTGACACCACCCTCGTAATCAAGTCGTTGATTGTCCATGCCCGATCAGCAGTATTATATTGTGTTTGGATAATACCAAACTCAGGTGGAAGAGAATTCAGCACAAAATGTATGATACAAGCATCAAGAATGGGAACATTAAGCTCCTTGAGCTTTGATTGCATATCTACCATCCTCATGACATAGTCCCTAACACCAGCAGAACCGTCATACTTCAAACTAAATAATCCTGACATATATGTCCCAACTTCAGCATTAGGGGATTCGCGATTTCTAGCCACCAAGGCATCCATCATTTGTCTAGCAGTGATGTCAGCAGCAAAATCACTCCTAAGATGTTCTTGTATGGATTGCTTCATTGACAGCAAGCAAATCTTATTGATCTTTTCCCAAGCAGCAAACTGTGCCTTTTGAGCATCTGTACTAGTTTCAGTAAGAGCTGCGGGTCTATCCCTACTAAGAGCAGCATGAACATCTGCCAGTTCCATACCAAATAGAAAATCCTCTTTCCACTTCTTAAAATTACTACTAGTAAGAATCTCAATAGTTATGGAGTTGCCGTTTACAGAAAATGTGACTGAAAAATAACCAATATTTTTTTTAATTAGCACAATGTGAAATTTCACCTTGAGAGCTACATACATCATCATATAATCACCTTTGGGTACAAAACATGACATGCAGTTGTATACTCCCTTACATTACAGCGGCCATGAGAATTTATTTCAATCTTTGTTAATCACCACCTTTGGGTGTATGACGGCACTCAGACTAATTAATCATCAACCATATGCTGTACATGTAACCCTCCATGCAAGAATACGCAATTACTCCTTTGGAAATATAACTACGCATTAAAACAGGAGACATCCCAATATTATTTAACATATTCTTTATTAAACTCAACCAAGCGTGCCGCTTTGGCAGTCACAACCCAACTGAATTTACCTGAAATTGGGATATAACTTCATATTTCACATCCACTGTATGCATGCAATTCAGAAATTGGGGCAATCAGTTTCAAAATTACACGCTTTGCTAATTTTCATCGATACCTCAATAATTCATGTCAAACCACAAGCATGAAATTGATAAAAATTTCCACATAATTCCACGTGATACTTTCATGTAAGCATGTACCTATATTTCACAAATCCTTACAATAATACCAGAAAATACCTCAAAAATGCCCCAAAATGCCCTCGTATTTGGCGTTCCGTATGTATTTCCATCCATGAAAATACCAAACATGAAAAATAAATGTACCATCCTGTAGAGCATGAGCATACGAGCACGTCGGTACCTAGATCACCACCATCGGAGCTCACACGCGCCCTCACGCGCCGCCTGAAGCTTCGGCTCGTGAGGCTCACGCGCAGACACTTGCCGCGCACGTGTTCTGTATTTCCAGCCGGTTCTGAAACCGGTCTAACCAGCTCGACAGGTCCGGCCGCTACCATGAACCGGTTTGGCGAACCTGGTCGAGGCGATCCGGTCGGACCGGTCAACGACTGGTCCGACGAGAAGGTCCGAGTCAACGGTCAACCATTCCGGGTCGGGGCAACGGATCGGGTCTGGTCGGGTCTGCACCCGGCTGAACGACGTCGGATGACGTCATCCTGCACGTGTCACGCACATGCGGGCCTGGGTCTGCGCGTGAGGCGCGTTGCCCCACGCGCCCGATGGGCCATATCTCTCGGCAGCACGTGGCGGCGCGTCCGGCGGTCGCCGGCGATGATTCTTGGACGGTTTTTCTCTTCTCGACGATCTCTTTCCGAATATATAATTTTCTTTGAATTTCGATAAAAAAAAATAAAATTTCGAAAATACATCGGGAACACGATTCTTGACCTAATACGCGCAGGCTCTGATACCACATGTAAGCTGCGTATTTAATCCGTATGCAGCAATCCAAAATACACACGTACAGATACACAAATCCATGTTCCATAGAGTTAAAGAATTAACACAACTTGTTTTGGATTCATTGTTATTGATGCGGAATTGCGAGAATCCAACGCTTAAAAGCTTCTCCTCTATGAACCCCCTTGATCACTGGCTTCAATGAGACGGCCCCTCACTGTCGTTGTTGACGATTTCTATATGTGAGGTTATGTGGACATTAGGGTTTAGAGGAGTGACTTAAGCACTATTTATAGAGAATGAACCATACCCCCTCATCAAGGATAAGGATATCTCGGCCCATACTATCCAGCACCATATCCTATTTGAATTAGGAAATAATATATCTCTTTCTTATTAGACCAAATAATAATTACAGTAACAATTAATAAAGCCCACAATTGAATATTAAAACAGAATATTCTAACAACTAATCTTTCTGGTGCAAGTTTTTTTATGAAAAGAAGGCGTCCACCGTTTGCTTGACGAACTGTCGCACTAGCTTTATCACACTTCATATTCGTCCCTTTGCGACTGAGTCTTACATAAGACTATTTTGTTACTTCTAAATTATGTTATGTTAAGACATAAGTGACTAAGTAATGTTATGCTTAAAATTTTCCAATAAAATTGCCGCTCTCATACATTAATCTAATTGGGTGATAATTGGGCTGACAAAATGGAGATTGTTTGGCGATTTCAGATGAATACCGAGATGGCGATTCCTGTGGGCATCACCAAGAATACTATGTTGCAACCATAACTCTTTCACCTAAAGAGCTTCACGAATGAATGCAAGAGAAGCTTCGGCTACGGTCACAGGAAAAATTCATACATTTAGGATACTCACTTTAATTTTTCGTATATAACAAATAGAACTCCCTTCAATGGAATTTTGGTTATTATCGAAATATGACAGAGTCAGTCGATGAGAGTAAAATTTGATCATTTATCAGTAAAATAAATTATGGGTAATTCGAAAAAAAAAATAGACAGCTCGTCAATGACATCATCGAAACGCAAAACGTGAAGTTATCGGCGAGGACCTCGAAGTTAATTGGTGAAATCAACGATATCAATAGCAAGCAATCCACAGTAGGATAACGGCTGGTTGGTCATTTTGCCGCATTTTAGGAATGTTGTCACTTCTCCTAAACACTAGGAATTTTATTTCTTTTTAAGTAACCGTTTGTAACATTTGTTTGTGACCCCCGTTTGTTACTTCTCCTTGTAATCTCCCTTTGAAACCTCCATTAATATGCATCGACGATAGGCTTCGAATAACCACATCGTACTTTTCAATTGCCCCTCCCCCCTCCTCTCCCAAATCAAGCAATTTTACAATCTTTCAATATATTTACTTTCATGCGTTGTACTTTTACATCCCAGAATCGCATAATCGATTAAATTCTGGCATTTTTCTTGGATATAGTTTCCAAATCCACATGGTGGATTATATCTAGGAGTAATATCTTAGTATTTGCAAGCTTTGTCGTCGATTAAATTCCAACATAGTTTGTTTGCACTTAATCCTATTGGGAAAGTATGTATATTCCAAGCCTTTTGGTCTAATAAATTATGTCATTGTAGTTTGTCCAGTCCTGTTGAAATTCAAGTGGTTGATTTCCTTAATGCTTGTTATATTGATGCAGACTAGAGTAGGCTACTCGAACAAAAGGATCGGGAGAGCAACTTGCCCACGTGGACCAAAAGGAGCAAAAATTATAGTCCTGCGCAAGCTCGAGAAAATGGGTGAAATTGAGGTGAAGACCGATGGACGAGAATGGATAGAACAAGGAATAGAACAGAGGGTAGCTAGAAACTTCGATGGCCACTCTTCTATGCCTTCAAGGAAGTTGATGGGACAACGATTTCTTCTAGATCAATGACTGCAACTCTTCAAGGATGCATATTTTTGAAAACCTCTGACTGTTCAAGGACGAAGTGAAAACTCTTCTAGTTTTTCAAATGTTTGAACTCTTTAAGGTTCAGGATAATTGCATAAAGCAAATTTTCGTTAATCAAAATGGTCTGCCGTCTATAGAGATTGGATGGTTTTTTATAGCCAAAGAGAAGCAAATAAAAAGACCAAAGTCCTTACCAAAAAAAATAAAAAGACCAAAGTCAAATCTAGAAACTGGAGAAATTAAAGAACATAGAAAACATAAAGCATTAAAATTCTTAGAAATTAAAAGCTATTAAGAACAAGATATTTCCCAAC
Source organism: Rhodomyrtus psidioides (assembly GCA_021437785.1). Taxonomy (NCBI): domain Eukaryota; kingdom Viridiplantae; phylum Streptophyta; class Magnoliopsida; order Myrtales; family Myrtaceae; genus Rhodomyrtus; species Rhodomyrtus psidioides. Next base: position 3,050,879 of record JAILYB010000024.1, on the reverse strand, counting down.
ATCTTCGTGACTATCCCAAGGTGTCTTTAAGCTTCCAATGCATAGAGAATGGCAAAGTCTTCAAAGTCTTTATTACGGGATAGACACGTGGATGAGACTCTTGATTTCCGATTTGTGTTCTTTCGTAATGGCAAGACTAGTTGAGTTCGAATGCAAGATGATCTCCTCAGCCGAGTGATCTCATTCGCAATGTGGGCTGCATCATCCTCCCCTTTTTTGAAAGAATTCGTCCCCAAATTCATGTCATCATCAGATGAATCACCAACATAAGATGTTAAATGTCGAACGTTGAATATGTCATGTGTCTTCATGTGAGAAGAAAGCTTTAATCGACACGCATTAGGATTGATGCGCTCAAGAACTTCGAGGGACCAAGCTTTCGATCACTAAGCTTGTTGTAGCTTTCAATGGGATGACACTCTAGCAATAGATAAGCCCAAACAAAATCTCCTAATTCGAAGATAACTTTACGCCACCGCATATTGATGTCCATTTTTCGGGACTCAATTTTGCTCTCCATCCTTTGGCACACATGTTCATGAATTGTTCTCATTTGAGAAACAATATCGTCAATTTTTTAGTAAAAGGAATTGGTGCAAGATCAAGCGCAGTGTTTGGTTGTCGTCCATATATGATTAGAAAATGGCTATATCCAGTGGTACGGTTCACAGCGAATTTATATGCAAACTAGCCAAGTGACAACCTCGTCTCCTAAGAGCAGGGATTATCATTTATCAAAGTCAACATGATGCTTGCGGGATCATCAAGGGCAAATAAAGGCCAGCATAGTAGTTTGCCCTTTCCCAATTTGGCAACGTCAACATCTCGTCACATGTCGATGTACATCGCATTTCAAATGGGGCCAAAAGTATTTGGCTGAAACAAGTTGCGTGGTCTTGCCACGCCCAAAATGTCCTTCACGGTGAACTTCATCGATCACCCTTTACCAAAGAGAGCAATCAAGCACACGTAAACGGTTTCCTTTGAAAAGAAAACCATCACATTTAGTAAAATTGGCAAGTCTCTTTTCTTGTGCTTCGAGAATGATTTTGAAAAAATAAGGATCTTCTTGATATAACTACTGGAAAGAATCAAATCCAAGAACAGTAGATCGCATTGTATGGAGCACGTTCTTCTTTCTACTAAGAGTATCGGAAACCTGATTCTGAACTCTAGCCTTATGCTTAATGATGAAAGTGAACTCCTGGACGTATTCAACCCATTTTGCATGCCTGGAGTTAAGCTTTTGCCATCATGAATATACTTAAGAGCTTCATGATTAGTGTACAAAATAAACTCTCGATGAATGGGATATTGCCTCCAATTGCAAAATAGTGCATAGAACTCCAACTCATAGATGATGTAACGAAGTTTTACACCATTCAGTTTTTCGCTAAAGAAGGCAATGACTCGACCTGATTGACTTAGAACCCATCATATACTAGCATCTTATGCGTTGTAATGCACTTCAAAAACAAGATCAAAGTTAGGCAATGAAAGTACCGGAGCTGTGCTCAATTTTTCTTTGAATTGCTCAGAACTTTTCTAAGCCGTACTCGTCCATTCAAAAACTCATTTCTTCATGCAAGTGAGTGGGACTGCACTTACCCAAAAAAAAAAGTGAGTGGGACCACAATGGTGCTGAAATGCGTGATAAACTGTCGATAGAAAGAAACGAGACCAAGAAAGCTTCGCACTTCATGCACATTTTTTGAAGTCAGCCATTCTCGAATCAGTTTGATCCCGGCATCATCAATCGATATGCCTTTCTTTGAAATATGAAATCCCAAGAAAAGGATTTGCGATACCATGAAGTAGCACTTATCTGGGGCTGCATATAAGCACTCCTGCCTCAACACACGTAATACTTCTTAAAGATGCTGCAAATGCTCATTAGCAGACTTGCTAAAAATCAAAATATCATCAAAATAAACCACAAGAAAATTTCCCAAAAAGGGCTTCAAAACCTGGGCCATGAATCTCATGAATGTCATTAGTGCATTTGACAATCTGAATGGCATGACTGACCACTCATACAGTTTATCGTTCATCTTGAATGATGTCTTCCATTCATCTCTAGGCTTGATTCTGATTTGATGATATCCACTTTTCAAATCCATATTTGAGACATCAGGAAGTTGATCTAAGAGATCACCGAGGCTAGCAATAGGAAATCGATACTTGATGGAGATCTTGTTAATTATGCTACTGTCGACACACATCCTCCAAGTACCATTTTTCTTAGGTTACAAGAGAGCTGGAACGGCACATGGACTAAGGCTTTCTCCTATAAAACCCTTATTCAAGAGTTTTATAACATGTCGATGCAATTCCTCATGTGCAGTCAAAACCATTCGGTAATAAGCTAAATTTGGTAGGGAGGCACCAGGCATCAAATTGATTTGATGCTGAATGTCTCTCACAGGAGGGAGACTCACTGGTAAGTATGTTGGGAAAATATCCTAGAACTCTTCCAAAAGCAGCTGAACTTGATAGGTATGGAAGAAACAACTTCATTCTCCACACCCATTTTATGAAGTAAAACATACATAATATGAACCCCTTTCAAAGTACTTTTCACATCCTTCATCATAAGCAACATAGTAGACAAAGAAATTTCAACTACATGAGTTTTAAAGGCTTCTTACTAGGTGTTAATGTAACCTTCTTCCCTCCAAACTCAAAAGAATACATATTGCGATAACAGTCATGAGTAGTTCTCCTATCAAATTGTCATGGTCACCCAAGAATAACATCGATAGAACATCACACCATGTTTTATCATAATAAATAGAACGAATGGACAGATTAACAAGGCATTGCTTAGAAACAGTTACTCAGTTCCTTTCGTCAACCAAGACATTTGTAAGGCATGGGGTGCGCCTTCAATTCCAATTTAGCTTATTTGCCGCTACTTCAGAAATTATATTCTCACAGCAACTAGAGTCTACCTTAATTGTGCAAACAGAATGCAAAAATTGATGCACAGCCACTTATCTCTAATATCATCACGAGGAGTGAGGAAAATCTTTCTCACCATGAGAAATTCACCAGAATCAGCACGCATTACTTGTTCATCAACCGCAGCTTCTTCTTCATCGGTCAACTCTTCTTCGAGTGGATCATTCGTATGCTCATCGGAATCATTATCTACCAAGAGGGCTCTGTCAACTGGTCAATTCTTGTTATCTTGGCAATTGCTAGCACGATGACCCAACTCCCCACAAGAATAACAGCGTATATCGAACGTAGTTGGTTGCTTCAAAATGTTGGGCCGAGTGGAATATTTGCTAGTGATTTGCATCGCCTCAGCAACTTTGGTTGTGCTGGTGGTACTCATAGCAGTTCGGCTCATCATGGTAGAGAACTGTTGCCTCCTAGAGCAAGAACGTTCCACTTTGAGTTCCCGTTGATGTGCATCCCCAAAGTCCCAAATGTCGAGGAGTTCCAAGATATCTTGGATGTGGAGTTGAAGACCGTTCAAGTACTTGTTCACAAGTACCTCTTCCGAGTCTTGGATGTTGCAAATTACCAATTCGTTGAATTCATTAGCGTATTGATCCACAGTTCTCGTACCTTGTTTCAGATTTTGGTATCATTGGTAGAGCTCCCTCTTGTATCCTTTATGAAGTGATTGGTGTAATGCCTCATGGCGCCGCGGCGGAGGACATATGACGTCCCAGGCACTTCGGCCTGCTTCTTTTACTTTCTTTCCTTTATTTTCATGCGGAAGCTAAATCCCTACGAAACTCAATAAGCAACCACAACAAAAGGAAACATCATAATTTTTTTAATTTTATAATTCCATTTACTAATCGTGTAGACATGATATCAAAGTAAGGCTCAAATAAAGGATTGCCTAGCTCCACTAGTGTGGTTGAGCCGACAACTTGGCTTCCTTTCTCAGTACCACTTGACGCGACCATTCCTAGCTTGCGGTGTCCCATGGCATACGTTCATTTGCTATCGTTAAATCCTCGACGGTCCATCGATGTCGCCATCATACCACACGTACTCTATGATACGGGACCTGACTTCGAGCCCCTCCTCCACATACACAGTAGCAAGGTGTCGGCAGTATAATCTATCAAAAATGTGGAGGTGGCAGAACAACCATACCTACAACCCTGAAATTTTAGGAGTGAGATACACATCTCAATAAGTAAAACCCCTAGGCCTAAGGTAGGAGGTCGACTCCATGCTAGGCCTAAGTGTCAAGCAATCAAATGGTAAAGCAACTAAAAATAACAAAAATTCTTCATGCCATTCTCGACTCCTCGAAAAGCTTGTGCATATGCATACAATTCCCATCAATTCTGTTCGGTAAGGTCTCGGACTTTCACGGGCCCACCCTTTCTCACTTGACGGGCAACTCGGTGTGTACCTACCCAGGCATCCCTTGCGGGGAAACTCATTCTTGGCTCGAGAAGACTCTTCCATCATTCTGCTCGACCCGTCCTATACTAGGCCTTACGATCAAGTAATGTCATCTCGCCCTCGAATGAGGCAGTATCAGTAACAGTAACCCTCAAATGAGGTAGTATCAATGATCCTCGAATGAGGCAGTAACAGTAACCCTCGATTGAGGCAGAAATTAGTATCAGTACCCCGCCACCGCAGGGGATGGGCCATGAGTAATCGTAAGCACATACACAATCTTTCTCATGCAAGCACTTAAACCAAACATAAGCACAAATCATCCTATCAAAGGACTATAAGTCTACTTACCTTTGCTTCAATTAATAACGCTAAAGAGAGATGATGGTGACAATGAAATGGCGATGGCGACCTCAATCCGACGATGCGTGTCCGATGGTGGTTGATTCTTGGTGGGGTGTTAGGGAGAAAGAGTGACCAAGAGAGTAGAATAGAGGAAGAACAGGATGGCATGTATAGTTAGTGACAATGAGGGGTCCTTTGCTATTTATAGGTTTTTCTTGACTTGTTCCACAAGTCAGTTTTGTCCTATATACTTTCCAAGTGGCATAACCTCATTAGAGCCTTCCCTTCACTTATTCTCCAAGCTAAGATTAGATATTTTTATGTTATTTTCTTGCTACTCGTTGCCCAAGACAAGCCTAGGTGTCTTTCTTTTGTATTTTACCTCTTTAATTATTAGCTTTTCTAATTCTCATAAGAGCTTGCCACATTGACACTCTAGATTCTTCCATTAGAATACTTGTCATTTTTCTATATTGCCACATTTTCTATTAGTACACTTGTCTTACTCTTAGCTTAGTTGATTTTCTAATATTTATTATTCCATGTCTTATTCTCCAAGTTTCATTAATTTATCACATGTTTCTAAAACTTGGCTTGTTCCTCAAGTTTTTCTAATTTGTCACATGTTTCTAATCCTTGACTTGCTTTCCAAGTTTTGCTAGGTGTCATTATGTCATTGAAGACAATTTAGATTCTAGAATTCTCTTCCAAGCTCACACCTACTATAGGGCATTTTATTATTTTATTTTTTTCTTATTTGAACCTAGCAATATTAATTTCTTGTCTTTTCAAAAATAAACTATTGATATGGAGTATTCTAGAGATACTATTTAATATTATCAAATGGTTAATCTAGAGTATTCTAATCTTAGGTTACTTTTTCTAATGCTATGTTGTCTTTTTGTGCTTGGGTTGTTCCCCAAGCCAAAATTATATTTATTTTCTATTTTATTTTTGACTTGTTTCTCAAGTCAGATTTGTCTTTTGCTCTTTCCACGTGTTGTCATCTTATTCCGACTTGCTCCCTAAGTTACTTTCGTCTTTATTTACTAGCTTATTCTCCAAGACAACCATTTTCTAATCCTATTTTGTCCTTATGTGCTATTTTTCTCTCTAAGCCTATATTTTAAATTACTTTTTGCTTAATAATGGAGGATATTCTAGACACTCTTTTCTTGTTCTCCAAGCCAACCATATAATTTTAATTTTAATTTATCTATTCAATCATGATGCCACGTGTCTTATTTTTAACTAATCCATTTAGCTTTTCTATAATTCTATGATCTCTAGACTATATAACAATATTTTACTATTGAATATCTTATTCCCTTTTTCTTATACTATATACGCCAAATATAACTAATGCTAATGACAATTTAGGCATTCTAATTACATAGAACAGGGATCCAGTAACCTACTCAAGAAACTGTGCTCGACCAATCAAGAATTTGCTAATGATTGGCTCACCGTCGGACACAGCTGGGCACAAGGTGATGTAGCCAAGCGTGCAATCTGACATGTCTAGGACATGCCTTGTGATCGTGGGGGTTGAATACATCCACCTCTAGCTCAATTAACGTCTAATTTACCCAATCCAAAATCGAGCACACAATCGAACACAATCGAGATAGCCTTTCATGACAAACTGCCATTGATGCAGGATTAGCTTCTCTCGATCCATAATCCTCACACGACATAATGCACAGCCAAGGGTGATCAGTTTATGGTCAGCGCGTGTTTGGTATGGGGTTCTAGCGAAACTCGGTCTTTGGCAATTACATGGTTAGTTCAAATGTCGAAATAATCACCATTGAACCATGAATCAATCCTTGGCCAAGGGATCGTTCATAGTTGATACACAGGTAAACAACATCAACTTGCGTCAGGTTCATGATCGAACCATGCTTGGCTTAAGTTTGTTGCACCATCGGTGCCCTCACTGGAAGCATAGTTGACGATATCAAGGCACAATTGCTTATAGACAATGCATGCCCGAACACATGACAAAACCATAATTCTCTCTTAAGCTGGTTTCCACGGTGGGTGGCCTATCTCTGCCCCAATCACCGACGGAACTCATCCATTACTTGCACTTGAACTGACCCTAAAATTTACGATGCTAGGTTCAAATAAGAAAAATAAAAATAAAATAAAATGCCCTATAGTAGGCGTGAGCTAGGAAGAGAATTCTAGATATACTATTTAATATTATCACATGGTTAATCTAGAGTATTCTAATCTTAGGTTACTTTTTCTAATGTTTTTTTGTTTTTTTGTGCTTGGCTTGTTTCCCAAGCCAAAATTATATTTATTTTCTATTTTATTTTTTACTTGTTTCTCAATTCGGATTTGTCTTTTGCTCTTTCCACGTGTCGTCATCTTATTCCGACTTGCTTCCTAAGTTACTTTCATCTTTATTTACTAGCTTATTCTCCAAGACAACCATTTTCTAATCCTATTTTGTCCTTATGTGCTATTTTTTTCTCTCCAAGCCTATATTTTACATTTAATTTTTGCTTAATAATGGAGAATATTCTAGACACTCTTTTCTTGTTCTCCAAGCCAATTAATTTTAATTTTAATTTATCTATTCAATCATGGCGCCACGTGTCTTATTTTTAACTAATCCATCTAGCTTATCTATAATTCTATGATCTCTATACTATATAATAGTATTTTACTATTGAATATCTTATTCCTTTTTCTTTTTCTATATATGCCAAACATAACTAATGCTAATGACAATTTAGGCACTCTAATTACATAGAACAGGGATTCAGTAACCTACTCAAGAAATTGTGCTCGACCAATCAAGAATTTGCTAAAGAATTGGTTCACCGTCGGACACGGCTGGGCATAAGGTGATGTAGCCAGGCGTGCAATCTGACACGTCCAGGACATGCCTTGTGATCGTGGGAGTTGAATACGTCCACCTCTAGCTCAATTAAAGTCGGATTTACCCAATCCAAAATCGAGCACACAATCGAGATAGCCTTTCATGACCAATTGCCATTGATGCAGGATTGGCTTCTCTAGATCCGTAATCCTCACACGACATGATGCACAATCAAGGGTGATCAGTCTATGGTCGACGCGTGCTCGGTATGGGGTTCTAGCGAAACTCAGTCTTTGGCGATTCCATGGTTAGTTCATATGTCGGCATAATCGCCATTGAACCATGAATCAATCCTTGGCCAAGGGATCGTGCATAGTTGATACACATGTAAACAAGATCAACTTGCGTCAGGTCATGATCAAACCATACTTGGCTTAAGTCTGCCGCGCCATCAGTGCCCTCACTAGAAGCATAGTTGACGATATCGACGCATAGTTGCTTTCTGCAGGATACCTGGAGTCCTCAGATCCCAAAATGTCACATCCAATGTCAAAAGGACAATCTTCAAAATCATCCCTCTGTGAGATTTCAAATTTACAAGTTTGAGCTTTCTGCAGGATACTTGGAATCCACAGATCCCAGAATGTCACCTCCAATATCAAAAGGAGAATCTTCGAAATCATCCCTCTGTGAGATTTCAAATTTACAGGTTTGAGCTTTCTGCAGGATACCTGGAGTCCCCAGATCCCAGAATGTCACCCCTAATGTCAAAAGAACAATCTTCGAAATCATCCATCTGTGATATTTCAGATTTATAGAATTGAGCTTTCTGCAGAATACCTTGAGTCCCCAGATCCCAGAATGTCACCTCCAATGTCGAAAGGACAATATTCAAGATCAACTTTCTGCGAGATTTCAGGTAACCCCTAGATCCGAGAAGAATCTTATCAAGGTTTTTGCAAGCTTGAGTTTTCTGTAAGATACTTGGAATCCCCAAATCCCATAATAACACCTTGCATATCAAAAGGATAAATTTTAGAACTAGCTTTCTGTAAGGTTCTAGGTAATCCCTAAATCCAGAATAGCTCATTTGGTAAACCTAAGAGTTAGGTACACCTCACTTGTATAGACCCTAGTTAATTCCTTAGAATATAGGATCATCAAAATGTTCGACAATCCCTAAAGAACGGGTGCGTCATCCATAGGTTCCTAGTAGAAATGAGTCATATTCTCAGCCTGATCCCCCTGAAGGATCAAAATGTTCGACAATCCCTACAGAACGGGTGCGTCATCCATAGGTTCCTAGTAGAAAGGAGTCCTATTCTCGGCCTGATCCCCCTGAAGGATCAAAATGTTCGACAATCCTTACAGAACGGGTGCGTCATCCATAGGTTCCTAGCAGAGAGGAGTCCTATTCATGGTCTGATCCACCATATGGATCAAAACCCCTGACAATCCCTAAGAAACTGAGTGCGTCATTGTTGACACCTAAATTTTGATCAACCTTTTTGTTTCCTTTATTTTTTAAAAAATTCATAGAAAATCCATAAAAAGCTGAAAAATTACAAAATCAACTTTGGTAACCTTGGCCAAGCTAAAGGGACCATTTTGGATAAAAAATATTTTTTAGATTTTTCTGTTTTTTATTATTAATATTTTCTGAAAATATTTTCTTTGACAACATACCACACTTAACCAAGTAAACAAGCTAACTACTAGATTGAAATAAATACATGCAAATCAAGTCTATAATGGCGATATTTTAGAAAAATAACTCTGATATATGGATCGGGTACATAGAATATACCGGATTGGACACCAACCTTCAATTGCCCAGCCCCAGCCTGCGACCATCTCCATGCCCGTTACCTGTCGATCGCCATTAGAATGTCAATAGCCAATTTCACAAATTAAGAATGAAATGATTTAAAAAAAAAATCGGACACTGTTAAGACACTGTTCCGACACGCTCCGACACGTTCGACACGCTCCGACACGTCCGGACACGCTCCGACACGTCCGACACGTTCCGACACGTTCGACACTCTCTGACACGCTCCGACACGTCCGGACACGCTCCGACACGTTCGACACTCTCCGACACGTCCGGACACGCTCCGACACGCTCCGACACGCTATGACACGGCTCGACACTCTCCGACACGTTCGACACTCTCCGACACGCTCCGACACGTCCGGACACGCTCCGACACGTTCGACACTCTCCGACACGCTCCGACACGCTATGACACAGCTCGACACGCCGACACGCTCCGACACGTCCGGACACGCTCCGACACGCTCCGACACGCTATGACACGGCTCGACACTCTCCGACACGTTCGACACTCTCCGACACGCTCCGACACGTCCGGACACGCTTTGTCTCAAAATTACGATTTTACCCCTTATGGGTAAAATCATGTCTAAATCATTCCTAAGCTTGATTGATACTTATTTAGGTTAATAGAGCCTTCTTATGAGTGTCATGTTGATTTGATGTGTTTATTTTGCATATTTGGATTCATTGATTTGCGCCTTTTATTATTGATTGTGATTGCCAAGATAGTCATTCCTATTTGCATGAATTCCTAGATTTAGGATTCGTACTCCACTCATCTGCATGAAATCTTAGGTCAGAAAATTCAGTCAACTTAGGTACCGAAAGGGCGTCAACTCTGACAGTTGACGTAACTAAGTCCCCGAACCCATTTCTCTGGTTATCGCAGAATTGAATAGAAACTCCCGACTATTCAATAGGGTGGTCCAATCATACCCTCCAAAAAATGATTGGTGGCGACTCCATGGCATGTACACTTAACACATGTCACTAGACGACACTGAAGGTCGACTACGTATACCTCCGTTGCGATTTGGGTAACGGGCCTTGGGAGAGGCCCGCGTCCGACCAGACAGGACGGCCCATTAGCCCTCGAGAGCCCACGGCGAATCTCGAGAGGGTCGCGACAGTCATTCACAGGTTCCTGTCAAGATAGGAATCTCATTCTGGTTTGGCCTACCATACGAGCTAGAGTTCAACCGCCCTAGCATACTCAAAAGACGAGTCCCTAGGTATCCACTTCAACCCGTTATACACCGTGCATGCCGCACGAGCATCAGGCAGGTAAGTAACAGGTAAGCATCACTATCCCGCCTATCTCTCTCTCGCATTGGCAAAAATAGGACGAGCAGAGCGTTTACCAGCAAGACAAGAAAGATTGAATGTCAGGATTCGTTTTTCTTTTTCCCAGTTGAGTCAGTGTAGACTCAGGTGTCACCTATCTTTGAGCGAAACCTCTCACGAGATTCCTCTGAAAGATGGGCAGCTGTTGACACCTGATTTTTTACTAGTCTTTTCTAGTCTTATTTTGAAAATTCACAAAAATCCATAAACAGTCAAAAAATTACAAAATCAACTTTGGTGGTCTTGGCCAAGCCTAAGGAACCATTTTTGACCAAAAAATAATTTTTCATTTTTTTAGTATTTTTAGAAAATAGAAAAATCAACAAAAATCAACAAAAATAGCATTTGAGGTCACAAAAATATAGGAAAATAGTCGATATTTTTATTTTAAATCCCTTGTCATTTTGACCTCATCAATAGTTGAAATTCAAGTCTAATTTTGTGTGTTTCTTTGTAACGCACGGGGTTGAATTTGTCAAAAAATATGTTTTGAGTCTTTTTATTTGCAACTTTTTGCATTTTCCAAATCTTGACATTCAACTTGATGGCCCGACATTTCAATTTGGTTCAATTGTACGCTGATTTGATCAATTTTGGCTTTAGGGACCTAATCGCATAAAAATCTTTTCATTTTAGTCCCTATAACGCCAATTCTGAAATTAAACTTTTCTGAGGGACACCCATAGAACCCCAATGCTTCCTCCCTATAGGTTTTGACCCCCTAAATCTAATGGTGGGCTTAATTGGGGCCGATTCGTCCATTAAGAGCATCAATTTGGCAAAAAATCGATTTCGGATCCTATTTCACATTTGGGGGTTTCTCATGATTCTAAGTGTTTCAGTCATAAAAACAACATTTCTAAAGAGAAATCATGCTGGGAAAACAATTGGCAGCTTCAATTTTGCGAAAGAGGGCAATTCTTAGGGTAATTTGGCGCTTCTTTTGGGAACCGGATCTGTCGGGTCGGACAAATCTGACCCATGGACCCGGAACTGTGGACTTTCTTCCTCAATGGATCTCACAGACGAGCGAAGGACAGGAGGAAGAAACAGAAGAAAAACAGTTGTGGGTGGGGTCGGTGGAGAGAGGTTCCAATCTGTTTTATGAACGAACAAGAGAAGCGAAGAACGGGGGGACGAAGAAAAGAAAAAAACGCACAGAGAGCGAGAGAGGGAGAGAGAGCTCGTGGACAGAGAGCTAGAGAGGGAGAGAGGGCTCGCGGAGAGGAAGCGAGAGAGGGAAGACAAGGCAGAGAGCTCGCAGCAAGAGAGAAAGGACGAAAAAGGGAGGAAAGGAGGGAACAGAGAGAGGACGTCCCCTGGAAGCTTCCGTCCGCCATTGATGGAGGCGAAAACAGAAACTTCGAAGCCTCGGGGGTGACGATTTAAAGTGAGACGAGCTTTGAAACTAGTCCAGCACGCTTCGTAAAGTCTAGAGGAAGATCTTGAAGTCTCGAGATCACCGTTTCATCGCAAAAAAGGTAAGGGCCGTGCTCGAGTTCTTGGAGCTCCGTTAATGGCGACTCTTTTATTCTTGCTCCTTTCTTTGAGATTTTTGTTTCGATCGAGTCTAAAGAACATACTAAGCTCGTACCCATGCTCTTTTTACATTGAATCTACTCGAAACCATGGATCCGGATCCGAGTCATCCGAACCTGTCGAGAGCCTGAGAGCTCGGTCCGAGCGAAACGGACGCCTCGCGATCATCAAGTAAGTTCTCTCTAACTCCATAGATGATGTTTGATGATCCGAAATGCTCGTTCAACGTTAGAAATGGCTAGGGCGGACTCTCGCCGGAGATTAGCTCCGGCCTAGGTTTGCAGCTTAATGAAACCTGATCCTGCTGTGTTGAGTCTATGATATGTTGTAGAGGAAGTCGTAAGGGTTCGAACGACGTTGGAATTAGGCCGATCGGAGGTCTGACGGAAGAGAACTCACCTTCCGACGAGGCGCTGGCGAGACATTGTCGGCGCCGATCGTCTTCCCCGGCGAGTCTGTTGACAGGTCAACGAAAGTTGACCGGGTCAACGCCCACGTGGAGCTGACGTAGTGCCCACGTGGCAGCCACGTCAGCCGTTCGGTTATAACAAAATAAACAACAAACTTGATCCGACGGTGGAGGGTTAGCCACGTGTCGCGATCTCGCATTTTTGGAAATAAAAATGATTTTCAGAAATAAAAATTGCCACAGATCGAACGGTCATGATTCAACCTTGCATTTCAATCATGGCCATCGGTTGCTTTCCTTAGATCGGGCCGTCTGTAGTCCGCCACGTGGCGCAATCAGGGCCACTGGTTCAATTTAGGTGGGAAATTAAAAATTCGAGCGGGTGGATTGAAGCGGCGTCGTTTTGAGGCGGGTCGGATCCGGGCTGGGCTGGTCGCCTGTGGGTCGTAGTCCGGGTCACCCGACCTGGCCCGAATAATATTTTATTAAAATAAAAAACTCAGAAAATGATTTTAAAAATAAAAAAAAATCAGAAAAATCCTAGAAAATCCAAAAAAAATGCTAGAAAATTCCAGAAAATTCCAAAAAAAATATGGAAAAATTGTGGGAAAATCCTAGACACTCCAGAAATCCCCAAAAATCAAGGATTTACCACAGACAATTGGTCAACCCTATTTTTGGGGTTTCTTATCCGTTCTTCCGAGACTTGACGATATTACCCTTTAGGGGTAAGTCGTCTCTGCTGTATATGCGAGATAAGGTCGATAATGCCAAAGAAAGAATTAGGGTCAGGTAGGCGACCAATTCTTAGGCTTGGGTTTTCGAGTCCCGTCCATTTTCTCAAAATGACGATTTTGCCCCTCAATGGGAAAATCGTCTTTCTTGTTCCAATCGAGTCCTGAAAATTGCTTAAAATTAGGGTTTGGGTCAGGTGGGTGACCAGCCCTAATATTTGAGATTTTTAGTCCTCATTTTTGTCCGAAATGACGACTTTACCCCTCTAAGGGTAAAATCACTTTTAAATTCCAGAAAAATCCTGGAAATTCCCGAAAAATAGGAAATGGATTGGATTGATTGCTAATCTTATTTCCCCCGTCTTTTAACTTCCCAATTCATCTAAAATGAAAAATTTTCCCTTTCGAGGCGGATTGTCCCTGAATTGTTCAAAATTATGATTTTTCCCCTCATGGGCGAATCATGTCAAAAACACTCCTAAGCCTTGATTGATATTTCTCTAGGCTAATAGGGCCTCATTAGGGATGCCATGCTGCTTTCATGTGTTTTATCCGCATGTACAGGATCCTTGATTTGCGCATTTATTTTTACTGATTGTGAGTGATAGGGTGGTCATTCCCATCTACATGAATTCCTAGATTTAGGATCCGTACCCCACTCATCTGTATGAAATCATAGGATTAGATAAACCATTCAACTTAGGTACCGAAAGGGTGTCAACTCTGACAGTTGGCGTAACTAAGTCCCCGATCCCGTTTCTCTGGTTTCCGCAGAATCGAATAGATCACTCCCAACTATTTGATAGGGTTTCCAATCGTACCCTCCACGAAACGATTGGTGGCGACTCCTTGGCATGTACACGTATCACATGTCACTAGACCACACTGAAGGTCAACCACTTATATCCAGCCGTTGCGATTTGGGTAATGGACCTTGGGAGAGGCCCGCGTCTGATCTGGCCAGCGATCGGGCGGCCCATTAGCTCCCTCGACGGCACAGCGCCTCGAGAGGGTCGCGACAGCGCGCAATCTGACACGTCAAGGACATGCCTTATGATCATGGGGGTTGAGTACGTCCACCTCTAGCTCAATTAAAGTCGGATTTACCCAATCCAAATCGAGCATGCAATCTAACACAATGGAGATAGCCTTTCATGACCAATTGCCATTGATGCAGGATTGGCTTCTCTCGATCCGTAATCCTCACACGACATCATGCACAGCCAAGGGTGATCAGTCCATGGCCGGCGGGTGTTCGTTATGGGGTTCTAGCGAAACTCAGTCTTTGGCGATTCCATGGTTAGTTCATATGTTGGCATAATCTCCATTGAACCATGAATCAATCCTTGGCCAAGGGGTTGTTCATAGTTGATACACAGGTAAACAAGATCAACTTGCATTAGGTTCATGATCGAACCATGCTTGGCTTAAGTCTGCCGCATCATCAGTGCCCTTACTGGAAGCATAGTTGAAGATATCGACGCACAGTTGCCTGTAGATAGTGCATACCCAAACACATGACAAAACCATGATTCGCTCTTAAGCTGGTTTCCATGGTGGGTGGCTTATCTTTGCCCCAATCGCCGACAAAACTCATCCATTACTTGCACTTGAACTGACCCTAAAATTTAAGATGTTGTTGGGTGGTCTTGGGCCTCTCTCAACTCAAAAGCTAGCTCAAAGGTTGAGGCTTTCCCTCACACTTATAAATCGACCACCAGCCTCTTCCACAACCGATGTGGGACAACCCCAACCATCTCCCCCTCACACATCGGGCCATGGGTCGAAGGGAGCGACAACTCGTAACTCTCCCGTGTGACTATTGGGTCCAGACTTGTTGGTAACCTGGGCTCTGATACCAATGTTGGGTGGTCTTGGGCCTCTCTCAACCCAAAAGCTAGCTCAAAGGTTGAGGCTTTCCCTCACACTTATAAAACGACCACCAGCCCCTTCCACAACCAATGTGGGACAACCCCAACAGAAGTCACAATTGGCGCCTTGCCACCAGATTGGTAGATTTTCTTCTCACGCCTCCACCAAGCAATGACTTTTCCTCAGAATCATATAGCGATGATCCCGACTCGATGATCCTCTGGAACACTTCGATGCTCAAAAACTTCATTCACAAGTGTCAGCTAGTCAACAATTTCATCAGGAGAATCATTATTTGAAAATTCTGGAACATCTTTTTTTTTACTTCCTTTTCCCACTTCAATTCACGAACGTTTTGTGCGAAAATGTCAAGCATTCCTCTGACCACGAAAAGATTGAACACTCTCCGAAGATAAAGAGTTACCATAGGAATCTTCGATCCTAGAACAGAGTGGAGGATTGTTTACTTTCGCCCTCAGGCGGTGAACTTCCCTTGTCAACTCGTCAATTCGTTGCTGCATGTGTTGCTGTAAATTGTCAGCGAGCGTGTTTACTTCATCTAGCGGGATGATTCTGCTGCCATGACATTTGGCTTGTCTTGGGGGCATTGTTCTCTCCTCGAAAGCTCTGATACCAAATGATGCAGCCTAGGCTACTCGAACGAAAGTATCAGGAGAGCAACTTGCACATGCGGACCAAAACAAACAAAAATTACAATCCTACGCAAGCTCGGGAAAATGGGTGAAATCGAGGTGAAGACGGATGTATGAGAATTGACAGAATAGAGAATAGAACAAGAGGGTAGATAGAAACATCGATGGCTTCTCTTCTAGGACTCTAAAGAAGTTGATGGGACAACGATTCTTCTAGATCGATGACTGCAACTCTTCAAGGGTGCAAATTTTTGAAAACCTCTGACTCTTCAAAGACGGAGTGAAAACTCTTCTAGGTTTTCAAGGGTTTGAACTCTTCAAGGTTCGGGACAATTGCATAAAGCAAATTTTCATTAACCAAAATGGTCTGCCGTCTACAGAGATTAAATGGCTTTTTATAGCCAAAGAGAAACAAATGAAAAGACTAAAGTCAAATCTAGAAATTGGAGAACATTAAAGAACATAGAAAACATAACATATTAAAATTCTTAGAAGCTAGGAGCTATTAAGAACAAGATATTTCCCAGCGTCTTCGTGACTATCTCAAGGTGTCTTTAAGCTTTCAATGCATAGGGAATGGCAAAGTCTTCAAAGTCTTTATTACGGGATGGATTCACGGATGAGACTATTGGTTATCGATTTGTGTTCTTTCGATATCAGTAAGACTTGTCAAGCTCAAATGCGGGTTGATCTCCTTGACCGAGCGAGCTCGTCTTCGATGCAGCATGCATCATATATTACCCATCCAGATTTGCCACATAACATGTTTCCCTTTACTTGAAATTCAAAGAATGACTTTCGATGAAAGATATTTTGTCGCAGGAGCAATTCGTGTGAAATATCATTTTTGGCACGTCCGATGGGACCATTGTGGCTGATTTGAGGAAAGATGATAGTGAGAACAAGGAACCAACTTGATTTTGAAAATATTGGAAGTTTTTACTCATCACTGCAACCTCGTCCTTATAGAGTAGGACGTTCTAAGTCATTGACTGCACAGCCGGTTGCAGACTAGAACAAGATGGAGATGTCGACATCCCAAGACAGCTCATCGATGAACATAGAAGGCACTTGGATACAAATCTTGTGATGTTGGCTACCATGAGGAGGATTCTCGGCGAACACCAGAAGAACGATTAACTTCATTATGATCTCGATTTGTGCTCATTTGTTGAAGACGGATTCGATGAGAAGTCATATTTATGCTCTTTTATTTTGTGATCCATAACCTTGTTCTTATGATTTTTCTTGTTATTAGAAGCTTATTTTAGTTTGAAGTTATTTGGGATTTGCTTTGGCTTGTAGGTGAATTGTAATGTCTCTCTCTTGTATTTCGAGAAAGTGAATGAAATGTTATTTCGAAAAAAAAAATACCTAATCGACATGGTCAAGCCCATGATCATCAACCCCATCCATGAGGTCATGCACTGGATAGGCACATCGAGCCATTCAATTTTGACGCAATTGAACGCTACCAATCCTAGATTTTTAAGGATTTTGCAATGGGCAGAGACGGTAGGTACTAACCAAACTGGTGGACCATACCTATCGATGAAAGGAACTTGCCTAATATTGTGGCTTTCGGATATGTTCCTCTAACTCTTAAACAATTGAACCGACAAAAATTATTTAGGCCAAGTGATCCCACTGCTAGTGAACCACCCACCCCCCTCGCGAAAATGGTTGATTCCATAAAGAAAACTTACAAAACTTTCTCTCTCTGCCTCTCCCTCGCTCGCTCCTTCTCGCTCTGTCTTCTCTTACTTTGGCTTGGAAGCATAGTTCGACAACTTCGATGACAACGACGCAGCTCCTTCTCCGTCGTCCATTGTCATTCTGGCTTCTCTATGCCGACCTTTCTTTGAGACTCCCAGATCCATTCATGGAGGAAATTTAAAAAAAAAATGGTGATGGAAACTTCTCTGAGGGCGTGTGAGAGAATCTCGTTTTGAGTTAGGGTTCTTCATCAATGGTCAGCACGATTCAACCCTCTCCTTCTCCCTCGCTTGTTCTAACAAACCCAATTTTAGCTTTAATATAATTTGCCCCACTTTTAGAGCTCTTCATGTAGATCTCTAAACGACGTCATTTTTGCTTCTCACTTGATTATTATCTTGCCAGCAAGCCATCCCGAATCTTATATGATAAAGTAATGTCACATTGGAAATCAGTGTTAAGTTATCAAAAGGGAAAATTACCAAAAAAGTCCTAAACCTATTGCAATTGGGCTAGTTTAGTCCTAAACCTTTTTTTTTGTCGATTCAATCCTAAACCTTTTGTAATTGTGTCATTTCAGTTCATCCAGCGAAATTTGACTGGCCGGCGCTGACGTGGATGCCGACTGGCCGACGACCAAATATTTTAATATTTTTTTCAAATTTTTATGATTTTTTATATTTTTCCCCCTTCCCCCCTCCCTTCCCTGCCCACCTTCACAGCCCGTTGCTATTGTCTGGTGGCCGGCCAGATGGGCGGCCGAAGAGGTCGACCACCCTACCATGATGGGGTCGACCTCGCACGTCCAGATTTGGGCCGGCGAGGTCGAGCCTCGGGCGGCCATGGCTGGGAGCGACCTCGCCGAGCCAAGGCGACAGTGGACCTCGCCGTCACCAGGCGAGGCTAACCTCGCGACCCAAATACGAGTTTGACGTCCAAAATAACGTTTTCATGCACTGGCTCCTTGGGTCTACAATTTTCTCACCGTCGCCGGGCGAGGCTGACCTCGCGACCCTGCAATTTTCTCCCACTTCGTTACAAATCAGTTGCGAGCTCGACCCTCGCACAAACCAGTTGTGAGCTCGACCCTCGCCATGGCCCGGCGAGGTCGCACCTAGCCACGGCCGCACGAGGCTTGTCCTCGCCGGCTCAGATCTGACTTGCGAGGTCGAGCCTCACCCGTCCGTGGCGGAGCTCGACCTCCGTCGCCAGTTCGCCTGGTGACAGTGAGGTCGACCCTCGCCATGGCAGGGTGGTCGACCTCTCCAGTCGACGGGAGGAATGGGCTGGAGTTGGGCAAGGGAGGTAAGGGGAAAAGGAGAAAAAAGAGAAAAGAAAAAGAAAAATTATAAAATATAAAAAATATAAAAATTTTGAAAAAAAAATTAAAATATTCGATGGTCAGCCGGCCGGCATCCATGTCAGCGTCGGCTGGCCAAACTTCATTGGATGGACTGAAATGGCACAATTGCAAAAAATTTAGGACTGAATCGGCCAAAAAAGATTTAGGACTGAATTGGCAGAATTGCAATAAGTTTAGGACTTTTTTTATAATGTTCCCGTTATCAAAATATCTACTAAATTGCTACAAAATGAAAGAAATCGATGACTGTTCTGAGCATTGATAAATCAGAAAAAAAAAATACTTTGAATTCACGAAAACATTTTGTGAAAATTACTAAACACTAGGAGAATCACAACTTAGTACATTTAAAACTCAAAAATCATCAAATATGTAATCCGAAGCATATCTCTGCCTGCTAACAACTAGAGGTGTCGTATGGGTTGAAAATCCATATTTGAACCAATATTCAATCAAATGAATCGAATATGGGGTAATCAAGTTGTAATAAATGGGTTGTAAGTTGGTATGTATTTTAAGAGTAATTATATGTAGGTTTTGAACCCATTTACACTTCACTTGCCTTGTAAAATTTATGAGTTAACATTTTTTTTCTGTTTTAAATTTTATTTTTTGTTAGTAGAAGAATGAAAGAAAAACTACAAATCAAATTTTAAAAAAAAAAGCTAAAAATTGTTCAAAGAAGCATAACGTCGCCGGTCGCCGCCGCCTACCGTTGCCGTCGATCACTGCGCGCTACCAATCACTGCCTCCGGCCACAGATGTTCACTGCCCATGGCCGCCGACCGAAACATGTCGTGGGCGAGAAGAAACCCGGGCTTTATTGTGGAAAGTCGCACATGGCATTTAAGGACGATGACCATTCATTCAGCTGCCCGAGTTCGACTATAACACATACAAGATTCCTGATTCCTTGGTTCCAAATTTCAACGAGATTTTCACTTACTTGGACCCATGAATTTCGCTTCGAGTGAAACCAAGTTGCATTTCATTATCTGGTCATTTGCTTTCGCTCGGTCAATGTCGCAGCCCTCTTCACCCCCACTCTTTGGAAAGTCTCTGTTATGCTTCCCAAAGTTGGAGGGGTCCTCCCGCTGCCATTCTCTCAGCAATTCCCATCAACATCTGTCCGGCCAATCCTTGATTGATATGGTATTTGGAGGGCTCAGCACTAAGCCTCACGTCCCGAGCACAAGTTAAATTAAACTCACCCTATCGACCACCGTCTGCTGTCGATCGTTGCAAATCGCCATCGACCAGCGGCGGGCCGCCCGTCACCGCCTGCGTTGAATGCTGCCGACCGCCGCCATCGATCACTGGATTTCGAAGGGAGAAAAAGGAAAAGAAAATAAAATTAAAAATTAAAAATACTTTTCTAAAAAGTAATAAAAAAATCTTTTAAAAAAAATCTATGATTTTTAAACATTTTTTTTATCAATTTCCTATTATTTGATTTTTTTTTATTATTAGAATTTTCAAAGTATTTAAAAAATATTTTTTGGACCCTATCAAACCCGGCCCGCGCTTCTCATGCCATATGTTCACCTTTTTTTTTTGTTATTCTGCCAAAAATTCATTTTAAACTCCTAAAACAGTAAATATTTTTTGGCTATTTTTTTACCACGAATAATTTTTTTTTATTTTTTAAAATTATTTTTATAATCAATTCGACAAATATAAAATAAATATGAAAAATATGTTCACCTCAAAACTGGTTCCTAAGGAAGAGCGTTCAGCTAGACCAACGCCTCCATATCTACAATCAGTAAATATTTTTAAAGAATACCTAAACTGGTAACATACATGATTCAGGCAAAAATAATAACAAAATAAATAAATCTATACTTTCAAAATTGTAAAAAATAACTATTGCGAAATCTACCTTAAATTACCGAAGAAGCATGCGCACCGATGAGGACTTCAAACTACCAACGGAAAGCACCAAATTAATTTAAATATTACAAAAATGTTAACATAAAATTGTAGTACTAACAACCTATAAATTATATAAAAATTTGTACTTAAAAGGGAGCGCGTTTTCAGAAAGAGAGATGAAACGTGTTCTGCGAGGCTGAAGGGGGGGAGAGATGTTATTCAGGGGCTGTTCTGCGAGGAGAGGAAGGGGGAGAGACGTTCTGTGGGTGGGGGGAGAGGTTCTGCATCCAGGGGAGAGGAGAGGGTAGAAATAGAAGCTGCGGGGGTAGGCCCCCCCACGCTCGGCAGATCACCTGCCGAGCGATGGCTGCAGCGACTGACGCTGTGGTCTCGCCTCGCCAGTCGCTCAGCAAGTCGTCTGCCGAGCGACTTCCTGGAGGCGGGCCCCGCCGTCGCTCCTCTCGACACACCACGTGCCGAGAGCGAGGCGTATTTCGGTAAATATTTTTTTTTTACATATAATTTTGTAAAAAAAATTGGATTATTTAGGAAAAAACCCGATTTCTTCCCAAACTCAAGAGAGCATACCAATAATTTGGCTTTGTTCTATTAAGCTCATTCCAACCTATAGCTTAAGTTTTAAGCAGTCGATATATCACTCAACCTGTTAAATTTTGAGTTAAAATATGGGTCCGGACCTATTTTGCGAACTCCAAATTGAGATCAATTTTAGAGTGGATATGGACTTATAAGGGCTCAAATAACAATCATCCTCTTCTCGGACTCTATTTCTTGCCAAAAATTCATCTTCTTTTATATACACACACATACACATACACAAGCGCGCGAATAACAACCATTCTCTTCTCGGGCTCTATTTCTAGCCAATATATATATTCCCTAAACAAGTTTCTATGTAGAGACATGCGTTTGACAACGAAACAAAATTTATGTTCATGGAACAGAAATTCATTTAATAGCAACATAAAACTTCTCAAGTTGTTGACTGTTGCGCCTCAACCGGCGACCAGCGTTGGTCGACCCGAGACCAGCAAGTGGCAACGAGGCGACGGAGGCCGGCGAACGGGACCAGCGACCGATGAATGGTGGTCAACAGAAGACGAACGATGGCCAGCGACAAGGACGCGAGAGAGGCGACCGGCAGATGGCGACTGGCGATCGAGGATTGAAGACCAATGGCTGGCAAACAATGGTTGGTAAGCTGCTAGCGGCAAACGGGTGGACGGCAAAGGGCAAACAAAGATCGGCGGACAGCGACTCGCAAATGGTAGTGGGGGGTAGGGAGGCGACTGGCAGTAGACGGCGATCGGCGGCATGGATGCAAGAGAGAGGGAGATTGCACCCGAGAGAAAGGGAGTGAGCAATGAAAAGATTTTATTTTTGTTCCAGAAATAGAAAAGTAGAAAATATATCATTTTTATTTCCATTCCAAACCTATTTTTGGATCAAATATTTATCTTGAAAAAAAAAATTATATTACCAAACGAATTTCTTTTCCAAACCTATTCACCGAAATAGAAAAATAGAACTATTGTCATAATCCTAAGTCACTCAACAAAACCTCTCGGCCATCTCCCAATGAATGTGTGCCATTCTACTAGAATTCAAATAAAGAATGCGTTTTTGAAGCAAAAAAATAAAAATAAAAATAAAAAAAATAAAGCATGCGTTTTGGAAATATAATAATGAGGATTCATCTAGAAAATGTTGACCCTTCCGAGTCAGTGATTCTTCGGCATTAATATTCTTAATTGCTGTCCTCTCCATGGTCTACCCTGAAAGTTTCAAAGTTCGACTATATATTATTGTTATTATTTTTTAATCTACAATGTGTACGACGTCGATGCGGATTCTCTTTTTAATTGCTCAAGTAGCAATATATGAAACGGAATGACACGATTTTCTCAGGGAGGGTGTGTGTCTATATATATATATAGAAAGATTGACGAGGTTGGGGGAAAGAAAATACACAAATCTTACGTAACACATAAATTAAGAAGAGCATTTGAAATGTCAGCATGGGCACCAAGTTAAAAATATTAAGTAGAAAGTTCTTCGCAAGATCCAAGGAAAAATCAATGTTCATCACAAATGACAAAGCGCATATTTGCAAAACGAATTTGATACCTCCCTCGTGTTCGTCCGAAGCTCAATTCACGGAGATTACGCAAGTCACTTGTAATTAACGCGTCGCGTTTAATTCACAATCTAGAATTTGAATCCTCGTTAAATTTTCTTTTCCGAGTTCATAATATAGTATTTGAACTGGGGATGCATCAAAAATTGTAGCCAATGAATCCTATGCCAGGTCGTGCTTTACTTGTCTTGAGCTAGTCCTCCTTATCAAGAGGTTCTTGAATAATACATTGTACAATTCAGCCAAAAAACGTCTAAAGAGCATAGACTTATGAAAAAAATTCCATTTTTTTCCATGTATCTTAGTCTTTTCTTTTGGCCGAAGAAATATAATTGACTTGATTTTGTAATTGCCCAGGATAGCAGATGCCTATATAAATATGCTTAAGAAGGTGTCTCATTCCATTGTCCTCCTAAGTTTAGAGCTCTTCGTAAACATATATACTTCATGTACACACTACACATCATGACTCTCTCTAGGCTTTCTCTGATCATCTCCTTCATTTTATCCGCACCTTCGATTTCTGGACAGAAACTTGACGCCCTGACGCTGACTCTACACCGTGAAGGCAACCTCCGAGATCCTGAACATGCAGTTTCGGCATCCATGTCAAACGATTTCGAAACCCACTTCTTCAACCAAACGCTCGATCATTTCAACTACAGACCCGAGAGCTACACTACCTTCAAACAAAGGTACTTGATCAACTCCAAGTACTGGGGTGGCGCGAATTCCAGTGCACCGATCTTCGTTTACCTTGGTA
Organism: Rhodomyrtus psidioides; assembly: GCA_021437785.1. NCBI lineage: Eukaryota > Viridiplantae > Streptophyta > Magnoliopsida > Myrtales > Myrtaceae > Rhodomyrtus > Rhodomyrtus psidioides. Next base: position 3,027,055 of record JAILYB010000024.1, on the reverse strand, counting down.
ATGAAGCGCCAATCGATGGAGCCACGGCTATTGTCGGGTTTCTGACAGATAACGCATCTCAATTCAAAGCCTTATTAATTTACATTGAGGTATCACGCGTTTGAATTGTACCCTTTTTTTTTGTCCATGCATGAATATTCTTTCTGTCTAATTTTTTCTTTTACCTTCAATTCCATTTGGGATGAGCTTCGAGGAAGCTCTGAAAGATGCAAATGTTCATGGATATTTCAGCTCGGCCCAAGCTTTGGCCGATTATGCAGCCATTATCTTGCACGTAAAGCAGAATTTGAAAGCCAGGGATTCTCCGGTTATTGTGGTGGGGGGATCATATGGAGGAAGTAAGTGCAATGGGCATGACAGTCTGTCTATATTTGTAGACATGAAACGTGGAGTATTTAATTTTTTTCACGGTTTGACTTTATGCCACCTATTAATTCAAATATGACAAAGTTGATTCAGATTTGAATAACAGAGTATGTGAAAAACAAATGTTATTGAGGGCCTCTTAAAAAGCATCTCTTTTCATTAGGGTATTGTGAATTGTGATATTACTGAAATAGATAAATCACTTTTTACGGGGTCTAAGGAAAACTACAAAAATGATGACTTGTTACTATCCTTCATTTTCAAAGAAAATAATACTTTCTATTTTCGCGAAAAAATATATCATCGTGTTATCTTAAATCATCAATTTCTAATAGCTCATGCAAATTCTACTATTCTAGTGCTAGCTTTGTGGCTCCGGCTAAAGTATCCACATGTGACTCTCGGAGCTCTGGCTTCATCAGCTCCTATATTGTACTTTGACGATATTACCCCGCAAGATGCACACTTTTCAGTGGTCACCAAGGATTTCAAGGTAACCACACTAGTAATTTCTCTTCTTTTTGTCCTAATAATGGGGCGTGTGGCACTTGTCGGGCATCCAAAGAACATCTATTTGTTAACGCGATATCCTTGTCTTCCATCTCACGCACGGAAGGTAAGTACATGAGTACGCATATTCATGCTCCTAGGACATACTATGTGAGAAAGACAAACTTACCACCCAAGTAATCTTTTGAATCTTTATATCTGTGTTTTTCATAGTTTATGTTGAACCTTGTTCATTTTGTACAGGAAACTAGTGAGACTTGCTACCGCACTATAGCAGACTCGTGGTTGGAGATCGATGGAGTTGCTGATGAGCCTAATGGCCTTTCAAACTTGAGCAAGATGTTCAAGACTTGCAAGTACGTGTTCTTTTGAGGCGTCATCCACTATATGTCTCAATCCCCACATGAATCGAATGCGATTGAGTGTAGCCATCCCCGACTACCAACAGACATAAAGTGACCGACTACCGACAGATAATCAGTAACTCCATTGTCGGTATCTTTTAGGAATGCTCTGGCATCAGAAATTAATCATGTTCTCAAACTATTCAGACTACGCTTGGACTCGAAAAGAATCAAGCTGAGCTTGATTACGTATTTCATGATTTTTTTGAGCTCGAACACACCGCGTGTAGCGGCTCGACTCTTTTACACCATATACTTAGAGAGATCTGTGCAGTTTTCATCATTTGAATCTGTCTTTTTCTGCAGGATTAGTCAAATAATACTGTACTTCCTGTTCCTTTTGTTGGACTAAAGAGAGCTAATGTGGGTGTTTGCAGACATGCAATGAGATGGCGATCCCTATGGGCATTACCAGAAACACTATGTTTCCGCCAAAACCTTTCAATCTAAATAGCTTCAGCAACTCCTCGTGTTCGGCGTCGCACTTCGGCTGCATTGGATCACTACCTATTTTGGTGGTCATGTACGTCGCTCTGCAAATCAAACACATTTTGCTGCTTTTTTTCCTAACAATTGTTGATTAATTTCTGTCCAATTCCAGGAGGAATGGCTTCATACCTGAAGATACCCAAATGTAAAATAAATTGTCATTAAATTCTTCATTCACGATGAAAAATTGCAGGATATAAAACTTATTCTGCGGAGGTTTGCTAGCAACATAATTTTCTCCCATGGATTTCAAGATCCTTACAGCAACGGTGGGTACGTGTAGCGTTGAAACTTATAGATTTTCTATGAAGACATCGGTTACTTAATCAATTCATCAATTATATTGTAGGGTCCCAAGGAATATTTCTAGCACCATTGTCGCGATCCACACGACCAAAGTTACATGCTCGACTTGATTTGTCTCGTACCAGAGTTATATATACGTATTGTTTCTGGACTTAGAAATTAATTTCCCAATTTGATTTGTAAAATATTTTCTACGTAGGTTTTCAATGTTTGGACATACTCGGAGCAAAAAAGAGCGATCCACATTGGTTGGTCGAACAGCGCAAAACCGACATTGAGATTACGAAAATGTGGCTCGTGACATACTATGTTGATCTCCGCACTATCACATGGAAAAGGTATCAACGTATAATGACAATATGGTGAGAGAATAAAGACCAAGCATTAAGTTATTACTGTTAGTAATATGAAGAAGGAAAAAATTTTAAATAAGAGCCTAAAGTGGGCATTGTTTCAAATAAAGGTCTGACAGGCTCAAATTGTCTAAAAAAAAATTGCTTGGCCGAAGGGCATTTTCGTCCTTTATGTTCTTATTTTTTCCTATGAATTCTCCAGAGAACACGAGCTTCATCTTATTGAGCAATCCTCCCCAGTTTCACGTCTTCAGAAGCACCAGAATTTCTTTTAGTTACTCAAACGGATTTGGACGGTTCAGAACACACAAATTCGAAATGAAGAGCCAAGCAAAGAGCAATAGAAAGGCGAAGGGAATCATACCGAAGCCACTTGGGAGCTCTCCGCTTGTACATCGCGATGAATGCATGTTGGGTCCTCTCCCGAAGTGTCAAGTCGCCACCGCCGGTCGTCTGGGAGGAGCGACGGCGAAGCCCATGGAAAAAGAAAAATCAAAAAATAAATGACAAAAACGCCCTGGAGCCAAGGCCCTTTTTTGAGACCACATAATAAGGTTCACTTCATGTCCTTATTTACCCTTATTTGAAATAATGTCCACTTCGACCTCTTATTTGAGAAAATAAAGACAATTCAGGCCTTTATTTGAAATTTTCCTAAGGAAGAATACAAAAGTCCTATACCATCTCCGACAGATTGATCTCAAGGATCACATTATTTGCTGAATGAATTATGTGGATTTTTCTTGGCCTCGTTGTCGCGACCCGTCCGAAAAAACACGGACGCGGCTAATGGATTACCGATCGCGGGCTTTCGATCGGCGCGGGCCCTCCCAGGCCCATACCAAATCGCGGCGGGAATGTCTTTTGAGGGATTCGACGATAAGAGTCGATCGCTTTCGACCTTAGTGTGGTCGTGGTGGCATGTGCAATTTATGCATGCATTTGGAGTCGCCACCGGTCTTTCTTGGAGGGTAGACCGGAAACCTTACTGACCGATTGGGAGAGATCGATCAGTTCTGCGGAACCAGAGATTTTGGGTTCGGGGACTTGGTTACGCTGGTGTCATTACCAACGCCCTTTCGGTACCTAACGCGAGTGATTTTCCTGACTAAGAGTTCATGCAGGCACAAGTTTGGGTGAAATAGGTATGAGTCAGGGTTTCATGCAGATTGGAAGACTGGTCCTATCAAATCACAGTCAATATAATGAAAGCGCAGGTCAAGTGCATAAATAAATCATGTCAATGCACATCAATTTCAATCATTGACCTCCTAGTATAGCCATAAGGGCTTAGGGAAGATGTGATTTAGGGTTAGGGGTAAAATGGGAAGATTCGGGGACAATTAGCCCGAAGGGCAAAATTGTCATTTTTTGGAAGGTTTGGATACCGAATTACCCAAAATATTCCATGGCCAGTTGTTTGTGGCCATTTCCCATTTTTGAGAATTTTTTTGGAATTTCTTGATTTTTCTTCAATTTTTGGAAGACGATTCGCCCAAAGGGCGAAATCGTCATTTTAAAGGAGGTTCGGGGTTCAAAACACCCGGAATGAGTCTTGGCCAATTGTTTATGGCCATTTCCTATTTTTTGGGATTTTCCTGGATTTTTTTGAAATTTTTTGGAAGACGGTTTGCCGGAAGGGCGAAACTATCATTTCGGAAAAGATCGGGGGTCGAAAGACCCGGAACAGGTCATGGCCAGTTGAATGTGGTCATTTCCTATTTTCTGGAATTTTTTAGAATTTTTCTGAATTTTTCGAATTTTTTTGAATATTTCATGATTTTTTATTTTTTATTGATTTTTTGATTATTTTATTATTATTTTCTGAATTTTTTAATATTTAAAAATATTTTCCGGGCCGGGTCAAACCCGGCCCACGCCTCTCGGGCGCCCGGCCCGACCTTAGGGGTCGACACCGGCCTAAAACGACACCGTTTTGATTTTTTAAAACATTTTTCTATTTTTTAAACAATTTTTGGATTTTTTATCTATTTTATTTAATTATCCGAAAATTCCCCGGATCGGACGGTCCACGTTGTGCCACGTGGCTTCGTCTCGTGCGTCCGATCTTCCACTAGATCGGGCGACCCACAGAGAGACACGTGGCTCAATAATAGCCGTCGGATCAAAAATTAATTTATTTTCATTTTTTAGAAAACCTACAAATCGGACGCTCTAGAACGTGCCACGTGGCTTCCTCTGGTGCGTCCGATCTTGTACAAGATCGGACGTCCCTCAGCGAGACACGTGGCACATCCTCGTCCGCCGGATCGATTATTCGAAAATCATTTATTTTATTTTTCAAAAATTCCAGGATCGCGACACGTGTCGCGATCGTGGCCGTTAATTTTGTTTTATGTATAAAAATTCCACGTGGGCCCCACCCGGCTGACGTGGCTGCCTACGTGGCACGCCACGTCGGCCATTGACCGTTGACCGGCCGGAGGGTCGCCGGAGAAGACGATGAACAGTGAAAATTCCGGCGGGAATAGTAAAAATTCCAGCGAGGTCGCCGGAAAATTGCGAAACGGGCCCGAAACTTAGTATTTTTCGCCCGTTCTTGCGGCATTCGACTCCTTGGACCACCCACATCAACATACAACCTAAATAATAATCATGAACACACTAAAAACCGGCGAACCGGACCTCCCCGAACCCGACTCCGGCGAGAGAATTTGCAGAATTTTTTTTGCGCAAAGCTTGGTTTCATTCCATCACATGGCATCCAATGGTGATTTAGAAGCTTACTTGGTGTTCCTTGATGGTCGGCGGCCGCCGGAAATTCCCCGTTGAGCTCCCGGTCCGAACCGTTGCCGGCGAAGCTCCGAGCCGTGTTTCGTCGCGGTTCAACGCAAAACAAAGGTCAAAACGAGTTTAGAAGCAATGCTAGTACATATTCAAAGCTTGATACGCGCAAATGGGGGTCGGGAAAGGCACGGCCGAGACAAAACCAAGTCGAGGCATCCATCGGCATTTTGTCGAACACATGGCGTGCGTATGAGAAACGGTGATCGGAGGAGAATATCGACCTATTTGGAGCTCGCCGACGGCCACGAATGCTTGCCTGAGGATCCGTGAAGGTCGCTGAAGCTCCGGGGAAGCTCCTTCAGTCCGGTCTTCGCCAAGAAAAATCCTCCCCTCTCTCGTGCGAGCTCGGCATTAAACCGAGATCTCCCCGCCTTTTCCGCGTGGCCGACCGGCGTGCCGACGCCCATTCCCCTGCCAGGCACGACCACACAACTCTGCCAGTGTCCCCCCACGCCCGTTCTCCTTTTTTTCTTCCCGAAGCCGCGTCGCCCATGCCGCCCCTGTTCTGTCCACGCTGCTGCACATTCTGTGCATGCTGTCCACCAGACCCGGGTCGGGCCGGGTCGGGTCGGGTCGGGTCGGACCCGACCGGCCCGGTTCGGCCAAATCGCCCAAATCGCCAAATTGACCCCACAAATGACATCTTTTCATGAAATTGATGGCAAAATCAGATTCCTTGACATGTTTTCCATCAAATATGGGTATTTTCGTGAATCAATTTATTGAAATTCTGTGAAAACCCCAAATTGTCCCTAGGATCCGAAATTTAATTTCGCCAAATCGAAGGCCTAAACGATCTAATTAGCCAAAATTGAGCCCACCAATGGATTCAGCATGATGAAAACTGTTGGATAGAGGTGTTTAATTTTAATGGGTGTGCCCGTGTGAAATTTAATTTCACAAATTGTAAAACCGGGGACTAAATTGAAAGATTTTTATGCAATTAAGCCCTTTTGGTTAAAATTGATCAAATTGGAGGGCAAATTGACCCAATTGCATTTCAGTACTTTAGATTCCAATGTCATAGCTTATAAAAACCGAGAATTGAAAATTAAAAGACTCGAAAAGGATTTTTTAGGCCCGGTTCGGGATTAGGTTTGTGAAGGAACCCAATGAACCAAGCCGAATTTCCCTAATAAAAAGTTAAAATATTAAAGAGAGAATTAAAATAAAATTTCTGAATATTTTTTGTAATTTTCTGACCACGGATGGTATTTTTCTGATTTTTTGGGTATTTTTATAATTAAATAAATTCCAAAAAATATTAAAAAATTCAAAAAATAGTTTTTGTTCAAAATTGGTTCCTAAGGCTAGGCTAAGGCTCCCAAAGTTGATTTTGCAATTTTTTGACCTTTTTTACTATTTTTAATTAATTTTAGAAATAAAAACTAAAATAAAATATGGTCAAAAATCAGGTGTCAACAGCTGCCCCTCTTTGAGAGTGAGCTCGTCAGAGATTGCTTTCAAAGACAAAATGACACCTGGATCTTAGCCGACTCGACTGGGGAAAAGAAATGCCATGACATCGGACCCTTAAGTCTTTTGATGAATGCTCAAATTAATCACCGGTTTACTCTTGCAATTCGAACATGGGCCGGAGTGAGAGAGGCTTACCTGAAGCTCACATGTTAGATGCTGCCGGTTGTGACGACTTTCAAGAAGATACCTAGGACTCGTTCAGAATATCCTAGGGAGATTAAGCCCTGACCTGTATGGTAGGTCATACCATTAGTTGACCCTTATGGCGGTTTCTACCATTGGTTGACCCTTATGGCGGTTTCTACCATCGGTTGACCCTTATGGCGGTTTCTACCATCAAGTTGACCCTTATGGCGGTTTCTACCATTCAAATGACCCTTATGGCGGTTTCTACCATCAAGTTGACCCTTCAGGCGGTTTCTACCTTTGAATTTAGTTTTGACCCTTATGGCGGTATCTACCTTTGAGTTGGCCCTTATGGCGGTTTCTACCTTTCAATTGACCCTTATGGCGGTTTCTACCATCAAGTTGACCCTTATGGCGGTTTCTACCATTCAGTTGACCCTTATGGCGGTTTCTACCATCAAGTGAGACTCCAGACTGATAGGAATCTAAGGATGACGCGCCCGTTCTGTAGGGTTTGTCGGAGACTCGATCGTTCTGTAGATCGGTCTTGGAAAAGGTTTGCCTACTAAAAGGCTACGCCTATGAAATGACATATCCCGTCTTGTTGGGACTAGTTGAAGACTCGATCGTTCTGTAGATCGGTCTTGGAAAAGGTTTGCCTACTAAAAGGTTACGCCTATGAAATGACATATCCCTTCTTGTCGGGACTAGTCGAAGACTCGATCGTTCTGTAGATCGGTCTTGGAAAAGGTTTGCCTACTAAAAGGCTCCGCCTATGGAATGACATATCCCTTCTTGTCGGGACTAGTCGAAGACTCGATCGTTCTGTAGATCGGTCTTGGAAAAGGTTTGCCTACTAAAAGGCTCCGCCTATGGAATGACATATCCCTTCTTGTTGGGACTAGTCGAAGACTCGATCGTTCTGTAGATCGGTCTTGGAAAAGGTTTGCCTACTAAAAGGCTCCGCCTCGGAATGACATATCCCTTCTTGTCGGGACTAGTCGAAGACTCGATCGTTCTGTAGATCGGTCTTGGAAAAGGTTTGCCTACTAAAAGGCTCCACCTATGGAATGACATATCCCTTCTTGTCGGGACTAGTCGAAGACTCGATCGTTCTGTAGATCGGTCTTGGAAAAGGTTTGCCTACTAAAAGGCTCCGCCTCGGAATGACATATCCCTTCTTGTCGGGACTAGTCGAAGACTCGATCGTTCTGTAGATCGGTCTTGGAAAAGGTTTGCCTACTAAAAGGCTATGCCTAAAGATTGACATCATTAAGGTCTCTTTTGGAAGGTTCACCTAACTCTAGGTTCACCTGAAGGCTATCCTGGGATTTAGGGGTTACCTGAAATCTCGCAGAAGGCCGAGTTGTCCTTTCGACATGCGAGGTACCTTTCTGGGATATGGGGACTCCAATTATCCTGCAGAAAGCTGACACCTGCAAACTTTTCATTAAAAATGTATCAGTTTGGGACCTGGGTTCTCCAGGGATCCTGCAAAACATGACCCTATGAGCTTTTCTTGACAGAGCAAGGCATCCTTTCGGGATCATGGGTTCTCCACGCCCGATGGGACTGTCTGAATTTTGAAAAAGGGGTCTCATGACGAGGGTTCTCCACGTCTACTGGGATTGCTTGATTTTTTTGAAAAGGGGTCCTAGGACGAGGGTTCTCCACGTCATGCTAGGACTGTATGAATTTTGAAAAAGGGGTCCTAGGACGATGGTTCTCCACGTCATGCTAGGATTGCTTGATTTTTGTTTTAAAATGGGTCCTAGGACGAGGGTTCTCCACGTCATGCTAGGACTGCTTGATTTTTGAAAGGGGTCCTAGGACGAGGGTTCTCCACGTCATGCCAGGACTGCTTGATTTTTGAAAAAGGGTCCCGAGACGAGGGTTCTCCACGTCTACTGGGATTGTTTGATTTTTTGAAAAAAGGGTCCTAGGACGAGGGTTCTCCACGTCATGCTAGGACTGCTTGATTTTTGAAAAAAGGGTCCTAGGACGAGGGTTCTCCACGTCAAGCTAGGACTGCTTGATTTTTTTGAAAAAAGGGTCCCGAGACGAGGGTTCTCCACGTCTACTGGGATTGTTCGATTTTTTTTTTTGAAAGGGGTCCTAGGACGAGGGTTCTCCACGTCAAGCTAGGACTGCTTGATTTTTTTTTAAAAAGGGTCCCGAGACGAGGGTTCTCCACGTCTACTGGGATTGTTTGATTTTTTTTTTTGAAAGGGGTCCTAGGACGAGGGTTCTCCACGTCAAGCTAGGACTGCTTGATTTTTTTTTGAAAAAGGGTCCCGAGACGAGGGTTATCCACGTCTACTGGGATTGTTCGATTTTTTGAAAAAAAGGTCCTAGGACGAGGGTTCTCCACGTCATGCTAGGACTGCTTGATTTTTTTTTTGAAAAAGGGTCCCGAGACGAGGGTTCTCCACGTCTACTGGGATTGCTTGATTTTTGTTTTAAAAGGGGTCCTAGGACGAGGGTTCTCCACGTCATGCTAGGACTGTCTGATATTTTTGAAAGGGGTCCTAGGACGAGGGTTCTCCACGTCAAGCTAGGACTTTTTCTTTTAAAAGGGTTTTTCTTCCCATCTTTTCAGAGATCCCGAAGTTTGTCGAGAATTCAGTTTTTCGAAGCAGTGAAAGATTTTATTTTGACAAAGCTTCAGTTGAGTCTGTTGAGGCGACATTCTGGGAGCTGGGTTCTCCAGGTATCCTGCAGAAGTTTGAGCCCGAAAGATTTTTCTTCACCAAGAAAAACGTTAGTAATCTTTGGAAGACAACGGTTGTCCAATCGACAAAATTTTATGACCTAAGTTTTAGTCATGAAAAGTGCACTTTGATGGTGGAGGTTATCCAAAACATTCTTGCAAGATACAGATGTGATCACAAATTCCTTGCGCGGCAAATCTGGATCTACAGTTTAAAAATTCCAAAAAAAGTTTGTTCAAAACATTAATTGGAATATTTCTCGTTCAAGAGGTCTTCTCACCTGTTTTGAGATAGTGGTCTTTTATAATAGATGCACTCAATTCCCTACTAACCTGTGCCTAGATTTTGGGCTCATTCGCAGCGCATACATTTTGATCGGTCGGGAGGTCTTCCACTGGACCGTAATGTTGGGCTTGGTATTGGTCTTCAAGGGGGACCCGCTTTGGATTCGAGGCCATTGAACGAAAGTTTTCACCATCTGCTCCGGGTTTACAAGTCAAGAACCCTGCAAAATGAGAAAGAAATAGTCTTGCTCGTACCTCTTCGAGCTAAGCTATATGTTAACCCAAGTGTCTTAGTCAGAGAAGACTGTTTCAGGGTTATGATGTTGGTAGGATTGGGGACCGAAAAAGGCTTGTTTTTGGCCCAGAAATTATGAGGGGATTGACAGTGGTGATCATTGCAAATTTGCCACCAGTCTTTTCCATTCTGCATCTTCAGTCTTTGAGGCGCGCAACCGATTTTGAGGTGTGCACAAGCTCTTTTAGAGAGCGTCTCTTGTTGCATTAAGAAGATTGACAACTCTGCCTGCGTCTTTCCTCCGCGCTTGACATCATTTGGAGAGCAGTCTTTTTGATCTGACTCGTTTAGGGATTTTCTCTTTTCCCATCCAAGTTTCACTGGGGATCAATCAGATAACTAACACGAGCATCGGCCTTGCTTTTACCAGGCACTTTGCTTTTTCTTGATGTTGGGGATTTTCTTCGTCCTCATTTTCCTTTTGAAATCCCGCTTTTCTCATCTTCGGTAGATCATGTTAGACATATGATCGAATATCTGAACATGCTTTAAGCATTAGCCTAGGAATTTCTTTGTAATCCCTAAGTCTCGAACTCCTCCGTTTCTGAAGTGATGATGCATCCGTTTTGGAATGTGCAATGATCACCAACGGGTTTATGAAATAATTTGGCAGGCCCAACTTGGCTGTGCAAAGGGTATGGTGTGTGGGATAGAGAAATGAATGCTTCTCGTCATCCTATGGCACTTGGATTACTATATAAACAACACACAAAGATTGATGTTAGTCCGAGCAAGAAAATTTCTAACCATTTTCTCCTGATACTGCTGGACTTACTTTCGTTCTTGCCCCGATGTAGGGTGGTTCTTGACAGGGTTGAGAATGAAAACCGCCGTTCAAATGGGTTGTCAATGGTCACCTGTAGTGTTTGGGGATATGAAACGAATGCCTCCGTCATCCCAATCCATGTAATTGCTGCGAATAATCCCTACTTCCGTAGGTCCAGATTTTGCTATCTGATCCGCTCCACTTCTCTCTCAAATGTATATAGGATGTGTATGGGTTAGGTTTTGCCTCTCGTCTTTTGAGAAAACGTCCTTTTGAAAGTTTTGAACAACTTTTGATTGGAAAAATCTCTTTCATTTCTCCAAAAATTTTATCCGTCAAGGGGGTTTTATGATGCACAATGCATGTTCTTATTCATGCTTAGACGACCTCCTGTTTTAAAACATGAATGTCAATGAAGTTAGAATTCTATGTCTTTTCTAGACATCGGATTCTGAAAGCTTTTCTTTTTCTCTCTGTTTTTATTTAACATCTTCAATGGGTTGGGGAAAGGGATACTTACCTGTCCCCCGCGGCTGTAGATCCCTGAAAATGCGGAAGAAACATGTTATTGTACGTTCACGAATTTTTCAAAAAATTAGAACGATACATCTTACCCTTGGTCATGTATTCCAACGGGTAATACATGGGATGTGAAAACCCGTTTCACCTAGATGGCGAGCCCCTGTCAAAGACGGGAATTATGTGTCAGTTTGTATTCCAAAATTCAAGATAGATTGGAATGATACCGCCTTATTCTGTTTTGTGTTTCCGTTTGAACACAAACGTGCGGCCTGCAGAAGTTGGCCATCTATCTTGTGGCCTTGATCCCTCCGTTTGGTTGGCGATAAATCCTTCTCAAGGATTTGCCCTAGAGGAGATCCATTTGTGATTTTGGACGCATTCCAGCGACATTCTTCAGAGTTCCTTTTATTCAAGGAAAAAGGAAATTTTTATCAGAATGCATGTCAAAGCATGTAATGTGGGAGCGATACTTTTTACCCTCCACTCAGTCTTATAATCAAAGATCATTTCTTGGAGTCCTGACTTCTAAGGTCGATAATTCTATTTGCCTCCTTGTCGGCGAGTTCTTTTATTTTGCGGCTTTCTGGTGCCAACAATTTTTTGTCCATCTTGACGGTGAATCCCTCCATTTGAACGCAAATGTGAGGCTTGTTGAAGTCGGCCATCTAGCTCGTGGCCATGATCTATCCATCTGTTTGGCAACGAAACCTTTCTCTAGGATTTGCACTGGATGAGATCAATTTGTGCTTTTGGACGTATTCTACGTCATTTTCTAGGGTTCCGTTTCCTGGCAACTTGCTTCTTGCAACGGATATTTCTTTTCGCCTCCACATCGGGCGAGATCCTTTCTTTTGTGGCTTTTGGGCGTCAGTAATTTCCGTTCACCCAAATTAGTATCTTGGGGGTTTGATTTTGATGCGGACAACTCTGCTATCGCGTCCATTGACTTTGCTGGAGAAGACACATCTTTCTTTGTCCAGCGCGAAACTGATTCACTTGCCCCAGTTGGGTGTGATTTTTCGTAGCTAGGTGACGCTTGCCCCAGCTAACTTCATATTGCATTTTGCTGCAATCCTCATCCTCTTTGGGGATGTCTTCTCTCCTGGGATTCCTGATGACGCCTTACTGACGTATTCCTTTCATTCGTCGATTATTGACGCTTCTCATTTGATGTGGAAGATGGATGCTGCTTCATCTCGTCTGTATTTGTGGGTGTTGTTCGCGAGACGATCCTCAATCACGTCGACAACTGCTTTGCCCCAGTTGGGCGGTGTTCATCTTGGCAGCGTGCCTTGGCATTCCCATGCTTTTGGACGATTTTCAATCCGATTTGAAGTCATTCATGCACCTGCATATGAAGAGACAGGTGTGGGGATTTATCTGGCTTCATTTGAAATTTCAGGAAGGAGGTACTCCCTTCGAGACTTCGTCCTTCCAACATTTGACGGAGCAGTGTTTTCCAAGTATTTTGCCCCAGTGAGGCTTGTCTTGGTGTTTGTCATCTCTGGGTTTGATAATCCTGGTTCGATGCACTTTCATGGGGGATCGTGAGAATTTGCCCCCGGCTTGGCTCCTCGAAGCAGGTGGGGGAGCCCACTCTCATGAATTTTTGTCGATTCTGGTCATCTATCTCGATTGCCAGATTCTTCGATTATTTTTTTCTCTGTCCCTAGACAGCCTGACAATCTGGGGATTTGTCATGTGGCGGTTTGGTGATTCTCTCGATCACTGTCGCCATTTGAGATGTTCGATGTTCCCCTATTGAAAAGAAGAAATCTCATGAGTAAATGGCATGTATAATTGACTATTGGAGTCGATACAATTTACCCTTGAAATTCGTCCTGCGGGAACCGGCATTTCTCCCTTTGGGTTCTCTGTGTGCAGGATGTGTGCATGATATGCATGATGCATGTTATGTATGCATGCAACGAAAAAATGAGTTTGTACTTTTCATTCTATTCAAAGAAGGCATTTTTATCAGATGTGTCAATCTGCCAAAACTTGAAATTTTCTTTTCAAGTGTTCTTTTCACAGAGATTTCTAAATGATGAGAAACTTCTTCAGGTTTTCTTAAAGATTTTGTTCACAAATTGAGCCATTAGAATGCTCTTGAAAACATTCAGCCACAGTGCATGTCTGAGATGCCATGAAAATGGATACTCCATGTTTGTCATTTGAAAGCACTGCCTCCTGAGTCCTTTGCTTCTGTTCCCAACCTGAAAGGAGAAAGAAATGAAACATTATTCTCATATCAAGAAAACAATCATTTTGGAACGATACGTCCTTTTACCGAATGGATGGCTCCGCATCGTTCTCCTTCTCATTTAGAAGGGTTTGATGCGTTTTGTCTTTGATGGATTACTCCACTTCATCATGATTCATGGGTGGTAACTGCTTCAGGGACTTCCTTTACGTATTCCCATGGTGAATTCGGCATATCCGACCTTCGGTACCCTTTCTAGGTAGAGAGTGATTTGCTCCCAGCCACTGGACGCTTTGTCTGGGGCTGGCCGATTTAGTTGTAGGCGATCTGATCATGCCATATCGGTGCATTCCTACTTAGTTGAAGTCGATCCACTCCGTGTCAGGTGATTTTGGCACTTCGCACCTTTCAAAGATCTCAGCAGATGATATGCTGCTAGATGATATGATCCTACAATCTTTCGAAGATCTCAGCGTTTGATATGCCGCCTTGTTTGACACTTTTCAGCTTTGCCGCTATGTTTCGATTTCTTCATGCATCTTTTGCCTTGTTATCATTTCATGACGTCCCTCGAGCGTTCTGCTGTTTGACATCAGCAAGCACGGGTTTACTTGTGGCTGAGTACTTCAACATCCTGGAGTGTTACTTCACCAGCAACAATTTTCTTCATTGTGTCTTGTCGTATTCACCTTACGCTTTAACAATCTTTTACTCCACCTGTACGATGAAATGAATGAGTGACTCGATTGCTGCATAAGGAGCTTTAATTGAAACGACTACGGATTTACTATCCCCGCTCTAGTCACTTCTAGCATCCAAGATGCTGGAAATTTTTCAGTGGGCTCGTTCATTCTCGTCATCTCCTGCAAGAATGGGAAACCATATCAGCTCGTGAACCAGTCAGTCCGATTTGGAACGGATACAACTTTTCGACTTAGGGAGAGCCAATCCTAATTAGGTTGCTCCTTCTTCATAATTTGATTCGTTTTTTCATTGGAATCCCAATGGGTGACATCTGCTGAAGGCGCATTTCTTTTCATCTTATAGGGAAGACAAATTTTCCTTCGTTTGTCTTTGACCGTCTTATCCTGTAGACAAAAGACATAAAGGTCCCCGTCAGGTATAACATTCGAAAGGCTTATTGGAACGATTACAGTTTCACCATCGTTCCATGATCATCTTGCATGTGATCGGATGAGGACATTTTCGACAAATGTATGCCATGTAAAACATGTCCCTCGTGTCTATCCATAAATGGATTTTCCTTCTCTACCTGTTTTTCACCTGAGAGGAAAAGAAAGGAAATATTATGCCGGTATCTGATCGAAAATCAATTAGGAACGACACGTCTTTACACTTGATCCGGCTGCCCCGGTCAGGTGGCGTCTGCCCTAGTTGAGTGGGATATGCCCCAGTCGACTGCTTTGATCCTTTCACAATTTTTGCGGTT
The DNA here is from genome assembly GCA_021437785.1 of Rhodomyrtus psidioides. Taxonomy (NCBI): domain Eukaryota; kingdom Viridiplantae; phylum Streptophyta; class Magnoliopsida; order Myrtales; family Myrtaceae; genus Rhodomyrtus; species Rhodomyrtus psidioides. Next base: position 3,011,983 of record JAILYB010000024.1, on the reverse strand, counting down.
CCCTTTTCAATTAGGGGATATCTGCCGTTCGGAGCTTCCTGTCTCTTTTCATCTTGGCAGGCTTTGCCCCAGTATGTCGTCTTAGTGAGAAGTTGACTCCTTTGTCTGTCGTTAAACATCCATCCTAGTGGCTCGAGTTGTCAACTAGCTTCGATATTCTTGAAGGACCACTCCTGAGGATCAATAAAACACAATCAACAAATTTTCAGATTTAAAGAGATTAGATTACAGCTAATTCCCTTCCGCATGTGGCTCCTTTGATTGCATGCTGTTCCACGTCTTGAAAGATGGCAATAGGAAATACGCCCTTTTTTTTTCAGCTGACTGTTTTTCTTGATGACTCCCTGGTCAGACAGTCAGGTTAGAATTTAAGGCCGTCGGGGTACCCCCTGTGTGGTGAGGATGAGTGTCTTCATTTCTGTCATCATTGCGAGCACCTGAGCCAACTGATTCTCCAGGGTGGTCAAGCGCTTTTAACTTGTGACTGATTCTTCACACAAGTCTTTGGATTTTGATTCTGGAAATTGCCTGTTCGAATGACAAGACTATATTAAAAATGGAAGTAAAGCATAAATCCTTTCAATTTTATGCTTTCTTGTGATTAACGAAGATAAGGACTTTTACACAAGCCTTAACCTCATGTGAAAAATTCTTATCAATGTTTTTCAAGAGAAAACATAAAACTAAAAGGAGCGTAATCCATGGTTATTAGTTTTGGCAAATCCCCAGAAAATCTGTGGAATTTCCAAGAAGATAAAAAATACAATTCCAATGTGTCCTAAATTCGGTGAAAGATAGGACATCCAAATTGAAATGATTTTCCGAAGGTAATTTGGATATCATGTCTCCTCTTGAATTCAGGAAACATGGACGACTTTAGTTAATTACCAAGGATTACCAATGATGCATGCTATAGACCGGTTCAATTCCATGTCCGGCGCACCATGAAATGTATGTTAGACTCTCGTACTTGGGTTAAACATGCCAAGTGTGAGTTCTAACGAAAACTTCATCTGGGTAAGACATGCAATTGAACCGAAAAATCCGAATGGTTGAGAGAAATTCCAGTGTCGCGCTCCAATGTCAAGACACTTATACAAGAATTAAAAATCGAGGTGTAAAAGGTAGATGGGAGACCCACAGATGGGTACTCCTTACAGACTCGATGATCTTGATAAAAGAAAAGGGACGACTGGAACGTGACCCTTAATAACCTAAAGAGGTGCCCCAAGTCGGGTCTTCGGGGGATGACGCCTGGTGTCTTTGGTTTGGCCCTTCGGGTCTCCGTTTTTATCAGATGCCCTTTTGATAATGTCCGGCGGGTGTCTTGGATTTGCTGTTATCGCCTATCCTTCAATTTCCGGTAAGGTTACTGGATCATTCCCCGGACAGCTCGAAGAGGGTAGACTCCGTTGAATGTCCCGACAGTCCGATGGCGGATGACGCGTCGCTCGTATTTGAATACGTCCGGGATGCGGGACCGACTTGGAGAGATCATCTCTTCTATCCATACCCTAACATGGAATTGGACTCAACCATCGGACTTGATGAATGCAGCATGATGTGCAAAATGAAAGGCTGTAGATGAATTTAAATAGAAATGGCAGGACCTTACCATGAGAGGTACCCAATGATTTTTTTGGTTTTGGGTATACCAACCATCCATATACATGCGCATGAGACAAGTGAGGCTTGACTCTAAAAATCAAAATGGCTTAGGTGAGGAACCTAGAGGCTTCCCTCTATCCGAGTCGATAAATTCGTCCATGAGCGCAATCCACAACAAATGGATAAAAGTCTCGGCTTGGATAGTGAGTGGGATCGAATATGGTCGACCCCAGCGCAATCCACGCTAGAGCGTTGCATATCGATCCCTGATCTATGGCTACCTGAAAAGGTGATTTCGCGGCCTGGGTTTGGGCGCTTTGTGCAAAGTGTCGTGATCCTCAAATATGCAGTGAATCATGCGCAACAATTTATATATCAATCAGCGCTTCAAATCATCTATATAACATACATTCCTACGCCCATCCTGCATAAGACAATGTTAATCACAGACTACACCCCTTATCACTCCAAACTGCAAAAACATATAACACCTATCGTGAGCGGACTTACCTCACCTTCAAGAGCGCCTGCAGGGTTAGAAAAATCACTCAACGTTTTAATTACGGCCTAAGTCCACTTGAGGTCCAGAACCAAGTGTTCTAGAACAAAGTCCCCAGTGGAGTCGCCAGCTGTCGCGACCCGTCCGAAAAAACACGGACGCGGCTAATGGATTACCGATCGCGGGCTTTCGATCGGCGCGGGCCCTCCCAGGCCCATACCAAATCGCGGCGGGAATGTCTTTTGAGGGATTCGACGATAAGAGTCGATCGCTTTCGACCTTAGTGTGGTCGTGGTGGCATGTGCAATTTATGCATGCATTTGGAGTCGCCACCGGTCTTTCTTGGAGGGTAGACCGGAAACCTTACTGACCGATTGGGAGAGATCGATCAGTTCTGCGGAACCAGAGATTTTGGGTTCGGGGACTTGGTTACGCTGGTGTCATTACCAACGCCCTTTCGGTACCTAACGCGAGTGATTTTCCTGACTAAGAGTTCATGCAGGCACAAGTTTGGGTGAAATAGGTATGAGTCAGGGTTTCATGCAGATTGGAAGACTGGTCCTATCAAATCACAGTCAATATAATGAAAGCGCAGGTCAAGTGCATAAATAAATCATGTCAATGCACATCAATTTCAATCATTGACCTCCTAGTATAGCCATAAGGGCTTAGGGAAGATGTGATTTAGGGTTAGGGGTAAAATGGGAAGATTCGGGGACAATTAGCCCGAAGGGCAAAATTGTCATTTTTTGGAAGGTTTGGATACCGAATTACCCAAAATATTCCATGGCCAGTTGTTTGTGGCCATTTCCCATTTTTGAGAATTTTTTTGGAATTTCTTGATTTTTCTTCAATTTTTGGAAGACGATTCGCCCAAAGGGCGAAATCGTCATTTTAAAGGAGGTTCGGGGTTCAAAACACCCGGAATGAGTCTTGGCCAATTGTTTATGGCCATTTCCTATTTTTTGGGATTTTCCTGGATTTTTTTGAAATTTTTTGGAAGACGGTTTGCCGGAAGGGCGAAACTGTCATTTCGGAAAAGATCGGGGGTCGAAAGACCCGGAACAGGTCATGGCCAGTTGAATGTGGCCATTTCCTATTTTCTGGAATTTTTTAGAATTTTTCTGAATTTTTCGAATATTTTTTAATATTTCATGATTTTTTTATTTTTTATTGATTTTTTGATTATTTTATTATTATTTTCTGAATTTTTTAATATTTAAAAATATTTTCCGGGCCGGGTCAAACCCGGCCCACGCCTCTCGGGCGCCCGGCCCGACCTTAGGGGTCAACACCGGCCTAAAACGACACCGTTTTGATTTTTTAAAACATTTTTCTATTTTTTAAACAATTTTTGGATTTTTTATCTATTTTATTTAATTATCCGAAAATTCCCCGGATCGGACGGTCCACGTTGTGCCACGTGGCTTCGTCTCGTGCGTCCGATCTTCCACTAGATCGGGCGACCCACAGAGAGACACGTGGCTCAATAATAGCCGTCGGATCAAAAATTAATTTATTTTCATTTTTTAGAAAACCTACAAATCGGACACTCTAGAACGTGCCACGTGGCTTCCTCTGGTGCGTCCGATCTTGTACAAGATCGGACGTCCCTCAGCGAGACACGTGGCACATCCTCGTCCGCCGGATCGATTATTCGAAAATCATTTATTTTATTTTTCAAAAATTCCAGGATCGCGACACGTGTCGCGATCGTGGCCGTTAATTTTGTTTTATGTATAAAAATTCCACGTGGGCCCCACCCGGCTGACGTGGCTGCCTACGTGGCACGCCACGTCGGCCATTGACCGTTGACCGGCCGGAGGGTCGCCGGAGAAGACGATGAACAGTGAAAATTCCGGCGGGAATAGTAAAAATTCCAGCGAGGTCGCCGGAAAATTGCGAAACGGGCCCGAAACTTAGTATTTTTCGCCCGTTCTTGCGGCATTCGACTCCTTGGACCACCCACATCAACATACAACCTAAATAATAATCATGAACACACTAAAAACCGGCGAACCGGACCTCCCCGAACCCGACTCCGGCGAGAGAATTTGCAGAATTTTTTTTGCGCAAAGCTTGGTTTCATTCCATCACATGGCATCCAATGGTGATTTAGAAGCTTACTTGGTGTTCCTTGATGGTCGGCGGCCGCCGGAAATTCCCCGTTGAGCTCCCGGTCCGAACCGTTGCCGGCGAAGCTCCGAGCCGTGTTTCGTCGCGGTTCAACGCAAAACAAAGGTCAAAACGAGTTTAGAAGCAATGCTAGTACATATTCAAAGCTTGATACGCGCAAATGGGGGTCGGGAAAGGCACGGCCGAGACAAAACCAAGTCGAGGCATCCATCGGCATTTTGTCGAACACATGGCGTGCGTATGAGAAACGGTGATCGGAGGAGAATACCGACCTATTTGGAGCTCGCCGACGGCCACGAATGCTTGCCTAAGGATCCGTGAAGGTCGCTGAAGCTCCGGGGAAGCTCCTTCAGTCCGGTCTTCGCCAAGAAAAATCCTCCCCTCTCTCGTGCGAGCTCGGCATTAAACCGAGATCTCCCCGCCTTTTCCGCGTGGCCGACCGGCGTGCCGACGCCCATTCCCCTGCCAGGCACGACCACCCAACTCTGCCAGTGTCCCCCTCACGCCCGTTCTCCTTTTTTTCTTCCCGAAGCCGCGTCGCCCATGCCGCCCCTGTTCTGTCCACGCTGCTGCACATTCTGTGCATGCTGTCCACCAGACCCGGGTCGGGCCGGGTCGGGTCGGGTCGGACCCGACCGGCCCGGTTCGGCTAAATCGCCCAAATCGCCAAATTGACCCCCCAAATGACATCTTTTCATGAAATTGATGGCAAAATCAGATTCCTTGACATGTTTTCCATCAAATATGGGTATTTTCGTGAATCAATTTATTGAAATTCTGTGAAAACCCCAAATTGTCCCTAGGATCCGAAATTTAATTTCGCCAAATCGAAGGCCTAAACGATCGAATTAGCCAAAATTGAGCCCACCAATGGATTCAGCATGATGAAAACTGTTGGGTAGAGGTGTTTAATTTTAATGGGTGTGCCCGTGTGAAATTTAATTTCACAAATTGTAAAACCGGGGACTAAATTGAAAGATTTTTATGCAATTAAGCCCTTTTGGTTAAAATTGATCAAATTGGAGGGCAAATTGACCCAATTGCATTTCATTACTTTAGAGTCCAATGTCATAGCTTATAAAAACCGAGAATTGAAAATTAAAAGACTCGAAAAGGATTTTTTAGGCCCGGTTCGGGATTAGGTTTGTGAATGAACCCAATGAACCAAGCCGAATTTCCCTAATAAAAAGTGAAAATATTAAAGAGAGAATTAAAATAAAATTTCTGAATATTTTTTGTAATTTTCTGACCACGGATGGTATTTTTCTGATGTTTTGGGTATTTTTATAATTAAATAAATTCCAAAAAATATTAAAAAATTCAAAAAATATTTTTTGTTCAAAATTGGTTCATGAGGCTAGGCTAAGGCTCCCAAAGTTGATTTTGCAATTTTTTGACCTTTTTTGCTATTTTTAATTAATTTTAGAAATAAAAATTAAAATAAAAGATGGTCAAAAATCAGGTGTCAACACTCGTCACTTATGCTTACCTAGATAATCTAACTATTTAGTTTATTCAATCGACAAGAAAATTTCCATTAATATCTTATCTATAAAATACAACATAATTTATAAAGGCTCGCGCTTTTTTCACTCCCCTTATGGTTTTGACACTCCTTTTTAAATGTGTTTTGACCACTCTATCCTTTATGTATGGCCCACCAAATATGATGCAATTTTATATGATTCTTTTTTAATTATTTTATTTTGTTTCTTTTTTTCCCCTTGTGGATCACACGTTCCTTCTTTTCTTCTTTCTCCTCCTTCCTATGCCGCCTCCTAAACGTCTCTTTTTTTCCCCGCACGACTTCGCTTCGACATGTCCATCTCCTTCCAAAAATCCCGAAAAGCTTCGCCACTTTACAATGTTCTCCCAAAATAGGATAAAGGAAAGCAACAAACGCATACAATAACATTGCTTCTAAATCATGAGATGGTACCCTAAGAACCATCCGGTGTGGATGCACCCTAAGAATTTTATTTTGTAGCAAATAATCTGAGATAAAAATTAGGATGAAATATCTAATTTTGCATCATCACCCGTGTTCAATAGTAAATCATGACATGTTCAGCATGGTTCAATGTCGCATTCCTTTCTGTAAGTTCACAACCTTATGTTCATGAAAATAACCAAAGGAGCAAGCAAATCTCAAGTGTTCAACCTAGTTATAAAGATCCCTCACATGATTTTGATATCGGCAAAGACTATAGTGGACAAGTTTGATGGTTGTAAGGGTGACCATAAAAAATTTAAAATATTGAGTCAAATGAGCTTCGATATGCACAACGGATGTTAATTACATGATGATGAGTTTCTCCAAAAGTAGCATAAGTTAGTTTCAGTAGTTTTTGAAGTATGGTTCTTTCTTGGGTGATATAATATAAGATAGAGTCAATCGTTCCTCCTGCAATGCGCATCTTTTGCTTAAAAAAAATGTGGTATGCTATATCGGAACCGACAAGCAAAGGAGTCATCAATTTACATTTGCAGTTGAAGTTTACAAGGCAAAGATTCTAGCGTACGTTGATAAGGTTATCAAGAAGAAGGCAGGGAAGAAAATAAAATAAGTGTGCAGATGAAAACTGAAATATGATTAAATCACTAATTCAAATCTCGCTTTCTATTACCTGTCGAAACAAAACTCGTCTAATATTACCTTCATGCGGAGAAAAGGGGATCGTTGAGGAGGCCGGCAAAATTGTTGAGGAGGACGAGATTGACATAGTAAAGTCGAGGTTTTTGGAAGGAGAGGGAGGCGTTGAAGCGAATGTCGTGTAGGAGAAAAAAAAAGAGAGAGACTGACTGGAAGGCATGGGAAGGAGGAAGAAAAAGAAAAGGAAAAAGGTGGGACCCACAAAAAAAAGAAACGAAATAAAAAAATTAACAAAAATAGAATCATATAGAATTGTATCAGATTTGGTGGGGCATACATAAGGATAGGATGGTCAAAACACACATAAAAAGGAGTGTTAAAGTCATAAGGGGAGTGGAAAAAGCGCGACCTTTTATAAAATACGACATATTTCAAAAAAGGAAAAGACGGATACATATGTTAATGATAATTATTACGTATCACGTCATCAGCTCATTTGATATATGTGGGAAAGGGTACGGTGATTTCCGGTATAGACCCACCAGCCAGCAACTTCTTCCCTCATTGGTACAGCTAAAATGTCTCATGCCATTGCCTTTATTCTAACTTTCCTTGCATCCATGGGTTATTTGTGCCAAGAAGTTCGAATGTTGGGTTAGTCTTTTCATTTCGCCGTCTGTATAATCACATAGGTCAATTGTGCCAATTATTTTGAAAAAGAAATTCGAGTATTGGGGTTGGCTTTTCATTTCGCCGTCTGTATTGTCACATAGGGTCAGTTGCGCCAATTATTTCGAAAAAGAAATTCGAGTATTGGGGTTGGCCTTTTCATTTCGCCGTCTGTATCGTCACATAGGGTCAGTTGCGCCAATTATTTCGAAAAAGAAGTTCGAGTGTTCGTGTCGGCTTTTTCATTTCGTTGTCTGTATCACCACATGGGGCCAGTCGTGCCAATTATTTGTAAAATGAAGTTAACTTTTCCTAGTTGAGGAACTTTTTTCATTTGGCCTCCTTCGGAAAAACCATACGACATCAGATTTTCGTAAGTGGACTCTTCTTTATGTCATTCCATGTGCGAGAAAGCTATAGCAGTGGACTGTAGAAGGTGGATTATATGACACCACTCAATATTTTTAGGAATCTAAACTGAACCCACCATGAGTCGTTTGGATCCGATTTTTCAACAAATCTGTTAGGCTGGACGGACGCATTTTGCTTCAAAGACAATCTTTCTCTCTATCTTGTGCTAGAGATTTAGTAATCAATAGGAATTCTATGGTGAATCCATTCCTTGACAGGTTCACATTGTTCAGCTTTCATTACTGTTTCTTATTTCTGTTGATATAGCGTTGATGGTTACATTAGAGCATTGCTCTTGTTAAAATTAAATCTTGAATTTAAACCGTTCCGTTTTGATTTGATGGATTTGGAACGTTTTGATTTGATGGGTGAGACAAAGTAACTAGTGGATATGCACAATCTTGCTTTATCCAAAGAAGAAACAGAAGTGAGAGCACCGCAAGATTTGCGGTTGGATTGTACAGGAAAATATTCACCTTTGACCGTGGACCACACGATTTGGGCGTCCTTCAACGTAAAAAAAAAAAAAAAAATCGGTGGGTCCCAGTACAAAGCAAATCTTCATCAGATAGGAAAGAAAACGTGTCGACACACGAAGAACGTCCACATCGAGCGGTTCGAGGTCAGACGCACAATAGAACACGTGTTTCGTGGGTGCTTTGATCCTGTCGTGATATCCTCAAGCCGACGAAGAGATCTGAACACGAGCCGAGGATTTGTGCAGTGAGTTTATTATATCCAACTGAGAGTTAATTTGATTTGTAAACGTGTATTGAGCAATTGTAATTTCGATTTTTCGATTATAATGAATTGTTCTTGACGGCTACATCGTAGATGTAGATACTGAAATTCGAATCGAATCACATAATTTTCGATGTTCTTACTTAACCATTTATCGTTATTTTTCTCGACTTTTCGCATTGACTTAATCTGCGAGATCCTATTATTTCGCATTAATATATTACAACAGTTCTTGCCATGAATAAATCATGGGAAATAATTGAACTCGGGTCCATGCACGGTGAGGAGTCTCTCCAGTGGTGAAAGCCTTCGGCCACCTTCGAGATGACAGTCCTTAGCAAAAGCCTTCGATCGCCAGGACCGTTCGTTGTGAAAGCCATCAGCCGCCTGGATCTTATCTTTTATGCTGAAAGCCTTCCAACACCTCCATGGCGAAAGTCTTCGGCTGCCCCTGTCCTCACATCTCAGTGTTCTCGAGGAGAAAGCCTTTTGGCCGTCTTGAACAGTGAACAGTGCAGGAACAACGACCTTTGGCTTACCTGACCCATATCTTGGCATTCTCGACCGAAAACCATCGGCCACTGGAGCTCGATACTGGAGCGAAAGCCATTGGCCAATCGTACTAGTATCAAAAGTGTTCTCGAGCAAAAACCTTCGATCGGCCGCCTAGAACATGGTCTTGGAGCGAACTCATCGGCCACTCGGACCCATGACATAAGTTGTTGGAAACGGCAGAAGGACAGCAGGAGTGCCAATATTTGTGTACGGCGCTCACTTTAGTGCCAATATTTTTTTTTGGATCACTTCAGTACCAATTTTTGTCAAAAACGATCATTTCAGTGCCAAATCTAACGTGGCTTGCCAGAAATCGTGACACGTGTCCTAATGTGATCTGACGTGGCTTCCCGGAAATCATGACACGTGTCCTGTTGGCACTGAAATGATCATTTTTGACAAAAATTGGCACTAAAGTGATCCAAAAAAAATATTGGCACTAAAGTGAGCTCCGTACACAAATATTGGCACTTGTAGTGTTCTTCTGCCTGTTGGAAACTAATTCCTAATTCGTATACGGAATACGTGCGGAAAACTAATGAATTATGCCCAGAAATCACTTACTTGTATCACTGATCGGAGAACGATTACACGAGGAACCATACCCGCTGTTCACAGATTAAATGTCGCCTTCGCAATCCAGAGAGTCCTTTTGTCGAACGTGAATCAACGGTGAGGAGGAGAGGATTTCGTCGTCGTCTCTTTCTTGAACGACAGACTTACGTTCGTTATTACTGTATATATTGAGAGGAGGGAGAGCGTCTGTATATTTGACGCTTCTTCAACAGACGTGATTCTTCACGTCAGATAACTGCTTGCAATTATCTCTAGGGGCGGGTGTGATTGACCGCATGGGCGCACACCGTAAGACCTATAGTCCTTCATCTCCCACTCGCCCATGTAGGGCAAATAACTCTCACATGTCCACGCAGGACTAACAACTCCCACTCGTCCACAAAGGACCAAGCATAACTCTCTTTATATCTGCAAAGTTCATATTGACAAATAATCCGTGCGACCAGCATACCTGAGAGCTCGTTGTCACACATCCGTTGGGAGTATATGACAGCTCAAAAATGGACATAATCAAAAATATATTTCCGTATGCTTGTACCCTAGATCGATCAGTCACATACATATCTCTCTCTAGATCTCATTTAAGTATGATATGTTATATTCACAATTATGATCACACTGAATAATCATAACCGGCCGGTTTGTGAACATAAATCTATTATGTGACTCAAATCTCGAAATCGATCTTCCTCTTCCATTAGACCTCTTGATCTCAGTTCAGCTCGCTTTTCTAGAAGTGTCCCTTTAGATCGAATCAATTTCATGACCATAGGTAACACCCTAAGATAGCGAACACTAAATAGAAATCTTGAGAATAACGAAAAGTAGTGAGGGCACCAAATAAGGAATTTTTATCCTCGAGAGTCTCACACGGCATTGAAAAAGTTGAGATCATAACTTTTGCCAACTCTCATTGGTCGACAATGCATACGTAATATGAAGTACGTATTACGATATTTTCTCCTTCCCCATGAAGCGTATGTCTTTCTATTTTAATACCGTACAGATGATCACTTAGACATACTCAATGTCTAACCAGAGTTCACGTAACAACTCCAACCAAGAGTTTCCATCAGAACTCTCATCTGGCATTCAAGACAGATAAAGTGAAATATGTGGGAGGACTAATAATAATAAAATCTCTTTATTTCACTTTCGGACATTATAAATAGTAAGTCCTCATCTTAACATTCTTGTTAAGGCGGCATAAATATTTTAAGCTCCAGCTCTCAATTATCACCTAGATAATAAGCTTAAAATTGCCTCATCTCTATTCATCACGCAGTAAATAGAGGCGATTACCCGTGTGAGTGGGCTAATCTCTTATCTGTCCGACATACTTTCTCAAACTAATGTACAGAACATTAATATGCATAAATGTTACACAAAAATCATAGACAATAATAATGATAACAAATATCATTAAAGCATTAATTGTCATAGGCATTAATAATGATAACAAATATCATTAACTCATTCACTGTGAACTTTGGGGAACATTAAACATCCAATATTCTAATTTCTACGCCCTTCTAGAGATTCTAATGCAAAGAACCAATCCTTCTTATCAACACATGACCAAGTCAAAACATCTCTAGAAATTTATTCATCACAAGATCTGCTTTCATTCTTATGCGTAGATATGCACTGTTCACATCTTTTCATACAAACATGTCTTTTACAACATCATATTCCGAGTCAATACGTTTGGTCTTGCAGTGGATCCTCAATGTAAGCTTTTGTTACTTAACTATCACAATTAACTAATAATTGGACTTGTAGCACTCTTAGCAACACTTTATCGATCCAAACATCTTTCCAGTTAAAGATGAAGACCCTTTTTGTATAACCGCTGATAATACCACGAGAACATCTTCCATCGTGGATAAGGCCATGCACATTTGCTTCTTACTTTTCCATTATATGGCGCCATTTCTCAGTAAGAATGCAAATTCAAAGGTAAAATTCCTCTCATCTATATCTCCCCCTCAATCAATATCAATACACTTTCAAGGTGCAGATCTCTACCTTGAATTTTCAATAAATTGATCAGCAGTACTTTCAGATACCTCAGAATTCTATTGACGGCAATTCAGTACACTTTGACTTCTATTGGATTGGTACCTACTTACCATTCCAACTGAATAACAAATATCAGGTCTTGAACATATCACAGTGTACATTGAGCTACCAACAGCACTAGCATATGGATCACTTTCCATTCTTTATCTCCTTATGGAGTCTCGAGACACATATTTCGGCTCAAACCTTTACCATTTGTAATAAGAGTATATCATCAACATATAATAATAAAATCACAAATTGATTTTAGGATCTTTTGATATATACACATTGGCCTTTATCAATTGTTACAAAATCATATGCCACTAAGACATCATGAAAAACGTATATATCAATATCTCAATGACTGCTCAGGGCCATATTCTTGACCTTCATTCACAACTCCTGGAGGTTGTACCACATAGGTTTATTCTATTAATTCTCTATTGAGAATTGCAGTCTTTACATCATTGATGTAATTCTAGATCCATACTCATCATTATTACCATAATAAGGTGAATTTAATATTACGATTCACCATAAGGTCAGCCAAAAAATTCTCAAATAAGCCATCAGCTTTACGCTTACTTTTGAGAACACATTTGCTCCCAATGGCTGTGAGTCCATTCAAAAAATCAATCAGTTCCCAAAACTTCGTTTGATCTCATTAACTCCATTTCTTTTCCATTGCTTCTATTCACTTTTCTTTATCAAGGCAAATCGGAGCCTCATTTTATACTCCTAGACTTATTATCTTCTTTTGGAGCAACCATGAAAGCTTTATAAAGCTTCTTGCGACTTATTCGCTAAATTGGAGAGATAGTACACGTAGTACATCATTTAGATCATACACTTAGTACATCATTCTCCATTACGCTCCCACTCGGATCAGACAATGACGACATCTTTTACACATCAAGCGGTTACAATTGAGATTAATTCGAAACAAATTCCCCACTTCTCACATTGCTCCCACTTGGACAAGATGCCCATAAGCTATCATTGTCATTATCCTAAAATTCAAACAGATAATAGTCTTGAAATATCTCGCCCTTTAGAAATTCATTCACTAAGAATGTGACATTTCGTGATTCGAATTCAGTTACACTCCCCACTTTCCTGCTTACCCATAGCACATACCCTTTCGAGTGCTCTTAGTATTACGAAGATACTTTTGCCTCTAGGGCCCAATTTCCCAAACTTGTGGGAGAACACGTGTGCATAGAAAGCATATCAAGGTCTGAGAAAACTCAAATCTCATTGTCGACCTGTCCACTACTCATATGAATTGGTGGTAACTGATTTATAAGGCATACGGTTAAGTATCTAGACAACCATCAACAAAAATATCATCACAAAATATTATACTATACTATCACAGACTTAACCATATTTATTATGATCTGTTTCTTCTCTCTAGAACTCTATTATTCAGAGAAATCAATGGAATAGTCAACTATTATTCTATTCCTTTTTCATCACATAAACATCTGAACTAATCAGATATATTAACTCGACCTCGATCGGATTTCAAATAAAACTTTCTCAAAGCAACTTATGCCTGAAATTTACGAAAAATCATAAAACAATAAACCCGAATCGAGTGCAATTATACAAATGTGATGAAATAAACAGCCTCATGCCTTGCTATCACATTCACTGAACCACATATGTCTGAATGGATATCAACAAAGGAAACTCGGCTCTTGTTCCTTTTCTAAATAGTTTCCTTATTGTTATTCCTTCCAAAAGCAATGCTCATAAATAGGCTAAACGACATTTTCAACACTGTCCAATAAGCCCTTTTTAGCTTATTTTACCCAGCCTAGCATGCCACATATTTATATCATCACAAAGATGAAAATGAGGCATAACATTACATAATTGTACTCAACAATCTGCACAATTAAACCATTTAGAATTCTAATAACTTGTTCCTTACGACAAGTTGTCACCATTGTTATGAAAGTCCAAACTAAAAAACTAAGTTTAACCAAACTAACACGGAAACTAAATTCCGTCGTGTTTTGGAGCATATAACATTTTATGTAGGAATAAAATGCGATCATCACGCATATACAATCTGGCTAATGCCAATTCTTTTAACTTTCACTAAGAAGTTATTTCCCACATTTACTCACTTTACTCCATGTGGAACTCGTTGAAATCCCACTATGGTATCCTTCAACTACATGATCTGTGGTCCCTAAGTCTATAATCCACTAAAGATAAGATTCAGCCTGAAAGACTGAACTGTAGACACAAGTAACACTCTTAAGTGCACAAGAATTTCTAAGTTCTTTAACTTACCACAATCATAAATAGTATGACTTTTATTTCCACAGTGAAAACAGTTCATTTTTGAAATGTTTTCCTTGAAAGGACATTTTCCTTTCTTATGTCGGTTAAACTTCGATTTCTATCTTGAATTGTTCTTTCCACTACTTAAATCCACCTTGACGCTTATATCTTGAGTACAAAACTCATTAAAACTAGAATCAACATTGCGAATGTCAATTTTAGGTTTTGCCACCAGAAGGCAATCCATCTCTAGTTTAAGGCGTCGCATAACATCTTTAAAAGTTTTACTTATAATGTGAATCTAGTGGATTTTCATATGCACATAGCTATGAAATAAAGAACAGACTACTGCTTGCACTTGCTGTTCATCAGTCAAAATGGAGTCTGCATCTTATAGTTCACTTATTTGTTTGATATATGCCACAAAGGCCATTTAATATTATGCCCATAAGGCATCATATACGTATCAAATCTTATAGTGATCTGTTCCAATTGGAGACCAATATCTCACCATAATTAATTCATTAATGCCTTCCATTTGACTTTAGCATTTTATAAAAAATGCCTGAACTCAAAAAAATATTTTCCTTGCTTCAGCAACATAATGCGAGCAATAGAGTTCAACTTGTTTCTCATTGCAAGTATCTCTTTGTACTTTCTTGATAATGCAGTAATCATATATTCATATTCTTCCATAACTAGGTCAAGAGCTTATAGTGCTTTTTGCTCTTTTAGCTCATATTGGATCTTATTCCAATTTTCATAATTTTCGCCGTCTAATTCTATTTTCAATCAAGCTTAACTACAATACTATAATAAGCTCAAACTATTGTATCTGAACACAAAGTTCAATAGACATGTTCTCATTCAATTATTGATGCCTAAACATTTATGCATTTATTTTACACTAACTAATTATATTAATGAATAATTTCATATAAGGTCTCAAAGTCGAAAGTTCACTATGTTCCCAATCATCGTCTGAGAATCCTTGCTTGAAATTACCATTAATACAATCATTTATGTAAAATTGAGTTCACCAAAGTTACTAAAACCTTTTCGAACTCCTCACTTATCCATATACCACCAAGGTATTAAAAAAAATTCTCATATAATACAAGGCAAACTATTTCATATGAACAAGAATATTTATATCTATTGACATACAATTCCAATACAACAACATCATGTGACATAATGTATGCCAAGAACGGGAAAAGATTCAATAAAATCTTTAGGGAACTTCTTGACCCTAGAAGGCGTCCCTATGGTGGCACTTGGGAAACTCTCTGGTCTCAACCAAGGGAACAAATCTCTTCGCCAAGGAGCATTCTGCCTACGCCAAGACCCATTCATAGCAAGGGTCGATGTCTTCCTTGCCCCAACCTCTAAGAACTCTATCATGAATCTTATTCCAAGGTCCTTATAAGAAAAATAGTAGCTATTTTTCCACAAGCGGTCTAAGACCTCATGCCAATCAGGAAGAGTAGTTTTTAAGGCAACAACCCTCAAATAGTCTGGCATGACATAACCATTACAAATGATTTCCAATATCATTTTGTTCACTATTATATCAACTCTGCCATCCCATCGATAAAGTGCCAACTCATTCCTCAACTTAAGGAGTCTCTCATGTGTTGACACCTGATTTTTGACCAAGTCTTTTTTTAGTTTTATTTTTTGAAAAAATCACAAAAAATTCATAAAAAGTCAAACAATTACAAAATCAACTTTGGTGGCCTTGGCCAAGCCCAAGGAACCATTATTGACCAAAAAATAATTTTTCATATTTTTCATATTTTTTAGTATTTGTAGAAAATAGGAAAATACTCAAAAAATTCAAGAAAAATAGCATTCGAGGTCACAAAAATATGAAAAAATATCCAATATTTTTATTTTTAATCCCTTGTATTTTTGACCTCACAAAAAGTTCAAAATTAAATTCAATTGGGGGCGTTCCTTTGTAACCCGTACTATTGAATTTGAGAAAAAAAATACCAATTGAGTCTTTTAAATTCCAAATTTGGCATTTTCTAGGATCTTGACATTCAATCTAATTGTTCCCTATTTCAATTTGACCTAATTGCTCGGACAAGTTGTTCAATTGCAAACATAAATGCATTTTAGTCCTTGAAATTGAGCATAATCGAAATTACTTTCAATTCAAGGACTATCATTACAAATTGAACATGCTACCCAATGGATTTCACCATTTTAAATCGATTGGCACATGTGGTTTGACTCAATTTGATCATTTGCACCCTCAATTACACGATCCCCAATTTCCAATTAAATGAAAATTTGGGGGTTTTGTAGAAATTGATGAAAAGTTTTGGGCAAAACCACATTTCTAGATAAAATCCATGCCCTAGATTCGATTCCAAAGTTTAATTGCAAAAATTCCCAATAGATTTGGATTAATTTTGAAAATCTCAAATTGGAACCGGTTCGGACCGAACCGGTCCAGAACAGTGTCATCGTCTTCATCAAACCTGAGCACAGATGAACAGTGACAGATCGAATTTTAAAGATCAAATTGAGCATTCAATCGACGAAAATCGGAGACGCAATGGTGGGGGTTTTTAGCCTTGGAGCATTCCCCGTCGATTGACACCCAGATCACGACCAATGGTCGCCCGAGGAAGAAACGGTCAGCTGGTCAACCTCGCAGACCCGCGAAAGTCAACAGAGGCAAAAACAGCTCAAATCCTTGCCAAATTCGTGCGAAATGAAGCTCACCGCGGAATCAAAAGGGATTGAGCGAAATGCCCATCTTCCCCGACTTTGTTTTGACCCAATTGCACGTGACTACACGTGCCAAACCGAGTCAGTTGAAGATCCACCGTTCGGCGCCAAAAATCGAACAAGCTATATAAGCTAACAGGCCTTCGCGAAGGAAAGGAGGACGGTATTCAGTTAGAGAAAGCGAAACTGAATCGAAAGAGAGAAAAAAAAAACGCGAGGAAGAGCTCGTCCTCCGACCCCGGTCGTCGAGGACTTGAACTCGACTGCAAGGCACTGGTTGGGCCGTCTCCGGCCAAACCGAAGCCAAAGAGGGTCGTCACAAGCTCGCCTGAGGCTTCAGGAAGCGATCGTTGCCGGCCGCGCCTCGTGAAATTGCGAAAAAAGGTGAGACGCAGCTTCAAGCTCTCTACTGTGCATCAATGGCGACTTGCCTGTTTCACGATCATTCTTGCGATTTGTGTGTGCGTTTCGTTCCTTGAACACCACTGACCATGTTCACATCTTCATTTTGCATCGATTTCGCTCACATACCTCGAATTGAGTCTCCCAATTTAGCCTTCATAGCCGATTCATGCCCAGCCAAATCTGGGCCGAGCGAGCTCAATCGGAGCTCGAGGTAAGTCCTCTGCACCTCCTGCCGTGTCGATTTATGAATCAATTGATCTGATTTCGCGTAAATCTGTGTGATCAAACCTCCATGGCCGTACTCGGCACCTTGCTCGATGCTTGCGATTTTGCGAACGATATGCTGTGATTCTTGGATATGTTAGATTAGGGACGATCGCGAGTCCATTGCCGTCGATTCTGCACGATTTCATCGAAAATCCACCGTTGGATCATCACCGGAGATCCACAGCCGTTCGCTCAGTTGTAGTCGGGAGGTTGAAAACGATGCTGACCTGGCATAGTCAACTGGTCAAATATCCAAGTGTCGTCCTGCGATTAGCCCACGTGTTAGCCCAGTCAGCATGGCCGTTAGGGTCTGTTATTTGAATAAACAGATCGGACGGATGAGATAAATCGAGTCTAAATTCTAGCGGCCGTCCAATTAGTAATTAGGTTTATCCGAAAATCTTTAAAATCAGAAAATCAAAACGAGCTGAAACGGTGCCGTTTAGGTTAGTAGCAATGCGGCGTCGTTTTAGGTTAGAAAGGGTGAACGGTCCAGATCGAGTCTTGCGTTCTAATCTTGACCGTAGATTTTGGTAGGTCGATCAGACGGCTCTAGTCACGTCTTTGTTCAATCTAGGCCGTAGATTTCAGTCAGTCCATCCAACAGCCGTGGATTAGCCACTTGGCTTTATAGGAACCGTTGGATCTAGCACGGATAATCAGAAAAATAAAAAAGGGGATACGGCGTCGTTTCAAGGCTTCAGTCGCGCGGATCCGGGTCTGGACCGGGTTCCGGCCCGAGTGGGTCGGGTCGACCCGGTCCGAATCATTTTTTTTAATAAAAAATCATAAAATGATTTTAAAAATAAAAAAAATCAAAAAAATCCTAGAAAATCCAAAAAAAAAATGCTAGAAAATTCCAGGAAATTCCAAAAAAATGTGGAAAAACCCTAGACATTCCAGAAACCCCCAAAAATCGAGGGTTGACCACAGACAACTGATCAACCCTATTTTTAGGGTTTCTTACCCAATTTTCCGAGACTTGACGACATTACCATTTAGGGGTAAGTTGCCCCTGCTGTGTATGCAAGGTAAGGCCGACAATGCCAAGGTAAGAATTAGGGTTGGGTAAGTGACCAATTCTTAGGTTTGGGTTTTCGAGTCCCGCCTCTTTTCTCAAAATGACGATCTTGCCCTTCAATGGGAAAATTGTCTTTCTTATCTCAATCGAGTTCTGGAAATTGCTTAAAGTTAGGGTTTGGGTCAGGTGGACGATCAACCCTAATATTTGAGATTTTCAGTTCTCGTCTTTGCCCAAATGACGACTTTACCCCTCCAAGGGTAAAATCACTTGAAAATTCCAGAAAAATCCTAGAAATTCCTGAAAAATAGGAAATGGATTGGATTGATGGCCAATCCTATTTCCACTGTCTTTTGACTTCTCAATTCGTCCAAAATGACAGATTTACCCTTTTAAGGGTAAAATTTTCCCTAAATTATTCAAAATTACGATTCTGCCCCTCATGGGTGAATCAGGTCCAAATCACTCCTAAGCCTTGATTGATATTTCTCTAGGCCAATAGGGCCTCATTAGGGATACCATGTTGATTTGATGTGTTTTATCCGTATGTACTGGATCCTCGATTTGCGCACCTTTTTTATTGATTGTGATTGATAGGGCAGTATCTCCCATCTGCATGAACTCCTAGATTTAGGATCTGTACCCCACTCATCTGTATGAAATCCTAGGATCAGATAAACCATTCAGCTTAGGTACCAAAAGGGCGTCAACTTTTGACAGTCGACGTAACTAAGTCCCCGAACCCACTTCTCTGGTTTCCGCATGTTGACACCTGATTTTTTTTACCATTTATTATTGTGATTTTTATTCTTTAAAATTAATTAAAAATATCAAAAAAGGTCATAAAATCACAAAATCAACTTTGGAAGCCTTGGTTTAACCTTAGGAACCAATTTTGAACAAAAAATATTTTTCGGTATTTTTAATATTTTTCGAGTTTATTTAATTATAAAAATACCCAAAAAATCAGAAAAATACCATTCGTGGTCAGAAAAATACCCAAAAATATTCGATAATTTTGTTTTAATTTCCTCTTCAAGTGTGTCACTTTAAATCTCAAAAATTCGGCTCGGGTCACTATGTTCCTTCGCAAACATAAACCCGAACCGAGCCTAAAAAAAATCATTTTCGAGTCTTTTAGTTTTCAATTCTCACTTTTTATAAGCTATGACATTGGATTCTAAAGTCTTAAAGTGCAATTAGGTCAATTTGCCCTCCAATTTAATCAATTTTTACCAAAAGGGCTTAATTGCACATTTTTCTTTCAATTAGTCCCCGGTTTCACGGATGTATACGTATGCTCTACGTATTTATACGTCATATGTATTTATACGTTATGCATATTTGTATTGTTTGGTAACCTCTTTAACTCTTGTAATAATAATAATGGTTATTATTTTTAACACCTTTGTTAGTGCCTTTTTTAGCATTTTTGTATTGTGAGTGCTATTGCTAGTGCTATTTTTAAATAGCATTTTTTGTATTATAAATTGTGAGTGCTATTGTTAGTGCTATTTTAAATGACATTTATTTATCATAAATTGTGAGTGCTATTGTTAGTGCTATTTTTAAATGGCATTTATTTATCATAAATTGTGAGTGCTATTATTAGATAGAATTTATAATTGTTAGTGCTATTTTTAAATAGAATTTTTGTATTATAAATTGTGAGTGCTATTGTTAGTGCTATTTTTAAATAGCATTTTTGTATTATAAATTGTGAGTGCTATTGTTAGTGCTATTTTTAAATGTCATTTATTTGTGAGTGCTATTATTAGATAGAATTTATAATTGTTAGTGCTATTTTTAAATAGAATTTTTGTATTATAAATTGTGAGTGCTATTGTTAGTGCTATTATTAAAAAGCATTTTTGTATTATAAATTATGAGTGCTATTGTTAGTGCTATTTTTAAATGTCATTTATTTGTGAGTGCTATTTTTAGATAGAATTTATAATTGTTAGTGCTATTTTTAAATACAATTTATTGGAAGGTATTTTTGGCTATAAAAGGATGGCAAGAGTTTTGAGGTTGAAGGGGGAGACATTTTGTAGAGTGTGCAAATTTTTGAGAGTTTAGAGAGAAGAACACAAACACTCTCTATATTCTCATCATCTTGAGTGAGCAAAATATACTAAGTTCGGAATATTGATTCCGCATATTGCTAGCACAATTGTTGTGGAGTTATTAGTCGTCTCCCCGTTCGTCAATTGGTGGTGCGTCCGAACTAGATGCCTAACACTTGTGGAGGCTAAGATCGAAGAACATCGAACCGACACCTCCGTTCAAGCACGCTACGAGAGGTAATCTATTTACTCCCTTTGAGGCTTTGTGATTTTTTTTTCGATTGAAATGCACGAAGTACGCCTCTGGAGATACATGTATGGGTTGTTATTTATTTCCGCTACGTGTTACGTGGATCCCAACAGTGGTATCAGAGCCAATCCTTAGGCGTTTTCGTGCATTTAATTGATTTTTGCAATTTTTGCAATACTATGGCCAATATGTATTAACGAATTGTTCGTCTTACATGGCTAATGGAGGTTGATTGTTTTTATATGATAAATTAATCAACGTAGCAAAAATTGAGACTAAATCAATTTTGAATCGAAAATTTATGGCTATCTTATTTTACGTAAAAATTCTGAATATGATTCAACGTAGAATTTTTATTGTGTCTTCCTAAGTTTTAAATTGTGAATTTATTACTTACGTGGAAGGGTGGTGATCATGGAAAAATCCCTAATCAATGTGATTGATGTATATATGAATGTATGATGATTATTTATATATTTGGGGTTGTAATTATTAAATGGAGGCTGCGTACTCCTTTTATTTTTCATGTAATCTTTATTTTTAGCATAGTCAATTGTTGATGTAAATGCTACGAGGATTACGTGGGGGAGCCTTTTAAGTCGGCGTGCTCTTTGGGGCCCAATTCTTGAAGAGTTCAAGAAACCAAGAAGAAGCGAAGAGCGGCTCTCCGTTATTAAAATATTAAAATGATTAAATGTGGTCTCATTGGCTCGAGACCCATTAAATCATAATTCCATGATCACCACGTAGGATAGATGTTTATGTGATTGACATCTATTTATTTATTATGATTACGTGAGCATGTTAAACTGGTTAATGTGCAAAGTCAGACTTACCTCACCCAAAATTGCGCCTGCATGAAATCCTAGTTAGGAAAATCACTCGCGTTAGGTACCGAAAGGGCGTTGGTAACGACACCAGCGTAACCAAGTCCCCGAACCCAAAAACTCTGGTTCCGTAGAACTGATCGATCTCTCCCAATCGATCAGTAAGGTTTCCGGTCTACCCTCCAAGAAAGACCGGTGGCGACTCCAAATGCATGCACAAGTTGCACATGCCACCACGACCACACTAAGGTCGAAAGCGATCGACTCTTATCGTCGAATCCTTCTGAAAAATACTCCCGCCGCGATTTGGTATGGGCCTGGGAGGGCCCGCGCCGATCTAAGACCCGCGATCGGTAATCCATTAGCCGCGTCCGCTTTCGGACGGGTCGCGACAGCTGGCGACTCCGCTGGGGACACTGTGTTCTAGAACCTATGGTTCTAGACCCCAAGTGGACTTAGGCCGTAATTAAAACGCTGAGTAATTTTTCTAACCATGCAGGCGCTCGTGAAGGTGAGGTAAGTCCGCTTACGATAGGTGTTATATGTTTTTGCAGATTGGAGAAATAAGGGGTGTAGTCCGTGATTAACATTGTCTTATGCAGGTTGGGCGTAGGAATGTATGTTGTGTGGATGATTTGAAGTGCTGATTGATAAACTGCTATGCATGAATTGCATTGTGATGATCACAACACGTGGACACACACAACCGCGCCTAAAACCCCGGGCGTCGCCTATAGGAACACAATAGAAGCAATTGAAAATGGAATCTCCGTGAGGAAAAACGCGGGGTAATCCACTTTTCAATTTCGCTCGCTTCGAACTATGGATCGAGTCCCAATGCAACGATAGCTGTGCAATGGAATCGGCTCTTTCTAGAACTCGAAGTGGGAACCTTAACCTTATGTGCCAAACCCTCTGATTTTTAGAAGTTCACCATAACTTGTCTCATGCGCATGTCTTTGGGCGGTTGGTACACCTAAAACCGCACATAAGTCGACGAGTTTGGTTGGTAAGACTCTCTATACCTCGAATCTATTACAGTTCATATAAATATAGGCATTTCATTCATTGCATTCTGGTGATTAGATTAAATGCCATTTCAAGGATAGATGTGTGTGTTTTTCCCAAACGTCCTTGATAGAAGACGAAGAGGATGATATCCCATGACAAGCACCGAGTGAGCAACAAAGGAGCCTACTATGGACATTATTGAGATATCGTCCAATGAAGATGACGAGTTGGGGCAAGTGATCCGGAAGTCACAGATCGAACTTGGGGCATCCTTAAACGTTAGGATCACATTCCTTTGTTTCATTTTCTATTGCCAGTCCTCTTGTATAGGGTTTACTTTTATCGAGGCTTTCTCTATCTCACCCCTTAGAGTGATTGTATTAGGGATCTATTGGTGTATACATTTAGATGGAACTTGGTTGTATTTCTTTTGACAGGTCATGGGAATGTGATAGTGGCATTTTCTCTAATCATCCGAATACTCCCAAGTCAAGTTTATAATTCCTTTAGAGAAAATTAAAATTGGAAATCTTGCACGACCTTTTTGGTCATATAGGGTAATCCAACCCCAATTTCGCTAGAAGGAATTATACACTTGAATTGGTCCATGCATGTTTTACGTCGCTGGTAATCCACGATAATTGATCGAGAATATCGGCGTTGTTTTGAATTTAATGACGAGATAGATGTCCAAATTACTCTCGTTCTTAACAAAACGGCCTTGATTTGGATGCCGTATCTTCAATTAAATTTAAAACACGTTATTATGCCTCGCACTTTTGAGTAATTCGTTCCTCTCGAAATTGATCAAAAGCGATTATTGTGAATTACATTCCTTTCAATAGTATGCTTTCTTTCGAGGAATATTGATAAAAACTTTTCGCGCAAGATTAAAACCCTTGTAAAAGTTCTTGTCCTTATTAATCATGGGCAAGCATAGGATTGAAAGGGGTTTTTGATTTCTTTTTCAAATTATTCCTTCTGATTCTGTCTTTTTATTTGCAGGTAAAAAAAAAGGTAATAGAGAGAAATCTTTTCCTGGACAAGTCTAAGGCTATTATCTCATCTGATCATGAGCGAGTTATAAAATCAGGACATATTTGCTCGGCTTACTGATATTATGGTTCGGCTCACCCAAGTTGAAGATGTTCGGATGCTCGAAGAAATGAACCATACAGAAGTTAAAACACACACACAAGAGTTCTCATTTATTTTGCTCAGTGGAGGGTTTTCAAAAGCAGGTCATACAATTCGGGGTAGAAAAGTAAAGCCGAAGTGAGCCCTAATTAACGACACGAAGGAGCCCAACTGACCCTCCATGTTATTAATGCTCTGCTCATACTCCCAACTCCGCATGTCATGGTCGGCAAGCCTGAGGAGAAGACTTTTGCATTCTCCCTTAACTTCGGCGACCTTGGCCTCATGTTCTTCGGCGATTGTTTCCAGGTCTCGAATCAGTCCATTCCCGCGAGCTATGTCCGCGGTTATTTTGTCGAGCCGTTCTTCCTGCCAGTCGCTCTGAAGCCTCAACAGGACATTGCGGCGGTTATGCTCGCCGGTGGTCGCGACCCGCTCATTAGCAAACTCGACGGCCTTTTTGTAACTATCGGCCAGATAGTTGGTCAGCACCAAATGATCAGATCGATCCTCATAACGAGCTCGCAAGACGCGAGCCACGAGAACCTCCCGATTAGCAGCACGGTAGGCCTCTAAGGAGTGTGCAAAGAGAGTCGGGAAAATTCTATATTCCCTCCCCAGTGTAGTACCTTCGAGAGAAGTGGTATCAAGGTCCTCGAGCAGGACACGGATTTCATCATCGGTCGCAGAATGATGGGTTATGTGTGCGTAACCGCGACCCAGTAGGTTATAAAGCTTTTCCCACTGGGCCAAGACATCAGTTGAAAAAGTGCGTACGGGAGAGGAGGCCATTTGCGTTGGGTTGGCTTGAGAATAAGACGAGTTTGACAGAGAGATTAGAAGGAAGAAGCTGATTATGCGAGAACGTTAACCTTCCATACATTAATTCCTCATTTTATAGCAACTCGAGGATGATGAAGGGTCTCAGTAATAATGCCGGTGGAGCCCAATTAGGGGGTAAAGCAGGAGGTCCCCTCACGAGAACCATTGGATTCGTTTCGGTCCGCGATTTCCGGCTCATCAATTAAAAGATGTAAAAGATTTGTCGGGATCACCATTATTAGAGTTAGGTGGGAGGTAAGCGCAACTATCGAAGAGAGCCCTAACAGGATTTGGCAGTCCCATCACGATTGAAAAGCTAAGCGAGAAATTCAAAGTCTTGAGGGGGAACGTTTGCCTAATGATGCTTGAAGAGCGTCTCCTGAACATACGAAGTCACTCGAAGAAAACTTTATAGGGAGTGAGCATACATGAGAGAGTGGAGAACTCTGAGTGGGCAAGAACCAATCAAACATTTCTCAATCCAACATATTTAAGAGGTTATTGTCAGCTGCTAGAGGCGACTGACTCAAAAATCTCAGAAATTGAACTACAGAGGGATCTCGAAGATTCCAAGATCAAGTCTAACGCCAAAACCATGGAGCCCAACACTTCTGGCAACGGAAATCAAGATCACGGCGACGACGACAACGACATCCACGATGTTCAACTCGGGAAAAGAAGACGTCCTCACCAATACTCTCAGGAGGAAACCCAAATGCTGGAAACCCTTTTCAGTAAAAGCCATTACATGAAAAAGAAGTGGAGAATTGAATTGAGCCGGGAGTTGGGGATTAATCAGTCGAGGATCCAGTTTTGGTTTCAAAATAGGAGATCCAAATCGAAGGCTCAACGCAAACGTCAGGTGGTCGAGATTTTAAAGGAAGAAAACCAAAAGCTGCGAACAGAAAACATGAGGTATGAAAAAGCTCTCAATATTACCGTTTGCCCTCATTGCGATAACCTCGTCGCCCTCGGTAAGATATTCCCCGATAAGCCTCACGCGATGATTGAAGACGTTCATTTACCACCCTACTCCCTCGGGGCATCTCCTGCTCAACCAGATTTTGCCGGAGTCACGCATGAGCAGGATGATCCTACGAAGATGATACAAATGCCTCTTGGGGGATGGGATTTGCATCGCTTTGATTGGAGTTACAGTTTCAAGGAGCTGGATGTTACCGCCGACCAGCTCAAAGCATATCAGCCTCATGCACAACAATTTTCGATAGGGTCGGGTCCTGTTGGAGATGAGTTAATCAGTCGTCAAGCCATCGATGCAATTTTGGGCCACGATAAGAGGAGGTTCGCTTGGCCCCCTGAATTGCATTCCAGATTCCTAGACGTGGTTCACCAAATGGGGATCGACTCAGCAACTCCGACGCGCATATTTAAGGCCATGAATGTACCGGGGCTTAGTAAGGAGCTGGTCAGGAATCACCTTGCTGCCTACAGAAAGCTATTAAAACAACGTCGAGCGGAGCTAAACCGGGAGGAATCCGTCTCGAGCTCAAAAGCTAGGGGCGACCGCCATTGTAATGCTCAGGCATCAAGAGATACCCGGCCAAATCTAAGCATCAATCAAGCTAGCAACCCGACCACCGGCAAACTGAAAGCTGATCAGAATGTCCTCCCGGGCCATTTCAACATTTCTCAAGAGCGCGTGTCACAAGTACAGCGAGTGCGAACTCCTCCATTCGAGCAGCAGTCTGCTGGTGCTCTGCCTGCCGCTGGTCGACCCACGACAGACGATTTCTTCGATGAGGGGCTCGATGCCTTGTTCAATCAGTGGGAAGCTGGCATGCTTGGACAGCCATGATCTAGCACCTGACTCGGGGCACGATGGGTCGGTCACTACGAACACCCATAGAAAGAAGAACATGTTCACGAGTAGATCACTCATTTTATCGTTGTAAAGTTCCTACGGGAACATTTTTCTTTAATGACTATAGTTAAACCAACGCTATCGACGAACATCGTCATGCTCAGTTGTGATGACCCCTTGTTAGATTAAGTCTGAAACCAGAGACGGTCTTTAAAATTTTGAGTGGCCACGAACTCATTCCTCACCAAGCGCCCGGGATGCTGAAATGAAGAGTAACAGCATGCACAGGGAAAATGCCACTTTCGTTTGAACGATGAAAAGGGGTTGAGAGAAGATCATAGCGTTAATTCCCATGGAGCTAAATGAATTAAACGGAGTCATTAATTGCGGGTCCACCGCTGCTCCCCACGTTCTCGGGCCTAGCAAATCATAAAAGGCGCCGAAAGATTGTAGACCCACCACTTTGTAGACTGAACTAGGGGACGAGCGCAATACTCGATGAAACCGAATCAATGCAAGAGAGTTTGTGATCCTATCACGAGGAAAAAGAAAGGGGAATACAGACGATGAGTAATTGCAGGATCTCGGGAGGAGCGCTTGCTTGCTGGTCTTCATATGCAGCCTGAAGGATGGTTCCAGGACACGCACAATCACTTGAGAAAATTTCTAGAGTGAGCAAACACGTAAGAGCGAATTGAGAAAGCTGAGTGAACTAGATCAGCCCGAGATACCCCGATCCATCATGTTTAAAAGTTATTCCCATCTGCTAGAAACGCCCGACCTGGACATTTCTGAGCACGAACTGCTGGGAGACTTTGAAGATCCTGGAGCTGAATCCTGCCCGAAGGCCATAGAGACTGACTCCTCCAGCGATGAAATTCTAGGTTTCAGCTACGAAGAAGGAGTATACAATGATGACCGGAGTCGGAAAAGGAAGCAACTACAACGCCACACTCCAGGCCAAATCCGAGAGCTCGAAGCTTTCTTCAATGAATGCCCCACTCCAAGCAGACAACAGAAAATGGAGTTGAGCCGAAAAATAGGATTGGAGCTTTCGAAGGTCAAGTTTTGGTTCGCCAACAAACGAACCCGGGTGAAACAGCAATACGCAGACCATGAGTTACTGGTCCTGAAGGAGGAGAATGAGAAGCTTCAAGCTGAAAGCGCGAGATATAAGGAAGCTCTGACCAAGGCCACCTGCCTTAATTGTGGTAATCCTGTTGTCCTCGGCGAGGTGTTCCTCGATGAACCGTCCATGTTAACGAATAACGCTCAGCTGTTACCGTATTCTCCACAGCATTTTCCGACACAACCAGATATCGCCGGAGATCTGCATGAGCAAGTCAACACCATAGGATCAACACCAACATCCTCTGAGAAATGGGATATGAATCATCACAGGGGGAGTTCTCTCAATGACGAACTCGCTGTCACAGCCAGCCAATCCAAAGTCGGTGAGTCCCTCCCTGGACAACTTTTGAAACGACTAGATCCCGTAGAGAATAGCTACCGAAGTATTGACGATATTTTGGGTGATAAGAGAACAAGGTTTTACTGGACCTATGAACTTCACACCAAATTTGTTGATGCAATTCGAGAGCTGGGAGTTGATTCGGCTAGCCCACTACGCATACTTGAGATTATGAATGTGCCGGGGCTCTCTAGAATTAACGTCGAGTCTCACCTCAAGTACTATAGGAGATTGCTAAGGGATGGAAGGATAGCGTTAAACCATCATAAAGCCAGTTGGAGCTCAAGTGCCGGGCAGAGTTACAACCACGATGATTGGAGAGCCGAGAGCACCCAACCGTGTTTCAGCAATAACGGGACCAGCAGTCGTGTCAGCGACTCCTCTAACCCAAATCAGAATGCTCCGCCGAGCTATCTCAATACTCCTCAAGAGTATATACCGCAGTTCCAGCACATAGGGATTCCTCAGTTTGAGCGCGATTCGGTCATTAATGATGTCCCTGAAGCGGATCTGGCATTGGTAGAGAGTGCACATATAAACCTGCCGGTCATTGGAGGAAGTTCAAATTCGAGGGGTCAAGTTGCTCACGGCGAGAGCAAAGAGAGGAATCCCTCGCCTGCAGTCGACGACAGCCAATCTGGGCACCTAAGGCTAGAAAGAACAGGCGATTTCCTTGAGGAGGAGCTGGACACTTGGATCAATACTCTTCAGGAATGTATGTCTCGACCCCAACAGGGCAATGATGAAGGTTCCAGCTCAAAGACTCCAGTTCCTCACAATGAAGGCGATGAAGGAAATCTGCCCCCAACAATTGTTGATACCCAACTTGAACATCAATGGCTCGAAGACCCGAGCAATTTCCTTGGCGATGAGTTCAATCTTTGGCTCGATCAATTTGGAGCCGGAGGGCCATCGCAGTGGTGACGCAAGGCAGGTGACCAAACGTCTGATGCAAGGCATGGTTACTCGATGAAAAATGCTTAGACGAAAGGGGTGGAACACTCCTATTGAATATGTTGTTGATCGCACTGTAAGGTTCCCACGGGAACATCTTTCATTAATGTCTAGAACTAATTGCGCGTGAGTGTCAACATCACCCTTTGAGCATCTTCAAGCCGAGGGCCGTGGATTAATCGCTTAATCCGTGGAGCAAGTTCCCCGAACAATGACTATCACCCGCGGAGTATAATGGGATCTACCCCTTCAATACGAAATACGTTTGGCCGCGAAGCCACCTATTTGGTAAAACGATGTATCGTTCCTAAACGATCTTCAATCGAATACCGAAGTAATGTCTCATTTCTTTCCCTTCTCAGGTGATAAACGTGGATAAATCACTCAAGAAGCCATTTGTTCGAATAACAGAACAGACGTTGCCTAACTGGGGGCAGATGAACCATTGATGTTGCAAACACTCCAAGAATGGATAGGCGGATTTGATAGATGTTGTTCATATCAATACGCAATATCAGAACGGGATGAGAACCAAGAGTAAAGTTGTATCGTTCCAATTTGTCTTGAATTTGAGAATATGAATTGATACTCGTTATTTATCCTTGACAGGGGAATCGCCTTACAGACGAACAGGTTTTCACATCCCATGTATTACCCGTTAGAATACATGACCAAGGGTAAATTGTATCGTTCTAATTTTTTGAAAAATTCGTGAACGTACAATAACATGTTTCTTCCGCATTTTCAGGATCTCCAGCCGCGGGGGACAGGTAAGTATCCCTTTCCCCAATCCATGGAAGATGTTAAATAAAAAACAGAGAGAAAAAGAAAAACTTTCAAAATCTGATGTCTAGAAAAGACATGGAATTCTAACTTCATTGGCATTCATGTTTTGAAACACGAGGTTGTCTGAACATGCATTGTGCACCATAAAATCCCCTTGACGGGTAAAATTTTTGGGAAAACGAAAGAGATTTTTCCAATCAAAAGTTGTTCAAAACTCTCAAAAGGATGTTTCCTCAAAAGAGAGGCAAGCTCAAATCCAAACACATCCTACATACACTTGAGTGATGAATGGAGCGAATCAAATAGTAAAATCTGGACCTACGGAGGTAGGGACAATTTGCAGCGATTACATGGATTGGGACGACGGAGGCGTTCGTTTCATATCATAAACACTACAGGTGACCGTTGGCAACCCATTCGAACGGCGGTTTTCATTCTTAACCCTGTCAAGAACCACCCTACATCGGGGCAAAATGGATGTGAGTCCAGCGGCATCAGGAGTAAATGGCTAGAAATTTTCTTGCTCGGACTAACATCAATCTTTGTGTGCTGTTTATATGGTAATCCAAGTGCCATAGGATGACGAGAAGCATCCATTTCTCTATCCCACACACTATATCCTTTGCATAGCCAAGTTGAGCCTGCAAATTCGTTTCATGAACCCATTGGTGATCATTCCAAGACGGATGCTGCACCACTTCAAAAATGGAAGAGTTCAAGACTCAGGGATTACGAAAGAGAAATCCCGGACTGATATTTAAAGCATGTTTAGACTATATGTCTAACACGATCCCATGAAAAAAAAAATGGGATTTCAAAAGTGAATGAGAAAAATCCACGGCATCGAGAAAAAGCAAAGTGCCTGGTAAAAGCAAGGCCGATGCTCGTGTAAGTTGTTTGATTGATCCACAATGAAGCCGGATGGGAAAAGAAGAAATCCCTGAAGGAGCCAAATCCAAAAGGATTGCTCCCCAAATGGTGCCGAGCGCAGAACAAAGACACAGAGAGAGTTCTCGTTCTCTGAATGCAACAAGAGGGGCTCTCTAAAGAGTTGGTGTACACCTCAAAATCAGTTGCGCACCTCAAAGACTAAAGATGCAGAAAGGAAAGAACATGTGTCAAATCTGCGATGATCACTAATGTCAATCCCCTCATAAATTCTGAGCCAAAAATAAGCTTGTTTCGGTCCCCAATCCTACCAATGTTACAACCCCGAAACAGTCTTCTCTGACTAAGACACTTGGGTTAACATATAGCTTAGCTCGAAGAAGTACGAGCAAGACTATTTCTTTCTCATTTTGCAAGGTTCTTGACTTGTAAACCCGGAGCAGATGGTGAAGACTTTCATTCAATGGCCTCGACTCCAAAGCGAGTCCCCCTTGAAAGCCAATATCCAAGCCTAACATTACGGTCCCGTGGAAGACCTCCCGACCGATCAAAATGTATGCGCTGTGAATGAGCCTAAAACCTAGGCACAGGTTAGTAGGGAATTGAGTGCATCCCCTATAAAAACCACATCTCAAAACAGGTGAGAAGACCTCCTTGTCGAGAAATATTCCAATTGACGTTTTGAACAAACTCTTTTTGGAATTTTCAAACTGTTGATCCAGATTTTCCGTGCAAGGGACTTGTGATCACATTTGCATGTTGCAAGAATGCTTTGGATGACCTCCAGCATCAAAATGCACATTTCATGATTAAAACTTAAATCATACGATTTTGTCAAATGGACAGCCGTGGTCTTCCCAAAGATTACTAACGTTTTCTTGGTGAAGAAAAATATTTCAGGCTCAAATTTCTGCAGGATACCTGGAGAACCCAGCTCCCAGAATGTCGCATCAACAGACTCAAGTGAAGCTTTGTCAAAATAAAATCTTTCACTGCTTCAAAAACTGAATTCCCGACAAACTTCGGGGTCTCTAAAAAAGAGGGGAAGAAAAACCCTTTTAAAAGAAAAGTCCTATCAGACGTGGAGAACCCTCGTCCCAGGACCCATTTTCAAAATATCAAACAGTCTCATCGGACGTGGAGAACCCTCGTCATGAGACCCCTTTTCATAATTTAGGCAGTCTCATCGGACGTGGAGAACCCTCGTCATGAGACCCCTTTTCAAAAATCAGACAGTCTCACCGGACGTGGAGAACCCTCGTCATGAGACCCCTTTTCATAATTTAAACAGTCTCATCGGACGTGGAGAACCCTCGTCATGAGACCCCTTTTCAAAAATCAGACAGTCTCATCGGACGTGGAGAACCCTCGTCATGAGACCCCTTTTCATAATTTAGGCAGTCTCATCAGACGTGGAGAACCCTCGTCATGAGACCCCTTTTCAAAAATCAGACAGTCTCATCGGACGTGGAGAACCCTCGTCATGAGACCCCTTTTCATAATTTAGGCAGTCTCATCGGACGTGGAGAACCCTCGTCATGAGACCCCTTTTCATAATTTAGGCAGTCTCATCGGACGTGGAGAACCCTCGTCATGAGACCCATTTTCAAAGTCAAAACTGATGGTAGATACCGCCTGAAGGGTCAACACAAGGTAGATACCGCCTGAAGGGTCAACACAAGGTAGATACCGCCTGAAGGGTCAGCTCAAAGGTAGATACCGCCTGAAGGGTCAAATGAAGGTAGATACCGCCTGAAGGGTCAAATCAAGGTAGATACCGCCTGAAGGGTCAAAATATGGTAGATACCGCCTGAAGGGTCAACACAAGGTAGATACCGCCTGAAGGGTCAACACAAGGTAGATACCGCCTGAAGGGTCAGCTCAAAGGTAGATACCGCCTGAAGGGTCAAATGAAGGTAGATACCGCCTGAAGGGTCAAATCAAGGTAGATACCGCCTGAAGGGTCAAAATATGGTAGATACCGCCTGAAGGGTCAAATCAAAGGTAGATACCGCCTGAAGGGTCAAAATCAAAGGTAGATACCGCTTGAAGGGTCACATATGGTAGAAACCGCATAAGGGTCAACTCATTGATAAATATCGCAGTAAGGATCAACACAAAGGTCTGATCCACCATACGGATCAAAATTCTTGGCAAATCCCAAAGCGTGGGATGCGCCTTCCTTAGGTTCCTACAAGTTAGGAATCCCATCATGGTATGACCTACCATACAGGTCAGAGCTTAATCTCCCTGGGATATTCTGAATGACGAGTCCTAGGCATCTTCTTGAAAGTCGTCGCAACCGGCAGCATCCGACAGGTGAGCTTCAGGTAAGCCTCTCTCACTCCGGTCCATGTTCAAATTGTTAGAGCAAACCGGGGATTCATTTGAGCTTTTATCAATAGGCTTAAGGATCCGATGTCATAACATTTCTTCTCTTATTTTCCCAGTTGAGTCGGTTAGGAATCAGGTGCCACCTTATCTTTGAGAGAAACCTCTAAGGAGATTCCTCTCAAAGAGGGGCAGCTGTTGACACCTGATTTTTTTTACCATTTATTATTGTGATTTTTATTCTTTAAAATTAATTAAAAATATCAAAAAAGGTCATAAAATCACAAAATCAACTTTGGAAGCCTTGGTTTAACCTTAGGAACCAATTTTGAACAAAAAATATTTTTCGGTATTTTTAATATTTTTCGAGTTTATTTAATTATAAAAATACCCAAAAAATCAGAAAAATACCATTCGTGGTCAGAAAAATACCCAAAAATATTCGATAATTTTTTTTTAATTTCCTCTTCAAGTGTGTCACTTTAAATCTCAAAAATTCGGCTCGGGTCACTATGTTCCTTCACAAACATAAACCCGAACCGAGCCTAAAAAAAATCATTTTCGAGTCTTTTAGTTTTCAATTCTCACTTTTTATAAGCTATGACATTGGATTCTAAAGTCTTAAAGTGCAATTAGGTCAATTTGCCCTCCAATTTAATCAATTTTTACCAAAAGGGCTTAATTGCACATTTTTCTTTCAATTAGTCCCCGGTTTCACGGATGTATACGTATGCTCTACGTATTTATACGTCATATGTATTTATACGTTATGCATATTTGTATTGTTTGGTAACCTCTTTAACTCTTGTAATAATAATAATGGTTATTATTTTTAACACCTTTGTTAGTGCCTTTTTTAGCATTTTTGTATTGTGAGTGCTATTGCTAGTGCTATTTTTAAATAGCATTTTTTGTATTATAAATTGTGAGTGCTATTGTTAGTGCTATTTTAAATGACATTTATTTATCATAAATTGTGAGTGCTATTGTTAGTGCTATTTTTAAATGGCATTTATTTATCATAAATTGTGAGTGCTATTATTAGATAGAATTTATAATTGTTAGTGCTATTTTTAAATAGAATTTTTGTATTATAAATTGTGAGTGCTATTGTTAGTGCTATTTTTAAATAGCATTTTTGTATTATAAATTGTGAGTGCTATTGTTAGTGCTATTTTTAAATGTCATTTATTTGTGAGTGCTATTATTAGATAGAATTTATAATTGTTAGTGCTATTTTTAAATAGAATTTTTGTATTATAAATTGTGAGTGCTATTGTTAGTGCTATTTTTAAATAGCATTTTTGTATTATAAATTGTGAGTGCTATTGTTAGTGCTATTTTTAAATGTCATTTATTTGTGAGTGCTATTTTTAGATAGAATTTATAATTGTTAGTGCTATTTTTAAATACAATTTATTGGAAGGTATTTTTGGCTATAAAAGGATGGCAAGAGTTTTGAGGTTGAAGGGGGAGACATTTTGTAGAGTGTGCAAATTTTTGAGAGTTTAGAGAGAAGAACACAAACACTCTCTATATTCTCATCATCTTGAGTGAGCAAAATATACTAAGTTCGGAATATTGATTCCGCATATTGCTAGCACAATTGTTGTGGAGTTATTAGTCGTCTCCCCGTTCGTCAATTGGTGGTGCGTCCGAACTAGATGCCTAACACTTGTGGAGGCTAAGATCGAAGAACATCGAACCGACACCTCCGTTCAAGCACGCTACGAGAGGTAATCTATTTACTCCCTTTGAGGCTTTGTGATTTTTTTTCGATTGAAATGCACGAAGTACGCCTCTGGAGATACATGTATGGGTTGTTATTTATTTCCGCTACGTGTTACGTGGATCCCAACAGTGGTATCAGAGCCAATCCTTAGGCGTTTTCGTGCATTTAATTGATTTTTGCAATTTTTGCAATACTATGGCCAATATGTATTAACGAATTGTTCGTCTTACATGGCTAATGGAGGTTGATTGTTTTTATATGATAAATTAATCAACGTAGCAAAAATTGAGACTAAATCAATTTTGAATCGAAAATTTATGGCTATCTTATTTTACGTAAAAATTCTGAATATGATTCAACGTAGAATTTTTATTGTGTCTTCCTAAGTTTTAAATTGTGAATTTATTACTTACGTGGAAGGGTGGTGATCATGGAAAAATCCCTAATCAATGTGATTGATGTATATATGAATGTATGATGATTATTTATATATTTGGGGTTGTAATTATTAAATGGAGGCTGCGTACTCCTTTTATTTTTCATGTAATCTTTATTTTTAGCATAGTCAATTGTTGATGTAAATGCTACGAGGATTACGTGGGGGAGCCTTTTAAGTCGGCGAGCTCTTTGGGGCCCAATTCTTGAAGAGTTCAAGAAACCAAGAAGAAGCGAAGAGCGGCTCTCCGTTATTAAAATATTAAAATGATTAAATGTGGTCTCATTGGCTCGAGACCCATTAAATCATAATTCCATGATCACCACGTAGGATAGATGTTTATGTGATTGACATCTATTTATTTATTATGATTACGTGAGCATGTTAAACTGGTTAATGTGCAAAGTCAGACTTACCTCACCCAAAATTGCGCCTGCATGAAATCCTAGTTAGGAAAATCACTCGCGTTAGGTACCGAAAGGGCGTTGGTAACGACACCAGCGTAACCAAGTCCCCGAACCCAAAAACTCTGGTTCCGTAGAACTGATCGATCTCTCCCAATCGATCAGTAAGGTTTCCGGTCTACCCTCCAAGAAAGACCGGTGGCGACTCCAAATGCATGCACAAGTTGCACATGCCACCACGACCACACTAAGGTCGAAAGCGATCGACTCTTATCGTCGAATCCTTCTGAAAAATACTCCCGCCGCGATTTGGTATGGGCCTGGGAGGGCCCGCGCCGATCTAAGACCCGCGATCGGTAATCCATTAGCCGCGTCCGCTTTCGGACGGGTCGCGACACCGCATAATCGAATAGACCACTCCCAACTATTCGATAGGGTTTCCGATCGTACCCTCCACGAAACGATTAGTGGCGACTCCTTGGCATGCACACTCATCACATGTCACTAGACCACACTAAAGGTCGATCACGTATATCCAGCAGTTGCGATTTGGGTAATGGACCTTGGGAGAGGCCCGCGTCCGATCAGGCCAGCGATCGGGCGGCCCATTAGCCCGCTCCGCCTCGCGGGAGGGTCGCGACATCATGTTCCTCGTCTGTCCATGGGAATATTGCAATTCGCACTGCATTCTGTTCCATAGTTCCTGCAACAAATGCAGAACAATAAAAGGGATTACACATAATCCATAGTGCATAAAATGGTAAAACAAATATACCACATTGTAGGAAATTTCAATACGAACACATCGGCATCAAAATCACCTCAAACGGACTCCACACACGCCCTTACGCGCGCCTAGAAGCCTCTGCGCGTGGGCTTCACGCGCCTCACGCGCCGGCCACGCGCAGGTCAGCACGGTCAACGGTCAGCGTTGACCTGTCAACGGTCAGCGATTGACCGTTGACCCGGGTCGGGTCATAGGTCAATCAGGCGAATTTCGGGTCGGGTCGAGTTGACAGTTGATCGGGTCGGGTCATGGGTCAAACCGGGTCAGAATTTGGGTCGGGTCGACCCGCCACGTCATCATGCCACGTGTCTACCACGTCAGCCGCCACGCAAGCGCCACGTGTCTGCCACGTCAGCAAACCGTTTCAACGGCTCGAGGCACGCGCGACGCACGTGGGCGCGTGAGGCCCACGCGCAGCGCGCCCCGTCGGCGCGTGTCGGCGCGTGCGATGTCGTCCGGCGTCCGTTGGCGGCGATCCACCCCTCAAAATTCTAGTATTGACGAGACGATTCGGATGGTATGTTTATTTTCCACTTTCACCGAACGAAAGTGTACAAAATCGCGTCGCTTCTCCGCTGCCCCGGGAACCCTATCCCGCGGAGGCGCGTGTCGAGCGTGCGGCTCCGTCCGGCGTCGCCTTGTGACGTTCAACCACTCCAAATTCTCGTCTCGCCGAGCCCGTTCTAATGTTGTGTTCATAATAATTTTTTGTCGGCCAGAACATAATCTGTCGCCGATGAACAGTACACTCGGGTCCCGGTTTTCTCCTTAAAAAAATTGTCGATTAAAAGCACGATAGATCAGGAAACAAGAACCGGCGCTCTGATACCAATGTTGGAAACTAATTCCTAATTCGTATACGGAATACGTGCGGAAAACTAATGAATTATGCCCAGAAATCACTTACTTGTATCACTGATCGGAGAACGATTACACGAGGAACCGTACCCGCTGTTCACAGATTAAATGTCGCCTTCACAATCCAGAGAGTCCTTTTGTCGAACGTGAATCAACGGTGAGGAGGAGAGGATTTCGTCGTCGTCTCTTTCTTGAACGACAGACTTACGTTCGTTATTACTGTATATATTGAGAGGAGGGAGAGCGTCTGTATATTTGACGCTTCTTCAACAGACGTGATTCTTCACGTCAGATAACTGCTTGCAGTTATCTCTAGGGGCGGGTGTGATTGCCCGCATGGGCGCACACCGTAAGACCTATAGTCCTTCATAAGTGTTCTTGGACGAAAGTCTTCCATTGGTTGCCTAAAGTATGGTCGTTTGGACCTGTATTATATGTAATGTAGCAGCCTTCGGCCACGTAGAACAAAGTCAAGGAGCCAAAGCCTTTGGCCACTCTGACCGGGGGCCTTCATCATAGTACGCGGTTAATCTTTCTGCATGTAAGAACAGAGATAAGTTTATGTTTATAGTACGACATCCCTAAATGAACTCACTCGAGATATTATTTGCTTTGGCCCGTCTTATTTCGAGTCTCACGTTTTGTCATTTAACGTACATATATACAGTTTGTTAGGATGGGAGGTCACCCTCCCGGTAGTCCTGAACATGTTTAACTTTGGAGTTTTAAAGCAAAGCTTGTCGTTACGTCAAAAATCACCTCTGTAAGTTAATTTCAGTTTTTCGTGTGTGTGTGTGTGTGTATACCATACATAATGTATGTA
The DNA here is from genome assembly GCA_021437785.1 of Rhodomyrtus psidioides. Taxonomy (NCBI): domain Eukaryota; kingdom Viridiplantae; phylum Streptophyta; class Magnoliopsida; order Myrtales; family Myrtaceae; genus Rhodomyrtus; species Rhodomyrtus psidioides. The sequence continues at coordinate 2,973,990 of JAILYB010000024.1, read as the reverse complement.
TACATAGTATATAAGCATGCCTTGCCCCTGCTCAGTGTGCAATTCAACATATCACTGGCCCCTTCACCCTCCTAGAAATTGCTCCTTATAGGAGCCCTTTGGCCACGCAACCACTCCCCACCCTTGCAAGCGATGGATGGCTATTTTTCCACTCAAAGGACACAGCTCAAACACAAACCTAATTTGAGTACACACACATATCCAACTGTCTCAACTCATATCCAAAATGAAACTACCAAAACTTCACGCCAACAACACTCTCATCTTGCTTATCTATAGCTAAAGAACCTAAAAAAATTAGAATGAATGAGATGAAAAACTACAATTTTGTGAGTAGTGCATACTCCTCTAGAAGCACCCACTATAAAACCATAGCGAAACTCGTTTAATCCAAATCTAGAATTTACAACACGTACAAGATAAAAAACTAGTTTTATTTTTTCGACAAGACTTTATACTTAACGGAAGTACACATTTCATCAGTAATATCAAAGCAAACATGAGTGGCCGAGTCACTGACCAATCTTATCAATTCACATATCAATGGTCTACTCCATTGATCCAGCTTATCAAATCTCATGTCAAATAATCTATTCCATTGACCAATCTAATGCTCATTATCCAATTATGGTCATGACATAACGCCTGGAGGCGATCAAAATTCTCCCTTGGCAACGTATCCACTTATTATCAGCCGGTGGCTTGTCCTAAAAGGATATCCTCAACTCTGTATGTATACTCGAAAACCCCGACCTGATTTCACACTGATATTGACCATAAAAAATCCATCTCATAACCAGAAGACGTTTTATAAATCAAAACATATATTCTTTTATCACTTTATTCCTAACTTAATATATTTAACAAGACAATTCTCAATTCATTTCCAAATCCCTTTCACACACCAGATATAAATATCTTTCATAAAACATTTTTCAAGCCACTCACAATTAACTGAAATGTGTAGTAAATATCCAATGATACCCATATGCAATAAAAATGTCATTTCATAACTCATAATATAACTAGTCCATATCGCTTTCTAAATATGAGTTTACAAATTCGAAGAAGAGATACCACTGCTCACCTGCAAATACCAAAAATCAAACAGAGTAGCCATATGCGCCACTGATCTCGTAATCCTATCAATAAAAAAAATCGATGTTAAAATCAAAGTAAACACTACTTTAACTAACAACTTGACTAGACTACGCTATTTCGGACTTCAAACGCTCATTGCTAGTCTAGAAAAGATCTAAAGAATGGTCAATCGCGGCGAAAAAAAATCTCTAACGCGAAGAACGGCCACTTGTATACAAATCGCCACTCGCATGACAAACTTTCTTATGCCATATCTCTCTACACTATGCTCCGTTTCAAGTGAGCTTACTATCGAAAGAAAGCTCTTTCTAAGTACAAAAAGACTCATAACTTGATGGACCCAAAATTTAGTCGGCACCCGATGAAATTGGTCCCAAAAAATGCTGGTCGATACTCTGCATAACGCGCACCCAACTTCGAAAATTTTGTTTTGGGCAAACTATCAACCCAAAAGTGAGTTATGCGAAGCGTCACAATACCCTAAACTATCAATCCCCCATAATTTCTCTACTGAACAACTCCTAAATAGGACATCGCAATTCAAATTTCACTTAGAGTGCACCTGTTTAGGGAAAATTTCATGTTAAAGGAAAATACTTTCCGTAAAATCATTTTCGAGGAAAATGGCTAGTTTTCCTTTGTTTGGTGGTATGTGATAGCATATGTTTTCTAGTGTATGGATCTTATTTGAAAAATGATCTCAATCTCATTACTTTATCTCGGCAAAAAAAAAATTAAATTTAAATTTTAAATAATTTTTATTGCTTTATTTTTTTTCCTTTTTTTCTTTCTTCCTCCACCGTGACTAGCAGGCAGCCACGGGCGAGCTCGAGGCTTGCAGGTCAACTGGCTATTATCGAGCCCCAACAACAAATTACAATCTCTCAATACGTTCGTGTTTTCCACACCTAGATTTTATCCAAATCCAAAATGTTTACAATAAACAACTTAACTAGATATAAAATCACGGAGCACAAATCGCTATTGGTCCGTGTACAGAGATCTCTTCGTATGGCTTTCTTGATCGTGCGACCACTCTTCATCTCTGTGTTGGTTTCTCGGCGATTTAGAGCCTGCATGGCATCCATTCTAGTTCTCTAATTCTACTCCTCGGAACCCAAAAAAAAAAAAATAGGTGAGAACCCATTTGGTAATGTCAATGATTTTGATTCTGATTTTATTTTCAGAAACAGTTTTTTAGCAAAAATAAGAAAAAAAAATTGGTTCTGAAAAAAGAATCACTTTTGATAATCACAAAACAGAATAAAGTCCCACATTTCTCACTTTTCCTTTTCAATTCTCTTGTCAATTTTTCCTCCACCTAAAACAGAATAAGGTCTCATTTTCAAATAAAAATATATAAGATAATAAAATAAAAATAAAAATAAAAATAAAAATAAAAATAAAAATAAAAATAAAAAATGGTAAAAAAATTCAAAAAAATTTCAAAAACAAATCCCTAAAAATAGAAGAAGCTTAGATTAGGCTAGTTTGACCTCATTTTCATAAATTTGGGCCCAGATTGCATAGATTTTGTTCTTTATTAGTAAAATCATAAGCACATTTGCAATTAAACTCAAGCCGCTTCCTTAGAGTTTTATGATGCAATTTATCAATGCCATGATTCCTTGATTACGCACTTGATTTCATTTGTTGTGATTTGCTTAGGTTTATGTACTTTAGACTTAGTCTTGTTTCAAAAAATTTTGAAAAAAGACAAAAATAACCATCTTGAGCACTTACAAGCTCTCTTTCTTAAGTTTTCAAATAATTAAGATTGAGATTTGATTTTCTAGAACTAAAAATGCACACCAATGCTGGATAGTGCAATGTAATTTCCTTACATAAATGAAAGTGTTGCTCATGTCGGTTATCCACTTGCTCAAAGAGTTTGATGAAATCCCATAATAAATGGCAAAAATGAGTCGTGATGATTCTTGATGTTTTATTTTAACATTTCAATATGCAAAATGTTATATAAAAGAATCAACATGAATTAATGTTCGATTAGTTCAAAATGTAGGATGAAATTTCATAAAGTAACTACATAATAGGCTGAAATCTGCAGACGCCATTAAATATCCACTTTGAATTCAAAATCAAAATTCGGCAATCTTACCACCTTTAGTGCTTACTTTAACCCGTACAGAGCTTTTCTCAATTTACACACGTAATCAGGGTGAGCTTTACTCTCGAACCCTTGTGGCTGCTCCATGTAAATTTATCGATCTAATTCTCCATGTAAGAAAGCATTCTTCGTGTCCATCTGCCACAACTTCGAGGACTTGCTTGCTGTAAGCGCTAGCAAGACTCGTACGGTTGTAATCTTTGCCACTGGACTGAAAGTTTCATCATAGTCCAGACCGTACTGCTGTGAGAACCCTCGTGCCACTAGGCGAGCCTTATCCCTTTTGATCGAACCATCTTGGCCTGTCTTCACCTTATAAATCCATTTGCAAGATATGGCTTTTACCTCCTTGGGCTTAGCCACTATGCCCCATTAGCATGCATATAACGGAGCAACCAGCCCCCTTGAACATCTCTCATAACGTGTTCTACACTGTTGAAAGCTAGATCCACATGAGGTGTGTAATGCATAGCTAAAAAAAACTCCAGTCACTATCTGAATCACTAAACAAATACCAGCTAACAAACCGAACCCCCACCAATAACTAAGATTGCTCGGGGTTGGATAATCTATCAAATGCTGATTAAGTGTGGAGGATATAGGTTGTTTAAGAAGAGAAAATCGTCGTTCCTTGTACTCATTTTTTCTCTTTTCTATCATAACAACTCTTGTTCCCCCACCTTTTTAGCGTTCTGGGGGCCCTACAACATAGAAAGCATTCTTTAATAGTGAGTACCCTTTCTCGGGTTGCTTTTCCTTTATAGTAAAGCCTTCCCTTCTTCTTATCAAAATATGAGATTCTCATCACATTGGAATTGAATTTGCGCATCTGGCTGAAGACTTAAACGATTTCGATCCATCACTCTTAAAATCCTTCGAATCTCTGACAAAACATATTAAGAAAAACCTTTCAAAGAACTTCTAATAATCTGTCCATATATATAATGGTATGTGGACAGCGGAGACTACTAGGGTACTCTGGCAAGACCCAGCCAGATGATGTCTGCTGGTTGGTAGTGAGAGGACTAATAGTACCTACATACCCAAAAGGGGGCGCTCATTAAAAACAATCATTTTCTTTTTTTTTTCTTGCTCTCCCTTAGCAGCGAGAAAGGATTCTATCTATCTGCCTAGCTTTGGTAGATTTCCCACAACGCAATCCACACAAATTCCACGAATCCCTTGGTGGATAAGTCTGACGACTCAGCAGCAGTGCGAAAGCATCCCTCGGCTCGATCATCCAATTCGCTCCAACAAATAGGCATGGTTATGTAGTCAAAGCAACTTCGTCACTTTCGTGTACTCATTGGACAGCAGCCCTTTCAGGGGTTCCTTAGGGACCGATTCACTCTGCGTAGATTGACTGAACGCAAAAAGCCTTCCACTGGCAGGCGATCGTGTTTTTCACAGGATTTCTTGTTACTCATGTCAGCATTCTCACTTCTGATATCTCCAAGTGTATCCGCCCGAGAAGACCAGGAGAATGGTTTAATAGATGCGTATATATATAAACAACGCCACCCCCACTGAACACCTACTATGAATGGGGATCTAGAGAGTAAACGTCGAATTAAAGAACACTGTGGCAACACGATCCCGCTCGGTGATTCAAAGGTTATTCCTGCAGGGACTGGTAGCCAAACAGGCAGGAATCACGGCAGGAGGGGAAGAGGTAGGGTCTTCTCCTACCCGGAACAAAGATAGATAACACAACTTCTTCCATGATTGTTCTATGAAACCCCTTGACCATCTTCAATCAATCACTTACCCTTCGTTAGCGGTGTAGGGTTCAGTCGTAGTTTCTGGTATCGACACACACAGCCGGGTTGTGCGCTTTCCCTGGTAGGTCCGATTGGATGAATATCTCGTGCCGAGGTATGAAACTACTAGGGGATATCTCACTATGGTGGAAAAGGCTGCTATAGTTCGAAAATGCAGAGGTGATGAGCCGAGAAGCTCCACACAAGTAGCTGTTAAGGCAATATCAATGGTACAACGAACCACTCATTCAATCTACTGTGAGTTGCGGAGTTTACCTTGTTCGGTCAAGTACCCGAAGGGCAAACTTTTTGAGTTATTAGAAAGATAGCTGCACATTCGCTTAATGATTGATCCAGTGCTGGGAAGGAGAACCCTATTTGATACTAAGACTCAAGCACTAAAAAAGGCAAACTTTTTGAGTTATTGTTTTGTAATGTGATGATAGATATCACATTACCTATTATATAAGGGTGGGCAACGAAACAAACAGATCCATGCCCTTTTTTCACCCCTATTTCAAAACCTTCAGGACATATTTATATCATATCCCTCAAATGTGGTAAGGGTCGAGATAGAAGAAAATCTTAATGAAGGGGTGAGTTGGGCGACCGGAGACGAAATGGCAAGAGTGGGGATGAAGGCTACTTTCGTTTCCACTTTGTTTAGGTATCATCTTTCTATATTTAACTTAAATGACAAAAATTGGCAAGAGCAATTGTTTCCGGAAACAGAAATTTTGTGCAGTTAGCAAACGCGTTTCTATTTTAGGAACATAAATTTTAGGCAATTACCAAATGCATTCTAATTTTCTAAAACTCATCTAGGGAGCAAAATTAGAAAAAATTATTTTAATCATAATCATTTTTTCGGATCAAAATGATTGTCATGCAAACCTTACTTGTGCGAGTTGTTCTCTGCTACAGGAACCCAAAAAATAAAAGCCTTACATTTTATTTCCTTGGGTGGGCTTCAAGAAGTCAAAGAATTAACTCCATTGTTGACCGACCAATGATAACAAGGAATAGACGTTCACTGTACGGATAAGGAAGAAGAGTGAATCTTGGACATTATCTCCAAGAAGTAAATCTGCGGGGGCACCGTCTTCAAGAAAAGAAATTCCTAATTTAAATAGGAAAGTGAATTTTTCGAAATTCTTCGTACCAAATCAAACTCAAAACATAATTTAACAGTGTTAGAGTGCTTGTAATCTTGTTGTATCGCTTATTTTTATAGTAAAATTTCGCGGTGCTCTTCTGTAAATATAAATTCTAACATTCAGATCAAACTACGTAAATTCGGTGTCCAATTTTCTTTTCTTCTTTCCGAATATTTTACCAATTCACTTGCCTCTTTATTCGCAACAATAGGGATGCATCAAACTGTAGCCAATGAATCCTATGCCGGGTCGTGCTTTACTTGTCTTGAGCTAGTCCTTCTTATCAATATGTCCTTGACTAATACATTGTACAGTTCAACCAAAAAATGTCTAAAGAGCATAGACTTATGATAAAAAATTCCATTTTTTTTTCTAAGTATCTTAGTCTTTTCTTTTGGCAGAAGAAATATAATTGACTTGACATTGTAATTGCCCAGGATAGCAGATGCCTATATAAATATGCTTACGAAGGGGTCTCATTTCATTGTCCTACTGAGTTTAGAGCTCTTCATAAACACACCACACATCATGACACTTTCCAGGCTTGCTCTGATCATCTTCTTCATTTTATCCACACCTTCGATTTCTGGACAGAAACTTGACGCCCCGACGCTGCATCTAGGCATCTTTCGCGATCCTGAACGTGCTGTTTTGGCAACCAGGACAAACGATTTCGAAACCCTCTTCTTCAACCAAACGCTCGATCATTTCAACTACAGGCCCGAGAGCTATATTACCTTCAAACAAAGATACTTGATCAGCTCCAAGTCTTGGGCCGGCGCGAATTCCAGTGCGCCGATCTTCGTTTACCTCGGTGCCGAATCGCCAATCGATGAAGCCATGACTGCCGCCGGGTTTCTGACAGATAACGCAGCTCAATTCAAAGCTTTAGTAGTTTTTATTGAGGTAACCCATTTGAATTTTACCCTTTTCTTTTGGGTCCATGCGTGAATGTTCTTTCTGTCTCCTTTCTGCTCTTAACCAAGCAATTAAATTCTTCTTTTCTTGTGGAATTTTTTCTTGTCAGCATCGGTATTATGGCGAGTCAATTCCACTTGGTATGAGCTTCGAAGAAGCTCTCGAAGATGCAGATGTTCGTGGGTATTTTAGCTCGGCCCAAGCTTTGGCCGATTATGCAGCCATTATCATGCACGTGAAGCAGAATTTGAAAGCCAAGGATTCTCCAGTTATTGTGGTGGGGGGATCATATGGAGGAAGTAAGTGCAATGAGCATAACAGTCGATCTATATTTGTAAACACGAAACGTGGAGTATTTAATTTTTTTCACGGTTTGACTTTATGCCACCTATTAATTCAGATATGACAAAGTTTAATCTGATTCGAAAAAGAAAGTATGTGAAATATTAAAATATTCATAAAATTGATTTTATAAGACCATGGAGGAGTTAATGCACCATGGAGTAATTAATGCAAGTTTGGTGTGATTATCATTACTAGGTGTTATCATTACTAGGTGTCTTGGGTTTCATAGTAATTACATGTTGTGTCATCATTACTAGGTGTCTTGTGTTTCATAGTAATTACATGTTGTCTTCATAGGAGTGTTTAGTTTTTGCTATAAATACTTGAGTGTGTTGTATTGTAAGATAAGCAAGAGAGAAGCCAAAGCAAGTGTTCTCCAATATACAGATTTTCTCCATCCATTTCGTGCCTCATTTCTTATATCCGAAAGGTCACCCACATTGTGTTTTTCGGTTCCAACATTTGGTATCAGAGCTAGAATGGCATCTACTAGTTCCGTTCAAATGCAGCTTCCAAAGTTGAACGGAAAGAATTTCAACAACTGGGCTGTCCAGATGAAGGTTCTGTTCAAATCGCAAGATTTGTGGAATCTAGTTGAAAGTGGCTACAACGAAGTAGCCGATGCCGAAGCATTCGAGGCTTTGAGAAAGGAGGAGAAAGAATCTCTGGTGGAGTCCCGGAAGAAAGATCAGAAAGCATTATATGCGATTTTTCAAGCCGTGGAGGAAACGATATTTGAAAAAATATCGAGTGCCGAGACCGCGAAAGCTGCCTGGGATATCTTGCAGAAATCCTACAAAGGCGATGATCGTGTCCGGCGGGTGCGGCTTCAGACTCTTCGAGGTGATTTCGAGTCTTTACGCATGAATGACTCGGAAACAATATCGGCATATTTTGATCGTGTACAGGCCATCGTTAACCAATTGAGGGTTAATGGTGAAGAACTTCAAGATGTTCGTGTCGTAGAAAAAATCTTGAGGTCTTTGACCGAAAGATTTGACTACGTCGTCGCAGCGATCGAGGAAGGACAAGACGTATCAACTCTCACGTTGGAGCGGTTGATGGGTTCATTATGCTCCCATGAGCAAAGAATGAACCAGAAGTCTACGGGTTCCGTTCCCGAGCAAGCATTGCAAAGCCGGGTCGCTCAACCAAACCGAGGAGGCTATCAAGGCGGTCGAGGTCGTGGAGGAGCCCGAGGTAGAGGTGAGAATTCAAATTTCACCAGAAAATTTAGAACACCTGACAAATCAAAAGTCAAGTGTTTTAAGTGTAATAAATTCGGACATTATAAATCCGAGTGCCATGCAAAGGCGACGTACGTGCCGGCGGAACATGCACATGCCACAGATGCTGAAGAGTACATGGTACTAGCATGTGCGAAGGATGATTCAACTATCGTGGATACCAACACATGGTATCTAGATACCGGGTGTAGCAACCATATGACCGGAAGAAAGGAGTTATTCTCACAGCTGGATGAGACAAGCCGTGGCGAAGTCAACTTCGGGAATAAATCAAAAATTCCCGTGATGGGCAAAGGTAACATTAATATCAAATCCAAAGATGGTACTAATGTTGCTATTGCAGATGTTTACTTTGTGCCAGGACTTTTTTGGAATTTGCTAAGTGTTGGGCAACTTTCCGAAAAAGGCCACAAAGTTCACATTGAAAATGGAGTTTGCACAATCAGAGGTGTAAACAACAAGTTGATCACGACGGTACAAATGACGAAGAACCGGATGTTTCCCCTGACTCTTCAGACGAAGAATCTCTTGAGCTTTCAAGCGATGACGAAAGACAGCAGCTGGCTGTGGCATCTTCGATTTGGGCATCTAAATTTTCGTGGAATGAAGCAATTAGTCCAGAAAAGGATGGTGACCGGCATGCCGTTGATTAACGATCCAAGGCGTCCTTGCGAAGGATGTCTCGTTGGAAAACAGCACCGAGACTCTTTTCCAGTTGGAAAAGCCAGAAGAGCAAACCAACCACTAGAGTTGGTACATACCGACATATGTGGCCCTATTGAGGTGGAATCGTTCGGACAAAAAAGGTACATGCTAATTTTTGTCGACGATTTTAGCAGAAAAATATGGGTACACTTCTTGAGGGAAAAATCTGAAGCTTTTGGCAAGTTTAAAGAATTTAAAGTCTATGTTGAAAAACAAAGTGGCTTTAAATTGAAGGCGTTGAGATCGGATAGAGGTGGAGAATTTACCTCAAATGAATTTCACAAATATTGTAAAATTCATGGAATCAAACGTCAGTTGACTGCCAGCTATACTCCTCAGCAAAATGGTATAGCAGAAAGAAAAAATAGGACAATTTTTGAAATGGCAAGAAGTATGCTGAAAGCTAAAGATTTGCCCAAGAAATTTTGGGCAGAAGCTGTTGCTTGTGCTGTATTTGTACTAAACAGGTGTCCAACAGTGAGTGTTCTTGGAAGAACTCCAGAAGAAGCTTGGAGTAGAAACAAACCAGATGTTTCGTTCCTACGAGTATTTGGGTGCGTGGCATATCCCCATATACCAGACGAGCGAAGAAAAAAGCTGGATGACAAAAGCGAGAAGTGCATCTTCATCGGCTACAGTGATACAACTAAAGGTTATAAGCTGTATAACCCGGTCACTGAGAAAGTTATTATCAGCAGGGATGTCCAGTTTTTAGAAGATGAGGCCTGGGACTGGAACCAGAAGGGTGACCAGAAAAACATCATCATCGAAGATGAACCACTGGCGGGTGAGACAGAAACACCTCCATTATCTTCAACGAGTGATCCATCTTCCTCATCATCTTCAACTGGAGGTACATCTTCACCAACAGCAGTTTCAGAACCACAACTACGTCGTTCACAACGATTGAAGGAGACGCCAGCAAAATTCAGAGATTATGTGGTCACAAGAAATAGAAACAGTGATAGCGAAATCACTGATGAAACACTGGTAAACTTTTGTTTATTTGCTGATTGTGACCCTGTAACCTATGATGAAGCAGCTGTAGATGAAAAGTGGATTGAAGCAATGGATGAAGAAATTCACTCCATTGAGAAAAACGACACATGGGTGTTGACTTCTTTACCACCCGGTAAGAAGCCTATCGGTGTCAAGTGGGTGTACAAGACAAAGTACAAACCCGACGGTCAGGTGGACCGTTACAAGGCTAGACTGGTTGTAAAGGGCTACAAGCAGAAGCCAGGTATTGATTATTTTGAAGTATTTGCACCAGTTGCCCGGATGGATACTATTCGGATGGTATTAGCACTTGCAGCTCAAAACCATTGGAGAATTCATCAAATGGATGTGAAATCAGCATTTCTCAATGGTGTCCTTGAAGAGGAAGTATATGTGGAGCAACCACAGGGTTATGAGAAGAAAGGGCATGAAAATCAGTTTTACAGACTGAAGAAGGCTTTGTATGGATTAAAACAGGCACCACGTGCTTGGTACACACGTATCGACACATACATGTTGGAGCATGATTTTCAAAAGTGCCCTTATGAGCATACACTATATGTCAAGTCAAATGCTATCGGTGACATCTTAATTGTGTGCATTTATGTTGATGACTTGATATTTACAGGGAGCTGTGAAAAAATGTTTGCTGAATTCAGGGAGGCTATGACTAGCCAGTTTGAGATGACTGATTTGGGACTGATGTCCTATTTTCTTGGTCTTGAAGTGAAGCAAACAGATGATGGCATATTTATTTCTCAGCAGAAATATGCTAATGATATTTTGAAGCGATTTAAAATGGAATCGCTGAAGCCAATCCGAACTCCCGTAGTAGAACGATTGGAGCTGAAGAAAGAAGGAACCGGTGAGCTGGTAAATCCCACTTATTTTAAAGGCATTGTTGGCAGCTTGAGATATTTGGTTTCTACAAGGCCAGATATTACCTATGGAGTGGGTATTATTAGCAGGTTCATGGAAAAACCCTACCAGTCACATTTGCAAGCAGCAAAGAGAATTTTACGGTATGTCAGTGGAACTCGTGATCATGGAATTTTATATTCTTATACTGACAACTTTGGTCTAGTGGGGTACACAGACAGTGATTGGGCAGGTGATACCGAGACTCGAAAAAGTACGTCGGGGTATGCTTTCTTTCTTGGATCAGGAGTATTCTCTTGGTCTTCCAAAAAGCAACAAGTTGTTGCTCTCTCGACAGCTGAAGCAGAATACATGGCATTAGCTTCAGCGGCTTGTCAGGCGATATGGCTTCGTAGGATGCTGCATGAATTGATGCATGAACAAACGGGTCCTATTAAAATGATGTGTGACAATAAGTCGGCTATTGCATTAGCCAAGAATCCTGTATTTCATGGCAGGAGCAAGCACATCGACATCAAGTATCATTACATTCGTGAGCGAGTCAAAGATGGTGAAATCGATCTTAATTTCTGCAGATCAGAAGATCAGCTTGCAGATATTTTGACGAAACCCTTGAAGGCGGATTCGTTCGAAAAATTGAAGAAGATGCTTGGTATGGAAATCAATTTTAAGGGAGGCTATTAAAATATTCATAAAATTGATTTTATAAGACCATGGAGGAGTTAATGCACCATGGAGTAATTAATGCAAGTTTGGTGTGATTATCATTACTAGGTGTTATCATTACTAGGTGTCTTGGGTTTCATAGTAATTACATGTTGTGTCATCATTACTAGGTGTCTTGTGTTTCATAGTAATTACATGTTGTCTTCATAGGAGTGTTTAGTTTTTGCTATAAATACTTGAGTGTGTTGTATTGTAAGATAAGCAAGAGAGAAGCCAAAGCAAGTGTTCTCCAATATACAGATTTTCTCCATCCATTTCGTGCCTCATTTCTTATATCCGAAAGGTCACCCACATTGTGTTTTTCGGTTCCAACATGAAAAACCAAATTTGTTTTAAACGTTACCTGAAAATGATGACTTGTTACTACCCTTCATTTTCAATCAAAATAATAATTTATATTTCCGCGAAAGAAGTATATCATCATGTTATCCTGAATCATCTAATTCTGATGGTTGATGCGAATTTAAGCGCTAGCTTCGTGGTTCCGACTAAGGTATCCACATGTGGCTCTCGGAGCTCTGGCCTCATCAGCTCCTGTATTGTACTTTGACAACATTACCCCGCAGGATGCATTCTATTCAGTGATCACCAAGGATTTCAAGGTATTAACGCTTGTAATTTCTCTTCTTTTTGTCCTAATAATGGGGCGGGTGGCCCAGGGGACATCTATTGGTTAACGCGATATCCCTATCTTCCATCTCACGCACAGAAGGTAAGTGCATGAGTAAACTGTACACATACTCATGCTCCTAGGACATGGCGTCAAGAGGATTCGGAGGATTCGAGGGTGTGGTTATTTGAACCTATACCTTAAGTGAGAAGGACAAACTCGCCACCCGAGTCATCTTTTGAAACTTTGAACCCTGTTCATTTTGCGCAGGAAACTAGTGAGACTTGCTACCGCACTATACGAGCCTCGTGGTCGGAGATCGATAGAGTTGCTGATGAGCTTAATGGCCTTTCAAAATTAAGCAAGATATTCAAGACTTGCGAGTATGGAGTCTGAGCGTCATACATTTATCCATCTTAGAGTATAGCCTATCCAATTTCTCAATTTTAGGGAGCTGAATTGACTCGAGTTACATTTTGAGATCGTGAAATTAACCCGTGCACACTCTTCATTTCTGTGTAATTGAGTCTTTAAGAACTTGTGCGACTGTTAATTTACTAAAGAGGCTCTATCAATAATGGATTAACTACATTCTTTCTTCCTTCTCTCTTTTTTTTTTTTTTTTTGGGGTCGTGGATGCGTTAGGCCTTTAGAGAGTGGGAAAGAGCTGAAGAAGTACTTGCACTTGTTGTACGTCAATGCAGCCCAGTATGATCATCAGGCTACGAATCCAGTGACAATGATATGCAAGGGCATTGATGGAGCAAATACTACTGAACATGGCATTCTTGGAAAAATATTTGCAGGCGTTACTGCATTTTACAAGAACTCCACATGTTACTTCAATTCTCCCACTAATGTTATTTCTCAAACTCACTTGGGTTGGGCGTGGCAGGTACAATACTCTATTATCATTATATTTAAGCATTTGGTCGGATCTACTTTTTGGGTGGTCGAATATACTTTAATTGCACTATTCCATTCTTGAGAACTTAGACTTGTGTTGGACTAAAAGGGAGGTTGCTTGCAGAGATGCAGCGAAATGGTAGTCCCCTATGGCATCACAAACAATTCTATGTTCCAACCAGAACCTTTCGTCTTGAGCAGCTTCGTTGATGTATGCAAAAAGGCGTTCGGTGTCACGCCTCGCCCGCATTGGGTCACTACCTACTATGGCGGTCATGTATGATTTTCGGTGGCTCCTGAAAATTATATGTTTAGCTCTTATTTCGATTAGTAAATTTAGTTTTTTGTTTCTATGGATAAACTCAAAGCAAACCTTACCATCGTCGCCCTCTTACCTTTTTTTTTTTTTTTTGCTTGCAGGATATAGAGCTAGTTCTTCGTAGGTTCGGTAGCAACATCATTTTCTCAAATGGACTTCGAGATCCTTGGAGTGGCGGGGGGTATGAATACCTATATCCTTCTCTCTACACATCCGAAAAATAATAATTTTACCTTACCTAATCACGCTTAACCATTTCTTCCCTTTCTCAATCTTAGGGTCTTGAAAAACATCTCAGATAGCATCGTAGCTGTCTATACCGAGAAAGGTAGATAACCAGACAATGTACTTGTTGTTTGCTACTTCACCTCGCATACCCGTGCATCGCACAAGAGAAGAACAACATTGTTGCATGTTAAAAAGAAATTCTATGGATCTTGGATTCTTAAATATGTGACTACATGCTTTGCAGGTTCCCACTGTTTGGATTTATTAGCAGAGAAGCAAACCGATCCAGACTGGTTGGTCTTGCAGCGAAAAGCTGAAGTTGAGATTATTAAAGGGTGGATAGCCCAATATTATGCCGATCTTTCTGCTTTCAAACACTGATGTGACGAACTGCTACCGCCAAAAGTATGGATGAATAATACCGTGAAGTTTATCCTTTGTGTTTCTTTGCTCCACTAGAACGAGCTCTTATCAAGAAATGCAAAATGTCTTTCACTCAATCTTATGTTTGAGTCATGTGATTCGCAACATGCTCCCAAATAATTGTTATTCGAGCTCAGGAATCTATATCCTCTCCCCATGGAAATACCTCCTGGCATATCATCAATACCACTTAGATATTTATGATTTTAAATTAAAGTAATAATTGTTTATCATCTACAAAACCATTTATGTTCATGAAAATTTAACTCGACATAATTTATTTAAAATTTGATGGTATAGCGCGTGCAGCCTTTATCTTGTACGAATAATGCATGTTTCTCTAGGAAAATAAAAGTAATTTTCCTTCCCATATAGTGACAAATAACTTCTTTTTTAATTCAACCGTAAGTTCTAGAGATAGATCTAGGACTTTCAAGACGTTCTCTGTATTCGCACAATCCATTGGTGGGATTGTGTTTTGTTACGCGGAACAAGCGATCGAACAAATAAAATAGACAGAACAAGCAAAGTAAATTGAACACCAGATGTACGTGGTTCGATCGTAAAGACCTACGTTCACGAGGAGAGCAGTAACGAATTCCACTATAGAACGAGCGATACACGGAGATTACAGATCACTCGAGTTACACAAACACACTCAAGGTGTTTTCCAACCTCAATTACATCCAAGAACGCACACAGTGTTTAGCCCAAATTCCTAGCGAAATAATCTCTCAATCTCGCAAAAGAATTAAAACATAAATCTAACCTCAAGATTTAACCGGTTTCAACACTTGAATTCTTGATACAATTCCGTGAACAAAACTCACAGAAGAAAATCCTCGCCAAGCGCTCGATATGGAGGTGGCGCTTCAAAACCCTCGCATCAAGAACGGCGTTTCAAGCACTCAAGTATATGGTGCTTCAGAAAGACCTTCATCACGAGCAAAACTCATGCGCCAGACTTCACGTTTTTCAAGTCTTCCTCTATCCCCACAGTGCATGTTACAAAATATATTGTCAGACTCTTGGATGGCATAGCATAGAAACAAAGAGGAAACTCGTGCAACGAATCCAACTTGGATTCGGTCAACCCAAAAGGAAGTCCAGTTGACTTTCCTTTTGTTTTATATGTTTCGTTACTCCAGTAGAGGAAACTCATGTCTTGTGCTTCGTTGGATATCCTCCAGAATATCTTTTATTCACCAAATTGGGATATCACCGAACGAATACAAATTTTATCCAATCTTGATGGCATCTTCAAAATAACATTCGTTATCTTTAAGATAACTTTCCCAATTAAAATATATTTTCATTTCGGGCTTAAACTCGAGATATAATTTTAACATGTTCTCTACATGGTAATGATGCTAGGGACGCCGAATTTTGGCGCGCACTGCCTTTTGGCAAAACCGTTGTTACTAGAGAGGGATTTCTCGGTGTGTGCTCATCATTGATGATGCGAAACTCGGTGATCGGCCGTCGTACGAGTTTTGATGCCACAACAGATCTGTCTTCGATGAATGGGCTAGTCTTTACATGTAGTAGCAAGTTGATTCATGTTTCAAATTTATTTTATTTGCTTTGTAATATTTGCATCTATCTTGAAGTTATGTATTACTTTCTTTATATGAAATGAAGATGCTCGTTTCGACCAAAAAAAAAATTCAACCATAAATATTGCAATTATCCTAAAAATGACTTACTGGAAAATACTTCCCAAAAATGAAAATTTCCCTGCAAAACAAATGAAGCAGTTGTTAAATTTAAGGCAATAGTGGGAAAGGTAAACAAAATTTAATAAATATAACAGAAACTCTTTTTTGTCGGAGACAAGAGAAGTTAGTGATTAAAAAATCAAATATGTGTTGGTATGATCAGCAACTAACGCACATTTTCTCATGTCCAAGTTAAATAGACGTCGCATTTAGTCTATCATATCGAAAAAAGTGTTTCGAACCTAAGTAAGTCCTTAAACTATTTCGTCTGAGACTTCGTACCTTGCGATCCCTTGGACCTAAAACAAAAAGAGGGTATTCCATGCCATCAGGATAAAAAGAAGAAGATATGATTGACAACTTATATAGTGATGGTGGAGAAGGTAGACTCCAAGTCATCTTCAAGTGGCTACTGCTGATAGATTTGTATAGTAGCGTCCTGCACCTGAGGTAAATTATCGGAGCTTCGGCTCCTGCATAGTTGAATTGTGGTTCGCAAAGTGTCTTTAACCGTCATGTCCATTGCGTATCCCTTATTAAAGACAAAGGAATTGGTTCAGCATTTGAAATGAGCTTTGGAGAAATGTAAATGCTTTCAACCTAAAAGGGTTTAGGAAAATGCTAATTGTGTTTGGTAAAATCTCATTTGAAAATGGGCTTTGGATTGAATGGTGTTTGGTAAAGCAACATTCTAAAGGGGCTTTCAATGCAATTTTTAAATTTTTAATTAAAAAAATTACCTTTTGACTGACCGAAGAAGAAGATAAATAGTAAAAAGGGAGGCAAAATCGAAAATATAGGGAATTGATGAGGTTAGTTTTGGAAAGAGAAAAATCTATTAGCATTTGGCCAAAAGCTTAAAGCCCAATTCTGGTCCCTACCAGCATTGGGCTTTCATCTTTTCTAAGGCCAACATTTGGTTAAATGCTGGCTTAAAGCCGAACCAATTGCTTTAGTATTCTCCCAATGGGTTTTGGGGGCTGAAAGCTCCTTAGGAATGCTGAATCAAACCCACCATAAGTATTCTATTGATATCTGACAAATATATATATATATATATATATATATATATATATATATCTTATTGATAGAATATGACATATTTATGTTTAAAAACGAAAATATATTAAACATATCACGTCATCAAGTGAGTAATCATGTTTTTATTATTTCCCTTAGAAAATGGACACTCGATCGAAGTTTTTGTCGTGGAAAATATCCTTATCCCCCTTCTCAGTACCAAAGAAACGATAATAGTTATAGCTAAATTCTTGGTGAATTTTAAAGAGTAAACATATTTATGTGGATTTTGTTGGATCGATTAAATCTTAATCAAGAGACAGAGGAAACTTCTTAGGTCTAATTTTAGGGAGAGAAATGTTCAAATCCACCAAGGACAAATACCACAAGTCATATGTTAACCATGTTGGAATGTGGTTCATACTCTTCATTGACACAAGAAAGCACGAGTTTCGCTCCCCCATGAGCAGACTGGGCCACGTGGGCAATGCCTTCAAGCCGCCATAGGGCTTTTATAATTTGAGTTCATATTTTCTCCTTGGTAGTTTGGGTCTAGGCCCATGAATAGTTACTATTTCACTATATGTTATCTATTTCTCTTTTAATTAATGATGTAACGAGAAGTGTGAGACGTTAATTATAGTAGAATGCTATATTGGACGTAACTCTAGTTTAAGGGTGAATCGAAATAAAACCTTATTTCTCAATTTCTCTTTCTCGCGTTTACACTTTATTTCGATATGATTGTGAGTCGAATTCTAACAGACTAGCCAGTGGTTCTGTAGCCGTATTCCGTACTTTCGTTTTGGCTATTGCAGTTGGTAATTAGATGGATACACTTTGATCTCGAAGATTACATGCACGGCCTCGTCACTTATGCTTACCTAGATAATCCACCAGTTTTGTTTATCCAATCAACAAGAAAACAAAGACATTCCAATAGTATCTTATCTATAAAATATGACATACTTAAAAAAAAAAAAAAAAAAGATGAAAAGAATAAACTTTTATTAATACGTCAGCTCATTTGACGTGAGTTATCGACTCTTTTTTTTTTTGTCTTTTCGCTTAGAAAGTGGACCATCGATCTAATTTCTTTATTTTTTATATAAAAAATCATTATCCCTCTTTTTAATACCAGGGAAAACATAGAAATTATATCTAGAATCTTGATGAATATGGAAGAGGACACATATGTACGCTACAAGTCATATGTTATTTAACTAATCGGTGTTTTTGGTAGCCAAATTAATGTATTTTTTCTCTTTGACTGAACTAAGACAACGACACAATTATTTTCATAAGAATTTATTATTCCCATTTCACCCACAACCAAACATTCAAGGTTGATCTCTTTGGCAAAAACAAACTGATACTAAGCGACATAAGCAAAACATTCGATCGTGTTGAGCCAGAAGCTCAGTCCATTGAAATTTATAAAGGTCGACCGGCCATGTCCATCGAACACTACAAAAAAACACTGATTTAGCCACGAACATTTAGCAACGAATTATTTTCGTCGCTAAATTGTGACGAAACTAGAGACGAAAACGAAGTTCGTCGCAATTTGCGACGAAAATAGTGACAAAAAAATTCATCACTAATTTTGTGACGACTTTTGCGACGAAATAAATTTCGTAGCTAATTAGCGAGGCAATTAGTGACGAACTAAATATTCGTGGCTAAATTAGCGACGAGAAAAGACTTTCGTTACTAATTTGCGACGTATTTTGCGACGACAATACTTTCGTTGCTAAATTAGCCACGAATACATAATTTCCTTGCTAAATTAGCGACGAATACAACATTTAGTCGCTAAAATATTATTCAATAAAAAAAATATGTAGCAACGAAATTGGATTTTCGTCGCTAATAATTTAAAAATAATAATATTTAGTGACGAAAGATCCAATTTCGTCGCTAACTATTGTCGCGACCCTCTCCCGAGCGTGAGGGCGGGAAGCGGGCTAATGGGCCGCCCGATCGCTGGCTTGATCGGACGCGGGCCTCTCCCAAGGTTCATTACCCAAATCGCAACTGCTGGATGTACGTGGTCGACCTTCAGTGTGGTCTAGTGACATGTGATGAGTGTACATGTCAAGGAGTCGCCACCAATCGTTTTGCGGAGGGTACGATCGGAAACCCTATCGAATAGTTGGGAGTGGACTATTCGATTCTGCGGAAACCAGAGAAGTGGGTTCGGGGACTTAGTTACGCCAACTATCAGAGTTGACGCCCTTTCGGTACCTAAGCTGAATGGTTTATCTGATCTTAGGATTTCATACAGATGAGTGAGGTACAGATCCTAAATCTAGGAGTTCATACAGATGGGAATTACTACCCTATCACTCACAATCAATAGAAATAAGTGCGCAAATCGAGGATCCAGTACATGCGGATAAAACACATGAAATCAGCATGGCATCCCTAATGAGGCCCTATTAGCCAAGAGAAATATCAATCAAGGCTTAGGAGTGATTTGGACATGATTCGCCCATGAGGGGCAGAATCGTAATTTTGAACAATTCGGGGAAAATTTACCTGTAAAAGGGTAAACCTGTCATTTTAGACAAATTGGGAAGTCAAAAGACAGTGGAAATAGGATTGGCCATCAATCCAATCCATTTCCTATTTTTCGGGAATTTCCAAGATTTTTCTGGAATTTTCAAGTGATTTTACCCTTGGAGGGGTAAAGTCGTCATTTGGACAAAGATGAGAACTGAAAACCTCAAATATTAGGGTTGGTCGTCCACCTGACCCAAACCCTAATTTTAAGCAATTTTCAGAACTCGATTGAGACAAGAAAGACAATTTTCCCATTGAAGGGCAAAATCGTCATTTTGAGAAAAGGGGCGGGACTCGAAAACCCAAACCCAAGAATTGGTCGTCTAACCGACCCTAATTCTCACCTTGGCATTATCGGCCTTATCTAGCATGCACAGCAGAGGCGACTTACCCCTAAAGGGTAATGTCGTCGAGTCTTGGAAGAACGGATAAGAAACCCCAAAAATAGGGTTGACCAGTTGTCTGTGGTCAATCCTCGATTTTTGGGGATTTCTGGAGTGTCTAGGATTTTCCCACAATTTTTCCACATTTTTTTGGAATTTTCTGGAATTTTCTAGCATTTTTTAGGATTTTCTGAAATTTTTCGATTTTTTTATTTTTTTTTAAATCATTTTCTGATTTTTTTATTTAAAAAAGAATATTATCCGGGCCGGGTCGGGTGACCCGGCCCACGGCCCGCGAGCAACCGGCCCAACCCGGATCCGGCCCGCGCGACCCGCGCCCCCCAAAACGGCGTCGCTTTAATTTTCCCGTTCAAAATCTTTAATTCCCGCCTAATATAAACCAAGTGCCCAGATTGTACCACGTGGTGATTGATTGACGGCCTGATCTAGGGCTGGCAACTGACGGTCCAGATTGAAACTCCTGATCGAACCACGACCGTCCGATCAATTTATCTGAAAGTAATTTTTATTTCCGAAAATTGCGAGATCTCAACACGTGGCACACTATCCACCGTCGGATCAAGTTTGTTTTTTCCGTTGAAACCGAACGGCTGACGTGGCTGCCAAGTGGGCGCCACGTCAGCGCCACGTAGGCGTTGACCAGTCAACTTTCATTGACTGGTCAACAGAGCTGCCGGGGAAGACGACCGGCGCCGGCTCTGTTTCGCCGGCGCCTCGTCGGAGGCCGTTTTCTCCTCGCTCAGACCACGAAATTGCATGAAACTTCCGCCATTCGACTCGTACAGATCTCATCTACCACATATCCAAGCCTCTACACAGCAGATCATCATTCGCAATACCTGCAACTCCGACCGGTGCTAATCTCCGGCTAGAGTATCGCCCTAGCCATTTCTAGCGTCAAACAAGCATCTCGAATCATCAAACAGCATCCATGGAGTTAGAGAGAGCTTACCTGGTGATCGTGAGGCGTTGGTTCAACTTAGGGGGGGTCATAGCGTTCACGGCCAGTTAGTCAAAGTCGGGGGTTGACTCGACGGTTTTATGCGACGAAAATGCAAAAATGAAATGCGATGAAGATCAGTAGAGTTCAAGGAACGAGTTAAGACCGAAAACGCACGCAATGGTCGACCAAATCATGAATCGCCATTAGAGGCCGAGGTCAAGCTCAAAAATGTTCCTCACCTGTTTCAAAAGCGTCTTCGAGTATGGCTTGGTCTGGCGCCTTCTCCGGGCTGAGACGAAGCTAGTGTGAGCGATGGCGTCAGTTGTCGCCGTCTAAATCGTAGGGAATCCGAGCTTGAATTGCTCGGGTTCCAAGCTCCAATGGCCACGCGCGCGCTCTCTCTCGCTCTGTATCTCTCTTACTCTCTCTCTCTCTCCTCGCCCACTCTTTCTCTACGAACTCTTTGTTCGCTTACTCCTCTCTCTGAGCTCGTTCTCGCTCGAAGCCGCCTCCTCCGCGAGCGCTTTCTCTCTCTCTCTCTCTCTCTCTCTCTCTCTCTCTCTCTCTCTCTGCTGTTCTCCTTCTGCGCGAACAGACTCCCCCTTCCTCCTTTCCGTTCTTGTTCTTCGTCCCTCCAACTAACTCGTTTTTTTTTTGCCAACTGATTTCCCAGCCCAACCGATCTCCTTTGCCAACTGATCAGCCTCTTCATTCGTTCTTTTCCTTTTGTTTTTGCGCGAACAGGCGGAGCGGATCCTTCTGCGTGGTTGACTGGGTTGACTGATTCGGGTCAACCCGATTCAGTTGACCCAGTTCGATATTTTCCCTCAATTTCAATGCCAAAATGAGCTTGAATCACCAAATTGATCCTGAAATCGGACTCTGTGACACAAATTCCATCTGAAATAGGTAAACTATGGTTAAATTGGTTTTAATTTGTGTGAAAGCCCCAAATTTAAGACAGGATCCGAATTTGATTTTTGTCAAATTGAGGGTCCTAATGGGCGAATCGACCTCAATTGGATTGACCGTTAGATTTAGGGGATCGAATACTATAGGGAGGAAACTTTGGGGTTCAATGGGTGCCCCTCAAAAAAGTTTAATTTCAGAATTGGCATTATAGGGACTAAAATGAAAAGATTTTTTTGTGCAATTAGGTCCCTAAAGCCAAATTTGATCAAATTGGCACACAATCGAACCAAATTGAAATGTCGGGCAATCAAGTTGAATGTTAAGACTTGTAAAATGCAAAAATTGCAAATAAAAAGACTCAAAACGTATTTTTTGGCAAATTTAACCTTGTGCGTTACAAAGAAACACAACAAATTAAACTTTAATTTCAACTCTTGATGAGGTCAAAATGGTAAGAAATTTAAAAGAAAAATATGGATTATTTTCCTATATTTTTGTGACCTCAAATTCTATTTTTGTCGATTTTTCTTAGTATTTTCCTATTTTCTAAAAATATTAAAAAATGTGAAAAATATGAAAAATTATTTTTTGGTCAAGAATGGTTCCTTGGGCTTGGCCAAGGCCACCAAAGTTGATTTTGTAATTTTTTGACTTTTCATGAATTTTTTATGATTTTTCAAAAATAAAACTGAAAAAGACTTGGTCAAAAATCAAGTGTCAACAACTATTTTAAAAAATAATATGTAGCGACGAAATATGCATATTTCGTCGCTAAAATAAATTAAATAAAAAATTATTTGATGAAAAGTTCTTTAGCGACGAAAGAACCAATTTCGTCTCTAATTTTTTTTAAAAAATATATTATTTAGCGACAAACATTTGTTTCGTCGCTAATTTTATGAAAATTAAAATAAAATGAATTAATTAGCAACGAAACATGCATTTCGCCGCTAAAATTAAATAAATATTATTTTTTAGATAATTAGTGATGAAATTGGAATTTCGTCTCCAATTATATAAAAAAGATATTTAGCGACGAAACGTAAAATTTCGTCGCTAACTATTTAAAAAATAATATAATTTTTTGAAAATTAAATTAAAATAAATTATTTAGTGACGAAATTATCGTTTCCTCGCTAACTACATAAAAACAATATTTAG
The DNA here is from genome assembly GCA_021437785.1 of Rhodomyrtus psidioides. Classification (NCBI taxonomy): domain Eukaryota; kingdom Viridiplantae; phylum Streptophyta; class Magnoliopsida; order Myrtales; family Myrtaceae; genus Rhodomyrtus; species Rhodomyrtus psidioides. The sequence continues at coordinate 2,950,816 of JAILYB010000024.1, read as the reverse complement.
CGACGAAACATGTATTTCGTCGCTAAAATAAATTAAGAAGATTATTCGATAGAAAATTATTTAGCGATGAAATGCCCATTTCGTCGCTAATAATTTAAAAATAATAATATTTGGCGACGAACAATCCAATTTAGTCTCCAATTATTTTAAAAAATAATATGTAGCGACGAAATATGCATGTTTCGTTGCTAAAATTATTCGATGAAAAATTATTTAGCGAAGAAAGAGACAATTTCGTCGGTAATTATTTAAAAAATATTATTTAGCGACGAAACAAATTTTCGTCGCTAACTTTATGAAAATTAAAATAAAATGAATTAATTAGCGACGAAACATTCATTTTCGTCGCTAAAATTAAATAAAATTATTTTTTAGATAATTAGTGATGAAATTGGAATTTTTGTCGCTAATTATTTGAAAAAATGATACTTAGCAATGAAACTGAAAATGTCGTCGCTAACTATTTAAAAAATATTCTAATTTTGTGAAAATTAAAATAAAATGATTATTTAGCGACGAAATTGTTGTTTCGTCGTTAACTACATAAAAAATAATATTTAGCTACGCAACAACCAATTGCGTTGCTAATTATTTAAAAATAATAATATTTAGCGGAGAAACAATCATTTAGTCGCTAAAATAAATTAAATAAAAAATTATTTAGCGACGAAATTGGCATTTCCTCACTAATAATTTAAAAATAATAATATTTAGTGAGGAAATAGATAAACAAAAAAAATGATTGTTTTAGGATGATTCGGAATAGCACACATTGATCAATTAAAGAGAGATTCAACAACTAAAAAAAAGTTTGATTTTTTTAGGATCCTTCCTTTCTTCAAATAACTTTCATATCTTACAAATCTTTAATTCATAAGTGGGCACAATGCAAAATGATAGGGCTTAGATGTATGATAAGATCTCACATGAGCATCGAGGATTGGCCGATGAGTTTCATGCTAGGTTGAAATAGTTTCTAGACTTTGCTCCTAGTTATAAATCATTCTCAGTTACATTGTTGCTGTTGATCTTAATTACAAATCATTCTCTGATACATTGTTGCTGTTGATCTTAATTATAAATCATTCTATATTTTTAATTATCTTGGTCAATTTCTATATTGCTATATAATAAGATTGTGCTTGTGCTCATTTCTGTTGATGGTCGTTTTCTTATAGTCTCTGATTAGTTTTTTTTTTTTTAATAGTCTGCTACATATGTTACTCTTATTTCCATTATTACTATTATTATGAATATTTTTATTATCAATAAGCATAATGAAGAGCGATCAATTTATTTATTTCTATTATCCTTGTTCCTGAATTTAGATTATATGTTTTGTTCTTAAGATCATTGTACTTTACTCATTTAAAATGTTTGGAAATTACAATGACGATTATTATTTTGAGACTTTTTCATTGTTTATATGTAATCATTATTACTGCGACATATGATATTGTTGTTGTTATTATTATTATTATTATTATTATTATTATTATTGTTATTATTATTATTATTATTATTATTATTGTTGTTGTTGTTGTTGTTGTTGTTGTTGTTGTCGGTGTTGTTGTTAATGTCACGAAATTAACAACGATATTTGTCATATTTCTATAATAGAACGTCACTAATTGGTGAAAAAACCAATTCGTAGCAATATCAGTGACGAATCTTTCATTCGTGGCTAATTTAGCGAAGAATCTTTCTTTTCGTTACTTATTTAGTGACGAAATTTCGAATAGGATAGAATTTCAAATTCGAAGTCTTTTGAATTTTAATTTTTTTTCAAAAATAAAGTAGAAAGAAAATATTTAATAATAAAATAGAACAAATAAAATTTAATAAATTAAGAAATTGAAAAATATATGAAAATAGCATATAATATCAAAATAGCATATTAAAAAAATAAGTATTTTTTAGCGACGAAATTTTTTTTCGTCGCTGATTTAGTGACGAAAAATAGGTTCCGTCGCAAATTTAGTGACGAATATCGTATTTCGTAGCTAAAATGATACTTCATTTTTTGCATATTTAGCGACGAAAGTAAAGTTCGTCGCTAAATTTGTGACGAAATCCTTTTCCGTCGCTAATTTAGCGACGAAAATACAAGTTCGTCACTAATTTAGCAACTATATTAAAATAGAATATAAAAAATAAAGTAATTTTTAGCAACAAAAAAAGGTTTTCCGTCACTAAAGTGGCGGCGAGTTAAAAATTTTGGACAAAAACATTTGCCGCATTTTTCCCCTCGTAACCATTTGACCCCGTCTCCCTTCCCTCCCACTTCCCTCCAATACCCCCGCTCTCCACCTCCTCGCCCTCGCACTTCCCAACAGTTGATCAAGTCGCTGTTCCTTGGCCTTGAGCTCTCGCCGTCTTCTCCACGCCTCCGCGCTCATCCGGCCGCCCTCTGCAACCTTTGCAATGTGTCAAACGCCACGGCCCTCCTCTACTGCCGGGCTGACTCGGCCAGGCTCTACTTCGCCTGTGATCGCGAGGTCCACCCCTCCAACCCCTCTCTTCACCAAGCACTTCTGCTCCCTCCTCTGCAACTCCTGCGACGTCTCCTCCTCCTCCCTCTTCTACGAGGCCGAGCGGCTCCTCCTCTGCCAGAACTGCGACTGGGATCGGCACAGCGTAGGCGGCGGCGACGATGGAGGTGTGGGGGCGGCTCACAATCGAAAACCGATCGAAGGGTTTGCCGGGTGCCCTTCGATGGGCGAGATTTTGGGGATCTCGGGGGTGAAAGATTTAGGGGATAAGGGGTCCTTCAGTGGGTGGTGATGAGCGTGGGGATGATGGGGGTGGTGGGGGTGGTGGGTTTTCGAATGTTTTGCTTTGGGAGACTCCTGCTTTTATTAGTCTCGATGATTTGATCGTTCCCAGCGATGGTGCGTGTGCTCTTCGGGCTATGGATGTTCCTCCTCTGCCTAAGGTAAGGCGTCTTTACTTGTGCTGTTCCAACAGAGAGACAGAATTTAGAGCTCTAACTGAATTGGTGTCCTGTTTTCTGTAAGAGAATTGTAAAAGATCTCAACTTGCTGTCTTACTACGTAGCGAAGGGAACATTGAACCTAATGCAGAAATGTGCTTGTCTATGATGCTCTCGCTAACCTTGAAGTTTCATCTATCTTGATTTATCAGTTGGTTTGGTGTGTCCAATTGTGAATGGTTGCCAATCTTCAGCATCACATTGTTTTGAGGGATTCTTTGACATGAAAGAGACTTTTCTGTTTGTGTTGATGTTGCTTTGTGGTTAGTAGGCTCAAGTGTAGGGTGCGGCACATGTCGTCTCAAGACCGGAGGAAGAAGAGGAAGCCGATGACGCCTATGGTTTCCAAAGTGAAGAAGACAAAGATGAAATTTTACTCGTATGTTCAACAACCACCACACCCCCCCCCCCCCCCCCCCCCCCCCCCCGGCTGTTTCGTGTATGGGGGCAGTCTCAATTATTTGATGGTGTAAATGGATTATGTCTGTGTCGTCTCTCAAATCCTACAAGTCGAGATTCAGACCAATGGATGATGGAAATATCAGACGGTGGAAGGAAGGCTAACGCCATAATGCGCATCTCATGGTTGGCCTTCTTCTCCTGTTGGTTTTTGGCTGGTCTTTTATTTCAAGAAACCACAATAATGGTAGTTTCGGTCAGTTGTTGATGCAGTTAGTTAGCTTTTTTGTGATAGGATGTGCGCGTGTATCAAAAGATGTGGTAAGAGAGTCCCTTTTTAGGTGTTCGTCTTTGTGTGAGTGGTGCCCTACAGATGCATTTGGTATTGCAATTAGAACATTTCTAATTCATCCTTCACAAAATGTTGACGGTTGCTATCCCATTGTAATATAAAAAATTATGATAATTTGCTTGTAGAAATTCAAGATTACTATAGACTTGGTAGAAACATTTCCCAATGGATTGCAATCACTATCACTGGCAAAATAGGGTTTAAGCATTGATTTTGTGGAGAAAATACAGTGCTTGTGTGGAGCAAAGTAGTTTTTGGCTGTCTGTAAGTTAGTTTTTCGGTTAGGACATGGTGGAGGTGTGATGAGCAAGGGCAAAAAAGGGCTAGAGAGGCCATTGCCAGAGCTTGCTCTGAGATGCTGCATCTTTTGGCATGCTTCTTGCAGGAAATGTCATGTATAGATGGAGGAATAAGTGGCTAGAAATTTTCTTCTATTTGCAGCTGCTTGTCCAGCTCGGTGTTGAGAGATTGATATTGCCAGCTGCGAGTCAAGTGCGGACAACATGCGAAGTGTCTTTTGGATTTACAGAGATGTATATTTTATCCTCCCTTGGGCTTTCAGGGACAACAATGATACAAAAATTTCTTCGCCGTTCTATATGCAAGGCAACAATGGGTACATGTTTCAGAATTTTACTTTTGCCTTCACCTAGCAAGTTTCATTTACTTGATTTGTTATTATATGTACCTTGTCCTTCGACTTACTAATCTTGCTTTGGCTTTTGTAGCATCCGATGAAGCCAGAAGTTAGACCCTTTTATCTCTGGTATGTTCTTGCATTGATCATTTTCGGCTGATTCGTTCAAGTTTTTGAGTACATTATTTCTACCGTGGGAAATGCATGTTGGTTCTGATCACTCCATGATGTTGGCTTATCCATATCTCCTTGAACCTGATTAGAAGCTTTATGGCTGGTACTCAAGCTAAACTTTTGGTCGTCGTGATACTTCTTGCAGGTAGCTGATCCATGGACCAGAGCAGATTATGCATGTTGTGTTATAAGCTCAAGCTTAGAGATGGGGGTTTCGGAAAAGAGAACAGAATGGGATCTTGCAATGGAGGGGTGCATCGGCACCAATTAGCGTATAAGCGGAGACGAATCTAAGCTGGCAGAGATTGAAGCATCGATGATGGTTTCTTTCTTTTGATCCGGACATCCACCCATGTTCTTTAATTTCGTTTATAGGGTGTACAGAGTTCTATTAATTCCTTTCTGTTCGATCTTCTACGAAACTTGCAGGATGAGTGGCCGATGCCTCCAATGTATTGTGTTTTCATATTATTATAATATTTAGATCTTATTACTTGCTTAATCAATGGTAACTATAAATTTTAGAAATTGATTTTCTTTTAATTAGATTTAAAATTGAAAAATAAAATAAATTATTTTATCATACGATCACAAAATTTATCGTTAGAGAAGAATAAAAAATTAAAAAATTTCGTCGCTAAAAAATAAAGAAAAATTTTTATATCGATCGCTAATTAGCAACGAAAAGAGACTTTCGTCACAAATGAAGATCTTGCGGCGAAAAATAATTTAGCTACGGATTAGGAATTTCCGTCGCTAATTTCGACTAGATTTAGCGACGGAATTTCTTAATCCGTCGCTAAATCTAGACGCATTTAGGGACGGATGAGGAAATCCCGTCGCTAATTTAGCGACGGATTGGGAATTTCCGTCGCTAATTTCGGCTTGATTTAGAGATGGAATTTCCTAATCCGTCGCTAAATCTAGACGCAATTAGCGACAGATGAGGAAATTCCGTCGCTAAATCGAGCCGCAATTAGCGACGGAATTTCCTAATCCTTTGCTAAATTAGCGACGGATTGGGAATTTCCGTCGCTAATTTCGGCTAGATTTAGCGATGGAATTTCCTAATCCGTCGCTAAATCTAGACGCAATTAGCGACAGATGAGGAAATTCCGTCGCTAAATCGAGCCGCAATTAGCGACGGAATATATTTATCGACCAATTTAGAGACGAAAAAATAAACTCGTCGATAACACAGCGTCGCGAATTTAACGACGAAAATAATTTTCGTCACTAATTTGTGACGAATTTTGTGACGGAAACATGTTCGTAGCTAATTTGCGATGAACGATGTTTGTAGCTGATTTGTGACGAACATGTTTTCGTCACAAAATCCGTCACACATTAGCGACGAAATTTTAAATTTTCGTCGCTAAATTTTGCGATGCCGTGGTATCGACGAATTTTTTTTCGTCGCCATTTTCCGTCACCAATTGTTGTAGCGACGAATTTTGTCAAATTTTCGTCGCTATTTTCCGTCGCTAAATGCCTGTTTTTTTGTAGTGGAAGCCCACAATGAAATCGGTGAAAGAGACCCTCAATTAAAATGCCGGCTTTGAGTTTTACTTGTCTTTTTAACAAGAGGTTCTTGAAAATTTCATGACCTCGACAGTTGCTAATTACTTAAGCTAGTACATTAAACACTTTAGCCATAAGATGTCTCAAGAGCAAGGACTTGCAATGAAAAATACTAGCCCGCCACTGTTCTTTGTCTTCGAAGTAATTGGCTTCTCTTTCAGCCAGTGTAGTAACATTCCCGGAGGTGAACCAGGGAGGAGTTAATGGATTGCCAAACGGGAACGAAGGTTCCTCTCACAAGGCTATCGCTTGCGTTTAGCACGGACTCTCCCAAATCCAATCAATCATAACTCGGTACTCAATCTGACTTGTAATAATATTACCTTTTGGAGCAACAACAAACTACAAATTAACACCCAAAAATAAAAACAATCAATAAGAAGAACCTGCATGTGCTAAGCAAGCAAAGCATGTCACCATCCGTCGTCACGAAATTTCTGCAAACTATTATTCCAAAGTCCTAACTCTAGATATGCATACGCGATATGGCGTTCCGCGACGAATGATTGCATCATGTTGCATCGAGCTATATGTTATGATCGGAATTACTTGCATCATTTATGACGTGGTGAATCGAGTCAAATGTAGCAAGCCACATATGACAATATTGGGATTTGACCTTAGTGCCTAAAACGTCCGAAAATACGATCCAGATCCCCTGCCTTGGTTTTTTCAAGGCATGGTATATCAAGCGTGGGGATCCCCATGCCTTGGAAAAACCAAGGCAGGGGATCCACACGCCCGAAAATATGGTGAGTGCGTCCATATTCTCTCACCATCATTCGCGGCCGGCTCATTCCATGAGCATTATTAACTAGTTGATTCTTTCCGTTATTAACAAGTTTAGTGCCTCATCTTTATCCTAAGCCCAAATGCAAGTGATGCAGACTTATGCAAATGCATACATTGTTTTTGTTTAAGAGCTGCTACCCTGACGGTCTGACAGTACTGTCATTATTTCTGATCCCGCGTTTTTTTTTCTCAATTAATTAATACTCTGTGCAAAACATGGGGTGATGGTGTGTGAATCTACAGTCAGAAGTAACTGACAGTACTTTCAAACTGTCAGGGAAGCATTTCTCTTTCTTTCTTTTTTTTGTCTAGCGGTCATGGTCGATTCCTAATTTTCTTATGTCACAAATGGCGAAATAGAATTAAATATGCAATTGAATCTAATCCAGAGCATATAACTCATATTATATCAAGTGGGTCCATACGAGGCTCATTGATTCAAACGATTGCGATTGAGTGGCTTCATATGTACCGGATGCATGTAGGAATATGCCGGGAATGAGTGCTCAATTCACTTCAAACCTTGACCCAGGACGGCCAATGCTTATATATATATATACTTATGAAGGTATCTCCTTTCATTGTCGTACTAAGTTTGGAATTCTTCGTAAAACATCCTCCTTGTAAACGCTATGGCTCTTTCCTGGCTTTCTTTGATCATCTCCTTCATTTTATCCGCAACTTCAATTTCTGGGCAGAAACTCTACACTCCACGGCTGAGCCTGCAGCGCGGAGATGTCCTCCGAAATCCCGTTAGGCTCGCAGATTCGACATCCATAGCCAACGACTTCGAAACCTTCTTCTTCAACCAGACGCTCGATCATTTCAACTACAGGCCCGAGAGCTACACCACCTTCAAACAAAGATACTTCATCAACTCCAACTACTGGGGCGGCGCGAATACCAGCGCGCCGATCTTCGTTTACCTCGGCGCGGAATCGGCACTCGACAGAGCCCCGGCTGTGATCGGGTTTCTGACCGATAACGCTCCTGAATTCAAAGCTTTATTAGTTTACATCGAGGTTGTGCATATGAGTTCCGCCATTCCCTTATGAGTCCTTGCATGAATCTTCCCTGTCTAAGTAATCAAATTCTTCTTTTCTTGTGGGATTTTTTCTTGACAGCATCGGTATTATGGCGAGTCGATCCCGCTTGGGATGAGCTTCGAGGAAGCTCTCAAAGATGCAAACATTCGTGGGTATTTTAGCTCGGCCCAAGCTTTGGCCGATTATGCAACCATTATTATGCATGTGAAGGAGAAATTAAAAGCCAGGGATTCTCCGGTTATTGTGGTGGGAGGATCATATGGAGGAAGTAAGTGCAGTGTGTATATTACCACTGGGGAAATGTTTTTTTGAAAGTCTGACAGTTATTTTTTACCCAAATCTGCACACCATCACCGCGTGTCTTGCATAAATCACTCATTAATTGAAAAATCATGATATCAGAAATAATAATAATAGTATTGTCGGAGTAGAAGTTTCCATTATCCTATGATTCTGTCCATATTTGTGAGCATCAACCGTGGAATATTTGATTTTTCCCGGTTTGTGTCACCTCCTAATTCGAATATGAAGATGTTCAATCTCATTCTAAACTTATCGTTCATGTGTATATATGTCAGAACCGAAGGGAATCCGGATCGCCTAACCTTCCCTCAGAAGACTAGGCACCTAACCTTCTGATTCGGGCCGTTCATTTTTGGACGGACGGCCCAGATCTCCTATTTTTAGGGTGCAATTTTTAGAATTTTTTATATATATTTTTATTAGTGATAATCTGGGCCATCCATTCATAACACGAACGGCCCAGATTGCAAGGTTATGGCCTAATCTTCTAAGGAAAGGTTAGGCAATCCCTTTCCGGAGGGGAGGGGGGCGGGGGAAGAGGCTCCCGAAAATTATACATACCTATTCAGAGTTGAATGTGTGAAAAAAGCCAGTGTAATTATTATGTGAACAAAATGAGTTAGTCACTAGCTACGTTCATTTTTGACAAAAGTAACAAATTTCTCTTTTATGCCGAAAAGAATTATCATCTTGTTATGTCAAGTAATTAGTTTCTAATAGCTGACGCGAATTTTTCAGTGCTTGCTTCATGGTTCCGACTGAAATATCCACATGTGGCCCTCGGAGCTCTGGCTTCATCCGCTCCAATATTGTATTTTGATCATATTATCCCACAGGATGCGTACTTTTCAGTAGTTACAAGGGATTTTAAGGTAATTACGCCTTATTGTCTCTTCTTCCTTTTTTGTTCTTACCATCACACTTCTTTGTTGTTCATAGTTTGGGTTGTCGTTTGGCGCAGGAAGCTAGCGAGACTTGCTATCAAGCTATAGCGGACTCGTGGTCGGAGATCGATAGAGTTGCTCACGAGCCTAATGGCACTTCAACCTTGAGCATGATGTTCAAGACTTGCAAGTACGTGATCTGTTTTTTTTTTTAATGACCGAGGAAGTACGTGATCTGTTGATGTGTCTTAATTCCAAAATGGGTGAAATGCGGATCCCCCGTCCAATTTCTCGACTCAACGGATTTGAAATTCATTCATTTCACCTTTCGAGATCATGAACCTAACCTAACCACACATGCTCGTCTGTCCGGTGCGATGTTTCGTGATCTTCCGGGCTATATCGAGTCTTTATCATGTGGATTAACTACTGCATTTGTTTCTGCGTGGGGACGTGTTAGGCCCTTAGAGAGCGGGGATGAGCTGAAGAACTACTTGATATCTTTGTATGCGGGAGCAGCACAATATGATGATCCGGCCAGGAATCCGGTGACAACGATATGCAACGGCATCGATGGAGCAAATGCTACTGAAAATGGCGTTCTTGGCAGAATCTTTGCAGGCGTCGTCGCCTATAACAAGAACTCCGCATGCTACGTCAATCCACCCGCTAATGAATCTCAATCTGATTTGGGTTGGGGTTGGCAGGTACAATTTACTCTTAACATAATCAACATCTGTAAGCATGAGAGGAGGCCCGATGAGGTCTCGGTTTATTTGGGGCGGGTTCGGATCGCGCATTTCGGGTCTCGCCGGGTGGATCCGGACTTGACTTGACCTACCATATTGCTTGCAGAGCTGCAGCGAAATGGCAATGCCCATAGGGATCACAAACAACTCTATGTTCCAACCAGGCCCTTTCGTCTGGAGCAGTTTCATTGATGATTGCAACAGTTCGTTCGGCGTCACGCCTCGCCTGCATTGGATCACCACGTACTACGGTGGTCATGTATGAGTTTCGGTGACTCTTAAAAAATATATGTTCGGCTCTTATTTCGATCAGTAAATTAAACTATTTTCTATGCGTGAAATTCATAGTAAATTTTTACCATCGTCGTCCCCTAACAATTCTTTCTTTTGTTTTTTTTTTTTTTGCAGGATATAGAGCTAATTCTTTTTAGGTTCGGCAGCAACATCATTTTCTCAAATGGACTCCGAGATCCTTACAGTAGCGCGGGGTATATAACCTATGCTTATCTCCACACATTTAAAGAATTAAAACTCTACATTACCTAAATCACACTTAACAATCTTATCTCCTTTTTAAATCTAGGGTCCTGAAGAACATTTCGAACAATATCGTTGCTGTCTATACAGAGAAAGGTACATACTCAGGCGATTTATTTGTTGTTTGCGGCTTCTGTCGCGTCCTCTTGAATCACACAAGAGAAGAACAACGTTGATGCATGTTACAGAAATTTTTACTGGATCCTGAGTTGTTTAATTTGTGAGTATGTTATGCTTTGCAGGTTCCCATTGTTTGGATATACTTGGAGCGAAACAAACCGATCCAGATTGGTTGATCATGCAGCGAAAAACCGAAGTTGAGATTATAAAAGGATGGATGGCCCAATATTATTCCGATCTTATTGCTTTCAAACAATGATACGATCGACTGATCCGGGAAGGCCATTTCAATGAAAGGAGAAAAAAAGACTAAGGACTACGTTCCTTACCATAATGTTAACGTCGTACTTTTTATTTTATTTTTTGCTCCATCAGAACAAGCTTGTAATCCAAGGAAAGCAAAATAACTTCGCCCAATTTTAATTAAGCATATTTCAAATTTTGATCTACTTTCTATTGTATTGAATTTACAATCGATATTAATTACTTTCTTCACAGGAGTTGAACAGAAATTTCATGTTTTTTTGCTTTATGTACATATCGTTTGTTAATATTTAGATATGATCCATGTTTGACATTTGATAAACCTTGTCCATTTTGTTCAATTTTTTTTTCTTTTCGTCTAAATAATTAAATTGAATTCTAATTTTCGACTTGGAAATATAGTTTGACTCACACTATTCTTTAAAAAAAAGGCAATTAATTGAATGTTCTTAAGCTGTCATATATTTAAATTTTGTGTAAATAAAAATAGGATACATATAAATTAAAATTGACAATATTCTCTAGGCAAAATGATTAATAAAATATGGTAAATTGATATATTGAAGAGTGTAATGGAGCGTCTGTATTGTGAAATTGATGAGAGATATGATAGAAATAAATGCAGTTATATGGATTAGCTTGATTAAAAAAATGGAAGAGAGAGAGAAGGATATTTCGGTAATTTAACTAAAGAACTGTGTCTTAGCCAAAATAGGGGTGAAAATAAGACCGCCCCTATTGTAATTTTGTTAATTTAATCCTAAACATTTTTTCAATTCAGTCCTAAACCTTTTACATTTGTGTCAATTCAGTCCTTTAGACGAATTTTGACTAAAAATCGATGATATGGCACGGCAGGCATTGACTTGGCAATTGCTAATAATTTTTTATTTTTATTTCTTTCTTTTTTCTTCTTTATTTTTATTTTTTTGTCCTCTTCTTCCTCTATCAGTTGCCGAGCCGCGACAGGCCGGCCTCACCGTCCCCCTCACAAGGCTGACTTCATTAGCCCACACCTCTGGTCGGTCACTTATCTGCAACTAGCTAGGAAGAAGAGAAGTAAAAAAATAGATAGAAAAGAAAAAAAGAAGAAGATAAAAAATATTATTAAAAATTGCTAAGTCGGTGTCAGCAGTGGGTCAAAGTTGGTCGAAGGCTAAACTGAAAAAAAAAAAAAAGCACAATTATAATAGGTTTAGAAATTTTATGTTAATTTTCCCCTGGTCATACCATGATGGATGGCCGATGCTAATGTCGATATCTTAAAATAATATTTTCAATTTCTTTACAATTTTTTGGGTTTTTTTTTTGTTATTTTTTTGTGAGGGCCAACCAAGGCTGCCGGCCAAGGCCGCCAGTTGACCCTTGTAGACCCTGGGCGAGGGCGTCGTGCCCTCTCTGGGTCTGGGCAAGGTCACAACTCCTAGATCGCAAAGCCTTGCCCAAATTGGGCAAGGACCAATTGGTGGCCCTTGCTAGCCCTCAGCCATGAGGAAAAGAAAAAAGAACATAGAAGAAAGGAAAAAATAAAAATAATATTAGTATTAAAATAAAATGAACAAAAATATCCACATCAGCATCGGCCATGACACGTAAGACGGTCGATGTTCATGTCAGCGATTTTCGGCCAAAATTGACAGGATGAATTCAATTGGTACCAATGTAGAAAGATTTAGGACTGATTGTGATCAATGCAATAGATTCATGACTTTTTTTATACTTTTCGCCCTATCTTTTTTTTATCGGATGTCTCCGAGGAGACCTTTTCCCCCTATCTTTATGTATAATAAAAATGTGCTTTCATTGGCAGCTAGCATTGGTAGGCAGTTCAAATCTTGTATGGTTGATATGTACTGCGAAATAATGGGGGAAGAGACGGTTCAACTTCTGGAGAGTTGCAAGTTCCTCTTTAACTTTTGAATTTGAATGAAATCTTCTAATTGGCTGGGCGAAAATTTGCTTCTCACTGTTTTGGCAATTTCAGAAAAAAAAGGTCTTCCATTGTAATTTGCACAAAAGCCGTATTTGCATGATGAGAATTGTATCAAAACAGAGCGGATTCGAGTGAAATGACTCAAAAACTTGACATTAATCTCGTGAATGAATTGTGTCCCGAAACAAACGAGAAAAACTCGTCAGTTCGCATGTCAAGAACAAAATCATTGGGAGATCAAATGTTCACGCTTCACCATCCGACGAGCAAAAGCCTCAATAGAGCCATCCTTATGTACAAACCATTCTTCGCTTGACGAAAATAGGCAGCCCTGGGATCGTCGTCCACATCCACCATAATCTACACAGCGTCATGCAAATGAGAAGAAGAACCCAGAGATCAATTACAGCGTGTGAGAAGCGTCGACTTTATGGAGAGGGGGCCGGTAACCTACCTCATCAAGCCTAGGAAGAGGGTGCATCACCACAGCATGCTTCTGCATCGCGTTCATCAAGTCTTTGTTGACAATGTACTTGCCTCGCGCTTCTTCATAGAGGTCAATTCTCTCACCAAAACGCTCACGTTGGATGCGAGTTTGGTACACCACATCGCACTTAGAAGCCACTTCCATTAGATCAGCGCCCTCTTCCCATTCCACCCCTTTCGATGTCAAGTACTCTTTAATGTCATCCTGATGAAACAATTGCCATGCATAAACTATGGAACTTGATAACTTACATCCTTTTTCCCAATAGCACAAACACAACAACATCAACATCACATTTATTCCAAACTAGTTGGAGTCGGCAGTCAATAAACCCAAAAATAAATGAACTAAAAGCAAAACCGATTGAGGGAATATATATATATATATATATATGGAAAAATGATTAAAAAGGACAATCAGGAACATAGCAGAACTAATTCATTTAGCTGAGTCAAAATGAATAGCACAAACACAAACACAATGTGAGAAAAAGTCTTGATTTTTCAAGGCATATTTCCAAATACTTAAAAGAGCAATAAAAGAAGTACTAATTCAATTTAGCTGAGTCAAAATACATAGCAGAACTTCTTATTAGTCAGTTTCTGTAAATCTATAGAGAGCAGGAGGCCCAATGAAGATAAAATATGCAAAGAACATCAGTGCCTACCTTCATCTTGACAACATCAGGAGATACGAAATAGATCTTCACGCCTTGGTACTTGCCGAGCAAATATGCAAGTGAACGGACCGTCCTTCCATTAGCAAGGTCTCCTACAAGCGCTACTACAATTCCATCAAGCTTCACAACCTCCCTTTCAATCGTATACACGTCTAAAAGAGCCTGACACACAGCCAAAAAATTGACATGTCAGGCGTGCTTAATAACAATCTTCATCAGAAAAACAAACACCAATGTCAAAACCAACAACAGAGATAAGGGGATTATGAAGCCAATCGTCACCAAACAATGAAACTTCAAGAATTCTCAACATCCCTCCATATGTATAGTACCCAATAGGACATAATGTTATTCAATGGTGCAGAATTTTTCATATAAGCCAGATCGATGCTAAAGTAACCAAGAACTTGGTCAATGCTAAATGCATTATTAACTAGACACTTATAACAAAGAACTGTGAAGCATGCCTGAGTCGGATGTTGTCCTGGACCATCTCCTGCATTAATGACTCGGATTCCAGCTGTAGCTGCTGCTCTTCTCGCCGCTCCACTTTCAAAATGCCGCATCACAATAATATCCGAATAACCCTCAATGGTTCTTATCGTATCTGCAGACCAAGCAACGAAATCAGATGCTTAATTGCATAGAAACATCCTCAGCAGTCATGCATAAACACAAGTCAAATTCACCTTCCAGGGTTTCGCCTTTCACCGCTGATGAGAACTCACCCGCATTTTCAGTGGTTAAAACCTCACCACCTAATCTTCTCATGGCAGACTCAAATGAAAGCCTAGTTCTGGTGGAGGGCTCATAAAACAAAGTAGCCATTAGATAGCCCTTGAGAATTTGACATCTTGTTGAATTTTTTTCTACCTTCTCCATGTCATGTGCAACTTCAAAAATAGCACTAAGGGTACCTCTATCGAACTGTTGAGCTTCAATCACATCATCGAGTTGAAACTTCTTTCCAGGCAAAAACAAAACCCTTGAAATGTCGACATCCATGGCTGAGCAAGAGACTCCTTTTCTCTGTGAAGATCTTTCAGCTATAGCCAACTTCAACTGATTTCCGCACAATAATAACCTCGTCTTTGTCATACAAGCAGAAGAAGAAACCGCATTACATTGAACCGGCTATTTGCACGAAGAGGTGGATATATTGAACAGGTATTGGGGGGATTTTCTAGCTTCAGGACGTGACATTTGCCTTTGTACAGTGTATGCAGATAACAAGGAAGAAGTAGCCATATCGCAATCAACAAAAGTTGAATCCCAATATAAGTCAGAAAAACAAGATATTTCACATTAGACACTCGAAATAAGAACTCTCGCATGGTAGGAATGAACATTGGGATCACAACAAATTTATATGCATCGCACAATTTGCCAATTGCTTTTACACAAACGCTGTCACGGGTCGGTTGTTTTCGTTCGCCGAAACACCGTGCGGCACTTAGGAATTGATCCCCAAGTCAGCCTTCTCACGACTCTGAAGCTCAAAGCTCGCTCACACACTCAACCGATCACACAAGAAGGAGAGAATGCAAGGAAGCTTTGCTTTGTATTCAATGCGGAAATAAGAATGTTCAGAGTGTCTTTACAATGGGGGACTCAGCCCCTATATATACAACAAGCCCGGGCAAACGGTCACAAAAACCCCCAACGGCTATTTCTTGACCGAGCACTGTTCATGGCACTGTTCATGTTGGCCACTCCAACGGCTATGTCGCCCGCTTGTTCCAACGGCTACTCGGCCGTCCCAACGGCTATCTTGCCCAACGGTCGTGTCGGCCGCTCGTTCGATTATATGTGCTGGCCGTCCGTGTGTTCCTCGCTCGATCGCCCGTTCGAGCGCTGGGCGTGTTGATGGTCGATCGCCGCTCATGCGCTGGTCGAGCGCTGATCGAGCTTGTATCGAGCATGGATCGACCGCCCGGCCGTCCCGCTCGTTCACTTGCATCGTTCCTCGGCCGCTCGCTTGGTCGAGCGCCATGATCCGTGGATCGTTCATTCGGTCGTTCGCTTGGTCGAGCGCCATGATCCGTGGATCGATCATTTGGGCGTCCGCTTGCCCGCCCTGCATGATCCGTGAGTCGTTCGCTCGGTCGTGCAGGGTCGTTCATGGATCGGCCACTCGGCCGTCCCGCACGATCACCCGATCGTGCATCCTCGGTCATGAGTCGATCCACTGGCCGTCCCGGATCATGCCTTGATCGATCACTCGGTCGATCATCCGTTCGCTCGGCTACACTTGGACACGATTCCTCATGATCCATGGGTCGATTGGCTGGTCGATCCCGGGGATGCATCGCGGTCGAATTTTTATCAGAATTTAACGGACCGTGATACTCTCCCGCACCAATTCGGGCAACGCCCTCGTTGCCTTCTTGTTCGTGGAATGCCTTGATCTCTTCTCGGAATTGCCATAGGGCCTCGTCCGGCTCCCAGGTCGCTTCTTCTTCCGTCGAACCTCGCCACTGGATCAAGTATTCTTTTCTTGGCGCTCGGTACCTCTTCCGGATCACCCGATCAGCCACGATCTTTTCAACCTCCCGTTCATAGGAGGTCTTTGCCCCAATGGGCGCCCGAAGTGAATCTTGTCGGTTAGGATCGACATTGTCTTCATGGAATGGCTTCAGCATGCTCACATGGAACACCGGGTGTACTTTCAACTTCGCCGGTAATTCCAATTTGTATGCCACTGGCCCAACCCGCTTGATCACTAGGAATGGCCCCTCATAGCGACGAACCAGCGCCTTATGCACATCCCTATAGCGTAGGACATGGTGCATTTTTACTAACACTCGATCACCAACCTGGTACTCGACGTGTCGACGCTTCTTGTCCGCCCATTTCTTCATCCTCTCGGCCGCCCTATTCAGACACGCCCGGGCTAAGTCAGCGCGTTCTTGCCATTCTTGCGCACTCTTATGCGCTGCTGGGCTACCTCCATGGTAGTCTGTTGCAACCGTGCTCGGGGTGAGCGGTTGCTGCCCCATTACTATCTCGAATGGGCTCTTGCCAGTGGACTCACTCCGCTGCAAGTTGTGAGAGAACTGGGCAACATCTATCAGCTTCGCCCAATTGCTCTGTGTGGCATTCACATAATGCCGTAAGTATACTTCCAGAATTGCATTCATCCGCTCTGTTTGGCCGTCGGTCTGTGGATGCAAGCTGGTTGAAAACTTGAGGTCTGTACCGAGCAATTTGAACAACTCGGGCCAGAACTTCCCCGTGAATCGAGGATCCCGATCACTTACGATCGATCGCGGTATGCCCCAATATTTGACGATGTGCTTCATGAATAGCTTGGCCGCCTCCCCAGCTGGGCAGTCCTTTGTGGCAGGCACGAACGTCGCGTACTTGGAGAATCGATCGACCACCACCATGATCGTTTGGCAGCCATCAGATTTTGGCAACCCTACAATGAAGTCCATGGAGATGCTCTCCCAAGGACGTTCGGGAACAGGTAACGGCTCCAACAATCCGGCCGGTGCGCGTTGTTCCAACTTGTCCTGTTGACATACCAGGCAAGTTCGCACGTAAGCTTCCACATCGTCTCGGAGTTGAGGCCAGAAATACCTATCCTCCACAAGTGCCATGGTGCGGTGGATTCCTGGGTGTCCCGCCCATGGAGTGTCGTGGCACTCGCGCAATACCTCGCGCCTCAAATTCCCGTGGAGCGGCACATACAAGCGCCGTCCTTTGGTGTAAAGAAGGGTGTCCTCACACCAAAATCTTCGGGTCCTGCCCTCTCGCGCGTATCCAAGGAGGGCTTTTGCCGTTGGATCGTGATGTAGCCCTTCCTTGATCCGCTCGGTCCACGGGCAATCTGGTCGGCTTGTTACAGCCGCCAATTCCGCCTTTCGACTCAAGGCGTCAGCCACAGAGTTGGCCTTCCCAGGCTTGTACTCGAGCACATAATCGAATTCCGCCAGGAAGTCTTGCCACCGGGCCTGCTTTGGACTCAGCTTCTTCTGCGTTTGGAAGTAGCTTGTGGCCACATTGTCCGTCCGGACGACAAATCGTGATCCTAGGAGGTAATGACGCCATGTGCGAAGACAATGCACTACGGCCGTCATCTCCTTTTCTTGGACCGTGTATCGTCGCTCGGTCTCGTCTAGCTTTCGAGACTCGAACGCCACGGGGTGGCCATCCTGCATCAGAACACCACCAATAGCAAAGTCCGAAGCGTCCGTTTCCACTTCATACGGTTTGGAGCAGTCGGGCAACACCAGCACCGGTTCCTCGATCATTGCTCGCTTCAGCCGCTCGAACGCCTCTTGGCACTTCACCGTCCACTCCCACGGCTTGTTCTTCTTCAGCATGTCCGTGAGTGGCACAGCTACCTCCGAATAGCTGCGAACGAATCGACGATAGTAATTCGCCAATCCGAGGAAGGATCTTAGCTCCGGCACCTTCGTGGGAGGCTCCCACTCGACGATGGCCCGAATCTTGGCCAAGTCCATTCGTACACGTCCCTCCCCTACAATGTGTCCGAGGAACGGGACTTGTCGTTGTGCAAACACGCACTTTTCCCTTTTTACATACAGCTCATTCTCCCTCAAAACTTGGAACACTCTCTTGAGGTGTTCAGTGTGTTCCTCAAGTGTCCGGCTATAGATTACAATATCATCAAGGTAAACGACCACAAATTGATCAAGGAAGGGTCGTAGTACCTTGTTCATCAACGTGCAGAATGTTGCCGGGGCGTTTGTCAAACCGAATGGCATGACGAGAAATTCATACGAGCCATAGCGAGTCACACACGCCGTCTTTTGCTCGTCCCCCTCGGCAATCCTCACTTGATAATATCCCGACCGCAAGTCCAGCTTGGTAAACCACCGTGCACCACCTAGCTGGTCGAACAAGTCCGCAATGCGGGATAGGATACTTGTTCTTGATCGTCAACTTGTTCAACGCCCGGTAATCAATGCACATCCGGAGTGAACCGTCTTGCTTCTTTTGGAACAAAACCGAGGCACCAAATGGAGATTTGGATGGTCGGACATAACCGGCTTCGAGCAACTCCTTGAGTTGTCTCCTCATTTCTTCAAGTTCTGGGGGAGCCATGCGATAGGGCACCATGGCCGGAGGTCAAGCATCGGGGATCAGCTCGATTCTGTGGTCGACCTCCCTCTTGGGCGGCAACTTCTTTGGCAGTTCCGGGGGCATCACGTCGCCAAACAAGGTCAGCACCTCATCAACTTGGCCCGGCACCTCTTCAAGAGCACACTCGGCCTCGCCGGACACCAAGGTTGCCAAGAAGGTTGTCTCGCCCCTTCGAACTCCTCTCGACACTTGTATTGCCGAGAGAGTCTTTTGATTCTGTCCGGATTCACGTCGAACTGGAACAACACATTGACCACGAGGGTCCAATATGCAGATGCAATTCATGCATGGGACCAGAAAGGCTTTAATCCTATCTAGGAATCCCAATCCGATCACAAGTTCATAATCGTCCATCGGAATTACCTCGATCGACTCCTTGCACCGGAATGGCCCGAACTGGATGTCCACGTCTCGAGCCCGTCCTCTCGTCGGGACTTCTTTGGAGTTGACGGTTTTGAGCCAACCGTCTCCCTTCTCAACTCGCAAGTTGAGTTTCCTGGCCGCTTCCTCTGACATGAACAGGTCGGATGCGCCGGTATCGATGAGAGCACTCAGCTTTGCTCCATCAATTGCTACGTCCGCGAACATGAGTCCTCTGGACGGCTGTGCGTCTTGGACGCTGATGGTGTTCAGGATCTTCAGGGATCCTAGCCGAACTTCCTCCTCGGCTTTACCCCTGTCCGTGCTCTTTAGGGCTGCTACTTTGCCCTGATTTGGACAATCCCGAGCAAAATGGGGACCAGAACACTTGTAACACTCAAGCTTCCGCCCCGTTGCTTGGCTTGACTCCGCTCGATATTCCGTCCGGTTCTTGACAAAGACCGGACGTGGTCTATTCGCCATCGAGCGTTGCGGCCTAGGTCGGTCTCCCGCACCATTACTCCTGCCGCTTCTAGGCTTCACATCCGCCTTATCCGTCGAGCTTGATTTGTACTCGAGGGTTCCTTCGGCCGCGGTCATGGCCGTCGCGAGTGTCGTCGCATTTTGCCGTTTGAGCTCCATCTTCACCCACGATTTGAGGCCTCCAATGAATTGGTAGTATGCCTCGGTCTCGGAAAGGGATGGGATTTGAAGTTTCAACTCCGAAAACTTCCTCACGTACTCCCGGATCCCAGCCTTTTGTTCAAGGCGCCGAAGTTCATCACGAGCTTCTTCTTCGGCATAGGCGGGGAAGAATTGCTTCCGAAATTCCACCTCGAATGCTTCCCATGTTGTGATGGGTCCAGCCTGCCCATCGTTGCACCGGTTGCGCCACCACAGCAAGGCATTTCCGGTCAGGTACATGGCCGCCATGCTCACCCGCAAAGCGCCATTGGACACTCCTTGAGTGTCGAAGTACTGGTTCATAAACCAGAGGAAGTTGTCCACTTCCTTAGCCACTCGGGAGCCATTGAACTCCTTTGGCTTGGGTGCATCCACCCGAGGGGCAGCCCGCACGGACGTCACTCCATTTGCGCATGCTGCTTCCAAGACCACCACCTTGGTCTTTAGCTCGGCCATCTCCGTTCGTAAGGCCGTGATCATGGCTTCCAGGGCACCACAAGCTTCGTCCGTGGTAGTTGTAAGAGTACTGAGCAGCTCACCACGGAGTTCCGCCACTTCGTCCTTGAGGTCGTCGAATTCATCTCGCAACCCCCTTCGATCGGTGGCCTCCCCTTCGTCGTCAAACTCTTTGTCAGCACGAAGGTCATCGAAAGCTTGCTCGAGCCTATTCATGCGGGTTTCAATTTCCCGCGTTGTCGCCCTCTGTGTAGCACGATCACGTCTCTCCCTTACGGGGGATGACTCAAGGTTGGCTCCCGCACGCTCGTCCGCTGGATGCTCAGACTCGAGCGTCGGGTCAGCAACACCTTGACTTCTCGCCATCACCGAGAATCGAATCGCTCTGATACCACTTGTCACGGGTCGGTTGTTTTCGTTCGCCGAAACATCGTGCGGCACTTAGGAATTGATCCCCAAGTCAGCCTTCTCACGACTCTGAAGCTCAAAGCTCGCTCACACACTCAACCGATCACACAAGAAGGAGAGAATGCAAGGAAGCTTTGCTTTGTATTCAATGCGGAAATAAGAATGTTCAGAGTGTCTTTACAATGGGGGACTCAGCCCCTATATATACAACAAGCCCGGGCAAACGGTCACAAAAACCCCCAACGGCTATTTCTTGACCGAGCACTGTTCATGGCACTGTTCATGTCGGCCACTCCAACGGCTATGTCGCCCGCTTGTTCCAACGGCTACTTGGCCGTTTGTTCCAACGGCTACTCGGCCGTCCCAACGGCTATCTTGCCCAACGGTCGTGTCGGCCGCTCGTTCGATTATATGTGCTGGCCGTCCGTGTGTTCCTCGCTCGATCGCCCGTTCGAGCGCTGGGCGTGTTGATGGTCGATCGCCGCTCATGCGCTGGTCGAGCGCTGATCGAGCTTGTATCGAGCATGGATCGACCGCCCGGCCGTCCCGCTCGTTCACTTGCATCGTTCCTCGGCCGCTCGCTTGGTCGAGCGCCATGATCCGTGGATCGTTCATTCGGTCGTTCGCTTGGTCAAGCGCCATGATCCGTGGATCGATCATTTGGGCGTCCGCTTGCCCGCCCTGCATGATCCGTGAGTCGTTCGCTCGGTCGTGTAGGGTCGTTCATGGATCGGCCACTCGGCCATCCCGCACGATCACCCGGTCGTGCATCCTCGGTCATGAGTCGATCCACTGGCCGTCCCGGATCATGCCTTGATCGATCACTCGGTCGATCATCCGTTCGCTCGGCTACACTTGGACACGATTCCTCATGATCCATGGGTCGATTGGCTGGTCGATCCCGGGGATGCATCGCGGTCGAATTTTTATCAGAATTTAACGGACCGTGATACTAAGGTCTCACATGGCTCTAAGGTCTCAAATGGAGGGAAGCACATTGACAACTTCCTTGTGAGTGAACGCTTAACATGATCACATATTCGAATCAAAAACAGAAAATCAAATCACTTCAGGCAAACCCAAGATTTTGCAATCGCGTTACTCTGATCTGGGTGCCCATTATTTTGTTCTAATTTGCAAAACAAAGAAATCTGGATAAGACAGCTAAAAGCATCTGAAGGTTTTTACCAATGTCCAGGCGAGTTCAAAGAAATATTAAGAGTCATCTGCTCAGCTGTGCCAAACAGAATACAAATGATGAAGAAAACTTTCCCGCGCTCTCAAAAAAAAAAAATCGTCCCTTTCTTAGCAACAGAAAGGCATTCCAAGATTAAGGCAGTACCCAGTAATTAATATTATATTAAAAAAGTATACCGACGTAATTCACGTTATCAATCAAAGTGTCTACTCACTCCAATGACCAAATGAGAGAGAGTTAACGGCTTCAAGAGACCGAGCAAAGAGAGGAAGAGATGCCGGCTTGGCCTTGGAAAAAGAGAAAGGTAGGACATAAGCTATTTTCAATTTCTTGAAACAAGAAAGCAATTTCAAGAAGCAGCAATAATGGGAGCAGAATGGAGTTAGAGAAACAGAGTTTGATCTTGGGCTCTACATCATACCAGACCCGCCAGCGTGGTGGACAAAAATTTGGCAAACTAAAACCTCCCCCAAGATTTAAGTTGTTCGTTTGGGGTTTGAGTCAGAATGCATTTACCTTCTAAGTAAAAGCTATTCAGGAGAACGATTACAGAGCAAGATACCCGCGAGCAGTGTCACCACACCGTGAGACCTTAGAGCAACTGCTTCTCCTTTGTCCCTGGACAAATGAAAATGGTCAGACCAAGCATTGCAGATCAAGATCAACAGACAGGGATTAATTAACAATGACTGAAGAGTGGCTACTAAAATTTCAGAAGTCCCTCGGTCAGTTTCGACTTCCTCGTGGTTTATTCTTCGGCAAATCCGGAAATCCCAGATACAATATCATCTTTCGGAGGAGAAAACCAGACCCGCCTCGGCATTACTCCATGGCATCTGTGGGTGGGACTTACCCAGAAAGAAACCAGAGCTTAGGAGAAGGAAGCTCACCTCAGCTATGGCGCCGTCCGACGAAGGGGTCCCCTCAAGGTCAAAGATCGACGGCCGCCGTTCAAGGAGGGCTCGACGGAAGGGGCCATCAGCTTTTCTGAACGCACGGAATCACCGTCGTCGTTGAAGGCAGTAGATTTCTCTTTGACTTTTTCGAAGTCAAGTCACACAATCTTAAAGCTTAGCACGGTCGTTGAAGTGTGCAGATCAGTTTACATGGGGGGGAAGGGAAGGGAAGCGCACCAACTTATCACTGGGGGCCAAATCCTTGCTAATGGGCTTTCATGATTTGCCTTTGGACCATAAGCAAACTGGGCTTCAGACTTGGCAAAGGCCCAACACAACAAGTGCTTTTTCCTGGTAACGGGTCGAGCTCTGTCTTAAAAAAAGTTTCAAATCATCTGGGGTACATTTATGTTAACTAGAGGATGTCTACGAAATTTTCAGACGAATCCGTCTCGACCAAGACCGAATTATTCAATGCATCATGAAGCACGAGAGCAGCCATCTAGAGGAATTTTATCTCAGCCACGCTCACTTTTGACCCCCAAAAAAAAAAAAAAAAACAGATGGAACTTTGAACAGGACAACCGGAGACAAAGCTCGAAATAGATTAATATTCACTTTCAAGAAAAGCCTTGGAGAAATGTAAAATACTTTGAGTCAAAGGGATTTTCTCGAAATATAATCTATGTTTGTTAGATTATAATTTAATAGTTCATTGTAAAGCAATTTTGGGGCAAATCGTATTTAGAAAAATTCCTCTTGCAAATGATTTTTTTTTCTAAATTATTTATTAAAAAAAAAAGGAAAAAGCTTAAACCCTTCCATTTAGCTCAGGCTACCGGCGAGCCAAATCTAGTGTCGGCAGTCATCATAAGAGTGATGGAATATATTTCTTAAGAGTAATCGGTTCTCTGTTCGGTTCGATTCTCTTCAAGATTCAGGAACCAGACCAGTGATTCCAATCCCTAATTTTCAAAACCGTAAACCGGACCGACGATCAAGACAATTTGTGGTTCAGTCGGTCCGAATTGCTCTTCCCTGATATTTCTTCTTCTTCTTCTTTTCTCGAAATGTGAAAAGAGATCGGATGTATCTTTTCTTCTTCTTTTTTCATAAGTTAATTGTTTTTTATGCATGTCTTTGTCTTCAAGTCAAAATAGGAACGCGTCGCTTGACAAGCCGATTCAAGCCCCCCAAAAAAAAAAATCTATGGTTGACTCTTTCCGTGTTAGATAATTGCGTACCCAAATCTCAAGTAAACAACTGGAAGGTTCTATCATCGTCGGGCTACTGTAATTGTCAACATCTGCTAATCCTAAAACACTAAACTGACATAAATCGAATAAAATTTAAGAGGGAAATCAGTCATAAACATATTATATGTATCCTAATTCACTCTTACATTTTACAGTTTTTCTCAACTTCATTCTAAACCTTTTACGCGAAATTCTAACTTTATCATTTCCGTCGATTTTTAACCGGAAAACGATGACGTGGTGGTTCAGCCATTGTCGCGTCGGCGATTTCTAGCGAAAATTGAGCCGAATGTGAATGTTGAAATTTTGCACAAAATTTAAGGACTAAATTCTTTTTAAAAAAATAATAAATTTAAATTGAAATTTCATATGATAAATTTAAGATTCGTCAGGCAAATGTTGTCCCTTAGGCGTCGTATTTCCTTAGAACAATGTGTGAATCGAATATGTGGCTGTCGATTTTTCTTGTTCTTTTTTTTTGGCCAATTACACAAGCAATGACGAATGTTGGCGATGGCAATACACGCACAATGCGATGTCGATGTCGATGTCGATGTCGATGTCGTTCCTTGCAACGTGGCGTCATCGCCGTGGGTCGTTGACTTTGATTAGGAGAGACCTGGCCATGTTTAGGTGAACAAGGTGAAGGTGAAGAGAAGAAAAAAAAATCAATTAGAAAAAAAGTTTAAGCAAGACAATAATTTGATGCCGGCAAAGCATTGGGGAGATCATTGGGATCATAAACAACAATAGAATTTAATAAGAATGGCGATGTCTACTAAATGCGAAGTTGTTACGTGTATGTGACATTCTCTTAATGTCCAAAGAGTTGTGGTCGTACGCGGTACTTAGGTATGTTCGAAATATTAACCTAGTTGCTATGCAATGTTCCATGGCAACGGGATGAAAGCGTTCAATATTAGATTTCAACGTTACTTTTTATGTCGGGTTTCTAGAAAAATATTACCTGTGGAAATAAGGGCCTTTAATGTATCAAATTTGACCATCTTAAGATCAAAATTGTCTCGCGACGGATGATCAGAGGACTCGATCCTGTGGAATCATTCGCCCGCGTCTTGGAACCAACTTTTGCATCATATAAAATTCGAAGGCTCTCATCGGTATCAATTAAAAACTCTTATTATTATTATTATTATTATTTATTTTTTGCTTTAGTTATTACTTTTTTTTCCCAATTTTGAGAAATATATTGGATTATTCATCTGGGAGGAGGTCAGCCCAGCTTCCGTAGCTGCTAAGGACAATAATTCTGTACTAAATATAAAAACAAAACAACAAACAAAAAGGGAAAATTGGGAGGGATGAGAGATTCTCTATCTATCTTTTGAAAGCCGACCAAAGAGTGAATTATTGCATTGGGCTTCGTTAAAGTTAGGAAAAAAGCACTTGAAGAGAAGGAAAAAAAAAAAGGCAAAATGGAACTTGGAAGATGTGGCTTTTTTAGTGAGAAGAGAAGATGTTGGTGTTAGTGTTCCATGGGCCACTCATCATCTCCTGCCAAAAAGGCCAAAAAAAAAATTTAAAAAAATAATAATTGTTTGCTCTATAATTTAACAGAAAGTGATTTGGTAGGGTCAACCAAAATCCAACCCAACAACAATAAAAAAAAAATATCTTAATCTTATGTTCATTTCTAATTCTGTCCCCAATTTTTTTTTTCAAAAGAAAAATCCACAGCTTTCTCTCTAGTCCTAAATCTGCCCGCCCAACCGTAAATCACCATTAGTTACTTCAACACTATCGATATGCGCGTCTTCATCAACACCCTCACTTTCGTATGGAACAATTGCAGCCTCCTATGGTAGCTAATCTCGAGATTTTTGGACGTGTGGACGGAGTTGGGACTAGAGCGAAGGTATGAGATTTTTTCAAACAAAAAAAGTTCGGGACATAATTAAAATTGGACTTAAAATTGAGGGTTTTTTTTTCAAGGAAATTAGGTCAAATTAATCTCTCAATTATAATTTATGAAATGCGTATTATAAATCCACGAGGAGACAAATTTGATTCAACTTTGTAAGGTGGTGGTGGGTATCCCCACCCTTTTTTTTTGTTGTTGTCAAAGTTGCCTTCCTAATTAAGCATTGCTCTTTTTTTTTAATTAATTATATGATCGAGCATTACTTGTGTAAAGTAAGAATGATAGTAATTGACTAAGAGATCACAATGGTCGGTACAATTTGACTTAAAGGCAACGACTTTCTTAAATTCTTATGCTTATGTGGAAATCAAAAGCAAACATTTGTCTACCAACAACTAAAAGTCCTTCATTTTATTAGAAATTTCAACAGAGGAAAAATAAATTCCTCCCGTACTCTAAATTTACAATTTATCCTCGTGATTAGTAACTTCCAAATGCACGAGCAAGTACGCACTTGACAGCACTTTTAGAATAGAATTTATGCTACATAAGTGGTTTTGAAACAGAAATCTATTTGGTAACGTAATTTTTGAAATAATTTTTTTGAAGCACTTCTGAAACGTCTTTACCAAACGAATTTCAGTTTCAGAAGCACTTCAGAAACAGAAATTCTGCTTCTAAAGTGTTCCATTGACGGTTAAATCCTGTTTTTTGACCAAAAAAAAAAATCCTGTTTTTTGAATTTTAAATAATGCAAAAATTGTATATAATCGTTGTTAACTTGTTACCACATGCCACATGGGACAACACCAACCGAGGTTTTTGTTTTTGTTTTTGTTTTTTTTAAATTATCGCGTGTGTCAGAGTTGGCAAAACAGAGCGCGTGGGGAAACGCGCGCGTGGTGGCTCACCAAAGAGGAACGAGGAGGAGGACACGGGAGGGGAAGAGTTCAAAGAAAATCAGAAGAGGAAAATATTAAAGAATTCGCGCGTAAGAAACATCGATGGATTGAATTGTATAAATAATCGCACGAACCAACGTAACGTGATCTCACATCACCGAAGCTTCTGTTTCTCTGTCACATTCTCTCTCTCTCTCTTTCAGCGTTTCCTATTTTGCCTTTTGTTTACAGATCCAACACCAGCCTCGAATTCTTGCTCTCCAACCCGGATTCTTGTCGCCTGGACACCAAGAACGAGGCTCCTTGAGATTTGTTGATTGATTTGTTTTGTTGGGTACGTGGAGAAAGAGAGAGAGAGAGAAGCGGCTGTAATGGCGGCGGCAGCCGGGTTCTTGATCGCCGTCGCGGCCCTCGCGTCGGCGGTGGCGGTGTGCGGCGGATTTCCGGCTACGATGACGCTGGAGCGGGCTTTTCCGGTGAGGGGTCAAGCGGAGATGAGTCAACTCATTGCGCGGGACAGAGCCAGGCACGGCAGGATGTTGCAGTCTTCCACCGGGGTCGTTGATTTTCCCGTCGAAGGCACTTTCAATCCTTTCGTTGTTGGGTACTTTGATGGATTTCTCTCTTTCGAATTTTCAGTCTCTCTCTTTTTCTTGATGTTGGTCATGTGTCGTGAAGTTCACAGCTTTCGATTTCGTTCCTCGGGATACAAATGGTCCTTTTCTTGTCTGAAAGTTTCTTCTTCTTTCTACTTAGTGAATGAATCCAATGATCGGGGTGTTTCGGTTGCATTCTCTTTCTTCATCGTGTTCAACTGTTTTTCAGTTGGGCATTGGTTCGTGTGGAAACTCCCCAATTCTCTCCTTTGGTTTTTTTTTTTTTAAATCTTGTTTCGGTTAAGCTTAGTAATGTTTGGAATTGTTTATTGCGATCATACTGATCATGGATGTGTTTTTTTTTTTTTTTTGGTGGATTATTTGTAGGCTTTATTACACAAAAGTGCAACTGGGTAACCCTGCAAAAGATTACTATGTACAGATTGATACAGGAAGTGATGTTATGTGGGTTAGTTGTAGCTCCTGTAGTGGCTGTCCTGGCAAAAGTGGACTTCCTGTGAGTACAATTCACACCTTCCTCTTCACATACATGATATGCAAAAAGGCAGCCACAAGGCATTGACTACTTAAGCATGTCTCTACAGATTCAGCTCAATTCATTCGATCCGTCGAGCTCAAATACGGCAAAAATGATCTCTTGCTCAGACAAAC
Source organism: Rhodomyrtus psidioides (assembly GCA_021437785.1). Lineage (NCBI taxonomy): Eukaryota > Viridiplantae > Streptophyta > Magnoliopsida > Myrtales > Myrtaceae > Rhodomyrtus > Rhodomyrtus psidioides. Next base: position 2,922,465 of record JAILYB010000024.1, on the reverse strand, counting down.
TTTGTGTCCAAGGGGTTCAGTCGTCGGACTCAGGCTGCTCTTCACAGAACTCTTGCAGTTTCTCGTTCCAATACGGAGACGGTAGTGGGGCATCAGGTTATTATGTGTCTGACCAGTTCCATTTCGACTCGATATTGGGGGGCTCTCAGGCTGCTAATTCCTCAGCTTCCGTTGTCTTCGGGTAATTCTGAATTTAAGATGCAGCATTGCGTTTTTGCTTGTCAAATTTCTTGTGGAATTCGTTCTGTTCTTCTTTTTATTATATAGTGAATTATGAAACAGGTGCGGCACAGCAGTAAGTGGGGAATTGACGAAAACGGATAGGGCAGTTGCTGGGATTTTTGGGTTCGGGCAGCAGAGTATGTCTGTTATTTCTCAGCTGGCTTCACAGGGAGTAACACCCAAAGTGTTCTCACATTGCTTGAGCGGAGATGGGAACGGTGGGGGCATATTAGTCCTTGGCGAGATTGTCGAGCCAAATATAGTCTATAGTCCGCTCGTCCCGTCACAGTATGTCCACTCACTTCAAAATCCTTATATTTAACTTTCAAGCATCCTTTTTCTAGAATTTTTTTTTGGTTTGGATTCACTAGAAGAAAGCTTGATAGATTGTATCCCGAAAACTCTTCATGATTTGTTCGCTGTAAGTCAATAATGTGGATTTCTGGATTTGGTAAATTCAGCGCTTGCATTACCTGTTATGTAGCTAATCGACAGAATAGGGAAATTATAGGAACAAATTGAACCATTATTGCAAAATCAATTTGGATTTTTTAGACATTTTCAAGTGGAAAAGTTTCAACATGTCTACACATTTTCGTGATTCAACTCTGATTGCTTATTGTCTTGCTAATATTTTTCAGTACATGCTTTAATGGCTTGGGTAATTTGTACAGCTTAGTCAAAAGAGAGCATACAAGTTCACGATTAACTGAAAAGGAAGAAAGAGGAATAAATTTGCTGACCATACTTTTGTAGCATGATGTACCCTTTCCTTTTCTTCCCCGAAACTTGTAAACTATGTCTAGGTTAGCGCTTCTGTGTGCTAAACTTTTCTCACATGGCATTGCTATTGTTTACTCGATATCTGAGTCATGAAGTGGAAAACATTGAGTTGTGACGAACATATGTAAGACAGTCTAACTGATAATTCTGACAACTTCTTGAGTCTGTGATTGTTGGATATATTTGGCCATTTATGATGGTAAAAACAATCAGGCTTGCACATCGTAGTTGGTTGTTTTTGCGGAATTGGTCAGTGTCGTTTGGAAATTTCTCCTAGACCGTTTGCAGTTTCAGCAACAATGCGATTATTCTCATGTTTGTAGAACCGTTTCTGGAATGAGGATGCTGGGATTTTATGGTAAATGCATGTTGTGCTTCTGTTGTTGCTGCTGCTGCTTTGGTTGTCATGAAAGTTATCTGATGCTAAAAGGGAAAAGTCCGTCTCTTAGCTTATTAAGGAGTTGCATCGGCAACCAATTGTTTTGATCCCACTAACAGCTGCTGATATACGAGATTCAATCATCTACTCATAGAGTAATCACTTGACCCAAGTTCTCTGTTGCAGGCCTCATTACAATTTGAATCTGCTAAGCATTTCAGTGGGCGGGCAACAACTGGCTATTGACTCATCAGTATTTTCAACATCAAGCAGCCAAGGGACTATAATAGATTCAGGGACGACACTGGCATACCTTGCCGAAGGAGCTTATAACTCTTTTGTTACCGCCGTAAGTTTCCAGGCAACAATAAGTTTACAACAAAACTCCACCTAAAGACAAAATAAATAAATGCCAACCGAATCAACAAATATGTAAATTAGGAAGTCTCCTGCAACTGATCTCAGTTGCTATTACTTAGAATAATGAGTACAACCATGATTCATATAGTTATGTAAATTTTTCTGCTCAGATTGCGAACGCCGTTTCTCAGACAGCTCAAAATTATCCTGCCCAGGGAAACGAATGTTACCTTATCACATCCAGGTTCATTTTCTTACAAGTCTCAACACTTCTCAATCGGTTTCATTGGCCTAATATATGGTCTTTGGTCATGTCTAGTGTCACGGATGCGTTCCCTCAAGTTAGCTTGAATTTTGAGGGAGGGGCTTCCATGGTGCTAAGTGCTAACGAATATATGTTGCAGCAGCAATCAGGGGTAAGTGGATGAGAACGATATCTCTTATGCTTTGTGAAGCTTTTGATGCTTTCTTGATACTATCTTTTCCACAACGAAGTTGTAACTGCTAACTATTCATGGATTGGTCAGCTAGTCTGCCACTTCAATGAAAATTCACGAATAACTCCAGTCACTTTACCTTTCATCCATTCCCATCTACTTTGTGATGAAAAAATGGGTTTTCCAAATCGACATTTATGTGGTTGGATGGTCCATCATTTTAATATGTCTGCCTTGTTTCTCTATTCTTTTTACCCTTTCTTTTAGCTGAATTCTTTTTTTTTCCCCTGCTTTCTTTCAGGGTGGTACTGAAGTATGGTGCATTGGCTTTTCAAAAGTTCAGGGGCAAGACATTACAATTCTAGGAGGTACAGAACCCTGCTAAAAGCTTTTTTCCCTCTAACTAGCTACATAAGTTTTTACATTGTGGAGTTATATTATTTAAATAGAATGCAAAGTATTGTGCATTAAGGCAACTGACAAATGAAACCTCATAGAAAGTGAGGATTAAGGGCAGCTCTGCTTTTGTTGTGAAGATCATAATGTTGCCATTTCTCATGTTGCCACACATTTACAAGTCACGAGCTTCACTCTGTTGAATAGAAGCCTACATAAGGATCCATGAACTGACGACTTTTCAACTTCCCAGTTAGTTAATCAATACCCAAAAGGCCCAGCTTTTCAATTGAATAGTGGTGAATAAGCGGACTAGTTATCATGAGAATCGCCTTTCTAGTATATTTTACACGAAATGGTTCTTCTTTTTTTAGCGATGATGCGCTTGATGGGTTTCATTTTTTTTCCTCATGCTCCTTGCACTCTTTACGTTTGTTTGCCTTGAAAGAAAGACTACTTATGTCTGGCTGTTCTCCTTGTTCATCTTATTATCACTGATATAAAGTCAGGTTTACCATAGCCTTTGTGCAACTCTTACTCCTTTTTACTATCAAATGGCGCAATTGATTTCAATCTGGTGGACCAGTCTAATATTACAATTTTCAGATCTTGTTCTACAAAACAAAATCGTCATCTATGATCTGGCTGGGCAACGGATCGGATGGGCCAATTACGATTGTAAGTTACTAGCCGTTCCTTAATAAGTTACTGTACCAAATCCGTCATTTTTTGCTTTAGTTCTTCTATAGGAGGTATCAAACATGCTTTGTGTTGCAGTAATTTGATTTTTTTCCAAACTGAAACTTCTTAGAACTCAATAGATGGAAGTGTCTCACAGCATGGGATAGATATGTTTGTTTTTTTCTAAGACACGCATGCATTGAAAGAACCATACTCCGAAGAACTCATTGACGGGGCCATTTTACACGCCATGCTTCCACTTGAATACGAGTTGCATTTTTTCTTGGCATTGCTTGACCTGACCTATACTCTACTTTTTAGGTTCACTCTCGGTGAATGTGTCAACAACTAGCAATACTGGTACAAACGAATACGTAAACGCTGGACAACTGAGTGATAATAGCTCACCTAGAAGCATGCCTTACCAATCATTACCCCAGATCATGATATTAATGCTTGGCATTCTCCTGATCCTATAGCATCCACAGTTGGAAGGGGTCTGCGGTCATTACTTCATTGTATATTTATGCTGCTCCTTTCATACTCACACAGAAGCAAGCGAGACGGATTGATCACTTCTTTTGCGGCCATTTTGCTGCACTGGTGTACCATAGTTTTGCAGTTCTTCATTTCGAGGATCAGCGTATTTATTCATTCAGTCAGTGTAGATTCATACTTCAATAGGCTTGTGATATAAGGCAGTGTTGTAGATGACATTCAGATACAGTTTATTCATACATCATAAATTGTTTTGCCATTTTTTTTCTTGTTTGCAAAGGAAACTTTGACTCCGAGACTATGACATTGACATTACGGCGATGATAGTCTTGTTTAGGTATGAATTGAAAGCGAGAAAGTTGTTCTGAGCTAATGCAGGACGACACGATGGTGGACGTCGTGAAACGGTCCAAACAGAGGTCTGCTGGCTGTACTGAGGTTTCTTTCGAGACAAGTCGCAAAGACTTTCAAAAATGTTCACCTAGGGACTCAACTTGGTTCATTCTATAAGATGAAAAACTCAATGAGCAAGCGCGTTTGTAGTGAGTCCATTTTCAGCGGTCGCTCGGTTCTACCGTGCAATCACCAAACGTGTAAGAGCTAACGTAATCAATTAACCAATCGAGCAGCCAAGCTTTGAATCAACTGAGGGTGTGGCAATTTGTGATTGCTAAAGTGGCTAAATTTAGGACCAATGTGATTAAAATCTAGCTAAGATGGAACTGAAGCATCGATCATACCGTTTTGTTTTAAAAAAAAAATGGATTTTTCCCGTGCTAATAGATTTCTATGGGAGCTGATAAGTGTAAAAAAAGGCGTACTGGCTCGCCGGCCAGCGATGGCGACCAAGCGAGATCAATTTCTTATTATCCCGTTAGTAAATTACTGATAATACTATAAAATCATCAACTCTTTACTAACTTTTTTGTTTTTCCTATCACTATCTTAAATTTACAACTCTCAGATGAATTTAGTAACCTTTATAGAGAGGAAAACGTTTCTCTATGAATTAATTTTATGTTTGAAGGTCACAAAATGAATTTAGTAGTTACGTCTGTCACATGGATTAGATGATTTTATATTCATTACTAGTGGGATTAGGCAAATCAAAAATTCAGGTACCTATCTTATCCATACACATGTCAACCGGATGTTTTCAAAAATCTAGTTACAAATTTTTTTATTAGCTTCGTTATTGAATATGTATGTCATTCCTACGTGTTGCAGGGTTGATAAGCTGCTTTTGCTGAAAGCAGCGTCTAGCTTTTGCAGGAGCATGATGTATATTGTATGTCGTCCAACCAACACAGCTAACCTGCAAAGTCGATCATCAAAGCTTTACTGTGTAAAAATCTGATCTTTTGTGCAGCTGAGAATCGCGATCGATTGTCGAAATTGGCCGAACCCAAACGTGCCTGATGACTGTTTTGGGAACCTGGTGTTATGCACATTTCGTAAGGCGATTGGACACGGCCAAGGATCCCCTCCGCAAGCTGCTGCGCTATGCAAGCTAATCCGTTAAAGAGTGTCAAGGACAGCTACTTCAGATCTTTTATCGACAATGTGACACGCAAGGTGTACGGCAATGTGACCCGAGTAAGCCCGTGTTGATCCCAGATTTGGAGGTGCATATAGCTGGCTGAGATTGTCATTCCATGACTCGGAATTTGGTGGCGGAATTCCCTTCATTTTCGAGCCCCGTATTAGCTGATAGAGAGATCGATCATTTTCTTCATCCTTCATTCATCGGCGACTGATGCATAGATACATTTGTGCCGCTGTTCAAGGACAAACCAGACGGCCATTCGAGAAAAACACCTATCACCTGGAATAGTGGAAGGATACGACCGTCTTTCTACAACATACAGAGGACAAGGTGAATCCTTGATGTATCTCTGCTCAGCGTTTTGCTTGTCATCTGTACTTTCTTACCGTCAAAAGTGGCAATGTGGTTGAAATCTGAAAATGTCTGGAAAGCATTTTGGTTTTACAAGTTTAGGCATGTTCTCGCACTCAAGATGCTGTCATTTTCGCTCGACAATGTACTGCTCGTCTGAAAGCATCTTGGTTTATGCAGTTTTAACGTCGTGCCCAGCTTCCCCTTGCCAAAATGTTAAGGAAATAAAATCATTAACGAAACAGATATCACATATAAGCATCGTTTGCTTATTAACATCATTGCATATTCAACAGGACATCAGGCCTCACATGGACATTCGTAGGGATTAGAATGCAACTTTTTGGCATTTGACTGCTGAATAAGCAAGAGAAGATGGAAAAATAATGACTTATTTAGTCAAACTTTTGCAGCCTATGTCATCACGGTGCCTTGCATCTAGACTGGCAGAACTATGGTTTTATTCCAAGAATTGATCTGGTCAAATAATGGCACATTACATGTCCCACAGGGATCACTGAGGACTGGCTCATCCGTCCCCTACATCTATTAAAGACTAATGGAAGTGGGAGATAACCATCAATTGCATGACCGTAGCTCCTTGCTCACAGCAGGCGACTAGGAGCATATTTGCAGAAGCAATCTGACTGTGAAGACACCTACTTAAAGCAAACAATTATTATCTGGGAAGGGGCTTTAGGACATCGCTAAAGATCTGCAGTCTGCAAGGTGCAAGCAAGTTCCACAGTAGAAGAATCAGAATCTGACTGCTCGAGAATGGAACTCCTCTATGTTTCTTGTAATGCTTGTGGGTTCTCGAGTTTCCCATCTATGCGACCTGCTAAAAATATCAGAGAGGTCATGCTCTGAGACTCGGGCACAAAATATGCAGGGTATGTGAGTTAAATTAGGTAGAGCATATGAGGTGAATGTATGTCAATCTTAAGTTTGTTTACCTGACCAAGCCAATGATGCTTAGTTGATCTTTTCGGATGATCAGCCACACTGGGACTAAGACTCCACTTGACCAATAATAGCGAATTGTTATCATCAGTTCAATGGGTCCATAACTCCCAAGGAGCGCCTCAAGTTATTGTGAAATCATACATATCGTACCCAGTTTAATGCAAGATGAGTTGGAGTAAATTTTCTCACTCACCAAGAATTGGGATCCAAGTTACAGTATTTTCCTTGCCTTGAGATATGCATACATAAGGAAGAAAGCCACAACAGCACCAAAAATAATTCCAGCAGTTGTCAGCCAAAATGCGAACTGCATCAAGTAAATAAAACACTATCATACCCCAGCAACAATCGGTGAAACAATAGAAAAACACAAAGGGACTGGTATATAAGTAGCTTCACATACCACATGTTCTTCTAGATAGGACTTCAGATTCATGCCAAAAATACCTGCACATATAGGAAAAGATCATACTGTTAGCAGGATTAAAACGACCAGTGACGAAAAGCCCTATAATGAATGGATTGGTGACGATTAGCGAATCCCTCAGTTCACCCCATTGTTTGAACATACTTATATTTCGTCCAAAAAAGAAAAAGACATACTTCTAACGCTTGCAATCTATTCGAAAGTGTTCTCTCGGATTACAGTTGCATCATCAACTAGCTAAGCAAATAATCCATGCCTTGTCATTCCCATAATCTGTAAAGGTAATATCCTGAATTTCTTATTTCATTCATTGCAACAATCTGTCTTTTTGTTCTTTAATTATCATAACCAATCTAAGATGCATGCAGCAGCAGCAGCAGCAACAGTAACAGCAAAAAAATAAAACAAGCCTTATCCTATTAAGTGGATTCAGCTATGTGAAACCTATCATCCTATTGCGCTCAATCCTTTACTAGATCCTCTCTAAGATCAATAACCAGTCTAAGATGCATATGGAATAAAAACAAGTATATAGAAATAAATAGATATTCTGTTTTGCTTTCTCAGAAAAGCAGAAGTAAAGAATTGTGGTCATGGTATAAAAGAAAATGCAATCAAAAACTAAAGAATAAGTAAAAGTGGCCTAAAATTCATTCTACCAGACCGGACCCATCATATACCAAGAATCCTTGGGAATCACAATAGTATCACTAAAAGAACAAAAGTCTCGATACAGTTCTTACATTCTTATTAGTTCTACCCAACACATCGCCCTTAAAGTTTAATATGCTTTCCTATGCAATTGTGTGGTCAACAGATCACGCAACATCACATGACAATCAATAAGGACAGTATAATTGACTCTTACTACCTCTAAACAATTTTGTGCAATACTGTATGGAAAAAGTACCTGCAACCAACGCACCAACTGCCACACAAAATGCTCCAACCTGAAGAAGCAATTCCACCCTACTGACTTCAAGCCTCCGAGAGCTGATGAAGAAAGAAGTCAAAATTTCATGACTCCAGAAATACAGGCTGATTTCCACACATCCAACCACAACAGAAGTGGTGCTCAAAGAGTGAAGGGAAAAGCAAGTTTTACAATTTAGTTGCACTACACATGACAATGCAATTCCCAGATGTATTCAGTCTTCAAGTTGAGCATGCAATTCGTGGTAAACGATGTTATTTTATTTTTATTTTTATTTGGGAAAGGTAAACGATGTTATGTTGATTCAAACAATTCACAAGAATTATTTAGGTGCTAACGACTGGCATTTTTTTTCCATGTTACTATTACCAGAGAATTACGAAGTCAACTGAAACAAGTGAAGGAATAATACAGTGATCAAGTCACTACAGAAACTGAAAAATAGTGGCGAACTGATAGAAAAAGCAAACATCTCTTGGACCTTAAATTGACAGCAATAGAGTCTTCCATTTCTTTGGCAGAATCAAGAAGTCTTTCAGCTTGACCATGACAAGATTCACACCTGCAATAGTAGATGTCAGCAGTAAGCAGAGCTGCTTAACGTTATCTTGTAAAAGGAGGAGCTTATTGTGACAAACTTTCCTGATCCAGTTTATTTCCAAGATAATTTAGATTTGATGGGACGACCAAAGAAGCATCGTCTACACTAATTGATGATGATCATAAAAAGTTTGCCAAAAAAGCAATCGAAAATTTTGTTCTGCACAAGCCATAAATCAGAAGGTCAGCAGCCATCCTCTCTGATCGAAAAGCTAGCCTGCTTATATTTGAAAGGTAATATCAACCACCAGAATTAAGCAAATCCTCCAGACTCGAGACTAGATAGCACAAGTACTCTTTAACTTTTACCATCAAAGAAAGCCTCTCTTGCATGGATAAATTTTTTAATCCAAACTTCAAGGGAAAATTCAGTCACTTGCTTTCTGTGACCCTCTTATTATAATTGATAACCTAACATTAAAGGTAACAAGCTGTCGGTCCGCAGCTGTCATTCATTTTTAATACTTTGAGAGATAAAGGCTTCACACAAACCAAGATTGGATTCAAAATGACAATATCGGTTATGTGAAATGAATTGTCGTGCATTAATATATTTAACTCGACATGCAGATAAGGGTAACAGTGAGAGTTAGTAAGAGGGTTCTTTAAGACTTTAAAGAACAATCACTTATACAAATTAGTACGGTAAAGAATTCAACAGTTCTTTGTTTTTCTTTCCAAAAGCATAAGTGACGACACTCAAGGAAGTGAGACCTTGGCGACATCCCAAATTTTGGTCCCAAGGGTGATAGAATACTTTGTAGGACACCCAACCCAAACATCATATGTCTCCTAATTAAGGTATCAAAACTTTTTGTCATCCATCAGAGCAATTTCTTTAGCCATTTATAGACCTCTTATGCTCCAATCTGAAGACTTCAAACTTCGGTATACTAAGACCACCCAAAGCATTGGCATCCTATGCTAATTTCAGGTTTCACTGCTTATAAGCAACCATTTCCATGTTACTGTGACCCAAATAGTTCAACTTAAAAACCATAACTACCTCAAAGTGATTACATGAATGACTCCTTTCTCAATGGTGAATAACCATGTTGGATTATATAAATATTAAATCATTTCTTCTTCTAAGAGCTTAAGCTTTTAGAACAATTGGTTGTGGTCCCATCAAAACTTTCATGGTATCAGAGTATGAGATCCTGAGTTCAAATCTTTCCAGGTCCTATTTGCCTTCCCAATGAATATGTCCACGCTTAGTACTAGGCAAAAGATCAGATTAAGCGTGAGGGGGAGTGTTGGAATATATAAACATTAAACCATGCCTTCTTCTAAGAACTTAAGCTTTTGGGTTAGACTTTCTAACATGGTATCAGAGCCCAGGTTACCAACAAGCTATGTTACACAAACACGCCCTTCTGAAAAATTTTCCCGTATACGACACGTGGGACACGATACTTGAAAACAATTGATGCAAATCTTGTACTGAAAATTGCCATTTTGCCCAGGTTCACGTGGGCCAAAGGGCTTATCTACCCAACTTCAAAGATTAGAAGATGATAGGTCTTCTTCATGGCCCTACAAACCCAAACGCCTTGCGTCATAGAGCTGAGCCCTCATTTTATTAGAGCATTTCCCTTCCTTTCTCCACTACTTTGCCGATGTCGGACTAGGAATTGTGCCCAGGCAGACTCTCTACTTCACAGGAAGAGTTTACTACGGCTGTTCTGCTCTTGGAACCTTAAAAAAATTAGAGAATTATTATGTAAATTCGTAAGGGCATTTCTATTATTATTTATTTATGTGTATATATAAAAATATATATTTAACATATAACGTGTCCCAGCATGTCGGAATTCTCTATTTTTTTAGAACCGCCGTGTCGGTGTGTCGTGTCGTGTCGTGTTGCGAATCGTGTCCCGTGTCCGCGTAACATAGCCAACAAGTCCGGACCCAACAGTCACACGAAGAAATACGGGTTGTCGCGGCCTCCAACCCATGGGTTTGTCCCACATCGGTTGTGGAAGGGGCTGGTGGTCGGTTCATAAGTGTGAGGGAAAGTCTTAACCTTTGAGCTAGCTTTTGGGATAAGAGAGACCCAAGACCACCCAACACTAATATCAAAGCCAATGTTATTCCTTTCCGCGTATCTGGGTCCACCCCCCATTAGTCAATTTTCACGTGCCGCTCATAATCCGGCTTGCACATGTGAAGGGGTGTTGAAGTTGTTGTTGTTGTCGTCCTACATCGCTTGTGAATGGGTCTTGTATGCTCTTTATATTCATGTGGTCTCTCTCCACCTAATAGCTTAAGCTTTTGGGTTGGACTTTCTAACATGGTATCAGAATAGGAAATCCTGAATTCAAATCTTTCCAGGTTCCTATTTGCCTCCCCAATGAATATATCCACGCTTAGTACTAGGCAAAAGATTAGGTTAAGCGTGAGGGGGAATGTTGAAATACATAAATATTAAACCACGCCTTCTTCTAAGAGCTTAAGCTTTTAGAGCAATTGGCTATGACCCCATCAAAACTTTCCAACTAAAATCTTATGCTAATAGTACACTAGTTAGCAAGTAGCTACATAACTCATACATCTAAGATGATCTCTCCGATTCTGATCTCAATTTCAGCCACATAGCAAATGATGCTGCAAGTTTACTATGTACAAAGGCAACTCACAGTGCCAAACAAAATTACAGAGTGTATAATTTGGACATTTGTGAATACTGCCAGGGGCTCTGATAGAAATTAATCAAGAAGAGAAGATAAAAACACAAAGGTGCACCCTTTACCATAAATAAACGATGATGACGTATGGCATGGACTTGGGATCAAGAAAATAACCTTTGCAGGTAGTTTTCCAGAAGCATCTCAATTTCTTCCTCCTCTTCTGCAACATTTAATCAAGTCCAAAAGAGGGATAAGTAGATACTCTTTGTTCACTCAGAATAAAATGCATGCTTTGCACATTAGACTAATGGCTTATATAGAAATATTTCCGTGCCATACCCTCAGCGATCTGTTTTTCAAGAGGAACAGAACATTCCACATTATCATTCCCTTTCGTAAGTGTGCAATTTCTTCCCATAATACAAATGCAGCGTATCTCATGAGGATCCTCCAGAAGATCGAGGAGCATCTGTTTCAGAGCCCCAGCTCTCGAGCCTAGTTCCACCTATCATTGGAGCAACAACAAATAAGAAAACCAGAAGGTTCTCCCAGTCAATGAGGGGCGGTCAACTTTTCAAGTGACACAGTAGACAAGTACCAAGGTCTGCTTGCTAAGACGGAGTTCCTCTAGGATATCAGCTGTCAATCTGTTGGGTAAAACCTTAAGCAAAGATAGAACCTAAACCAAGTTTCAGAACATCGACCACAGTTAGGACATTAGTAAGTTGTGAACTCTAAGTTGCCACTGTAGTATTACCATGACAATTCAGAGAAACCCAGTCAAACTCGTACAATTCATGAAAAAACTCGAGAGTGGGAAAAACTGAAGTGGAAAGGTATACAGGGATCCAGATATGAGAACAACCTCAGAAAGAACTATCTGATCAATCACCCGTTTTAAATAAAGCTTTCATGTGTAAGTTTGCAGGCATGCTCGAGTGTATACCAAAAGAAATATGTATGGTGCCTTAAAGTTGTAAATGACAAAGTAGAACACGCTTTTTTGGCCTTTCGCCACCAAAAGCAGAATACGGAACTGAGAGTCAACTTTTCACGTGTAGCAGGTAATTATCTAAGAACATGTTGACGGATGATACTATCGCAATCTCCATGAGATGAAAAGGAAAGAGCACTGTGTTCTCAGACTCACACGAGGTTCTACATTCATCAGTCTTTGCTCGTAACGTTGAATGCGTGAAATCAAGGCTGCTTCAACAACCTAAAAGCACCGCATGGTTAGAAATGTGCTAAAGATCAAATTGTAAGACAGAACTTCAAGAACATTGCCATTTGGCCTAGCTTGACAATTGAGGTATAGAAAATGCAACTATTCAGGGGTGCAAGATAAGGATATTTGATATGATATAAAAAAAGGTGATAAACTTACCCAATGATTCTTGCTGATATTATGTTAGTAGTAAACAGTTGAATTACCAAAATCATGATTCACAATGCTCACAGACACTCGGCGACTATCCATTTTATTCTCTCAACTTTTTATTTGATTATGTTTTCTGCAAGACTTAGAAGAACATTGCGTCCTGTGAGATTTTGTGGGACCACTTGCCAACTGCTCTAAAAGCTTAAGCTATTAGAAGAAGGCGTGGTTTAATATTGATATATTTCAACACTCCCCCTCACGCTTAGTCTGGTCTTTTGCCTAGTACTAAGCGTGAACAAATTAATTGGAGAGACAAATAGGGGTCTGAAAAGATTTGAACTCAGGACCTCCTGCTCTGATACCATGTGAGATTTTGTGGGACCACTTGCTAACTGCTCTAAAAGCTTAAGCTATTAGAAGAAGGCGTGGTTTAATATTGACATATTCCAACACGCCCTCTGACACAAAAGGTTTGATTATTTGCCACCCTCCACGCCTAAACATGTCAACCTAAAAAACCCTGCCATGCTCCCAACCACTGAATAAATAGATACAGGGAATCGCTGGGCTGTACACAGTCTCTGTCACACAGAAAAGACTACCTTCTCAAAAAGGACAAGTTGAATGAACCAAATATTCTTAGAGCTACCAGAAAAATTTTCTACAACATACCTCTCTTCTAAGTATGCATATAATTTCGACCAAAAAAGAAAGAAAGTATGCATATAAGGGAAAATAGAAAACAAACTGACCTCAAGCTCAAAAGGCATACAGTGCCCTCCATTCATATTGGGGTGTAATCGAGGCAACAAGGAGTCTATGAAGGCTTTTCCTCCTCTACTGTAATTGATCAATGATAGACATTAATCGTAAGCTCATCAAGTAATACTATTATAAGGTAAACTAAAAGAAGCATCGCCTTACCTGTTATAGTTAAATAAGAGAACACGTTCCGGCATCGCTATTGCCCGTAATGATCCCAGATTAAGGAGAATGGCATTCTCGCGGACCTATTACATGAACGTCAAAACAAGATAAATATAAAAATGGTAATGTCATATATCACAATTAAGTCAGGACAGCTTTTGTTGTCAGTTGTGATTATATTGGAAAAAACTCTAATCCGCATACTCTCCACTCCTTCCAAAAACCCCAGAATGAAGGAATCCTACTAAAGGCTTTAATGCAAAAGAGCTATTAATCATGCACACCAAAATACTACAATCTTCATCTGCCTCATTCACCATCCCTGTGGTCAAACATTATTGATACATGCTGTTAAACAAGGTGCAGAATAAATGATTGAGCCACTTGTCGCATATGGTCATCACAAGAGAATATTCTACTACGATGAATTAAATAGCCTTTCTAAGTATAACATGTCATTTTTCTCTGAACAGAGGGAAAAGTATATCTTACATATACATGATTGAGAAGATAAACAGACCAGTTAACTTAGAGAAGGGGGTGAGAAGTTAAAAGACGGACAGACCAACCCAGTAATCCAATACTTGCAGTCCGAATAGAAATGCATACTTATGGCACCGCAAATCATTTAAAAGATTGCATAATTTGTTGAGAGACAGTTACATTCGATCAAAGCTTTAATCATATGACTTCTTTGAAAGACTTCATTAATCAAATAAATCAATCAGGCAACAGGAATTAAAGATGTCACAAGATCATACCAGCAAAGAAGGCATCGAATTTATCAGCCAGAGTGACGGATCAATACTTCGTATATCTCTTGGACGAAGGCCTGATGGTAAAACCAGCAGTTAGAGACAAGCAGAAAATACAAAATGCAGCAACGAACAAATCCACAATGACAGGAAAAGATGGAGCGGTGAATACGAGAGACATTAATGAGATACACTTTGCCAGAGCTCGGATCAAAGTGCGTAGCTATTTCCGGCCATTGAGATACAAGAGACGTGTTCACAAGGAGCAGACGCATCGCATTGCATCACCATGGCCAGTGATTCTACAAAATCCGAGTTAGAGAAGAAGATAAAGCAGGACACCCATCCAAATCTAGTTCACTCACCACTTGACTTCAACAAGTGACGTCTGTTGATCTTCCGCGTTGATATCTTCCCGTTTGACTTCACTTCCACCACCTAGAGACAGTCGGAGTTAGGAAATTAAGTGAGTCAAAAACCATGATGAGTCGGAACACTCTGTTTGGCAAACTGGTAATTACACCGATCCCGTCACAACTGGAGAACAAGAGAAAACAACTCTCACATTTCCAAAATCCACTCCTACGCGATTAACAAGCAGTGCACGAATTTACCTCGTAAACCGGTTCGCGTATCCCAATAGACAAATAATCGCTGGACGAGGACGCCGTCGCCGTCCTCTGACGACTGCTCCCGTCCTCGCCGGGGACCCTGCCGTCGCCATCGTCGCCGTCGGAGACCAAGGTCTCGGAGTCGCTCCACCGGCCTTCCTCCGCCGATCCGGCGACGCACCTCGCTCGGGACGGGCACGCCCTGGTCTTCCGCGGCGCGAGCTGGAGCTGCGGCCACGGAGGGCAGTGGAGGAGGAGGTGAGAGCAGGCGATGAAGTCGGGGAAGAGAAGGTGGTGGTGGTGGTGGTGGGACGAGGGAGAAGGAGAGTGGAACGAGAACCGGAGGCCCTGCGGGAACCGAGGATTCAGCGCCATTCGTTGGAGCCCGGAGAGAGCGCGCGGTGATTGGATGGAGGATAACTTATTTGTTTATTTATTACGGATAAGGCATAAAATAATGACGCTTTTTTGGGCTAATTTTATAATTATTTTATTTGGGTTATTTGAGGCAGCGACAGTTGATAGTTGATATATTCGTGGCGATTTTATATTCGTGGCCAGCGAATTTTTTAGAGAATAAAAAGAAGGAGGAGATGATAGTTGATATATTCGTTAATTTTGGAATTTCTGACACGTGTCAGATACATTGTGGTGATTCCAATTTCCAACTCTTCAGCTGTGGAATCTAGCCGAGCGAGTGACCGTTCCGATGAATCTTCTCGCCATGTTTTTTCACGTCGGTGATGAAAATAATATGATGGGATTTTCGGCAAAATTAGTATAAAAAACTAAATATATTATAATTGTATTAAACTCAGTGCTAAACTCTTTAATTTAGCCGCTTTAGCCTTAAATCTTTCGACGATTTGTCAATATTATGAGATTTTCACCTACGTTGATGGCGCCTAATACCCAAAAAAACCTTCACCTTCAGTATTTATGACGATTATATCCAAAAAAAATTTATCTCATAACAAACCTCAAATTTTACTTTTGTCTCAATTCTACCAGCCTAATAAAAAAAAACCCCTCAATTTTAGCATATGTCTCAATTATATCTGAAATTTTTTCGTCTCCTCAATTTTTACTTTTATCTCAATTCTATCATCATCAGTCTTCCGTCCATAATCACCGTAAGTTAATCCTATGTGGCTTGACTTTTTTCGCTAAACTTTCCAATAAATTTTCAAAATTTCAAAATAGTAAGTTTTAGAAACGACGAGATTTTAGATTGTTCGTCAAATATCTACATGTCTAGTCGTTCTTTGAGCTATTGAGTGACAAAAAAATACGGAACGCACCGTCTTGAGTGACTCTGTATTATTCAACAATATGTAGGGGATGGGGGTGATCGATTCCCGGTCCGGTCCGGTTCGGTTCCCCTCAAGAATCGATAATTCCAGTTCCTATTTTTTGGAACTGGGGATCGAACTGGCCATCCCGAGAATCGGAAACCAATAACACGATCAAATTTTTAATTTTATTCCATTTAAGAATGACCGAAACATCAAAATCAAGTCTACCAACAACATGCAAATTGACATCTCATATCCAAGTTTTAAAACTCTACAATAATTCAATGAATCCTCATGGGCAAAGATCAAATTACATCCAAGCTTTAAAACATATGCCTATTGTGGGCAAATTGACATCAAAAACCATTCTTGGACAAATTGACATCTCATGGGTGAAGAATCTTCACTGAAAATGCAGATTTACATTCAAGCTTTAAAACTCAACAACAAACATTGTGTTAAAAAGAAAAAAAGAAATTTGACCAGTCTGGTCCGATCCTATTGCCCTAGAACCGTAAATCGAACTGCCCGATCACCGGTTCCAATTTTAGGAATCGGGAACCGGACCGGACACCTCTAGAACATTCCTTCTGGGCCAAAGCAAGATGTTCAGAATTCATACCAGAATGACTGGCTTTTGTGGGATTAACATCTTCACTTTTCTTGAATGGGAGTTTGACAAAGAAGTCAGGATTTTTCCAAAGATGATTTGAACAAGTTTGGACAAACTGAGAATGAGATTCAGAACAGCAGGATAAGAGACTTTGGGTAATTGGATCAAGGATTTCTGGCTGAATGATGAAAAGTCTCTGGATATCCACATATTCACGAAACTGGTCACCAAATTGTAAACCAGTAGGTTTAATTCTGAGCTGGAAAAGCTGGGCTAGAACATCCCAACCAATGATGAGGTCTTTATCTGGGGAATTACAACCAAGGATTTTTGTGGATATGGAACAGCTTGGAAATATTTGGAGGGTGATGGTTTTGCTGCGGAATTTTGTGGTAAAAGTATCTCCGGAAGCAGAATGGAAATACCTTGTGTAAGGCGTCCAGAATTCTTCTGGGAGTACTTTTATATCCATGAGTGATGCTGCCGCGCCGGCATCAATGAGGGCAATGACTTAGACAGGTTTGTCATTTTCTGGGGTATGGATTTGGATGGGGATATATGGAGAGTGAAAAACGGGTTGGACATGGAAGGAGTCGGGGATATTATCCGGGAAGAATGCAAAGATATCACCTGGGGATTCATCAGAGTCTGAGGAATATGTTTGGAGGGCAAACAGTGTGTCGAGTGAAGGCTCATCTTCAACAGATAAGACAAACTCAATATCTTCATCATCCAAAGGGATTCCTGTGGTGGAGGAAATCTTTTGGATCATGTAGCTTCCTTGGCGCTTTGCCTGAGGATAATTTTTTGCAAAGTGTCCTTTCTTGCTACAGATGTAGCATCGGTCAGATTTTTTCTTTTTCTTGAAACCAGAAGCAGGGGAGTGATGCCGCTTCTTTTTTCGAAGGAACTTCCACTTGCCTCTCTTAGGTCTTCGTCTGCCAAAAGAGAATTTCTCAAAGGAGAACTTCTTGAAGTGCTTGCGTTTCTTATTACCAGCACAAGAGGGATCACTGCAATTTCTTGAGCACTTGATCTTCCAATGAGGATTGTCACAATTCTTTTCGAGAGAACGATTCTCCTGGAGGTAACTTCTGAAGACTTCTCTTCTGTGGCACATTTCTTCAATGGCAATGTGGACAGACTGTTGGATTTCTCCAAAAGTTGCATCTGTGATGGTCTTGTTTTTTAACTTCAGGGCTTTCTCAACAACTTGACTAATCTCTTTAGGGATGGAAGCCAGGAATACGGACTTGAGATTAGGATCAGAACTAAGCTGGTAGAAAGCTTGATCATTTCTCGAAAGTGTCGATCCAGGTCTTTTTTGGCCAGAGAACATCATTTTCTTTCAAAGAATTCTTTTCTTTTGAGTTCTTTCGAATCTTGAGGTTGGCCAATAAAAAAAAGATGAATGAGCTGGATTGCTTCATCAAAGGACATGGTTAAAAACTGAAGTTGGTCTCTTTCTGGGGCTAACTTCCACCAATCTTTCAAGGAACCAGTAAATCGAGTGACAAACTCAAGGAGAACATCATAAGAACAGTGTTCCTTCAGGTTTTTGGTAATCAACCAAGAATGAAACTCTTGAAGCCTTTATGCCCATTTATGGTAAGGGATATCATCCAAAGTGAAGAAATTGGATGAATAGGACTTATAGGTCGATGACGATGGGTCATGGTAAGGTTGTGTAGGTGGAGGTGGATGCTCAACTTCAGGTGGGTCTTCCATTTCTTCTTCAATGATTGGCTCTGCAGGGTCAGCCATCATTACGTCCGCCACAACAGATTGGATGCTAGAAACATAGGATTCAGTATCTGGAATGGAAGATGAGTCACTGATAGAGATTTCAGGAGTAGCTGGGGGTGAAGGATTTATGGGTTTCACTGTGGAGATGGTAGGAACCTGGTTTCGAAGGAAATTTTCCAAGGGATTTGAAACCATGTATGAATGGGAAGGTTTATGAGGAGGGGATGAAGGAGGAGATTTTTCTGGTGGTGCTGAAGGAGGTGGAAAAAAGGTCTGTTTGCTTTTTTATTTTTTTCTCTTGGTCTAACTTTTTAAGACGATCCCGAAGAGCAAAGATGTTCGTCTTTGGAGGAGGTGGTGCTGTGCTGAGTACAGCTGCAAAAGAGTTGGGGTCTGGAGAGCTTGGCAAGAAGGATGTGGGATTAGGAGTTGCTATTGGAAAGAAAAATGGATCCAGGGCTTGTAGATTCCGTTGCTCAAGGAGAGCTTGTTGTTCTTGCAGTATCTAGACCTGGCGTCTAAGCTTCTCAATCTCAAGTGTTTGGTTTTCCAGATAATGACTTGTAGGAATCTGTTTTGTCTCCATCAGGTACAGCCTCTTTTGGAAATCTTCCAACATTTTCTTTGAGACAGATGTAGCATGGTCTACCCTGTCAAGACGAGTAGCCACTGTGTTTATTGCTACATTCTGGGCTAGAGCATTCTCTGTCTGCTAATTTAGAACAGCCTCAACCGGTGTAGGGCATTTCCTTCTTCCTTGAAGATCGACATCATGTAAAGTTGTGATCTTTGGAGAATGGAAGTATTTCTGCTGTGCATCAGAGAAACTTTCAACATGAGGGAATCTGAAAGTGGCTGAGCTTTCTTCAGATGAGGCAGGCTGTAAGGGTGGAAAGTCTTCTGGTCTGAACATGCAAATACTGGGTAAAACATGAGGTGGTTCAGGTTTAGGATTGCAAGTGTATGGCTGAGGGAGTTTGATGAGACAAGAGTTTTTCTTTACCCATTTGAAGATGGGTTTGTAGAATTGAGAAGTGGTGGGTTTCTTTGGTGGTGGAGGTGGCGGCTTTAGTTCATCTAGGGGACAAGCAGGTGGAGGTGCAGTAATTTGAGGAGGTTTGTGAGAACCATACTCAACCATATACTGCCAGCGTCCGCCGTCTTCACCAAGAGGACCCACGGTTGGATCACCATCTAGGTACCTTTGGTAAAGTGAATCTTTCTTCTTCTTCTTTCTGGAGAACGGTCTGTCATCCTCATCATCTAGGCTCAAACATGAGGAACAAGAACAGTCAACATCCCAAAAGTAGTGTCCGGAGGGATCCTTGTAATAATGGATGGGTCGTCCATGGTCATCAAAGGATTGGACATGGGCTTTGGGATCTGGGTCTTTCATACTGACAGACTCAGATGGACACGGGGTGAAACACAGGATGGTGGGGAATGATGGAAAACAGAGGAAGAAGTGTCTTCCTTCTCTTTTATGAACTTAATGGTGACAATACCATCTTTTTTCTTGGTGTACTGTGGCTCAGAAGATTGGACAGGTCGGGAATTTTGATGGAGTTTTTTATAGTTGGTCACCCAACTGTCAGGAAGGAGTTTAACAAGCTGATCTCTTGGAAGTTGACGAGGGATATGAATACATAAAGTCTGGTCGTTGTCAACAGAGATAAGCAAAGCATCATTGTTGACACCTAAATTTTGAACGTTTTATTTTACTTATTATTATTATTATTATTATTATTATTATTATTATTTATTTTTATTGTTTTTATTATTTATTATCATTATTATTATTATTTTTGAAAAAAAATAAAAATAAAAATAAAAAATAAAAAAATGTGTGAAAAATGAAAAGTAAAGACATAATTATTAGTCAAAGTCCTCTTTTGCTTTTAAAAGAGTTACTTTTTATTATTATTATTATTATTATTATCATTATTTTCATCTTCTTCTTTTTTACGTGTTCCCTCTCAGATTAGGCGCCGGCTCCCCTGCATTTCCTTTGGCTGCTTCTTCTTCCTTCTACGGCCGAGCGATGGGCGGACAAGGGACTTCTCCTTCCTCCGGCCGTTCGTGAGTAAACTCAACCTCGACCTACTGCCATGGCCTCCTCCGATCATCGCCCACCCTATCCTGCTGTCGCTTCGTCGTCGCCGCGCCGCCATAGTCGCTGAATTTCGCCGAAACTCCCAAGTCCCCGTCGTGACGCCCAGAGAAGAACCGAAGCCGGCGAATCATCCTCCGAGCACGGTGACGTCAAGACGAAGCTCGTGTGCCCATCAGACTCGCCGGAGGCCGCCGGAAAAGGTGAGACTCACCATTGAGCTCTCACTCGGCCTCCAATGGCAACTCGAGTTTAAGGCCTCCATTTGCCATTCCGTTTGTTGCAATTTGTTTCTTCCACCCCCGTGCTCATTTCTGTTCTTTGTTTCATGTACTTCCACCGAGCAAATCCTCCGGTTGACCTCCAACTCCGTCCGAGCCACCTCGAGCTCTGCGGCTCATCTCGGACCGAGACGAACCGCCTTGACGATCAGGTAAGCTTCCTGAGACTCCCAAGAAGCTCTCTGATAGTTTAGATTAAATATGTTACGTGTAGAATGGCTAGGGCGACCTCCCGCCGGAAATTAGGTCTCGGCCGGAGTCACAGGTAGGTTAAACGAAATTCTGCTATGTCAAGCTTCGAGTATGTCATAGGTGAGACCCGTACGAGTCCAAGGCCGTTGATTTCGTGCGATTTGGAGTTCTGTAGGCCGAGTTATGGCCTTCCGACGAGGCGCCGACGAGGGAACGCCGGCGCCGGTCGTCTTCCCCGGCGAAGCGTTGACCTGGTCAACGCCCACGTGGCGCTGACGTGGCAGCCACGTGGTGGCCTCGTCAGCATGCGCGGATAACAACAAATAAAAATAATAAAAAATGATCCAACAGTCCAAGAGGCGCCACGTGTCTTCATCGGGGACGTCGATTCGTTTAAATTAAACAAAGGAAAGCGGCGTCGTTTTGGCCGTGGGCGGCCGGGCCTGGGCGCGGGTCCGGGTCGTGGGCCGGGTCTGACCCGGCCCGGAAAATATTTTTAAATAAATAAAAAATCAGAAAATAATAAAAAATAATAAAAAATTCAAAAATTCAATAAAAAATGAAAAATCATAAAAAATTCAAAGAAATTCGAAAAATTCAGAAAAAAATTCTAAAAAATTCCCAAAAAATAGGAAATGGCCACAGACAACTGGCCAAGACTCACTCCGGGTGTTTTGAACCCCGACCCTTCTTAAAATGACGATTTCGCCCTTTGGGCGAATCGTCTTCCAAAAATTGATTGTGATTGATAGGAATAGTCATCCAATCTGCATGAACTCTTAGCTAGGAACATCACTCGCGTTAGGTACCGAAAGGGCGTTGGTAATGACACCAGCGTAACCAAGTCCCCGAACCCAAAATCTCTGGTTCTGCAGAACTGATCGATATCTCCCAATCGATCAGTGAGGTTTCCGGTCTACCCTCCAAGAAAGACCGGTGGCGACTCCAAATGCATGCACAATTTGCACATGCCACCACGACCACACTGAAGGTCGAAAGCGATCGACTCTTATCGTCGAATCCTTTGAAAAATACTCCCGCCGCGATTTGGTATGGGCCTGGGAGGGCTCGCGCCGATCCAAGACCCGCGATCGGTAATCCATTAGCCGCGTCCGCTTTCGGACGGGTCGCGACAGCTGGCGACTCCGCTGGGGACCTTGTTCTAGAACCTATGGTTCTAGACCTCAAGTGGACTTAGGCCGTAATTAAAACGCTGAGTGATTTTTCTAACCCTGCAGGCGCTCTTGAAGGTGAGGTAAGTCCGCTTACGATAGGTGTTATATGTTTTGCAGATTGGAGAAATAAGGGGTGTAGTCCGTGATTAACATTGTCTTATGCAGGTTGGCGTAGGAATGTATGTTGTGTGGATGATTTGAAGCGCTGATTGATAAACTGTTGTGCATGACTTGCATCGTGATGATCACGACACATGGACACACACAACCGCGCCTAAAACACCGGGCGCCGCCTTTAGGAACACAATAGAAGGAATTGAAAATGGAATCTCCGTGAGGAAAAAAACGGGGTAATCCACTTTTCAATTCCGCTCACTTCGAACTATGGATCGAGTCCCAATGCAATGATAGCTGTGCAATGGAATCGGCTCTTTCTAGAACTCGAGGTGGGAACCTTAACCTTAGGTGCCAAACCCTCTGATTTTTAGAAGTTTACCATCACTTGTTTCATGCGCATGTCTTTGGGCGGTTGGTACACCTAAAACCGCACATAAGTCGACGAGTTTGGTTGGTAAGACTCTCTATACCTCGAATCTATTACAGTTCATATAAATATAGGCATTTCATTCATTGCATTCTGGTGATTAGATTAAATGCCATTTCAAGGATAGATGTGTGTGTTTTTCCCAAACGTCTGTCGCGACCCGTCCGAAGGCGGACGCGGCTAATGGATTACCGATCGCGGGCCTTCCCCCGCACAAGAGTGCGGATCGCGGGCTTTGGATCGGCGCGGGCCCTCCCAGGCCCATACCAAATCGCGGCGGGAGTATTTTTCAAAGGGATTCGACGATAACAGTCGATCGCTTTCGACCTTAGTGTGGTCGTGGTGGCATGTGCAACTTGTGCATGCATTTGGAGTCGCCACCGGTCTTTCTTGGAGGGTAGACCGGAAACCTTATTGACCGATTGGGAGAGATCGATCAATTCTGCGGAACCAGAGATTTTGGGTTCGGGGACTTGGTTACGTTGATGTCATTACCAACGCCCTTTCGGTACCTAACGCGAGTGATTTTCCTAATTAGGATTTCATGCAGGCGCAATTTTGGGTGAGGTAAGTCTGACTTTGCATATTAACCAGTTTAACATGCTCACGTAATCATAACAAATAAATAGATGTCAATCACATAAACATCTATCCTACGTGGTGATCATGGAATTATGATTTAATGGGTCTCGAGCCAATGAGACCACATTTAATCATTTTAATATTTTAATAACGGAGAGCCGCTCTTCGCTTCTTCTTGGTTTCTTGAACTCTTCAAGAATTGGGCCCCTAAGAGCTCGCCGACTTAAAAGGCTCATCCACGTAATCCTCGTAGCATTTACATTAACAATTGACTATGCTAAAAATAAAGATTACATGAAAAATAAAAGGAGTACGCAGCCTCCATTTAATAATTACAACCCCAAATATATAAATAATCACCATACATTCATATATACATCAATCACATTGATTAGGGATTTTTCCATGATCACCACCCTTTCACGTAAGTAATAAATTCACAATTTAAAACTTAGGAAGGCACAATAAAAATTCTACGTTGAATCATATTCAGAATTTTTACGTAAAATAAGATAGCCATAAATTTTCGATTCAAAATTGATTTAGTCTCAATTTTTGCTACGTTGATTAATTTATCATATAAAATAATCAATCTCCATTAGCCATGTAAGACGAACAATTCGTTAATACATATTGGCCATAGTATTGCAAAAATTGCAAAAAATCAATTAAATGCACGAAAACACCTAAGGATTGGCTCTGATACCACTGTTGGGATCCACGTAACACGTAGCGGAAATAAATAACAACCCATACATGTATCTCCAGAGGCGTACTTCGTGCATTTCAATCGAAAAAAAATCACAAAGTCTCAAAGGGAGTAAATAGATTACCTCTCGTAGCGTGCTTGAACGGAGGTGTCGGTTCGATGTTCTTCGATCTCAGCCTCCACAAGTGTTAGGCATCTAATTCGGACGCACCACCAATTGACGAACGGGGAGACGACTAATAACTCCACAACAATTGTGCTAGCAATTTGCGGAATCAATATTCCGAACTTAGTATATTTTGCTCACTCAAGATTATGAGAATATAGAGAGTGTTTGTGTTCTTCTCTCTAAGCTCTCAAAAATTTGCACACTCTACAAAATGTCTCTCCCCTTTAACCTCAAAACCCTTGCCATCCTTTTATAGCCAAAAATACCTCCCAATAAATTGTATTTAAAAATAGCACTAACAATTATAAATTTTATCTAAAAATAGCACTCACAAATAAATGACATTTAAAAATAGCACTAACAATAGCACTCACAATTTATAATACAAAAATGCTATTTAAAAATAGCACTAACAATAGCACTCACAATTTATAATACAAAAATTCTATTTAAAAATAGCACTAACAATTATAAATTCTATCTAATAATAGCACTCACAAATAAATGACATTTAAAAATAGCACTAACAATAGCACTCACAATTTATAATACAAAAATGCTATTTAAAAATAGCACTAACAATAGCACTCACAATTTATAATACAAAAATTCTATTTAAAAATAGCACTAACAATTATAAATTCTATCTAATAATAGCACTCACAATTTATGATAAATAAATGCCATTTAAAAATAGCACTAACAATAGCACTCACAATTTATGATAAATAAATGTCATTTAAAAATAGCACTAACAATAGCACTCACAATTTATAATACAAAAAATGCTATTTAAAAATAGCACTAGCAATAGCACTCACAATACAAAAATGCTAAAAAAGGCACTAACAAAGGTGTTAAAAATAATAACCATTATTATTATTACAAGAGTTAAAGAGGTTACCAAACAATACAAATATGCATAACGTATAAATACGTATGACGTATAAATACGTAGAGCATACGTATACATCCGTGAAACCGGGGACTAATTGAAAGAAAAATGTGCAATTAAGCCCTTTTGGTAAAAATTGATTAAATTGGAGGGCAAATTGACCTAATTGCACTTTAAGACTTTAGAATCCAATGTCATAGCTTATAAAAAGTGAGAATTGAAAACTAAAAGACTCGAAAATGATTTTTTTTTTTTTTTTAGGCTCGGTTCGGGTTTATGTTTGTGAAGGAACATAGTGACCCGAGCCGAATTTTTGAGATTTAAAGTGACACACTTAAAGAGGAAATTAAAACAAAATTATCGAATATTTTTGGGTATATTTCTGACCACGAATGGTATTTTTCTGATTTTTTGGGTATTTTTATAATTAAATAAACTCGAAAAATATTAAAAATACCGAAAAATATTTTTTGTTCAAAATTGGTTCCTAAGGTTAAACCAAGGCTTCCAAAGTTGATTTTGTGATTTTATGACCTTTTTTGATATTTTTAATTAATTTTAAAGAATAAAAATCACAATAATAAATGGTAAAAAAAAATCAGGTGTCAACAGCTGCCCCTCTTTGAGAGGAATCTCGTTAGAGGTTTCTCTCAAAGATAAGGTGGTACCTGATTCCTAACCGACTCAACTGGGAAAATAAGAGAAGAAATGTTATGACATCGGATCCTTAAGCCTATTGATAAAAGCTCAAATCAATCCCCGGTTTGCTCTAACAATTTGAACATGGGCTGGAGTGAGAGAGGCTTACCTGAAGCTCACCTGTCGGATGCTGCCGGTTGCGACGACTTTCAAGAAGATGCCTAGGACTCGTCATTCAGAATATCCCATGGAGATTAAGCTCTGACCTGTATGGTAGGTCATACCATGATGGGATTCCTAACTTGTAGGAACCTAAGGAAGGCGCATCCCACGCTTTGGGATTTGCCAAGAATTTTGATCCGTATGGTGGATCAGACCTTTGTGTTGATCCTTACTGCGATATTTATCAATGAGTTGACCCTTATGCGGTTTCTACCATATGTGACCCTTCAGGCGGTTTCTACCATTAATGTGATCCCTCAGGCGGTTTCTACCTTGGTTTGACCATTCAGGCGGTTTCTACCTTGAGTTGACCCTTCAGGCGGTTTCTACCTTTGATTTGACCCTTCAGGCGGTTTCTACCTTGTGTTGACCCTTCAGGCGGTATCTACCATGTGTTGACCCTTCAGGCGGTATCTACCTTGTGTTGACCCTTCAGGCGGTATCTACCTTTGATTTGACCCTTCAGGCGGTATCTACCATATTTTGACCCTTCAGGCGATATCTACCTTCATTTGACCCTTCAGGCGGTATCTACCTTCATTTGACCCTTCAGGCGGTATCTACTTTTGAGCTGACCCTTCAGGCGGTATCTACCTTGTGTTGACCCTTCAGGCGGTATCTACCTTGTGTTGACCCTTCAGGCGGTATCTACCATAGTTTTGACCCTTCAGGCGGTGTCTACCATCAGTTTTGACTTTGAAAAGGGGTCTCATGACGAGGGTTCTCCACGTCCGATGAGACTGCCTAAATTATGAAAAAGGGGTCTCATGACGAGGGTTCTCCACGTCCGATGAGACTGCCTAAATTATGAAAAGGGGTCTCATGACGAGGGTTCTCCACGTCCGATGAGACTGTCTGATTTTTGAAAAGGGGTCTCATGACGAGGGTTCTCCACGTCCGATGAGACTGCCTAAATTATGAAAAGGGGTCTCATGACGAGGGTTCTCCACGTCCGATGAGACTGTCTGATTTTTGAAAAGGGGTCTCATGACGAGGGTTCTCCACGTCCGATGAGACTGTTTAAATTATGAAAAGGGGTCTCATGACGAGGGTTCTCCACGTCCGGTGAGACTGTCTGATTTTTGAAAAGGGGTCTCATGACGAGGGTTCTCCACGTCCGATGAGACTGCCTAAATTATGAAAAGGGGTCTCATGACGAGGGTTCTCCACGTCCGATGAGACTGTTTGATATTTTGAAAATGGGTCCTGGGACGAGGGTTCTCCACGTCTGATAGGACTTTTCTTTTAAAAGGGTTTTTCTTCCCCTCTTTTTTAGAGACCCCGAAGTTTGTCGGGAATTCAGTTTTTGAAGCAGTGAAAGATTTTATTTTGACAAAGCTTCACTTGAGTCTGTTGAGGCGACATTCTGGGAGCTGGGTTCTCCAGGTATCCTGCAGAAATTTGAGCCTGAAATATTTTTCTTCACCAAGAAAACGTTAGTAATCTTTGGGAAGACCACGGTTGTCCATTTGACAAAATCGTATGATTTAAGTTTTAATCATGAAATGTGCATTTTGATGCTGGAGGTCATCCAAAGCATTCTTGCAACATGCAAATGTGATCACAAGTCCCTTGCACGGAAAATCTGGATCAACAGTTTGAAAATTCCAAAAAGAGTTTGTTCAAAACGTCAATTGGAATATTTCTCGACAAGGAGGTCTTCTCACCTGTTTTGAGATGTGGTTTTTATAGGGGATGCACTCAATTCCCTACTAACCTGTGCCTAGGTTTTAGGCTCATTCGCAGCGCATACATTTTGATCGGTCGGGAGGTCTTCCACGGGACCGTAATGTTAGGCTTGGATATTGGCTTTCAAGGGGGACTCGCTTTGGAGTCGAGGCCATTGAATGAAAGTCTTCACCATCTGCTCCGGGTTTACAAGTCAAGAACCCTGCAAAATGAGAAAGAAATAGTTTTGCTCGTACTTCTTCGAGCTAAGCTATATGTTAACCCAAGTGTCTTAGTCAGAGAAAACTGTTTCAGGGTTATGATGTTGGTAGGATTGGGGACCGAAAAAGGCTTGTTTTTAGCCCAGAAATCATGAGGGGTTTGACATTGGTGATCATTGCAAACTTGTCACATGTCTTTTCCATTCTGCATCTTCAATTTTTGAGGCGTGCAACCGCTTTTGAGGTGTGCACAAACTCTTTAGAGAGCGTCTCTTGTTGCGTTCAGAGAGCGACTCTCTCTATGTCTTTGTTCTGCGCTTGGCACCATTTGGGGAGCAGCCCTTTTGGATTTGGCTCCTTCATGGATTTCTTTTTTTCCCATCCGGCTTCATTGTGGATGAATCAAACAACTTACACGAGCATCGGCCTTGCTTTTACCAGGCACTTTGCTTTTTCTTAATGTCGTGGATTTTTCTCATTCATTTTTGAAATCCCACTTTTTCTCATCTTCATGGGATCATGTTAGACATATAGTCTAAACATGCTTTAAATATCAGTCCGGGAATTCTCTTCGTAATCCCTGAGTCTTGAATTCCTCCGTTTATGAGGTGATGATGCCTTTATCTTGGAATGTGCAATGATCACCAACGGGTTCATGAAATGGATTTGCAGGCTCAACTTGGCTGTGCAAAGGATATGGTGTGTGGGACAGAGAAATGAATGCTTCTCGTCATCCTATGGCACTTGGATTACCATATAAACAACACACAAAGATCGATGTTAGTCCGAGCAAGAAAATTTCTAACCATTTTCTCCTGACGCTGCTGGACTCACCTCCATTTTGCCCCGATGTGGGGTGGTTCTTGACAGGGTTAAGAATGAAAACCGCCGTTCAAAGGGGTTATCAACGGTCACCTGTAGTGTTTGGGGGATATGAAACAAATGCCTCCGTCGTCCCAACCCGTGTAATCGCTGCGAATGGTCCCTACTTCCGTAGGTCCATATTTTGTTGTCTGATTCGCTCCACTTCTCTCTTAAGTGTGTATAGGACGTGTTTGGACTAGGCTTTGCCTCTCGTCTTTTGAGAAAACGTCCTTTTGAGAGTTTTGAACAACTTTTGATTGGAAAAATCTCTTTCGTTTTCCCGAAAATTTTACCCGTCAAGGGATTTTATGATGCCCCATGCATGTTCTTATTCATGTTCAGACAACCTCCTGTTTTAAAACATGAATGCCAATGAAGTTTGAATCCTATGTCTTTTCTATACATTAGATTCTGAAAGCTTTTCTTTTTCTCTCTGTATTTTTATTTAACATCTTCAATGGATTGGGGAAAGGGATACTTACCTGTCCCCCGCGGCTGGAGATCCCTGAAAATGCGGAAGAAACATGTTATTGTACGTTCACGAATTTTTCAAAAAATTAGAACGATACATCTTACCCTTGGTCATGTATTCCAACGGGTAATACATGGGATGTGAAAACCTGTTTCGCCTTGATGGCGATCCCCTGTCAAAGACGGGAATTAGGTGTCAGTTTGTGTTCCAAAATTCAAGGCAAATTGGAACGATACAGCCTTATTCTTGCTTTGTGTTTCCATTTGAACACAAACGCGCGGCTTGCAGAATCTGGCCCTCTATCTTGTGACCTTGATCCCTCCGTTTGGTTGGCGATGAATCATTCTCAAGGGTTTGCCCCAGAGGAGATCCATTTGTATTTTTGGACGCATTCCAGCGCCACTCTTCAGAGTTCCTTTTATTCAAGGAAAAAGGAATTTGTTATCGGAATGCATGTCAAAGCATGAAGTGTGGAAGCGATACTTTTTACCCTCCACTCGATCTTGTAATCAAAGACCATTTCTTGGAGTGCTGACTCCCAAGGTCAATAATTTTATTCGCCTCCTCGTTGGCGAGTTCTTTTCTTTTGAGGCTTTCGGTGCCAACGACTTCCTGTTAAATGAGTAAAAACTCATGTTAGGCATGTGGTCTTTGAAGACCAAATTGGAACGATACAAAGTTACCGCCTCTAGGTTTGTATCCTGGGGTTTATTTCTGATGCGGATAACTCTGTCATTGCGTCTATGGATTTTGCCAGAGAAGAAACGTCCTTCTTTGCCCAGGGAAAAATTGATTCGTATGCCCCAGTCATGCCTTAACGCTTTCCGTTTTTGTTGGAGATTTCTAATCCAATCCGAAGGAGTCCCCGCACCTGCATGTGAAGAAATAGACGTGGGTTTTTATCTGACTTCATTTGGAATTTCTGAAAAGAGATACTCCCTCCGAAGTTTCGTCCTTTCGTGCTTTTCGAGCAATTTGCCCCGGTGAGGCATGGTTTTGCTGTTTGTCATCTCTGGATTCGATGACCCTGGTCTGATGAGCTTTCATGGGGGATCAAGAGAGTTTGCCCCCGGTTTGGCTCCTCAAAGCAAATGGGGGGAACCTGCTCCCATTGATTTTTGCAGATTCTGATCATCCATCTCGATTGTCAGAGTCCTTGATCAATTTTATCTGTCTCAAGACAGCTTGATATTCTTGGGATTCGTCATGTGGCGGTTTGGTGATTCTCTCGATCATAGTCGTCATTTGAGGTATTTGATGTTCCCTGTTTGTTATTTGAAAGCATTACATCCTGCGTCCTCTGCTCTTGATCATCATCTGAGAGGAAAAAGAAAGGAAGCATTATTCCCATATCAAGAAAATAATCATTTTAGAACGATACGTCCTTTTACACTTGATTTGCATTCCGTTTTGATGTTGCATATTGATATGAACAACATCTATCAAATTCCTCCATCCGTGTTTGAAGGTATTTGCAATGCCTACGGTTCATTTGCCCCAGCTGGGCGACGTCTGTTTTGTCATTTGAATGCATGAGCTTTTGGGTGCATTGCCTCTTTTATCACCTGAGATAAAAAAAATGGAGAAAAACTTATCCCCAGATCTGATTAAAAATCAATTAGGAACGATACGTCCTTTCACCAAACGAGTGGCTCTGTGACCAAATGTATTTTGCACTGAAGGGACGAATTCCACTATGTTCCACGGGTTTGGGGAATTTGCCCCCATTTTCGATAGAAAAGAGCCTTATCAAGATGTATACAATACAAATAGATCCCTATACAATCAATCTAAGGGACGAGATAGAGAGGATCTCAGCAAAATTAATCTTATACAAGAGAACTAAGAATGTCAAATCAATCAAAGGAATGTGGTCCGAACATTTGGAGATGGCCCAGTTCCAGTCTTCGAGATGTGACTCCAGGATCACCGATTATTTTTTTTTTAGGTGGTTTTAGATATACCAACCATCTAAAGACATGCACATGAGACAAGTGAGGATAAAACCTCTAAAAATCAAAGGATTTGGCACCTAAGGTCAATGTTCCCACCTCGAGTTCTAGAAAGAGCCGATTCCATTGCACAGCTATCGTTGCATTGGGACTCGATCCATAGTTCGAAGTGAGCAGAATTGAAAAGTGGATTACCCCGTGCTTTTCCTCACAGAGATTCCATTTTCAATCCCTTCTATTGTTTTCCTATAGGCGGTGCCCGGGGTTTTAGGCGCGGTTGTGTGTGTCCATGTGTCGTGATCATCACAATGCAAGTCATGCACAACCGTTTATCAATCAGCGCTTCAAATCATCCACACAACATACATTCCTATGCCAACCTGCATAAGACAATGTTAATCGTGGACTACACCCCTTATTTCTCCAATCTGCAAAAACATATAACACCTATCGTAAGCGGACTTACCTCACCTTTGAGAGCGCCTGCATGGTTAGAAAAATCACTCATCGTTTTAATTACGGCCTAAGTCCACTTGAGGTCTAGAACCATAGGTTCTAGAACAAAGTCCCCAGCGGAGTCGCCAGCTGTCGCGACCCGTCCGAAGGCGGACGCGGCTAATGGATTACCGATCGCGGGCCTTCCCCCGCACAAGAGTGCGGATCGCGGGCTTTGGATCGGCGCGGGCCCTCCCAGGCCCATACCAAATCGCGGCGGGAGTATTTTTCAAAGGGATTCGACGATAACAGTCGATCGCTTTCGACCTTAGTGTGGTCGTGGTGGCATGTGCAACTTGTGCATGCATTTGGAGTCGCCACCGGTCTTTCTTGGAGGGTAGACCGGAAACCTTATTGACCGATTGGGAGAGATCGATCAATTCTGCGGAACCAGAGATTTTGGGTTCGGGGACTTGGTTACGTTGATGTCATTACCAACGCCCTTTCGGTACCTAACGCGAGTGATTTTCCTAATTAGGATTTCATGCAGGCGCAATTTTGGGTGAGGTAAGTCTGACTTTGCATATTAACCAGTTTAACATGCTCACGTAATCATAACAAATAAATAGATGTCAATCACATAAACATCTATCCTACGTGGTGATCATGGAATTATGATTTAATGGGTCTCGAGCCAATGAGACCACATTTAATCATTTTAATATTTTAATAACGGAGAGCCGCTCTTCGCTTCTTCTTGGTTTCTTGAACTCTTCAAGAATTGGGCCCCTAAGAGCTCGCCGACTTAAAAGGCTCATCCACGTAATCCTCGTAGCATTTACATTAACAATTGACTATGCTAAAAATAAAGATTACATGAAAAATAAAAGGAGTACGCAGCCTCCATTTAATAATTACAACCCCAAATATATAAATAATCACCATACATTCATATATACATCAATCACATTGATTAGGGATTTTTCCATGATCACCACCCTTTCACGTAAGTAATAAATTCACAATTTAAAACTTAGGAAGGCACAATAAAAATTCTACGTTGAATCATATTCAGAATTTTTACGTAAAATAAGATAGCCATAAATTTTCGATTCAAAATTGATTTAGTCTCAATTTTTGCTACGTTGATTAATTTATCATATAAAATAATCAATCTCCATTAGCCATGTAAGACGAACAATTCGTTAATACATATTGGCCATAGTATTGCAAAAATTGCAAAAAATCAATTAAATGCACGAAAACACCTAAGGATTGGCTCTGATACCACTGTTGGGATCCACGTAACACGTAGCGGAAATAAATAACAACCCATACATGTATCTCCAGAGGCGTACTTCGTGCATTTCAATCGAAAAAAAATCACAAAGTCTCAAAGGGAGTAAATAGATTACCTCTCGTAGCGTGCTTGAACGGAGGTGTCGGTTCGATGTTCTTCGATCTCAGCCTCCACAAGTGTTAGGCATCTAATTCGGACGCACCACCAATTGACGAACGGGGAGACGACTAATAACTCCACAACAATTGTGCTAGCAATTTGCGGAATCAATATTCCGAACTTAGTATATTTTGCTCACTCAAGATTATGAGAATATAGAGAGTGTTTGTGTTCTTCTCTCTAAGCTCTCAAAAATTTGCACACTCTACAAAATGTCTCTCCCCTTTAACCTCAAAACCCTTGCCATCCTTTTATAGCCAAAAATACCTCCCAATAAATTGTATTTAAAAATAGCACTAACAATTATAAATTTTATCTAAAAATAGCACTCACAAATAAATGACATTTAAAAATAGCACTAACAATAGCACTCACAATTTATAATACAAAAATGCTATTTAAAAATAGCACTAACAATAGCACTCACAATTTATAATACAAAAATTCTATTTAAAAATAGCACTAACAATTATAAATTCTATCTAATAATAGCACTCACAAATAAATGACATTTAAAAATAGCACTAACAATAGCACTCACAATTTATAATACAAAAATGCTATTTAAAAATAGCACTAACAATAGCACTCACAATTTATAATACAAAAATTCTATTTAAAAATAGCACTAACAATTATAAATTCTATCTAATAATAGCACTCACAATTTATGATAAATAAATGCCATTTAAAAATAGCACTAACAATAGCACTCACAATTTATGATAAATAAATGTCATTTAAAAATAGCACTAACAATAGCACTCACAATTTATAATACAAAAAATGCTATTTAAAAATAGCACTAGCAATAGCACTCACAATACAAAAATGCTAAAAAAGGCACTAACAAAGGTGTTAAAAATAATAACCATTATTATTATTACAAGAGTTAAAGAGGTTACCAAACAATACAAATATGCATAACGTATAAATACGTATGACGTATAAATACGTAGAGCATACGTATACATCCGTGAAACCGGGGACTAATTGAAAGAAAAATGTGCAATTAAGCCCTTTTGGTAAAAATTGATTAAATTGGAGGGCAAATTGACCTAATTGCACTTTAAGACTTTAGAATCCAATGTCATAGCTTATAAAAAGTGAGAATTGAAAACTAAAAGACTCGAAAATGATTTTTTTTTTTTTTTAGGCTCGGTTCGGGTTTATGTTTGTGAAGGAACATAGTGACCCGAGCCGAATTTTTGAGATTTAAAGTGACACACTTAAAGAGGAAATTAAAACAAAATTATCGAATATTTTTGGGTATATTTCTGACCACGAATGGTATTTTTCTGATTTTTTGGGTATTTTTATAATTAAATAAACTCGAAAAATATTAAAAATACCGAAAAATATTTTTTGTTCAAAATTGGTTCCTAAGGTTAAACCAAGGCTTCCAAAGTTGATTTTGTGATTTTATGACCTTTTTTGATATTTTTAATTAATTTTAAAGAATAAAAATCACAATAATAAATGGTAAAAAAAAATCAGGTGTCAACAACGTCCTTGATAGAAGACGAAGAGGATGATATCCCATGACAAGCACCGAGTGAGCAACAAAGGAGCCTACTATGGACATTATTGAGATATCGTCCAATGAAGATGACGAGTTGGGGCAAGTGATCCGGAAGTCACAGATCGAACTTGGGGCATCCTTAAACGTTAGGATCACATTCCTTTGTTTCATTTTCCATTACTAGTCCTCTTGTATAGGGTTTATTTTTATCGAGGCTTTCTCTATCTCACCCCTTAGAGTGATTGTATTAGGGATCTATTGGTGTATACATTTAGATGGAACTTGGTTGTATTTCTTTTGACAGGTCATGGGAATGTGATAGTGGCATTTTCTCTAATCATCCGAATACTCCCAAGTCAAGTTTATAATTCCTTTAGAGGAAATTAAAATTGGAAATCTTGCACGACCTTTTTGGTCGTATAGGGTAATCCAACCCCAATTTCGCTAGAAGGAATTATACACTTGAATTGGTCCATGCATGTTTTACGTCGCTGGTAATCCACGATAATTGATCGAGAATATCGGCGTTGTTTTGAATTTAATGACGAGATAGATGTCCAAATTACTCTCGTTCTTAACAAAACGGCCTTGATTTGGATGCCGTATCTTCAATTAAATTTAAAACACGTTATTATGCCTCGCACTTTTGAGTAATTCGTTCCTCTCGAAATTGATCAAAAGCGATTATTGTGAATTACATTCCTTTCAATAGTATGCTTTCTTTCGAGGAATATTGATAAAAACTTTTCGCGCAAGATTAAAACCCTTGTAAAAGTTCTTGTCCTTATTAATCATGGGCAAGCATAGGATTGAAAGGGGTTTTTGATTTCTTTTTCAAATTATTCCTTCTGATTCTGTCTTTTTATTTGCAGGTAAAAAAATAGGTAATAGAGAGAAATCTTTTCCTGGACAAGTCTAAGGCTATTATCTCATCTGATCATGAGTGAGTTATAAAATCAGGACATATTTGCTCGGCTTATTGATATTATGGTTCGGCTCACCCAAGTTGAAGATGTTCGGATGCTCGAAGAAATGAACCATACAGAAGTTAAAACACACACACAAGAGTTCTCATTTATTTTGCTCAGTGGAGGGTTTTCAAAAGCAGGTCATACAATTCGGGGTAGAAAAGTAAAGCCGAAGTGAGCCCTAATTAACGACACGAAGGAGCCCAACTGACCCTCCATGTTATTAATGCTCTGCTCATACTCCCAACTCCGCATGTCATGGTCGGCAAGGCTGAGGAGAAGACTTTTGCATTCTCCCTTAACTTCGGCGACCTTGGCCTCATGTTCTTCGGCGATTGTTTCCAGGTCTCGAACCAGTCCATTCCCGCGAGCTATGTCCGCGGTTATTTTGTCGAGCCGTTCTTCCTGCCAGTCGCTCTGAAGCCTCAACAGGACATTGCGGCGGTCATGCTCGCCGGTGGTTAGGGATAGGGCCAATTGCTCCACCAGATTTCTCCTCTCGCGAAGCAACGTCGCGACCCGCTCATTAGCAAACTCGACGGCCTTTTTGTAACTATCGGCCAGATAGTTGGTCAGCACCAAATGATCAGATCGATCCTCATAACGAGCTCGCAAGACGCGAGCCACGAGAACCTCCCGATTAGCAGCACGGTAGGCCTCTAAGGAGTGTGCAAAGAGAGTCGGGAAAATTCTATATTCCCTCCCCAGTGTAGTACCTTCGAGAGAAGTGGTATCAAGGTCCTCGAGCAGGACACGGATTTCATCCTCGGTCGCAGAATGATAGGTTATGTGTGCGTAACCGCGACCCAGTAGGTTATAAAGCTTTTCCCACTGGGCCAAGACATCAGTTGAAAAAGTGCGTATGGGAGATGAGGCCATTTGCGTTGGGTTGGCTTGAGAATAAGACGAGGCTAACAGAGAGATTAGAAGGAAGAAGCTGATTATGCGAGAACGTTAACCTTCTATACATTAATTCCTCATTTTATAGCAACTCGAGGATGATGAAGGGTCTCTGTAATAATGCTGGTAGAGCCCAGTTAGGGGGTAAAGCAGGAGGTCCCCTCACGTAAACCATTGGATTCGTCTCGGTCCGCGATTTCCGGCTTATCAATTAAAAGATGTAAAAGATTTGTCGGGATCACCATTATTAGAGTTAGGTGGGAGGTAAGCGCAACTATCAAAAAAAGCCCTAACAGGATTCAGCACTCACATCACGTTGAAAAGCTAAGCGAGAAATTCAAGGTCTTGACGGGGAGCGTTTGCCTAATGATTTTCTTTCATGCTGGAAGAGCGTCTCCTAAACATACAAAGTCACTCGAAGGAAAATTTATAGGGAGTGAGCATACAGGAGAGAGTAGAGAACTCTGAGTGGGCAAGAACCAATCAAACATTTCTCAATCCAACATATTTAAGAGGTTACTGTCAGCTGCTAGAGGCGACTGACTCAAAAATCTCAGAAATTGAACTACTGAGTGATCTCGAAGATTCCAAGACCAAGTCTAACACCAAAACCATGGAGCCCAACACTTATGGCAACGGAAATCAAAATCATGGCGACGACGACAACGACATCCACGATGCTCAACTCGGGAAAAGAAGACGTCCTCACCAATACTCTCAGGAGGAAACCCAAATGCTGGAAACCCTCTTCAGTAAAAGCCCTCACATGAAAAAGAAGTGGAGAATTGAATTGAGCCGAGAGTTGGGGATTAATCAGTCGAGGATCCAGTTTTGGTTTCAAAATAGGAGATCCAAATCGAAGGCTCAACGCAAACGTCAGGTGGTCGAGATTTTAAAGGAAGAAAACCAAAAGCTGCGAACAGAAAACATGAGGTATGAAGAAGCTCTCAATATTACTGTTTGCCCTCATTGCGATAACCCCATCGCCCTCGGTAAGATATTCCCCGATAAGCCTCACGCAATGATTGAAGACGTTCATTTACCACCCTACTCCCTCGGGGCATCTCCTGCTCAACCAGATTTTGCCGGAGTCACGCATGAGCAGGATGATCCTACGAAGACGATACAAATGCCTCCTGAGGGATGGGATTTGCATCGCTTTGATTGGAGCTACAGTTTCAAGGAGCTGGATGTTACCGCCGACCAGCTCAAAGCATATCAGCCTCATGCACAACAATTTTCGATAGGGTCGGGTCCTGCTAGAGATGAGTTAATCAGTCGTCAAGCCATCGATGCAATTTTGGGCCACGATAGGAAGAGGTTCGCTTGGCCCCCTGAACTGCATTTCAGATTCCTAGACGTGGTTCACCAAATGGGGATCGATTCAGCAACTCCGACACGCATATTTAAGGCCATGAGTGTACCGGGGCTTAGTAAGGAACTGGTCAGGAATCACCTTGCTGCCTACAGAAAGCTATTAAAACAGCGTCGAGCAGAGCTAAGCCGAGAGGAATCCGTCTCGAGCTCAAAAGCTAGGGGGGACCGCCATTGTAATGCTCAGGCATCAGGAGGTACCCGGCCAAATTTAAGCATCAATCAAGCTAGCAACCCGACCACCGGCAAACTGAAAGCTGATTAGAATGTCCTTCCGAGCCATTTCAACACTTTTCAAGAGCACGTGTCACAAATACAGTGAGTGCGCACTCCTCCATTCGAGCAGCAGTCGGCTGGTGCTCTGCCTGCCGCTGGTCAACCCACGACAGACAATTTCTTTGATGATGGGCTCGATGCCTTGTTCAATCAATGGGAAGCTGGCATGCTTGGACAGCCATGATCTAGCACCTGACTCGGGGCACGATGGGTTGGTCGCTACGATCACCCATGGAAAGAAGAGCATGTTCACGAGTGGATCACTCTTTTTATCCATTGTAAAGTTCCTATGGGAACATTTTTCTTTAATGGCTATAGTTAATTATGTATGAAAACCAATGCTATCGACGAACATCGTCATGCTCAGTTGCGATGATCCCTTGTTAGATTAAGTCTGAAACTAGGGACGGTCTTTAAATTTTGAGTGGCCACGAATTCATTCCTCACCGAACGCCCAAGATGTTGAAATGGAGAGTAACAGCATGCACAGGGGAAATGCCACTTTCGTTTAAACGATGAAAATGGGTTGAGAGAAGGTCATGGCGTTAACTCCCATGGAGCTAAATGAATTAAACGGAGTCATTAATTGCGGATCCGCCGCTGTTCCCCACGTTCTCGGGCCTAGCAAATCATAAAAGGCGCCGAAAGATTGTAGACCCACCACTTTGTAGACTGAACTAGGGGACGAGCGCAATACTCGATGAAACCAAATCAATGCAAGAGAGTTTGTGATCCTATCACGAGGAAAAAGAAAGGGGAATACAGACGATGAGTAATTGCGGGGTCTCTGGAGGAGCGCTTGCTTGCTGGTCTTCATATGCAGCCTGAAGGATGGTTCCAGGACACGCACAATCACTTGAGAAAATTTCTAGAGTGAGCAAACACGTAAGAGCGAATTGAAAAAGCTGAGTGAACTAGATCAGCCCGAGATACTCCGATCCATCATGTTTAAAAGCTATTCCCATCTGCTAGAAACGCCCGACCTGGACATTTCTGAGCACGAACTGCTGGGAGACTTCGAAGATCCCGGAGCTGAATACTGCCCGAAAGCCATGGAGACTGACTCCTCTAGCGATGAAATTCTAGGTTTCAGCTACGAAGAAGGAGTATACAATGATGACCGGAGTCGGAAAAGGAAGCAACTACAACGCCACACTCCAGGCCAAATCCGAGAGCTCGAAGCTTTCTTCAATGAATGCCCCACTCCAAGCAGACAACAAAAAATGGAGTTGAGCCGAAAGATAGGATTGGAGCTTTCGAAGGTCAAGTTTTGGTTCGCCAACAAACGAACCCGGGTGAAACAGCAATACGCAGACCATGAGTTACTGGTCCTGAAAGAGGAGAATGAGAAGCTTCAAGCTGAAAGCGCGAGATATAAGGAAGCTCTGACCAAGGCCACCTGCCTTAATTGTGGTAATCCTGTTGTCCTCGGCGAGGTGTTCCTCGATGAACCATCCCTGTTGACGAATAACGCTCAGCTGTTACCGTATTTTCCACAGCATTTTCCGACACAGCCAGATACCGCCGGAGATCTGCATGAGCAAGTCAACACCATAGGATCAACACCAACATCCTCTGAGAGATGGGATATGAATCATCACAGGGGGAGTTCTCTCAATGACGAACTCGCTGTCGCAGCCAGCCAATCTAAAGACGGTGAGTCCCTCCCTGGACAACTTTTGAAACGACTAGATCCCGTAGAGAATAGCTACCGAAGTATTGACGATATTTTGGGTGATAAGAGAACAAGGTTTTACTGGACCTATGAACTTCACATCAAATTTGTTGATGCAATTCGAGAGCTGGGAGTTGATTCGGCTAGCCCACTACGCATACTCGAGATTATGAATGTGCCGGGGCTCTCTAGAATTAACGTTGAGTCTCACCTCAAGTACTATAGGAGATTGCTAAGGGATGGAAGGATAGCGTTAAACCATCATAAAGCCGGTTGGAGCTCAAGTGCTGGGCAGAGTTACAACCATGATGATTGGAGAGCCAAGAGCACCTAACCGTGTTTCAGCAATGACGAGACCGGCAGTCGTGTCAGCGACTCCTCTGACCCAAATCAGAATGCTCCGCCGAGCTATCACAATACTCCTCAAGAGTATATGCCACAGTTCCAGCACATAGAGATTCCTCAGTTTGAGCGCGAATCAATCATTAATGCTGTCCCTGAAGCGGATCTGGCATTGGTAGAGAGTGCACATATGAACCTGCCGGTCATTGGAGGAAGTTCCAATTCGAGGGGTCAAATTGCTCACGGCAAGAGCAAAGAGAGGAATCCCTCGCCTACAGTCGACGACACCCAATCTGGGCACCAAGGGCTAGAAAGAACAGGTGATTTCCTTGATGAGGAGCTGGACACTTGGATCAATACTCTTCAGGAATGTATGTCTCAACCCCAACAAGGCAATGATGAAGGTTCCAGCTCAAAGACTCCAATCCCTCACAACGAAGGCAATGAAAGAAATCTGCCCCCAACAATCGTTGATACCCAACTTGAACGTCAATGGCTCGAAGACCCGAGCAATTTCCTTGGCGATGAGTTCGATCTTTGGCTCGATCAATTTGGAGCCGGAGGACCATCGCAGTGGTGACGCAAGGCCGGTGATCAGACGTCTGATGCAAGGCATGGCTACTCGATGAAAAATGCTTAGAGGAAATGGGTTGAATACTCCTATTGAATATGTTGTTGATCGCACTGTAAGGTTCCCACGGGAACATCTTTCCTTAATATCTAGAACTAATTGCGCGTGAGTGTCAACATCACCCTTTGAGCATCTTCAAGCCGAGGGCCGTGGATTAATCACTTAATCCGTGGAGCAAGTTTCATGAACAATGACTATTACCCGCGGAGCATAATAGGATCTACCCCTTCAATACGAAATACGTTTGGCCGCGAAGACACCTATTTGGTAAAACGATGTATCGTTCCTAAACGATCTTCAATCGAATACCGAAGTAATGTCTCCTTTCTTTTCTTTCTCAGATGATAAACATGGATAAAGCACTCAAGGAGCCATGCGTTCAAATAACAGAACAGACGTTGCCTAACTGGGGGCAGATGAACCATTGATGTTGCAAACACTCCAAGAATGGATAGGCAGATTTGATAGATGTTGTTCATATCAATATGCAACATCAGAATGGAATGAAAATCAAGAGTAAAGTTGTATCGTCCCAACTTGTCTTGAATTTGGGAATATGAATTGACACTTATTGTTTATCCTTGACAGGGGAGTCGCCTTGCAGACGAACAAGTTTTTACATCCCATGTACTACTCGTTAGAGTACATGACCAAGGGTAGGATGTATCGTTTCGATTTTTGAAAAATTCGTGAACCTACAATGATATGTTTCTTTTACATTTGCAGGGATCCGCAGCTGCGACGGACAGGTAAGTATCCCTTTTCCCAGTCAGCTGGAGATAAAAAAATGTCAGAATCCTTTCAGTCGGCATAAAGATTTTCCAATGCATCGATATTCATGATTTAAATTGGGAGGTTGCCCAAAGCATGAATAAAACATGCACGATACATCACAAAATCCCCTCGATGGATAAATTTTGGGAAAGAAAGAAATGAATTTTTCCAAATATGATTATTTGTCAAATCATTCAAAAGGAAGTTTACTCAAAAGAGAGGCGAGCCCAGTCCAAACACTTGAGAGATGAGGGAAGTGAATCGGATAGCAAAATCTGTACCTACGGAGGTAGGGACCATTCGCAGCGATTACATGGATTGGGACGACGGAGGCGTTCGTTTCATATTCCCAAATACTACAGGTGACCATTGATAACCTCTTTGAACGGAGGTTTTCATTATCAGCCCTGTCGAGAACCACCCCACATCGGGGCAGAATAGAAGTAAGTCCAACAGCATCAGGAGAAATGGTTAGAAATTTTGTTGCTCGGACTAACATTAATCTTCATGTGTTGTTTATATGGTAATCCAAGTGCCATAGGATGACGAGAAGCATTCATTTCTCTATCCCACATACGTTTATCCTTTGCACAGCCAAGTCGAGCCTGCAAATTCGTTTCATGAACCCGTTGGTGATCATTACACATTTCAAGATGGATGCAGCATCACTTTAGAAACGGAAGAGCTCAAGACTAAGGGATTACAAAGAAATTCCTGGATTTATGGTAAAAGCATGTTTAGACTTTCGATCATATGTCTAAAGTGATCTCCTGAAGATGAGAAAAATGGGATTTCAAAAGAAAAATAAAAAAAAAAAGATGAAAATGAGAAAAAAAATCCCGGCATCAAGAAAAAGCAAAGTGCCTGGTAAAAGCAAGGCCGATGCCCGTGCAAGCTGTTTGATTGACCCACAATAAAGTCTAGATGGGAAAAGAGGAAATCCCCGAAGGAGCCAAATTCCAAAAAGGCTGCTCGCCAAATGGTGTCAAACGCGGAATAAAGGCGTAAAAGAGAAAAAACAGGTAGCAAATCTGCAATGATCACCAATGTCAAACTCTCCAAGAATTTTGGGCAAAAAACAAGCCTTTTTCGGTCCCCAATCCTACCAACATCATAACCCTGAAACAGTCTTCTCTGACTAAGACACTTGGGTTAACATATAGCTTAGCTCGAAGAAGTACGAGCAAGACTATTTCTTTCTCATTTTGCAGGGTTCTTGACTTGTAAACCCGGAGCAGATGGCGAAAGCTTTCGTTCAATGGCCTCGACTCCAAAGCGGGTCCCCCTTGAAAACCAATATCCAATCCCAACATTACGGTCCCGTGGAAGACCTCCCGACCGATCAAAATGTATGCGCTGCGAATGAGCCTAAAACCTAGGCACAGGTTAGTAGGGAATGGAGTGCGTCCCCTATAAAAAAACCACTATCGCAAAACAGGTGAGAAGACCTCCTTGTCGAGAAATATTCCAATTGATGTTTTGAACAAACTCTGTTTGGAATTTTCAAACTGTTGATCCAGATTTTCCATGCAAGGGATTTGTGATCACATTTGCATGCTGCAAGAATGCTTTGGATAACCTCCAGCATCAAACTTAAGTCATAAAATTTTGTCAATTGGACAATTGCTGTCTTCTCAAAGATTACCAATATTTTCTTGGGGAAGAGAAACCCTTTTTTTTTAAAAAAAAAAAGTCCTAGCATGACGTGGAGAACCCTCGTCCTAGGACTCCTTTTAAACAAAATTTAAGCAGTCTCATCGGACGTGGAGAACCCTCGTCATGAGACCCCTTTTCAAAAATCAAAAAGTCCTATCAGACGTGGAGAACCCTCGTCCCAGGACCCATTTTCAAAATATCAAACAGTCTCATCGGACGTGGAGAACCCTCGTCATGAGACCCCCTTTTCAAAATTTAGGCAGTCT
Organism: Rhodomyrtus psidioides; assembly: GCA_021437785.1. Classification (NCBI taxonomy): domain Eukaryota; kingdom Viridiplantae; phylum Streptophyta; class Magnoliopsida; order Myrtales; family Myrtaceae; genus Rhodomyrtus; species Rhodomyrtus psidioides. The sequence continues at coordinate 2,878,954 of JAILYB010000024.1, read as the reverse complement.
CATCGGGCGTGGAGAACCCTCGTCATGAGACCCCTTTTCAAAATTAGGCAGTCTCATCGGACGTGGAGAACCCTCGTCATGAGACCTCTTTTCAAATATCAAACAGTCTCATCGGACGTGGAGAACCCTCGTCATGAGACCCCTTTTCAAAGTCAAACCAAGGTAGATACCGCCTGAAGGGTCAACACAAGGTAGATACCGCCTGAAGGGTCAAACCAAGGTAGAAACCGCCTGAAGGGTCAAACCAAGGTAGATACCGCCTGAAGGGTCAAACAAAGGTAGAAACCGCCTGAAGGGTCAACACACGGTAGAAACCGCCTGAAGGGTCAACTCATGGTAGAAACCGCCTGAAGGGTCAACTCAATGGTAGAAACCGCCTGAAGGGTCAATATAAGGTAGAAACCGCCTGAAGGATCAACCCAATGGTCCGATCCACCACACGGATCAAAACCCTTGGCGAATTCCCAAATGTGGGATGCGTCTTCCTTAGGTTCCTATTAGTTAAGAATCCCATTATGGTTTGACCTACCATACAGGTCAGAACTTAACCTCTCTAGGACACTCTAGTAACGAGTTCCTAGAAATTCTCTTGAATCCATCAGACACCGCGGAAATTGCACAAATATCAAACAGGTAAGTGGCAGGTATGTCTCTCTACTATCTCACTCTCTCATGTCAAATGAAGGTTTCCCCATTCAAGAAAGAGCATACATCGACGAGCACAAAGCCATGACTCCTTTTCCTTGAGTTTCACGAATCGAGTCGGTCAGAACTCAGGTGTCACTTTGTCTTTGAAAGAAACCTCTGTGGGGATCCCTCTGACGAGATTCCTCTCAAAGAGGGGCAGCTGTTGACACCTAAATTTTGAACGTTTTATTTTACTTATTATTATTATTATTATTATTATTATTATTATTATTATTATTATTATTTATTTTTATTGTTTTTATTATTTATTACCATTATTATTATTATTTTTGAAAAAAAATAAAAATAAAAATAAAAAATAAAAAAATGTGTGAAAAATGAAAAGTAGAGACATAATTATTAGTCAAAGTCCTCTTTTGCTTTTAAAAGAGTTACTTTTTATTATTATTATTATTATTATTATTATCATTATTATCATCTTCTTCTTTTTTACGTGTTCCCTCTCAGATTAGGCGCCGGCTCCCCTGCATTTCCTTTGGCTGCTTCTTCTTCCTTCTACGGCCGAGCGATGGGCGGACAAGGGACTTCTCCTTCCTCCGGCCGTTCGTGAGTAAACTCAACCTCGACCTACTGCCATGGCCTCCTCCGATCATCGCCCACCCTATCCTGCTGTCGCTTCGTCGTCGCCGCGCCGCCATAGTCGCTGAATTTCGCCGAAACTCCCAAGTCCCCGTCGTGACGCCCAGAGAAGAACCGAAGCCGGCGAATCATCCTCCGAGCACGGTGACGTCAAGACGAAGCTCGTGTGCCCATCAGACTCGCCGGAGGCCGCCGGAAAAGGTGAGACTCACCATTGAGCTCTCACTCGGCCTCCAATGGCAACTCGAGTTTAAGGCCTCCATTTGCCATTCCGTTTGTTGCAATTTGTTTCTTCCACCCCCGTGCTCATTTCTGTTCTTTGTTTCATGTACTTCCACCGAGCAAATCCTCCGGTTGACCTCCAACTCCGTCCGAGCCACCTCGAGCTCCGCGGCTCATCTCGGACCGAGACGAACCGCCTTGACGATCAGGTAAGCTTCCTGAGACTCCCAAGAAGCTCTCTGATAGTTTAGATTAAATATGTTACGTGTAGAATGGCTAGGGCGACCTCCCGCCGGAAATTAGGTCTCGGCCGGAGTCACAGGTAGGTTAAACGAAATTCTGCTATGTCAAGCTTCGAGTATGTCATAGGTGAGACCCGTACGAGTCCAAGGCCGTTGATTTCGTGCGATTTGGAGTTCTGTAGGCCGAGTTATGGCCTTCCGACGAGGCGCCGACGAGGGAACGCCGGCGCCGGTCGTCTTCCCCGGCGAAGCGTTGACCTGGTCAACGCCCACGTGGCGCTGACGTGGCAGCCACGTGGTGGCCTCGTCAGCATGCGCGGATAACAACAAATAAAAATAATAAAAAATGATCCAACAGTCCAAGAGGCGCCACGTGTCTTCATCGGGGACGTCGATTCGTTTAAATTTAACAAAGGAAAGCGGCGTCGTTTTGGCCGTGGGCGGCCGGGCCTGGGCGCGGGTCCGGGTCGTGGGTCGGGTCTGACCCGGCGCGGAAAATATTTTTAAATAAATAAAAAATCAGAAAATAATAAAAAATAATAAAAAATTCAATAATTCAATAAAAAATGAAAAATCATAAAAAATTCAAAGAAATTCGGAAAATTCAGAAAAAAATTCTAAAAAATTCCAGAAAATAGGAAATGGCCACATTCAACTGGCCACGACCTGTTTCGGGTCTTTTGACCCCCGAGCCTTCCAGAAATGACGGTTTTGCCCTTCCGGCAAACCGTCTTCCAAAAAAATTCTAAAAAGTCCAGGAAAATCCCAAAAAATAGGAAATGGCCACAGACAACTGGCCAAGACTCACTCCGGGTGTTTTGAACCCCGACCCTTCTTAAAATGACGATTTCGCCCTTTGGGCGAATCGTCTTCCAAAAATTGATTGTGATTGATAGGAATAGTCATCCAATCTGCATGAACTCTTAGCTAGGAACATCACTCGCGTTAGGTACCGAAAGGGCGTTGGTAATGACGCCAGCGTAACCAAGTCCCCGAACCCAAAATCTCTAGTTCTGCAGAACTGATCGATCTCTCCCAATCGATCAGTGAGGTTTCCGGTCTACCCTCCAAGAAAGACCGGTGGCGACTCCAAATGCATGCACAATTTGCACATGCCACCACGACCACACTGAAGGTCGAAAGCGATCGACTCTTATCGTCGAATCCTTTGAAAAATACTCCCGCCGCGATTTGGTATGGGCCTGGGAGGGCTCGCGCCGATCCTAGACCCGCGATCGGTAATCCATTAGCCGCGTCCGCTTTCGGACGGGTCGCGACAATCATCTGCACTTGGTAGGTTGAGATCAATAGCATGATTTTGTACTCTGTACACCATCTGGTATTGTAGAGTAGCAATTATGGCTGACGTGTGTCGCGACCCTCTCGAGCGCTATCTGGCAAGCGAGGGTTAATGGGCCGTCCGATATTGCATGATCGGACGCGGGCCTCTCCCAAGGTCCATTACCCAAATCGCAACGGCTGGATATGCGTAGTCGACCTTCGGTGTGGTCTAGTGACATGTGATAAGTGTACATGCCAAGGAGTCGCCACCAATCGTTTCGTGGAGGGTACGATCGGAAACCCTATCGAACAGTTGGGAGTGGTCTATTCGATTCTGCGGAAACCAGAGAAGTGGGTTCGGGGACTTAGTTACGCCAACTGTCAGAGTTGACGCCCTTTCGGTATCGAAGCTGAATGGTTTATCTGATCTTAGGATTTCATACAGATGAGTGAGGTACAGATCCTAAATCTAGGAGTTCATGCAGATGGGAATTACTACCCTATCACTCACGATCAATAGAAATAAGTGCGCAAATCAAGGATCCAATACATGTGGATAAAACACATAAAATCAGCATAGCATCCCTAATGAGGCCCTATTAGCCTAGACAAATATCAATCAAGGCTTAGGAATGATTTTGACATGATTTGCCCAAGACGGGCAAAATCGTAATTTTGAACAATTCGGGGAAAATCCGCCTTGGAAGGGCAAATTTATCATTTTAGATGAATTTGGGAAGTCAAAAGATGGGGAAAATAGGATTGGCTATCAATCCAATCCATTTCTCATTTTTTTGGGAATTTCTAGGATTTTTCTGGAATTTAAAAGTGATTTTACCCTCGGAGGGGTAAAGTCGTCATTTTGGACAAAGATGAGAACTGAAAATCTCAAATATTAGGGTTGGTCACCCACTTGACCCAAACCCTAACTCTGAGCAATTTTCAGGACCTGACTGGAATGAGAAAGACGATTTTCCCATTGAGGGGGGCAAAATCGTCATTTCGAGAAAAGGGACGGGACTCGAAACCCAAGCCTAAGAATTGGTCGACTACCCAATCCTAATTCTTACCTTGGCATTATCAGCCTCATCTCGCATATACAGCAGAGACGACTTATCCCTAAAGGGTAATATCGTCAAGTCTCGAAAGAACGGATAAGGAACCCCAAAAATAGCATTGACCAGTTGTCTGTGGTCAATCTTCGATTTTTGGGGATTTCTGGAGTGTCTAGGATTTTACACAATTTTTTTTGGAATTTTCTGGAATTTTCTAGCATTTTTTTTATTTTCTAAGATTTTTCTGATTTTTTTATTATTTTTTTTTATTATTTAAAATCATTTTCCGATTTTTTTTTAAAAAGTGTTATTCGGGCTGGGTCGGGTGACCCGGCCCACGACCCACTGGCGACCGGCCCAGCCCGGATCCGGGCCCGCGCGACCCGCGCCTAAAACGACGTCACTTCGGCCTCCTCCCGCTCGAATTTTCAATTTCCCGCTTAATATGAAGCGAGGGCCTAGATTGCGCCACGTGTCGACGCACGGACGATCCGATCTAGACGAGGAGCCAACGGTTCAAATTGTGCGAAGACTTAATCAAGGCCGTATGATCAGACTACTTAAACCTACGGCTACGATTAGATCCCAACACTCGATCTAGACCGTCCGTTCCTATTAGACCTAAAACGACGTCGCCTACCCAATAACTCATACGGCGCCGTTTCAACCAGTTTCTTTTTACTCTCCGATTTAAAATCCTTTTCGAATTATTCTAATTTCTAATCGAACGGTCGCCATTCATTTGACTCGATTAACCTAGACCATCCGATCGAATGCTGACTAGTCCTAACAAATTAACGGTCGAGCTGACTCGACACTGGCGTGGACCAATGGCCTACTGCCACCTAGACCTTTGACTCGTTGACCTTGCCACGTACGCATCGTCTTCAACCTCGCGCCTGCGACTGGACGAACGGCTGTGCTTCTCCGGCGACGATCCAACGGTGGATCCTTAATGAAATCGCGCGAAACCAACGCCAATCGACTCGCAATGGATTCTAGCTTAACATATCTCAGAATCGAATCGTTCTATTCATAGAATCAAGAGCATCATACGGATTGCCGAGTACGGCCATGGGAGTTCGATCGCTCGACTAATGCAAAATCATTGCAATTCCATCACGGGATAGTATCGATCGATGTTCAGGAGACTTACCTCAAGCTCCGATTGAGCTCGCTCGGCCTAGATTTGGCTGGACAAGGATGGACAGTGTTCGACAATGGAGGTTGGATTGGGAGACTCAATTCGGGGTATGCGAGCGAAGTCAATGCAAAATAGATGTGCGACAATGGGCAGTGACATTCAGGGAATGAAACGCACACATTAATTGCAAGAATGATCAAGAAATGTGTGAGTCGCCATGGATGCTCAAAGAAGAACTCGAGCCTGTGACTCACCTATTTCCGCGATCTCAGGCTGTATGGTCGGTGGCGATCGCTTCCTGGCATACTGGGCGAACCCCCGACGGTCTTCTTTGGCTTTGGTTTGGCCGGAGACGGCCCAACCAGCGCCTTCCAATCGAGCTCAAGTTCTCGACAACAGGGGTCGGAGAACGAGCTCTACCTTGCGTTCTCTCTCTCTCGCGCGATTCAGTTCACCTCTCCCTAACTGAATCCACCTCCTTCTTCAATAGAAAGCGATCACGAGCTTATATAGCTCTTGGGAATTTGGGTGCCGAAATGGGAGGTTGGAACAGGTGACCTTCGCACGTGAAAACACGTGCGAAATGGTCACCGACGACCGGTTTACAACGGGTATCAAATGGCAATTCTGTTCGGGGCCCTTGGCGACTGCATTTGGCACTAATTTGGGCGAATTTCATCCAAATCCCGTCGTCGTTGACTTTCACAGGTACCCTGGCCTTGACCGGCTGATTACTCTCCGTTCCGGCGACCATTGATCCTTATTTCGGTCCCAATCGACGGGAAACGTCCTAAGGAATAAAACGCCCACAAGTGTGTCTTCGATCATCGCCGATTGGTCCGTAAATTTGGCTATCAAAGCTCGGCATTTTACTGTTCATTTGTACAGACTCCTGGGGAAGAAGAAGACACTATAGCAGACCGGTTCGACCGGTCGGACCGGCGGTCTAACCGGTCCGAACCGGTTCTAATTTGGGATTTTCAAAATTAGTCCAAATCTGTTGAGAATTTTTGCAATTAAATTTCAGAATTGAGTTTAGGGCATGGATTTTATCTAAAAATGTGGTTTTGCCCAAAATTTCGCCTCAATTTCTATAAAAAAAAAAAAAACCCCAAATTTCTATTTAATTGCAAAATTAGGGATTGTGCAATTGAAGGTTCAAATGACCAAATTGGGCCAAATTACCTATCCCAATCGATTCAGAATGGTAAAAATCATTGGGCAGCATGTTCAATTTGTAATGATAGCCCTTGAATTGAAAGTAATTTCAATTATGCTCAAATTCAAGGACTAAAATGCAATTAAGTTTGCAATTGAGCAATTTGTCCGAACAATTAGGTCAAATTGAAATAGGGGACATGTAGATTGAATGTCAAGATCCTAAAAAATGCTAAAATTGCAAATTAAAAGACTCAATTGATATTTTTTTTTCTTAGATTCAATAGCATGGGTTACAAAGGAACACCTATAATTGAATCCGATTTTGAACTTTTTGTGAGGTCAAAAATACAATGGATTAAAAAGAAAAATATTGGCTATTGTTTCATATTTTTGTGACCTCAAATGCTATTTTTCCTGATTTTTTGAGTATTTTTTTATTTTCTAAAAAATACCAAAAATGTGAAAAATATGGATAATTATTTTTTGGTCAAGAATGGTTCCTTGGGCTTGGTCAAGGCCACCAAAGTTGATTTTGTAATTTTTTGACTTTTTATGAATTTTTTTATGATTTTTCAAAAATAAAACTGAAAAAGACTAGGTCAAAAATCAGGTGTCAACAGCTACCCCTATTTGAGAGGAATCTCGTGAGAGATTTCACTCAAAGATAGGTGACACCTGAGTCTAGACCGACTCTACTGGGGAAAAGAAAAACGAATCTTGACATTCAATCTTTCTTGCCTTGCTGGTGAACGCTCTGCTTGTTCTGCTTTGGCTAATGTGAGAGAGAGACGGGATAGAGATGCTCACATGTTGCTTACCTGTTGATCACCTGCCTGATGCTCGTGTGGCATACGCAGTGTATAGCGAGTTCAAGTGAATACCTAGAGACTCGTCTTTTGAATACCCTAAGGCGGTTAAACTCTAGCCTGTATGGTAGGCCATACCAGAATGGGATTCCTATACTTGACAAGAACCTGTGAATGACGCACCCAGTCTCTTAGGGATTGTCAGAAGTTTTGATCCGTATGGTGGATCAGACCATGAATAGGACTCATCTCTGCTAGGAACCTATGGATGACGCACCCAGTCTCTTAGGGATTGTCGAACATTTTGATCCTTCAAGGGGATCAGGCCGAAAATAGGACTCCTCTCTACTAGGAACCTATGGATGACGCACCCAGTCTCTTAGGGATTGTTGAACATTTTGATCCTTCAAGGGGATCAGGCCGAGAATAGGACTCCTCTCTGCTAGGAACCTATGGATGACGCACCAGTCTCTTAGGGATTGTCGAACATTTTGATCCTATATTCTAAGGAATTAACTAGGATCTATACAAGTGAGGTATGCCTAACCTTTAGGCTTCACCACAAGAGCTATTCTGGGTTTAGGGGTTACCTAGAACCTCACAGAAAGCTGATTTTGTCAACAGTTTTTGATCATATATTCTAAGGAATTAACTAGGATTTATAATAATGAGGTGTGTCTAACCTTCACCACAAGAGCTATTCTGGGTTTAGGGGTTACCTAGAACCTCACAGAAAGCTGACACTGAAAATTATCCTTTCGACACGCGATGCGTTATTCTGGGATTTGGGGATTCCAAGTATCCTGCAGAAAACTTAAACCTGCAAAAACTTTGATAAGATTCTTCTGGGATCTAGGGGCAACCTGATATCTCGCAGAAAGACTATCTTGAATATTGTCCTTTTGACATTGAATGTGATATTCTGGGATCTGGGAGCTCCAAGTATCCTGCAGAAAGTTCCAACCTGTAACACTGGGATCTCACGGAGAGATGATTTCTAAAGATTGTCTTCTTGACATGGGAGGTGACATTCTGGGATCTGGGTACTCCAGGTATCCTGTAGAAAGCTTAAACCTATAAATTTGAAATCTCACAGAGGGATGATTTCGAAGATTGTCCTTTTGACATTTGAGGTGACATTCTGGGATCTGGGGACTCCAGGTATCCTGCAGAAAGCTCAAACCTATAAATTTGAAATCTCACAGAGGGATGATTTCAAAAATTGTCCTTTTGACATTGGAGGTAACATTCTGGGATCTGGGGACTCCAAGTATCCTGCAGAAAGCTCAAACCTATAAATTTGAAATCTCACAGAGGGATGATTTCAGAGATTGTCCTTTTGACATTGGAGGTGACATTCTGGGATCTGGGGACTCCAAGTATCCTGCAGAAAGCTCAAACCTATAAATTTGAAATCTCGCAGAGGGATGATTTCGGAGATTGTCCTTTTGACATTGGAGGTGACATTCTGGGATCTGGGGACTCCAGGTATCCTGCAAAAAGCTCAAACCTATAAATTTGAAATCTCACAGAGGGATGATTTCGGAGATTGTCTTTTTGACATTGGAGGTGACATTCTGGGATCTGGGGACTCCAGGTATCCTGCAGAAGTTCAGACATGTAAATTGTTTCTTAAGAATGTGTTTTCCTGAGATATGGAATTACCAGGGATCTTGCTGGAAAATAAACTTGAAAGCTCTTCTTCACAGAGCAAGGCATCCTTCTAGAATTTGGGGTTACCATGATTCCTATAGAAGTTTAACCAAGAACAATAGCATTCTAGGATCCGGGGTTACTAAGAATCTGTCAGAAGCTCAGGCATATAAACTCTTCTTCTTAGAGAAATGTGTTATTCTGGGACTTGGGGTTACCACGAGTCCCGCAGAAGTTTAAACTTGAAATATATTCTTCAGAAAAGAAGTAGCATTCTGAGGTCTGGGGATACTAGGGGTCATACAGAAGTTTGAACATGTAAACTCTTTCTTTCCAAGAGAGGTTGTGTTCTTTTAGGATTTGGGGTTACCAGAAATCCTGCAGAAGTTCAGACATGTAAATTGTTTCTTACCAAGTGAGCCACAAGCCATTTTGGGAGCCGAAGTCATCAAGAATCTTGCAGAAACTCCAATCTGAAAATTTTCTCACCAAGGGCACATCAATGGTCTTTAAGTGATATCTAATGTCAAGCTGACAGCACTTTATGACTTATATCAAAGTCATGAAAGATTTTAATAAATGCATTAATGCTAGAGGTTATCCGAAACACCTTGCAACATACGGAAGTGATAAAAAAATTCCTTGTGGGGAAAGTTTGAATCAAACAATCTGAAATTACCAAAAGAGTTTGGTTAAAATGTCCAACGGAGTATTCTCATCAAAAAGGACTTCTCACCGTTTTGAGATAATGGTCTTTTATCAAGAATGCACTCGAATTTCCTATCAAACATGTGCCTAGGATTCAGGATCATTCGTAGTGAATACACCTCGATCGATCAGGAGGACTTCCAAGGGACCGTAATATTGGGCTTCGCGTGCAAGTCAAGGCTTTCGAAGAGAAGTCTTCAATGTCTGCTCCAGGTTTACAAGTTAAGAAACATGCGAAATGAGAAAGAAATAATCTTGCTCGAACTTCTTCGAGCTAAGCTTAGACATTAAACCCTATGTCAATCCAAGTGCCTTAATCAGAAAAGGCTTTTCAGGGTTGTAACGTAGGTGGGATTAGGGACCAAAAAGGCTTGTTTTTGGCTCAGAATATGCGAAGGGTTTAACATTGGTGATCACTGCAAGTTTGCCGCCATCTTGCCCCTTCTGGTTCAAAGAGCGTCTTCAGTCTTTGAAGAGCATTGTCAGTCTTCGAAGCGCACATTTGTCTTTAGAGAACATCTCTCTCATGTTAAGACGGCGTCAATATCTTGTCTATGCCTTTGTCATCTGAATGTGACATGATTTGGGAGCATCTCCCTTGGAATTTTCTTTTACAACCAGATCTTACTAGTGGTCTATACAAAGGTATCATGCCATCATTTGGCATTTACAAGATCAAACACATGATTCACAAGTGTACAAGTATTTGGATGGGCATCGGCCTTGCTTTTACCAGGCACTTTGCTTTTTCTTGATGCCCAGGATCGGATTTTTCTCTCTTTTTTCTTTTTCTCATCTTTTGTCGAAATCACACCTTTTCTTTTCTTTTGGGGACCAGAATTTTCAAATGAGTGTGCTAGATGTACAACTTGAATCTCATCACTCAAACATTAGTCCAGAAATTTTTACAAATCATGTATTTCGAACTTTTTCCGCTCTTGAAGTGACGTTGCTTCCGTCTTGGAATATGCAATGATCACCAACAGGTTTGTGAAGCGAACGTATAGGCTCAACTGGGCTGTGCAAAGGGTAAAAGTGTATAGGATAGAGAAACGAATGCTTTTCGTCATCTTCAAGCACTTGAATTATTATAGAAGTTAAAATGACAAGCAACACGCGAAGATTAATGCAAGTCTGAGCAAGAGAATTTCTAACCATTTACCTCCTGATACTACTGGACTTACCTCCAGTTAGCCCCAATGTGGGGTGGTTCTTGACAGGGGTAAAGAATGAAACCGCCGTTCAAAGGGTCATCAATGGTCACCTGTAGTGTTTATGATAGAGAAACGAATGCCTCCATCGTCTCAATACATGTAATCACTGCGAATAACCCTTACGTCCGTAGGTCAAGGTCTTGCTATCCTTACCACTCCACTTATCTCTATAGTGTGTATAGGACGTGTTTAGATTAGGCTTGCCTCTTGTCTGAGGAAACATCCTTTTGAACAATTTAAACAACTCTTGTTGGAAAAGTTCATTTTGTTTTCTCCAAAACTTACCCTCTAAGGGGATTTATGATACACAACGCATATTTCAACCATGTTCAGATAACCTCCAAGTTTAAACATGAGTGACAATGCCATGACTGTGAGAATTCTGCATTTTTATAGACATGAGAATTGAATGCATGCTAGATTCCAAGAAGCCTTTAAATTCTAGTAATAAGGGTTCTGGAAGTTTAAAAACCTAAAAGATCCGGAAATGAATACTTACCTGCCCAATGTGGCTAGGGATCCCTGAAAAACATAAAAGGAATATGTCAGTGTATGTTCTCGAATTTCAGAAAATGAGAACGATACCCCTTACCCTTGATCATGCGCTCCAATGGAAATTCATAGATTCATGAAAATCTGCATTTTTTTTAACAACACAGGGTGGTTAAGTGTTCTAAAATTTCTTAAAACTCTCGGCCTTTGAAGAGAAAGGATGTGCACCTGACCACCACGACGTTAGGTCTTCTTGATCATGCATTCCCATCTGAACGCCAATGTGCAGATTACATAAATCAGCCATTTTGACCTATGGCGATGACGCCTTTGTCTGATTGGGGCAATGAATCCTGCTCGATGGCTTCATTCATCTTTGGAATGTGCCCCATGTCATTCTTTGAAGTTTCATGTTCTTCGTTTGTTGTCTTCTGTCTTCTTCATCAGACATTCCTGCAATATTGAACACATGCTAGTGTATGCATGGATGCATGATATGCTTAGGCAATGACTATTATGATGACTCGGCTCAATTCGGAATGAGTCATATAACCAGAATCTGATTTTATTTCAAGGGTAATACTTCTTCATAGCATCTGAATTTACAGGGTGCCCCAATTCTTTTCCCTCAGAGTTTATAAGAATCAATGCTCCTCCCGTGAGAATCTTCTTGATAATGTAGGGACCTTCGTAATTCGGGGTGAATTTACCTCCCGGATGGATAGTATTCGGCAAAGTCTTCTTAATTACCAAGTCATTCACTTCGAAATTCCTGATTTTGACTTTTCGATTAAATGCCTTGGCTACCCTCTTCTGATAAGTTTGTCCATGACAAATGGCTTTAAGACGCTTCTCGTCTATTAAATTCAACTGTTGATATCTGTGTTTGGAATATTCTGACTCGGAGAGTTTGCCCTCTGATAAGATTCTCAAAGAGTGGACCTTAACTTCCACGGATAGGACTGCTTCCATCCCATACACCAGATTGTAGGGAGTTGCCCATGTAGAAGTCTTGATTGATGTTCGGTAAGCCATTAAGGCGAAGGGCAACCTTTCATGCCAATCCTTGTAGTTTTCTGCTGTTTTAGCCAAGATTCTCTTGATGTTTTTGTTGGCTGCCTCCACTGCCCCATTCATCTGCGGGCGGTAGGGGGATGAATTCAGATGTCGAATACCAAAGTGATCTAGTAGATCATTGACAATCTTGTTGTTCAAGTTAGACCCATTATCTGTGATGATCGCTTGAGGGGTACCATACCGGGAGATGATGTCTTTTTTGACGAATCTTGCTACATTTCTTGCAGTGACATTCTTGTAAGAACTGGCTTCTACCCATTTTGTGAAGTAATCAATTGCTACCAAAATGAAGCGATGACTATTTGAAGCCACAGGATTAATGGCCTTATCATTTCTATGTCCCACATAGAGAAAGACCAAACTTCAGACATTTGGTGTAGTTCATTCGGGGGTGTATTGATCTTATTACCATATATTTGGCATTGGTGGCATGACCGGACATGCTGGCAGCAGTCTGATTCGATGGTCATCCAAAAATAGCCAAGCCGCATGATCTTCCTGGCGAGGAGGTGGCCGTTCATGTGAGGCCCACATATACCTTCATGGATCTCTTTCATGAGAATATTTTCTTCTTTGGCATCTACACATTTTAACAGAGTAGAGTCAAATGACCTTTTGTATAGAATTTGTCCACTGAGGAAGAATTTGCCGGCCATCTTGGTTATGTATCTCCGGTCTCCCGCCTGACATCCTTCAGGAAACTCCCCTTTTGAGAGATAGTTCTTGATGTCGTAATACCACGGCTCTCCATCAAATTCCTCTTCTATTAGCATGCAGTGAGCTGGCCTTTCAATTGTGCCAATCCTTAGGGGTTCTATATCCAACCCTCCAGTCGTTTGCAACATTGAAGCTAGGGTGGCTAACGCATCTGCAAATTGATTATGAGACCTTGATAGGTACTCGAATGACACTTCTTCGAATTCAAGTGTCAATTCTTCAATGTATTCGTGATACGGGATGAGCTTTGCATCTTTTGTCTTCCACTCTCCTTGCGTCTGTAATATGATGAGCATGGAATCTCCATAAACTTGCAATCTGGGTATCTTCATAGAAATGGCCAATCATAGGCCTAAAATGCACGCCTCGTATTCTGAGATGTTGTTGGTGCAAGGAAAAGTTATTTTCTCCGCCACAAGATAATGTTGATCATCGGGGGATATCAGTACTGCCCCAGTACCTGCCCCTGATAGATTAACAGCACCATCGAAATACATGACCCACTTGTCCTCTGCTAAGTTCAGAATTTGATCTTTTGTTCTTATTACTTTAGAAGGCTCACCGCTTGACGGGTTCTCTGCCAGCATGTCATCTATAGCTCTTCCTTTTACTGACTTTTGTGGAGAACACTTGCTGTCAAATTCAGACAGCATCACTTGCCATTTTGCTAATTTCCCGATTAAAGCGGGTTTCTCCAGGAGGTATTTGACAGGATCGTTTTCTATTATGAGTTGAATGTGGTGGTGTAGGGTATACTGCCTTAGTCTATGAAGTACCCATACCGTTGCTACACAGGCCCTTTCAACTGGTACATATTTCGCTTCAGATGGTGTGAATTTCTTACTTAGGTAGTATATGGCTCTTTCTTTACCATCTATCGGGCTTGTTTGGGCAAGTAAGGCTCCCAAAGATTCCTGCTGTACAGTCAAATATAAGGTCAATGGGTGACCAGGAATTGGTGGCACAAGTACTGGTGGAGAGATTAGATAGTTCTTAATCTTTTGGAATGCCCTACTGCATTCTGCATCCCATGTCACTCTCGCACCTTTCTTGAGCAATTTGAAGATTGGCTTAGCCACATCAAATAGTTGATTGATAAATCTGGCAATATAGTTCAGTCTCCCTAGAAGGCTTCTCACTTCTTTTACTGTAGAGGGAGTTGACAGATCATGGATATCTTGAATCTTTGAAGGATCAATCTCAATGCCCATGTCACTGACTATGAATCCGAGAAGTTTCCCAGATCTTGCCCCAAACACATATTTGTTAGGGTTCAACTTCAACTTATATTTGCGTAGGCGCTCAAATAATTTTCTTAACACCTGTATGTGATCCTGCCCTTTCTTGGATTAGCGATCATGTCATCGACATATACTTTAATTTCTTTGTGGATCATATCATGGAATAATGTGACCATAGCCTTCTGATAGGTGGCCCCAGCGTTTTTTAATCCAAAGGGTATGACTTTATAGCAAAAGTTCCCCTAGGGTGTGGTAAATGCGGTTTTTGGTTTGTCTTCTTGTTTCATGAAGATTTGGTTGTATCCCGAGAATCCATCCATGAATGAGAATAATTCATAACCTGCCGTACTATCCACCAACACATCAATGTGAGGAAGTGGAAAATCATCTTTTGGGCTTGCTCTATTCAGATCTCGGTAGTCCACGCATATCCGAATTCTACCATCCTTCTTCATGACGGGGACTATATTCGCAATCCAGTCCGAGTATGGGATAGCTTCAATGAAGCCTACCCCGAGAAGTTTCATGACTTTTTCCTTAATTTTGTCTTCCAATTCGGTCTTCATCCGTCTGCTGCCTTGCTTGACAGGTTTGATACTGAGATTCGTGGGTAATGCATGCTCCACAATCTTAGGATCTAGGCCTGGCATATCTGCGTAAGACCATGCAAAGATGTCTTGATATTCTTTCAGAAATTCAGTGAACTCGAGCCTCTCATCTCGGGACAAATGTCCGCCGATCTTGACCTCTTTGATATTCACGGCGTCTCCCAAATTAATAATGATCGGTTCTTCTGCAGTAGGAGGCTTCAATTCCTCAAAGGTATTCCAATCTCTGCGGATAGACGTGTAACCCTCGTCTTCATCTTCCTCAATGTTATAAGAATGGTTAATGGAGAAATCCGAATTTTGTAACAACCTGGTATGCATGTTTGAAATGATATGCCTGAAATGCCATGAGTATGGTTAGCTCGTAGTCCGTAAGAATGACATGCATGATCATGGAAAGTCTTTTCGAAAGAGTTTTCGAAATGGGTACAGGTATAAACGGGACTAATCCTCATGTCATTGGATATCCTGGCCCCGTGGAAATCTTTTTAGAAATTAAGAATCATACGGCAAATTAGGCATCAAGCTTCTGTGCAGAAGACTAGCATCATCATCGGGCTGATTCGTGGTTCCATATGTCCTTAACAAAGTATGCGTGGTTTTATTGAATGCAAGATGGGCCGCATTACAAGCTGCGCTATTTGGACCAACGGCCGGAGATCCAAAGGCGTTTCCCTATACGTACAATAAGGAAAGAAAATGCAATAGAATGCAGAATTTAAAGACGAGGGAAGAGTCTCTTTACTCAGAGGAAGTAGCTTCATCATCCAACCATTCCATGATGACATTCACAAAGTCATCTTTGAGAAAAGGATTTATCAGATCTGGTTCTATTGGTGAAGTGATATCCTCTTCAGACAACCATTTAGAGTTCTGGTTGAAGTGGGCATTTAAAGGATTATTGAATATTCGAAACCTGCCTTTCCAAATTGGAGAACCGATGAACGAGTCATTCGGGCTGTTTCGGCCTCCCCAGCGTCCCAGGCTTTTGCCTCGGCCTCGGCCTGTTGCCTTCGGGACAGATTCATCCACGTGATATTTCAGATACCCCAAGCCCATTCTATGTGGGTTAGCTTTTAACTGCATGGGGCATTTATCCCTTAACCGTATTTACCTAGACCTTTTCCAGGGTCAAACCCATATGCCAGTAGCATCTTAGCTAGTAAAAGATTGGCCTCTGCGATGTAGGGGGCTGTCAACCTTGTCCCTACCGGAGTATGAACTGTTGCTACCAGTTCTAGAGAATGATAGCTTGCTTTTGTCTTGAGTTCAGGTTCAACGTAGGGAATGGCGCTGTTCTGGTATATCTGGAGGTCGACTTCTCCATGTATGGTAATCACCTTCCCATCCACTACAAAGCGTACTTTTTGGTGCAAGCTTGAAGGGACGGCTCCTGCTATATGGATCCAAGGTCTTCCTAGCAGGAATCCGAATGCACTGGCAGATCTATTAATTGAAAGTTTATAGAGAATTTTGTTGGGCCGATGAATACGCCCAGCTCAATCTCACCCACCACAGTCTTCTTCATTCCATCGAAAGCTCTCACAGCTGTTTTGGAAGCCTTAATCGTTTCTTCATTGATTCCTAACCTTCTCAGGGTAGCCAAAGGGTAAATATTGAAGGCTGATCTATTGTCGATCAATACGTGTGCCACTCTTTTCCCGTTACATTGCGCGGAGATATATAAGGCCTTATTGTGCCCTCTCCCTTCCATGGGGAAGTCCTCGTCAGAGAAGCTCAATTGGTCTTTTAAAAGGATTGCCCCTACAAAGTCCCATAATTGTACCTCGTTGATTGTTTCAAGGACATGCACTTCGTTAAGTATTTTCAACAGTGCGTTTTTGTGCTTCTCTGAATTGATGAATAAATCTAGCAGGGATATTTGAGCTGGCATCTTCTTCAGCTGCTCTATTACTTCGAACTCGCTGGTCTTAATGATCGATATGAGCTTTTCTGCATCTTCCTTCGAGACCTCCTTTTTTTCGGATTCGCCTTCCCTAGGGGCATAAAATCGTCCAGACCTCATTACTGCATCTACTTCCTTCGTTCCATAGTCCCAATGGACTGCTTTAGGATCGTACTTTTCTACCGGAGGGACTTCTATAGTTACCGTCGTCCGGTAAGACGTCTCTAGTTCAGCTTTGTCGTCTTCTTCCTCTTGCGGCAGTCGAATCACAACAGGCTTGACTGGGCAATCTTCCACCCTGCTCAGGTTATCAAGTTCTTCCAATCTGATTACCACGGTCGTAGCGGCTTCGATCACCGATACGGTGTCGTCAAAGCCTTTTGTAAAAAGTTTTTCCATGTCCTTCGAGGTTTCTGGTTGAGAGAGATCATCCATACCTCCCCATCTGTCCGGTATGATATCCTCAATTTTCTGATAAAAGCTGGGAGGGGCTGAATATTTCACTTTGAAGTTGTACCCCCCAGAATCTTGACCAAGGTTGTCTACAGTTTCGCCCATTTCAAGCGCGTCGGCCATAAATTTGCGATCTGCTAGACTTCGCCTCTTGGCTTCCAATTCGTCCTCTTCGAATTCTTCTTCTGACTGAGTGACCGGTCCAAGACTGTCTATCAGATTCTCATGCGGGATGTCCCAGGTGCTACCTCACTCAGTTTTGATCACAAAGTGGCTTCCTTCCAAAGATAGAGAAGCTTCGACTCCTTCGAATTCTTCATCAGTAATTTCGGACATTATCCCCAAGCTCATCATCTTGGCGATACATAGCTTCTTTACGTCGGCAGAGATCTCTCATGCTTTTGGGTATGATAAAGCGGTTGCTAGAAGGTCGGTCAGCTTAGGTATGTCCACTTTCAGCTTAAGGTTGTTTCCTTCCCTTTCAGTGAATATCGCTCCTACTGCTTGATGATCTGGAAGTGGGTTTTCTTGCACATTTGGGGCCACATTGTCAAACTTCAGAATCTGACTGTCAATCAGAGCTTGCACTTTCAGCTTAAGGATATAACAGTTATCCACATTATGTCCCCTCTCGCCCATATGGTAGACACAGGTTTGGCTCTCGTCAAAGCCAGGATACTTAACAGGGTTTGCCCTAGGTGGTTCTTTTGCCACCAGGCGTTGCTCTAGCAGCATCGGGAGTAACTTGGATAAAGGCCTCGGGAGCTGAGAAAATTGCTTCTGGGGTTGCCTTCTTCTAGGCTCTTGCTCTTTTGGTGCCGACCAGGACGATCCTCTTTTGGTGTGATCAGAATTGCCAAACATCTTGGGCTTGTGGGGGCCCGGTATAAATGCTATGTCGAGACCGGCTTCTCTATCCTTTTTTAGGGGATATTGTTTCCTAGTAGAAACTTCATGAGGCATCCTTTCTCTTAAGGCTCATTCTAGCCTTTCAGCAATCTTAATCAAGTGTGCAAATGTTTGACATCCGGAAGTGTTTAGTTTGTCGAAGTACTCGTAGGGGAGTGCCTTTAGGAATAAATCAATCAGCTCATCCTCTGGGATTGATGGCTTTACTTGGGTAGCCAAGGCTCGCCACCTCTGGGCATATGTTCTGATTAATTCACCTCTCGCCTTTGAAGTTCGTAGAAGGTCTTCTCTTATTGGGGCTGTAGCCGTGTTGAACTTATATTGTCTGAGGAAGTCTTCTGCAAGATCCTCCCACCCATCATAATCTTCTAGGTCTAGCTCAATGAACCAAGCCAGAGCAGCGCCAGCCAAACTCTCTTGGAACGTGCTCATTAACAGTGGAATATAATTCGAATTGTGTGCCATCTTGCGCAGGTAATACTTGAGGTGGGCACGGGGACAACCTGTCCCGTTATATTTTCTCACGAACTCTGGCTCCTTATAGTCAGGAGGAGTCTCTACTTTAGCAAAAGGAGATGTCTTGTCGAAGCGGGCTAACTCATAGCCCTGGCTGCTCAAGCATTCTTCGATCTTGGCCAATCTTTTAGCCTCTACTTCAGTCTTCATAGTCTGCTTCCCCTTCTCTTCCTTCTCGAGGTTGATAATAACAGGAGAGGCCTTTTGTTGTGATCGGTTATTTGGCTCACGGATATCCTCCTCTGTACGTTGGGTATCTCTCGTCACATCCTTATCTGCTGTATCAGGTACAAAAGAAGGACCTGAGTCGTTCTGGTTATGAGCCATTGTATGTTTAGCTTGGGTAGCTTCCAGCATTGCCTTGATGTCGGCCATCATAGTTGCCAGGGCAGTCATCTGAGATTCCAACATGCCCACACGCGGAGTCAATTCTTGTTGCTCCATTCTTGGCTTAAGACGAGTACAGAAATGATGTGTTGGTAATTCCGTGACGAGAGTGTACCTGTTCCAGAAGGATTCCCAGTGAGTATTTCTTTTGTATTTGACGAAAAGAAGCGGCTAATTCTTTTAGTTACATGCTTCTTGTCAATGGATGAGAAAAAAGGGCTACCTCGTGAGCCTTAGTCTCATGTAAGTAGTTCTTTTAACCATTTTCTGACAAGAATTCATGAAATTAAAAGAAGCGTAATTTCTGACGATAGTTTTTATGCATTTGCAAAACATGTTCCTACTTATGCTCATGTGTCCAAAATAGCATCAAATAGAAATGAGAATGCATGAGGAGGTATCACAATTTTTGCTTATTTTACACTTGACAGAATAGCCTATTCAAGTCTAGGACGCTTGAGGTCTAAGGTATCCTCATCATCCCAGTATGAATTCCCCTCTTCAGTCTGGGGCTCCTCATCCTCTGAATATGACAGCGGTCCCATGTCTTTGGGTACGTACGGCTCTATTCCAAGTACGTACGGTACGATGTATTCGGGTATGTAGGGCTCGACAAGGCTCTGTCTGGTCGCTTTAAAGTGCTGAATGTATTCCGTAGTGGCTCTATGAATGTTTTCTTCACGAGTCATGTTTTCTGCCAACTTATTTCTTCAGCCTGAGAATTCTTCAAAGAGCGTATGATGGATGCCACCTTGGCTTCAAACTGTCTTTTCTCCTCCTCCATGAGGGTCTTGCTTAGTATGTCAAAAGAAAAGATACCAGGCTGTGGTGGAGAAGGGATCTCTTATAGTGCCACAAACTGTCGGATCACCATCTTCGGATAGTATGCGGTAGCACCCGTGAATCCTAGCAAGGGGACTGGACCTTCGTCATCGCATGCCAATCTGACTTTGCCCAACGTTGGCAACCTTAGCCGCTATCGGAGTTATTCGGGCTTTACAACTCTAAGGAATTTCTTCCACTCTATGAAGTTAAACTTAGGAATACGTGTATGGGTTCTGACAAAGGTTTTAAGAGGATGTGCATCGGGGCTGATTTCAGTGAAACCCATGTGGATGTGGAATTGTCTGATATGGGATGTGAATCACAGATACAGAAGATCACTAGAGGCTCTAAAGATTCCCTTTTTATTTTTCTTGAAGCGATTTAAGGAAAGGAAGGTTTCGGCAAGGATGATGTTTGAGTAATCCCACCCACAACAGACTTGTCTGGCTACTACATCCATGATAGGGTCGAAGGTGACAGATGAGATTGGGAACAGCACAAAGCTGAAGAATGCCAAGACAAATGCTCTACCAGATTTGATCCCTTTAGCAGCAGGGAGGCGGGAAAATCGGTCTATAAGGAAAGATAGGGAGATTCATCCAGAATTGCTTTTTGCATCTGCTTTGACTTCGTTTAGGCTTGTGTCAAGGAATTCAGCCACCTGACTTAGGGGTTCAAATCCTATGGGGGGTCGGACGAGCGTGTGAGTGAACTCAACTCCAATGACGGCGATGTACTCCTCGATAGTGGGAGTAATCTCCAGTCCTTCCATGCAGAACGTAGCAGTGGTAGGATCCTAATAGAGCTACATGGCTTGGATAAAGGCAGGTGGACACTTAATCTTCAGCAGGTCTAATAGGTATCCTAGTCATGATTCAGCATACTTCTGACTGGCTTCGCCCATGCTATCCCACCACGATTGGAGTTCAGCCCGAGGAACTTTGACCACTTGAATATCATTCTTTCCCATCAAGTCTAAAATATGCAAATGATTTTAAAAAGTCAATCGTCAAAAATTACTTTAAACACATGATTATACAGATGTCATGAGGTATGCATGGGCTAACTTAATTACATAGTTCAATTGAAGAAATGGAAATTAGGACCTTTTTCAAGTCTCGAAGGCCTGACTTAAAGCCTAACTTGAATTTCAGGGAAGTGAATTATGCAATTTAGTCAGGTTCACTCAGTGACTAAGGAAAATAGCAATGTCACATTTCATTGGTCAATACATCAAATGAACAAAGTGGAATGCACTTTTATTACAATCAGGATGCTTAATGAAAGAAAGGTAGAGAGAGATTCTTCAAAACAAGAAAGCCATAAAAGGCCGATGGAATGTGAGGATTTAAATCACTCTTTTCCTAGAGGTCTATCCAAATGACAGTCAATCGGGAACTCTCCTCTAGTCAAGGGTAAAGGGGGTTGTCTTCAATGCTTTGGACAAGAGGTCGTAGTTCCTCTGGCCATTCTCTGGTCCATGGTATGATGACTTCAGGAGCATTATCGGGTCTCACCTTCTTGAGCATGATGCGTTTCGGCTTTGTCTTGGTAGCAGGAAGTCTTCTTTTTCCCCAAAAAGTGATCATGGGTATGTCCTCATTAGCCTGTCGTTTGGCCTTTCGATGGGCATATGCCTCCCTGGCCAACTGGTTGCAACGCTGTCTCTTCATCTCCAGAAAATTTTTAATCATCTCGTCCGTTTGTCGCTTAAATCTGAGGTTATCGACATAGTAACGGGTTTGGCAATCTTCGGCATATCGCAACTTACGTCCAGTCAACTCTCGGCCATGCACGAATCTGGTGAAGTGTAGCCTTGTGTTTGGTCCAGGGCGAGTGACTTTCCTTAAGTACTCGAAGGTTACTAATTCTGTCGAACTCTTAGGGAACAGCGACATCCTACCCTATTATCATTGTTGTTTCAATTAGTCACTTGAGTGATTTTCATGATGCAAATGCATATGAATGTATGTAATGTATGAGTCATATTATGGAGCAGGGAAAAATAAAGTACATTGGAAATAAATGCCTTACCAACCATACTTGGGGGAATGTGGAATGTCCCCTTGTATCAATGGACGGTTTTAGGTATACCAACCATTCATAGACACGCGCATGAGACAAGTGGGTATACTCTAAAAATCGAAAATCAGGTGAGGAACCTACGGCTCAGGCTCCCACGATCCACATGAGGCAAATTCCTCCCCAAGGGTACCTACCTAAGAGGGCTAGATATCGCCAATGCAGATGGTAGGCGGGAATGAATACGAAAGTCTCAAGTGCCATCAAACACAAGATCCTTTTCGCACCCTTTCCCTATCTAAGGTAACCTAGAGGTGGTTGCAGTCGGGGTTTGACCGCCAGTGTGTGCGATGTGTCGTGATCATCACAATGCAAAGTCATGCACAGCAGTTTGTATCAAACACCGCTTCAGTATATGCATAAAGTAAACATACATTCCCAACTCCAACCTGCAGGAAAAATGTCAACAATCACTCCACCCCTTATTTCTCCAATCTGCAAAAACATCTAACACAATGGTTAGTGTATGTACCTCACCTTCGGGAGCATCTGCAGAAAATAAGGTCAGATAAGCCAAGCAACTTTATAATCGGCTCAAATCCTCTAGAATTCGTAACCAGAGATTCTGGTTTAGAATAAGTCCCCAGCGGAGTCGCCAGTCTGTCGCGACCCTCTCGAGCGCTATCTGGCAAGCGAGGGTTAATGGGCCGTCCGATGTTGCATGATCGGACGCGGGCCTCTCCCAAGGTCCATTACCCAAATCGCAACGGTTGGATATGCGTAGTCGACCTTCGGTGTGGTCTAGTGACATGTGATAAGTGTACATGCCAAGGAGTTACCACCAATCGTTTCGCGGAAGGTACGATCGGAAACCCTATCGAACAGTTGGGAGTGGTCTATTCGATTCTGCGGAAACCAGAGAAGTGGGTTCGGGGACTTAGTTACGCCAACTGTCAGAGTTGACGCCCTTTCGGTACCGAAGCTGAATGGTTTATCTGATCTTAGGATTTCATGCAGATGAGTGAGGTACAGATCCTAAATCTAGGAGTTCATGCAGATGGGAATTATTACCCTATCACTCACGATCAATAGAAATAAGTGCGCAAATCAAGAATCCAATACATGCGGATAAAACACATGAAATCAGCATGGCATCCCTAATGAGGCCTTATTAGCCTAGAGAAATATCAATCAAGGCTTAGGAATGATTTTGACATGATTTGCCCATGAGGGGTAAAATCGTAATTTTGAACAATTCGGGGAAAATCCGCCTTGGAAGGGCAAATTTATCATTTTAGATGAATTTGGGAAGTCAAAAGATGGGGAAAATAGGATTGGCTATCAATCCAATCCATTTCCCATTTTTTTGGGAATTTCTAGGATTTTTCTGGAATTTAAAAGTGATTTTACCCTCGGAGGGATAAAGTCGTCATTTTGGACAAAGATGAGAACTGAAAATCTCAAATATTAGGGTTGATCACCCACTTGGCCCAAACCCTAACTCTAAGCAATTTTCAGGACCTGACTGGAATGGGAAAGACGATTTCCCCATTGAGGGGGGCAAAACTCTCATTTCGAGAAAAGGGACGAGGCTCGAAAACCCAAGCCTAAGAATTGGTCGTCTACCCAATCCTAATTCTTACCTTGGCATTATCGGCCTCATCTCGCATATACAGCAGAGGCGACTTATCCCTAAAGGGTAATATCGTCAAGTCTCGGAAGAACGGATAAGGAACCCCAAAAATAGCATTGACCAGTTATCTGTGGTCAATCCTCGATTTTTGAGGATTTCTGGAGTGTCTAGGATTTTCCACAATTTTTCTGGAATTTTCTAGCATTTTTTTTGGATTTTCTAAGATTTTTCTGATTTTTTTATTATTATTTTTATTATTTAAAATCATTTTCCATTTTTTTTTAAAAAAAAAGTGTTACTCGGGCCGGGTCGGGTGACCCGGCCCACGACCCACTGGCGACCGGCCCGGCCCGAATCCGGGCCCGCGCGACCCGCGCCTAAAACGACGTCACTTCGGCCTCCTCCCACTCGAATTTTCAATTTCCCGCTTAATATGAAGCGAGGGCCTAGATTGCGCCACGTGTCGACGCACGGACGATCCGATCTAGACGAGGAGCCAACGGTTCAGATTGGGCGAAGACTTAATCAAGGCCGTATGATCAGACTACTTAAACCTACGGCTACGATTAGATCCCAAGACTCGATCTAGACCGTCCGTTCCTATTAGACCTAAAACGACGTCGCCTACCCACTAACCCATACAGCGCCGTTTCAACCAGTTTCTTTTTACTCTCCGATTTAAAATCCTTTTCGAATTATTCTAATTTCTAATCGGACGGTCGCCATTCATTTGACTCGATTAACCTAGACCATCCGATCTAATGCTGACTGGTCCTAACAAATTAACGGTCGAGCTGACTCGACACTGGCGTGGATCAATGGCCTACTGCCACCTAGACCTTTGACTCGTTGACCTTGCCACGTACGCATCGTCTTCAACCTCGCGCCTGCGACTGGACGAACGGCTGTGCTTCTCCGGCGACGATCCAACGGTGGATCCTTAATGAAACCGCGCGAAACCAACGCCAATCGACTCGCAATGGATTCTAGCTTAACATATCTCAGAATCGAATCGTTCTATTCATAGAATCAAGAGCATCATACGGATTGCCGAGTACGGCCATGGGAGTTCGATCGCTCGACTAATGCAAAATCATTGCAATTCCATCACGGGATAGTATCAATCGATGTTCAGGAGACTTACCTCAAGCTCCGATTGAGCTCGCTCGGCCCAGATTTGGCTGGACAAGGATGGACAGTGTTCGACAATGGAGGTTGGATTGGGAGACTCAATTCGGGGTATGCGAGCGAAGTCAATGCAAAATAGATGTGCGACAATGGGCAGTGACATTCAGGGAATGAAACGCACACATTAATTGGAAGAATGATCAAAAAATGTGTGAGTCGCCATGGATGCTCAAAGAAGAACTCGAGACTGTGACTCACCTATTTCCACGATCTCAGGCTGTATGGTCGGCGGCGATCGCTTCCTGGCATACTGGGCGAACCCCCGACGGTCTTCTTTGGCTTTGGTTTGGCCGGAGACGGCCCAACCAGCGCCTTCCAATCTAGCTCAAGTTCTCGACGACGGGGGTCAGAGAACGAGCTCTACCTTGCGTTCTCTCTCTCTCTCTCTCTCGTGCGATTCAGTTCACCTCTCCCTAACTGAATCCACCTCCTTCTTCAACAGAAAGCGATCACGAGCTCATATAGCTCTTGGGAATTTGGGTGCCGAAATGGGAGGTTGGAACAGGTGACCTTCGCACGTGAAAACACGTGCGAAATGGTCACCGACGACCGGTTTACAACGGGTATCAAATGGCAATTCTGTTTGGGGCCCTTGGCGACTGCATTTAGCACGAATTTGGGCGAATTTCATCCAAATCCTGTCGTCGTTGACTTTCACAGGTACCCTGGCCCTGACCGGCTGATTACTCTCCGTTCCGGCGACCATTGATCCTTATTTCGGTCCCAATCGACGGGAAACGTCCTAAGGAATAAAACGCCCACAAGTATGTCTTCGATCATCGCCGATTGGTCCGTCAATTTGGCTATCAAAGCTCGGCATTTTACTGTTCATTTGTGCAGACTCCCGGGGAAGAAGAAGACACTGTAGCAGACCGGTTCGACCGGTCGGACCGGCGGTCTAACCGGTTCGACCGGTCGGACCGGCGGTCTAACCGGTCCGAACCGGTTCTAATTTGGGATTTTCAAAATTAGTCCAAATCTGTTGAGAATTTTTGCAATTAAATTTCAGAATTGAGTTTAGGGCATGGATTTTATCTAAAACTGTGGTTTTGCCCAAAATTTCGCCAAAATTTCTATAAAAACCCCAAATTTCTATTTAATTGCAAAATTAGGGATTGTGCAATTGAAGGTTCAAATGACCAAATTGGGCCAAATTACCTATCCCAATCGATTTAGAATGGTAAAAATCATTGGGCAGCATGTTCAATTTGTAATGATAGCCCTTGAATTGAAAGTAATTTCAATTATGCTCAAATTCAAGGACTAAAATGCAATTAAGTTTGCAATTGAGCAATTTGTCCGAAAAATTAGGTCAAATTGAAATAGGGGACAGTTAGATTGAATGTCAAGATCCTAAAAAATGCTAAAATTGCAAATTAAAAGACTCAATTAATATTTTTTTTCTCAGATTCAATAGCATGGGTTACAAAGGAACACCTATAATTGAATCCGATTTTGAACTTTTTGTGAGGTCAAAAATACAAGGGATTAAAAAGAAAAATATTGGTTATTTTTTCATATTTTTGTGACCTCAAATGCTATTTTTCCTGATTTTTTGAGTATTTTTCTATTTTCTAAAAAATACCAAAAATGTGAAAAATATGGAAAATTATTTTTTGGTCAAGAATGGTTCCTTGGGCTTGGCCAAGGCCACCAAAGTTGATTTTGTAATTTTTTGACTTTTTATGAATTTTTTTGTGATTTTTCAAAAATAAAACTGAAAAAGACTAGGTCAAAAATCAGGTGTCAACAATGTGGTTTGAGGAGCACCAGTGATCTGCAACTGAACCTTCAAAGCAGAGAGAAGGTTGGGATCTGCCAAGGCCATGTTGAAATTTGGGAAGAGTGTGACAAATACTGTGCCTGCGTTCAGAGTGGTCTGAACAGTGCTAATGCAAGCATGTTGGTATTCCAAGAAGCGAGTATCAAGGAGAGCAACCCGAGCAACTACGGGTAAACCTTTTCGTCCATGCAGGGATAGAGCCAAACGGATAGCGCCAAAGTGGAGATGAGTGTAACCCTGTTGAGCCCACTGGGCAGGGAACTCAGGTGGAATTTGGAGAGTTACAAACTGCTCTTGTTGCGTAGACAGGATGGGGTGCTGGTCAAATTTAGTGGACTGGACATATTGTTTGACAGAACGAGGGGTTTGTTTGATGAGATGTTTGATGGAACGAATGGGAGAAAATGATGATGGTTTACAAAAGGTGGAGTAGGGGTTCATGAGTGGGAGTTGTGTTTTTGAGATTTTGCGATCATCATTCACATAGGATACCTCATAGAGGTAATCCATTTTGGAGGAAGTGGATTTGCGGAGTTCGGGTGGTGGTGGTAGCGAGATGGTGGTTTCTAGCTGAACTGGAACCGAAATATCTGTGGAGTTTTCCATGAGAGTTTGAATTTCTCATTTCCCTTCAGCAGGTCTAAGAATATAAGAATACTAATCTTAACTTAGTTTCGACGATGTATGGCTCTGATACCAGTAAAGGAAGCAAAGCTGTCATAAAAAAAAAACTCTTTGTTTGGTATCCTAGCCCAGGCTAAGATCTATTCAAAGTTCGACCTGAAAGCAGATTTTTGGCAAATTGGCATTCATCCTGATGACCGTCCTAAAACTGATTTTTGCATTCCAAACCAGCATTTTCAATGGAAAATATTTTGTCAGGCGAAAGACACGCTGCAGAACAAGAAGATAGTCCCTCACTCACCGAAGACGAAAACCCAGACATTGGACTGTCCCAGCTCGAAGAACAGTGGTACTGGAATAAATTCAAAAAGGACAAAGATGGCCCAGACAGCCCTGACTCTGACGATGCCAATTATCACCCAGATCCAGATCGTCGTCGGCTTTGAACTACCAAGTTTCACGTGCATGTAATAAAAGTCTGAGATGACTTTGTTTCGTCTAAGTCATCGTTTGTCAGAATGTTGTAAAAATCCTCGTGCATTTGTTGTTATTAGGTGCGCTAAAAGTCTTAAGAAGTAAGTACGTATGTCGGAATAATGTCCTGCAGAATCAAAAGACTTTTTGCGAAAATTACTGTTCACGTAGGAATTTTTTTTTTTGGTCGGACACGTAGGGTTAGCTAACGGCGATTATGGGTGCATGAAGGGCTAAGGGGGTAAATTTGGGACAAAAATAAAAATTGAAGCTTTTTTATGAGATAAAAAAAATTGAATATAATTTAGATATATGCTAAAGTTAAGGTTTTTTTGGTATATGCTAAGAGAACTTTGACAAAAGTAAAAGTTTGGGGTAGAATTGAGACAAACATAAAAGTTGAATTTTTTTTATGAGATAAAAAAAGCTTTGGATATAATTGTCACAAATGCTAAAGTTGAAGATTTTTTTTTGTTTTTTTTGGTATTGGGCCTATGTTGATGGAATATTCAGATTTGAGTCATAGATATTGTTTATTTATATTGAACCCGTCACAGTCGCACCAATGGATACAAGCAGGAATGAAGCCAGAGCTTATCTTACGTTTGGTGCATAAGCTCAGCCTATGCTGTAGAAGGATCGGAATTTTCTAAGATAGAGAAGCGATTGGAGAATTCAGACTTTTTCTTTTGTCAAACTTACAACGTAGATTATTAAAAAAAATGTCGATAAGAAAAATATTAGAAAAAGAAAGTTTCATAAAGAGATAATGGCTAAAATGAACTACAAATTTTGACCCGATGTGTAACGATTCATAAACTTTTTAATTTATTTAATTTGATTCTTAACTTTCATTTCAATGTGCAATATCATCTCTGAATTTTTAATTTTCTTCAACGTAATCTCTAAATTTTTTGTTTAAACTTTTGATTTATATTTAATCTAATCTATTAAATATATGAAGATGATTCATGTTGTCCTTGGACTTAAAATGGAAGGACAACATTGAATAATACTAACTTAAATGCGTGCCAAAAATAAAGGCAGCATTACACAATGGTTTACATTTTATAGATCATCTTATACATTGGATCAGTTCATGAATCAGTTATGTCATTTTTATTTTTATAAACTAATAACTCTTTTGAAAAAAAAAAGTAATCATATTCTTAGAAAAAAAAGGACATGTTCACAAGAAGTTCTAAAACTTGTCACGAAAGTGCAATTGAATTCTAAAACTTGCAAAAAGTTCAATTAGGTCCTAAAACTTGTCATATTTATTCAATTAAGTCATTCTGTTAACACCGTTAATTTCCTTAGTTGAAAATGTTGATGTGGTATTTTTTAAACTATTCTCTCTCTCCTAATTGGCTTTTTTGTAATTTTCTTCTTTGAAATTTTAATGAATAAGATTAAAAACTAAAAAGAAATTTTAAAAATTACTTAAAGAAACAAAACTGGAAAAAAAAAAAACCAATATCCACATTCACAAAGTACCGAAACATGCAGATGCTGAAAGACCACAACTCACTATGCTTCGAATCGAGCTCACAATGAACAGAACTAAAATCCGACTAATAGAAAACCGATTTCCAGTACAAATCTCAACAGAGGCAAATAAGAAAACAAAAGATCGCTCAATCAAGTTTTTTGAAATGGAGACTTGTCAGGACTTCTTTTCCTCTCGCTGTAATTGGCCTTGATGTCAACCCTTTTGCCAAAAGAAGACAGCCGCCAAATAACTCCACACGCCGTCAATAACCCACCGAAAATCCGCCACCCATAGATCTGGGTTGGCGAGCCTCGCCGGCCATCACCTGGGATCGCAAGACCTTGCTTGGGGTTGGCGAGGTAACCGGTGCAGGCGAGGGCCGGCATCACCCAAGACTAGGGTGGGTGCCTAGATCGAGGCGAGGCAGACCCAGGCGAGCCGGCCACCCTCGCCGAGGCCGCCCCTCCAGTCATGAGCAGCAGCGACACCCGCCCGCACCTGATGTTCTCTCTCTTTTATTCCAGTGTTGTTTTTTTTTAAATAAAATTGTATCATTTTTATTTTTTTAATCTGATTTAATAGAAATTTAGAGAAGAAAATAATTTAAAAAGCCAATTAGGAGAGAAAAATAGTTTAAATATGTCACGCCAGCTTTTGTTAAACAAATTTTTTTTGGTCGAATTGTTAAACAAATTTACGGTGTTAATTTTAGGATTTGATTTTAATAATTTTTTAAATTTTAAGACTTGATTATATTTTTTGTAAATTTTAAAACTCAATTGTATTTTTGCAATAAATTTCAGGACTTCAAAAAAAAAAGACTTTTGGAGATTGCAGCGGTCTTTATGTTCCCCACTTCGCCACTGCCGATGGCTGATTGCCGGTGCAAGAGACAAAAGGCGTGACATGTAGGCTGCGTATGGTAGCGTTTCTGTTCCAGGGAGCATTTTTTGAACAAAAATATTTTTTTGTGTTTCTGTTCAAAATTACGATTTTTAGGAAAAAAACGCGTTTGGTAATTAAAGAAAAAAACACTTTTTTCAGTCGCCGACCGGCGATCGGCGGCGGCCGGCGACCGGAGGTGGGTGACGGCCGGCGGCGGGCGACCGCCGGCGGTGGGCGGCGGCGGCGGGCAGCGACGGCGACCGGCGGGCGGCGACCGGCGCCCGCGACCGGTGGCGGCGATCGGCGGCCCGCGGCGGCGACCGGCGACGGCTGCCGGCGATTGGCGACCGGCGACAGGCGGCGGCGACCGACGGCCGGCGGCGACCGACGGCCGGCGGCGGCTGCCGGCGACCATCGACGGCCGGCTTTTAGCGAGGCGGCGAGTGGTAATCGCATCGGCGACGATGGATGGTGATTTCAAAAGTGTTCTAAAAAGTGTTTCAAAATCCCAGAAGCAAGTTTTTTTTGTTCCTTCAAAAGTGTTCCCTGGCACAAAAATGTTCCGCAGAATACTTTCGGAACATTTTTTAACCATACGCATTTCTACTCCAAAAGTATTCCGGGAACACTTTTGGAACAGAAATAGTTTCCCCAGCCACCATCCATAGGCAACCGTAATTGCGGGGACGAGAGTTTTCCGGTGACCGGCCTCGCTGAAATCAAATACAGAAGAGAAAGCAACGAACAAAGAAAGTTAACAGTAATCTATTCTAAAGCTTAGCTGGGTTCTCCCTTACTCGCACCAGACGACGGTCTATGGCGGTCGACTTGGAATCGGCTTTTCAAGACGAAGAAGAGGAGGAGGAGGAGCACGAGCTGGAAGAAGATGCGCCGGCTCATCATCCCGTCGCACCTCCCGACGAGGTACGATCCCTCGTGCTATCCTATTTCGTCTAATCGCGTCCTTTGAGGATATGGAGAACGGTCGCTCTTCCTCCGAACACAGTTCGGTACTAGTTTGTTTGTTCATCTTACGCCACGCTTGTGTTACTTCCATTGAAGTACTGCCGATTGCCGGAGATGCATTTCGACTGTCGGGAACTAGGGTTGATGGTTGTTCTTTCTCGGAAGTGGCTAGTTTCTGCGAGACGCTCTCTGCTTTTTGTGACATTGTCTTGTTAGGTTCTTCGTCCGACTTCACTCCACGGTATAATTTCATGGTGATGCTATGTATGGATGGTCACTGTCAGGATTAAGCTTCTCTTTTTTGCTAAAAACACGAAAGCAGCCCTGGCGGTCATGTGATCCAGGAAGATATGGAATTTCCGAGGTTATTTTCTCTATTCATGGGAATTTACGGGACATTCTAGACTTGGTCTTGCCGCGTGATATCAAATGACTGATGATTTTTGTTCCTTGCACGATGCTTATGCTTTCTTCTTTGTGGTGGAGTTGCTCTTATTTTAGCGGTAGGTGCGCCCGATCTGTTGTAGATTGCCGCTGTTCAAGATCATTTGTGTCTGTTTCTTACTTGCTGTCTTTACTGTTATGAAAGAACTAGAGGATGGCATATCTGCATCATTTTGTTATTTTAGTGTTATTTATTCGATAAAGAGACCACTGAGAAAAAGGTTGTGAGATGGAATGGTCTAATTCTCCTTAAATATCGTGTTATGTGCAGTCATTTGATCTCTCAACAACTGTTGATCCCAGCTACATAATTTCCCTCATACGAAAACTTCTACCACCCTATCAGACATATAACTCTTGCTCTAGTGGAGTTGAGGGAAACAATTCCCATAAGCCTAACTCGGATCTGATCGAAGAAAAGCTGGCCCCACCAGATAATACAAGAGTGCAAGATTCAGCAAAAGAGCTTTCTGAGATAATGGACGTTATTGATGATAACAAGGAATCTGCCTGTGAAGAAGGAAAAGTTGATGGAGAGTCAGGTTGCAGGAATGAATTGCCCACAGCTTCTATAGTAGAAGAGGTTTGGGAAGGGAATGGTTGCATTCTGTGGGATCTTGCTGCAAGCCAAACTCATGCAGAACTCATGGTACGCGAGATTACATCCTAGTTTTACAAATGCTAGGACTTTATCTGGTTATGACAATAGTAGGAAACTTTTGCAAAAAGGGTGAATTGGTTGTTCAACAGATATTTAAAAAAATTTGTTCTCGACATTTGTTGTGTCTGTGGCTTCTGTAGTCATATTCAACGATTGTTTCTTTACATTTTCTATGAGCTCCATCCTCTCTAGGAGCAAGCAGCCTGAGCTGTGTTACTTGCAAAAGAAGCTACAGTTCTAAAACAAAATGTTCTATAATACAGCAAGTTAGTATCTGATTCAACTGGGCAGCTGCTTTACTCTTTTTAAATTATGCATGACACAGGTTGAGAACCTTGTCTTGGACGTGCTTTTGGCAAACCTGACAGTCTCCCAATCCGCTAGGGTTAGGGTAAGCTACTCTCCATGTTCTTTTTTTCTTGTAACGTTCTGTTGGTGAGCATTTGGGAACCATTTCTGGGATTGGTGGACTGGTTGGTTCTGAATAACCGTACTCATCTTATTACACTGCTTTTTGCTTTTATTGGTTTTCAGGAGATTTGTCTTGGAATTATAGGAAATCTTGCTTGCCATGAGGTTCTCATGAGGAGTATAGTTTCTAGTAAAGGGCTCGTTGATGCAATTGTGGATCAACTGTTTTTGGACGATACACAGTGTTTGTGTGAAGTTTGCCGGTACTTTATTAGTTATGTCAAATTTTTCCTTCTGCTTGTATGGTCATAGAGAAAAATTCTATTCAGGAAACAGTTCAGAAGAACCCTCAAATTTTTTTTTTTTTGTCGTGTTGGGGTGGGGGTGTTTGGGGGTGTTGAGTTTCTTCTTGCTCGCTTCCTGCATTGACTTTTCTTCTGCAATTCTAAAATGCTTCTGTAACTGTTCTGTTAAATTAAAGAACTTGCTCAATAATTTGGTTGGTTATCCTTATTTCCTCTTCCCTCCACGCCCTCTTTCTTGTAGTTCTGTGTGGGGTGTTTCCTTAATTCTTATCAGTGACTCCATTAAATGACTAGAGAAGGAACTTCTTTTGTTTTTTAATTGACAAGAATAAGGAAATCGCAGAGTCTCTTGTCATAATGTGCTTTCTGTTTGTCTCTTCCTTTTCCTGCTTAGGATAAGATTTAGTTGGGTGCTGGCTGTTTCGTTATATCTAAAATTTATTGCATTGTTTCACGTGATATTCCTGGGGTTTTATTTGATAGCACAGGCAAGCTCGTGATGTATTTCTAAGTTTGTCATACATCTGGTGATTGGTATTTACACAGGTTTTTTACCTTGGCTATTCAAGCTAATGAAGGCATTATTTGGGCTGAGGCTTTGCTGTCTGACCATGTTATTCATCGTCTTCTTTGGATTGCAGCGAACACCTTGAATCCACTGCTCATCGAAAAGGTTGGTGGTGCAGTAGATGTTTGACTCTTTTTTATGTCATGATATATCGCATGTGAACAGAAATCGTCTCTATGGCTAAAGCGTTTTCTTTGTCAAACAGAGTGTTGGGCTATTTGTAACGATCTCAGAAAGTCAACTGGTTGCGTCAATTCTTCTTCCTCCTTTGATTGATATTGGCCTGCCAAATATCCTCTCTGATCTTCTTGCTTATGAGATGACCCAATTAACAAGTGAAAAAAGCCCTGAAAGGTATTCTTGAACATTCTGCATTGACTGTTGACGAGTAGGGACCTGGTGTCTTTAGAGGGTCAAGTAGTTAATCTTCATAAGTTGCAGTTTTCGAGAGTTTTGTTTCGAAATGCTTGTGATATTGATTTGTAACTGAAGGAAAAAATCTGTATTTCCTTATCTTCTTGAGTAATTACAAGGCCAATATATATACAAGAGAAAGGAGACCCTAGTTAGGCAAGAAACCTAATTTAGGTATTGACTCACCTAAGTTTAGGTAAGAAACCTAAGTTAGGTATAGACTCACCTAAGTTAGGTATAGACTCACTCAAGTTAGGTATAAAATTACAAAGTTTCAAACAACTTTACAACTCAACACTCCCCCTCAAGCTGGTGAATAGATATCTTCCATTCCCAGCTTGGTAGTTAGCTCGTGAAAATTTCCACCATTGAGCCCTTTGGTTAAGACATCTGCCACTTGCTGTCCTGAGGGGACATACGATAAGCAAATTAGTCCTTCCTCAAGTTTCTCCTTGATGAAGTGTCTATCAATCTCAATATGCTTTGTCCTGTCATGCTGCACAGGATTGTGGGCAATATTAATTGCAGATTTATTATCACAGTACAACTTCACAGGACTCTGCCACTTAACCTTCAAGTCATCAAGAATGATCTTGAGCCATAACAGCTCACATATTCCTTGAGCTGCTGCTCGAAACTCAGATTCTGCACTAGATCTTGCCACCACATTCTGTTTTTTACTTCTCCAAGTTACCAAGTTACCTCCAATGAAGGTACAATAACCAGTTGTAGACCTCCTATCAACCACTGATCCAGCATAATCTGCATCTGTATAAGCTTCAATCTTGAGGTCTGGACTCTTTCTGAATAATATTCCTTTTCCTGGATTCCCTTTCAAGTAATGTAGGACTCGAAAAGCAGCTTGTAGATGTGATTCCTTTGGATTATGCATGAATTGGCTAATCAAATTTACTGCATAGGAGATATCAGGTCGAGTATGAGCAAGATAAATCAGCTTTCCTACCAATCGTTGATACATTTCTCGATCCACTGCCGCCTCTTCTTTGGCTTCTGCTAGTCTTTGGTTCGGCTCAATCGGAGTGACTGCTGGTTTGCAACCAAGCTTCCCAGTTTCCTCCAAAAGATCCGTCACATACTTCCGTTGTGAAATAAAGATCCCTTGTTTTGAGTATGAAACCTCAATTCCTAGAAAATACCGTAGCTTTCCTAACTCCTTTATCTCAAACTCTCTGATCAAGTTCTGTTTTAGCCGTTGTTTCTCCCTTTCATCATTGCCCGTGACTATTATGTCATCAACATAAACCAACAATGCTATAACTTCCCCTGCATCCGAGTGTTTTATGAACAGAGTATGATCTCCCTGACTCTGTTTATACCCAGATGCCTTCATGACTCTAGCAAATCGTCCAAACCAAGCTCTAGGTGATTGCTTGAGTCCGTATAACGCCTTTTTTAGTCTACAAACCTTTTCGGTTGTTTCTTTTCCTTCGAAACCAGGTGGCATGTTCATGTAGATTTCCTCTTTCAACTCTCCATGTAAGAATGCATTCTTCACGTCATACTGTTGAAGTTCCCAATCAAAATGAGCAGCTAAAGATAGCAAAATTCTTACAGTGTTCATTTTAGCCACCGGTGCAAAAGTCTCTTGGTAATCCACTCCATATGTTTGAGTGTAACCCTTTGCAACCAATCTCGCTTTGTACCTCTCCAAGGAGCCATCAGTCTTGTACTTCACAGTGAATACCCACTTGCAGCCTACTAGATTTTTCCCTTTTGGTCTGTCAACAATTTCCCACGTTTTATTCTTTTCTAGTGCCGTCATTTCTTCTTTCATGGCATTCCTCCATTCCTCTTTTGACATTGCTTCAGAGAAGGTGTTAGGGATGGCAATAGTGTTTAAACTCACAATAAAGTTTCGGAATGGTGATGATAATCTATCAAGGGACACATAATTTGAAAGTGGATAAATTGGTTTCTTGGTACATTCTCTTATCCCTTTTCTAATAGCAATAGGCCGATCAAGATCTGTCTCTGGTATATCACTGGGCTGCTCATTCACAGAAAGTTCAGGACTTACCATTCTCTCATTAGCAGTACCCGGAGTGGTAGATTGGACTTGCTCGGTTGTTGGAACGACTGTCCTCCTTGAGTACACCTGAGAATATCTCATAGAATCATGAAAGTGAGTTGGACAAGTGGGAGTAGGACTAGTGGGAACAACAACAGATGGTGGACTAGAGGTAGGAGTCAAGGTAGGTTCATGAGTTACGGTGGTCGGGTTTGGATTCGCGAGAACATTGGATGATATATCCAGTTTATCAATAACACCAAGAGCATCATCTTCCTTATCTTCCATGAGTGAAATCTCCCCCTGAAGATAAGGTTTTGAAAAATATGGCTTATTCTCAACAAAAGTGACATCTGTAGAGAGATAGAATTTTTTTGAAGGTGGGTGATAACATTTATAGCCCTTTTGTGTTTGTGAGTAACCAAGAAAGATGCATTTGATGGCACGAGGATCTAGTTTTCCTCGTTGATGATGATGAATGTGGACAAAGGAACTACAACCAAAGACTCGAGGCGTAAGGCCGTTAGATGTACGAAAGTGAGGATAGAACTGAGAAAGAATTTCCATAGGGGTCTTGTGGTCTAATGTACGTGATGGTAGCCTATTGATCAGATATGTAGCTGTAAGAACAGCTTCCCCCCAATACGTTTTAGGAACATTTCCGTGAAACAACAAGGCACGAGTTGTTTTAAGAAGATGACCATTTTTCCTTTCAGCAATCCCATTTTGTTGGGGTGTATTCACACAAGATGACTCGTGGATAACACCTTCCTTTTGAAAATAAGAGGACAATGTTTGATTGAAGTAATCTCTAGCATTATCTGATCTAAAGACCTTGATTTTGACCCCAAATTGTGTTTGAATCATGGAATGAAAAGAAGGAATAATGCTACTCACATCAGATTTATGTTTGAGTAAGAAGGTCCAAGTGGCCCGAGAGCAATCATCAATTAAAGTGACAAACCAACGATCTCCAGAGATGTTTGGAACCGTGGAAGGGCCCCAAATGTCACTGTGTACCAAGTCAAAAGGATTAGAGCTACGATGATTGCTAATTGGAAATGATACACGGTTATGCTTGGCTAACTCGCAAACATCACAATGGAGATCTTGAATATTCAAACCATTGAACAGGGCTGGAAACATCACACTCAAGACTTGAAAGGATGGATGACCAAAACGAAAATGATGAAGCCAAATAGCTTCTTTATTTGAAATGCTAAGAAAGGATGAAGATGAATTATTCATGATTCTTCTCGTGGTGAGGGGTGTCTCAAGATAGTACAGTCCACCTTGTTCCTTAGCGAGTCCAATCCTCCTCTTCGAGCCCCGATCCTGAAAAACACAGTAAGATGAGTAAAAAACAGCTTGACAATCGAGGTCTTTAGTGAGTTTTTGTATGGAGATAAGATTGGAAGACAGTTTAGGGACATGTAGGACATTTTTAAGGACAAGGTTTGGTGTGATAGGGACATCTCCAACCCCTGCAACAGTAGCAAGAGACCCATTTGCCACAATAATCTTCCTATCACTAGGACAAGGTGTATAGGTCCTGAAATGTGATGAGATATGAGTCATATGATCAGTCGCCCCTGAATCAATAACCCAAGAATTACCTGAGAATGCCATTGAGCATGCACCAGAGGGTTTATTAAGAGACCCTAACAAACCTCTTATTTTCTCAATTTCTTCACTATTGAATGTCGCTTTCCCTTGTTCTGCTTCATAATCAGCTTGCTCAATCAGGTGGGCTCGGGGCCTCGATTGCATTTCCCGGTTCACCCACTCTCGACTTGAAGTGGTTGGTTTTCCATTCAATTTCCAGCATTTCTCCTTTGTATGTCTCGGCTTCCTGCAATAAGTACACCACAAGTTGTCCCGGTTGTCTCTTCTTGGTAGATCACCCTTCTCATCAACTTTTCCGACTGTCAAGGCTGACCCTTCTATTGCTCGTGGTTCAAGCATGACGGATCGACGACTTTCTTCTGCCCGGATCAAGGAAATCGTCTCCTCCAATGATGGAACATCTTCCTTGCCAAGTATTTGAATTCTAACTTGGTCAAATTCAGAATTAAGCCCAGCTAAGAAGTCGTAGACTCGATCTTTGTCGATAAAATTCTTCAAAATGGCTGCATCTTCTGGACACCGCATGTGGAATACCCGATAATGATCGAGTTCGTGCCATAAGTTCTGCAAAGAGTTAGCATACTCAGTAATAGTCTTACCTCCCTGTTTTGTCCCACTGGTTTTCACCTTAATTTCGTACACTTGGGCTGCATCACGGGCCTTAGAGTACGTCCGTTGGATGGAATCCCAAATCCCCTTTGCGGTTGGTAGAGACATGCAAGTATCGCTTATGGCCGATTCCATGGAATTCCATAGCCATGACATGATCATGGAATCCGCTTCATCCCACGCATCGAAATTGGGGTCTCCTTGCTTGGGTCCTGTCCCCAGTAGATGGTTGAGTTTTCCTTTGCCCTTCAGGTACGTCTTGACGAATTGTGACCATTTGAGATAATTTTTCTCATTCAGTCTATAGGCTGGCCTAATATTCTGAAGGTCGCCGATCATGTTTGACGAGGCAACCTCCTCCGATTGGTTTGTGGTTGGAGAGGGAAAATTTATGACTTTGGGTGTGGTTTCGGATGTGGTCATTGTACCAAGAGAATATTAGCAAGAGTACGAGTCGTACTGCAGCTATAAAGGTTTGAAAATGCAGCAATGAAAGCTGCAAAAAACAAAACCAGCCTTGAAAATGCAGCAATGAAGGCTGCGGAAAAACAGAACCAGCAATGAAGGCTGGACTGTAACACTATCCCAGAAAAAATTGAGCCTAAAGCTCTGATACCATGAAGCAAAAAATCTGTATTTCCTTATCTTCTTGAGTAATTACAAGGCCAATATATATACAAGAGAAAGGAGACCCTAGTTAGGCAAGAAACCTAATTTAGGTATTGACTCATCTAAGTTTAGGTAAGAAACCTAAGTTAGGTATAAACTCACCTAAGTTAGGTATAGACTCACTCAAGTTAGGTATAAAATTACAAAGTTTCAAACAACTTTACAACTCAACAGTAACATTGTAGCTTCATGTGCCATGCTGAGCATACTTTGTTAAAGATACACATTTTGGTTTATTGGTCTACAGTTCCTTATAGAACTCTTCACAGTACATTTGCAATTGAAAGCCTATGGGATTTTCGTGTTTTTTTTTTCTCTTTCAATCAACTTTGTATCTTTCTTAAAGTGCATAAACGCACGTTTGAGTGCCTGTTTGTGTGTCTTCCTGTGGGCGTGTATGGAAATGTCGGGGGCAGGGCCGGGCACAAGGAATTCCTGTAGTAATTTGTGTACGCATCATTTCAGATACCCTGTGCTCGATGTAATTCTCCGAGCAATTGAGGCATTGTCTGTGACGGATGATCATTCTCACAAAATCTCGTCAAATAAGGAACTCATTGGACTTGTTTGTGACCTGGTCAAACTTCCTGATAAGATGGAGGTAAGTTCATGTTGCTGGTGAGCATGCAATAGTAATATCCAAGCATTACTGCATTAGGAGTATTTGACACGTTAAAAACATCCAATGTGTGGCTGTTTAATTTGTGAAAAAGATATCGATTTTTCAAGTATATCCAGTCTTTTAGCATTTTTTTGGTAGCATCCAGCAGCTGATTGAATTTATGCATCTTGAATGGGTGGCTTCTATCTGAATCCGTTTTGCATAGGGGAAGTACCCCCTTGGTACCTTCGTAATGAAATCTTGGCATACTATCCTGTTGGAGACTTGAATTTATACATTACTAGTCTCTTATGGCAGTGAAATTGACAGAGCCGTACTTTTCTTTTTTGTGATGCTTTTTCCTAGATTGCCGATTCTTGTGTTACTGCAGCAGTTCTGATGGCAAACATTATGTCTGATGTCACCACCCTAGCTACAGAGATGTCACAAGGTAATTTTACTCTGCTGGGTCAATTGAATCTTCCACCTGATTTTCCTCTTGCACTTGTACATCATACAACTAGAATGGAACTGACATCCGATATCCTCCAGATTTGCCCTTTTTACAGGGTTTGCTTGATATACTACCATTTGCTGCAAATGACCTAGAAGCACGGGATGCTCTGTGGAGTATTATTGTCCGATTGCTGGTTCATATTAAGGAAAGTGAATTGGGATTCTCCAGTTTGTATCAATATGTGTTAGTTCTTGCAAGCAAGTGTGATGTGATCGAGGAAGATCTTTTGGACCATCAAACAGATTCATTCATTAAACATGGAAGCTCTGATGGTTGTGAGACTAAACCAAATGTCATTATGGCCGTATCCTATGTTTACCATATCATTTTCGATGTGAAAACAGCAATCGACTAAGCCATGGATTCATTTACTGGAGGCACTAGTAAAGATTAACATAGTAAACTAACTGCTTATTATTGTGAATTACGAGAATTACCTAAATCTTCATTAATGTGCATTTTGCTTGATGTTGAACCTAAGTTGCTAGCTTGCCAAAATATTTGTCTCCCTTTACCTTCTGAACAGCTTAAACGGATGACTAGTATATTACACCAGTGGAAAACTTTGAAGGATAATGCTGTGGAGAACAGTTTGCGAGGAAAGCATCATGTTGATGGATCCTTGGTTGATAAGTTGCTTCACTGCTCTGAAAGATATATCAAGTAAGCATCTTTTTGGGATATTATTATTACTGAGCCTGTTTTCATGAATTTCTTGTACCTGCTAGTTTCAAGACCTTTTTTTCTGAGGTCATTGTTGATTCAGACAGAGAGAGAGAGAGAGAGAGAGAGAGCTATCCACATTGTCCTATTAATTGTGTAGTTCCTTCTTTGACAGCTGCTTATTCATAGTAGATGTTAATCCTAGCAGGTAATTGAAGCCTGGATGTGGCACACTGGCACTACTAGTACTTGTTCTTCAATGTTCGCATGCCACTTCGATTGTCTGCAAGGATTTAGCTCTTGCCAACACATCATGATGGACCATTTCAACCGATCTGTCATCAAAGGAGCTTCCACATGTATGAGGGTTGCAGTGCAA
This sequence comes from Rhodomyrtus psidioides, assembly GCA_021437785.1. Lineage (NCBI taxonomy): Eukaryota > Viridiplantae > Streptophyta > Magnoliopsida > Myrtales > Myrtaceae > Rhodomyrtus > Rhodomyrtus psidioides. The sequence continues at coordinate 2,838,087 of JAILYB010000024.1, read as the reverse complement.
CATACTTTTCATCGTGCATGTTGGAGATCTCATTGGACTTGCGGAAACATTGCTGCATCCGTCCGATGAATTTGATCATGAAAACCATGGATTGAACTCTGCTGATTCAGACATCTGAAAAGCGTTGCCAGCCAATGGACAGCTGTCTCTCCGTGGTACTGCTAGGTTTTGTCTAAAGTTAACGTAGGCTGCGCATTCGGAGAAATCTTTTTGAAGTCTGTACTTTCCATGAGGCTATGGAGCTCTATCGTACTATGTCTAGGGCTGCCTGGTTTCGTGGAGAAGTGATGCAGTAGCATTAAGGGAATTGCTTCTCTATCTGGTGGGGACTTGCGATATACATGAGCAGTCTCAATTCTAATTGTATGGGGCTTTTGTCATTTCGACACACGGTGCATTTATCATTGTGGGTGTCTCCCAAAGGCCAAACGTATTTGAGTTGGTTGTGTTTGAGCTGCTTCTCCTCAAAGTTTCTTCTTCCAGTGTATACACTTCTCTCCTCTGCTTGTGAATTCTTTCCTGCTTAGTAATGATGTTCCTTATGGTTTGAAGTCAAAGAATTAGACAAACAAGATGATACTATAAAAAATCCTATTTTGTCTTCCCTTCCTAAGATTATAAAATCCTTCTTAGGATGTCATGTATGCTTTGCTACTCTTTTTGCTTATACTTTGGTTGATGGAAGGAGTTGAACTGTTGTATGCTCCTCTTCTGTGATTAAGACGGCTGCTACCAGCTGATGCCGGCGGTGAACTGTCTGGAATACAAAACCTAATTCTGTTTCCCTTGTGATATTGCGTGCGCTTCCTTTAATTTTTTACTCGTTCGACAGAAGAAAAGAGGGGAAAGGAGGAACCAATTGAACAACTTCGCTCCATTTACTAATCTGTCGTGAAATTCTGGCGGCACTTTATTTGCATCTGTGCATTTTGGAGTTCTCAATTCGCAAAAAGGATATTGTAAAGGACAATAGAACCAATCAATCTTTACAAACTAATCGCATGCCTCTCCATTGATAGGCTTATTAGCCCTCTAGGCTCGGCCCTCCCATGTCATGCCTACCCGTTTTTCAAAATATCGTCCTGAAATTTGGAAGACTCCCTCTTGGAGCAAACAACAAAAAGAATCGATTGAGCCAAAAAAGTTATGTAACTTTTTATTTTGATCTCGTCATACCAACCCAGAAAGTAGCTGACAAGGAAGATTACTCAGTTAGCAGAAGCCTATGTTCTTGTCAACCCCTCTACATAAAGACCAAAATCTGCCTGGTCGATGATCAGACCAGCAGCGTGGATCATCACAACCGCGAGCCAGATTCCTAAGAGCAGCCTTTATTCTCCAACTTTAGCTAACGGATACATGTCTTGTGGCTGGTTATTCTCCTCTCCGACCTGCAAATTCTTTCTGCTTCTGCATTTCTCTCCCTTATTAGTTTGCAGAAGCATCATTTCCCTGAAGCCTGCCACTTTGTCGCTCATCAATCTCTCCCCCAGAAAATCAAAGCCGTATGTTTATTATTTCCGACATCCTCATGATGTCGGAATAGATCCTGTTGTCACCAATGTCCTCACCGGTGGCCCCCGCGGCGACCCTCAGGACATCCTCGATGAAGGCCACGTTGCCCATGATGTCGACGTGGGCCCCGCTCGCCGCACCTCGGCCCTCGAGCAGGCTCGCCGGTGGCCTGTGCTGGTATTCTCTCACGTATGCGGTGGCTCCGGAGGGGTTGAATCTCGTTTTCCCTCTCCATCCTCTGGCGCACATGAAGCCGGAGCTAAGGACGGGCACGCTCTCATCCCCATCCACAAAGTAGACTCCGCCTTTCAAGCAGCTGTCCTCGTATCCCTCGGCCGTGCTGTCTATCCGGAAGGGAATGCTCTTGCATTTGCCAGTGGGTGCCATCTTGTAGACATATGATCTTTCTGTGGGAATTCCAACTCCGTATAAGCAATATATTTCCATGTCAGGAGCATCTGGCAACCTGAATAGTATTATGGCAAAATAGAACAGAAGCTTTACACTTATCAAGCAAGAGAGCTCTTAAGATGATAGAATGTCAAGTTATTGATAGATACCGCATTTCGAGTGGATTCGACCAGTACTTGTAGTGGTCGTATTTGGGGTCGTCGAGATTATCAGCTATCCCATGAGAGAAGTGAGACTCGGCGCGCTGCATCATCTTGGGGGCCACAAAACGTAGCAGATCGAGGAGAGTTCGAGAAGTGTACACCTTATTGTCCGCGACATCTCGGATGCTTTCTCTGCTGAGTTCGTCATACTCGGTCCAAACCTCTCGACACGTCGAGTTAGATATGGACGAGGGGCTTCCAAGTAAAAGCTCCTGTGTAGTGTCATCAGAAGACCATTTGCTATGCACAGTATACACTGGGCACGAAACAAGACTAGCCCCCGCTAGGAATAAGTAAAACTAATGATAAACCAATCCTAGAGGACATTTTAGCTAGCAAATCTAGGAGACATCCTCTACTATACCAGATACTGAGGTTTCTCTGAGTTAATGATTAGGAGAGTTCGGAACTTTATTAAGACACATCTTTTGAGTTGGCACGTGTGAAAAAACATGATGTATGGAGACCCCAGGCAGGAAAATCATGAAACCGAAAATCTAGAACACACGAGACTTGAAATCGAGGAAAACAGTTGTACCTTAAGATCAACACTTGGGAGCTGCAAAGAAGGTAAATACGATGCCTCTTTGCCGAAAGAAATTATTCTTCCATACTTTGCAGGCTCTTTCATGACACTGAAAGTTATCTTTCCATCAGCGCGGTTTGAGTTCATGTTATTTCCAGAGGATTGCGGGGTTCTCTTCGCCAGACTGCAACCGTGCCCTTCTTCTGGAGACCAATCCAAGTCGCCCCAGATTGTCTCTCCTCCTTTAGGGATTAACGAGATAATTGAATCCCATGTCCTGGCCACACGCATAGCATGTTCCAAAGTTTGAAGCCCGAGAATTTCGGAATCCAGAACCCCTGGATCCATTGCTCTGCAAAGGCATATAGCACAACCATCATATTAAAATCTCATAGCAATCATTTACTGGCAAAAACAAGTTAATGTGCTTTAGATTTTCTCCAACTATGATCAACTATCCCAGTTCGTTCACAGCCGTTCGGAATTTGTATAAGATGAGATTTTAATCTGAACCTAGCACATGAAGTATGGTGTTTACCTTGATGAGATTCGATACTCTATAGCAAAAAGTCGTTTGATGCAAGTAACAGCTAACCTGATGATGGCAACATCTTTGCCCTCGGAGGAGAGTAAGTTACTAACTGCCTTTGGAACGCCGAGAAATGGTGGACCGATATTCATAATTGCCTTAATATGCTTGGCACACCAACCGGGTCCGCCATTGCCTCCCGTGGGAGGCGGCGCTTCAACCCATTTTAGGAAGTGAAGGAAATAGAGGACTCCCATTGAGTGAGGAACCACTACCACTTTCTTGCACCCGTTGGTCAGATACATAAGCTCGATCGTACTCTTTAATCTGCTGAGAGCTTGATCTCTAATCTGCACAAGATCCAGTTAGGTATCTTCGAAACTGCAGGACTTCCAATAACTTCTTTTTCTACACATTGCTAAATGAGGCAACAGCTCAGTGCTTCTCAAATCAGACAACGGGAGATGCAGACAGCTATCTTTTGGCTCTTGTTCGATTATCATGTACTTGAAACCATAAAAATCTAGTAAGTAATTACACTGCACCAAACCAAAGTAGATTGGTAATATTCTCATGATAATGTCTTGCTTCCCTGAATTAGCTTCAGTCAAAATTTAGGGAGAAGGGTTTTCAATATGCAATCAACAGGTGCCAATTCTTATGACATTATGTGCATTAGCAACGACTGATGAGCAATGTGTGAATTATATCATATGTGGATTGCTTTTCCCGGCAATGCAGGACTATAAGATGATGATACGATGATTAAAGATGAGTCTACACCTGACTCCCATGGAATTACTGAGATTGCACTTGAGAAACACAGTAGAGTAGCCTTACCAAAAAAAAAAAAAACATAGTAGAGTAGTGGACTACCTCTGTATTCTGGAACGATAATCTCCAGTCATAAGCAGCCATATGCAGATTCTTCTCCTCATAACCAATCTTAGCCAAATTCTGAATGAGGACAGCCCACACGAAATACCCAGGTGCGAAATAGTCTGCCGCAACCAGCCCCGGAACGGCCCTCACCCGAATCCCAGGGGGGTCAAGTCCAGTCTCATTGTCCAGCGAGAGGTGCTCCAACCAACAAAGTGGCCTACAATACATGAGCAATCGTCGCTCATGAAAGTTCCCCATCCATCCAAACTTACAGATTGCCTAAAATTTTTGGTCATATGGTAGAGTTTGGCAATGAACACAAGCATACGCCGAGATATAAACAATAGATTAAAAACCAACGTACAGAACCGGAAAACCCACATCTGAAACAAACACATGTTATCTGAATACGACAGCACTTGACAGATTATTAAATTTGCTGCTCTACTAGGTGACTTGACCATAAGAAGAAACACCTTACATCCCATCAATGTCCACAAAATGCATCAAAAGCACGATCATAACATGGTAACGCGAATTGCGGTTGCCAGGATCACCAACCTTCTGAGGATTTCGGTGAAGCTGCCTCCCCAAAGCCGCTTCCGGAATAGGCCCTCACTACAGGGCTTGCCTTCCCAGAGCTCGAGCCCGCCGGTCGAAATGCCGGGGACGAGAACCACCGGATGGAGCGCGCGCACGCCCTCTCGGCTGAGCCGTGCCCCGGGCGATTCGGGCGGCTGAAACCCGGGCAATGCAGCCGGCAACCATTGGTACAGGAACAACAGGAGCCACCAGACACTGCACAAACACCCGATCACCCAACAGCACGAGTCAACGCACCTCCATTCTTTAACCTTCCTCTTTCCCTTCTTCTTCTTCCTATCCTCATCATCATCACGACCATTCTTTTGAGCCACACTCTCAACCTCGGAAACGCTACTCTCTTTCTGCTGCTGCTGCTGCTTCTTCTCGGCGTTCTTGATGGACCCAAAGGACTGGAACTTCACTGGCTCCACGTAACAGAGTTTCCTGAGCCGAGGAACCGAACCCATTTTGGGCCCCAAACAAAAAATTTCTCCTTTCTGCAAGGAAGGAAAGCATCAACAACAAAGCATTGTGGGTTTGCTGGGAACAGGGTGAAGCGGAGCAAAAGGGTGATGGGCTTATATTGGCATTGCCAAAAGGCGAAGAAAGACCACGTGGTGAAGAAGGAGGTGATATGGGGCTCTCTGCGTGTGCGCAAGAAAACACATACGTGACGACCAGAGAAGAGAGAGATCGAGGGAGAGAGAGTCAAATTAGAGCTTGAGCTGTGTCTTCTCTCATGCCAAGGGTGCAAGAAAATTTGGGTGGCGGTTTCGGAGACAAATGTTGGGGGGAGGTGAAACAGAGGGCGAGTGTGTTGTTCTTGAACTATCGAGACACGTGCTTTCACGAGTTGTATGCATAATTCTCTCTCTATAATTGCGCAAATTTAGATTAAGAAATAACGTCACGGAACCTCGTTATAAATGAATCTCGTAAGATCTGCATTATATAAACGTATATATAATGAAGAATATATATGTATGATGAAGTATGTGTCTATGATCATATGCTCTGAAAATATCGCTACGATTACTTAAGCGCGCATAACAACACTAATTAAAATTTTTGCTTTAGAAATGTTTTTTTAACAAAAACTCGTTTGATCGCTCAACTTCATTTTTCTACTTTTGAAGTCACTTAAAAAACAAAAAAAAATATTACTTTTCTCCAGAAGTAAAAAAATAAACTTATGATCAAAGATTAATTTCTAAAACGGAAGTGTTGCCATGTGCGCCCTTACTCAATTGGTTCTTCTATATTCGAACCAAAAAAAAAAAAGAATTGATTCTTCTATACAAATCAAAAAGGGAAAAAAGAAAAGTACGAGTTAGTTCTTCATCGGAGACTTCTTTGGCCATCGCTCGAGTGGATCTCACTTGAATCATTTTCCGCGGGATCACAAGTTGGATTCATCTCCAAGCGGCTTAGTGTTATGTTTGCATTAATTGCTAGATACATCGGGCGTAGAAAATTCGTATCAGCTAAACGTATTAGCATGTTGTGATGATGAACCTTGCCAACTTTAGACCTTTTAGATCGCGATAGAGTAGTTAAGGTTCAATCCGTGCATTCCTTATCGGGCGCGAGATCCTTCGGTAGGGATCGCTAGCGCTCGCTCCTCACTTACATTTTACAAAGAGAACATCGCACATTCCACAGGCGACTTCTGGAATGTGCCGGTCTAAGCAGAAGGGAAATGGAAAAGAAAAAAAAAAGGGGGGGGAGCAAAAGGAAAGCACAATCTTTTCCTTTGTCTAGTCCAAATAGGGTTCGAGTAATTCGAATTTTTGGGATTGGTTTGATTTTTATGATCCGACAAAGTCCCATGACAATTGCCGAGGATCAAACGATGGGGATGGGCGATAGGTCACGTGCCAGCCACCGCAATCCTCAATCGCGGGACCATGCACGCACTACGAGGGAAAAAGAAAAGCACGCACACCCAGATTTTTCCCGCACGAGTCCCTCGAGGTCGACGGGGGAGCGCTGTCCAAAAACGAAGGATCGAAGCGCCGTGTCGGAATCGCCACGGGAGGAGGGGGGTACCGACAAAGCATGTCGGGAGCGTGCTTGGTAATAGTTTTTTTGTGTTCGTAATTCGTATTTTACTGATAGTTTTGAGTCTTTTGCTCTCCATTGCGGCATGTTTGCGCGGCTTAATTCTAACAAACCACGCAAAAGCTCCTTCGGGGGCACGGAGGGATTGAGGAGATTTGATTGCGGGGGTGCATGATCCGGGCCAAGACGGGCTTTCGCCTTGGCTTTCAGTGCCGTTGCTCTCTGTTGCTCGGAAGGGGACCAAAGGCGCAAAAACATATGGCAAGGGAGGGGACTGCAACGTTGCCGTTACCTCACGGCCACGCACAAAACTCAATAACTCTTCGAAATCAAGGCATTAGGCTATTCGCCCTCGACAACCTTCGAACTGCTGGATTTCTCTACGCTGTGTCCTCAAATCGTCCCGATGTTAAAGAGCTCAAACCCAAAAATTTATGCGAGATTTGATTAATGAGGGATGGGCGCACGTCCGTAAAAAGAATAGCATCCGGCTCTGATATCATGTTAGGAAATTCAACTCAAAAATTTAAGCTCATAAGTGGAGGCAGATCACGTGAATATAAAGAGTATATAGAACCCGTCATCAAGCGACATGAGCTTCGGCAAAAGATATACAAAGCATGTTAGATTTCCGAAAGTATTGATCCGTGCGAGATGAGAGAGAGCAAGCTTAATCTCATTAGTTAACCTACTAGTCATCCGGGGTTTTTCTTTCCCCTCCCTTTATACTAAAATGCCAGGATTTTTTTCAGGGCCGGAGGAATTTTCACGAACTATGTTACTTCTTCTGTCGGATGCGCGGCCGGATTAAGGTCGCGTTATCCTTCGCCGCGTCCTTTTTATCATTTTACATGCGGAAAATGTCCGTCCTCGTTGCTCGGAGTTCGCCGGTAACTACTGAAGACATACACGACGGAGTGCCCCCCCATCAAAGCTGACCTTTTCGAATTGAATTTGGTGGGCCCGAGCCCATTTTGGAAGCATAAGCCCAACACAATGGGCCCCATTCGGAAAACACAAAGTTTTAAATAGCACGGGCACCGCCAAAGTGTAGGCAAATTGAGCGATGCTAAACATTTTGAAAAAAAAAAATTGATCGCTTGGAATAATTAGTTAATGGACGATATTATCATTATCGACGGCAATTTATTTATGTGGGAATATTTCCCATTCATTCATTTTCGAATACGAGCAATCGTTTTCTGAAAAACATATTTTCAATATCATTCATTTTCCTCGAAAATAAATGGAGCCCGAGTCCTTCAAGACTTCACGATGCGCATTTCCACGTCATTTTTTATATCTGCCAATTTTTTTTCCGAATGACTAGCTAGTTTTTTCAGACGTGTACAATGGTAGTCAACATCGAGCACATGGCGTCGCGTCAATCTTTCGAATAACGAAGTGTCATGGGATCGAATTTTGACTCTCGCATTTTATATTTATCTTTAAGATTGGTGAGATATTTTTTGAGTTTGGAGCTTTCGAAAATCAAGAGGATATATCTAATATATAATTTTTCTAAGTAAGTGTGATCTAGCATTGAATCGTAGCCCACGTGAGCATGAAGATAAACAGCTCAGTGGTTGAACAAGAAAGAACCGATCACATGGCGGACGCATCTCTCTCGACAATTCCTGTCCTTTCGCTCGCTGGCGGTGAAAACGACCCTCGGGTCGGATCCGCGTCGCCGCAACTTTCGGCTGCGTCAGCCGCTTCCCATGGCGTTCCGACGTGACCGGTCAGGTTGGGCCCCATGGATGACCAATGCTCATGCTCTAATTCGCTCTTTTCACAGTTATCATTAGATGTTTTCAATCGAGTGTGAAAAAGTATTTACTTGCCCATCCAATTCATAATTATTCTATTGGCAGTATATTTACGGATATATGCATTGGAAGCCTTGAATTTTATCACGAAAGAAAAGTGCAATTAAGTCAAAAATTTACAAAAAGTTTAATCAAGCCCTAAAATTTGCTGAATTAGTACATTTGAGTTATTCCATTAATCTTGTCCAACTTGACTAACGAATAAAGATGACATGGCTTTTTGAATATTTTTATCTCATATGTGGTGATGACGTGGCTGAAGTAGGAAATTTAATACTAAAACGACATCGTTTTGGTTCAAATATAATTTATAATACAATATTTACTCTAACAAAGTTTATATATACGTTTATTTTTTTCCAAAAAAAAAAATAGAGCCAATCGGCGAGGGCGTTGGTGGCCCAGCATCACCAAGAAGGGCCGGCGACTCGCACTAGCCATTTTTCTACCATTGTTGACCCTTGTCGACAATGGTGGGGAGGCAGTGGCGAGGGCCTAGTTCTAAACTCCTCCCCCTCCCCCCCCCCCCCTCCTTTTTTAATTTTAGCTTATTTTTTATATTTAATTTTAAAAATATTAGATCAAATTTTTGCAATATCATCGTTGCCATGTAGGAGAAAGAACGTATTGAAAAAAGCCACGTCAACGTTTTTCATTAGCCAAGTTCGACAATTAAAGCTTGATTGCACTTTTATAAGTTTTAGAACTCAATTGCACCTTCTTTACAAGTTTTAAGATTTCAAGTGAATATACCTGATATGTTTATTAACCATTCTTCTCATGCCGATCAGAGCAAAGCAAGGCAGCCTCGCAAACACATGCAATATTATTATCCATAGAACGAATAGACTTGCTATTTATTTAATTTGGTATGCTGATTCTAAATTTTAAGATGAATACAGATACACGAGTGATATATATCATTCATACTAAATTGCGCGAAGAATATACATAATATTTTGTGAATCTTACGAAATATCTCGAGTTAAGTATAAAGGGCATAATATGAAATATCACAAATAATTAGCAATACTCTCCCTTCTTATTTTCTATAGAAATAAACAGATAAGGATTTGGTCGGGGTCCTTTTCCCTCTAACCTACGTTAATTACACGTGAACAACGGCATTCCAAAAATCTTCAAATTATGTATATTTTTCTATTACATCTAATCTCAATCAATAAAATCTTCCAAAATATCAGGATAGCTAAGCCGTAACGAAATTTATATTACTAAGATTCAAATAAGTCCAATTGTTATATGAATTCGGACTTTGGATTTCGAAGATATCGGTCCGGACTAAACCCGAAGAAAAAGAATACGAGATTTTAATTTAATTAGCGTACAAATTTGTAATTAGGTCGATCAATTTAAATAGTTTTGCAATTTATGCAGCTGGAAAAAATTTAATTAAAAAAAAAAGAAACCGAAAAAAAGGGGAAAAATGGTCAGGCCGTCAAAGCGATTTCACCACCTTCCCCCCCTTCCCTCGCAATTCCCCAAAAATAAACACCGACCTTTCATAAATACCGCTCGCTTCACTCCCACCACCCAACCCGTTCTCCTCCCTCCCTCTCGCTCTCTCACAGGAAAGACGAAACCAAGCGACGAAAGCTCGTCGATCTGAGCTCGGCCATTCTTGTTCTCCTCCCACCACCACCACCGCCGGCGCAGAACTCGGAAGAATTTTCAAGCTCCAGGTCGAGAGGCGATTCGATCGGTCCGATCGGAGGACATGGCGAGCGGCGTCGCGAGAGTAGATCTGGACGGGAGGCCGATCAAGCCGATGACGATATGCATGATCGGCGCCGGTGGTTTCATCGGCTCCCACCTCTGCGAGAAGCTCATGTCGGAGACCCCGCACAAGGTGCTCGCGCTCGACGTCTACAGCGACAAGATCAAGCACCTCCTCGAGCCCAGCACCCTCCCCTGGGCCGACCGCATCCAGTTCCACCGCATCAACATCAAGCACGATTCCCGGCTCGAAGGCCTCATCAAGATGTCGGATCTGGTGAGCTTTTACCCCCGCCCCTCTGCTTCGAGAATTCTCGTCCCTCTGTTCTGTGTGCGTGTGGGAACGCATGGTGTGTGTTGCGGCAGTTCTTTATTCTGCGTGTTGGGATATGCAATTGGTTCAACATGCTTGGATATATGGCGAATTGGCTATTCGAGCGCTTCCTTGTTGCTGCATTGCCATGTTCTGATACTTTGCGCTTGGAGCTTTTACGTTTGGTGGATTTGGCAAGCAACAACGGCACGCGATCTTTTGCTGGATTATTTGTGTGCTTGTGCTTTAGTTTTGTCATCCGGCTTTTAGTTATGCGGGTTCTCGAGCTAGATGCGACCGTTGAGTCGATTGACGTGCTGACATTGCGCTTGGTTTCATGTTTGTGTCGTGCAGACTATTAATCTAGCGGCGATCTGTACTCCTGCCGATTACAACACTCGTCCTCTTGACACCATATACAGCAATTTCATCGATGCGCTCCCTGTGGTACTGGATTTCTTTCACATGGTTCATGCCTTTTTGTCGACATCGGTCAAATTCTTGTGATTGGATCTCTGTGACCCGATGATAGTAACTCCTATAGTGATGGGCTTCTTATGCACGAATGGATTGATGTTGATGGGTTTGGTGTTGTCAGGTCAAGTACTGCTCAGAAAATGGCAAGCGTCTTATTCACTTTTCCACATGTGAGGTGTATGGGAAGACCATCGGAAGCTTTCTTCCCAAGGATAGCCCTCTCCGCCAGGTAAAACTTATCTTTCATTATCTATAGCTCTCACTTCCCTATGCACATTTGGTGGATGTTGACATCTGATGCATATTTGTCGGACAAAGTCTCAACAGAGGAATAGACGTCTTGTCTTGTGTTGTTTGACTTTGCACTTGGCTACACTTAAACTAGTTTTGATCTAGAATCTCCTTTCTCGAGATAATTCTAGATCACCACGATTGGAAGATATGATACCACGTTGCGTAACTACACTAATGGTTTATTAGGTCTGCGAAGCAGTGCAGCATGTCACAAAAAAAAATTAAGAGGGGTCGTTGCAGTCTGTGAAGTGGTTTGTGCTAGTGCATTGGGATAAGTCGGCTCTTTCGTGTGTCCACCTCAGCATAGCTGGCGGCAGAATTAGGTGCACTGTTAATGTGATTTGGAGTGATATATCAAAGTCAACCTTTTTTATGTTGGTAATGGTTTAGAAACACGAACAAGTGTATTCAGCATCTGGCTGGGCAGACAGAAGTGTTTCTGTACTCACCTGTACTAAATGATGGCACAAATGGATTGCATGCTCCGATTAAAGAGTTCTGTCTTCATTGGCAAGTGTATTCAGCACCTGGCTGGGCAGACAGAAGTGTTCCTGTTCTCACCTGTACTAAATGATGGCACAAATGGACCGCATGCTCCGATTAAAGAGTTCTGTCTTCATTGATCGCTTGAGGTTCATCTATCTAGATTCTACAATATCACAGTTGATTTTATTGGTTCTTTGCATATGCTTTTAGCTGATGATGAGGCTTCCCCTGTTATTTAGAGGGAACTCTTATATTGCGGTACTGAATTACCTGGGTACTTCTATGTGCAGCAATTTGTTTCTAAAATTTTACGAAGTAAATCATGAAAGAAAGTTCACGTGGCATTGAATGATCATATATATGTATATGCGTATATATATAATATATATATATATAAAAGCAAAACCTCGAACACTAAAATCTTAAGTTTAAACAAAAAGCCTAGGTCTGTTTGGGTTTACTTTTACTTTTTACTTTTTGCAAAACCAAGATTTTGTGGGGACACACTTTGATTTCTATAAATCTATCACGGTTGAAACATTCACAAAATGTAAATATTTACAAGTAGGTTCACACATAATTTTTTCATAAAAAGTACTTCTTACTTTAACTTTAACTCGAACAAAGATGCCTCAATAGTTAATGTGGTTCTGACATGTTTAATTTAATAATGAGGCAGGAAACTCTGCTTATATTTGCTATAATGGCGTTGCTGATTGCATTCGGGCTTCTCTAGCTGCTTAATGCAGATGTTGTATGCTGTGTTCACTTGATGGCCAAGTCACGGTCAAGTTTTTGCACCAGAAATACATACACTCACAGCACCTTCTGCTCTTAGTTATTTGCTCATGACAATGACATTGACTACTTCGAATTTTGCCAATGTGTCTTCTGTCTATGTTGACTTATGGTGCTTGATTTAACATCTTGAAGTGCTTTGGCTTGTCAGGACCCTGCATATTACATGCTTTCAGAAGATGCCTCCCCTTGCATATTTGGTTCAATTGAAAAGCAGAGGTGGTCATATGCATGCGCAAAGCAACTGATTGAAAGGCTGATTTATGGTGATCTATGTTCATAGTGATCTCTGGTTACTTCAACTTTGGTTCTTAATACAGTTTCTCTAACTTTTCCTCTTGCTTATCACAGCTGAGGGTGCAGAAAATGGTCTCGAGTTTACTATAGTCAGACCATTTAACTGGATTGGACCTAGAATGGACTTTATTCCTGGCATCGATGGTCCAAGTGAGGGTGTTCCCAGGGTTCTTGCGTGCTTTAGTAATGTGAGAATGTCTAATGGAGTTAATTGTTTTGTTATTTTCTAGTCTTTCCTCCATCGTCATCTGTCCTTGCTTTGACCTATTTCAGGCTCTGCTTCGCCGTCAGCAACTTAAGCTTGTTGATGGTGGTCAGTCCCAGAGAACATTCATTTTCATCAAGGATGCTATTGAAGCTGTTCTTTTGATGATTGTGAGTTGAACTCAATGTGTCCACTGCATATTTTCTGTTGAGCATTCATCATTGACTGGAAATTGTGATCTTTTTCTCTCAGGAAAATTCAGCGAGAGCCAATGGCCACATTTTCAATGTTGGCAACCCCAACAACGAAGTCACAGTCAGGCAGCTGGCTGAGATGATGACTCAGGTAAATTGTCATGCTTTGCTTTGGATTTTGTCCTTAGATAGAAATGTTCAGTCCTCCAAGGTCTGTTAGAGCTCTCTTCAACCTTGAAAGTTTTTTGGTGTTTTCATCTGATATCCTCGATTCTTATTGCAAAAGATAATATTTAGGCATTGTCCGCTCTTCCACATTTCCAGGTTTACTCTAAGGTTAGTGGCGAGCCACCTCTGGATGTACCCACCATTGATGTTAGCTCCAAGGAGTTTTATGGAGAGGGATATGATGATAGTGATAAGAGAATCCCAGACATGACCATCATCAATAGACAACTAGGTAATTGGCCCGATATCTTAACCTCCTAGCTGATCCAACTGGGTAATTGCTTTTCGGTCACGAGTGTTTTGACTGTCTATGACTCGTACTCATGCTAGGTTGGAATCCCAAGACATCGCTGTGGGACTTGCTCGAATCGACCCTCACCTACCAACACAGGACATATGCAGAGGCTATCAAGAAGACCACCTCGCAACCTGTTGCCACAAGCTGAGTTACAAGGTCTACTCGGCGAAAAGAAAAGGCTGAGTGATCAGATTTTCTGGCTCTGTGTTGGTTCACACTGGAGAGTGCCGCTGTTACAGGTCCTATAATTCTTTCATGGAGATTTAACATATCTAAATAGACGATACTCTTTATACATTAAGATACTTTTTGGCCCTTGTGGTGTCGGCAGTTGTAGTCCATGGATCGGGATAGGATATCTTGGTCATAACTAGATTCTTTTAGGGCTTCTGTAATTCAGTAATAGAGCTTTCACCTACGCATCACACACAGACAGCGGTTTGGGTCCTCCAGTTCCAGGGGATTGGTCGCAATTCCTATTATCTTGGAAAGCTTGTTGTACCACCGTCACTCATAATGCTTTGATTTTTTTCCTTTTCTTTTGTAATTTTTTTTATTGGTATTTATAACTTAAAGCTTGTGAGCCTCTTTAATTATCGAAATTGCGATAAACTTTTTTGATAACATGCTCTCCAGATTATACTTGAATAAAGGTTGTGTCATTTGGCCATATATATGACCTTCCAGAGTTAAGAATCGATTTCTCCTTATAATTTTTTTTTTCATTGAGGTGGGAAATGAATTCTTTGGTAAAAATTCTCCATGACTAAGAAAAAATTCATCTACGAATATCTCTATACATAAATTAAATATCAATAATTGATTATTTATTACAAGCAATAGGAGCAATCGTTTTTAAAATAAATAATTTTAGCTTTTTACAAAATAAAGGAACCTTATCATAATAAAGGGCTACTGGACGTCACTTTTTTTACCCCCCCGAAAATATGATTTTCGCTAATGGATAGGGACGACCTATAAAAGATTGCCCCATCTGAGCCATTTCATTCCATATAATATAGAATTTCTATCATCGGGGACCACTTGGACGCTGGAGAGCGAAAAAAGAAAAATTAAATAACAAAAAATCAAGCCCATGGAAACTTTCTGACTGAACACGAAAGATTCTAGTTCTAAGAACATTTTATTACACGTAGCATTCAAATGCTCGCTTCCAGTTACAGCTTCTCGTACAACTGTCCAGCACCGTCGCATTTGAACGAGTCGTCGGTGGCAATCGCGTCATCCGCCTCACCGTCTTTTTGGTTCGTTCTAGGACCATTATTTTTCCTGCATTGGTCAGTCAAAAACCGATACTTTAAAGTTCCCTGTTTGTCCATATTCAGACACAATCGGACAAAAGAATGGTCGAATACCGTGTACGGAATATCAAAGATGCACCCGCCCCAACACCGATTCTGCAAGGGTAATAGAGCGAGCTTTCCGGACATGATGTAGTAAAATAAAATACAGATAAAGGTGCGAAGTATGGTCATAAGATCTTCAATCAGACATTATTTCATATGAAAATAAAAATAAATGCTCAAATCGTGCCAACGAAGGGCCTGGTCTCGCCAACCTAGGTGAGGGCGATGCTCGTCAGATCCAAGTAGTATAATAGCACGGACTCCTTTGAGTAGACGGTTGAGATAAATCCCGAAAAATCCATCAATAAATGACGAACCCCATGTTGAATTTTCCCATCGTGTGGTGCGGGGAGGAGCAGAGTCATCAATAGGTAAAGAAGGACAGACATACAGGCTCAAAAATTGGAAGAAGGACGGCCACTCGCCCTAAATAAATGAATAAGGTTGGAGAGGGCTTTCGCTCTTGACCGTGGGCCGCCCTTGGAATTCGTTGGTTTGTTCGCTTGGGCGGTGAACCGTCGATCAAAACAAGGCAAGTCGTTCAGTTCATGATTAGGATTATCCGACCAGACACGGATTGGAGTCATAACGACGAAAGGGAGGCGAAAGAAGATCATGAAGATTGTTGCATACGAATAGAATCGCACTTGGGAAAGGGAAGTGAATCCCTTGAAGTTCATTCATCCGACATTGGATGCGTCCGTACCGAAGACGAATTTCTCGGCAAAACGTCTTTGACTACATAGGGTCCGACAAAATGGGGCTTGAACTTGACTTCTGTGTATTCTCATCCCATCTATTAAGCACTTCAGGTCAACAGTACCGCATACTGTCGCCCCCTCTTCTTAGCAGCCCCGGTCAGAAAAGAACATTGATGCATTGGCCTGGGAAACCAAGTCTCGGGACAACTAGTTCAATCAGGCCCTTCTTTAAAAGAACGAGGACACTTTCGCCCCTTATTTTAAATAAATTTTCACTTCGGACTCTTATTTAAGAAAATGAAGGCACTTTATTCCTTTATTTGTAATTTTTCCTAATAGTAATTTTCATTCAGACTTTCGGTAAAATATTCGACAATTTGACAAACTGTTTTACTGGTCACTTATCGATATATTACACATTTACTCTTAGATTAATAAATATAATAATATAAAGCGATTTCCATTCCAAAGTGGGGTTTTATTAGTTTATTAAAGGCATGAAATATTGTAAATATTCGAAGGCCTTCCGGACTCAGGTTTTCTTTACGATCCGCTTCCTGCTTCGATTCCAATTTTCAAATGCTTACTTGATCAGCATGTTGCCTACTCAAATATGTATTTTATTACTAGCAGCTATCCAACTTTTTACTTGATCAATAATAATGTCTATGATTAGAAAAAAAATTAGATAATTAATTTTTCGTTGAACAAAAGTGGGAGATGCGTGAGTGCAAAGTAATTTTATTTTTTTTTGGGTCAATGAATGAAAGTGCAAAGTTCAATAGTTGATTTTCCGTAAAATTTGCATGAGGGTGGAAAGTTCAAAAACCTCAATTCTCTATCTTTCTTTTAGAAGGGCAGGCACCTGTTCTTGTGATCTGGGCCATCCGTTTTTAAACGGACGGCCCAAATCTCTTATTTTTAGGGGGTAATTTTTTGATTTTTTTATTTTTTTAACAATAATTTAAGTCATTCATGTATAACACGAATGATCCGAATTCAAAGAAAATAACATGTCCTTCCCATTGGGGAGGGAGACTATCCCTTCGGCCTCACCGGTCATCATTCACCTCGGATCCACGCGTCATTGATGATTGCACCCAACCTGCTCGACAAAAAGCGTGAGACAAACCATCATTTTTGCAGCCTCCTCTCTCTCTCTCTCTCTGCCCCCAATCTCCGGCCGGCTTCCAGCACCACCACCATCAGTCCACCACCTGTACTGTGATCGCACCTTTTTTCTAGTGATTTTCTTTTGTTGTCTTCTCAATTACTTCATTCCCCCCGACCCCAGAACAGAGAATCTGCTTTACTCATTTTCACTTCCATTTTTTTTCTCTTTTTGGCTTTTTTTAAATATTGAGTAACTTCGCCGGGTCGGTCGTCTGGCGGTCCGTGCTCGCTCACCTACACAGAGAACACCAGAATCGACGAGCGTGTTAATATAAAATCCAAAAGGGTCCATGCTGGTTGGTGGTGGGATGTGGGGTTTTTCTTTCCTGAGTTGTAAAGACCCACTCTTGTTTTGGTTGCCCTCCTGACGACCACAATTGACGCAGTGAGGGAAGAGAAAGAGATAGGCGCTTGTGTGGTATGTCTGTTGGCTTGCTTCAGTCTGTGATAACGAAGCAATAATTTCAGAGTCCCACTCTCTTTCTCTCTCCTCGAAGCTGAGGTGGGTTTGACTCGTTGTTGATCGAAGGAAGAAGAGGGGGTGCGGCAGTTCCTCTCATGCTTGGTGATGGCTCCTGCTGGCAAGGTTTATGGGTTCCATCGCGAAGGCAATCACTGGTACTCTCTCTCTCTCTCTGGAGCTCTAGCTTGTTCTTAGTTTGTTTTTTAATCATGGAGAAATTCAAAGAATTTGATTCCTCTGGGTGCTGAGCTGGTTTGAGGGGTCGGGTCTTATAAATTGCTGCGATAGTTTTGAGGATTCCGAACGTGCATTAGTTCCCGTCTATTCTCTGCTTGGGTAAGTCGTATCGTCGTATTGTGATCACCTGTTGATCGCACAAGCTGGGCCAAATATGCTTTGGTTCTGTTCCTCTGATCGTCTGGAAATTTTGAAAGACGAAGTTAACTTTTGTTATTCTGGGCAGTAGTTCGGTTGCACAGTATTCAACATCGGTTGTTTCATGGTTATGGCAGGTTTTGCACTGCGGCTTTGCCGAGTGACATCACAATCATTGTGGAAAGCATCAGCTTTCATCTTCACAAGGTATGCCCCTAGCGTTTTCCAAATGCTCCTTTTGTGCCCCTTTTGATTTGCCGTGATTTTTTTTTTTTTCCTCTCGTGATTTGACTTGCTACAAGGTTATTTCGACTCAGTACGAGGTTACTATCCCAAACTTGCAGTTGATGTTCCAATACTTAATCAATTTTATGACCATCTTTAGTGGCATCGCCTTAGTGTTTAATTACTATTATGACTTTCATTATATGGTCTCATAGAGCTTCGTGGCTTGAATATACACAGAAATGAAAGCCTCAATTAGCTAATTCTAAGTCCACGCGGCACCACCGAAAGAATTTCCATTTTTAACCTAATAGAAAAGTCTGGGTTTGAATTTCCAGTTCCCTCTCGTATCAAAATGCGGGAAGATAGCACATAAATGTGAAGAATCCCCGAGCAGCGAAGACAGGACTTTCACATTAGAGCTGGACAATTTTCCTGGTGGCCCTGATTCTTTTCTTCTCGCTGCCAAATTTTGTTATGGTGGCCGTGTGGAATTAACTCCCAGGACCATTGTTACAGTCTACTGTGCAGCAGATTTTCTTGAAATGACGGATGAGTATGGAGAAGGTAACTTGCTTTCCAAGTCAGAAAGTTATTTCCACAAGAATGTCCTTCGTAACTGGAAGGAGTGTATACTGGCTCTCCAAAGTTCTGAAGCTGTCATAACTTATGCCGAAAAACTTCAGATAGTTGGCAAATGCTTGAATGCACTGTCCATGATGGTTTGTACTGACCCAAGCTTGTTTGGATGGCCCATGATGATGTATGGGAGCTTACAAAGCCCTGGTGGAAGCATTTTATGGAATGGAATAAACACAGGAGCAAGAATTCGAAGTTCAGAATCTGACTGGTGGTTTGAAGACATATCATATCTGAGTGTGGGGGTGTTTGAGAGGCTTATTAGGACAATGGAATCAAGAGGTGTTAGGTCTGAGAATCTCGCTGGTGCTATTGTGCATTATGCTAGAAAATACCTGCCTGGTCTGGGCAGATGGCAAGGGGCGCAAAGTGGCAAAACCAGAACAGTTGCTAGTTTTAGCTTGACACCTGTCATTGTTGATCAAAGGGTTCTACTTGAAAGCATTGTTAATCTTCTCCCTGATAAGAAGGGGAGATCTTTTTGTCGCTTCTTGTTGGGGCTCCTTCGGGTTGCGTTCATCTTGGATGTCAATCACACTTGCAGAGATGCATTGGAGAGGAGAATAGGGATGCAATTGGAGTTGGCTACCATAGACAGTCTTCTGATACCTACATACTCGGATTCCGACACTTTGTATGACACTGACTGTATTGAGCGGATTGTCCATTATTTTGTTTCTCTTGAATCTAAGGCCTCATCATTTTCTCCTGCGTCATTTGAGCTGGAAACATCTCCCTCTGCTGAACCATTAACCAAAGTTGCAAAGTTGATAGATGCTTATATTGCTGAAGTAGCTTCTGATGTAAATCTGAAGCCTCATAAAATTTGTTCTCTTGCTGAAGCTCTTCCCGATACTTCAAGAGCTTTGCATGATGGACTATATAGAGCTGTGGATATCTATCTCAAGGTATAGACTCTACATCACTTACTATAGCAAGGAGATGTCTTTGGTTGCTTTGGATGCTTATGATGACCAATATCAATGTGCAGGCACATCCATGGCTCTCAGACAAAGACAAGGAAGAACTTTGCAACATCATTGATTACCAGAGACTGTCCATTGATGCCTGTGCCCATGCTTCCCAAAATGAAAGGTTGCCACTGAGAGTCGTTCTACAAGTTTTGTTCTTTGAGCAGATGCAACTGCGAACAGCTTTAGCTGGTTGCCTTAATGTCTTAGATTCTGAAAGTGCAGCAGCGGGTCCAGTGTCTGCTCCGAGCAACATGGCAGGACAAATTGTGCAGAGAGATGGATGGGTGGCAGTAGTGCGCGAGAACCAGGTCCTCAAAGTCGATATGGAGAAGATGAGGTCTAGGGTGGGGGAACTTGAAGAAGAATTCGGTAAAATAAAACAAGAGATGAGAAGGGTGGCCAAATCACACAGCTCTCTCAGTTCACCTCGCTTGGTTGCCAGGAAAATCGGATGCAAGCTTCTTCCACGACCTTTGGACACTCAACCAGATCATGCTGAAAGCAGTGGCCCCACTGCAAGAAAGTCGGTCGAGCATGCACAGCCTTCTCGTCATTCCAGACACCGAAAGAGTTTCTCCTTAGTCTGAAAATTGATCTGCAAAAGGTTTTGTTCTTTCGAGATACCGAATATGGATATTGATCTAGGAAGACAGTATGAGGAGGAGCCACAGTCAAGATTGGAGACTTCTGGAGGCTCCTCCTCATACTGTCTCTTCCCTTGGCTCGATTTTTTATAGTCATTTTTCAGCAGTGGATAGAGGACGACAGTTAATGTAGTAGGTGACCCCCAACTCCAGTATACATGCAGTGGTTAGTTTCGAAGATGTAGAGGCTGGGCGGTCACTGATAAGCTCGATGCGGTTCTCCCGACTGAGCATGTGTGTAGATGTTTCATTGTCTGGTCATTGGGATAGGTGTATCTCTCCGTTTCCTTCTTTTTGTACCTTCTGTAATTGTGGTGTTATACATGTACAGTTCATGTACGGAACTATAGATTGTGAATAGAGCTTCAAGATCGGACATTATATATACAAACTCCTGAATCCTTCAGATCATCTTTACCTGGCGAAAGGAAAAAAGAAAAAGAAAAAAAAAAGGACCAAATGCTTGCCCGCCCGCCCGCCCATGCGTCCCTCTTCATTTAGGTGTCGAGTAGGCCGCTTTGGAGGCCATTGGGTTAACGCATTTCAATCGCTCTTTGCTCTTGCGTCGAAGCATACCATGAAGGTGGACTCTTCAGAGGGCGCGGTGAGTCATATCTGCTCTGTTTTTTTTCAGCGGATTAGTATTGAACGCATTTATCGTGATAATGATGTTAATGTATTGACTGATGTTTGCCCCTATTGCGAGGAGAAGTTGACATGCGTGGCGCACTTTGGAGATCCGGAGCTATATGGGGAATGTGCTTTTGATTGGAAAGTATAGAGAAAAGGGTCAGATTTCTAGCAGTAGGCCATGGGAAACCATGGCAACTCGACATGTCATGACTCATGAGAGAACTAGAGGAGATGGAGAAGGAAGCGCTCATCTCCTGATTTGTCATGAGACCCTTGGCTTTCGAATGGTGATCGCCTCGATTCATGATTCGAAGATTGTCCAAAAAATCTTAAATTTATTATATTTTGCCGATTGAGATCTAAACCTTTTTGTGTTTTGTCAATTGAGTTCGTCCGGTCAATTTTGCCAGGAAATTGCTGACGTGGACGCTGATCGTCCTACATGACACAATTGGCAATTTGACTGAATTGTTCCTAACGTGGGTTTCGCTAGTTTCTTAGGGCCTGCATGATAATTCTTTCATAAATTACTTTCTGCTCCAGCTATTAATCAGGAGCAGAAATCCGTTTGGTAAAAAAAAAATTGAAATAGAAATCCGTTTGGTAAAATAAAATTTGAAGTAGAAATTCGTTTGGTAACAAAAATTTACTTCTGATAGAATTTTTGACTTCTGAAGTTATTTTTGGCCAAATTTGAAAAGTAAAAAAATTTCACTTCTTGGACCATACTAGCTTCTGTCGACCTCCGTCGCCGGCCGCCAACCGTCGTTGCCCGTCGACCGCCGACACCCACCCACCGACCATCGACGCTTGCCGACTATCGTCCTCGAAGATTTTGTTAATAATGTTTCAAAAGTAGAATAAATTTCTCTCATAAAAAATAATTTTTAGAGCAAAAGTAGAAAATCAATTTTTACTTTAGAAGTAGAGAAATCAACTTTTGGTTAAAAGTTGATTTTCGTGGAGAAGTGTTATCATGTCCGCCCTTAATTTTTTGGGGCATCGTCGGTGTCTGCAGAATAAGCACAAGAAATCTGGAGCAGACCGCAAGTTTTTTCATTTTAAGTAAAAACGGTGGAAAGAATATGATCGAGTCTCATGCAATTATGAATGTGATAAATGCTTTTTAGGACAACCCCACTCCAAAAAGAAAAGCGATTTTTTTTTTAAAAAAAATTAAGAATTAAAATAAGATACAGAGCTGGCAAAGCAGAAGTATTAGGTGGAAAATGAAAAAAAAAATAAAAATAATAAAAAGGGGGTTAAAATACACATAAATCGGTAAATTAAAAAAAAAATTAAAAGTCGTCTCCTGCACTCCCCCGTCGGCCTTCCCAATTTTCCTCAGTCCATCCCTTTCTCTCTCTAGAAAAACGAATTTCAGCTCTGTCTCTCTCTCTAGATCAAGCGTGGCCATTTCGTGGATCTCTCGGTCGAAGCAGGAATTTACGCAATGGCGTGCTAGATCCTGATTGCGGAACTCATCGGAGAGATCTAGGATTGGCAGCTGGAACAAGAGGAGGAGGATTTCCGGTTCTCTCTCTCCCTCTTCCCTCTGGGCGTGTCGGGGGGGTGTTGTGTGCGGGGTGCGCGTGGTATGATTTGAGCTGCTGGATCTGTCGAAGAGATGGCGTTATCGGGCATGAGAGGTCTCTCGGTGTTCATCAGCGACATTCGCAATTGCCAGAACAAGGAGCAGGAGAGGCTTCGCGTCGACAAGGAGCTCGGCAACATTCGCACCCGCTTTAAGAACGAGAAGGTTAGGGTTTCGTCCACTGATACTAGTGCTTAACGTGCAGTTTGAATTCTGTTCGAATTTGCGTGGTTGGTTGGTTGGTTTTTCCAGCGCTTCTGCGGTCAGACAGGGGGAAAATTCAGGGTTGCGCGAGTTGCAGTTGCCTGTGCTTTTGAGAGGGATTTTTTCAATGCTTGTGTTCATTTGAGATTTTGTGAGCTATTGTTGCTGCTACGCAGTGGTTGCTCCTTAGTCCTTAATCGCAGATGACCTCAAGCTGTATAGTTCATTTGGCTTGGCTGATTACAAAGACAATTTTTTCATTGCAAGTTTATCGAATTCCTGGCAGTAAATTATGCGCTGGGTAGTGAGACCAACAGGTAGTGAGTTAGTGACTTCTTTAACAACTCTTGGGTTTAGACGGTGGAAATGTGGAGCATGGCCTTAAACTGGATGCTGGATCGAACCTGATCAATAACATTGTAATGTCATCCAGTCCTGGCAACTGAATGGTGTTTGTGGCCTGAGGAGAATGGACACCCCAATGGCAATAGCTCTGTCACGTAATTACACTAATACTACATTACCTGAGTACTCTGCTTAAGGAATGTGAATAATGTTGGTATTAGAGTATTAGTTTCTTTGGCTTTCCTCTCTCTTGCAAAATCAAGTTTCATGTGGTGACTCATTTCATTCCCTTTTTTAGTGTCTTAGCAGGGGAAAAAAAAATGCAAGAATGAATCTACGGAATTTACAGTGCAAGGCAATGCTACTTTGGTTTAGCAGATTCCAAAGTGAGCGCGACCAAAAGCTTGTGATAAGTAGCTAAGAATAACTTGAAACCTGATCACGGGTGCTCTTTTCGAGTATAGATCACTATGGAATGATGAAGTTCAGGGAACACCTTGGAGATTGAATAATTTTCCAAGTATATGAATTCCGTAGAACTAAGGAAATTAAGGAGTAAATCAGCTGTTCTTTTAGTACATCTAACGAAGTAGTTATGGGTGTTTCAACATCGACATCAATATCAACATCACCATTATCCCAACCTAGTTGGAGTCCGTGGTCGATGAACCCAAAAATAAATAAAATAAAAGCAAGACCGATTGAGGGGAAAATATATATATATATATATATATATATATATATATATATATAACTATAGGGAAAAAGGACTAAAAATGACAGTCAGGAATTGACCAAAATAAGTGGAATTTTAAGCTTTTTTGAGTTTTGATAACTCTGATTTCAGGCTGTATAACAGATGGTGGACGCTGATTTTCTTCTCTCTGTGTGTGTACCCACCCTTTTTTTTTTTTTGGGGGGGGGGAGATTGATATTGTGGGGTGATGATGAGGGACAAAATTGATGCGTTCTTATCTCCGTTTGTTAGTCATGAGCCGGAACTTTAGTTTTTCTTTTTGTTGCTAAAAGTATTCGGTTAGGAGTTTTAGATATTTTGAGCTCTTTTGCTCTTGGAGTGTTGTACAAATCCTAGACAAGTACTTGTGGAGGGCATTTAATTGGCGATCAGTGACGATTGGGGGATCTATTGCAATGTCCTATCGTCAGTTTTCATCTGAGTATCTTTGACAACACAAAATGTAGCATTGCCCTGGAGAGTAGCTTTCTTTGGAATTGTTGGTAGAGAATCTCTCCCTTTGTGGAATTTTTTGATGAGATGTTACTCTGATAAATGCTCTCTTTATGAAAAAATTTATATTACACTTGTTGCATACGGATGAGAGACACATTTACTAAATCAAAATACTCTGAGTGAGTTTTTCTCCTGCTGTGCCGATCAATATTAGGGTAAGAGGAGATATTGATGAGTTTTCTGCTTGTAGAAAAGGAAAAGAAAGTAATTTCCTAATCATCCCCTGTACTTCTTCCTTTGTTCTGCTTTATTTTTCGAGAGTATGGAGTAAGAGAAATTGAGAATTTACTTTGTTAATCCAAATTCAGCCCTGTTGTTCTGTCTGTGTGCACTTTTGAGGGTTCTTGCTGCGTATAAATGCCACTTTCATGGAGATTGGACATTCTAGTCAGATTTTAGTTATCTTTCTTTTCATGTAGATTTCATCTGACAACGGTAACATAGTATTGGCATGAAAGTAAGATGGTGGCAAAGTAGTTTGGAGAGATCATTTCCTGTGCTTCTCAATTTGACATCATATTTCTTATCAACTATATTTATACTCGGTAAATAGGATTCTTTGAACTTTAGGTCGATTAGCTCATGGGATATTGTTCTTCAAGATTTTGCTAGTCATTGCAAAAACTAAATGCTAAGTTTGTTGATTTGGCAGGGATTGACGCCTTATGAAAAGAAGAAGTATGTTTGGAAGATGCTGTACATACATATGCTTGGTTACGATGTAGATTTTGGCCACATGGAAACTGTTTCTTTAATATCTGCACCAAAATATCCTGAAAAGCAGGTGAAGTTCTAATTTTTTTTATCTCAATGTGGTATTTACTTAACTCTCAAGCAAGAATGTTAGTGTGAGGATCTTACTTGGATAAGTCATGACAATGGGTCGGTTGCTCTCAAAATTCTGGGGATTCTAGGATAAATCAATCGAGATAATTGTTGAGATAGTATTTTGCTTGTGTTAAGTTTGAAGCTACAAATGTACTGGTTAAAATAATAGAGATCTTATGAAAATAATAATAATAGGGATCTATGGTATCCCTAAAACTAGAATTTAAGCTAATTCACAACTTGACTTAATCTTGGTTAGTATCTATCAGAATATGAATAACTAAGAGATCCCAGCATTAGATAAGTGGTAGAATCTTCTTCAGTGGTGTTACATTTAGGAATCAAAGATGAGAAGATCCCTGTCATGGTTTTGCATCCATCCTCATAATTGTCGGCTTCTCATATGACAATTGCTCCAATGATTGGATTGATAAGTGGGTCAGTTATATCAGGTTGCAGTGCTGTACAACTTCTAGAAATTTCATATTTGCAATGAATATTGTAGCATTCTTAGGAATAAAATAAAGCTAGAGAATTTTGGAACTGTTCGGTTTGTAGGAACAAAGAGAAGCGGATCTTCTTTATCCCCGATAAGTACCAATAGGCAGTGGGGGATTGCTTTCATTTTCTATGGACGAAAAGAATTTTTTCCAATCTCTGTTAAAATATGGTAAAAGACATTTTCCTAAGATAATAAATGCATTGTTATGCTTCTACATCAAAGCAACTACTATCCCTATTGAGTTATTCAGTGCCACTTTTTATGGATGGGATCAGAGCAAGTAATATATCCAAAAGCTGTTGC